>OY282560.1:259237673-260508440 GCA_958295665.1 Tipula vernalis
ACGTAATTACTTATTTGATTAAAAAAAAAATTATTTAGTAATGTAGGAAGTACAAAAAAAAAGTAAATAAAGAAGTCCTTGTAGCTAACACATTCTAGAATACGGTTTTTAAATTGGTAAGTTTCTTGCACAACCCTATTTGTTGAATGTAGGACATATACTAAAGATACATGTCAAACCGAAAGTGATCTGACTGAGTTTTATCTGAAAGTGATCTGACTGAAAATTTCGGTTGGTGTTTACATGGAACTTTTTTATTTGATCTGAGCTGACAGTTCAAATGTCACTTTGTTCTAAAATTACATTTAAATTATTAAAATAATTTGAAAACCATTTCGAAAATGTATAAAAACCTTTTACCTTTTTAACAGTATGAAAAAATCTGTCAATTCAACTAATTTAAAGTTTACATGTTTAACTCAACACACAAAGTGACTCAACCAACCAAATTTAAGTTGACCGAACTCATACTACTTTCAGATAACTTTCAGTCAAGTCACCGTTTACATGTTGAATTTATCTCGGAAGTTTTCAGTCAGATCACTTTCGGTTTAATATGTATCTTTAGTAATAGACTCTTAATTCTATTAAGCACTATATCAAAACAAAAGTATAATGTTGTTTTCCTGTTGCAACAAAAAACAGATTCAGAGTCGAATCCGAGTTGAAAAATGACAGTTTTTTGACGTTTTAACTGGAACAGCCAAAAATCCGGATTCTGCGATTTTTTGTTTTTTATATGGTTGTGTGAATATACGTATTAATTGTCAAATTCTATTTTTATAATTAGATTGTTAAATACTGATGAATTTTTCCGTAAATTAATAAATAATTTATTGTAATCATGTTATTTGTTGTATTATTTGTTAATTATTTTACTGTTTTTTAAATATATTTTTCCGCATATTTATTTTGATGTTTAAATGACATTTCGATGACATTTAAATGTAATTGTGTTAGTAATCGCTCCGAAAAATTTTACCGAGCGACGAATGACAGCTGCTGTCACTTAGGTTTCGCTTCGAATCTGTTTTTTGTTGCAACAGGAAAACGACATAAGTATAAAATAAAAATAAATAAAATTTGTTTCTTCTCTTTAGTTTAATGTCTTTGCTATTTATCGACATTTTTCTATTACAAAAAAAACATGAATTAAATGTTTCACGTCATAAGATAAAGATGTGTTTGTAAATAAAGCGGTTTTAGTGAAACATTAATTAAATGTCTATAAATAAGACTTTATTAATTCATTTTCAAATCATTTGTTTATAAATTATTCTTCTTGATAACGTAGAAATCAAAATTCAGTTTTGTAAGATTTTTCATTTAAGAAAAACGAAATTAAAAAAACATAACTTTTCATATGATTTGTATGAAAAATCTATTTTTTTTTATCTTTCTAATCCTCTTATATTAAGTTTCAATTTGATGCTGATGGCTAGGTGCTTGGCTGAACGAGGCCCTAAACGAAGCGATCAAATCGTTTATTGTGTATCATTGGTTAGATTGTTACAAGAAGTGAAGGTTCATTCCTTGATAAACCAGTTTAGAATATAGATTTGAAGTAACTTGAGACATTGTATATTTTATTAATTTGATAATTTGACATATTATTACAAAAGGTAATACAAAACCTTAACTGGTTATTTCATGTGATATTAATAAAATTTAGCAAAAAAAAAAAAAACACAATATATTTCTGAGAAACTGCAAAATTTTTATCTATTTCACTAAAATACATATATTTAAATAATAAATTACGTCAAATAGTTCATATTTAGATATGTTTTATACTCACCAAATTCCCAAATCGTGACCATAATCTGGTATCACTCCAACCTTTACGTTAATAACATTTAAATCATTTTCTTGATTTAAATCTTGTTTTGTTACTCCATCATCTTCATAAACTTTAATCGAATTTTGCAAACGATTATCATCAGTAATGTAACATTGTTCATGGACATGATCATTACGATCTATTTCATGTAAAACATTATTTATATTCACAGTACCTTGAATGGCAAATTTCTTTTTAAATTTATATGTTTGACCTGAATCCAATTTGTTTTCTAAAATTTCTACGATACGGTGTTTTTGATAGTCGCCTTCGTTTGGTAATTTGGTACAATCTTCAATTGCAATTTCTATTTTTTTTTGTGACAAGTTTTTTTGCGGTGGCACGATTGTTGTGGTAACATCGTTTTTCGAAATCCTTGTTTTTTTAATAAATGTTATTTTTGAAGATAATGCTGATGATGATCCATTACCATCAATAATCAACGTGGTATTCGAATTAACAGCAGGTTTAGTTAGATTTATATTTCGGTCGTGATCTATTCCTTGATCTCGACATTTATTATATATCATTTGTTGCCGTGGTGTTTCATTATCAAAATAGTTATCATAGTGATCTTTGTCATCGTTATAATTATCATGAGTTTGATTAAAATCATATTCATGAATTGAATTAAAGTTTGTTAGATTTGTATTTGTTGATGATAAATTTGGATTAATTGATTGGATTGGTAGCGGTGATGGCACACTTGATGTTTCTTTTGTATTTTTATTTTTCAGTTCCGACTTTTTGGAAACATCCGGTTTTGGCTTAAACGCTTCTTGACTCTCACTGGCAAGAGGATTAATTCGTATTTGAGTACACTTGTCAAGCCCAACTGTTAAGAATAAAGAAAATTGAAATGAAAATAAATTTGTATAATCCATCCTAAATTAAATCTACTTACCCAAAGTAGAGTGTATAATATGAGCAGTTATCACTTCTACGTTGGAATCGACTATTTTAATATTTGTCTCGAATTCTTTATTGTTCAAAAGGAAAAAAGATCTAAAAATAAACCAAAATAATTACAACCCGATTTCAATTATGCTAGATTTGAACCTACATATTTTCTTTAAAAAAAAGCAGATTATTCGTCGAGTCTCCCACGATGACAGAAATCTTTTCATAATAGTTGTGGCCCATTAGACAATTAGTATTCGTCTGTCGAACTTTTACACGACAAAAATTGGAATTAACCAAAATTAAATCAATGTTGAAATAAGGTAATTTAATTATGGCCTCTTGAATTAGATTGCCAAACGGTGGTGACCTGTGAACAATCTGTAAATTTAAATATGTTTGAGAGACACCCGTTTTATTTTGAATGATTTGATAAGTTACCGCCTCCAGTTCTCTTGCACTTGATTCATAGATACTTTCAAAGGTTGTTTTGCCAGCCTCAACTAGTAATTTTGAATATGTATTTCCAATTTTATTTAACTGCTTACTGACAAACGGGCTATTTTCCCACATTTTTGCGCTACAACATTTTGATAAAATCAAAGCACTGTTGACGGTTTTGAATGTCAAATTGTGCTCGGACTGGGAGATATATTGTACCATTGCTGAAATAAGAGTTACTATTTTTCGAAGAACTACTAAAGATTCAACCATATTTACCTTTTGAAATTTTCTCAGCTATCAGAATAATTTTAGTAGTTTCTTGATACAAGGAGGGATTCGTACAATTTATATTTCCTAGGACGGCTTGCAATAGTCTAAGAAAATAAATCATTTAATATTGATATCAAATGTTGACAAAAAGTATTGTTCTTACATGAAAATTTTATCTGATATTGTTTTTACTTTTCCCTTGACAGGAAACCGTAAAGGAGCCGTTTTTGAGCTATTCAATGCATTTAAAACCCGTTTATCACTCATCCGTAACTTATACTCACTAAATTCGTGGCAACTAGAAATTAGTAACATTAGATTTGCCAACCCGTCCTGGCCAGTCATTTGTTGAAATATCTTCATAGTATTAAAATTGAGGTAACATCGCGCCATTAATTTTCCCGAAACTGTTGGTGTTACTGTTAGACCATATAATTGATCTTTAGTTAGTAGCATATGCTTTTCCAATGAGTTGATGGTTATTAAACATAACTCTGTAAATGATAAAACGATATTTATTTAGTTTGTAAAATTTATAAGGATTATACATATATATCGTCATATGAGTTCTATATTGTCTTAAAGACGAAGATCGAATTTTAAGCTTATCAAAAAAATGTTTACCTTCCAAATGAAATTTCTACCATTGGTTAAATAGTATACAGATTGGGTCATACTCGCGTCACAGACGCCCTTTCGGAAAGTGACACTTCAGTCACAGAAGAAAGATTAACCAGAATAGACATTGCGTGGATCAAATTTTTTTTTCATCTTACCTTCTTTTTTGGACATTGAAGTATAATTATTTTCGAATATTATGAATTTTTTGAATATTTTATACAAATTATGCTGTTAAAACAAAACTTATCAAATAATTTCACTAACTATTCTATTAAGGATTCTTAATTTTTATTATAACAAATAAAAACCAGTAAACCAAAGAATACATAACCCAACTTTCTCTTACCTTCGGCAAATCAAGGTCAAAAAAATGAGTCCAAATTTTTCCATACAAAAACAGCGTTGTGTCTCTTCTGGTTGTATTCTGTGCTTCAGTCTACAATTTTCATGAAGATAGTTTTGTATTTCGTCAATCGTGTCAAAAGTCATTTTAGTGTGAAAGTGATTCTGAAAAAATTCTTTATATTTTGCAATTTTACGACGGAAAAGGAAAAAAGGCTACCCAAGCCCGGAAACAAATTTGTGATGTTTACGGTCAAGATATTTTATCGAATGTAACAGCAAATAGATGGATTACTTGCTTCCATTCCAATGATGTTGTCCTCCGTCATGAAAACGCCAGACCACACACACTTTTAATAACCCGACTAAAATTGAGAGCTTAGCTAGGAAGTTTTAATGTACCCACCGTATATACCGGATCTTGCACCCTTTGGCTACCATTTGTTTCGATCCCTGCAAAACTCCCTTGATGGTCTAAAGTTGGCTTCAAATGGAATGGATTATGAAACTTCCCGAAAAATGGCAAAATATGTCCAAAATGTAATAAAATTAATTTTGAATAATAGAAAAGTTTAATCAAAAATAACAAAAACCTATCAATACTTTTTCCCCAATCCAATATTTACTAACATATACCGATTTTCCATCGTCATAGTATAATAGTATAATAGTATTATACTATTATACTACGACGATGGAAAACCGAAGTTGATAGTATAATAGTATAAATATAATATTTTGTTATACCTACTAGCTAATAAAAATATAATAGGTAGCAAATTGTATTTTTAACATTGTAAATTTATCTGACAGTGTATTATTTTGACAATTCACTAAATTACCATTCGATTTTTTTTTTGTTTTTTTTGGTGGTATCCGCATAGTCCATACCAAAAATTATGGGAATATATATATTCCTATAATCTCTGTCCATACATTTTATTAATTTTTTAAAAACACAACTAATGCGTATGCTTGGTTATTTTTAATCGTTTTTTTATTTTGAATAGACGTTAACATTTTCAAAATAAGAATTATACCTACGTTCACATAAAAAAAACTATAATTGGTGCTAACTTCAACGCGTGCGATGGAAAACCGACAAGGAATAATAGTATAATAGTATTATACTATTATGCTATTATACTATTGACGATGGAAAATCGGTAATAGCAACAAATTACTTTTTTTTTTTTTTTTTTTTTTTAAACTATGCAATCTTTTCTGGGGCTCAAGGCACTCCCAACTCTTTCGCAGTTAATTTTACCGTCCTACTTTACGCAGTATTAGCCAAATCGAGGACGTACGGCTATAGACCCGCTTTGTATAAACCACCTGCACATTGCATTGCTTCATGCCAACCTATAGTGCTGACATGAAAGGTGGGTCGGCCTATGGATTCTGCACTCTCAACAGGGGGTCATAGTTGTGTTCATCGTCATCACCGATCGTAATCAGATGATGAAAAATCCCTTTTGCATCCCGCCCCTATCGGGATTCGAACCCGGTACCTCCCGATCCAAACGCCGCAGCTTTAACCACTGCGCCGTTTGCTCGGTAACAAATTACTTAATACAACCAACAATATAACAATATATGAATTATAAAAAAATAAATAACAAAGAAAATGTATGTGTAAATAAAAAGCAAAAATTGTTAAATGCATGAAAAATTTAGAAATATTTTGACATCTCGAAGAAGAAAGAAACAAATAAAATTCACGAGTAGTCAAATAGTGTGTCGAACAATTTATTTAAAAATTGAATTCTGTTTTTGAGTTCAGTTTTTGCGTGCTAAAAGAAAAAGTGTGCGACGATAATTTGGGTCTCTTGGGAGTAAGTCACAGGGTTCATAAGTAGTGACCTCGACGTAGGATTTTTTCATATATGTCATAAAAATCCGTCGACACGGCAACGCCCGTTTCCCAAAACGGCAAACGTTTTAATTATCCGAAAAACGGGAAACACGCGGTTAACATAATCGCCATCTTGCTAATCAGTGTTTGAGATATTACTGAGGCTTGGTATGATACGTCTTACCAAGCAAAGATTAGGAATCGTTCCAGCAAATTTATTTTTGCATGCAAGAATTTTTACTGTGCCTAGGCCTACCTACCGTATCGTTTTCAGTCAGACCAAAAGACAAGACAGCACAACGGCTTATTCATAACGGATTCCACTAACAAAATAACATTTTTAATTGTTACTGGTGCGGATTTTTCGGTTGTTCTGATCTAGTTCTGTCGGTTGCCAATGGCACAACAATCTACACCTGTAAATCGTCCTGTTGTGAAACGGCTGATTGACATGGCAACCAAGCTGTCAATAGCAACCACTCTTGATTACCTTAGCCACAAGGTCACCCCTAACGGTATTCAGCCGCCTGAAGAACGAATTAACGCCGTTTGGGAATTCCCAGCTCTTACTTCAATCAAAAGTTTACAGTGGTTCGTCTGTATGGTAAATTACTACAGCCTACTTTCAAGACTGCCAAACACTTCTCTTTTGTTGGGGCAGTACTACAGCAATGCAATAACGACTGTTGGGGGCAACTCGGATGCCAAAAAGAAATATTCCGCATTCGATCGGGAATTACTCGCAATATATCTGGCAGTCAGACACTTTAGATATTTTGTCGAGGGTCGGGAGTGCACCATCTACCTCGACCACAAACTGCTGACTGAGGCAATTCAGTCTAAAACTGAACGTAATCCAAGGCAATCTCGCCATTTGGATTATATTAGTCAATTTAACACGGACATTCAGCATTTTCCCGGACATCACAACGTTATCGCAGACACACTATCCCGCACTACCGACAACGAAACTGCCACAGTCGAGACTCATATCGACTTAAACAAAATCGCAAACACACAAGAAGCAGACCTGGAATTTCAGAATTTATTTTCTGGTTCCGAATGTTACACTATAGTTTATCAATGTCTCGAAATCGTATGCGAAGCATCTACTGGGTACAACCGCCCATATATCGCAGAATCAGTACGTCGAACTATTTTCGACACATTACACAACATTTAGCATCCAGGTTTCGTGCCTATTCGTAAATTGATTATTGATTGTGATACTCCTAAATTGATTACTACTTTTGGCCCAGTATAAACAAGAACGAAAACCATTGGGCTCAGCCCTGTTATCCTGCCAACATAATAAAAGTCCAACGGCACGATTCGATCATATCCACTTAGACAAGGTAGGACTACTTCCTTCGTCTAATGAATATTCATATTTGCTCACCAATGTAGATTGCTTCACCCGCTGGTCCGAAGCATTCTGCATGACCACGATTGAACCGCCATGTATCACGATTCGGCATGCCGCATCAAATCACAGCTGATCAGGGAATGCAATTCGAGTCCAAACTTTTCACTGAGTTAACAAGACTCCAAGGATCACATTGGATACGGACAACGGCTTACCATCCGCAAGCCAATGACATGGTCGAACGCTTCCATCACCAGCTCAAAGCCGCACTCGCGGCCAGAAGCAATACAATTCATTGAAGTTCATTACTTGGAATCCGAGCAACAGTGAAAGAAGATCTGAAGTGCTCAGTGAAAGTAATACCTACTTATATAATATTTATAGTGATTAACATAATTACCTTACATCTAAAGTAATAAGTATAAAAAATATAGTTTGTAGCCTCTACGCGCGACAGAAGTGAAACTTTTTAATCTACAAATTTGTAGTTATCATCTAATAGTTATCATCTAAGCTGGAATGTAAAATGTCTAGCGTTACCGCTGCAAGATTTGAAGAAAAATTGAATTGATCATTGTAGTATTGTATTTGTAGTCTTAGATATAAATGGAAATTAGGAGACTAAGTAATAATTCTTCTCAATATGTCATTATACGATCTTGGCGAAATTGGATTCTCACGATTCATAACTCGATAATCAAAGTCTAGTGGTAGAAACACGATAAACACTAAATGCAAAATAGAGTGGAAGTGTAAATGGAAAGTAGTATAGTTTAGCAATATTGATATTAAATCAATGCTGTAGCTTTAATCTGTAAACACCATTTATATAAACCAAATGAAGACTGGTAAACTTGAAAATATTAGTTATGATTGGGTTTATGTATGACACCATAATTTGCAGATCGGGCTCACGTAAGTTTAATTTGAAACCGTGTCCGTAGATTTTCGCGATAACGTGTTGTGTGTATTAAGTTTAAATTTTAATCTATATGGTATTATCTATATGGTATTAAGTTTACATTAAAATGTGGATTTCGCTTCAGACGAACATTTTCTTTAAGAGAAATTCACTTTAACACAGGGGCTATTTCTGAATATGACACAAATTCGAACGTATAATATTAGTATTGGATTTAAATAAGAAACGAGTGAATGTGAAGCAACCACAGATTAATGCATAGGTGGAGTTTCCTCACGCCATTTGGCACTATTGCAGAGTATACTTTTCGGATCTCATTTTATAGTTATCATTGTCATAAACCAATTGTTTAATTTTTAAATTGTCAGAAAAGAAGAAATACAGTTTGGATTTAGTACAATTTTTAAATTTAATCTCTCCTCATTTTGTTTTTTCAATTAAGATTACTATTTACTGAACGTTTACTATAAGTTCGTAATAACCGCTGATAAATAATTTTTAATTAGCATAAAAACCATAAGGATTATATTGTTGTTGGGAAAGGAAGGAAAGAACGACAAAGCGTATAAGCAGATTATTTACAAACGTACTTGTTTTGTATTTCGTATGATGATATGTTGTTGTGTTGCTACGCAACGAATGTCAAGAGTACCGAAGCTGTATAAAAAATTTAATCAGATACAACACCAACAAATGCAACTTTTTTGTTTTTTCAAGCAGTTCAATTTCTTATTAGTCCGCTGTTATATTTCTAAAATTGAAAAAAGACAACTAGAGTTATACGGTTGTATAACCCAATGCATAACCCCTTTTTTGTATGAAAATTTTTCTTCAGTTTCGTTTCTCTTGATATTATATTCTGTTTGCTTATCAAGAGAAATGAAACTGAAGAAAAATTTTCATATAAAAAAGGGGTTATGCATTGGTTTATACAACCGTATATCTCCAGTTATGTTTCTTCAGTTTTTTAAATAAAACAACGATCGAATAGGAAATTTAAGGCAGAAACGATTAGTTAAAAAATGTTGTTGTTGTTGTAACTGCTCCAAAAAACAAAAAAATTGCATTTGTTGGTGTTTTATCTGATTAAATTTTTTATTCTGCTTCGGTACTCTTGATATTCCATATTCTTTGTTTATAGTGAGTTCGAATAATATGATAAATATTTTTTCATCATAAAATACTCCCCTCTGTTATAGTTTTTGCTCGATTATAAAGTTTAGCAGGCTAAATTATTTTTGTTGAGTTATTATTACTGTCGTCGGCTGTCAAATATAATTGAGGAGCCATTTTATTTCAGTCTAAGAAAGTCGAAGTCTTATGTTTGTTCAAACTTCCCTATAAAACATTCACCAAATTCTCTACTCTCGCTGATTTCAGTCAATCTCCTCAATTTTATTTTATTTTTGAAAGTCATTACTATCACATGGCTTGCCGTTTATACAGCGATTATTAAATTTAAACATCACTACTCAAAATTACTTAAACATTACATAAAACATTAAATAATTAATCTTTAATTACGATGAAGAAGCCTTAATATTCTTGAGGACATACTAATTTTAAGAACAAATTCAAAATTAATTTAAATTATCGAATTCTTTTATTTCTTTTATTTGTTTAATTATTCTTTAATTGGATTTTTAATTTTTGTTATGTTTAAATTATGTTCTAATGATGAAAGAATTTTATTTTGAATTTTATAATATTTTAGTTACATGTTGAAGTTGGAGTTGGAGTCGGAGTTAGAGTGGGATAGTACATTTTACTTTCTTTTACTCTAGTAAAATAAAGTATAGTAAGCATGAACATTTTGGACATTGAGATTTTTAGAGATTTATCTGTTTTGAGTTCCCCTGAGTAAGAAAAAGTGAGTTTCGAAATGGTGTCAGTCTGTCAGTCTGTGTGCTCTCCTCTCTACAGCCAAGATGATGTAACCAACCGAACTGAAACTTCAGATTTAAGCTTTCTTGATAAATTGGGAGGTCCCAGTGAATTTTACTCCAAATTGGCTAACCGGAAGTTCCCACTCCCTTGATCCAGAAAATTGTAAATATTACAAAACGTTTCCAATACTAATACTTAATAATACAAAAGTTTCCAAAAATTTAAAAAAAAAAAATTAAAAATAAAAAAAAAAAATTTAAAAATTTAGAATTAAAAAAAAAAAATTCTCAAAATTCTCTGTTCATAAAAGAAAATCATGTTTTGGCGACACCTCCATTTTTTAACTCATCGGAGTCGGAGTTGAACAATTGTTTTACCGAACCCGCAGCCCTGGTATTTTCCATAAAGAAAACCGCGATGAAATTTAAAAATTTGTGGGAAAAATTAGAATCCTTGTCATTAAACTCAATTTTTCTCGGAGAAATCAGTCAATAATTTAAATTTTTTATTGCAAATTTCAATTTCCTGGGGGTTTTACTAAAAATTATCGGTTAGGGTAGGATTAGGATTTTAAAAATTAGGGTTTTTTGTCCCTGCGACGCATACTATTAAAGCAACCTTGATTATACAAAGCCATAGTCTAAAAAACACAGATTTATAAAGGAATTAGAAACGAGGAAAAAACCAAACTTTTCATAGTAAAATACACAAAACATATGGGAAATCACTTTTTTTCCTAAGACAAATTTTTAAATTAAAACGTTACAAATTCTTAATTATGATTTCTGAAATACTTTCATAAATATTTGAGTTTCAACACAAATAAATGTCGTTTAAGTAAATCGTTTTCATTTTCTTGTAATAATTGATTTATTTAAACCAAAATACAAAAAAAAATTCATAACAACAGCATTCTGGTCAAATTTAAATAAAATCTTACTACAATTCGTTTGGTCATTATCATTAAGTCAAGATGGCAGTGATGGCCGTAAAAATTTGGTAAAATCATACCAAAAATTACCACCTGAGGAAATTTCAGTAAAAAACTTGTAGGAGAAGCAAAACAAATTCACAAAATATTAAGTACGAGTGATAATTTTCTGACTAAATAATTTTTTTTCGTATTTTTCTGTAAATATTTTAGACATCTTACGTACACTAGTAAAACTAAAGATAAATTTAGCAAGTATTATTTTAATTCCTCAGACGCAGAGCCAACTTTGATTTATTTTTCAAAATGGAAATTCGAAAAATATATTTTAGGCATAGTTTAATTTTAATATTTACGTTTTATAATATATTTGCTTTTATCATTGAAAAACTTGAAGCTAAAAAACACCATTTTTACTATGGATTCCTATGGAAATCATTGAAAAGTTATAAAACTAAAACAGCTTCTAAAAAATACGTCATTATGATTATGGCTTTATACTCTAGAAGGCTCTGGTACTATACATTTCTCTATTATCTATACAACTAAAACGAGGAATTCAATATCGTTAAAATTTCATAACAACAATTGAGTTCTTTAAATTTTTTAAAAAACTTTAGAATTTTAAATAATTAAGTAGGTAACGATTCATTTCCGGTCGTGTCCGTAGTGGAGTTTTTTTCAAAAAATTGACTCAGCTATGCACCCTATTTGCTTGTACTATAAATAGGTACTATGGCACCCTGTATTATAGTTTTGAAATTATTGGAGCATAGCTTGTTAATTTTACTTTCTTTTAGTAGTGTAGCTTGAGATTTTTAGAGATTTATCTGTTTTAAGATTCCCTGAATCCGAAAAAGTGGATTTCGAAATGGTGTCTGTCTACAAGTCTGTCAGTCTGTGTCCGCTCTACGTCCCAGATGGTTCAACCAATCGAACTGAAACTTCAGATTTAAGTTTTTTTGATAAATTGGGAGGTCCCAGTGAATTTCACTCCAAATCGGCTAACCGGAAGTGGCCACTCCCTTGGTCCAGAAAATTTATTTTGCAAATATCTTAAAAAGTATAGGGTTTACAAAAACTACTTAATACAAAATGTTTCCAAAAAAAAAAAAAAAAATATAATAAAAGCAAAAAATAAAAAATAAAAAAACCAAAAATAAAAAAATTATAAAAAAAAATAAAATTTCTCAAAATTCACTGTTCGTAAAAGAAACTCTTATGTTGGCCACACCTCCATTTTTTCTCTTATGATCAAATCAATATTACCCAATTTCTGCTAACAATTATTTTTCGTCTGTATTGGTGTCGTATTATCTTCAAAAATCTATACGTAAATGAAATTGTCGTTCAGTTAGATTGTAAATTTTGTCAAGGTAAAAAATTCGAATGGTCGCGCCACTTTAAAACTACATTTACAATAAAACAATTAAATTCATTAAAACAATTTAAATTTGATTTACTTCAATACATGGATATTCGAATTTTTAAAAGTTTCACGTTGTTTGACTAGCCTTTCAGTCACTTCAGAAAATAATTTTGTAATTCAGATTTTCAATATAAACTGAAATCATGTACCGATTTTTACAGTAGGAGTAGAAACTAGGGATTATGAAATTGCAGTAGTTAGAAATTTTCGAAAATTTTGAAATTATTACTGAAAAAGTAAAAACTAATTAGAAAATTTTAATTTAGTCGAAAAATCATAAATTAATCTATTTAGGAGTTTATGGGTTTTTCTAGCTATGTTATTTCGGAGTCTTAAGGATCTTAAAATCAATATAAATACAACGATATGAAATAAGAAATTTACAAAACTATAACGTTTTTTGAAGAAGTTTTAAATTTTGGGAGTTGTCAAAAGGTTTTCCTACTTCAACACCCTCAACCCTGATTCTCTAAAAAATATGATAAGGTGCAAACGTGAAAACTTGTAAAAAGCAAAGCATACGTAATATATTAGAATATACCGGGTGATTTTTTAACCTGATACACCCAAATATCTCGGAAAATAAGCAATCTAGGAAAAAATGGTCAAGATAAAAATTCAACTATTCCGTGGGGGAAATACATTAGTGTTAAAGTGGGTAGCTCCCCCTCCTCCTTGTAGGTGGGGCGCGGGGTAACTTTGAAACTAATATATGAACACTTATTTTTTATTGCAGATTCGGATTCTACGGCTAAAAATACGTAGGATTTGACTGAAACATTTTTTTCTATTCATGATAGGTGGCGCTGTAGTTGACGATATTCGTCAGTATGCCGATAGGGTTAAGATAATGGAAAGCCATTTTCAGTAATTGAAAATTTAAGAAATACAAATTGTTTGAGACTAACTTCGAGTATTTACAATGAAACCGTGGTATTTTTATTGCAGACGTATTGCAGAATCGTTTGCGTAGGTTCTCAGTAAAATGAATATCGTCAATTACAGCGCCATCTATCATTAATCGAAAAAAATGTTTCAATCAAATCCTACGTATTTATAGCCGTAGAATCCGTATCTGCCATAAAAAATAGGGGTTCATATTTTAGTTTCAAAGTTACCCCCGCCCCACCTACAAGGAGGAGAGGGGGGTACTAATTTTAACACTAATGTATTTCCCCCATGGAATAATTAAATTTTGATCTGCACCATTTTTTTCGTAGAGTGCTTATTTTCCGAGATATTTGAGTGTATCAGGTTAAAAAAATCGCCCGGTATATTAATAATATTGTTCACAAACGTGATTCTTCACCAGTATATTAATTGTACTTGTCGTTCTGGAAATCACCCACATAACTTCTTTAAAGAGCAATTTTGATAAATTGTAGAATTTCTTTGGCCGATAAAGTATATGATGCACAAATATGAATCATGGCCGATATATTAACTACACTTTGTTTTAATTCGGATCTTAGTAAAAGGTGCAATTTCTAGAAAACCCCCTTATAAACCTCTTCGAAAAAACACAATTTTGATAAATCGGAGAGGTTCTACGGCCGAATCTGGCTATAGAATATTATGCATAAATATGAGTCCTGGCGAAAAAATTAATTGTACTTTGTTTTAGTTCGCATCTTAGTAAATTTGACATTTAAGATGATAATGGGATCCTAAATTAATATTTAGATGAAGTTCTGGAATATTGCCAATTAGGAAGGAACTCGGTTATTTCTTAACCGATTGTAATGAAAGTCAGCATGTATGATGGAAATAAGATTCTATAATGATTTTTAAATGAGTTTCTAGAATATGGCCACTTAAAAAGGAACTCGGTTATTTCTTAGCCGATCATGATGATTTATTTATTTATTTCAGACTATTCTACACTGTAATGGTTATTGTAGCATTTACAATTAAACCAATATCTCTGTGATTAACAATTAATACAGACTTAAACTTTATATTATGATAATTTAATACAAAAACAAACTTAAAACAAAAATATTATTTAATTTAGCAAAGCAAGTTAAAAATCATAATTACGTATAGTGTTACGGAAACACTCTCTCGAAATACCAAATTCAAATAAATGATAATAGTCATTAAATATTCTAGCCATAGAAATCGTTCTATGAAATGGCACGTACAAAAATTCTCTTGGGCGTTCCAAATATAAATAAAATTTAAACAATTTATTCGCCAATTCAGGATCTCCAATAAGGATTAGCGAGGCTAACATTACTAGGCATTTGACATCGGACATCATATGATGGTATATTATGCACTTGCTGCCACATGGGTTGGTTATGCTCTGACAGATAATCTAGCTTTCTATAAATATAAATTCCAAACCATTTTTGGATTGATTCTAATCTGTTAATCGATCAAATGTAACTCCTAAGTCAGCGATTTAATTTACCCTACTAGTTGATTATCGTCCAAACGATAAATTAAAAAAACAGGATTTAATCGTTACTTGACCTTTCTGAACTATGGCCAATTAGCGTGGAACACTGTTATTTATTAAGAGATTTCATGAAAATTTTTAAAACTCTTCGAATTTCATCATAATTGATTAAGAAATAATCAAATTTCTTCCTAATTGGCCATATTGCACAACTTCTAAAATTAAAAAACCTTTTAAAATTTCATTTCCTTCAGACTCCTCGAATTTTACCATAGTCGGATAAGAAATAACTGAGTTCCTTTCTAAATGGTCGTATTCCAGAACTTTATCCCGTTTCCATCGTAAATGTCGAATTTCGTGTTATTTAATTGGTTAAGAAATAACCAAGTTCCTTCCTAAATGGCCATATTCCAGTACTTCATCTAAATATTATTTTAGGATCGCATTGTTATCGTGCATGTCAAATTACATGCGTATCCACCAGTTTTTATTTCTCGAAAAAGTCATACTACTAATAAAATATATATGTTAATTATTTTATTTAATTATACATCAATCCCCCGTTTAACACGCTATTCGTTTAACACGTTTTCGATCTTACACGGTTTTTAAAATCAAAAAAACTACTGCCAACATACATGCAAAGAATACAATTTTGTACGTGTTGTATTACGAATTCCTAGTATCAACTTTGATAGAAATAGAAAAAATGGGAATTCCTCTTTTCATATTCAAAACAAAATTTTATGTGTGTATGAATTAGTTGATTTGTGAGGAACCTATCTTCCGTGTAAAGCGGGGGATAGGTGTACATATATTATTAAAACAAAATCAAATTTTTACTTATTTGTTTTACATGGAGATTAAAACTTTCTGGTCGTATTAGCTAAATTTTACAGGCGTTCTTAAGCAAGTGAGGCAAAAAAGAGATTTTTCAGGAATGCACTTCGGTTTTTATAGAAAAAATCAAACAGTTCTTTATAATTACGGTAACCCTCGTATAACACAAAATAATATGTTAAGTTCCAAAAACACGATTTCTTAAATGTTCTACTATATCAATTAAAACGATACCAAATTTATGCATTAGATCACGGCTAAAACGTACTAAAAAAATTGCATACCTCAATCTTGAAATATAGATCTAAACAAACACGATGTAATAATAACCTATTAAGCTTAGTAACCATATGTCAACAAATGCCTAATTCGCTTAAGATATCCCGGAACAGCTAAACAGTTAAATCAAGAAATATATAAGAAATTATTAATAATTTTTTTTTAAGTAATTTTATAACGATGCGAATTTGATGACAAAATTGTAATTTTCTATACATTAATAAAAACTGAGATACCGCTTTTTGAATAATCCATGCACTATACGTCAGAGCTAACTCAAACCGATTCATGCTTTTATACAAATTTTGAGAGGCTCGAGCTGAAGCATTTCACTTTAAAAAGCTCGATTTTTTTATTATGTTTTACTTTCAATTACGAAGTAAATATGATCTTACAGAATTTGGACTATTTTAGCTATCTTATCAAGAAAAGAATCTCCAGAAGCAGAAAATTCCGAAACACAAAGTGTTCGACACAAAGTTTGGCAAAGTGGCCCAAAATGTTAAAATTTATAAAATGTTTACATAATTCGATTTTTGTTTAACGAGGTTCTTAATATTTATGATCTTGAAAATCACTTCGTCAAACTTTAATACAGATCAAATGAATTGTATTGCTTCTGTAGCTTCTACAGATAGAAGTACAACAAATATTTCAAGTTGTGTTTTGATTGGTTTAAGAGGATTGGGAATTTTGTGTTGAAATGATATCTGCTTCATCAACCTTGCAGACATAGATCAGGGAAATTGTATCGTTCGTATCGCTTCTATATTGCTCGATGGGCCACAAATGATTCAAGTTTTGACAAAAGTCTAAAAATTACAAAAGTCTAAATTTCAACTGCTCCACATACTTGGATGAGATTCGTAAAAGTTGAAGTTTATAAAAAAATGTTGTTTATGTTATCTCAAAAATAAAATGTTTGGCTGCCATCAACACGAGTATCAACGAGCAAGCCTACGGTATGGTTGTAAGAAAATGTTTTGATATTTCCTGTTTAAGAGGTGATCAGTTTTATTGTTTGCCAAGTGAACACTAATAGATAAACTTGTGATTATGGAACTTTTTAGCATTTTGTTAAGAGTTTAAAATTTGGTGAACGTGTTTCTAAATAGGATTTTAGGACTTATGAATAGAAAGCACTTCTGATACCCAAAGCTAGCAGAACTAACCAAAGAAAATAAATATTTTTTTTTTATATTCTCGATTGTACTAATCGCTTGAGGTCTTCTTAAATGCTTTAGTAACAATAATTGCCAAGTCATTGACTGCACAAGTTCAGATATTTCAATGCGAAGTATTCTTTACGTAAAAAAATAGGAACAGCTTACCCTGAAATGGTCGGATGTTGCAACCTTTCTAAGAATCTAAAAGTCAATCAGTCAGTATTTAACTATTTCCATACAACTATTATTAAAAAAGAGAACAGTAACATAAAACTGATATTGCAGATCTAAAATCCCTTCAGTAGCGTGTGGAAAGGAAATTTTGCCGCGTTATAGTAAAACCGTTTTATGCAAAACTTTTGGCGCATTTCATGGGCATGTTATAGGGAAACCGTGTTATAAAAGTACCATGTTGTACGAGAGTTAACTGGTGTAGAAAATTTTCTTAATAAACCTCTTTTATATCATATTACATAATATGATTCATCTAATTCACCAAGTATTTGAGAAATAGTTCGATATTTAAACAAAAATGGAGGTATGACCAACAAACGACTTTCTTTTACAACAACGAATTTTGAGAAATTTTATTTTTTTTTTATAATTTTTAACTTTTTTTTTTTTTTTTTTTGGTTTTAATCTTTGCAATCAATCTCAAGGCACTCCCAATTCTTTCGCAGTTTACTTTTACCGTCCTACTTTACGCAGTAGTAGCCAAATCGAGGACGTACGGCTAAAGACCCGTTTTGTAAAAACCACCTGCACATTGCATTGCTTCATGCCAACCTATAGTGCTGACATGAAAGGTGGGTAGGCCCATGGCTTCTGCACTCTCAACACTGGGTCATAGATGTGTTCATCTTCATCACCGATCGTAATCAGATGATGAAAAATCCCTTTTGTATCGCGCCCCTATCGAGATTCGAACCCGGTACCGCCCGATCCAAATGCCGCAGCTTTAACCACTGCGCCGTTTGGTCGGTAACTCCCGGTTTTTCGGTTTATCGTATTTTTTTTGGATTTTTTTTTAATTTTTTATTTTTATTTTTTTGGAAACATTTCGTATTAAGTAGTTTTTTTGTAAACCTTTTACTTTATAAGATATTTGCGAAATAAATTTTCTGAACCAAGGCAGTGGCCACTTTAGGTTAGCCGATTTGGAGTGAAATTTACTGGGACCTCTCAATTTATCAAAAAAGTTACAATCTAAAGTTTCAGTTCGATTGGTTAAACCATCTGGGTTAAAGAGAGGACACAGACTGACATACTGACAGACTGACAGACAGACACCATTTCGAAACCCACTTTTTCAGACACAGGGGACCTCAAAACAGATAAATCTCTAAAAATCTCAATGTTCAAAATTTTCATGATTACTATACTTTATTTTTTGTAAAATAAAGTAAAAATAAGTGTGCTTAAATAAGTGAGACGAAGTGGATAACTACCACCTTTTTAAATTCATATTTAACACACAATAAACATTTTATGGGAATCAAAAATCAAATATCTCTTGTCATTACCGCTATGGCAATTAATACAGCATAAACAACGAACGAAAACACCGGTATTTTACCTAAGAGGTTTTCTCTCTTGTTTCAAGAATAAAATTGTAGTCTATTTCGGTTTTTGGTTACGGGTTTTCTATTGCGATCCTTTTTCGTTGCGTACTTTTCCTTTCCTTCACATCGATAAAGTATCAATAACCAAAAATTGGGTCATAAGGAATCGGGAATGTAAGTAGAAATAGAATATTATTTTATTTGATCAAGCTGAGATAGCAGCAAACCAATCATACTGAAAAACGCAATAGAGTACAATTTTATTCTTGAAACAAGAGTATAAAATCTGTCGAATTCAATTCGAAAGTGATGTTACAACTTCCCACCCCCGCGCAAATTCAAACCGTGTTATTTCTATATATCTTGGACTACTTGCAGTTATTGACACATTTTAATGTAAAACATGAACATTGAGCATTAAGAAGCGTATTGCTCTGGTAAATTTCAAAAAATTTACAACAACAATTGTATTGGATAAACTCAAAAAATATACAGCTAAATTCAATTTTTTTTTTTTAGATTTACGTAGATCCAATCCAATTTTTAGTATCTGATATCTGGTGGACGATG
Source organism: Tipula vernalis (assembly GCA_958295665.1). Lineage (NCBI taxonomy): Eukaryota > Metazoa > Arthropoda > Insecta > Diptera > Tipulidae > Tipula > Tipula vernalis. The sequence goes on from OY282560.1 coordinate 259,257,302, forward strand.
GCAAAACTAAAGCCAAAGGTGATCAAAATCATTTTGACGTTTAAAGCTCTTAAAAGTAAACCAACTTGTTCAGCGTCAGGATGTAAAACGCGTTGTAACAAATAAACCACAGCAATTTTTCCCGAGGTTGTTGTTTAGGGTTAGCTGACTCTACCGTAAATAAACCATTTACTTCTTTAGCGTTATATTTAAAAATTGGAAACATCTTTAGCCGCAGGAGTAAGTAAACAAATTGTATAGAAATCTTATTACGGAAACATATGTGCCGAACAAATAATATTACATGTATGTGAATATCGACCAAAAAAAAATAAAAGCTAAAATCAACACAAAATCTACGCATACACATGCAATGTACAACATCATCCGGCATTTCAAAATCATCGTGAGCCGAATACGAAAAAAAATAAATAAAAAACTCCCTACTTAATTTTATTTTGTTGTGAAAATATCTACTAGCTATACATATATGGTATGGCGGTATGGCCGCAGCAGCAAGTATTTTTGTAAATGAAAATCCCATACGAACAAAATGATCACAAATTATGCATGTGTTGTGTATGTAACTCAAAAACACTAAATAGCGAGCTGTGAAAATGGCACATATACATTGATACATAATAAAATAACAATTATAAAATTCTTTAATCGCTATGCTTTATTATTAGTATTGATCATGCTATTGCTTTCCAATTGCTATAATTTTACGGTCAAAATTGCGCCCTAATAGGCTCATTTTAATTTATTTCAAACTGTTTAGTAACAAAGCGATGTAATTTTGGTTTATTCAGCGAGTTTGCCGTGATCATTAACTTTTTCGGAATCTTCAACAAGATTGCCATTACGGCAACCTAATACAGGTTTAGGTGATTAACTTAACAGAACTGTACTTTGATCATGCTCAATTAATGTCAGTAAGGTGCATCCTCGAAATCCAAAATATAATAACTTACTGACCAACAAAAACAGCCGTCTTTATCCAGGGTTTTTTCAGCCTGATCGAAATGGTTAGAAATGATTCAATAGATATTTATATATAAATGTTTTGACATAAATCGTTTGCCAGTTGAGCGTGAACTCGCTCGTTGTTTTTTAGCGTTTGTACTTGCTCCCTTTCGACAAAACATCGTTTTGTATGACCAACACAAAATTCTAAAATCTAAAACCTAAAATCAAAAATTTCATCTTAAATTGTCCATTCAACAAAATTCATCTTAAACTGTAATAAAAAAATTTTATCCATCGTAATTTTTATAAAATACAGCCGAACTCAAACCCAAATGATTTTATGCGTGCGATTTAATAATTAATATATACACAGTGTGACATAAAAATAAATTGTTGTCACCTTTGGCTCATTTAGACTTAAGCGCCACTCGCGGCGGTTAAAAGACGAATAAGAGTAGCCTTTTCGGCACAAAGAAATGTAATTCAAAATTTCTAAGTTATTTATTTTCTACTGACGTTGAATACTGCACCAAAAACAGACAATACTACATACTTAAATGTATTTTGTGCTTTGATTATATAATAAATGGACCGCCAGACTAATGACAGTTACGTATATGTTTTTCAAATAAAAAGTGTATAAAATATCTTCAGCGACTAGCGTTTGGGTAGCCAAAATAAAAACTAGGAGACTGCCAACCTCTTCTACTATTTAACTTTTCGTTAGATGGCAGCACGTTGCTTATAGTTTTATTATCAACCACATTTAAACAAAATAATATTTTTTCAATGCCATTATTGTCGAGATATTTTTCTAATCGTTCAGTGCCGAAAAGCTGTGTTATACACTGCGCCAATTAAAAAACGGAACAGAAATTTTCTTCGAAAAAATACCCAGATTTGAACGCTTGTATCTTGGTGAAATAACACCTTTCAAAAAAAAATTTTGTTTCTAGTTGAAGGATATTTTGTTTTCTTTACGATACTGGAAACCGTTTTATTTTATTTTGTTTTATTTTGACTTTTTTGAGTAAAACAAAAGGTGTCTAAAAAAAAAAATTTGCTGCTGTTTGAAACTGTAAACGAACTTGCCCGATATTTCATTCAAAAATCGAAAACGGCCATTTTATAGAGAATTTAAAACCCTTGCAAAATGATACTAGGAAAATTTCTGTGCGGCCATTCCTTGTCGAGTTATTAAAGTTTTAGAGAAAACGTATCAAAAAGCGTAAACACGTTAACAAGGACATTTTTTTATCTTGTAAACTAAGCACTCAGTGTTCAAGAAATAAGAAGTAATGTACCTATACGAAACCAGACTTCAAAACAGTTGATATTAAATCGGTTGAAACATAATCGACTAAGATCACATCGACCTGTAAAAGTTCCGTATCTGATAATTACCGTCGACAAAGAAGAAATTATGCGTTGCAGTATGGCAACTGGACTCAGAGGGTCTGGTGTAAGGTCCTTTTTTCGGATGAATTGCAGTTCAATTTGTATACATCAGACGGCCGATGCAGAGTTTGGCGTTCACTAGGGGAACGATTACACTCTAATTGCGTGATGCCAGTCGTAGCATTTCATGGAGGTTCGGTGATGGTTTGGGCGAGTATTTCTTGGAATTGCAAGACCGATTTGGTAGTAATACCACATCCAGCTTTAACATCAGCACGATACGTGGAAGAAATTTTAAGGCGTCATATGCTTTCCATGAAAAGGCAAATTGGGCGCGGATTTTTCTTATGCATGATAATGCCCGGCCGCATACAGCTCTAAACACACGCCAATTTCTGCAACAGCACCGCATTAATTTAATAAGCCATTCTCCGCGAAGTCCAGATTTAAACCCCATAGAACACGTCTGGGATACTGGGATATGTTACAACGGCGTGTAAGAAAATGGGCAAGGCAACCAACAAATTTGCAGGAACTTCCAGACGTTTTTCAAGAAGAATGGCAACAAATCACCAAGCAACAAATACGCAATGTTTTAAATATGCCACGGCGTATTTATGAAGTAATGGCCTAGAGGAGGTAACACGCGTTATGGAAAATTCCAGTTTGTTCGTAGATTTTAGTTTTATTACGTTTGAATAAAGTTTAAAAGGATTTTGTTTGCAATATACCTTATGAAATAAATCATATTTTTCACTGTAAAAACATATTTTCTCCTTGATTTTGGATCACCAAAATTACACCTGATATCAAAATGTGGCTGAAAATGTTATCGTAGAGTGCTAATTTACAAGATAAAAAAATGTACTTGTTAACACGCTTTTTGATACGTTTTCTCTAAAACTTCAATAACTCGACAAGGAGTGGCCGCACATAAATTTTCCTAGTATCATTTTGCAAGGTTTCTAAATTCTCTATAAAATGGCCAATTTAGATTTTGGAATGAAATATCGGGCAAGTTCGTTTACAGTTTCAAACAGCAGCAAATTTTTTTTTTTAGACACCTTTTGTTTTACGTCAAAAAGTCAAAATAAAATAAAACGGTTTCCAGTATCGAAAAGAAAACAAAATTTACTTCAACTAGAAACAAAAATTTTTTTTGAAAGGTGTTATTTCACCAAGATACAACCGTTCAAATCTGGGTATTTTTTCGAAGAAAATTTCTGTTCCGTTTTTTAATTGGCGCAGTGTAGTATGTTTTTCTTCATTTTTCTTTTTTATTTACTTCTCTTATATGCCTTTTTTGATGGGGTGGGCCATAGTTAAGTGAACGATCAAAAGGTGGCTATTTTCGTATTTCTTGACATTTCTCAGTCCGATTTGAGTTTTTGTGAAATTCTGACGCTTTAAATTTGCTACACTAAAAAAACAAGTAGAAATGCTTAAATTCTTTTATGAAAATAATTCTTCGGTTGTTTTGCAGAAAATCATCATGAGCGATGAAGCGCAGCTTTGCCACAACGGCAGTGTCAATAAGCAAAACAGTTGTTACTGAGGAACCGAAAACTCTCAAACTATTTACCAGAAGCGGCAGGGCTCTTAATGTTAGATGTGATATCTTCAGAGCTATGCTGCGCGATTCTTTGGGACAAGAAGCGGACGAACTTGGTGTGAAAGGCCTTTACTTTCAATAGGCGGTCAAACCAAAACAATTTTGCCTGAAATGTTTCGTAGGCGTGTCATATCGAAATTCGGTCAACCAGGTCGTCCGATTTGAAAATTCTGGTGTTTTTTTATAGCTATCTAAAAGCAAGATATATGTCGATCGTCCATAGTCTCTTTCCGATCTGAAAACTAACAATTGACAAAAAATTGCCTACATCTCGACCGAAACACTGTACTGGAACGTACTGAAACGCGAGCCGAAGCTTGCTTGTTTCGTGTGCTAGAGGTAACCATTTACCGGACAAAATTTTTTTAATGAAGCCAATAAAATATATCAATCGTAATTTTAAGAATTTTCTTTTAGTTCTTCAGTGCTGTTCAACCAACAAATCTGCACAGAGATAGATGTACTCTTGACTACGTAACTTTTGCAAATGTGAAGCTATGACGCTAAGATTTAGAGGGAATATCAACAACAGATGTACCAACTTAACAAAAACACAGAACTCAAATCGGAACGATGGGAGCGCCACACGGTGGTTATTCCGGGAACTTGTTGATCAAGGTAGTATGTGATCAGGCGTCCCCTATCTGTGAGAACAGTTCCCAATTTTGATTACCTGACGAAAATTATCCCAAAAAGTGTCTCCATTTAATGTAAATGGTCCCCGAATGCCTTACAAATGTAAATGCAAAACAAAAGCTAACAGGTCTTTTAAAATAAAAACTTTTGTTGTAAACAACGTAAATTATAATTATAGTATAGCCGTAAAAGCCTTATTTAGTCTCATTAACTGCACGTTTTGAATTTACATTAGATGTTATAAAATAAAATAATGAATCATACCTTGTATTGAGGTTTTAATTGTTTGTCAAGCAACACCATTCGTGATGTTTTCTAACGAACAGATTTGTGGTCTCTATCCCAACATTTCATGCATAATAAATTTTCACGCCCCAATTATTTAACAAAACATAACAAAATATTATTTTCTCATCGAATTATGATAATTTTTAATGCCTCTTAAAGCATTATATGTTTCATCATTTCACCTTATAGTAATTCGACAAATAATTCACATAAATTAAATGCATTTTTAGTAAAGCTTAAATAACACACATTGAAATGAAATGAAACTCTAGAAGAAAACGAAATAATTATTTTAAGAATATCTTTCTAGTCTATAAGCACATAAGCACATACTAGTACATCCATAATATGTATAATAAATCAAAATATGCAGTTTTCTTTATTTCTGAAAAATAATAATCGAATAATATAATGTTAATTGTAAAAAGTCAAGTATATTCAAATATCGCAAATATGCACGATACATAGAAAGAAAAAAATCTTATAACTTAACATACGATTAATGATTGGATGTATCGATAGCAATGATAGATTAACGAAGATGTTGTATTTATTTGTTTTCGCGGTTATTGACTGCGCATATTCATGCATAAAACTTGCAATCGTCTGAGTTTCTTAAAGGTGAAGATTTTTTATATTATTAAAGTTAAATTATTCGGGGTAATACACGAAAAGTTGACGCGTTATTAGCTTTAAAAGAAAACATAATAACCACCTAATCTTCATTCCACACCTGTTGTGCACAACGATACATGTAAAATGACAATAATTCGGTCATTGGCGATTAATACATCAGATCAAATATAGCAACGTTAGTTTTGCATCAATATATGTGTATATACATATAGAAACAAACAAACTACCATTTACTATTTCTGTAATGAAACATTTGAATTATTAACGATATGCATTTAAAAGAGTTCACGACACTTCGCACTAATAAAATTTGATTTGATGAAGTAATAAAAAAATTGAACTCTAATAATAACAAGCATTGGTGTAACAGAAGTATATTTTAATCAATATTCCGTTTAACTTAAATGTTAAATATTAACCGTATAATTATTTAATTGCAATTTCGAATAGAACATGTTTAACTTCTTATCATGTTAATGATTAAAATTCTGGTATTACTTAACTCGAATGTCATGTTTCACATTGTACATGTGATTACACCAAGAAAATGTTGGATTTCAATTTATTATAATAATTGATGCTGAAGTTAAATTTATTTAATTTATATGAACATTATCATCTTGATATCAAATATCAATGCTGAACACAGTTTATTCTGTTTAAACCTGAAGCATTAAAACAGGATTTCGTCATCATTATATTCCCAATGGTAATCGAATATTTTTTTTTGTTTAATATTAGTCATACGACACCTCAACCTGATGCACAGGCTAATCGAGGTTGTATAAATTACAGCAACGGTCAATAATAAAATAAGATATTCATGGCTATTTTGAATCTTAAGGAAACGAATTTTTTACTGCGTTTAATGACTGCAAATACAACTCGCTAACGCCAAAGTTGAATAATTGTACAAACTTGGTTAACTGATTTGAACATATCAACACAAAAACGCATTATTTTAATATTTACCAATTAAACATTTAATTTAAATGCCAAGGAAACGCTACTGATATGTATATGTAAAGGGTGGGCCAATGGGTATTTCACCATGAGAGTGGTGAATAAATCTAAATGTTAAAAAAAAATTGTTTAATATTGACACATGTCATCTACAGGCATTAACAATTTTAATCATGTATAGATACATGGCGGCACAACGCATTAATATTATCGAAGCCTATTAGGATAATTGACGTTCAAAAAGATACATTCATGCACAATAGTGGAAAGTGGTTGTTTTCAGCCCAAACCAAATTGGCCGACACCCCAAAATATATAAATACGTATACGTTTATTTTTTAAGAATTTTAGTTTGTCTGTCCGTAATCAGTTGATTTTTCGGCATTTTTTAAGGACAAATATATTAATTGTTCATGGTAATCCCAATATTTTCGATTTGGTTAAATCAGAAAAATACAGAGGCCAATCGCTCATAACATATCTACTGAAAAAAGTAGAAATATCTTCCCCCCTCCCCGAAATTTTGGCTGAAGGCCCAAAGAGTTATACCGATGTATTATATATATATATATATATATATATATATATATATATATATATATATACTATATATATATATATATATATATATATATATATATATATATATATATATATATATATATATATATATATACATATATAGTGACTCACAAATTTGATCAAATGTTTTACAATAAAAACAAAAATTATCATTTCATAAAATTAATATTTATTATTAAAGTTTTTATATAAGCTTCGTAAAAAGGACTCTTAAGAAATATAGATTCATAGCTTTTAAATCCGGCGATTGTGGTGGCCAATCCAATAGTTTGAACCCATTATACTCTATTCATGTTTTCACGATCCTTCGGATTATTATCGTGGTGGAATGTGATGTTCGAACCGTTCTTGGCCCAGTTTTCTAGGCAATGAGGCTATTCTGCAATATTCCTGAGTAATCCTTTGCCGCCATCCTTCCTAGGACTCTCTGGCACAATCCAACGCCTTCCGACCTCATATAGCCCCTCATACGTTTCCGAAGCGACTCTCCTTCATTTGCCCAGGTTCATTCTCTGCCGTCCGATCCCAAACGGTTAATTTTGGTCTCGTCGGGAGAAAATCACACCAGCCCAGTCATCAATTGAATAACTTTAATATTTTTTTTTTTGCGAAAGCCAATCTCAATTTTTTCATGCCGATATTTCTAAGCGTCTTGCGAACAGTGTCTGCACTGATACTTACATTTTCATCTCAAAAGAGTGTCCATTAGACAAAAATAACATTTTCACTTCTCGAATTGCTAAGGAATACTTCACTGAAAATAACATTGAACTGTTGGATTCGCCAGCTCAATCGCCGAACATTAACCCGATTGAGAATCGGTGGACCGTCTTGGATGGCAGAATTCCTTATGAAGATCGACGGAGATAACTAGAAAGTAGCGGCTATGGACCGCTTTTAACTTTAAGTGTGACTTCGGCCTCCATATTTGCTCGGCAGTTCCAACGGAAACTCTCAATTTTTTAGCAATTTCTGCTTTAAACTTGCTTCCAATAGGTCTCATATTTGGATGGTGCAATCATGATTTTTGCAATATATTTTTTCTATAAATTAGTTTTATTCATTATATTCTAGCGAAAATACAAATTTTTAATTTTAAGAAGCAAAACTATACTTACTTTAGATGAATTTTAACATAAATTTTTCAAACTAACAAATTTGATCAAATGCGTAAATTACTAATTTTTTTAATTTTTACAACATAAATTGCAAACTCTCTCACTTAACACTCTTTTTAGAATGAAGGGACTATTTGCTAACAAATAATAAAAAAAACTAGCTAAACAATTATTCACTTAACGGTTAATGACAAAAACACAAGAAAAGTAAATATTTGATCAAATATGTGAGTCACTGTATATATACTATATATCTGTGGTCACAAAATAAAGGAGCACCAGTCGAGTTCGGAACCACACTAAATTGAGTAAATGCATAGAAAAAAAGGAGTTAAAAAAAACGAACACCAAAAATTAGATTTTATGTAGTAATTAATTTTACACATGATTCATGTTCCTTGAGAAGGAAAAATGACGTTAAAATCTTTCCATATGAACAAAACTTTCTCACCGACCATTTTGGCGGTGAGAACGTCATAAATATGGAAATAAAATTCTATATAAACTAAATTTGTATTTTTAGCATTAAATGTGCGTTGAATAATAAGATTTACTTTAATCTTAACTAATAAGTGAATCTATTAAAAACTATTCCGTTTAATTTAAGAAAAGCCTCCAAATAATTAATTTAGTTAAGTTTTAAAAATAATTTGGTCATTTTTATAATTTATTTTATATTTTGACAGGCAATGACGAAAACTGATTAAATATATCAACTTTATCATTTATTCAGCTAATATTTAAACCAATTGCTGTATCTCATTTAGCGGAAATCTATATGAAACTCAAGAAAATGTCAGTTTACAGTATAGCTTAGTATGAAAACAAGTTATTCGGCGTTTTTTTTCAAGATTATTTTTCATTTGGACATCAAGAATCGCTTATTGTCGTTGTGTGAAATGTTATAAATGAAAAAGACTTGATGGAAACAAAATGGAAACAGTTTTTTCATTAGGTTTTTTCATAGAACGAGAATTGACCCCTGAAATGTTATTTTAAATAAATATTATTCACTAATTTAAACTAGCGGAACATTTAGGTCAGATTATAACTATGAACAAGGGTAGAGAAGAAGAAATCCGAGAGTAAATATATTTTATCATTCGAGAATTTTATTTATATTGGGTTTTCCACTTTATTATCGTTCATACAATGCAAATCAGAGGTTATATCATCTATCTATGGTGTTCATATAATTGGGCCTTAATGTACAATAAACCAAAGCAAATTACAGCAGTGTAGTACAATTTACGATAGCGAGAGGGAAAAATAGCACAAGAGAACCGCGGGTATTAATTTTATTACAAAATTCCTCGAAAGTCTTGCGTTTAGAGCATGCGAAAGTGAAAGTGAGTGCATCTAAATTCGAGGGCATTTCGAGGGCAAATGGGTCTATCTCTAATATTGGTTCTTAACATATTAAATAAATTCTTCACAAATCTTAATTATAGTTTATTTCAACTCCCGAACCTGCAAGACATAGTCGTACGCTCCAACTTCCGAAACTACCGTATTTTTTCTCAATAATTCCCAAAATTTCCTTGACTTTAGTTAAAGTCTGTGGGAACTTGACCGAATGTGCCATAAAATACTAATTGTCATTTAATTCAGATGTATTTTGGGTTCTATTATAACAGATATTTTCCAAGATGGCTAAGGCATTAGATAAAACTAATTTAATCAATAATTAATTTTTTGAAAGTATAGAGCGTGCAATTACTACTCCATAAAAGAATTCCGCACACAATTTGAAAAGGGAAGATTTAACCTTTCTAACAAATATAAATGGGGATGTAATTAGGGAGTCTATTACAAAATGTATCGGATATCGTAAAATCCGATCCGTGGCGAATATTTTTATTATAAATGTTTTTGAATTGCCAGTTTTGGTAACAATAATATTTTGATTATCTCTATATATTTATCACTTTATTTAAATTATATTATAGCCGCGATTCCACAGACAAGAAATAATAGGATAAATATCTTGTACGCAAATCTAATGTACACCAAATTTTCGAACAGTATATTTGAACGTCGCATGAAAAGGAAGTATGATTTATCCTTTCTGAAATACGGTTGTCGTTTATATTTTCCTTTTTCAAAAGGTAGGCTTTGCCTTAATGTTTAAATTAGCTCATAACCAAGCAACATAAATGTGTATTTGTATTTATCTGTCTGGTCAATTCCGGAATAATCTTAATGTTTGATAATAAAATTGAAATTGGTAAAAGTTTTAAGGGTATTGTAAAATTCGATAATACTGTAATTATTACATGGTTGATTTCTATATATAGAAAATCGATTGATTTTTATGTAATATATACACAGAAATCAATCGGCTTTCCATATAAAGAAATCAACGATGTAACTACAGTATTAAAGAATTTTACAATACCCCTTAAAACTTTTAACAATTTCAATTTTATTATCAAACATTAAGGATATTCCGGTGATAGTCAGATAGATAAATCCTCTCTTTGCGGAACTGAACTCTGATATTAATAAGTACATGTGTAACAGTATTTAATTACAATTTCTCATAGAACATGTTTAACTATCAGAAGTTTCTTGATTAATCATTATCATGATTAAAAATGTTATCATGATGTTATCATGATTAAAATTCTGGTTCTACTTAACTCGAATTTCATGTTTCACAATGTAAATGTGATTACCTAAAGAAAATGTTGGACTACAATTTATTATTATAATTGATGATGTAGTTAAATTTATTTAGTTTATATGAACATTATCATCTTGATATCAAATATCAATGCTGAACGCAGTTTATTGTGTTTAAACTTGAAGCATTAAGATAGGATTTCGTCATTATTAAATTCCCAATGGTAATCGAATAGTTTATTTTTGCTTAATATTAGTCATATGACACTTCAAGTTGATGTACAGTATAATAGAGGTTATATATAAAGTGCAGCAACCGTCGATAATAAAATATGATATTCATTGCTCTTTTGAATCTTAAGGATACGAATTTTTTACTGCGGTTAATGACTGCAAATATAACTCGCATACGCCATAATTGAATAGTTCTGCAAATTTGGTTTACTGATTTGAACGAATCAATAGAAAAAAACATTGAGTAAATATTTACACAATACACATTTACTTTAAATGTCAAGGAAACGTCACTGGTGATTATGTACTATCATTTATAATCTTTTTGAAACTGTGAACCACTGTCTGAAGAAAAGCGCACCAAATTAACGAAATGTTTTATTTTATTTATTGCTTCTGCAACAAAGGTTATCATTTGATGAACTTCAATCAAGTTAATTTAACGAATTTAATTTAAAACTTGACTATAGATATTCATTTTAGCTGCTAAAATCAAAAGGACTTTCACAGGAAATTAGCTAGAATTTGGCGTAGAGGGCTTATGAAACTGATATATGACTTATATAATTGTCAATTAGCTTTGAATTTTTTTTGCTTTTACTCAATTTAAAATAAGCGTTTTTGAATCCAGAATTTTGTCTCAAAATTATAATTTAATTAAAAATTGGCTTCGAAAATTGCCTGTTACTCAATTGTGTGTTTTCGAATTCGGGACATGATATACTGATTCTAAATTTTGAGTTTAACTTAATTTTTGCTGTAAAATTTTACTGTTTTTACTTAGAATTTCTTACACTTATAGTTTCACATTTTGTTAGAATTAAAAATAATCCACAAATAACTGAAAATTTCTTGAGAAGGCTGAATTTACCCACTATTATAAATAGGATATGGAGCAATATTCCAAGTAACTACACTAAATTAAGCAAATGCTTTTAAATAGAAGAAGGAGTTTTTACAAAAACAGACGAACGGCAAAATTTAGGTTTTATTGTGGTAATTGAGTACCCAAGAAATGGTGTGAGAATTTGAGTAAAAAGTTAACCGTATATTATTAAGACTTTATAATAACAAATAGTGTTGTCTAATACTTGGCCAATACCAATACTCTAGAGACAATCAGAATTAATGTTGATTTGAAAAAGCTCGTAAATGTTTTAAAAAAAGATTTATACCGTTTTATTTACATTAAATGTTCCATTAATTTTAATTAGTGGAACATTTAGTGTACAATAAATAAATGTAAATTACTTGCCGTGTTAATTACTGACTTGTTAAATACATTCCTTAGAAATCTTAAGTATAGCGTATTTCAATTCCCGAGCTTACAAGATGTAGTCCTACGCTCCAATTTAAGGATCAATCAGAATTGAAACTACCGAACCTACCGTTTTCTCAATAAACCCCAAATTTTTCTTGACTTTAGTTAAAATCTGTGGGAACCGAATGTGCCATACAATATTATTAAAATTCAAAAAAACAATAAAATATTTAATTAAATTGAGAAAGAAAAATTAAGCTTACATTTTCTAAGCGAATTAAATATTTTTTGAATTTTTTAAATTCAAAATACTCGTAGTATTGTACGGCACGTTTGGTCATTTGGTCAAGTTAAAGAAGATTTTAGCTTTTCTTTTCTTTTTCCTATGGGCTTACGGAGCCCCACGCGCGATGTACAAACCAACTAACTTTTCGTTTAAATTTTATGTTATAGCGTAATCTTTACCTAAACTTCTATTATATGTGTTTTGATTTTTATCTTATTCCCTTATGAAAAATAATCAGTATCGAACAATTTTTTTAAGCTGTGTCACCTTCGGTTTTCCTATTGGAAATTTGATAACAATAATATTTTGATTATCTCTGTATATTTATCACTTTATTTAAATGTATGCCCCGATTCCACAGACAATGCACAGACAAACCTAATGCACACCAAATTTTCGAACAGTATATTTGGCCGTCGCAAGAAAAGAGAGTATGTTTTATCCTTTTGAAATACAGTTGTTGTTTGTAGTTTCCTTTTTGAAAAGATAGGCTTTGCCTTAATGTATAGATTATTGCATAACCAAGCAAAATAAATATTTGTATTTATCTATCTGGCTAATTGCGAAATAACTTTATAAAACGAAACGTAAAATTCGCTAATACTGTAAGTACATGGTTGATTTCTATAAAGAGAATCAGGGAAATAAGTTACAATTCAGTCGGTATAGCCTGATGAAAATAGTCGCATTTCTTGACGCGTCTTGATCCAGCTGAAGTCAAAGTTTACTTTGATAACAGCAACAAAGACAGAATAAATTCTTGATTTTGGACTAAACTTTTGATTCGAGTAGCTTTGTTCTTGCTCCTTTGTTGTTTTTATTAAACATGATTTTATCCGGATCAGATCGAGTGTCCAGAAATGAAGGAACGTCAAGAAATGATTATTTTTTCGTAATCTTTCTCAGATCGAAGCTGAATTAAAATATTTATCTATCTGGCTAATTCCGGAATAACTTAATGAAAATTGAAATTGTTAAAAGTTTTAAGGGGCATTGTAAAATTCGCTAATACCGTAAGCACATGGCTGATTTCTACATACAGGGTGTCTTCTACATGAATGCTAACCCCTTTAAGGGGTGATTCCTTGATCAATTTTGAGCAAAAAATGTTTCTGCGAGGGGTCTATCTCCAGTTTCCACTGATACACAAAGCTTTAAAGAAAATTTGCTCGAGCCAGTACCAACACTCACATTTAGGTTAATAGCTTGTATTTTACTAGACGTATATTAACTTTCAAGAGCATAAGTTTTTGGGGTTGAAATTATCTTTTAATCGGTGTATCAGATAGCCGTGATGGCCTTTACACTTCATAGATATTGATATTCAAACGTGGAAATCTTTGCGAATTTCAAAAAATTTTTGTGTTTGATCAAATTTTTTCTGAGAAATATTATAACATGTCACTGTTTTTATTTTTATTGATGCTCCATATTAATACCTACCAAAACTAAACGTAAACATTTGGCTTCAGTCTTATAGTTTTAAAGATTACATGGAAAAAAGGCCGACAGATGTAAAAATGTTACATATGTAGGACCAATAATTTTGTTTTATTATTTTTTTTAGATTTAAACGTGTTAATCTGAAGCAGCCTTTTCATTATTCAATTTGGTTTTTAAATAAAAGAAATTTTCCCTATAGTCGATTTGACCAGAATTTTCAAAATTTTGAAAATTAAAACTAGTGAATAATGTCGATTTATTCAAGCCAGGAGAACGCAGATATAGTTTATGTGTATGGTTTCTGCAGAGGAAATTCGAGAAATGCTCGTTTAGAGTATAGCCGACAGTTTCCTAATCGGCGTTTACCTGATGCTCGAACATTTTCGTCTTCATTTAGAAGGCTTCGAGAAACATGAAGCTTTTGTAACCAGCGAGCAGATATAAATCCAGTGTTAGTCGCATCAGCTGATAACGACTAATTAATTGTACAGGCTGTTACTAATAACCCGTCAATCAGCATTCGACGACTGTCACTACCTTTCAACATACCCAAGTTTAAAGTTTGGAAATTGCTTCAACGCGAGAACCTCCATCCTTACCATTCCTCAGCTGTACAGGGTATATTACATACGAATGTGGAGAAAGGGGATTAGTTTTACAATTGCTTGTTGGAAAGAAACACTGAGGCTGATACATTCATTTCGAATATTTTATGGACGGATGAATCACAATTTAATAGAGATGGAATAACCAATTTCCACAAATTACATGCATGGGCTGAAACTAATTCACATTGGAAAAAGAAGGCATCTTTCCAACATAAATTCAAAGTAAATGTATGGGCCGGTGTAATAGGAAACCGTCTGTTTGGACCATTTAGACTACCAGCGACACTAAAAAGTGCTTGTTATTTGGAATTCCTACGTAGAGACTTGCCAATACTTTTGGAGGATGTACCGTTGCTGCAGAGGAGTAGGATTATTTATCAACGCGACGATACTCCATCGCATTTTGGCCGTCAAATAAAAAAATTCCTAAATGTCCACTATGTAAACCGCTGGATTGGCCGTAACGAACCCATCCACTGGCCCGCCAGATCTCCTGATCTAACAGCGAAGGACTTTTTTATTTGGGGTCAAATGAAACAGATGTTTACTCGACTGAAATTCAAATCGTAGAAGATTTAAATCACAGAATTGATGAAGCAGCAGCAGAAATACGAGCACATTTACGGAATTTTAATGTAACACGAGAAGTGCAGAAAAGAGCCCTAAAATGCATCCGAAACACAGGAGGACATTATGAATACCTACTAAGTCCTAACAATATTATACAATAATAGACTAGTAAGAAGTAAAATAGAATACGCTCCGCAAATTTGGAACCCATTCTACGAAATTTATAGTGAGCAATTTGAGCAAGTGCAAATGAAATTTACAAAGTTCCTAATTTTTAAAACTGTACCTCATGTAGGCAGTATCCCTTATATTACTAGACTTCATATATTTAGCATGGCAAGCTTACTGAATAGGAAGCCAGTGTTAGACGACTTATTTCTTTAAATTCTAAAATTGATACTGTCATGCTAAGCGATGTTAATTTCTATATTCCAGGTTATTTGCTCAGAAATAATCAACTATTTTTACCTGTACAGTCGCGAACAAATTTAGGAATTATTATTCTACTTCAACTATTGATGATAGCAGAAACATTTTTTGCTCAAAATTAATCGAGGAATCACTCCTTAAAGGATTAGCATTCATGTAGAAGTCACCCTGTATATATGTATATTAGACTGACTCAAAAAACGAAAAAACGCACATTTGCATTTTTCACGGGATTGTTCATGAAAACCTTTCATTACATATAAAAATAATTCCCTGAAATTTTTATTGGAAAATATTTATATTTAGAGGTCGCTAGTTACCGATTTATGAACGTTATATCGTTAGTTTAATACTCCTATTTTCAAACTGACCATTCTGCGAAAATCAATACTTGATATTTGGTTTTATCATCCTATATTCATGTCGATTATAGAATCCGCAGGAGCGAATCAATCGCGGGTCGAAAACTGCATATAAAAAAAATGGGAAACAATTGCTGCAAATCAAAGTATCCTGGAAAACTTCTATTGATTTACATACAATTTGAATTTTTTGATTCACCGTACAAACAAAGGGGTAACCAGCGAATCAGTAAGAATCCTTACAGAATTTAACGAAACTATTTTCTTACAGAATATTTGACATATTGGCCACCGAAACCGTAACAATTGACAAATACAGTATTAAAATTGTAATGTGAATAGCAAAATTTATTATTTTAAGAAAAGTGTGCTGTGAAAATTTTGCTGTATTCTGACATATCCTTCAGTTTGCGCGTTCATTTTCGCTCTGTTAAGTGACGGCTGAACTGAACGAAAAGTTCTTAAAGATTCGCTGGTCAGTAACATGGACTTTCTGTATATCGCATTCTTACTTAAAGTTGTTACTGACTCGCTGGTTCCCGCAATAGTTTTGTAGCGTTTCTAAAACAATTTCTTTTTAACGATTTGAAAAAAATCCAAAGGGATTTCAAAGAAACTATGATATAAAATTTTTTGTTTCCCAATTTTTTTATATGTAGTTTTCGATCCGCGATTGATTAGCTCCCGCGGATTCTATAATCGGCGTGATTATGTTTTGTGATCGGCTGAATATAACGGGCTTGATTATTTTGCTCTGCGGACGAAATTTTTTGAGACATGAGCAAAATAACCCAGAAAAATTCTTAAAACAATAAAAAAGTTAGCGTTAAATCGCTAATATCTAAAGGAAACGAATTTTTGAAAAGATGGGAAGTAGAGGATTTCATACTCTATATTTATTAGAATAATGTTATTTAGAAGTTATTGTTTAATAACGTATTCGACAGAAAACACAATAAAACATAACAAAAAAAGCGAACAATTTTACTAAGGTGGAATTTCTGAAAAATCTTTTTTTTATCCACTTAGTGTAAGTAAGAATTTCAGCAGTTATCCATCAAGCAACTTTATTTTAAAGTTCAACTTTAGAAAATGGGAATAAGTTTGTATAAGAAGAATGTTCATTTTTATATTTTTTTTATTAATCCGTATTAACTTACCTTTAAAACGAGCCCTATATCATAAAAATCTGATATTTATTTTTCCTTTTATAGCCATAAACACAACATCATATTCATCATTTTTCTCAAAATTTGACACCCAATATTTTAAACCACAACAACAAAAAAAATCACGTTCTACAAAATTTTTTTTTTAATCAAGACTACAAATTCAAAACATAAAAATCATAAAATTAAAACATGACTTCCAAAAATTTGTGATTTGACGTATTTTTCACCATATGTACGAGTATGTAAAATGTATATATATATATATATATATATATATATATATATATATATATATATATATATATATATATATATATATATATATATATATATATTTATATATATTATACCTATATGTATATATGTACATATACATACAGCCTTGGCCAAAAATATAAAGCACCCCTATCTATTAGCATTATATATTAATATTATGTCTTTCTAAACAATGGGTGTTAACGAACGAGTCACCCCACCGAATGCGACCGTTAATTATTGAAAATCACCAATTTTTGTTTTGTTTTAGGTTCTTAACAAGAAGTTGTAGCGTCGTAAAATTTTTTTATTTTAGTTTTGTATTTGATCGTGTGCAGTCTTCACATAAAGTGTTTTAAATCAAAAAGAGTTTTCGTAAGTTTTTTGAGAAAAAAAGTGTGTTTGTGATAATTATGCCTAAAGCGTACCAACTCAGTGAAGGAATAAGGGCACAAATTGTGTTGTTGGATTCCCAGGGTGTAAGCCAAATTAAAATATCCCAAAAATTAAAATGCTCTCGTGGAGCAGTTCAATCTACATTGAAAAGGGTTAAAGAGACCGGGGACTATGCCTATAAACTACGCTCAGGCAGAAATCGTATCACTTCGAAAGGAATCAAGGATCGCAGTATGACTTCAAAGGAAGACCTCAAACGTGCGCTGACAGAGGAATGGAAAAATATATCGAGAAATACCTGCGAAAAATTAGTACGGCCGATGAATAAAAGAGTCCTGGCTGTCATCAAAGCCAAAGGAGGACCTACAAAATACTAAAATTAATAAAATATAAAAAGTATTTCCTAAAAATATTGAGTTTTAATTTTTGTCTTCATTCGTTTTGTAGATACTGCAATTTGGGAGGGGTGCTTTATAATTTTGGCCAAGGCTGTATATATGGTGAAAAATACGTGAAATCACAAATTCACTATGTGGAGCCATAAGTCATGTTTTAATTTTATGGTTTTTAGGTCTTGAATGTGTAGCCTTGATTAAAACAAAAATTTTGAAATACTTTGTTTGTTTTTGTTGTTGTTGTTGTTGAAGATACAGTACAAAACGTATTTTGCAAGAATACAAAAAATAACGGAGTTCCAGTTTTTTGATATGTTGTAAAATATTAATTGTCGAATTCTTTAAAATAAAAAAAAAAATTAAAAAAAATTTGTTTTTGAGAAAATTGAAAAACAACATTTTGGCGGGAAATTTAAAGAAGAAGAAATTAAACAAAATACTATTTTTATATTTTTTTATTAATCACTACTAACTTACCTTTAAAATAAGCCCAAAATTATAATTATCGGATAATTAGTTTTCTTTTTATTGTCATAAATACAACATCATGATTATCATTTTTCTCAAAATTTGACACCTTGTATCTTCAACAACAACAACAACAAAAAAAAACAAAGTATTTCAAAATTTTTGTTTTAATCAAGGCTACACATTCAAAATATAAAAATTATAAAATTAAAACATGACTTACAAAAATTTATAAATATATATATAATATATATATATATATATATATATATATATATATATATATATATATATATATATATATATATATATATATATATATATATATATATATATATATATATATATATATATATATATATATATATATATATATATATATATATATATATATATATATATATATATATATATATATATATATATATATATATATATATATATATATATATATATATAATATATATATATATATAGGATTGAAAATGAAGCTACCTAGCGCTAGATGGCAGCACAAACTCAAAAAAATTTTGTTTTTTAGAAATTGCGATCTGTCAAACGTCAGCTGTTAAAATTTCACCCAAATTCATCGATTAGTTTATTTGTTGTAGTCGTTTGAAGTAAGCAACTTTTGTGTTTCTTGAAAAATGGAAAAAAACGAATTTCGTGCAGTGATTAAACACTATTATTTGAAAGGGAAAACGGCGAAAGAGACAAAAGAAAAGCTCGATAAACATTACGGTGAGTCTGTTCCGTCAGATTACATGGTAAAATATTGGATTGCTGAATTTAAACGCGGCCGAAGAAGCACTGCAACAATACCATCAACAGGAAGGCCAAAAGAGGTGGTTACTGAAGAAAATATCAAGAAAATCCTCGATATCGTTATGAATGATCGCCGAGTCAAGTTGCGTGAGATTGTTGAAATGGTAAACATATCATATGAACGTGTGTTCAACATTTTGCATGAACATTTGCATATGAAAAAGCTATCGGCAAGATGGGTGCCGCGTTTGCTCAGTGTCGAACAAAAACGAGTTCGACAGACCACTTCACAGCGGTGTTTGGGCATGATAAAGCATAATCCTGTTGATTTTTGGCGTCGATTAATTACTGTTGATGAAACGTGGGTCCACCACTACACACCTGAAACCAAAAATCAATCGAAACAATGGGTGGAAGCTGGTGGAAGTGCTCCGAAGAAGGCAAAGGCAGTGAAATCGGCTGGCAAGGTTATGGCCACTATATTTTGGGATGCACACGGAATATTGCTCATCGATTATCTTGAAAAAGGATCCACAATCACAGGAAAGTATTATCGTGCATTATTGGATCAATTGGTTGATGCAATCAAGGAAAAACGACCACATTTAAAGAAGAAAAAAGTGCTCTTTCTTCAAGACAACGCACCGGTTCACACAGCATTAGATACGATGCTAAAATTACGTGAAATACACTTCGAATTGGTTGATCATCCACCTTATAGTCCAGATTTAGCTCCTAGTGACTTTTTCCAGTTTCCAAACTTGAAAAAATAGCTCGCAGGACAAAGATTCATCTCAAACGAAGAAGTGATTATCGAAACTAACGCGTATTTTGAGGGGTTCCCGAAATCGTATTATTCAGATGGTATAAAAAAGTTGGAATATCGTCTTACTAAGTGTGTCGAATTAAATGGAGACTATGTTGAGAAATAAATGGTTTTTGTCAAAAAAAATTTTGTTTTCCTACTTAGGTAGCTTCATTTTTAAAGGTAAGTTAATACGGATTAATAAAAAAATATAAAAATGGTAAGTTCTTTAATTTCTTCATTTTCAAATTTCCCGCCAAAATTTTACTTTTGAATTTTCTCAATGATCGTCCAATTTTTTTTTTTATTTTTATATTTTACGTCCTTTAATTCTATTGAACATACTAAACATTTGTGCTAGTAAAATTTTTCGTTTTCATGCAAAATACGTTTAAGTATGACTCTACCTATCTTGAAAATTTCAAAAATCGAATGGTAGATTTTTGGTCCTCTTACAAAAACTCGATTTTATTTAATTTTTCCAGGTTAAATTTTTCACTCGTTTTTGTGATTCAAAATTAAATTTAAAACAAAAAATATTGACAATAAAAAAATGTATTACAAAATAAGGATAGAAATTTAAAGATATTTATATGGTTAAAATTTACATGTTATATAATCTTCACTATTTGAATATTTTTTACATTTTAAGTAGCCTTATGTTGAAGGTATAACTGCATGAAAATCGCGAGTCCCTTTTATTGTTTTCAAGTTCTCTAATCTACTGCCTATATCAGTTTTCAACGTTTTAGTCCATTTGAAAAGTTCCTCCGCATTTTTTATGTCACCATCATATTCTTTGGTGAGACTGGCTCTGGATGCCATTCTCTTAACAATACCTCCTACTCCATCGCATGGTCCCTTTCCGTGAGTAGTTGCGTGAAAATGCCACTCACAATCAACTTCAAAATCCTCTTTGTGTTTATTAGTTATATCCATAAATTCTTTTTTATTTTTATAATGTGTTACTACATCCATCTGTGACGTAATAAATTTTAGATAAATCCGGAATTTTTGTTTTCAAGAACTGCAATAATTTTTCTATGAACAAGTAAACTGCTACAGCGTCATGATGAAGACAATCTGATATTATAATGAAGTTGTAGTGCTGCAATATCCCTCCCTCAGTTTTGTAAATTACAAATGGATGAATACTCGCTTGTTTGTTGTTCCAATAAAAATCCTGTGCTGTATTTTGCATTATAAACGCATAATTTTCTGCAAAATCACAAGAAACAAGTACCTCTGTTGGCTCCAGAGTTAACTTTTTATTTTTTATGAAATCGGATTGTGTTAGTGATATAAAGCAATGAGGAATCAAATTTTTCAGCTTAATTATGAAGTAATCCAGAAATTCATCTAATGGTTTTGAATATTTTTCCAAGTTGCATCGGTCAGTTGAAACCCACTGACTAAACGATAATTCAGCATCCAGACAATCATTGTTCAAAAATGCGTTTTTCAAATATTCGCGAAAATTATCCAATCCTGGGTAGTTCTCGCATTGCAGAAGATAATATGTTGATCTTGGATCTTTACATAGTATTAATGAAATGCGTCCTGATATCGCGAAAATTTTCCATTGGTGACAGTTTCCATCCTAGTCCATGAATAATTAATTTGACATTTTGATGTATTATACAAAAAAAAAGGGGGGGGGGGGGGGGTAAATCGTCATACTTAAACGTATTTTGCACGAAAACGAAAAATTTTACTAGCGCAAGTTGTTAGTATGTTCAATAGAATTAAAGGACGTAAAATTTAAAAAAAAAAAAAAAAAATTGGACGATCATTGAGAAAATTCAAAAATAAAATTTTGGCGGGAAATTTGAAAATTAAGAAATTAAAGAACTTACCATTTTTATATTTGTTTATCCTTTAAAATGAGCCCTATATCATAAATATCGGATATTTAGTTTTCCTTTTATAGCCATAAACACAACATCATGTTTATCATTTTTTTCAAAATTTGACACCCTGTATTTTAAACAACAACAACAACAACAACAAAAAATCATTTTCTACAAAATGTTTTTTTTAACTAGTACTAACAATTGAAAACATAAAACATAAAAAATTTAAACAAGACTTCCGGTCCCATATACCAAATTTGTGATTTGACGTATTTTTCACCATATATGTACATATATATTGTATATATGCAAGGTGACCCATTTTAAAAGAACCTTTTAGTTTTTATGTGGATTTTTAACATGGTGTTTACTGTCAATTTATGTTTAAATTAATCATAATTATCGATTTATTAATTCAGAGTTGTCCAATTTCAATTAACTTAATGATTGTAATCAAATTTAATTTAATTGAAAAATGCACATTTTAAATAATGTGCATTTAAATTTGCATTTCGGATACACCCATTGATACAAAAGTTGCACAATGTTTAGAGAGATATCAAGTGATGACCTTGAATTTGATCTTGAGGTCAAATTTCATGATCATTTCAAGGTCAAGTCGGTTTTTTTAAATAGAAACTCCTATGTCTCTGGATTTTGAAAGGTGATACTGTATGACTAAATGTCACGTGCTTTTAGAATCCAGAGTCAAAAATAGCTGTTTCTATTTTTCAAAAATCGATGATACCTTGAAGTGACCATGAAATTTGACCTCAACGTCAAATTCAAGCTCATTATTTGGTTTCCTCCTAAAAATTGTGTAAAATGGATATGTAAAATAGATAGTTTTGGAACACAAAATATGAAGAATTTGAAGAGTTTTGGAAAATTTCATGATTTTTATTACTGATTGTATTATTGAAAAATTCTTTTGGAACATTATTTTAGCTTATACGTTGTTGCTCTCATCGAGACCTTCCATTTGATATATTGTAGCATATGTGATTTTTTCAAAAACACATTTTAGGGAGTTTTGCAAATGGTCGCATCAAATAAAATCAACACATTTCATTTATATTTTATTACATCGCCTTCGCCACCTAAATAGCGGTCGACTTTAACATTTCCCTGTTGTTCGATAATTGATCAATCACAGTGATATCTCTCTCTCTCTCTCTCTCTTATCGTACCTATGTACAAAAAAAAGAACGAAAATAATGCAAGCATTGTAATTTACTCCAACCATAAATATAAAAAGCCAAACGATTCGTTTTCTACACTTTTTAACATACCGTCTCAAATAAAATTTATCGATTGCTGAAGCATATGTACAGAGTATATATATCTGGGTTGTATATTCTTAAAATCCGCTAACGTTCGGATTTTTAAAATCATTTTACGATGTGACCCAGTTGCACTTTGCGTGAGCAATCTAGAAATTTTGTTTGAGATGGTACGTTAAAACATGAAACAGAAGTACAAAGCACAAAAACGACATCTTCGGCTTTCTAAATTTGTTTCTATTGACGATTGTAAAAGTAGAGAAAGCGCCTCTCGAGGAAAAAAGTTAAAATGAGGTAATTGACAAAATGGCATTTCTCATAAATGCGACGAAAGAAAATTTTGCAATCCGATAATTAAAAATGGTTTTTATAATCCAAAATTGAAGTTATTTACAACTATTACCAATCTGGTAAGTAAAAATTGTGTTTACAGTTCAAAATTGGAATTCTTTACAACAATTTCGAACGTCAAATTATCAGCTAGCTCAGTTTAAAAAATTTCCACTAGGTGGAATCTGTGATGCTTCAATCGTCAATAGGAGTAAATAATGTTAAATTCTCTCGATTTTAAAAAAAAAAAATCGATTATTTTATTTGCCAAAAAATATGTTAAAAAAAAAATTGATTTATTTGTAGTATTGGTGAAAAAAATAACAAATAAAAAAGTGAGGTTATATTTACTCATTTTACAGTATTTTACATATTGCATTATGAAATCTTTATCGTAAAAAGATAAAAAATGTTAATTTAGATTAAAACGAAACTATTCGCATCAAAATATGGTTTTGAAACCAATGATTTTTGAAAATACCGTTTTATTTTTGATTATCTAATTTTGACGTCTGCATTTAATCTACCAAAAAATCCGAAAAATGATCCGGATCAAAAACAATATCAATTTATTTTCTTCGAAAGAATATGCAATGTCAAAATGTCAAAAAAGATCAAAAAAAAAAAATCAATTTAATGATTTATTTTTTCCCAAAGATTTCGACATTAGGTACAATGTTTGCATTTTTTTCGTTCTTTTTTACGATTTATCGTATAGAAATGATCACGGTGAGGTATCGTATAAGAGAACATCACCGTGATTGTCTTACAACAGGAGAGAACAAATTGTGCGTGAGATGACGATCATAAGGAATAAAAACTGGTCGAAACTTTGGTGTGTTTCGACTCGGAATTGTCAGTATGACTATAATGGAAGTCCCTTGTGGATATATTACCTGTAAGTTCTGTTGTTTTTAAATTTAAATAAAATGATATTTTTCTTTCTATTTATTGTGATTTGAATTTAGTTATTTGATGAATTCTGAGTTTAAAGCCCACAACTGCCAAAGTTAATGTAAGATTTGTTATGTTTTTAGTGTATATCATTCCATTGTTGACATCCGATGGAACTCAATTTTTCAAAGAAAAGTCAACCGAACCAAATTTTTGAAGCCACCTTTGGCAAGTTCGAGCTGTTACTAAGGCCCCTCCAAGCACTTTTTACAAGTTTTCTTCTACCTGCACTAAGTTAGTGTTTCTTTCAAACTCAAAGAATACACAGAGTCTTAATTGCCATTTTTGTTGTGACACGTCGAAATGATTAAATAAAGTGACTAACAAAAATAAAATTTGGACTAATTTACCTAACGAAACCGATTTGTTTAAATTTAAAAAAACAAAAAACAATGATCATTCATCTAATAATTTAACAATACGAAATATAAATCCTGCAACTCTAAAACTCATTCATTATTAAAAACCTATAATAATGTGTTGATAACCTTTCGAAGTATCTTCTGTAATATGCTGCTGACATTGATTATTATATGAGCATGAATACAAAAAACTATACATACACATATATTAGGTACCTACAATAGACATTTGTGATTACGAAATTGTCATGAAAAAAAATTTGTGTATACATAGAATAAATACTCGTACACAAGAGCAGAAAGAAGTTTAACATTAAATCATTATTTATAAGAAAAAAATCTCTTCTTATCGAGGTTAATAAAATAATTATGTTAAAAGTGTATGTATTACTATATAACAACAATTGATCAATTTGACATTGAATCAAATGATAGTTTTATAAAAAAATGAATTAAAATAATTTAAATTAAAATTTAATTTGTATATTTATAAAATTCATTAAAGGCGACATCATCTTAATAAATTAAAAACTAATTAAACGAATTATTTTACCTTCTAATTTCTGTTCCACTTTATCTTTATTCAGTCCGGCAGCAAAACCATAATGTAACGGATTTTTCATAGCACGGACATACAGGAATGTTGATTTAATCCACTGGACAGCTACACCTAGATCTGTGACGGTGCGTAATACTACTTCGGCGTTTAAATGTTCGGGTAGGTGTTTATGGAGGTTGGATTCAATTGGTTGGACCCCGCTCACCATGTTTTCGTACAATTTCTGTAAAAAGAACAGAAGATTATGGTTATATTTTAAAGTATCCACATAATATAAACAAGATTAATGAGTCACAACAATAAAGGTAAGTTTAATATTGGTTTAGAATAGTAGTTTAATAGAAAGTTCAAATGAATTATTATTCGTTGATGGTCAAACATCTTCGGTCCCAAAACAATGTGCTTAATATTTCAACTATACATATACGTGAAAATTAATTGAAAGTTTATTTAACTGTTTACTAACCAACACTGTTAATTGGGATTATGTAATAAATATAAGGAAATGCCGGTTTTTTTCTTATCCGATTAAAGAATATTCTAGAATTTTATCTAAAAGTCATTTTGAAGAATACGTTAAGTCGTTTATGTCAACGTTCTTCTTAATCGCTTAAGAAATAGCCTAGGCGCGTAGCTTCATGTCATCTGGTCATCTTCCAGAACTTTATCGAATAATAAGTTTCGGATCTTTTCGTTAACGGCTAACAGACAACTAAATGTATTAAAAAAAGGAGGAAAAACCATTACAGGATGTAATCGCATTACCGGGATCTTAACAATGCCTTCTATCAATATAATATATGTTCTTTTCCATGGAGTCCCTTACAAAATCAACACCAATAGAAAGTCATCCTGAATTTTTTGTAAACAGATAGTAGTATTCCTTTGTATTCCAGGTTGACTGACACGAAGTGTTACCAAAACAAAACGCCACAGAATTTTTATTTTTTGATGAATTTTATTGAATCAAAGTAAAAAATGTTCACAAATATTTAAATTTTCGAATTGCATTAGCAGTTTTCGATTTGGCCACCCTTAGCCGCGAATATGGCCTTCAAACGGCCGACAAAGCTATTGCATGCAGCACGAAAGTGGCTCTGCGGTATTTTGGCCCATTCCCGGCGAAGCGCTTGCTTGAGATGATCGACACTATATATTAGTATTTTTTTGTCCCAACCTTGCTCTTCAAAATACCCCAAACCGAGAAACCTCGCGGATTTGCATCCGGTGAATTTGGTGGCCATTGGGCAGTGGAAATGAACCGCGGAACGTTGTTTCTCAGCCAATCTTGATTGACGCGCGCTTTATGACTCGGCGCCGAGTTCTGTTGAAATGTTCAGGCTCTGCGGCCGAAATGTTTTTGTGCCCAAGGCTTCAACGCTCCCTCCAACACATGATCCCGATAAATTTGAGTATTTATCTTGATGCCACGGTCCAAAAAAACGAGCGGTGAACGGCTTTCGGCCGTTACGGCGGCCCAAATCATCACCATCGGCGGCGCTTGGTTTCGAGTGGCAATCAGTTGGTCCAAATTTTCAGTAGAACGGCCGGGCAAGTAAATCCGGTCGTTTTGCTTGTTGACATATTGCTCAATAACGAACGGTGACTCATGGAGAAAACCAAATTCGCCAAATCGCCACTTTCGTGCAAGCGTAACAACTCCTTTGCTCTTTCCACTCTAAATTTTTTTTGAGCTTCGGTGAGACCATGCGTTTTATGGAATTTCAAGCCTTTAGTCCAAGATGATCTTTCAATATGTGCTGCATCCGTTCGAGCGAAATGTTCGCCTCACGAGCCATTTTTCTGCCGCTACGGCGCGGATTCCTAGCCAATTTGGCCTTCACCTTCCGAATGATATACGGCGATGTTGCAGTGCGTTCGTTCCACCACCATGGCGTTTTGCAATGCTGCCAGTATCGTTATAACGATTTATGGTGCGATACACAAACATTTTATTCACATGCAGATGTTTTAACTCGTTAACAATCTGCGGCTGTGATTTTCCAGCCAAATATAGAGAAATCACACTATTATGCTTGAATTCCATTGCGGATAACTTTTTTTCTGAATATTTCCCACTAAAATGCTTGTTCGCTTGTAAACAATGGAATGAACTGTCATTAGTGTAAATTTGAGCGCTCTGTCATCACTGGTTTGACAGCAATAACAGTCTGAAGTTGGTAACACTTCGTGTCAATCACCCTGTAGTATAAAATACAACAAAGGTGTTTTAAACAAATTGTTTTTTCTCCGATTGTAGGAAAAAATATATCTTTCCGTTGTTTTTTCGAAACGAAAAGCTCATGATTCCAGTATGTTGTATTTGTTGCTAAGCAACAAGTAATAATAGTACGAGAATATTTTTTCTGGCCTAGGCCGGGAATATATTCCCGTATGGATTTTTAATTGTTAAGAAGAAATAAAAGTTAAGGTCAAACGCATTTATTTATTTTAATTTAACAGTATACATAATAATCAATTTTTATTTGATAAATCTATGCCAAACTAATTATGTGTTAGGTATAGGAGTTTAATTTTACTTATTTGTAATATTAACGGTTATCGTACAATTAGTACAATTATTGAACATTAGTGGATTAGTAGTATCGCATCCCAGCATTGTTGTTGATATATTGCTATTAAAATCATTAACATTATTTGCATCGGCTGTTTCATTATCCGTTGTATCGAAAATCTTATGAGCAACTACAATTTTATTGATAATGGATTCATCGATGTACCCTTCAGCAACAGTCGATGACTTCCATCCTCCAAATCTTTTTAAGCATGTTAAATCTGCCATTATCAACTAAAATTGTCGCAGATGAACAGCGGAAACAGTGCCCTGTGTATTGTTTTGCGTCTGGCAATTTTAAAAAAGTAGCAACAATTTGTGGCATTTTACCAAACTGATGTATGCCAACTGCTTGTTTGAAACCTTTACCATTTGTGTATTTAAAAAAAAAACGCAAAGAATTGAAATCTTTTGGACGCGAAGCTATATATTTTCTGTAATATTCTAAATAAGTTTCGTTTACGATAAATGATCGTGGTTTACTTGTCTTGTTACTCGGGATTTTAACTAAAAGCTTAGATCCCAAATCACTAATGTCAGTAATTTCCATGCGGGCTAGTTCATTCCGTCGACAAGCACCAGCGATTCCAAAAATTAACGCAACCTTTGTAGGTTGCGTTAAAACAATCATAATGCTACATACAAAAAAATATTGCATTGTGAATTGTATTTTATCCGAAAACATATTTGAATTTAATGTGTAAATACAAATAATAATCGTTTTAAATACCTACATGCTTACTTTAGTAACTAGGAACGAATCATCTGAAGCTTCCAAAATGAATTGTTGAACATATTCCATAGTTAATATTTTAGATTTCTTCGCTTTATATCCGTCGGATTTGCGTTTCAAGAAGACACGTAATTTTTGGTATTTTGCAATATCCACATTATTTTTAACCACTAGCATCGACCTGATCATTGAGTAGTTTGACCATAATGTGGATGATTTCAATTTTGTAGATAAATCAGCGAAATACGCCAGAATGACGTTTTCCGAAAATGATTTGATGTGTTTAGATTGACGATAATCCATAAAGCGTTTATAAGCATTTTCGTATTTTTCCTTCGATTTTTGCGGGAGTAAATCACATGTAGCTGAATTAGCTGCTTCCACTATATCCGGCGGGGTAAAAGATAAGGATAATTCGCTTTCACTGTCCATATCCCTTAAATTTCGTTCACACGTTTTTTATAAATCAAATAGGTGCACAAACTTGACAACTTTTGAAAAAAAAAACAAAATGTATTTATGTCTTATGATGTCGTGGCTAACTAAGCAATAATTTTATGTTATTTTCGATTTTTTACTTTGTTTTGACTTTTTAATATGATAATTAATGAATAATACTAAAAATTATTTTGGGTTTATATTCGTTTTAAAGTCCGATCGGAGAAAAAATAGTATGTACAATTCGGAGGAAAAGTGCATTCCCGGACTCCCGTGGTTGCCGGACTCGGCTATCGCCTCGTCCGCCAATTTCCACTATCGTCCGGGAATGCAGTACTTTTCCTCCTAATTATACAATATACTATTACTTGATATTTTCTTCATAGTTATTTTTTTTTCAATGTATAAAATATACTGTTTTTTCCATCGGCTGCTTAGCCAAAATTTATCATTTTGAATCAAAGAAATTATAATATTATAAGGGGCATCGTTATACTTTTCCATAGTAAACTAGCGGTCAAAGATAGGGAAATTAATCGAAAATGCATTATTATTTGATGCGTGAAAACTGAGTTCAGTATTATTTCTAAATATGTCAGCTTTAAGAATTTTTAATTGTTGGTACAAAAACAGAAAATAAAATTAATTTTTTTCTGTAATTCATGTTCATGGCTAGTGGTCAGTTTTATTTGTGTTTCTTTCTTTTGTTTCTATTTTTGTTTTGATACAAAAAAAAATATTTAAAAAAACTACTGGTGTCATCTTTACAGTTAATCCATCCATCGCCATTTGTTTACAGTGATACCCAGTGATTGTAAATATACAATTAGGCAGTTAGGCACCAATCATTCAATAAAGAAGTGTAAACAAACTTTTATATTACGTAGGAATTGGACTTGCATGAATAATATTTTCGTTTGTTGAATCAGCAGCAACCATCAGCTTGAATCAGTGGAAAACGATGGTATTACCAAACCTTGAATGTTTGTTAAAGTGTGCGTTGGAATTTCAGAAAAATCTAAAAAAATTATATTTTCAACCGTCACCAAAATACGGGAATTATTAATTTGTCTGTATATAAATTTTGAATTGTTAAATTTTTGTATTTCAGTACACAAAATTATATAACAGCAGGTTGGTATTTCCGGTTTTAATTATGTAAAGGGTGTTCCAATTTGAGGTTAATTTGTAAATTTTTAATAAAACACGTAATTTATTTGATAATTATCTTAATGTTTATTTCAAATGAGAGTACAAACGATTTAGTAATTGAAAATAATATCTTATAAGTGACCTCCTGCTGTTACGGCAAGCTACCATTGTTTTACTAGAATTTTCAATGACATTCTGGCCAGTTCGCGGCTCAATTTGTTGAATACAATTAATAATATTCTCCTATAGGTCTTCAATGTTTAGGGATCGTTGGCACAGACTTTTGCTTTCAAAAAGCCCCATTGGAAAAAATCTAGGGGTGTTAGAACGCAAGATCTAGGCGGCCAATTAATATTCCGCCTTCGAGAAATTATTCTAATACCAAAACGGTTGCGCAAATTATCAATTGTTTCTGTTGCCGTATGACACGTGGCACGGTCCTGCTGAAACCACGTATTTAAATAACAGCAAACCCAGCTTCGTTTTCAAAACAAATACGGTCCAACCAAATTACTCCACCGCAACGGCCCAAAAACTGAACACCAGACAATCACTTTCTGTGGATTCATCGGTTTTTCCATTATTTCTTTTGGATTTTCTTCAGCCCAGATTCGACAATTTAGTTTAACATTTAGTTCAAAATTTGCTTCGTCGCTAAACATGACTTTGTTGAAAAAAATCGCACTGTGTGGTTTTTTTTGTATGGCCCGATTAGCGTAGAGTTATCTGAATTTTGTTTGCCTTCAAATGAAGATCTTTGCGCAAAATTCTTAATGAAGTGGTTGGTGGAATGTGTAATTGCTGTGAATGATGACGATTGATGAGAACTAGAACATATAGTAGTAATATTTTCTTCTGAACATGCTCTACGATGGTATGTTTTAGTTTTTATTCTTCACTGAAACAGTTTCTACAAATTTTGCAACAATTTTTCGAATGGCCACCTACGCGAAATTTTCTTACAACTTCTTCATAACTTATACCAAATTTAAAATAATTTTTAAGAATAAATATGCGTTGTTCAATCGTATATCTCTCCATTTGTAATAACTGGAATATTTCTACTGGTCATCTGTCAAATAACATGTGGCACTCTACCTAGTACAAAAAATATAAATGGTGGCCAATTTAAAATTTAACCGCAAATTGGAATATTCTTTAATTGTTCCAATAGTTCCTGGCTAAGCTCTGTAACTTTAACTCTATAATCTGTCATATCGTTCTCTCCATAAATATTAGCATTTTAATATGCACTCAATAAGGCACTGAATGTATCTTTCTTTTCCTAATACATAATAGTGATAACATTTGAAGAGGCAAAATCAAGAATATAAATCATTATTTTATGAGTTTATTATAAAACATCAAACAGTGTATTATTAAACGAGAAAATAATATATAATAATAATAATAATATGTGTATGCTTTAACTACAGAAAAGTTTCACGCGATTTATCAAGGTAAAGATTAATTAAATTAAATTTATAAAGACATAATTAAGCTGAAACTTTTGATATTGAATCTAACGATGCGATTTTCTCTATAGAAAAACACAGTTTCGGTATTACACCCACTATTTAGTTTTTAAATTGAATATAAATAGTACTTAATCTATGTACAATCAGTTGATCTGTAATATGTACCCATAGAGAAAAATATACATTAAGAATTGTTTTTTTATAATGTTAAAACAGAATTTCGAAGTATATATAGGTACCTTCTTAAACATAATATGATTAATATGAATAAAACGCACTTAACCCTTTCTACTTCGTCGGTGAGTCTCACTCACCACGATATTCTTTGCATCAACTCCTACGGTAAGTATCAATCACCATCACAATATTACAATTTACATTAATTTCAACGTTGGTTCTTACAGACGGTTCTGTTGTTTTTTAGTTAGTTAAAATAAAGTTTAAAACAGTTTAAATAAAAAAAACACGTGGAGTAAAATTTTAAATAAATATTTATAAGATTTTTTCTTTAAAAATATATTATTACGGAGTTGGTGGTCCAAAAAGCTTGGAGTGTAAAGGGTTAAAAACAAGTAAAAGAATTACGACAATGATGAGTAATACATAGTATACTATTCACCAAGTCTACGTAGCCTTGAAATTGCTGGTAATTATTGACCTTCTCTCTAACGCATGTTACATCTAACGGACGTTGTCAAAAGATTGCTACTAAATTAGCTCTGTACCATAATTTTTTCATGTAGCAAAATAATTAAAAACTAATAAACTGTTTAAATTTTTGACAGATAAAGGAAATAATTGAAATTAAAAATTTCACGTGTTTTAGTTTGCTTATTTTTCGAAATATTTTGCTCAAAACAATTAAGTTGCAAATTATGAATAATTTAACAAGTTGTAAAATATGGTCTCAAGACAAATATAAGAAAATTACATAATTTGTTTCAAAAGTTTTCAAGATTGTTCCAAGTTTGTGAGTTAATCGGTCGCATTTTTTGTTTTCTCTACAAAAATCTAAATTAAATATAGTTCTTCAAAATTTGAATGTTTAATAAGTACGGGCTATACAATGCTGAAATTTCCCAACCGGAGTAACCTTTGGTGCGTTTATGAACCATTTCAAACCACAGAATCCTTACCCAACCATTCGAGAACGATTTATTTATCATTGAGAAATGAGACATTGAAAGAATTTAGCGAATAAGCAAAAGAATGCCGATGCCGAGTGGAATTAAATGGCTGGGCCAAACTTTGTTATATTTTTGTTGTCATATTTCATATTAATTATGTTATCTGTACCATTTGCTAAACATTGTTTTATGAATGAGATAGTGAAAATAGTGCGTTAGTTAAACGATTTTAAATATATGTCAATAAATAAAATAAATACTACAAAATGGAGTCCTCCTGCGGTTGAGTACCACCAAGTTATAGCCTATATTCGTAAAGAACACCACACCAAGCTGTTCTGTTGTTGAACTTGAAGTTAACAAAATTAAAAATACGCCATTGATATTGAGTCTTTGCTGAATTAATAAAATATGGATAAACTTCTGTAACCTACAAAATGAAGATGTAATATAGAAATTGTTTGGCTTTGACTTCCTCGACAAATGGACGTCAATTTTCTTGTTTTAATTTTAATTTACAATGAAGAAATTGTGCACAAAATGCCCCAAAGCTACGCTGTTCCAATCACGGGATATGATCTGAAAAAATAGATTACCAGTAAAAGCATCAAATTATGTTGGGAAAATTTTATAAACCGTGATCGTCCCATACTGATGATCGGGTGATAGATAGTAGGTAAAAATAAAAATTCAGGTAAACAAAAACCCAGATTAAATTGCTAAATTGCTGAGCGGAAACGAATAGCTGGCGTTTCTTAAATAAACCACCCACCGCTTTTGGTATGATTAAAAATGACAAATGACTTTACTTTACTTAAAAATTATGAAAATGGTGGGCAATTAAATTCACTACATAAAAGGAACATACGTACAGCAAATTATTTCAAATTTAAATTCATGTATTTTATAGTGGGATTTTGGGTAATAATATGAAACGCACAATTATTTTTAATTAATTTTAAATTCACAATAATTAATTATTTGATTTTAGTTTACGTTTATATTTATTTTGTATTTATTTGAGTTTAGATATCATTAAATAATTTTAGTTAGATTTTGTTTAATTTTGTATTTATAATTTATTTGACTACATATTTCGCACTTTTAGAGCCCCGATTGATTTAGTATTGATTTCGAATTTTGACCGACTCGATTATAGATTGCGGACGGTTTTTAAATTAAAATATTTTGGTTCCATTCAGTATAGTCGCAATATATATCGATAATCTATATTGTCGATATACTATATATAAAGAATGTGCGAAATATTTATATTCAGCAATGAGCAATATCTCGCTTAAGTGGCGCGATATAAATATTTTTGCTAAGATCGATGTTAATTTTTTGTTTGCATAGTTATGTATTGTTTAGCCGCTACAATTTCTTTCAAACAATAACTTAAATATTTCATGCTTTAACAGTAGCCACATTTCTTAACGCATGTCAAAATACATTGACAGCAACAACAAAAATAGAATATTTGTTTGTTTTTGTTTGTTTGTATTTCTTTGTCGTTCCATGAATCACGATTTGTTCCGGATTAGATCAAATTCAAGAAATGTAACTATTAATTATCAAATGACATTGCATTTAAAACCAAGAAGTTCTAAAAAAAATTTATTCAAATGTCAAAACCAAAAAAAACACAGTAAAAAAACATACTTCAAAAAATAAAATATACTTTAACTATTTATAAATTTAATAGTGTGTATAGTGAAGTTTTTGAGCAATAACCTATGCAAAATGCTTCTTTGTAGAATATATTGTTCAAGTGGTCCTGTCTCATCTAATGAAATTTTGTACCATTCTTCAGTAATGGTTCTTTTTAATTTATGTTTATTTCGTATAGTGTGTGAAACAGATGTTCAATGAGGTTGACATTTAGTAATTGCGAAAGATGTGGCAAAGTTGATTTAATATTCTAGATGAGCCCATTTTTTACAAGTTGGAATGGATATTGCGGATCGTTTTCTAGAACACACGCAAAATTCTCAGAAATTCCCATTTTTATTGCAATTGATTTTCCTCTAAAATTATCTCTGAACCCCACCTGCAACTATCTCGGAACCCCACCAAACCATGAGGTTTCCGCCACGTTGCTTGGCGTTGCTCCTATTTTTGGAGCAGTTCATCCTACTGAATGCATTTTGAACCATTTGTTTGTTTGGAAATTATTTATCACACTTTAAACAGTTGCACGAGGTCTGCCGACGGTTTCTACTGAACTCTTTCCTTCATATTTTAGTTTAAGAATTATGTAATTGTTTTTATTTCCACTAACTCTTTTCCTTCAGAAATTTTCATATTGTTTTCAGATATTTCCGTAAATAACTAAAAATTGAATATGTATATGTTTCTCTGTTACTTGTTACGTACTGAACTATTGCATACACACTAATTTTAAACTGTTTTCATGGGCAAACACGAAAAATGATTGATTAGTTTTTATAAGATTCCCAGACTACATGTTGCAAGAGTAAGCTTTACTTTTTGATGTATATTTTTGGCTATGATTTGTTTTGGTTTTGACATTTAAATAAACATTTTGCAACTTTTTTTGTTATTTTTTTAAGTGCAATATCATTTGTTAATTAATGTTATAATTAATCTTTCTGTGAAACATTAAATAGTTAACTTATTATTTGAAAAATATAGAAATTTAAGTGTAAAAAATTTGCCGTACATTTTTTTTATCTAGTGGTGTATTAATAAGAAGATTGTATTTCAGATGTAAAATATAAACCAAGTTATAGCCTAATTTTTAAAGTACTGCTTATTCAAATTTAAAAACAAAATATTGTTTATTTAAATTAATTTTAATTACTAATTTTATGTAATTACAATCTAGTCTCCTGTGTGCCCTTATATTAATCCCATTGGCGTTCCTTAGTACCTGGTAGGTTTGAAGTAAACCAAATCATTGTAGTGTATTTTAGATCATCACAATGTTGTTTACCGTAACAATTACACCAGCTTAAATATTTAGGTATTTAATGTCTGCATACTAAATCCATGTTGTTTAAGAGCTGAGTTGCCTCAATGTTTACATGTTGCTGGAGCCTTTCTTCATGTCTTCGTTCATTTTCCTGAATTTCATTTAAAACGAGGTTCAGTTTAAGGTCCCTATGGAGGTCATTATTCCTGACCTATCAAGGTACATCAACGATGTTCCTTAATACTACATTCTGAAATCTTTGGATAATATTTACGTTGCTTTGTTTGGTACAACCCCAAAGCTGAATACCATAATTCCAAATCGGTTTCAATATTTGCTTATAAAGCAGAAGCTTGTTGTAGGTTGATAAAGAAGAGTTTGCTCCCACCAGACAATACATTTTCAGTATTTAAGTCTTATGTCTTCACTGTTCTTCTTGGTGTTTGCTTTCCATCGCAGTGTAGTATCCAGGGCCATGCCTTGATAACTGGCCGTGTTCGCATACGCTGTTATTCCTCGTTTTATGGTAACCAGAATATGTTCGAGTCGTATGTTTGTAAAGTTGATGTGAACTGGTTTAGTTTCATTTAGTTTTATTTGCTATAGTTTTGTTAATTATCCGAGTAATAACTGATTATAACCTCTGTGTTGACTCTTTTTTGCTTTCTCGTCGTCGTAATTGTTCAGTAGGTATAAAGCCGGCCCTAATACACCTCCCTGTAGTACTCCTAAATTGATTTACTGCAATTCAGAAAAGGTATCATCTAACTTAATCTTGAAGATTCTATCTTTCAAGTAAGATTTCAGTATTTTTGCGGATTGCTTTGGTAGAATATTTCTTAACTTATGCCCTATGTCACATTCCGGCAAGCGCTTTAGTCCCCTATGTCATATTCTGTCAAGTGCTCAATATCTAAAAATTTCGTTGAACAGATCTTCTCCTCTTGTGCTTTCTCGAGTATATTGATTATTCCATGTTCTTGATCGATTATTGAGTGTTAGCTATGAAAACCGACCGAACCGATGGTTTGGGATTAAGTTTTTCTCTCGATTATCGGATTTAACCTTTTTACCAATAGCTTCTCAAAGAGTTTGGGCATGACTGACACTTGCGAAATTGGCCTATAAGACGAAGTTCCGTGTGGTGGTTTCGCAGGTTTTGGGATCATGATTACTTCACAATCTGGCTACACATTTGATTCTAAATGCTGTACTTAAAAGATTGGTGAGCTTTACCAGAGCTTTCCTTGGTAGTGCTCTTAAGATTTCTGTAGTAATCAGATTGTAACCAGGAGGTTTTTTCGAATTCATATTAAATTGTACCTCAGCATGCCTTCTTTCGGTGTTGTCCAAATAGAAATATTCTTGGCTTTAACATTAACAGCAGTTACTTGTATTTCTTCTGTTTAATATTTTAACTGTTCATACTGACGAATAATATTTCTAATTATAACGGCACTACCTCCATTAGCAGTATTTTCAGGGTGAATGATGTGGTATAATTGATAACTTTTAAATTTAATAATTGATTGTCTAGTGAAATGTCTTTCCATGATGAGGCACTCATCGGTTCTTTCTGTGTCCAGGACACTTACAATTCATGTTGATGTTGCATGATTCTATCGGCATTCCAGCATAAAATTATAAGATCATTGGGCAATTTTCGGTTTACGGATGTCTCCCTTAGTGCTGTGCTCTAGTTTCTATAAGTAATCCTTCATCAAACGCATTGAGTCGGTTTAGAATCAATTTGAGTTCCGTTAGTCATCGTCCGTCAGCTTCCGACACTATATGCGTTATTTCGGTTTGGTTCATGTTAACAGCTTGCTTCCTGATCCAATTTCAGCCATTTTTCTTCCCATTTCATTCATCAAAAGCATCGAGTCGGCTTAGAATCGATTTGATTTCCGTTAGTCATCATCCGTCAGCTTCCGACCATCTACACATTATTTTCGGGTTGGTTCATCTTAACAGCTTGCTTCCAGATTAACCATTGATCGAAGATTGACCATTTTTCGCTCTTGCGCACACTCTGGTATGATGTTAAGCTACGTTTGATACGTCTGGGTTCTGTGTTGCAGTATTTTTCTGTATGTCCATAGGCTTGACATTGTTCAATTGTTGTATAAGCTGAGATCTTCTTAGAGGCTGAATAACCACTTTGCACTCCAAGATGTACTTAATTTGATACATTTTTTCGGTATCTTCATCATTATCAAAGATCAACATAATCATTTGGGAGGTATTTTAGATCGCCGTTGTAGCTTAATTGATGATTCAGTTGCATTAAATCTTTTTTCTGGTTGGTAGGTAGATTTTTGCCATAACAGGTAGGTAGATTTTTGCCATAACATAAGCACGGTTTTCTTCATTTGTTGGTTTGCTATTTTCAATTTCTGTTTAATCATTCCAAAATTTATAGCCCAACAAATTGAATAGTAATTTTTTGTGTATATATTTTCATAATATGTACGTTACAATAATTTATTCTTATAGATTGATTTTTATGTAGCCGCTTTTCCTGACACCAAGTGATCCATATCAGATTAAAGTTTACATTGAAAGCAAAAACAAAAGTTGAACTAATTTTTGTTTTTGGACCAAAAAATTGATCATAAGAGCGTTTTGCAGAGTTTTGCATTTTCTGTCATTTTTCGAAGTTTATATCAAACTTGTCAAATACATCAGCGGTACGCCGGCTGTATTCAGCGCCTGTGTAAAAATCATTAGGGCGCCCTATTTTAATAAGATATTTCTGATAATTAACAGTAACTCAACCCTATAAAACGTGTATCGATTAACAAAGACTTATTGAGAAAATATACAGAAGTTGAAACATAAAACAAAGCTTGGTGCTGTAATATTATCATGTTAATCATTTTATATAAATTTTATAAAATAATTGAATTCATAATTATATATTTTCTTTTCTTAATCGGTAGGAAATTGATGATTAGTTTTAAGTAAAATTTTATGTTTAAACGGTTTAATGTTTATGTTAATTCTTGTTGCAGTAAGTAATAATTTTTAATTGGATATAAAAGGACCATTAATAAGGAAATAAGCGCTGTTATTTTAAAGTTTTATTAATTATTTTATCAGGTAAATTAATGAAAGACGGACAAGGATGAAATTACAACATTAATAATTAATAATTTTTTAAGCCTTGTTTTAGATTTAGGATTAAGGGAGTCCTGAGTATCCGGCCCTGGATTCCAGAGAAATAATCATCTAATAATGTAGTCATCTAACAGCCGGCTATAGTGAACAAAATTGTGTCCCTTGAGTGTTCGCTATAAGCGAATTCTACTGTAATTATAATTATAATTATAATTTTAGCTTAGTAATTTTAGATTTTCTTAATTATTTTATCAGGTAAATTAATGAAAGGCGAACAGGGGGAAATTACAACATTAATAATTTTCAATTTAGGTTTAGTGAGTCCTGAGTATCCGGCCCTGGATTCCAGAGAAATGATCATCTAAAAATGTAGTTAGATTGTGTTGTCTTTTGTGCCGTCTATTTACTAACTATCGATCGCATTGGTGTCTGTAACCGGGTCGAGTCTGTCCCAACTAATAATCCTATCCTATCCTTCGGTTTTGTTATGTGTAAACGGGTGTACGGTGCGTGCCCGGGAGTCCGGGAGACTTGCTATAATGCACACTCACAATCAATCAATCAATCAAGAAGTTCAAACATAAAACAAAGCTGTTGAACAACCTTACACATCATAGCCTCCTCTCTGTTCCTTTATATGAATTCAGCTTTTTTATCCCTACCTATATCTGAATGTAGAAATAGATTACAAACATCGAACCTGATTGATTTTTAGAATAATGATTACATATTTAGATTCTTGTTCGATTTCTACACCAGAGCACGGGTTTTAGCTGTAAAAAGAGACTTGAGAGTTCCGGTTTTATGTACTTATAAAATATTCGATTGCACATCTCGATTGTAAACATATGCAGATGAACGCAATTTTGAAGCCTTAATTTACGACCAAAATCTGAGGATGAATTATTTCCGAATTCTTTAGCTTGTTTTGTAAAAAATAATTGTTAGAGCAATTCTCTGTCGTTCTTCTTAATTGCCATTATTTTTTTAAATTTTGATAACCTTCCCAGTTTGATTCTATTACCCATTTTGATGGGTACTAGGATTTATTGACGAAGGTTGAAAGCAAAACCGTTTATAGAAAAATATTAGAACTTTAATTAAAGATGATGAATAATTTGATTAATTTTGACATATTTTCAAGAATTTGGCGCCTAAAATCACTTATCGCCTGTGTGTTTCGCATACATTGCACACATTACACATAAACGGCGCGGCCATTAAATACATTATTAAGCAGGCATGAGTGCCGCAAGGTGGAATAAGTATTACGGTGGCCCATAATTACCACGTTGCCAGCTGACTTTTTTTATCGAAGTTTTCTGCTCTATTTATTTTGAAAATTTGTCGAAAATACTCATTTGGCTTTTGACACAACTTCTCTGGAATAAGAAGTATACGAACAAAAATAAAGTACATACAATAATTTTATTCCGAAATTC
The DNA here is from genome assembly GCA_958295665.1 of Tipula vernalis. Classification (NCBI taxonomy): domain Eukaryota; kingdom Metazoa; phylum Arthropoda; class Insecta; order Diptera; family Tipulidae; genus Tipula; species Tipula vernalis. Next base: position 259,297,898 of record OY282560.1, read on the forward strand.
CTTTTATTCCAATTTTATTATCCAAATGAAAAAATAATAAATACCTAATAGTTTATAGTTTATAAACAATAAACAATTGATCAAATCAATAAGTAATTTTTCAGGTATAGGACAAATAAAAACTAAAACGTCGTTAAAACTGCAAGTGTCCTGGTTTTTGGGATATTAATAAAAAAAAACATATCTCCGAAACTATAAAGAGATATAATAATTTCGCCTAGAAATTTTGTAACACGATGGTTGAAAATATAAGAATTGCAACCAATGCCACATAACGAATTACGTTTATGTTAACCTCCTTGCTTTTACTAAACTAATTAAAAGTTAATTTTAAAATAATTTAAATTTTAATCTAAAGAACGTCAGAAATTTCAAGCAAAATTTCGCAAATTCAGCTTTATCCTAATTTGCATCTTGCTACATTATAAATCTGCATTGTCTTATAAACAGAGACGAAACCCATTTTCAATTTGCATATTTTGAATTTGTTAGTCAATAGCTTGACAAATAATTCAGTTTAGGGTATTTTATTTGTCAAAAAATTCGATTTGGAATTGGAATTCAATTTTTATCAAATAAAGTAGTCATTCAATTCTCTTTTGGTTGCGATTGGTTTTTAAAGGTTGGTAGTATTTTGAAAAGTTTCATTGCAAAATACATTTTTTTCGTGATTAAGATGTTAGTATTTGGGTTGTTTACGTTTAGCATGTGTATTAAATAATATGTTTTTTATTTATAAATATTTATAAATGAAAAAAAAAATCGTAACCGGGTGATTCCACTAGCACAGTTCCACTAGACACAATTCCACTGAACGCAATTCCACCGGGTCAATTCCCCTTGATACAATTTAACTTGCACAATTTAACTTGCGTTACAACTTGCACAGTTACACGGAAACGCAAACACACACTGTAATATGTTATTGGTGTTATTGAAACTTAAATAAGCTAAGATATAATAAAAGAAGGGTGTACCTCTCAAAAAAAATGGTAAAGGGAGCAATGGTAAAAAATATTTGCGTTGCTACTGTTATTACGATTCTAGGCCTATTCCACTAGCATTATTCCGCTAGGCATGATTCTACTGCATACAATTCCATTGTCACAATTCCACTGCTTTTACGTGCGTAGTTCTTTCTTTATAGATAACTTTCAAACTATTTATTTCTTATTAATATTTTACAAGTAAGGCTTAGCCTTATTACAATTTCCTTTAAATACAAGAAAACCTTCTTATGTATACTCAATTCAAATATTCAATTACACAATCTTGATTAAAATTAGAACATTAAATAATTTCATATGACGAACAATAGAATACAATAAAATTTCAAAAAGGGAAACAAAATACAACATTTGCTGTCTAAAAAACTTATGTTAAAGTACTAAATAAATATATAAATTTACAAGCCAAATTTACAAAATTTATAAATCATAAATCATAAATCTGGTTGCATCTACCCGAACAAAATTATCACAAAACAATATGAACCAGTATTCCAAAATGAAACAAGTATCAACTTAGAGATGAGAAATATGTGAAGCAATCGTTTTTAAAATTACTTAGACTTTTCTTAGATTGTAAATTAGGATTTAATGAGTTCCAAAGTTTAATACCTCGAACAAAAAAAGATGACTCACGTGCTTTAGTTTTGCAATTTGTAGGAAGACTGATACTAGATGTATGTACGAGTCGATCTAAAAAATTTAATCAAATTGGATTTCTATAATAAATTATTTCATAAAGGAAAATAACTGTTATGAACTCTAAATAATGATATAAATCACACCCCAATATTAAACGAGTATAACTTGGAATTGAATCAGCTTTTTTTTGTTTTATATGCAGGTACCGAGCACAAGAATTAAAAGCGATATTTAATTTTCTGAACGAGGACTTAGAGCAACCAGAATAAATAGGGGCACAGTAGGTTAAATGCGGAATAATTAATGATCGTATTAATTTCAGCTTAGCGTCCCGCGGCGTATAGCTTTCATGGGGCCATAGCGCCCTTAACGTAGCATTTATTCTACCACATAATTGAGTTACATGATCATCCCAACTAAGTTTGTTATTCATCAATAACCCCAAGTTCCTAACCGTATCCACAATCTCAATATTCGCATTGCCAATAATAATAAGATCATATTCAATAATAAGATCCTATTCGATAATTGATGGCCAACGTTCCAGCTAAACGAGTGAGCATCGGTCGATTCTTTTTGTAAGTTGATTACGCAGGCCCAATATATTTACGAAATCGAAAGGATCAAGCAATGCCGCAGTTAACAAAACCTTGGATTAGACTGTAAATAAATCGAAATACAAAAAATAAAACTGTACTTAATAACCTCTGTAAAAAACTGAAATCTCTCATCAGAACAGTTAAGAATGAAACTATAAGTATATATTTGTTACTCACTGGCCAAAACGACTCTGAATAATCCTTACGGAAAGCGACTAAAGTACTTAAGAGACCAACAATTTCGATGGCAAAAATCAGACCTACCATTTCGAGCCACCACGAAGAAACGTTTCAACCATTACCCAGGCAAATCGCTCATGAAAATGTTAATCTAATGGACAAATCTGATGAACTTGAAATACAAACTGTAACTCTACATGTGCTAAAAGAGGAAATTAAAAATCTAGACATGAGAAAAGCTCATGGATATGACTTAACCCTTTAAAGACTAGACCCGAAATATCTCAGGACATACTACTCGTATATGGTCCAAAAAGTACCCGAGATAACTCGGCAGGTCACATATTGTACGTTCCATTATGTATTTGCCCAAAATAACTTGTGAAAATAATCTTATAACAATATTATTATTAATATATAATAATATTATTATTTATTTTATTATCTATTTTATTTTTACAATAATATTATTTGAAAAAAATTCGGTCCTTAAGCGGTTAATAACTGGAAAAATCATTAAAGAACTACCAACTAAAGCGATACGCAAGATTCTACATGTAATCAACGCTGCGTTTGGACTGAGTTACGTTCTAAGGCAGTAGAAGGTGGCAGAGGTAATCATGATCATTAAGGCAAACAAAAAATGTAACGATAAAAATTCATTCAGACCCCTACCCATAGTCCCAACCATTTCGAAGATATTTGAAAAACTGCTTTTGAAATGAATGAAGTCTGGTTTCAGAGAAAACCACTCGACTGTAGACCAAGTTCATAGAATTACATATATTATATAACGTACACTGGAAACGATAAAGATATGTTCAAGCGTTTTTCTGGATTGAACGATAAAAGATTGGAGTACAAGCTAAAGCGGGACCTTCCCAAACAATATTATCTGACAGGCACTACCGTGTAAGATATGAAGAAGAATATTCGGACCTGAAGAAAATTTCTGCAGGAGTACCGCAAGATAGCAAATTCGGCCCCATCTTGTACCTCTTGTTGCTATGGTGCAACTTATGCTGATGATACTGCAATTTTGGTAGTAGGGAACAATGTAGCAGAAGCTGCCAATAAACTTCGAACATCGATTAATCCAGGCAGCAACTGGATGAAAAAATGGAGAATCAAACTAAACGAAGCGAAATCTGGGCATGTGTATTTTACTAATAAAAGCAATTCTAACAGAATCCCGATTATAATCAACACTAAAGTTACTTATGCGAATACAGCGAAATATCTAGGTATGACGCTAGATGTCAAGTTAAAACGGAAAGAACATGTCAAAAAGAAAAAGGAGGAGCTAAACGTGAAGTATAAGGAAATGTACTATGGCTATACACTCTGAACTATTCATACGTAATAAATTGCTTCTCTACCGAAATTTGAAACCAGTTTCGACCTACGGTTTACAGCTTTGGGATGATACAAATATTCCACAAAGTACTGCGGAACATTGCAAATGCTCACGGTTTTCATGGATTACAACGGTGTAGTGCATCATGAATTTTTGCCAGAAGGCCAGACCGTAAACAAAGAGTATTATTTGGGCGTTATGAGACATTTGCGTGAAGCAATTCGCCGAAAGAGACCAGAATTGTGGGCAGAAAACTCGTGGATTTTGCACCATGATAACGCACCGTCGCACAGTGACATCATTATTCGTAATTTTTTGAAGAAAAATGCAACAAATACCATCCAACAGCCACCGAATTCACCTGATTTGGCTCCCTGTGACTTCTTTCTGTTCAATCGAGTTAAAAAACCATTACATGGAACGCGTTTCAGCAGCCGAGAGGAAATAATGGAAAAATCGCAGGAAGCACTGATGGACATACCGAAAACCGAATATAAAAAAGGTTTCGAGGATTGGATCAAACGTTGGCATAAATGTGTTGTAGTCGATGGGGATTACTTTGAAGGAGACAATGTAGATTTAGATTAATAAACTTGTATTTTTAATTTTCTGAATAAATTCCGGGAACTTTTTGATGGTATATTCTAAAACTGATCAAGTGGTGAAAAGCAGATCATAAAACTTTATGTAAATTATAACACAAGCAACGAAACAAAAGATTTCTTTTATGTTTACTTCCGAAACACAGTTTAAGGCTGTGTTTCAAACGAATAAAAATCCGCATAAATAGTTAAAAAGTTAAATTTTTGACATTTTCTTCACGGACCAGTTAAAAATGTTTAGCTTGTATTTTGCTTTTCTCCACGCAAAACAAAAATAAAATACGGAAACGTCACATTTTTAACCAGTTTCATTTGAAACATCAAAACGATTAAAAAGTGAAGAAAATTTAATATTTTTTACCACAGTTAAAAAATTTAACTTTTTACCCGATTGAAACACAGCCTAAGTAATACATAAACTTTTCTTAAAAGTTAATCCAATTAACTATTGTATTTCGCGCAATGTATATAACAATATTATAATAAATATTCTTAAATGTGCGATACATCGGTACAGCAAGAAATAAATATATGTTTTACAGTTTTTGATTATAATTTCATAATGATTATAAGAAAAATTTAAAGATCAATTTTTTTTTTTTTATTTCAATTTAATTGTTTTTCTATTACTTATAAAATAATGCTTGTAGTATTTGGATTTATCTACTTAACATTGTATAAGTTATGTACAAACATATACATAATATACGACTGAAAACATTTGATTTTATGTAAACATCATTAATGTAATTTCAGTAACGATATAAACTTTTGTTTTTAGGTGTGAGATTTTCTTTTTATTTGCAAAATCAAATTTTTTTAATTTATTTATAATTAATTAGTTGTAAAAAACAAGGTATAAAGTGTTCGTTTTGTCTGGAACGAAATGTCTCGCTGCTGGATGAAAAATGAGTTTCATATTGTATAGTATACATATGTATGTATAACCAAAAATCTAAAAATTTGTTAGATTTAAATAGCCTTGGCAGAGATTTGTATTAATCATATGCTTATATGTCCGTCATCTACTATTTAAAAATACTGTTACTCCTGATTTAGATTAAATGTTATACATATTTAAACAGAAATCTACATTAAAACAAACGATGATTTTAGATTCAGATTATTCATTTATACATAGTTAACCATATATAGTAGAATTATTAAAATGGAATTTCAATCTTAATAAGTGAATAAATAATTTTGTCGTATGGAAGTTTTGCAACTATGGCTAATGGACCTTGACAATCAACTAAACGGATATATTGGATATGGATTGTCATTTTAATAGATTTATTTAAGTGTATGCACAATAATACTAATTATAGTTAAGATTTTTTAACTGGTCTAAAATTTTGAGATGTTGTCTTGATAGGAAAAGTTATCTAAGAAAATTCTACGATTTTGACGTCGAACTAACTACCTCTTTATTTTCATTATAATGGGGAGAAAACTAAATGTCGATATATTACAAAAATGATGACATCTCTTCACGGAAATTACAACATTAATTCAACAAAATTTATGTGATGAAAGTAAAATGTCACTTGATAGATAAATATAATGTGTAAGGATTTACTAAGAAAATTAAAAAAACTAAAACTAAATTTGTGGGTTAAAAAAAATGAAAAAATTATATTTTTAATTGTTTGACTTTTATGTAAATAGTTATGAACTTGATCAAATCGTGCGCGCCAAAAGAAATCAAAAAAATTGTATTTTAATTATGCAAAATATTGCGTACATTTTTGAATTTATAGCCATGCAATTATAGAAAAATGTATAGCTGCAAAATAGTTGGGCTTGCGAGTTATAGAACTTCAAAGTTTCCAAGTAACATGAAATGAATTTGATTTAATACATAACTAACTTGATTTATTTTGGTTTTATCGAGCAAACATAGAGTAACGTAATTAATCAAATCCAGCAATTTCAAAAAGGCATAAGGTTCCCTACGGCAGGTTTCAGTATGGCACAGTCCAATAATAACTTATTGAAATATACCATACTGAAACATGTACACGTAGGTACCTCATGCATATTGAAATATACCATAATGAAATATTCCCTACTGAACGGATATGGTACACTATGTCTTAAGGTAAACTATGGAATATTTCAATACGGCATATGGTGAACTATGACATGTTTAGTTATGGAATACTTCAATATGGTATGTGGTACACTATGGCATAAGGTACATTACGGCATGTTTCAATACCTACGGCAGATTTCACTATGCATAAAGAAACAATTCCGGAAAAACATTTTCGTGGAAACACTTTACCGAACAAAAATAAAGAAGCTTTTATAAGGAACTTAAAAAAACATATTTTTTCATACAAGAAAAAATTCATGATGAATATTTAAAATAAACGTCAAACATCTTTTGTGTAACTTCTAAAGCTAAATATATAGTATATGATAAAAAAGAACACTTTTGTAACATTTGCATATTATACTAGCAAAAATTGTTCACAAAAATATTTTATAAAACATCTTTGTAAAACAACTTTTATAGCGTGATACTTAATTTGTGTTGGAAAATGTCACTCCGGTAACGGATATATAGCATAAAAAAGAGAAACACGTTTTTAAAAAAATGGCGGTTACGAAAGGTTAATTTTTTTCCAGAAAAGTTAATCATCTTTTCTGGGAAAATATTTTAATTTTATTTTTTAACTACAAAGTGGAATCACTTTTCCTGAACCAAAATGACCAAGCATTAAAATAAGCCAAAAGGCGTATAATGATTTTATCATCATAGAATTTTCCTTCACTTAATAAAATAAAATGTACCCTAGTGTTTCTTATGCCGCAGTGTACCTCATGACGTAGTGTACCATAAGCCGTCCTGTCAAATAAGCCATACTCAAATATGACGTAATCCACCATATGCCGTACTGAAATGCGCCGTACTAAATCATACCGTAGTGTCATATGCCTTAATTAAATATGCCATAACGATCGGTATCCATTTCAGAGAGTCACAAGATTCAGATACTTGGCACTCCTGTCACTCATGTTAATATTGGGTAGAGGATGGTACCAGAGAGCATTATGCCGCTGGCAGCCTTGCTTTGTATCCTCTGCGTTCACTGCTAAAGTCCAAATATCATACAAAAACCGGCAAGATGAAGTAGTACAAGGTGTTGATTAGGAATGTTGTCAAGTATCACTGTGAAAGTTGGAATCTGATGGATGAGTTCGAAAGGCGACTGATAACATTCGAGAGAACAGTCATGCGTGTGATATTTTTCCATAAACGCGATTATTATACTGAAGGGATACGAAATTTAAGGGAATAGAATTTAATGGCTTTTCGAAACGAAAAGTACAACGATCTCTGAGAAGTAAGCCACCTTTAGGCGTAAGAGTCTTTATCGGCTACGATGGTGCCTCGGCTTAGAGAACGATTTAGACCCTAATGGTTGTTTCGGACAATACGAAGAGCTGGCTCTGGATCTTAACTGACAGGAACCATTGGTACGCCATGGTTATGTTTATTTAGTTAAATCTAGGTATTAACATAGGAGTCTTTATCGGCTATGATGGTGCTTCGGCTTAGAGAACGATTGTCTCTAATGGTTGTCTCGGACAATACGAAGAGCTGGCTCTGGATCCTATCTTAACTGATAGGAACCGTTGGTACGCTACGGTAATGTTTATTTATTTAAATCTAGGTTTTAACATATGTCACGACATCTACTCTAAAACCATGTAACGCATATTGTAAACGTAGCCAACAACTACAATAAAGTGCGTTCTTATTTTTAATTTCAATAGCGTTGATGTTTTGACTGTTACTTCTTTCTTGATTTAATGACTGCAATTGTTTCACTGTCTGTTCTGATATTTTACAGATTTCGACTGTCTTATCTAACGTTAGCCCAGTTTCTGTCAATAATTTCTCTCTAACGTTGTCTGATACAATTCCTACTACTATTTTGTCTTTGATTAAACTATCCATGAGTGTTTCATAGTTGCATTTTGATGCTTGCGTTTTTACTTTTGTTAAAAAATCTTCGAATGACTGTCCTGTTTCTTGATAAAGTTTATTAAACATATATCGTTCATATGTTTCATTTCGTTTCGGAGTGAAATACTCTTCGAATTTGTTTTTTATTGTTTTAACGTCTACTTTTTAGTTATCATCAAGTTTGAATGTGTTGAAAATTCTTAATGCGTCTAGTCCGATAATTGACATAAATGTTGCTGTTTTTACTTCTCCACTTTTGTTTGTGAGGTTAGTTGCAATTTCAAACCATTTATATTGTTGAAGCCATTCTTCCCAATTTTTTGCCGCATGTTCGTTTACTGTTAGTGCTTTTGGTGGCTTTATTAGCGACGTGGTCTTATTTTCTTGAGTCATCTTGATTTTAATTTTTTTTTTTATTTTTTTTTTTTTTTTGTATAGGAATTTTTGTAATTTTTAGTTTGCTTAATCTTATTATTTTTTGTTTTTATATTATATTATATTATTATATAAATTATATTAATAATTATATTTAATTTTTTATTATTATATTTTTTTTTTTAGATCACTTCTGACACCATGTGAGATCAGACACGCGAGTTGGTATTGACTGCTGTCAAGCACTTTATTGTAGTTGTGGCTACGTTTACAATACATATAACCAAAAAGTAGACGTTAAAACAATAAAAATTTAAATTTAAGTTTTGTATTATAATTTTCAAAAATTGAATTAGTCGTAAAATTATAGGTATTATAATTTTGAAAAAAAAAAACGAAAAAAGGGGGATGTCACGACATCTACCCTAAAACCATGCAACGCATATTGTAAACGTAGCCACAACTACAAGGAAGTGCTTGACAGCAATCAATACCAACTCGCGTGTCTGATCTCACAACATAGATTCAGAGAAAGATAAAACTTTTAAAAAAATTGAATCAGCTTCGATACAAAGGTTTACGTGCGCCCCACACAACTTAAATCGATTTTTTGTGATGTTTATTCAAAATTGCTGTGAAAACCGAGGCAACTCTTAAGGTAAAGTACATATAATAGGTGGCCAATGAAATACAAGCACTCTTTAAATTTTAATAATTAATAATTAAATTTAATATTTAATAATTAAATTTTATTATAAATGGCCAAAGATCTTAGAATCTTATGTTGGAATGCCAATGGACTGATGCAACATCAACAAGAACTGCAAGTGGTCCTGGACACAGAAAAAATCGATGTATGTCTCATCACGGAAACACACTTCACTAGACAATCAAACATTAAATTTAAAAATTATCAAATATATCACACTATTCACCCTGGAAACACTGCTAAAGGAGGTAGTGCTGTTATAATTAGAAATAGTATTCATCACTATGAGGAGTTAAAATATGAAACGGAAGAAATACAAGCAACTGCTGTTATTGTCAAATCCAAAAGTAGTTCTATTTGTATTGCTAGTATTTACTGCCCACCGAAGCACTCAATGAAAGAAAAAGATTATCTCGAGTTCCTCAGTAAATTAGGAAAACGATTTGTACTTGGAGGAGACTTTAATGCAAAAAATGTCCACTGGGGATCCAGATTAACAACAACTAAGGGTAAAGAACTCCTAAAATCTATCAGAAAATGCAGTTGTGAAGCCCTCTCAACTGGAAAACCAACCTACTGGCCAACTGATCCAAACAAAGTGCCAGATCTGATTGATTTCTTCATAATAAAGAACATATCTGTAAATTATGTACAAGTAGATGAAAGCCACGACTTAAACTCTGATCATTCACCAATACTTCTAACGTTAAGTGAAAAAATCATTCAGAAAGAAAGAAACCCTTTCCTAGTAAATAATCACACTAATTGGGCATGCTTTAGACTATCGCTAGAAGAAAAAATTAACTTAATGGTTCCATTAAAGACTGAAGAACAATTAGACAAAGAAGTTCACAAATTTGTAAACGATATACAGCAATCAGCTTGGGAAAATACTCCTGAAATTAAAACGAAAATCAAGGGAAACAATTACCCTATGGAAATTAGGGAACTCCTCGCAGAAAAAAGAAGAGCGAGAAGAGTATGGCAACAAACAAGGGCCCCCCAAGATAAAACTCATTTGAACAACCTCACTCAACAATTAAGAAGAGAGATCAAAGAATTGAAAGATGAATCAATCAGCAACTATTTAAGAAAATTAACTAATGATAACAGTACTGATTATTCTCTTTGGAAAGCAACCAAAAGAATCAAAAGACCAATAATGCAGATTCCCCCAATAAAAATAGCAGGTGAGAAATGGGCTAGAAATAATGAAGACAAAGCTCGAGAATTTGCCGAACACCTCGAAAAAATATTCCAGCCACATGAAGACCAAACGTTGGAAGCCGAGATAATAACTGAACAAGCTGTGCAAGAAAGTAAAGAAATCCTACCCACAACACCAAAAGAAGTCATGCGTGAGATAACAGCTAATATGAAGACGAAAAAAGCTCCTGGGTACGATCTTATTACTGCAGAAATCTTAAAAGAACTGCCAAGGAAAGCTCTGGTGAAACTCACCAATCTTATAAATGCAGCATTTAGAATCAAATGTGTACCAAGCTTATGGAAAATTGCAGAAGTAATTATGATCCCAAAACCTGGGAAACCACCACACATAACATCGTCTTATAGGCCAATTTCGCTATTGCCAGTCATGTCCAAACTCTTTGAGAAGCTTCTGGTAAAAAGATTAAATCCGATAATCGAGAGTAAAAACTTGATCCCAAATCATCAGTTCGGTTTTCGCAACCAACACTCAACAATTGATCAAGTACACAGAATAACCAGTATAATTGAGAAAGCATTAGAGGAGAAAAAAGTCTGTTCAACAGTATTTCTAGACGTTGCACAAGCGTTTGATAGAGTGTGGCATGAAGGACTTAACCACAAGTTAAGGAATCTTCTACCAATGCAATTTGCTAAGATACTAGAATCATACTTGAAAGATAGGTTCTTCAGGATTAAGTTAGATGATACATTTTCTGAATTGAAAGAAATCAATGCAGGAGTTCCACAGGGCAGTGTATTAGGGCCGGTTTTATACCTACTATACACTTATGATCTTCCTACATTAGAAAACAACACAGTGGCAACTTTTGCAGATGATACGGCGATCTTAGCTGTTGGAAAAAGCAACGAAGAATCAACACAGAAGTTACAATCAGCTGTAACTCAAATATATAAATGGACAAAAAGATGGAGAATAAAACTAAATGAAGCTAAATCAGTTCACATCAACTTTACAAACAGACGAATCGAACATATTCCGATTACCATAAATCGGCAAATAATACCGCATGCGAACACAGCTAAGTATCTCGGCATGACCCTGGATGCTAAACTACGATGGAAAGCACACGTCAAGAAGAAAAGTGAAGAATTAAGACTTAAATACAGAAAAATGTATTGGCTGATGGGAAGGAACTCTTCTTTATCAACATACAACAAGCTTCTACTTTATAAGCAAATATTGAAACCGATTTGGACTTATGGTACTCAGCTTTGGGGTTGTACCAAACAGAGCAACGTAAATATCATCCAAAGATTTCAGAATATGGTATTAAGGAACATCGTTGATGCACCTTGGTATGTCAGGAACAATGACCTTCATAGGGACCTTAAAATGAACCTCATCTTAAATGAAATCCAGGAAAAAGCACGGAGACATGAAGAAAGGCTCCGCCAACATGTGAACATTGAGGCAACTCAGCTCCTAAGCATCACGCATTTAGTTCGCAGACTTAAAAGAACCAAACCTTTTGAGCTGGTGTGATTGTCAGTTTAAGCAGCATTATGCTGATCTAAAATCCACAACAAAGATGTGGTTTACTTCAATTTAACAAACACTATGGAATGCCAATGGGAAGAAGCCATAGATTAATTTAAGTTAGTAAATTAAGTCAGAAACAAATTGCTAATTAGTCCAGGAGACTAGATTGTAATTACATAAAATAAATAAATAAAATGTATTTTAAATGTTAAAAAAAAAAAAAAAATTTTATTATATTCAAAATGCACTAGAGCGTTAAAAGTTTATTTTAGATGAATGAAAGGAATGATTACGTAATAAACTACTCGCAAAAGGCTTGTAAAGGTTTGTGATTAGATATAGAAAAGAGTGTTTTTGGTGATTTAAAATTGCGCTTAGGTTGAAAAAAAGAATCATAAAAAAGTGTTAAGGACCAAAACAATAGTCAAACGAGTCGGCCCATCAAAACGGGCTCGAAAAATAATTCTGTGGCAAATATTTAAAAGGTGATAACTCAAATATTCGCATTATTCAGGAAAACGTTTTTAAAATTAAGAGTTACTCAAAATCGTATGAGATTTTAAAATACTGGTTTTGGTAAATACTTATTACGGTTGCTTGTAGTTGCCAAAACATTACAAAAAATTGATATGATAAGAAATCGAATACGGATATTTCGAATTTGAAATAATACGTAAAAGGGTATAACTCGAGTTATCACCTTTTAAATATTTGCCACAGATAATCGCCAAAAAATGTTTGTGATCGTGGCTTTACTAAAAATAGGAAAGTATTCTAATCGTGGGATTGTAAAAAAATAAAAAGGTTTCTCTAGAAGCTGTGATCCTTACGGCAGTGAAAAAAAAAATTGCAAAAAAGATTTCGACATTTCGAATAGATCGAAAAATCATGCACTCTGCATTAGAATAACGCAGAGCATAGGCTCCTGAACTCACAACACAGTTTAACGTTCAGGGGATAAGAATATCTTCAATAATAACATTGCGACGACGGCTTTACGAAGCAAGTGTAAAATATAGATGACCAGCAAAAAAGATAAAACCAACTGACACAATGAAACTAAGAAGGTTTTTATGAGCGAAACTTCATCAGGACTTCACAATTGACGATTGGAAAAAGGTTAAATAAAATATTCATTAACACGAAATTTTCGCGTTAAATTAAATAATTCGAAGAAAATAAAACTATTTTTAAAAAATTATAGGTGACATTAGCGATGAATGTCTTCTAGAAGCACTGCTGAAGTCAGTCCAATTCAGCAGGAAAAGGTCTGGGTGAAAGGTTTAAAGGCATGAATAATTTCCTTTCAGATAAAAAAAATCACAAAATTGCTGGACCCTCCTCAAACCCGAAGTATAATCCATTCCTAATCCAACGGTGCCATCTCTTTAAAAATTATCGAAGATGTGTGTAAAAACAGCAGAAATATAAAAAATATCATAAAGGCTTGTAAATTATAGCATGCCAGAATGAATAAGGGCAGTAATTAAGGCTAAGAGATAATTTATCTAATTGAGGCTAATAAACAATTTATCAAAATAAAATCATTTTATTTTGAAATCATACGATTTTTTGCCTTAAATTCGCTTTGATATAAGAATTGTCTTATTTGCTGTAAATGCGATATAATAAAATAAAATAAAAGGCCAAAAGTCCATTGTATTTAAAGTTAAGAGGCTCTTGCGATCATCTCAAATTACACCTAAACGTTCGAGTACGTATAACTGTTTAAATTTTCCATACTACGACACGTAATACTGCAATAATAATGAATAATGATGAACCGCGGTGGTCATTTGGCGTTAATGTTAATTTTGTCATTAACTACACGTGAGAAATAAATCAAAAATGAAATATAACAATTTTAAATCAATAAAATATTATACACATCTACATTTAAAAATATTTTACAAATCGCACACACAACCATAATTATATATCAAGAAAACTTACTTTTAGAACTCTAAGGCGACATTTACATTTTATCATTTCATATAATAAATTTCCAAATTATATACAATACATAATATATTTTCTTCGTTTTTAATTAAACCAAAATCAAAAACTAAATAAAACATTTTTAAATTAATACGAAAACCGATTCCCCACTACATATTTGCAAAACATCTCATATATGAGATTCATCCCCTTCCTTAATCATATATACAAAACAAAAAGAAAAATTAAATTCATCGACTCATCTTCAGTAAGTAAATAAACACAACAAAAAAAGAAAAAAACTTAAAGCTACCTTTGACCTAAAATAATGATATATAAAAGCAGCAACTATTATTTAAGTTTAGTATACAAATAGCAAAACTTAAGAGATCAACAACTATAAGAATATCTTAAAAATTTATAATTTTTTTTAATTTAATTGTGATATTGTCAGTGTTAAATAGATAAACAAAATGATAAAATCGGTGATTATGTTAGCTATGTTCTTAGTGTTAGCTGTGTATTCAGCACCACAAGGAGACGCGCCAGAAAAGCCAATGCCGGTAAATTCAAAGTGATTTAATTAAAAAAAAAATTGTTCAAATTATTAGGAACATAAAATAATATGATCACTACAAACAAATTTTGATGATTTTAGCTAGTGCTTAACTTCGAGTCTAATAATTATTTTTTCGTTGTAGTACAACTATGAATATACCGTAAAGGATGCAGAAGCAAAATTATTCCACGACAAAACAGAATCTGGTGATGAAAGTGGAAAGGTAGGATATAGAAACCGGTTACCCGCTTTACTGTATGCTTACAAAACAAGTTAACATATTATTAAATAATCATTTGTATTAAATCTCGAATATTTTCCTAAATATTTTGCTATTTTAGTCAATTTCAAAATACCTTAAATTAATCTTACAACCATAACGATATTTTATTTATATTTCATTATATGTAGCTGAACTATTATAATTTTTAATATTGTCATCACCACTAATTTATTTGTAAATTGTTTTTTTATTTCTTAAGGTTGTTGGAAGATATTCGGTATTACTTCCTGACGATCGTCTCATGACAGTAGAATATACAGTAGAAGGTGAAAGCGGTTTTGTGCCTAAAATCACATTTACCGATAATGCAAATCCTTTCTAGATGAGAAAACAAATTCCGCACAATACATAAATATGTATAAGAGTCAAACAATAAAAAATCAACCTACACAACATATTTAAAAGTAAAATACATGATTGAATATCGCAAGAAAATTGAAATCACTTATCATGTGATTATTATATTAAAAATTCATTTAAGTTTAAAATAAAAAAAACTGTACAAAAAAATATTAATTAATAGCTATTATTTAATTACTTTTTATACTCACCACTTTATTATTTTGTGTCATTATTATTGCCACGCCACTATTGTCATATTGTGGTCGTCCCGCGCGGCCAATCATTTGAAAAATTAAACTTTCAGGATATTCATCGGTGCCAACTTGGGAATATATCTAAAACAATATTTATAAACATTAAGCTTTTAGTAGAAATTAAGCAACGTTTATTAAATTTATATTGATAAGTGGACTAATAAGTTATTGTTTCAACCCATGGGTTCAATCTATCATTTTCCTCGTATTTAAATTGAACTGAATTCTTTCATTCATTTTTTAAATATTATGAATTTCTGACTGTATCGTCTATTACGGCGTTAGCATTTTAAATAAAAGAGCTGAATCTGAACTTCACAAAAAATAAAACATACTATATTTGAGTTAGCACAAATAAACTAAAAATTAATAGGAGCTGAATGCTTTGAAAGTTAATGGCAACAAGAAGACTGATCAGCAGCACTTAATACACGAACTTATGCTAAACAAATCATTAATCATTGCCTAAATTTAATTTCATTATGTATGTACGTTCAGCGTTCACTCTGTTCGGTCGCACAGCCAAATGAAACTTAACCTTGCGAATTGACTTTGCGATTGTCGCCTATGAGGCAATAGCTGAAGCTCAATATTTTTTGTTTTAAGTTTCATTAGTTCAGCCGCTGGAGGCTCACTCGTCGTGATTAGTCGGGCAAAAGTGATGAAAAATATCATATTTTTTATTACCCTAAATTCACTTCGTTGTATTTTATGTCACACTCGAATAAACAACGAAAATGAAAAAAATGATTTGAAAAATGATGAATCAAACTTCCTAAATAATATTAAAAATTGCCCGCAATCCAAAGCCAAATATTTATTTTCAAATATGTATTTATTTTGACAGCTAAACCCAAAAAAAGACTTGTTTTTTTGTAATAAATGAGTGTGTTTTATGACAATTTTTATCACTTTTCCCCGTTCAATAGGGGTCCGTTCACTAGGACTATAAATCAATACATCAGTTTGTTTTTGTACTTTTTTTCTTATAAAAGAACTGATCCCCTAAAGAGCTGTTTTTAAAAATTCCTTCATTAGTTGATAGCTTAGATCTTCCTAATTATTAGGCTATTGCCATACATCATCCTGATCAGGTTGTCACCAAAATTTTAAATCTCTGATCAAAAGGCAAGTGGAAAGTTGGAAATTTCTTTCGTTTTACGACCTCCTTCGATTTTTCCACCCTAACTTCATTGCGTGATACGGTACGCCAAACCTGATTAAACAATCAAAATTGAGAAAAAATGATAAATTGATTGTCATGTGTTTTAAATAGCCTGTTTTAAAGGCCGTTTTGTCAATTTTTTAATTAAATGTTTATATATTTTAATTATTTTTTTAAGTCAATTATTTTGATAATAAAACTATTTGGTTTTTAATCAAAGACAGATAGATAGAGGATACACAAATAATTTTTATTTGAGTTTCGTTCAGTTTGTGTTCGCAGCCAAAAACTATTTTTATACAAAAGAAAATAAATTTAAATTTGAACAAAAACACAAAGAAAACAGTTGCTTTTTTCTTGTGTTAAATAAGTGCGTTTAATGTCAAAAGTGTTAAAAAATAGCATGATATTGGTACCATTTTTGCCCGATTGAACACCAGGAATATCTCGATTTGGAGGGTCTCTTATCGTTTATCGATAGTATGAGACAAACACATAGTATGGATTTCAATCCATTGTTGATTGGTATTCATGTTTAACTTACTTGATTATAGTGGGTAATTTTGTTTATTCATTCTACAGAAAGAATAGAAGAATAACACAACAAAAATCAAGATTTTCTTCTTTTGTGACCGATACCCCCACCTCCTTGTCACAAAGCATTTCATTTTCTATATCTCCTACCGTCTCTCTCCTCAACCTCCTCCGCCCCAAAAGCGCGATATTATTTTAAGGGCGCCCTGTAGTAGTTTGCTATTAAGATTTATATATGATCTTTAATATCAAGAGAATTTATTATTAAAGCAATTCACAAATAATATATCGATCAACATGTCGTTGAAATTTTAATCAATAAAATATCATAAAATGTCAATAGATATATATTATTTTTAAATGTTGACGATATTATTTGCCACCAGAAAATTAAATTTAGAAATTTAAATTCAATATGAATTCATTTTATCAAGACACCTATGAAAGAATTGTTCGAATTTGGAAGACGTTAACCGTAGAAAAACATTTCTTCGAAAATTTTGATATTAACTCGGAAAACAGTTCAACATGTTTTTTTACTGTTATTTGTTAAAATAACCCCCACGCAATGCTTCAATTGACTTCAAATTTTGTGAATAGGAAGATGATGGATTGTCAAATTTTACACCAACATAACAAAAAAATCATCGGTCTCCTTTTTGAGAAAATCTACACATTTGGCAATTTTCTCTTCCACCTCAACCCCCTCTATTCTAGACCCGAAAGTATCTTTGTACAAAATTTCGATCAAAACTATCAATATTTGTGAGAATGCGAGGCATAATAATAATACAAATTTGTGGACGGAAGAAAGACACAACATTTTTTTAATCGATGTTTTCGAATTCTGGTAGCCTAAGTCGACGAGAAATGTGGAAATCTGGAACAAAATTTTTTTCGTGGTTACAATACTTACCCATATACCTTTATTATAGTGGAAAAGTAAAAATAATAAAAAACAGTCATGCTTTGTGAAATAAAACACACATTTTGGGATGAAAAGTCAAAATTTTTTATCGATAATGAAAGGTGGTTCTATGCCATTTGCATCGTTTTGTTGAAACCAAAGGTCGTTGACACGCAATTCATTCAATTTTGGCCACAAAAAACGAGTTAACATGTTGCGATAACGTTCCCCATTCACTGTAAGGGCATTTTCCTGTTCGTTTTCAATGAAAAACGGCCCAATGATGCCACCAGCCCATAAACCACACTAAACAGTGACTCTTGGAGGATGAAGTTCTGCTTCGTGAATAACATGAGGATTCTTCGCTCCCCAAATTCGACAATTTTGCTTATTGACGTACCCATTAAGATGAAAATGAGCTTCATCGCTACAGATGATTTTTGATGAAAAACCTTCATTTCGTTCAAGCAACCAATTAACAAAACGACGACGATTTAAATGGTCTGATGGCCTCCATTTTGCTTACAAATGAAGATTAACATGCAAAATGCGTCGTAATGTGGTTCGTCAAATGTTTAGTTCTTGTGAACGAAGCCTGGTTTATGTGCTTGGTTCATTACGAATACTTTCACTAACAGCTGCCACTGCATCAGGACTACGAACTGGATGAACAAGTTGATATGGTCTACGACCTTCCACTGAACCAGTTTCTCCAAAACGATTAATAATTTTGCCAATTGCACGCTCAGTACGTCCATGTCGACCAAAACTCTCACATAATTTACGAAATGTTGTTGTTTTTGAACGATTATTTTCATAATAAATTTGGACAATCAAAATGCGTTGTTGTGTTATTAGCTACTCCATTGGCACTATTCTGGTTTTCCCGGGGAATTGCGAATTGCGAATTAATATATTGTTAATTTTTAGTGTATTTTGGTTTTCGTTTTTCCAAAGCATACTGAGCGATCGGTATTTTGTTCATGTTTTGGGAAAAAATAATTCCCAAAGAAATTTTTAGGGAAAAATAAACAACAAAATTGCTATGAAATAGAACTATTTTTCCCCAAAAATTAGTATGCTTTGGAAAAAAGAAAACCAAAATACACTAAAAAGTAACAATAAATTAATTTTCAATTCGCAATTCCCCGGGAAAACCAGAATAGTGCCACATGATGATAAATGGCGTGTTTTTGACTTTTCATATGTCAAAGAATTTTTTAGAACAGAAAACATTAAGTACTAAAATTCATTGATTGAAAAAAAGGACCAACAGATGGCCCACCCTGTAAAAAGCGCGACGCGTCAGATTCCAAATTATCCACAACATTAATCGCACATATTCGGTAAAATATTCGAGTACACGCTCAACTCGCAAAAGATTTATGTATATGGAAACATTTATATACAAATATCTATTGAATCATTTCAAGCCATTTCGATGAGGCTTGTTCACCAGTATTTAAATTACCTTACATTTTTGGTTTAAAAAGTCTATTATGGGTTTGGAGGTTGAACCTTACTGACTTATTTTGAGCTTGATCAAAGTACAGTTCTTTTAAGTTAATCACCTAAACCTGCAATGTATATGCTTCGAAATATACCATTACTCTTACACGGAAATGTTGTTAAAAATTTCATAATTTAGACTGTAGTAAAAGGTTGTGGCAAACTCACTGAACAAAGCAAAATAGCATCGCTTTGTCACATCGCGAAAGCCCCCATAACCAAACTTAGCAACAGCATGAGCAATACTAATAACAAAGCATACCGATTATTATTATTACCGCAAAATTATTATTTTATTATGTATCACTACATATCATAGTGTCATTTTCACAGCTCGCTAAGATTATAATATTTAATATTTAAGTATGAAGGTGCCTTCACAGAGCGAGATTATAATCTGAGATTATTTTTTGTTGTTGTGTATTTTGTTGTTTTTTCTTGTTATGTTGGTATGAATTGGATTATTTGCTCATAAGATAAAAAAAATTTAACTTGAGTTGGCCAAAAAAGGGCGTTTACATTTGAAAATTAAGCAATTTAATTGGTAGAAAAGTGGAATAAGAAATCTCAGATTATAATCTCGCTCTGTGAAGGCACCTTGAGTGTACTTTCTGTTTGTTTCAAATATCATTCACTTACATTCACAATGCAAAAACTTTTGACTTTTACTTACAGGTTTACGAGTATAAGAAATTTATTTTGAGAAAAAAAAATATTGCTTGTTATGTTGGTGGATGCCTTAAGGAAAAAGTTAAAAAACTTGTATCTTTTTCCTTAAGAAAAAAGAATGAAGTTAACTACAATTTTAAATAAATTAGAAAACAATTTTGATTTAAATTCAGCATGTACGATGGAAACGGGATTCTAAAATAATTTTTACATAAAGTTCCGGAATATGGCCAATTAGAAAAGAACTTGGCCATTTCTAATCCGAGTTTCATCAAATTCAGCAAGCACGATCGAAATGGGATTCTAAAATGATTTTTAGATAAAGTTCTGGAAATAGCGAATTAGGAAGGAACTTGGTCATTTCTTATCCGATTTTGATCAAATTCAGCATGTACGATGGAAAGATTCTAAAATGATTTTTAGGTAAAGTTATGCGATATGGCCAATTAGGAAGGAACTTGGCCATTTCTTATTCGATTTTGATGAAATTCAGCATGTACGATGGAAATGGGATTCTGAAATAATTTTTAGACGACGCTCCGGAGTACGGCCAATATGAAAGGAACTTGTCTATTTCCTAATCGATTATGATGAAAATCAACATATACGATGAAAATTGTATTCCAAAAAGATTTTTAGATGAAGTTATCAAATATGGCCAACTAGCAAGGAGCCTGGCCATTTCCTAAACGATTTTGATAAAGTTTAGCTTGTGCGATGGAAATAAGATACTAAAATGATGAACTAGCCTCGTTTTTTCTGTGTAGTTAGTGGATGTACGTTGACACTCCACGAGATTTGAATGATTTTGAAACGATTCGAAAAAAAATTAAGAAAGTTCCAAAAGATCTTCTTATCAGAGGTATCAATTCTGTACCAAAAAGGTTAAAAAAAACAGTTTAAATGGTGGATGTATTCTTAAGGAATATACTACACCACACTACAGGAAAGTACCCCACTACGAATCAAATAATATGAGTGACTCTATTCTGTGGATTGGGAATACATAAAGCTTTTTAGTCGCGCCTATATGATTCTCCGATGATAGGTTGGGTTAAAATGACAAATATCCAAAAGTTAACCAATTTTGCGAATATGGTTTGGAAGCACAACTATTCTAAGTCAATTAACAAAAATCTCAGAGCTGTTGCTCATAAAGTGGCTATATTTCACGGGACGGAAATACAATAAGCATCTAAGGCTCGACTGTATGAACGAGGATAAATGATTGATCTTCTGATTTAGGGTAGTTTGCATTGTATGGATGATGCTAAATCAGAAAATTAATCGATGATTTTTTTTTCCATCTGTTTTATCTTCTCTTTTTGGGGACTGAATCAGAGACTAAAAAAATTTGTTTTTGGTTTTATGACATTTCAAATGTGGTGTATCATACGAACTAGACATTTTTATAAAAGAACGTTAATTATTAAAAATGGACTCAAATTCTTCCATCAAATTCGATTGATTCTTCCATTCGAAATACGACGCGGTTTCTAATAGATTGAAAAATGAAACATTGATTGATTGATTGATTGATTGCGATGTACGATCAAGCATTAAGATAAATGCGAATACCACACCACTATACCTATATTACACAACACGACACCATTCTTCATGAAGCCAATATTCGCCCCGTAAAGAAAGGCGCCACATCGATAACCACATAAGTCTAATAGTTGGGATATCCGCCCCCGGCCAGGCCGCCGTCGTACACCTTTTTACATATAACAAGATCGAGGGATGGGAAAGGAATGTTAGCAACAAAGACTCAACCCGGTTTCAGACACCTAAGTAGTTGATAGTTAGTAAATTTGTTAGTAATATATTTTTTAGTAATTTATTTGCACAAAATACAATTTAAAGTTCATCTACTGCTCCAACCTGTAAAAAGGACACAATGACAACACAAATTTTCCTGGTACCGCAAACTCTTTTTTCTAAAAAGCTGTAAACAACTATTATTATTCCCTCCACCATTTTTTCCATCGGCGGTTGTGAGGGGGGCGAGATTTCGTTCCATCATCATGTTCCCATGCGGTCACCCAAATTTGTACTAACTGTAGGTAGTGTTGCTTGACGTTGTTGTTGAAATCGTTGTCTCTGCTGTCCCTGCTACTCGCCCCCATAATATATTGAAAAATGAAACATGGAAAAAAATTACAATAGCTTATAATTCACAAAATAGTAATAAAAAAAGTGAAACAAAGCTACGCAATGCTTTCAGAATGTCAGATGACAATTTCAGAATCCGACGATGATTATGATGATGATGATTCTTCCATCTTAAAAACACACAAAATCACATTTTAAATTCAATATATGTACATTCAAAATGATGTTAATATTTACCTTGTCAAAGTATATACGTTTATTAAATAGACTTTAATTTATTATTATTGATAAAAATTTGCTGCTTAAAATAACACTCCTCCTCTAAATAACCAAAATAAATTTTTAATAAACATCAACAAAGTAAACGTCATAGAAAAAATATTGCCAGTCATACAAAAAACTGCTATAAAACTGCAATAAAAGAGAGGCTAAATTTTTATTTAGCATCGTTCATACAATCGACGAAAAGTAAAATCCTTGAGTAGTGATTAATCATTACTCACGGATTTTTTTTCATTTAGCGGTGTTCATACAATCGGCACTTAGTAACGCATATGCTATTCTTCTATGACAGATTGGACACAAATGATAAATTTTAAACAAATTTTGTGAGTGTGGTTTGGAAACGGAACTACCAAGTCAATTAACACAAATCTCAGACATGTCCTCATGTCTTGAATATATTCTACGGATCGACAATTTTAATTAAATTAATAAAATTTTAATATACAATTTTGCATTTTAGTCAAAAAATCAAAAATCAATGTTTTCTCAAACAACGTCAGGCTTCGTGTTTCTTTAAAATTTCATTCCATAGATTACTACGAGCAGTTTTGTTACTTTATAATAATCAAATGAAAATGAAATATTTAAAGGAACATGAAGCACGACGATATTTTGAAAAAAAAAATAACTTTATAAAAATGGAAAACAAATAATTATTAATTTCACTCAAAATTGTTCACCAATTACATTTCGATATTTTTAATATCAAGTTAATTTATATTTGTAAATAAAAATGTTCATATAAAATGAAAATAAAGGCGATATAATAGTTATTTATATTGCTAGTGAGCAAAACGAGATATTATCTACGAACCACGAGGGATAAGTTTGTCCCACGAGGCGATAGCCGAGTGAGATATTATCCCGAGTGGATAATATCTCTTTGCTCACGAGTGGCATACAACGTTTTATCCACTTTTGTTCAAATAAATTTCGTAAATTAATAATAAATAGTTCCATTTTGTGTTTTCACACTGTAGCATTGAGTTTTGAAAAATGTACATTTTATCATAGTGATCGTTCTTTAAATTGTCATGGTGTACTTTAATTTAACTACTTTTTACAATTGAATATAGTTTTTCATTCAATTTAGGCTACGAATAATTTTCCAATGACTACTCAACATTTTGTTATACAAAATATAAATCACGTTGCTCCTAGCAGCGTGGATTATACAATAACAATGGGTTATTTTACATTTTATTTATTTGAAATCAGCATAGTTATCAAGCTATTATATATCAAAAGTGGATAAAACAATTTTTTTTGTAAATCCCATATGATTTTTTTACGTTTCATAAGAAAATAAAATTCTTTGTGCACGGCTAACGTATAACATAGTCATTATACATTTGTTTCTTCAATTATAATGATATCCATTATTCACTGCTAGTTTATCTAGTAGTCGCTTCTTCCAATATTCACTACTACCAAGAAAAAATTTCATTTATGAAATTTTATCTAGTAGTCTTTTGCCATTTTCATTATAATTAAATTGAGACGTCAAAATGTCACCGGAATTATTTTAGGATTAGTTAAAGGATTTGATTATAAAATACAATATTTTTTATCGGTCGTGGACAAAGTATCGTATTCTACTCGCATATAATGGATATTATTCACTCAGATCATTTACGACACTCGCCTATCGGCTCGTGTCGGTAAACTTCAGCTTCGTGAATAATAGCTATCATTAATCATTATATGCTTATTGAATAATATACTATTATTACATTAACTAATGCCACTAGAAAGCTTTTTGTCACGGCTTTTTATGCAGTGGCATTGTTCAATCAAAATATCTACATAGGTTTCCAATTTTGATTTTGTACAATCTCTTATGGTAAGCAAAACATATTTTTATAGGCCACTGCGAATTCTTTTCATTCGGCCCGAAGCATTTGGTTTAATTCACGAAGATTTCTTCCGTTTCTTCAATGAAACTCTTACTTAAATTATTAACGAAACAATAACTTGTAAACAATACCTTTGTGATATTGCTGTAAAGTATTCGCTTTCAATCGCACAGTTTCAAAAATAAATTTTTGAGGTAAGATTCAGAACACGGTGACAATCACCCTTATTATGATTGTTGAGTCGATCAACAATCGACACGAATCTGTGTTGCTTTTTCCTTTTTCTTATTGTTTTTATCAAATGAAAAACGAAAACGAAATACAGAGTCGTCTCGGTTATTTGTCTCGAAAAGATTATATTTATTACTTTGAAGATAATAGCAATTTATTTTGCATTCTTGGTTGAAATTTCAAAATTTAATTTAAAACCCACAAAACGTAAAATGATATATTCATCATGTTTTTTTTATGATTATTATGATTGTCGAGTCGATCGACAATCGACACGACTCTGTGTTGCGTTTTCGTTTTTTCATTTTATATTAACAATATGGAAAACGAAAAGGCAACACAGAGTCGTGTCGATTGTCGATCGACTCGTCAATCGTAACAGGGGTGATTATCGACAAAGAGACGAAGCAACAATACGATTTTTTTGAAGATTGGTTATGGCCTTCTTTAAAAGTAATCTTCAATGAGGTAAGCTTTGAATTTGGGTTGGACTTAATCACCCCGACCTACATATTTATTAGTTACTCTGTCACATACAAATTACTTTAGTGAAATTTTGGCGTTTTGAGTATTGCTAATTTCGGCGGCTACCGTCGTTTCGATTTAAAGAATACGAAAAGAACAACTAACTCCCATATATTAAAGATGATTCATTCAATTCCAAAATATAAAATAAAATAGAGTACTCCCGATTGAGTATTTGTATAGGGTAGCTTTACTATATTTGTAAATAGTTTGTACACACACCTGCAGCAAAGTTACCCTATATAAAGAATTGGGGGGATGGAGGGGCGGGGAGGGTGGGAGGGGGGGGGGGGGGTACTCAATTTTTTATTTATTTATTGGACTGAACGACTCATCTCTAATATGCTATGATATTTGGTTTTAGTGATTGGAGGCATGAAAATTATTAAATAAGGAAAATGGTGAAGCCGACTCGCTGTTATGTTCAGTTGTGGTAGTTGATTAATTTTCAGCATTAATATCGGGAGCTTTTAGGTGACAATTTGTACATGAAATAAAAGTACAGCGCACGTATTTCGGTCAGTCATGTTTTGTGAGTTGACCTGAAAAAGATAATAGATATTCTCATTACGGACGAGTATATTACTAATGTGTGAATTTGCATCACTGATATGTGCCGATGGCACTGACAATGAACCAATGCCCTGATATGAAAAATGATGGTATGTGCCACTATTACTTAAAGTTTGTTTTACTTTGAACAATTATCGAGAGATCATGATACCAACGAATTGAGTTTAGTTAAATTCAAATATTGCAAACTTTTTTAATTATACTAAGTAGATCTTGTAATGTTCTTTTTACAAAATAATCAAAACAAAAATATGATTTTCATTTTCTTGTGTTATTCTTAAAATGTAGAAAAGTTTAAGATTTACCCTATAAAATTGAAAAAAATCGGCAGTATTTCAAAATAGTATGCGAATTTTCATTACAAGTTACTACAAAAATTGGGATAATTCCAGGAACAGAATTAAATAAATCAAAACTTTCTTGATCACTCTTTGATCAAACTTTCTTGATTATGTACATTTCTTACCATCGTAGAAAAAATTGTTTGTGACGTATTATTTATACTTTGGGAAAGACAAAGACCCCATTACAAAACTTGCGATACTCGGCTGTTGCTACTGCTTCAATATTCTTAACTTGTTTTATAATGAAGTTCCTTCTTCATTTGTATTACAGTCCATATTTTGTATTGTGTCAAGGTTATTGAGTTGCAAGTACAATATGTCTTAAACAATTTAGAACCAAAATCACAATTGGAAAATAAAAAAAAAGTATCCTTCATCTAAATCGGATTTACGTTTTCCAAATTTGAACAAAATTATGTAAAAGCACAACAAACGAAAAAAATCTCCAAATGAAAGTTTTAACAAATTTAATTACTTACGTCAGAAGCACTTTATAAAGAAACAAGCTACTTGGTTTTTCCATTTGAAGAAAAATGCTGTGGAACCTAACTTATTCAAATAAGTATCCTATCGAGGTGACTTATTTTCTATCCCTTTCTTATAAATAAATCTAAATTGCTTGTCATTTTGCCTATGAATATTTTTCTAAGGTAGCGTGATACTGAAAAATTTAAAATTGGCTTTTGACGAACAACAAAGTAAAAAATGAATTCTTTCAGATAAATTATTATTTAGAGGTCATCAAAACTCAATACTCTCATTGTTTTATCAAGCGTTTAAGGCCCAGTTACAATGCATCCGTTCCGTCTCGTTCCGATTTTCCGCCAAAATTAAAATTTGACATTTTCTATTTAATTTATATGAATAAACGGAAAGGTTTGTTACAATGAGCGGAATCCGACGGACGAAGACGGACATATTTTTCTAAAAATTTTAAATTTTACGGAAAGACGGAAAGTATAACCTCAATTTTAATTCTTGATACTTTGACAGTACTTTTAATACCAATCTAACATCACTCTCGCATCATTAGTATGTATATGATTTAATTTTTTAAAATAATCAATACACAAAAATATAAATAATAAATATTCAAAATAATGGATATCGAATCATTTATTGAAGAAATAAAGAAATTCCCCGAGCTCTATGACAAAAAAAAACAATTTTACATGGATTCGAAAAGAAAGCAAAGAATTTGGGGCAATTTAAATGAAATATTTGCTATTGATGGTATGTACATATTTAGTTTGTTAGTATAATTTGATGACCTGAAATAAAGGGTAATTGTTTTTGTTTTGTTATATTACAGCAAAAAAAAATGGAATTATTTGAGAGACAAGTATGTCCGAGAAAAACGGCTGTTATCCCAAGCGTCGGGGTCAAAGGCCAAAGTATTACCCATTTGGGAATTTTATCCAATGATGGAATTTTTAAATGATACATTAACACCAAGAAAGTAAGTTTAGTAATATGGGTATTTAGAATAAATCTAAATTTTTCTTTTTTGTAGGATGATTGAAAATTTAGATTTTACCATGGAAACATCCAGCGACGATGATACTTTCCACAATGTCACTCTTGTTGAAAAGGACGGCGTCATAGTGTTTGCGGATGAAGATGACTCTTCATCTCCTTCTAGTGGCAAAAAAACTAGGAAATCAAAAGACGATGTCTTACACAATGAGTTTCGCGCCACTTTAAAACAATTGCAAAAAAAAATTAAAAGTTCCATCTTCGTCATTTTCCAATTCACTGGAAAATAATGAAGATGGATTTTTTTTACAATCCATCGGTTGTGGTATGAAAAAAATGGCTAACGAAGCCAAAAACGAATTTAAAATAGAAATGCTGATGAAGGCACAAGATGCTGTAACAAATAGTATAATTTATTAAATACAAATGTCTGTAAATTATTTTTATTATTTATTTTTATCGATTGAAATCTGTAATTTGAAATATATTTTATTTATTTTTTAACCGCCAAAAGTTTTATATGTTTATTCGAGAGTACTGGAATGGTACAGCCCCTTCATTGCAGAAATGATTTTTCAATAAGTCTCTTAAATGAAAAGCAAATTTCGTAGCGTTTCTCGATCCCAGTCTCCACTCACCGTCATGTATAATGTTGGGTTCATCCTCCCAATCCAGAAAATTTTTTGGGCAATATTTATTGGCGGAATCGTTAAGTTTTATAAAATTGTGAAGTGCAACGGCGGCCAAAACTATCTTACTAGCATTCTCTGGATACATATCAATTGTGTTTAATAAAATTCTCCAACGAGCCACAAGTATTCCGAAAGCATTTTCTATGGTACGTCGAGCTCTCGACAGCCGATAATTGAAAATGTCTTGCTTATTATTATCAAAATGTGCCCCCCCCCCTGGATATGGTCTCATAATATTTTTATTAAGCGGGAACGCTGCATCCGCAACGAAATAATGCGGAAATATTATGGTTGAATTTGGTAAAAAAATATCATCGGGTAATGGTAACTTATTTTCAAATAATTGTTTCCCAAATTTTGATTCTTTCAGAACACCTAGAAGGATACACCAGAGAGAGAGAAATAGGATACGTTACCTCCATCGGTTTGACTGCCGTAAGCACCAACACATGCATGAGAAAATATGCAGTTAGCATCGCATGCAGCGAGTAAAACTATACTAAAAGCTTTCTTATAGTTGAAATAACTAGAACCGCTCTTTAGCGGACATCTGATATTTATATGTTTCCCGTCGATGGAACCAACGCAGTTTGGCATGTTCCACTTGTCGGCGAATTCTGTCGCTGTTGCTTGATAAGCAGCTTTGTTTGGTGGTGAAACGTAGATAGGGGCCAATATTCTCCATAAAACATCGCACGTCTCTAAAATAATATTTCTGGTAGTTGTTCTTCCCATCTTGAACGCAAACGATAGAAATTTTGGAGTTACTCCTTGAGATAAATATCTACAATCAAATATACATTACTTAATAATAATACATTCTCTTTAAGTTTTCGTACTTACGACAAAGTTAGTCCCAACCTAGTTTCAAAATGAATAGGTTTCCGCATCGATTTTTTTGTGAGATGATCTTCAACCAGATTAAGTAGCATATCATATACTTTCCGCGGCATTCTTGTCTGGATGAAGAACTCTTCGGAGTCCAATTCTTTCATCCGTAAGAATGTGGTGTGGGAATACCCAGCACTATCCCGGTCTAAATTTAATGGACGTACCCACCATCTCCTCTTTTTTTTAAATAATTCAGAATATTTTTTATATAAAATATATAAATCAAACAACAATTCTAAATCCTCGTAGTCATCCATTTTTAATATTTTTGACAGCTAAAAATAATTTAAGATAAACGGAACGGATACATTGTAACTAGCGAACGGAAAAGACGGATCGGAAACAATTTTGGCAAAGCGGAACGGGATGGACCGGATGCATTGTAACTGGGCCTTTAGTGTTATAAACGTATTATATTGCGAATAGCAGTGTCCTTAACTGAAAAAAATGAAAAACAAATAAATTTTTGTTGTTGCTGTCAAAATAAGTAAGTGCAACCAATTCGAATGATTTTACTTACTTATTTAAGATGGCGTCGAATAAGTAAATAACTATGAAATAAGTATCGGTTTCGAAAACAGCCTTAATACAACTAAGCCTGTTTTTACACGGTACTTTTTACAGTTTTTTTTATACATATGTTAAATGATCACATTTGCACAGCAAACCGCGAGTTATGTGTTCACGACATTGCAATAAAGACCATACTAGTACGATAGATCGATACTTTTGCTTAAAGTTAGAATTTTGATGTGAAAACATGTTTAGCGGGGGTAATTAAAAACTTCATGTAAAAAAAGGAACTGAAATTCCAATACGAACGAAATTACAAATTATATACGAGACAAACGAAAAGAAAATGCACCGAACTTGCACACTATATAATTCGAATTATAATTTCCATCAGATTAAAATGGAAAGGCACAAAAGTTATGCTTGTGTATAGTGTAAGTGATTCAAATATTTGAAATGGAAATACATTAAGGCCGGTATTTACGTACAATTAAATTGCGCAGTATACTTGTGTGATCGGAACATTGCACAATATACTCAATTTTTATTCAAGATTTTTGAATTTTACTGTGCAATATTGCCATCACACAAATATCTGTGGTCACAAGGCATAACCGCTTAAGTCGACTTAAGACAGAAATAATTTGCAGTGTGTAACGTTTTCTAGCTCTTTTCTAACTTCACTAAATGATTGACTTAAGTGGTAAAGCCTTGTGGCCAAATGCTGTGGTCGCAAGCCGTAGTAGCTTTAGTCGGCATAAACGAAAATGAATTTAATATTCAACTTTTTCTACGTCTCTAGAAAAATTATCAAATTTGACTTAAGCGGTTACGCCTGGAGACCACAGATATATTGCGCGTGTGTAACTTGCTTGGATATTATATTCACGAAGTGAATAAAATATATAAAAATTCCAAGGTAACTTTTCCGGTTACAAATAAAGGATTTGTGATTTCACGTAATTGGTAATTTATTGGTTTTTGGTAATTTGTTTGATGTTAATACATCATAGGCGTAGCTTAAATATTCCGAAACGCTCATTGAAATAAAGCTTTACTGCATTGACTTTATCAAAGCCCGAGGCCAATCTATCACAAAATATTTTGGCGACAAGTCATAATGAAATAAGCCAACTTATGCCATTTTGCGAATTATTTCAAATTCGAAATCTCCGTAATTGATTTCGTATCATGTCAATTTTTGTAATATTCCGTCAACTACAAAAAACCGTAATAAGCGTTTATAAAAACAAAAATTCTATAACTCATAAATGACATTTAATTTTAAAAATCTTTCCTGAAAAATGCAAATTTTAGACTTGTGACATTACGACTTGTGGCCACATCTTTATTCTTAGACCATCTAAGAACCTTTTAATGGCTTGAAAGTTGTGCGAAGAGGATTCTAATTCACTGTTAGGAATTAATTGAGAATTAATATTATTCAGACAAGCGTAATAAGTCGTGTGTTTCACTACATTTCAAAATTATGCCTTTTACAGAATATTTGTATAAAAGTTGTAACGTCCACTGCCGAAAGCAAACAACTTGTTGGCTCCACCACGTTTGTTTTGAGCAATTCTGATTTGATTTTGCGAATATTAGCCTCTAAATTTGTTAAAGTTCGCCGTTTTGCTCGTCTTACCTGTTTAAAGATTTTTTTTTTTCATAAAATTTTTCATAAAGAGCAACGCAAACCTCACCAATATCTGAGGCTATCAAAGGTTTCGTAATGAGTCATAATTATAATATGCCTAGAAGTGCAACAGCAGTGCAGAAATGTGTAATACAATAGAATTTTATAATAAAAAAATTGGAGAAATTAAACAGGATATTACCAGTATGGTTGAACGTAAAAACCAATTATATATAACAGCCGATGAGTGGACAGATAACAGATATTAGTTTGAAGCGTTTAACGAATATAACACTTCATTCCGACATAACCCAACATGTTCTTGGTTTGGTTTGGCTTATTAAAGGAAAAGTGCACGAGTGTTCTATTGATTTAGATGTCGACGTTGCAGACTCTACACACGATGGTGCAGTGTGATGGTAAAGTATGGAGAGAAGTCGAAGCCATCAATCCTCTTTGCTTGAAGCATGGAA
Organism: Tipula vernalis; assembly: GCA_958295665.1. NCBI lineage: Eukaryota > Metazoa > Arthropoda > Insecta > Diptera > Tipulidae > Tipula > Tipula vernalis. The sequence continues at coordinate 259,329,834 of OY282560.1, forward strand.
TTTATCTAACAATTGTTGATGTTTTGCATAAGACGAGTTCCAATAAAAGTCAAGTTTTCCCAGTCAATGGTGAATACTCAGATAATGAGGATAATTTTAATGACGTGAGCGAAATTGAAGATGGTGATAGTAAAAACATTGAAAGTAATTTTTATATTGACGGTAACATAAACTTAGAACCATTTAATGAGGCAAAAAATTATATCTCAACCACAGATTAGTAAGGCTTTAAATAACACCCGAAAAATTATCAAATTTTTTTTTGATATTTTCGGTTAGAAACACTTTACTTCAAAAACACATCAAAGTACAAGAGCAAAAAGAACTACACCTACAACTTGATGTTAAAACTCGATGGAACTCACTAGTTCTTATGATTAAACGGTTCATCAGGGTAATCGTTTGTATCAATAAATCACAAAATGAATTAGAACCCAGCGAATTTGATACAAAGGATTTAGAAATTCTTAAGGAAGCTTTGATGATACTTGAACCATTGGAACTCGCAGTTTTGGAGTTTAGTAAACAAGGTGCAAACTTGTTGATTGCGGAGGGTGTATTTACTCATGTATTTAAGAAATTTCAAGAAATAAACACAAAGTTGTCGATTGAGATGCTGGAGGCGTTAAAGAATCGTTATTTGAACGTAGGCAAAAACTGTTGTTTCCATTTTGCTCTTTTTGCAAAGAGGAGTCTATCCATACCACAAAAATAATGAACGATTAGTGTATTTGTCCAAATCAGAAATAAATTCTTTGACAAAAAATCAGTCTTTTCACAAATCTTCAACTCCAAACTAATAGCCAACAATTATCAGAATTAGAAAGCATGCAGAATCAGAATGAAATACCAAATGGGGAAAAAAATAAATCATCGTATATGCAGAATTGCAAAAAACTATCCTAGGTTTAGTTTCAAATTCAAAAACAAAACTATATTAAACGATATGAAAGTTTTGAAATCTACAGGAATACACAGTGAGAAATTGGAGTTACTTTTTCGAGCCTTAACAATCAGTCAGCCTACACCCACTGCACGCGACCGAATTTTTTCCACAGCAGATAATTTTAAAACAAAAATCCGAAATCAATTGAAACCTGAAACGCTAAATGCTTTAGTGTTTCTTAAGGGCTACTTTTTAAATAAAAACTGATTAAAATGTATGGTAGTAGTGTTTTATTTTTTAAAATTATACTAAATAGCCGGGGTTTTTGAGTACCCTACCGGGGTAAGTTACAAAAATACTCGAATACTCGAAAAATCTAAATTTCGAGTAATATGGATTCTCTACTTACCATTAACAAATATTTCTATTAAAATTGATTTTCGAAAATTTGTCATTTAACCCCAACCCATCATATGAGAATCAAGTTACATATGCGTGTTTAAAAGTTGTTGTATTCCTGATCCGTAGAATATAGTCGCTACATGAGCACATCTCTGAGATTTGTGTTAATTGACTTAGTGTATTTGCGCTTCCAAACCAGTTTCGCAAAACTTGTTAATTTTTGAAAATTTGTTATTTGAGCCCAACCCATCATAGAAAAATAACATATGTGCGTTTAAAAAGCTTTATGTATATTGCCGCACCACAGAATACAGTCACTATTTTATTAAAGTTTTCTAACACTTTTCTACCACTTACTACTGTGATCAAAAAGTAGTAAGAATTTCCCAGTTAAAACGCACGGGCTTATCCAAACGAGTATCTTTTTTATCTTAGGCTGGTATCACGCTAACAGACATCTGCATCAAATTTCGTGTCAATTTCTTTAGTAGTTAATGGGATACACTTCTTTACTTTCACCTAAAAAAGTGTGTTTTTCCATATTTAAAATGAGTTCAGCAAAGATGTTGCATTATATTTTGCTTCAAAAATGGAATTTCGGCCTCCAAAACGTTGGAAATGTTAGAAAAGGCTATTGGTGACAATGCACTGTCCAGAGCGAGTTTTTTAATTGGTTTAAGTTGTTCAAAGAAGGCAAATAACGCATCGATGGACAATTGGAAATCTTGTTGACGTCACGCAAATATCGTTTGGGTCAGAATTTTGGGCAGACAATTCTTGGATTTGCATCACGACAATGCGCCATTGGTTGCACGTTCGACCCATATCGTTCTGCAACCGCCCTTTTTCGCCTAATTTAGCTCTGTCTGACTTCTGGCTATTCCCGAAACTCAAAAAGCCGCTCTGAAGCCGCATTGGAAGAATTAGAAGCCAAATCGAAGAAGGTTTCGAAGACCATTCCGAAAATCGACTTTAACAACTATTTCGAAGACTGGAAAAAACGTTGGCAAAAGTGTATTTTAAGGGGATTACTTTGAAGGGGATGAAATAAATTTGAAAGAATAATAAGCCGTTTGTATTTTATTTAAAATGTTTTTTTGATTACAGTGTTATTTCTAACAGTGTTTTTTAGTATCAAACTACACTTTAAATTAACATTAGAAACTTCACTCCGGTATACTACACCGAATTTCCGTATTTTAAATGGTTGCTTTTTGATAGTCGCGGTTTAAATGGACCATTTGTACTAATTTTAAATATATGAATCTAAAATTATATCGTCCTGAAAGCCATTTCTAGCCCAGCTAGTAACAAAAATGTTAAATAAAAGAAATGATATGTGTTTTGAACTAGCTATAATAGATTTTTTCTGAAGATTTATCTAATTTAGATAAATAATATATTTCTTTATATTTTTTTTACTTTTAGTACATAAATTATTTAATTCAAAGTTAAAATTTGAATGCACCTAATATTTAGAAGAACATTTCTAAACATAATAGTTTCTTGTGGCTTTTAATATATATATGGTATATACATATATATATATATATGTGGCTTTTAATATATATATGGTATATACATATATATATATGTGGCTTTTAATATATATATGGTATATACATATATATATATATATATATATATATATATATATATATATATATATATATATATATATATATATATATATATATATATATATATATATATATATATATATATATATATATATATATATATATATATATATATATATATATATATATATATATATATATATATATATATATATATATATATATATATATATATATATATATATATATATATATATATATATATATATATATATATATATATATATAAGTTGCCTGTATTGAACATGTCCCGAGACGATGCGTCGTGTTCCTAATAATTTGGCAACCCAGCTTATTTATTGTAGATTCGTTGTGATGTTATGTATAACAAATATTTTGTCAAGAAGTTACAAAGACCTTCTTGAAACCACATAAAAAAAATCATAAATTTAAAATTATTTCAACAATGTTTGTTTTATTAGAATTAAAATACCATATTGTTTTATATCACAAGCCATCATCTTTAGTTTTTGTTTGAAATTGTTGCAACTTTGTAATCGAAAACGGTTTTTAATTCTAAACAAATATTTTTTTTTTAAATTTTAAATTTAAAATATTTATTTTTTATTCTTTATTTGTGTATAGTTTAGAAAGGTCTTTGTAACTACTTGATAAAATAGTGGTTATACATATCTTCAATGGAAACCACGGCTCAGAAGTATAGTAATTTCGACAAGAAAATAATTTAATAAAAGCTTACCTGAGTAGATTTTAATATAACTAAATGAGCAGGAAGGTTAACACCAGTCGCTAAAGTACTAGTACTTAACAAAATTGGAATACTACCACTTCGAAATGATTCTTCAATTAACACACGGTCAGTTGCTAGAAGTCCGCCATGATGATAAGCAATGCCTTTGGACAATAATTTGGCTATTTTTCTATCATTAACCCTGTAAAATTATTCAAACAGTAATATGCTAACAAAAACAATATGTTAACCATGAATGTTTACCTTTCAACAAGCTCCTCAATAGAACTTGAATTTCTAGGTGTAATAAATGAATATGAGGAAGCTAAAACATTGGCTGCCATTTCAACTCCTTTGCGTGTGCTACAAAATACCTATAAAAAAGTAAATTTAAATAATAGAATAAGAGGCACTCATTAGGGTCATTACCAGCGTTGGTTTTCCTCCAGAATACTGTTGAATTAGTTGACCCAACTTATAATTTAGGCTCATATCAAACCGAAAATAGGAAATATAAGAATTTGATGGGTAGCCAAACACGAATTTTTCCAATTGTATAGGTCGCATCTCTTCAGGCATTCTAAATAAAACAATGCCGTTGATAAATAATAAGTCTACTATCTACAAACAAAATTATGAAATAAATCTTATACTATGTATATACTTGTGAAATTTTGCTTCTGCTCCTCCAATCCAAACAGCAACATCTTCTATGTTTGGTAAGGTTGCAGAAACCGCAACAAAACGTAAATTAACATTATGTGAACCTGATTTATTAAATTTTAAAGCCGACGAAATAGTTTTCATTCGTGATAAAATAACTTCTAACGTAGCACCGCGTTCATTTTCGTTTACCAAATGTATTTCGTCAATTAAGAATAATTTTATTTCACTCACAAAATGTTGAAAATCTTTCCATCGGCGTGTTAATGAATCCCATTTTTCAGGTGTCGTAATGATTATTTTGTACTTAGCTAACTCAGTCAGTTCACTAACCGCATGATCGCCGGTCGCCTCAATACATGAGACCCCTAAATGATTAAATTTAATTTGCCAGTCTACTAGTCGTTCATGACATAATGCTTTTATTGGCGCCACTAAAATGATAATAATTGTTATATTGTATTAATCCTAAGTAGGTAGACATAATTATTCCTTTTCAAGTTAAGAGAAGAATGTCTGTTTTAAATATCAAATGATTTTTTTCGGCTTTTTATAGACACAAATATATTAGTAATAAATGGCATTCACAAGATCTTCGTCTGGTTACTCATAAGCAAAATCAAGAGGCCAATCACTTGTAATACATGTGTGTGATATTTCTTGTGAATGCCATTTATTACTAATACAATTGTGTATATAAAAAGCCAAAAAAATCATTTAGGCTAGATTGTTATTGTAAATAAATTTTGAAATATTAAACTGAGAAATTGTATGTTATGTTTAGATCTGGTTGTACAAATGTAGATGTAAGAATAAGATTAACCCCTAGGTGAACACGATATACCCGGGTATGTATGTGTGTTTTTTTTTCAAACTGATTGAAGTTTTTTTAAAAAAAAATAAAATTACAGTTTAAGTATCACACATATCTTATCTGTATTATCCTAATTTACCGCCTTTGATACAAAACTATACTAGTTCGTATTGACGAGAAATCGTTTTATACTCGTATTGAGAGAAAGTTTACAATAATCATGGATTAATTGACTTTTATTCATGCAAAACTACTATTAATCCGAGAAGCATTACACCCAACCACTTTAATAGAAAAATTCGAGCAAAAAAACTATCCGCATTCTATACAACCGAACCTTAACGTATACATATACATATAGCTAATAGAGTATTTAAACGATGATATATAAGAATTCACTTAAATACAAATTAATTTAATTACAGTAAATTATTTTAAAATCTTTTATTTGTAAATCTTCTAAGGTCATTAAGGAACGGATTATTGCTAATTCAAAAACAACAGTTTTCCCCGATCCGGTTGGTGCGCTTACAATTAGTGGATCATCTATGTATAACAAAAAATTTAAAAAATATAAAGCCATTTCGAAATTTACCACAAAAATGACTTACCTGAATAAAATGCATCATCCAAAATACTCGATTGGACTTGGTTGAATATTGTGTATTGTGAGAATATATGACGAAATACGGAGGCTACAAAGAAAAAAAAGTGTTGGTGTAAGTTTTGAATAACAACTATTCCTAATTAAAGAAAATTTCATAAAAACTGTATAAATAAGGCAAGTAGGTAATTTTACTCTAGTCTAAGAATTTATGATTTGCTCAGATAGAAATATAATAGGGTTACTTCCATATATCTGCAGAAAAATTTTAATTTTCAACGAAGAGTCAACATAGAAGTTATAATCAGTTATACCTTAAATATATAAATGGACAAAATCGCGAATAAAACAAATGAAACTTAATCAGTTCACGATTCGACGATTCGAACTTATTCCGATTATCATAAAAAGCAACATGTGAACATTGAGAGAACTCAGCTTCTAAGCAACTCGCATTTAGTATGCAGACTTAAAAGGACCAAACCTAATGAGCCGGTGAAATTTTTAGCTTAAACAGCATTGTGCTAATCTAAAATCCACTACAAAAATTTGGTTTACTTCAATTTACCAGACACTATGGAACGCCAATGGGAAGATGCCATAGATTAATATAAGTAAGTCTGAATTCCATTGCGAATAAAAAATTATCAGTCAAAATAAAATGAGATCAAAATATAAAATCGGTAGTTATGTGAATGAAACACAAAACAAAGTCAGTCAAGATTTGACTTACAAAAAATGTGTGTCTATATTAGTGAATCGCCATGATTATGGTCAGAAAGAGAAAACATTTATAGTTCAGAAAGCAAAAACATCTATCGAACACAAATCGACTTGTTCTGCGTACACAAAACACAATACACGGTAAACGAAAGAATTTCCAGTTTCATACCGCAAGCAAAACCAACAAAAATGTTTATACAAGCCGTCTCGTTCGCTCCTTACACAGATCCTACTATATTATTGGTTTTGTCATATAATATTTAAACAACAACAACAACAGATTTGTTCGGATTGTGTATTTATACAAATATAGTGTACTTTTATATAGGCTAAAGGTAGATCCGCACGACGTGTTTTCACAAGTGCTTTTACAAATGTGTCAATATTTGTGACAATTTTTTATGGCCACATGTTGTGCTTTTGCTTTTGTGATTACATATGCTTCCTCACATATGTAATTTTCGAAAATGACTTTTATCCATTTTGGTATGTTTTTACACAGGGAAAAATTAAACAAATGTCATTATTAACCATGGTTTTGACCGTAATTTTTCCTTTTTTTTATTTTAATTGTAGGTATTAATGAATCTAAAGAAATCAAAGTCGCCTGGTCATAAATAAATCTATCGCCGTCCATATTAATATTGAAAAACACAAATGTTTTTAATGACCGTGTGGATGGAACCTGCAAAAAATGGACGTTGAGCGGTTCAGGGCAGAGCTAAAGAATGGCAAGCAGCAAATGGCGAGCAATATAATAGGAACGGACGGAAGAGCTGTGACTGACGCTCGGATATCGTCCACCATGGGTCTTATCGTTTCGGCCCGTGAGGTATCCATGCCAAGGAAGAGACCAAGGCACAATAAGCCGTCTGTGTATTGGTGGACAGCGGAAATTTCGGACGTACAAAGGAGATGCTTCGCACTCCGACGAGAGGCCCAGCGAATAAGAGATCGTGCTGATGCTAGCCGCGTTTTCGAAGAATTCAGGCTCGTTAAAAGGCTACTGCGCAGAAAAATAAATGAGAGCAAAAATCGGTGTTGGAAAAAGCTTATAGAGGACATTGACGAAGACCCATGGGGACTGGGCTACAAAATAGTTACGCAGAAACTAGAAGGCCAGACCAACACGAGTAATGGATGCTCGCATCCAGAGAGAGAACTGGTAACAGGAAGGCAAGATATAGAAGTTCCACTTTTTACAGAGATAGAGCTACAGAACGCTATTTCGTCTTTAAAAAGCAAGAAGGCTCCTGGCCCAGATGGAATTCCAAATGAAGTCTTGAAAATCGTTGCCCAGCAGGATCCTAAAATAATGCTGGAGATGTACAACGCTTGCCTGGTGGAAGGAGTTTTTAGCTTCAGATGGAAGAGGGCACGGTTGGTGTTAATTAGAAAAGGAGATGGTGACCCTGAGCTACCCTCATCCTTTCGACCCTTATGCATGCTGGATACGGCTGGCAAAGTTTTGGAGAAGCTAATCCGAGCGAGACTCATATCGGCGATCCAAGCAGCAGGAGATCTCTCGCCTAGGCAATACGGCTTCAGAGCTGGGCGTTCTACGATCGGCGCAATCAGAGAGGTTACAGAAGCAGTAAAGAGAGCGGAGGATTACAACCACTTTTCGCGGCGCATTGTTTTGCTGGTGACCCTGGACGTGAAAAACGCCTTTAATACAGTGAGATGGAGGGATATAATCAACGCCATGGATCGCCAATTCCATATTCCAGCTTATCTAGCGCGCATCTTGGGTGACTATATGAGGAATCGCATCCTCATATATGACACGGAGGAAGGGCAGCGAAGCATGGCGGTTACAGCGGGAGCAGCCCAGGGATCAATTCTGGGACCCGACCTCTGGAATATATCTTACGATGGCCTGCTAAGAATAGAGACACCCGACGAGACTCGCTTGGTGGGGTACGCGGATGACGTGGCGGTGCTTATTGCTGCGCGCGATACAAAGCAGGCGCAACTGAAGTTGAACCAGGTAATGCGAACCATAAATGGATGGATGGAAGAGCACGGTCTAGCCCTAGCACTCAGTAAAACCGAGATAGCTATTTTGACGAAGAGGAGAATCCAGCCATCTCTCCCGATGTGGGTTGGTAGCAACGTCATAAATGCTAAGCCAGTAGTCAAATACTTGGGTATATATATTGATTGTAAAATGAGCTTTTACGAGCAGATCAGGCGGACAGCAGACAAGGCTGCGAGGGGGGTTACAGCTCTAAGTCGTCTAATGGCTAATGTTGGTGGCCCGAAAGCTAGCAAACGTCGGCTTTTAATGTCAGCCGTTCAATCTGTCCTTCTCTACGGGGCGGAAGTATGGGCAGACTCCCTGGAAAAGGAAACATACCGGAAGAGGCTATCACAAGTGCAAAGACGGAGCGCGTTACGGGTGGCATCGGCCTATCGCACAGTTTCCGAGGCAGCTATCCTCGTAATAGCTGGGTGCATCCCTATACATCTTCTGGCAAAGGAACGTAAATATATATACGAGCGAAAGTCGGAGGTTGGACGAAAAACAGCGAGTCTGGAAGGGAGGGGCCGCACCTTTGAGCTGTGGCAGAGTGCATGGGAGCAAGGAACAACAGGCAGGTGGACAGCGCGGCTTATTGAACACATAAGTCCCTGGGTGGAAAGAACGCACGGGGAGGTCGGGTACTACCTGACTCAATTCCTCAGCGGCCACGGGTACTTCCGGGCATATCTTTTTAAAATGAGGAAAAAAACGTCGGCAGAATGCCTATACTGCCCAGGGATGGAGGATGACGTAGAGCACACTTTCTTCCGGTGCCTAGCATGGCAGGACATAAGAGCAGACCTGGAGTTAGAGGTGGGTATTTGGTCGCCTGAAACGGCAGTGAACATTATGCTACGAGGAGCTGTTTGGTGGGATCTCGTCTCACGATATATAGATGGAGTCCTTAGGAGTAAAAACAGGGATTTGGATAGTTTTCCATAAGGCAGGAGGTAGCTCGGGGAGAGCAACGGAAAAACAGGCTAGCCCGAAGTAATGTGGTAAACGGTCCCAGGCTAGTCTGAAGGAGGAGGGGGAAGGTGGTTTTAGTCGGTAGTTCAGAGAGTCCGACACATTGTGCGTAAATGCATTTCCACCTTCCTCATAAAAAAAAAAAAAAAAAAAATTATTAATTATTAATTAATAATTAATAATTAATAATTAATAATTAATAATTAATAATTATTAATTATTAATTATTAATTAATAATTATTAATTATTAATTATTAATTATTAATTATTAATTATTAATTATTAATTATTAATTATTAATTATTAATTATTAATTATTAATTATTAATTATTAATTATTAATTATTAATTATTAATTATTAATTATTAATTATTAATTATTAATTATTAATTATTAATTATTAATTATTAATTATTAATTATTAATTATTAATTATTAATTATTAATTATTAATTATTAATTATTAATTATTAATTATTAATTATTAATTATTAATTATTAATTATTAATTATTAATTATTAATTATTAATTATTAATTATTAATTATTAATTATTAATTATTAATTATTAATTATTAATTATTAATTATTAATTATTAATTATTAATTATTAATTATTAATTATTAATTATTAATTATTAATTATTAATTATTAATTATTAATTATTAATTATTAATTATTAATTATTAATTATTAATTATTAATTATTAATTATTAATTATTAATTATTAATTATTAATTATTAATTATTAATTATTAATTATTAATTATTAATTATTAATTATTAATTATTAATTATTAATTATTAATTATTAATTATTAATTATTAATTATTAATTATTAATTATTAATTATTAATTATTAATTATTAATTATTAATTATTAATTATTAATTATTAATTATTAATTATTAATTATTAATTATTAATTATTAATTATTAATTATTAATTATTAATTATTAATTATTAATTATTAATTATTAATTATTAATTATTAATTATTAATTATTAATTATTAATTATTAATTATTAATTATTAATTATTAATTATTAATTATTAATTATTAATTATTAATTATTAATTATTAATTATTAATTATTAATTATTAATTATTAATTATTAATTATTAATTATTAATTATTAATTATTAATTATTAATTATTAATTATTAATTATTAATTATTAATTATTAATTATTAATTATTAATTATTAATTATTAATTATTAATTATTAATTATTAATTATTAATTATTAATTATTAATTATTAATTATTAATTATTAATTATTAATTATTAATTATTAATTATTAATTATTAATTATAATTATTAATTATTAATTATTAATTATTAATTATTAATTATTAATTATTAATTATTAATTATTAATTATTAATTATTAATTATTAATTATTAATTATTAATTATTAATTATTAATTATTAATTATTAATTATTAATTATTAATTATTAATTATTAATTATTAATTATTAATTATTAATTATTAATTATTAATTATTAATTATTAATTATTAATTATTAATTATTAATTATTAATTATTAATTATTAATTATTAATTATTAATTATTAATTATTAATTATTAATTATTAATTATTAATTATTAATTATTAATTATTAATTATTAATTATTAATTATTAATTATTAATTATTAATTATTAATTATTAATTATTAATTATTAATTATTAATTATTAATTATTAATTATTAATTATTAATTATTAATTATTAATTATTAATTATTAATTATTAATTATTAATTATTAATTATTAATTATTAATTATTAATTATTAATTATTAATTATTAATTATTAATTATTAATTATTAATTATTAATTATTAATTATTAATTATTAATTATTAATTATTAATTATTAATTATTAATTATTAATTATTAATTATTAATTATTAATTATTAATTATTAATTATTAATTATTAATTATTAATTATTAATTATTAATTATTAATTATTAATTATTAATTATTAATTATTAATTATTAATTATTAATTATTAATTATTAATTATTAATTATTAATTATTAATTATTAATTATTAATTATTAATTATTAATTATTAATTATTAATTATTAATTATTAATTATTAATTATTAATTATTAATTATTAATTATTAATTATTAATTATTAATTATTAATTATTAATTATTAATTATTAATTATTAATTATTAATTATTAATTATTAATTATTAATTATTAATTATTAATTATTAATTATTAATTATTAATTATTAATTATTAATTATTAATTATTAATTATTAATTATTAATTATTAATTATTAATTATTAATTATTAATTATTAATTATTAATTATTAATTATTAATTATTAATTATTAATTATTAATTATTAATTATTAATTATTAATTATTAATTATTAATTATTAATTATTAATTATTAATTATTAATTATTAATTATTAATTATTAATTATTAATTATTAATTATTAATTATTAATTATTAATTATTAATTATTAATTATTAATTATTAATTATTAATTATTAATTATTAATTATTAATTATTAATTATTAATTATTAATTATTAATTATTAATTATTAATTATTAATTATTAATTATTAATTATTAATTATTAATTATTAATTATTAATTATTAATTATTAATTATTAATTATTAATTATTAATTATTAATTATTAATTATTAATTATTAATTATTAATTATTAATTATTAATTATTAATTATTCCCGTGTGGGGTTGGCCCGTGTGGGGTTGGCTGGCTCCCCCATCGGGCGCCTCCCCAGGTGGCGGATAGGGGATAGCCCGCCAGATATGGCAGGTACCGGGGAAATCAAATACTCGGGGCGGACCAAAAGCTAGCACAGCCAAGCTAAGGTGGCACTACATGCGCCGACAGCTGCGTGGCTAAGGGGGTGCTTAGTCGTTAGCATGTGAACTCCGAATTTGGCGACATTCGGTTTAAACCCATAGCCTTCCTATGATAACGCAGAGCTCTGTCATAGGTGACCGTTTTTTCTCGTGCTACTCGTGGGATTAGAAATGAATAAAGACAAAGAAATAATTAGCGGAAATGAGAACGATGCTTCTCGAATAGCATCACAAGAAGCAGCAAGCTCCATGAATTTACATGGCGAAATGGTGGATTTAACCAGTACGGATGAAACCGTCTTTGGAAGGAGCGGATTGGTACAGAGGACCCCTCCACCTAATAAAACGGAAACGGAAGTAAACTCAGGGAACACAGGGAAGGGGAATGATGCTCTACCGAGCAGTGATGAGATGCCAGTGACGGAACGGCCTTGCACGCCGGTGAACTGGACGGAGCAGGAAGAGCTGCTGCAGAGGGGCAGGAGCATCATCAGCAAGATGAAGGCTGCAACCAGACGGCAAACAAACGTCTCCAATGACATTAAAGTGGGACTGGTCGAACTTGAAGAGCTGTTTAGCGCCATGGCACATGGTATCTATATACAGAGGAAGTCCGAAGCTGAACCAGCTAAAGTTATCGAGCTGCACCAAAATGTTGGAACTCCAGAGGGAAGCCAGAAGAGACCCGCTACAAGCCCGGCAGACCTGCATAGACAGCAGGAGAAGAGGGTGAGGGACGAAGCATCACATAGTGCAGTGGAAGGGGCCTGGGAAAAACAAAGGTCAAAGAGGGAGAAAAGACGGGAAAACCTGGAGGCGAAGGCAGCGGAGAACGTGAGGACGGGGAGTACCAAGTCCACGACTAATCCTCCTGTGTCCACCTCGACACGGCCTGCCGTTACCAACCAAGTAAGATCAAGGAAGGGAAAACGTAGAAGGCCGCGCAAGGGCCGACCCGACGCACTCCTTATAAGACCGGCGGAAGGCAAATCATACTCAGAAATATTGAGGGAAATCCGCAGTAAAGTTAAGCCAGAGGAAACCGAGGCGGACATAATGGCCATCCGACAGACCAGAGCTGGCGGCGTCCTTCTGGAACTTGGACCAAACAGCAAGAACAAAGGTGTTTTTTGCGGGGCATTAAAAGCGGCACTGGGTGACAAGGCTAGTGTAGTTAGCCTTGAGTCGAAGATACCCCTGGAGATACGCGACCTGGACTGTTTTACAGAAAGGGAAGAGGTAGAAACAGCAGTAAAACGAGAATTCCCTGATGTAGAGGATTTGAAAGTGAGTGTTTTCCCGAGCTCAAGGGACCAGAAAGTGGCCGTTGTGGAAATCCCAGACAAGTGGGCGTTAAAACTTCTAAGCCAGGGTAGGATTAAAATCGGCTGGGTGTATTGCCGAGTAAGGAGAAGGGCGGTTGTTACACGATGCTTTAGATGTTCTAGCTATGGTCATATTGCCAAAGATTGTAAAGGGCCAGATAGAAGCAAGCTGTGCTACAGGTGCTTGGAATCCGGGCATAAGGAAAAAACTTGCTCCGCCACAATACCATGCGTACTCTGCACGGAGAGAAAAATAGGAAGTGAAGATATATGCCATGTCCCAGGGTCTGGTAAATGCACCGTGTATCGGGAAGCACTGCAGGCCGTAAAAAACCGACTACGATGATGCGGATACTCCAGGGAAATATGCACCGGAGCAAAATCGCCGATCAACTTTTGCACCAGTTGGTCGCTGAGAAGCAAATCGACATGGTGCTCATTAGCGAGCAGTATCAGAGTAAGGGGTCTGCATCGTGGTACCCTGACCTTCTTGGTACTGCCGCCATATGGGTTCCGGCGGGGGCACAGCACATTACGAGCTTTGGAGCAGGCAGAGGGTTCGTTTGGGTCAAGAACAGGGAGGTTGCCTACTTCAGCTGTTACTTTACCCCAAATGAGGCTATCGCTGATTTCCAGGAAAAGCTGGACGCCTTAGAGGACGAAGTGGTCAGAGTGGCGGGACGAGTCGTCGTAGCTGGGGATTTTAACGCTAGGGCTATCGAGTGGGGGATGGCACGGCCGGACACTAGAGGAAGACTCATTCTGGAGATGGCTTCAAGAACAGGTCTCTTGGTTGTAAACAGTGGCTCTGTTACAACTTTTCGTCGGCCAGGATATACTGAGACGATCCCAGACATCACTCTTGCGGCTGAGGCTTTAGTGCCACTCGTCCAAGAATGGGCAGTTATGGAGGACTACACAGGGAGTGACCACCAATACATTTCCTTTGAGGTTGTCGGTAAAAAACAGAATCCAGTGCGGGATAAACCGGTGCGGTGGAATCTTCAAAAGATGAACACCTGGCGGTTCGAAGAAGAGCTGGCGAGAGGTGTGCAGAGAACAAGAAGTACGGGAAATACGGATGAAAGATCGGCATCGGAGACCCTGGTGGCTTCTACAATGCGCCTTATCACTTCCGCTTGCGAAAAATCAATGCCACGGAAAAAACCACGCCATGACAAGCCTACAGCATACTGGTGGACACCCGAAATCTCGGAACTACGTAAGAAATGCCTTATGCTTCGGCGCAAGGCACAACGGGCAAAAAACCGCTCTGAGGCAAACCTGACATCGGCAGAGCATAAAAGCGCTAGAAAACACCTACGATGGGCCATAAACCGCAGTAAGGCTGACTGCTGGAGGAGACTTGTCGAAGATATCGACAAAGATCCATGGGGGTTAGGATACAAATTAGTTACGCAGAAGCTTGGAGCCCAGAAGCCGACTGGGGTAATGGACGCGACCATGATGGAGGGAATCATTAGGGGCCTCTTTCCTAGCCATCCAGAGAGACCCCGGACTGTCTGCGAACGGGCAATAGATATCCCCCTTTTTACTGAGGAGGAGTTAGAAAAAGCTATATTGGCGGGGAAGGACAAGAAAGCTCCTGGACCGGACGGGATACCCGGCGAGGTGCTAAAGATGGTTTTTCGCCAAAAGCCGCAGCTGTTGCTGGATATGTACAACTCATGCTTGGTGTCGGGGGTCTTTAGCTCCTGTTGGAAGAGTGCACGGTTGGTGCTTATTAGTAAGGGTAAGGGCGACCCCACCTTGCCATCATCCCACAGGCCATTATGCATGCTTAATAATGCGGGTAAGATTCTGGAAAGGTTGATTAAAGAGAGACTAAATGCTGCGATAGTTGCTGCGGGTGATCTCTCGCCTAGGCAGTATGGTTTCAGGGTAGGGCGGTCCACAATTGATGCGATCCAAGAAGTTGTTATGGCAGTTAAGAGGGCTGAAAGTCATAATCACTTCTCTAAGCGGGTAGTGCTTTTGGTGACCCTGGACGTGAGAAATGCCTTCAATTCCGCGGCTTGGAGGGATTTGATTAGCGCACTTGAGCAGACGTTTCAGATACCGGAATATTTACTGCGTATTCTAAACGATTATCTGAGTGATCGCAGCATAATCTACGAGACTGAGGAAGGGTGGAAAAAGATGGCAGTCACCGCGGGAGTGGCCCAGGGGTCGGTCCTGGGACCTGACCTCTGGAACGCATTTTATGATGGCCTGCTGCGAGCTGAAATGCCAGAGGAGACTCTTTTGGTTGGGTATGCGGACGATGTCGCGGCGCTTATTGCTGCCCGGGATACCAAACAGGCCCAATTGAAGCTGAACCAGGTCATGAGGACCGTGAGGAGCTGGATGGCGGCGCATAGTCTATCATTGGCCCTCGAAAAGACCGAAATTGTCATTCTGACGAAAAAGAGGACCCAAACAATCATACCCATGTGGATTGGCAGGGAAGTGGTGGAAACCAAACATGCGGCAAAATATCTTGGGATCACGATCGACTCAAAACTCAATTTTTGTGAGCAGATTCGGCAGACGGCGGATAAAGCAGCCAAGGGAGTGACAGCCTTAAGTCGGCTGATGGCTAATGTTGGTGGTCCGAAGGCTGGTAAGCGCCGGCTCTTAATGTCAGCCGTGCAATCGGTCCTTCTCTATGGAGCAGAGATATGGGCTGAGACGCTTAGCAGGGAGATGTACCGGAAGCGGTTAGCACAGGTTCAAAGAAGGAGCGCACTGCGTGTAGCCTCGGCCTATCGTACGGTCTCCGAAGTGGCGGTACTTGTGATAGCTGGGGTCGCTCCGATTGAGCTACTGGCCAAGGAACGGAGGGCTGTTTATCTCAGACACCCAAACACAAGCAGAGAAACAGCAAGCTTGGAGGAGAGGGCCCGCACCATGGAGTGCTGGCAAGCTGTTTGGGAAACTGACGGAAGAGGGAGATGGACAGCAAGGCTCATTGTGAGTGTTAGCGATTGGACCGAGCGGGGGCACGGTGAGGTTGGGTATTTTTTGACTCAGTTTCTGAGCGGCCATGGCTACTTCCGGTCGTACCTTCACAGGATGCGGAAGGTTAACTCGGCGGAATGTCTTTACTGCCCAGGCAGTCTGGACGACGCGGAGCACACGTTTTTCTCGTGTCCAAACTGGGTGGAGCAAAGGAATTCGCTGGAGAGGGAGGTGGGACTATGGTCTGTGCAGACTGCCGTGGAGATCATGCTCCGGGGGTTGCACGAGTGGGAGCGGGTGGCACACTACGTGGAAAACATCTTGCGGCGAAAGAAAGTTGACCTTGATAGCGGCTCATAGACAAGGAGGTAGCTCGAATGGAGCATAGGAAACATTAACTAGCTTGAAGTAATGTGAACAACGGTCCCAGGCTAGTTATTGAAGTATGGGGAGGTGTTTTTAGTCGGTAGTCCGGAAACGGGAGTCCGGCACGATGTGCGTAAATGCATTTTCACCTCCCCCACAACAAAAAAAAAAAAAAAAATTAATTATTAATTATTAATTATTAATTATTAATTATTAATTATTAAAAACGTATTAAAATATCTCATTTTCATTAATGAAAAAATACTAAAACGAATTAAAGTTTGTTTTTATTAATAAAATAAGCCTTTTTTAATTCATTTTCAAAATGAATTAAGATATTTGTTTTAAAAATGAAATAATATAAGCCTTCCTTAATTCATTTTGAGTTTTCTCTTTTTCCTAAATCGCTTTTTTTAATTCATAATTTAAAACAAAAAAAATGAATTAATATAAGTCGCAGCTGTTCATACAAAAATCAAATTTTTTAATTCATTTTTAAAGAACTTTCTTAATTCAGCCTTTTTTAATTCGGTACCCCCATCAGTTAATTATATGCTAAAGCGAAATAAGCAGTACTTCCAAGTGAAACAGTTGAACAAAAACAAAACAGTACGGAGAAAATGAAAAACTCCTGTCATTATTGCAAAGGGTCGAAATATATTTAAATCTAGCACAAATACAAACGATAAAATTAAAAACAAAGCAGCTTTAGATAAAAATAAAACCAGTGATAATGAAAATGGAACTAAACCCGAAATTAAAGAAAATAATAAATAAAAACTACGAGCAACAGCAATATTGATACAGGAACCGCCAACAATAGTGAATGTGAGATGAACAAGTGAGATCTCATTAAATACTCCCGAGACAAGGAAAACAGAAGGGGAAGAATTTAGCAGATAACAACAACCAAAATGAAAATAATGAAATAAGGTTAATAATATCAAGTAAATCTTCAACTTGAAATGATGACAAAGAGGCACATCAGCGAAATCCAAAGTAAATCCATCACCAACGGTTGGATCAACATTAATATCCGGTATATCTCCGGTATTATCCGGTACATCTACGGTAACGAGAGCAACTGATGTAAAACCATTATTCTCACAATATGGCAAAGTGATTGAAGCAAAAGTTGTCACTGATACACTACCACCGGACATAATATGCTACGGCAATGTTACAGCGAGTTCATATAATAGCTCGGTCTGAATTTCTGTATAATATGCACTTGCAATCGTCAGCACCGTTTTCAAAATTCTGATATGAAAGCTCATTTATTGGATTTAAATTCCAGTTTAGGAAGGCATGTTGACTTTAAATTTATGCCATGCTCCCTCGACCTTTGTTCTGCCCAGATCAGAAAAACTGGTTCAATTTAATTCTCATGTGTTAAAGAAAATAAAGAATATTTAGATTGTTCGAAACGCTTTTTTGCTCTGCGGCAGTTTAAAACCTAAACTCAAGTATTCGGGCTGTTCCAATTAATCGAATGTTATTTTAAGAAAAAAACAAAATAGTTTGGAAAATTAGATATATTTGGGTCCGTCCCGCAACCATCAGCTAGCAACTTCAATATTAAGCAATATTCGTATACGTGGATTTTCGAAATTCGAGATGGAAGCTTAAAACGGTTAAATGTTCTTTAGTTTATTTCAATCTTCCGGCTGTTAATTTGCAATCTTTATCTCATACAAACAAAGAATTCCTGAAAATCCAGAGATGACTGGAAAATCACAAAATATAAAACGTCGTTGCAAATTCTTAGCTGGAATTTCAACAAAACCTTAAATTGAAATCTAAATTAAAATTTTTTGATTGAATTTTTTAAAATAAAAAACAAAGCTTGCTTTGCCTATTTATTCCATACTATCCCAAGTATAACAACTGAAAGATTGGACCGGTTACTAATTTTTTTCAGATTGTACATTGGAGAAGTTTCCGGTGGCCACAGAGAAAGAGGAGTCATCCACATCGCTTTTCTTAGCTGGATTTTAAACTTATATAAATACTATATATTTAAATATGTATGTATGTAATCCAATTTAAAAGTAAAATTTTGCCGCCAAAATTTTGTCGAACCATAACCTACCTTTTTTTGTTATCATTTTCCGAGTTTTGGCGACAACTTTCATAGTAGTAGTCTCGTACTCTCGTTTTGTAGGCGTTACGGAGCGGACCAAAAAAAGTGAATAAATTAAGTCGCAATAAGTAGTTCCGGGTACTGCGTAATTCCGTATAAGGCCCATAATTTCGTACACTGAGCGAAGGAGTCACCTTTTTTACGACTTATAAAAAACACGTTTGTAAAAAAGACTCAGGATCTGCTCAATATTAATTGACACGATCCATAATTCATCGTGCACTAACGATATGAGCCTACGCTATTTTACAACGTGATCACACTTATAATAACTCACACTTATAGTAAATATAAAAATTACCACATATTAAATATTAACAAAACTAAAAATATAACAATTAATACTTTTTGTGAAAAAAATATAACCTATCCAGTGCCCCAGGATTTCCCTTGAGAAATTTCTGTGGGTTTTTCTGGAAAAATATAACTCACTGGTCCTATGGATTGAAAGATCTGACCTGAGCAAATTTAAAAAACAAACAAACAACTTTCATAGTAAATCTTATAATCTATTTTTATTATAAGTCGGTCATTATTCCAGACAAAAGTCGGTGATGAAATCAGCAAAATGTCGGAAAAATATAAAAATGTTCGGATATAAAAATACTTGGTACATATACAGAAGTTTAATGTTTACATGACAGATTTCAAACCGGAAAACGAGTCATTACGGTTTAGCAAAACACCAGGCATATTTAATTTAAATTAAAAGAAATGAATGAACTTCACGGGATTGTCAGCTCGTTCATCGCCTCGTAACAACTCATTTACCGCCCTTGTGACGTATTAATAACTTTTAAAAAAAAAATTGTAGCAAGAATTTTTTCTTCCTTCAGTTAGTTTCTTTTTGTTATTAACTCGTAATTTAATCTATGTTGATTACTTTCCTAAGCCGTTTAGGATATTACATATTTTCATTGAAAAACATCGCAAGCAACGAAAAAAATCGAACAATTAAAAAGATTTAAATTATCTCTTACAAATGCGATTCGACGATTGTCGCATTAAACCTTTAGCAAGACAGGTGTGGGCGATGGGGCTGAAGGAGGGGTAAAAAAACAATAAAATCTTAAACCCAAAGATCTCTTTTTTAAACAAGCTGAATTTTTTTTTTTTTTTTAGTAATCCGCCCTGAAGAAGTACTCTCTGGTGCATCGAAAAAGCACTATCAGAAATACTCTTGTATCATCCCTGGTATATACATAAATAAACTCGACATCACCTTTATTAAATGGATAAAAATCACAATGACGTATCTTATGTATGCTTAAATGATGTCAATTGACCAACAAATGTAGCATTTTTTAAAGTTTTGATTATGTACATACTACATACCTTCAAATATTTAAGAAAAAATCTTAGAATAAGTCGATTTGTTAAATAGTTTTCAATCATAAACAGGTAGTTACGTAATTTCTAAACACAATTAAAAAACATTCATTTATTCAAATCAAAAACGTATCTACTTACGAATTTCCAAAGTTGATCGTAGGTTTCCTTGAGCTCCAGTGTACCTTTCAGGTCTCGGATGGGAATTATAGTTTAGATCATAACCCTCTGCATCCGAAGGAAATATTTCGGGCATAAACTCCACACCGTCACGCATTATATCACTGTTAACTTTTTTTTTTAGCTAAAGAATGTCGAAATATTTTCTGATGACAATTATGAAATTATAAACCACCGATGAAAACATTTGAAATTTAAAATAACGCACGTGTTGTACCTATTGCGACATCTTTTGTTAAGCATTGATTTACATAAAACAGAAACAATTTGTATTACAAAAGAAAATTTATTACATACAAAGTAAAACCACACGAATTTAAGTAAAATTAGAAAAGCTTAAAAATAAATTATATCTAAGTATTCATTATAATTGCGATTCTTCCTCTTCTACATTTGTATCTTCATCCTTTTCGTCATCAGCTGTGGAAGTAATTTCATCAGCCTCTTCTTCGCTCTCCTTTAACATTTCAGTCAGGACCTCAACCAAACTACGTGTCTCTTCTAACATCTTGCGTGATGTGTTCAGTTCATCTTCTAGTAGTTCGATCTTCTCGTGAAGAAATTTGTTTTCGTTTAATGTTTCTTCGAGCGCTTCACGGCGTTTTTCCGCTAAAGTTTCCCAATAAGCTTCGCTTGGTTTATCTGTGATAAGGTCTTCAACTGTAACCTCATTACTGCTGGCTGTTGCGTTGATCTTATTTTCGGTTTGTGATGCTTGTGAAGTGACTTTAATACGCTTGGCTTCTATTAGATCCTCGCTAGTCATTAAAAAATAATTCATTTGTACCATTGTACGAAATTGATACGAAGATTGGTCATTACTCATTACTTACGATTTTATGAATTTATCTTTAGCATTCAATAAAGTTTGTCTCCCAATTAGGTTCTCCTTGTCCGCAGTTTTCTGTATAACTTTTAATGTTTTTCGAGTTTTGATGGAATTCTACAAACGGGAGTATGAATCAAAAAATAAACACAACAGTGAAAAAATTGAAAAATATTACCTTTTGTTCAGAGTCTGATTCCACTCGGACATATATTTTTCCTGGACCTTCCGACATCTTTAGCGTTTTATTTATTAAAATTCGATTTGCTGTTCCGTTCGTCTGATGTCAAACCAATATTTGACGTTTTTGTTTTAGCGCGACTTTTAATGTAAACTAGCGACACGATGCGGGTATTTTTTCTTAATTTTTTGGGCGAGTCCGGTAAACAAAAAAAATCAAAATTTTTAAAAATGTTTTTTTATATTTTAAAAGGGAATAAATACATATTATACATTCAGTATTATTAAAATTAATTATGAAATTTTCGCGTGCAAATGATATTTTTGTTTTTCACAATCGTGGTAATATTCCATCGAATTATTTAAACTGTAACGCCATATCGAACCTTTGCAGTACACACAATTTAGGTTTGTATCACTTGGTTTGTTAAGATGGTCTTTTAAAAAATGATTTTCTATATCGATAACTTTGGAAATGTTGGAAATTCCAAATTTATTATCGCAATGATTGCAATGAAACCGCAATGTTTTATTTTCTTGTAACAAATTTGAAACAGTATCTGTCTCTGATGTGTTATGACGTTCAATTGAAGGATTCACTTCATAAACTTGAGACATTGTTAATGTATATTTAATAAATTAATGATAATTAAAAATTTATTAATATATAAAATTCACAGAGAGATACAATCAATCAATTTTATTTTGACATTTTAAAATAAAGTTTACATGATACTTTTGGTCGCTTTCACAAGCGCTCCCAGCAGGAAATTCATTGACGACAGACTGACGACTCATCAATGACTGTCTCGCATGACACGTATATAGAATTTCTTCATAGCATGAGACTACCCGGAAGGAAAGTCATTTGAGATACGCTAATGACTCGTCAGCTTCAGTCAAGCATGACACGTATATCAAGCGTGTTCTATTTGCGTTAGCAAAACAAGAGAGGCATGCAACCAAATTATTACAGCCACTAATGTTAAATTCTTTCGGATTACTCGAAATAAAGTAACTTTTTTATCTCCTAAAGAATATGAAAATATTTTTGTAGTTGTGTTGGTGTAAAAAGAGCAAAATAAAGTGAGGTTATGTTTTACTGTTTACAGTAAAACTTTTTTTATTGTGTTGATAAAAAGATGAAAATAATTAATTTTAGCGCATTAATATTCAATAAACAACAAATCAAATATCAAAATGGAGTTTTATTTTTGTTTCCAATTCACTTTGACATTTCACATTTCTATGTATTTGTAAAGAGTAAAGCAAATCTATGAAAAAATCTAGAGTAAAGCAAAATGCTCTCGAGCAAAAAATAAAGTGCTTTATTTTCTCAGAAAGAATTTGTAATGTCAAATTTTTACTCTTCGAGTAAAATTTTTTACCCTCAGGGTGTTTTTTTTCCGAAAGAATTTAACATAAGTGTTGTATTTAACACTTCTGTAATAATATATTTAAAAAAATAGTAAGAATATAGTATATTCATAAACAAAACCGCGCAATAACAATAATTAAGCCGTATGTATTACGTTAATTTATTTCCAAAAAAATTAGTACAAATAAAACTTATTACAAAATATGGAAGAAAAAAAATCAAAATTTCTTGTGCCTTTGTACTAAAATTTTAACTGCCACAAAATAACAAATTTTAAATGCTATATATTGTCATTTTATAGCAGAGTAAATTTAACAATTGCTATATAATGCAATATACATTGTCAACACTTTAACTGCTATATCATTTTAGAGCAGTTAAAATGTTAGTACAATGTCAAAAAAAATTGTCATTTGTAACTTGATCAGAATCTAGGCCCCAGGGCCTAGATTCTGATCAAGTGACAAATGACAATTTTTTGTGACTTGTTTTTGTGACCCTTTTTGTGTTTTGTTTTGAGACTTTTGTGGTTTTCGGTGACTTTTGTAGCTGCATTTTTAAATAAAATATGTGAGTATATATTGTTATTTTTTAATAATTCTCATGCTATAAATTTTAATTATGTTTAACTGTTTATATTTTAATTTAAATAAAATAATATTTTATCTCTTTTTATTAACATTAACAATGTGCAGCTGTAATTGAGTGTGCATCGGGCCCTTCTTAGGCGAAAATCTAGCTTCCGTCGTGCAGTTAAACAATCCCGCTCACATCTCTCAGATTGCGCTTAATTTTTGCCAGTCTTCTGAAATTAAATAAATAATGAAATTTTCAAATTGGAGTTGGTCAAAATTAAAAAATGAAGATGGATGAATAACAAAAATATTTAAGTTTTTTATGCTACAGTTTTTCAATATAATTTTATTTATAAAACACACAAAATACATAGGTGATGGTGTTATGATACTGACTTAAAAAAACGCGGTAAAGTGCTATAAAAAAAAGTAAAGCGAAACAGAGATAGCCAATGGCGACAACACTATGTGAATTTTTTAGAAATGTCACCATTTTGTTTATTCTTTTAAATTAGATATCTTTAGATTTTAATACGAAATCAAATAAAGACAAATAGGACATTTAAAGCTTTTTTCTTTCGATAAAATTTTTCGGAACTGTACGAGGGATCTTTAATCTAAATTTGAATCAGTGGTTACAATTTTAAAATTTTTAATGCCAGAAAACTGTGCGTAAAACTTGGAGAAATTTAACGTTAAATTCACTATAAATGGGTTGCTAAACATTTTCTAAACTATATTAGGCCATATACGAGTATAACATGTTATAACTGATAATCAAGCTAAAATTTAATATTTTTAAAACATTTGTATTTATAGTACCACTACCTCCTTTAATATCAAAAAATTGTAATTTTTAAGCACAAATTTCTGACATTTAAAACTATAAAATGGTCCAAATCAATCAAATATCACACTTTTTCACAACATATTAGATTCATAAAATTTGGCAGTCGTTAGAATTTTAACAAATAAAAATTCAAATTCAATAGGCACAATTTCCATATAACAAATTTTTGTTGTGTGAAATCACATATCGCACTTTTGTTCACTTAGGTGCTTGTCCAACTTTGCTAATCATCAATAAGAATTTATAGCTGGTTATTGTGGAAAAGGGGAATTTATGTGGCTGTTTCGGTTGTATTGGTCACAATAATTTGTTGGATAAAAATTACAAATATTTTGATGTGTATGGATGCAACCTTTGTTATATTTTTGTATTTTTTTTTTGTTTACAAAAAATTGTGATATTCTCGACTAGTTCGCATATTTTGTTGAGATACACATAAAATAATAAATAAATTTGGCGCAAATAAATTGCCATACACCAAAATATTTGTAATTGAAACATATACTAAAGAATAAAGATACATGTTAAACCGAAAGTGGTCTGACTGAAAACGTCCGAGATAAATTCAACATGTACAGGGCGGCTTGACTGAAAGCAAAGATTATTAACAAGAAGATCTTCTTGTTAATAATCTTTGCTTTCAGTCAAGCCGCCGTTTACATGTTGAATTTATCTCGGACAATTTCAGTCAGACCACTTTCGGTTTAACATGTATCTTTAGTAATAACCAAAATCATTTTTTATGTCAAACATAAAATGTCAAAAAAAAGAATCGAAATTGAATTATTTTCTGCTACAATTGCTCGATTAACTGCTAGAAAAAAAAATTGAGCTACGATTTATTTTGACATTTCATTATTTTTATGGCTGTATGATACTCACTTTTTTTCAAGTGCAATAAAGTGCTGCAAAACTAGTAAAGCGAAACAGAGAAGGGTAGTGTAGACAATACTATAGGCAAATATTTTGAAGTTTTGGATAAACAAAATATGTAAACAGAATCAAAATTTTTTTTGTGTTGTACCATATTATATAATAAATTTGCATTAGCTGCCACAATTAATTGCAACGACATAATTTATATGTTAAGTTAATTTTTATATTTACAAAAAAATGCTCGTTTTAAATATTTTGGCAAACAATTAACAATGCAAACCTAAAATTGTATTTCAGTACCAAAAGAAAAATCAAAAAAAGAGAAAAAAAAATCATAACAATAATGGCGAACAAAAATGGAAAAATTGTATATTAAATTTATTTTAAAAATAAACAAATAAATTCTCTTTGGTACACAAAATACAAATATTTTCTCTATTATTTCGGAAATCTCAGAAAAAAGTATGTAATGTCAAAAAAAAAGAATCAAATCCAATTCTTTTTTTGCTATATTTGCTCGATTAACTGCTAGAAAAATTAAGCTACCACTTTTTCTTTGACGTTTCTATATTTTTTCCAAGTCTATGGTGTATACACTCACTCTCATAAATATTTTGTATATATATTTTTTATCTCACTCCGTTTGTCTTTCCTAGTCACTGAAAAAGTGGGAAAAAAAGTGAGTATCATACAGCCATTAGCATGACAATGAGTACGTTTATGCTTAGGGTTCAACCTGGTTTGAACCTAGGTTAACTTTTACTATAAACGGAGTCGAGTCATCTTGTAGTTAACTCGACTCGACCTAAAAAATTTCTAGGGTCGAGTCGAGTTAACTCTAAAAACCTTCACTATAAACGGAGTCGAGTCGAAAAATAAAAACAACAAAAAAATAGTAATAAAAAGACACCATTTTGAATTCTTAATTCGTGTGCGAATCTTCGATTTTTGTGTGGCAATAAAACTTTGTTATTTTATTTTTATAAAATTCAGAAAATAATACAAGAAAAACATATAAACATACGATAGTAAATGATTTTTTTTTGACGTTTCTGACTCGGTTTCAACCTAGTGTCGACTCGACTACGAATTGACTCTGCAGTATAAACGCTAAAAAAGATAACTACAAGATGATCCAAAGTTAACTAAAAGATGACTCGACTCTGAGCATAAACGTATTCTATGTTGTGTACACTCACTCATACAATAATTTGGTATACACATTTTTTCTCTCTCTCTCCGATCCTCTTTTTTAAAGTATTAAAAAAGTGAGTATCATACAGCCATGAACAATGTTACTTTCTTTGAATTCGTCTTAACCTCCTGTTTAATAGGTACACACCCATTAAAAAAAACAATAATAAATAAAATTTTATAATTAATCATTATTTTAATAATTTTGATTAATTAAATTTAAATTTTTTATTTATAAACAACAAAAAACACAACCACAAATTGAGAAATTTCATTAAAATTAACTGCAACTGCTGTTAATGTCATAATTTTTTTCATCAGAATCGCAAATTTTCTGTGACAATATTTTGTACTAATAACAAAATGTCACAAAAAATTGTCATTTGATCAAGTGACAAATGACAAATGAAAATTGTTTGTGACTTTGTATTAAAATTGTAACTCCTAAAAAATGACAATGTTTGCAGTTAAAATGTTGATAATATATAGTATAAGACAATATATAGCAGCTGTTAAATTTGATCCGCTATAAAATGACAATAGATATATAGCAGTTAAAATTTGTTATTTTATATCGTTAAACATTTTAGTACAGTCACAAAAATTATCATTTGTTATTTGTCACTTGAGTAGAATCTAGGCCTAGAGGTGCAATTAGGTTATGAGAAATTGCGACAAAACGCGATTATGTGTAGACATTACGAGTTCTCGTAATTGCGGCTTGTTGTTTTACTCGTACAACTTTTTATGTACGACAGGCAACATTTAATGGTTAAACAGATTCTTTTTAAAGAAAATTTGGCATCATATTTCGAGTTCTCGAAACTCGTAACTCGTAATACGAGAGATACATAATCGCACTCCGGTATAAATTTGTCTGTGAAAAAACAAAAAAACCTTGACATTTTGTTTTGTTTAAATCAATCTTCCCTATAATTGACGATTGGAGCATCACAGATTCCACCTAGTGGAAAATTTTTAAACTGAGATAGCTGCTAATTTGACGTTCGAAATTGTTGTAAACAGTTCCAATTTTGAACTGTAAACACAATTTTTACCTACCAGATTGATAATAATTGTAAATAATTCCAATTTTGGATTATAAAAACAATTTTTAATTACCGGATTGCAAAAATTTCTTTCGTCGCATTTATGAGAAATGTCATTTTGGCGGTTGCCTCATTTTAACTTTTTTCCTCGAGAGGCGCTTTCTCTACTTTTACAATCGTCAATATTCAAACAAGTTCCTTTTTAACTTACGAAAAATGATGGAACTCACAACATGGAGTTTACACCGTACCCTCTAAACATGGTGTAACGCAAACGTAATGCAAGCAAAGACTTTTATATATGAAACTCTTCACAAGCGTAACGACCAGGCGAAGCAAAAACGTAACGTTTTTATCACATCTGTTATATGAAAATTAAAATGATAGCGAAGTATTTTAAATATCTAAATGTGTGGGTAGTTCGCATTTTTCTTCACATTCTCTTCAATAAAGTATGTACTGTTTGTGGCACAAAAGCAAAGGTTTTTTTTTATAAATTTATAATGAAAATAATATAAAAACGAAGTGAAAGCAAAACACCGGGCAAAGTAATTTTACTATGAACTATTCCTTTAAACGAATATTTTTAAAAATAGTTTTGAAATTGAAATAAAACCTTTTCGCTTCCGCTTTGCTTTGGTAACGCCTAGGCGAGACTTCGCAAATTTATTTGAAGAGTAGATAGTAAGCGTGCTCCATTGGCGTTAGCAAACTAGTCACAAGTACTTGTATCTACTCGCAACTACTCATGCTCAAGTGATGTTGTAGTTGTTAGAAGTAGTTACGCATATAATTAACGAAAGAGGGATTTTAGTTTAAAAAATTCTAATAGATGGCTCTATACCAATTTTGGTTGGGTGAAACGTAATTTTTTAACCCTAATCCAATCTAGGTGTG
Source organism: Tipula vernalis (assembly GCA_958295665.1). Lineage (NCBI taxonomy): Eukaryota > Metazoa > Arthropoda > Insecta > Diptera > Tipulidae > Tipula > Tipula vernalis. Next base: position 259,358,279 of record OY282560.1, read on the forward strand.
CCTTTTTGGCTCGTTTGATAAATGCATTAATTTTCAATTTACTGTTAATTTAGCTATAAAATTGTATGTATTTTTTTTTGAAACATTTCCATACAATGTATTTGACATCTGCTCATTCTCTGCAAAAATTTTCGTAAATTATTTGATTAGAATTTAAGTTTACTGACATAACAAAAATATGTTGGTTCGATTAGGGTTTTAAAAACAAAAAAAATTGGTTTATGTTTGTGATACGACGCGCAATTGTTAAATCATAAATATATTTTAATTATTTTGTTTTTTAATGTTTTAAAACTTATTATTATTAATTATTATTAATATAACAACGTATTTTTTATTAAAATCTAGCAGTTTTATTTAAATTGAGGTTATGTTTTACTAATGTCACAAAAATTTGCGTTCCATTGAACATCTACTCACAAGTACTTGGCAGTAGCAAATTGTTTCAAATGGAACACAGTTGTAGTGTTTTTTTATTCGCTCCGGATAGCTGCTATCGAGAGCCGTCATATGAAAAGTGGCTCCGGATAGCGCTCCATATAAATAGGTAGAGCCAAATATTTTTTATATCAAATTTTCGCTAAACAATTGAATTAAAAATGATACTTTGATGTTAAATAAGTTTAGTTTACCAATAAAATTTAAATTTAGGCGTATAAAAATGACGGCTCTCGATAGCAGCTATCCGGAGCGAATAAAAAAACACTACTAGTGTATCATGTAAAGCCAGTATGAGTTAATATTTGTTATACTTGGTTACCTGGCTACTCCACCTGACATAAATTTTACCATTACAATTAACAAAAATATAAAAAATGGCGTCGGGTGAGGAAAACATACAATAAATTTGACGGTTAGAAATCATTTGTGCTTTGATATTTTAAAGAAATTGTGCAAAAATTTTTGCAAAAAGATCGTCACACGCATATGTATTTTAATGATTCTTTTTTGGCTGCCATATTTGTAAGTATGTATTTAAAAATATCTCAACAAAAATTTATTTTTTTTGTGCCACAACGAATTTTTGTAAAAAAAGAATCTAACTACAAATTAGAAAACTTCCGTTCGAAACTGCTAACCATGTTTTTTAATCCAGCCAAGAAATGTTAAATTTTGGTATACAATCAAGTTATGCCTTCTTGGCAGCAAATGATTGTATGACATATGGCAAGTTGTTGCAATTTCGTGTCTCCACTAGCAACTGTTCGAATTTTAATGGTATAACTCGATTTTAATGGCAGGTGGAGAGTAGGTGTTAAGTACTTTTCATACCAGGCGCCTCGGCTTTGAGCTTCGTGAATAAACATTTTTTATTTCGTTTTTTAACTATGTAAATTAGTTTTATTCGATGGATACCGTTTTATTTTATAGAAATAAATTCAGTTTGTTGAAAGATAATTTATTTTTAAGTGAAAATTTAAAAAAAACAAAATATATTGCAATGAAGTTATCTACAAAGTCAAGGTAATGCGTTCCACACTCGACTGCGGGATTTTAAAGTAGTCCAAAGCGAAGTGCTATCTCAACATAACCTACAAATCACATTTTTTGCACAAATATTTCATACTTACCAAAAAATCTAGCTCATATGTACGTTACAAATTTAAAATATCTCAGTTCTTGCTATACCCGTCAAACAAGGTGTTACGTTTACGTAACACTAGTGAAGAATTTTGTTCATACAACTCTTCGTAAACGTAACAGTTTGGTGCTGCAATAACGAAGCAGTTATGTCGTTCCCGTCCTATGATAATTAGACTTTTGTCGAGGAGTTATCAATGTGGTAGTAGTTCGTAAACTATTCACTTGAGGTGTTGCATTTATGTCACGTGATTAGTGAAATAATAACGTAACATTTTTAGTGATATGAATTTAATGAAGCATTTTTTTGCAATTTTTTTTTCTAAAAAAATAATAAGTATTTACTTTTATTCTAAAAAAAAAATCAAGTAACAAATTATATTTTTCTAAATCAAACTTGGACATTAATTATTTGTTTAGTTATTTATTTATAAAAAAAAATTCTTCAACCCAAAAAATACGTAATGGTGATCGAAAACTCAAAACTAAATAGTTATCGTTTCTTTATATTATTCTAATAATATTCATAAAGGAATTTGGTGTTATGTTTAGGTGTAGCAAAAACGAAACATTTACGTCGTTTCTGCATCATGATAATTAAGTTTGGTTGCGAGGTATTTTTATACTACATATATTTTATTTAAATTTGAGAATGTATTTGTGACAAGCAAAAAAGTGTTACGTTTATAGTACGCTTATGCAACGTATTTTGCGAATTCGCTTAAATTGTTTAGCGGGTAATTCACGTGTAAAATAGACCTAAATAAAATATTTGAAAGCAACCAAATGTTCAAAGCCAACGCCACCGATATGAAAGGGTCTCAGCCTCGCATTTGTGGTAACTAAATATTTCGAGGCGAGGCGCCTCCCTCCTGACCAGACGTAACATAATGGCCAGTCTCCACTCGTCGCGACGAAAAAAAAATGGCATGACGTCATGACAAAATTGGTATATTATACTTACAACTACTAACATAACAAATAATTATATTTTCTCTGTTTTTGTTTATAAAATGGAAATCTATTTACATGTGTCATTTTGGATTAATAAAATATTCATTCAAACCAAATATAGACTTGTCCCCCCGTTTATATTTGTGGTTTTTACTTTAGGATTTTTGATTTTATTTGTATAAATAAATTAAATTCAAGCTGCTGACAAATATGTTAAGCTGAAAGAAATGTATTAAGCCTTTAATAATATGAATGTCGCTCGTTTTGCCACCGATAGCAATCAAATAAAATTTTCCAACTAAAATTACAATTAAAAATTATGTACAAGTCAAGCTTTGTTACAAAAATCATTATTAAATTAAAATAATTCAAAAGTAACATTTTATTATCAATAAATTATGTTTATTGTTATTGTTACAATTATTATTAATTCTCTAATGATTTTGAAGAAACAACAATTTTTTTAGCATGGCGCAAATAATTGAGAGTAAAATAAAAATTGCTCTCACTTCGTCGTGACAAAATTTCAAAAAAGATGGATATTATGATGTTTTGGTTCTCTTCGTCACGAGTAATGCGCATGAGCACAATCAGCTTTGTTTATGTATTCATACAAATTTTACCCAATAAACAATAATTGGCACAAGCTCGTGCCAATTTTTCTTTGTCGTGACGAGTGGAGACCGGCCATAAACGTACAGTTTACGAAGACTTTGTTATACTAAGGTATTCGTAAACGGTACGCTAAAACTGAACGGAAATGTAACATAAACGATAATTTTGTCACATGAGAAGTGAAACAAATTTACGAAGATTGGATATGTATTAGTATAAATAAAAGTGTTCAAAATGTGTACGCCTTAGGCGTGACATTTGTGAGCATCCTGGGCGAAACATTTACGTACGGTATCGTGCGAATCGCCCCATTTAATTTTAAAGAATAAAACAAATTTTTATAATTTTGATTTTTTTTATGTTAATCAAAAAATTTAAAAACAAAGGTTTGTTTGTTTTTTTACATGCATACATATAAAATTAATTAATATTAAGGACTTTATATTCTGCCTTATTAAAATCACAATTATTCATAATTGTACTAATGAACTAAGTAATGAAAGACTTTCTTTAAGTCTGCCTTATCAAAATATCACGTAATACTAAGGACTTTATATTCTGCCTTATTAAAATAAGTATGTACATAAGTATATGTACATATATAAAAATTACTTTTTCGATTCACTTTTGCGCTTTCGCAAATATTAATAATTTCATTCCTTATTGATCTGTATTGTTTTTGTTTCAATATTTTTATATTTTATTCAAAAAACAAAATGTTTATATATACGAATTTAAACACAATTTAGATACAGAAAATAATTACTATTTAAATAAGTTAGCTTTTAAATAGAAATAGAATTGAAACAAAATGTTTATTTGCACGTATTTACACATTTAGATACTTCTGACCTGTTGTTAATTATTTTATAATAAATTCTTATAAAATGAGCACCAGTTTAACTTTTCATTTGTCAACTTTACTTAGTAAAATGGTGGACTAGAATGGATGGAATGTGCGTGTAAACTGTTCGTACGCTGTACTTTTTGGCTGTATACATTTTTGCGCCGGGAGGGCTGTATGAAAAGTACTTTAGTTACGAGTTTCGACTTTTTGCGTAATCGAATCGAAACACATAATCGTACCACAGCCAAGAACCCTATGAACATCGGAAAAAGTGATGTTAAAACATCCACAGGAATCATGTAGATGTAAAAATTAATTCCCGCTGGTCGGTAGTACCAACAAATAAAAAAAAATTTGTCGCATATTTTTTAAATTTTTTCCGACGCCATCTTTCAAATGACAGTAGCATACAAGATACAACATAAAGGAAAGGCAACACTTAAAAGCCGAAATAAAAAAAATTTAGATTAACTAAAAATAAATTTTTGTGATTAAACACAACTTTAAATTATATATATATTACTATTATTAATTTATTGTAATAGCTAAATAGATTAATTTGCTATTTGATATAGGTATTAAGAGAATTTGTAACATAAAGAAAAATGTCAGGCATTGCGGTAGCGCGTCTCGGTGAAGAGCGAAAAGCATGGCGCAAAGATCATCCCTTTGTAAGTTTTTATTAATTTATTTTGTTGGACATTATAACCCTATAAAACTACGAATTTTCTTTTTCGGGTTTATTTTAGGGTTTTGTGGCTAGACCGACAAAAAATCAAGATGGTACACTTAATCTCATGATCTGGGAGTGCGCAATCCCAGGGAAAAAAAATACACCTTGGGAAGGTGGCTTATACAAATTGCGAATGATATTCAAAGATGATTACCCTACCAGCCCGCCAAAGTGCAAATTTGAACCACCACTATTTCATCCAAATGTTTACCCTTCGGGTACCGTATGTTTATCGCTATTAGACGAAGAGAAAGACTGGCGTCCCGCTATCACAATCAAACAGATCCTTCTTGGTATTCAAGACCTGTTAAATGAACCAAATATCAAAGATCCTGCACAAGCCGAAGCGTATACAATCTATTGGTAATTTGGCTATTTGAGTAATCTTTAACCAAAATAATTTGTTAATTTTTCTCTTATGCAGTCAAAATCGACTAGAATACGAAAAACGAGTTAAGGCTCAGGCCAGAGCTATGGCGGCTACTGAATAAGAAACATTTTTGTAGTAATAAGAATTCATGTATTTGGAGTAAAACAATTACTCTATAACTTTTTATTTCTCTAGTTACTTTTAAAAATATAATTATAATATAATTTTCGACAAAAATGCAAACTTAATGAATCTATCTATCATCATACATTGTTCGCAGGAATAATTGCGCTCCACAAATGAATCTGATAAAATCTATACAGAATACAGCTATTCAAGCGGGTTGCACAGAATTTCTTTGGGAATTTTTAATGTCTGATTAAATAATTTTAATTTTTTATATATTATACCTAATTACAATTATTAAATTTAATTTAAAATAAAAATAAATATTGGATAAATCTTAAGACGAGTAGAATTTTTAATTTCAGTTAGTCCTGCTTCGGGGAATAGCTTAAATATTAGTCAAAAGTTTACCTACTTGTAAAATTTAATATGGTTGCTAAATGAAAATTCTTAAAAAAATGAAGTCCGTCATTTTGTATTTAATAATTGTGAGGTTATGTGTTGTATTGTGAAGTTTTGACATTATTGCCTTTAGTGGCTTGTTTTAGTGCCTTGATTTTATTATTACTGGTGAGTAGTGGTCTCATGGTGTTTTATTAATTACGTTTAAATTTAGTCCAAACTCTTGCTTACAAGTTGTTGGAATTTTGGAAAAGGTCAGTCGTTTAGTAGTAGTAGTACTGCCAGATTCAAACTATTTCATTTGAATTGCACCTATTACATATTTCCAGTTCAGTGAATGAAATTCAAAATTTAACGGATTAGCACCAAATAAATTATACAGCGTGAAACAACAGAAAAAAGATTAACCAGAATAGACATTGCGTGGACCAAATTTTTTTTTCATCTTAGCACAGAATACAACCAGTGGCCCTATTCTGGCTATTCCCTGGGAATTGGGAATTGAACTATTTTGACAGTATTCTAGCAGTTTGGAATTATTTTTTCCAAAAGTGTATTCTGGCGATTGGGAATTTTTATTGTAGGGAAAAAATAATTCCATTTTATGTAAGTTTTGACGTTTATTTTTCCCAAATTTTTTTTTTGGGAATTAGAAGAAACTGTTTGTTTTATGTATTTTCAAAATTTTATTTACAACGTAGTATCGGTAAAGTTTTTATTTTATATGTAGAAAATAAAATTTTTAAATAATGGCGGCTGCAAAATTTGAAATAGTGGTTTTTCCCATTGGATGATTCCCAATTACGCCAGAATACACTTTTGGGAATTGGGGAATAAAAAATTGGGAATTATTGAAGTTTGGAAATATAGCAATATTTTTCCCAATTCCCAATTCCCAGGGAATAGCCAGAATAGGGCCACAGGATAGGAACCAAGCGCAAATTTTAGCGAAAGAAAACCTCGATATAGAAATTTATTTAAAAAACAAAAAATTGAATGCAACCAAAACTGCTGTAAAATAATTTCGTGCATGAAACCAAATTAAAAAAACTCGATATATTAGAGAAAATGTTAGTAGTACGTATTGAGGGTACTTATAAAATTTTAAATTGTCCTTTATATATTTTTAAATCAAAATAAATTATTCGTTATACTTTTTAACAAATTATATAAGTTATGCGAGCAAAATTTCCATTCATATTTCTAATCCTGCTACTATGCCGATACATCTAAGTACATAATTTAAGGACGTGTCCGATTTCTGAGCGAAATAATTTTTTTGTGATAAATTAATGTTAAACTGTACGCAACCAAATTATCACAGCACCGGTGTGTTATAATTTTGACTTGTCCGTAACAATTCTTGTTTATGTGCCGGTGAAGTAAATAAAATAATTTTTATATAATTTAATTTTATTTTATTTTTATAATATAATAAGTTCCAGCATTTTTTGTGAACAATATCAAAACTGTGGATCTTGACATGTTCATTGCTGCACCTACAATTCTATAACTAGTGCCACTTGCCAGCCACAGCAAAAATATCATTAGTTCCATTTACGGTCTCCAACCATGGTGTATATTGGGCAAGAATTTGCTAATAGCGATAAAAGTGTTAGACGATATCCTTAAATGCATTCTCGTCACAGGACCATTATAACTAAGTATTGAATTAACAATACTGTTTGTTGAGGGAATTGTGTACATTATTGGTCGCTGCAAAGAATGAATTTTATTAATATTTATAAATACTAGAAAGCAATACCTAACATACCTAGGACGTGTGCGATTTCTGTGCGAAATAATTTTTTTGTGATAAATTTGACATTAGTGAAATAATTTTCTCTTCCATATTTGAAATAAGTTCATTTGCTGTCCGAATACTGAAATAATTTTGACATAATAAAATTGACATTTGGAAATACAACAAACGACAAATTGTACGTAGAGAGTTATTTAAAAGTGTGTATCAAAATGATAAATGCCAAATTTGATCAAAATATGGTATTATTTCTATTAATTTCGGGTTCATTGTGTTTAATGAGAAGAACACGGAACCTTGCGTGACCTTTAATAATGGATCTCCTAAACTCTTTCAGGTATGTATGTTAGATATTGCTCTCTCTCTGGATATTTGTAAATACTAATAAAATTCATCCTTTGCAGTGACTAATAATGTACACAATTCTCTCAACAAACAGTATTGTTAATTCAATACTTAGTTATAATGATCCGGTGACGAGAATGCATTTACGGATATCGTCTAACGCTTTCATCGCTATTAGCAAATTTTTGCCCAATAAAAACCATGGTTGGGGACCGAAAATGGAACTAATGATATTTTTGCTGTGGCTGGCAAGAGAGACTAGTTATAGAATTGTAAGTGCAGCAATGAACATGACAACATCCGCAGTTTGTGATATTGTTCAAAAAATGCTGGACACTAGAAAATGCTGGAACTTATTATATTATATAAATAAAATTAAATTATATAAAACTTATTTTGTTTACTTCACCGGCACAGAAACAAGAATTATTACGGACATGTCAAAATTATAACACACCGGTGCTGTGATAATTTGGTTGCGTACAGTTTAACATTAATTTATCACAAAAAAATTATTTCGCATAGAAATCGGACACGTTCCTAGTATCATACCTGGAAGTTTAGGAGATCTATTATTAAAGGTCGCGCAAAATTCCGTGTTCTTCTCATTAAACACATGTAACCCGAAATTAATAGAAATAATACCATATTTGGATAAAATTCTGCCTTTATCATTTTTATAGATACACTTTTAAATAACTCTCTGCGTACAATTTGTCGTTTGTTGTATTTCCAAATGTCAATTTTATTATGTCACAATTATTTCAGTATTCGGACAGCAAATGAACTTATTTCAAATATGGAAGAGAAAATTATTTCACTAATGTCAAATTTATCACAAAAAAATTATTTCGCACGGAAATCGGACACGTCCTAAGATACCACTGGATTATTTGATTTTTTAAAATGCTACCTTTGCTAAAGTTTTCTACATTAATTTAGTCAATTGCTTAAGGAGCATTTTCTGTTTATTCAAGGTAAACAAATGCCTCACTTTTTTTTGTAATTTCATAATAATAAGTTAAAATTTGAATTCCGTTTTACCCTTAAACTTTCGCGGATAAACAAAAATGTTGGTATATCTGCTGAGACAAACGCTAATTTTTCATATAAAATTCAAGAATTTAAAACAGTATGATACCTACTTTAAATGAGTCAAAATTAAAGTCAAACGATGTTTTGCTGAGACTAGGACTTAAAGATAAAAGTTTAGCTGCAATTTCTGTTGTTTTATTGGAAAGTTCCATTTTATAGAATAATTTTATTTAAACGATATGTAGCAGCATTTTTGTTTGATTACCAGTATATCCGCAGAAGTGCTAATAATATTTGCTGCACATTGGCCAAAAGATTTTTTCAACTCTCATATTAGATACCTAAAATTTAATCAATATATTTTTAATTGGAAAAAATTAAAATTGCGCAAACTGAAAATATCTGCGTCTGATCTTTATGCCACAACAATTTTTTCAAAACGTCAAAGTATTTTGTAAACATAGCAAAATGAATAAAAAATGCACAGCCGTCTGCTGTAAAAAAAAAAATTATAATTGAACGTACGTTTTTCTAGCCAACTACAATAAAGTACTTTTCATACCAGGCGCCTCGCCTCGAAATATTTAGTTACCACAAATGCGAAGCTGAGACCCTTTCATACCGGTGGCGTTGGCTTTGAACATTCGGTTGCTATCAAATATTTTATTTAGGTCTATTTTACACGTGAATTATAGCAAGAACTGGGATATTCTAAATTTGTAAGGTACATATGAGCTTGATTTTTTGTTAAGTATGAAATATTTGTGCAAACAATTTGATTTGTAGGTTATGTTGAGAAAGCACTTGGCTTTGTACTTACTTTAAAATCTCGCAGTCGAGTGTGGAACGCATTGCCTTGGCTTTGTAGATAACTTCATTGTAATATAATTTGTTTTTTTTAAATTATCACTTAAAAATAAATTATTTATCAACAAATTGAATTTATTACTATAAAATTAAACGGTATCAATCAAATGAAACTAATTTACATAGTTAAAAGACGAAATAAAAATTTTTTATTAACGAAGCTCAAAGCCGAGGCGCCTGGTATGAAAAGTACTTAAATTTATATCGAGGTTTTTTTTCGCTAAAATTTGCGCTTGGTTCCTATCCAGAAGAGGCAAAACGCTGTTTTTGTATGGAAAAATTTGGACTCATTTTTTTGACCTTGATTTGCCGAAGGTAAGAGTAAGTTGGGTTATGTATTCTTTGGTTTACTGGTTTTGATTTGAAATAATAAAAATTAAGAATCCTTAAACGTCTAGTTAGTGAAATTATTTGACAAGTTTTGTTTTGATAGCATAATTTGTATTAACTACTATAATATTCAAAAATAATTATACTTCAATGTCCAAAAAAGAAGGTAAGATGAAAAAAAAATTTGGTCCACGCAATGTCTATTCTGGTTAAGTACTTTTCATACCAGGCGCCTCGCCTCGAAATATTTAGTTACCACAAATTCGAAGCTGAGACCCTTTCATACCGGTGGCGTTGGCTTTGAACATTCGGTTGCTATCAAATATTTTATTTAGGTCTATTTTACACGGGAATTATAGCAAGAACTGAGATATACTAAATTTGTAACGTACATATGAGCTAGATTTTTTGGTAAGCATGAAATATTTGTGCAGAAAATGTGATTTGTAGGTTATGTTGAGAAAGCACTTGGCTTTGTACTACTTTAAAATGTCGCAGTCGAGTGTGGAACGCATTGCCTTGGCTTTGTAGATAACTTCATTATAATATATTTTGTTTTTTTTAAATTATCACTTAAAAATAAATTATTTTTCAACAAATAGAATTTATTACTATAAAATTAAACGGTATCAATCGAATAAAACTAATTTACATAGTTAAAAAACGAAATAAAATATTTTTATTTACGAAGCTCAAAGCCGAGGCGCCTGGTATGAAAAGTACTTTAATCTTTCTTCTGTGATCTTACCTTCTATTTTGGACATTGAAGTATAATTATTTTTGAATAATATAGTAGTTAATACAAATTATGCTGCCAAAACAAAACTTGTCAAATAATTTCATTAACTAGACGTTTAAGGATTCTTAATTTTTATTATTTCAAATCAAAACCGGTAAACCAAAGAATACAAACCCAACTTTCTCTTACCTTCGGGAAATCAAGGTCAAAAAATGAGTCCAAATTTTTCCATACAAAAACAGCGTTATGTCTCTTCTGGTTGTATTCTGTGGTGAAACACACCGAGCAGCGGCAGTGAGCAGCAGAATTAAGTACTTTTCATACCAGACGCCTCGGCTTCATAAATAAAAATTTTTTATTTCGTTTTTTAACTATGTAAATTAGTTTTATTCGATTCGTTTATAGTAATAAATCCAATTTGTTGAAAAATAATTTATTTTTAAGTGATAATTTAAAAAAAAAAATATATATTACAATGAAGATACTACAAAGCCAAGACAATGCGTTCCACACTCGACTGCGAGATTTTAAAGCAGGGACGGATAACGTTATATAACGTTACCCGAATAACGTTAAAAAACGCTAAAATTGCGAAGTTTTTCAAGAAAACGTAACCAAACCTATTAGGTTATGTTATAACGTAACCGTAACAGATAACTCTATAAAATTTTGATATAACCAAATAAAATAACCCTATAAAAAATGTTTTTGTTCCTGGTAGCATTATTTAACACTAGAACTATTGATCCGTCAAAATGACGGATTGTACATTTATTGAATTCACTTTTTTCCCTCATTCTTGAATCCTCATATTGACTGGTCGGTAGTTCTAGTGTCAAAACTTTACTAACCTTACTTAACTTTAGATAACGTTATTTGTTCTATAACGTTAAAAACATTAACTAATGCTAGATAACGTTAAGTAACGTAACGTTTCACATAATTTAAGGTTAAATAACGTTATAACGTAATCAAAAAGAATTTGGGAATTTTTTCTAATAACGTAACGAAATCTTAGGGTTTTCCGATCCCTGTTTTAAAGTAGTACAAAGCGAAGTGCTTTCTCAACATAACCTACAAATCACATTTTTTACACAAATATTTCATACGTACCATGTAGTTCTTGCGTGTTTCACGTGTAAAATAGACCTAAATAAAATATTTGATAGCAACCGAATGTTCAAAGCCAACGCCACCGGTATGAAAGGGTCTCAGCTTCGCATTTGTGGTAAATAAATATTTCGAGGCGAGGCGCCTGGTATGAAAATTACTTAAATATTAACTAATTTAACTATTTAATGAATTCAAATCATAGTTTGAGTATAAATATAGGTATTTTTCAAGAAAATAACCAATTATTTTATAGTTTGAATAGAAAAATTTCAATTAAAAGAAAATGATTTGAATGAAGTTGGTTCTGCCGTCGCATCAACAGGTTCCACACCCAGCAGCAAAAAAAGGTGCTCTTTGCTGCTAAATATAACCTAGTAACCTATTTGTCTTGAAATAAAATATTTTGAAAAATAAACGTCCTTCATAAAATATAGTTTCTTACGCCTCGCCTCAACATTTTTAGTTACCACAAATGCGAAACTGAGACACTTTCATACCGGTGGCGTCGGTTGCTGTCAAATATTTTAGTTAGGTCTATTTTAAACGTGAATTATAGCAAGAACTGAGATATTCTGAATTTGTAACGTACATATGAGCTAGATTTTTCGGTAAATATAAAACAGTTGTGCCAAAAACGTGATTTGTATGTTATGTTGACAAAGCACTTTGCTTTCTACTACCACAGAATACAACCAGAACATAACGCTGTTTTTGTATGGAAAAGTTTGGACTCATTTTTTTGACCTTGATTTGCCGACGGTAAGAGAAAGTTGGGTTATGTATTCTTTGGTTTACCGGTTTTGATTTGAAATAATAAAAATTGAGAATCCTTAACAGTGTAGTTAGTGAAATTATTGGATAAGTTTTGTTTTGACAGCATAATTTGTATTAACTATTATAATATTCAAAAATAATTATACTTCAATGTCCAAAAAAGAAGGTAAGATGAAAAAAAAATTTGGTCCACGCGATGTCTATTCTGGTTAATCTTTCTTCTGTGATACTACATAATTTAAAGAACTTTTCACACCAGGCGCCTCGGCTTTGAGCTTCAAAAATAAAAATTCTTTATTTCATTTTTGAATCATGTAAATTAGTTTTATTTGATTGACAACGTTTAATTTTATATTAATAAATTCAATTTGTTGAAAAATAATTTATTTTTAAGTGATACTTTTAAAAAAATCAAAGTATATTGCAATGAAGTTATCTATAAAGCATTTAAAGTAGTACCACAGAATACAACCAGAAGAGACATAACGCTATTTTTGTATGGAAAAATGTCGACTCATTTTTTTGACCTGGATTTGCCGAAGGTAAGAGAAAGTTGGGTTATGTATTCTTTGGTTTACTGGTTTTTATTTGAAATAATAAAAATTGAGAATCCTTAACAGTATAGTTAGTGAAATTATTTGACAAGTTTTGTTTTGACAGCATAATTTGTATAAAATATTCAAAAAATTCATAATATGCGAAAATAATTATACTTCAATGTCCAAAAAGAAGGTAAGATGAAAAAAAAATTTGATCCACGCAATGTCTATTCTGGTTAATCTTTCTTCTGTGGTAGTACAAAGCGAGGTGCTTTATCAACATAACCTACAAATCATATTTTTTGCACAATTGTTTCATACTTACCAAAAAATCTAGCTCATATGTACGTTACAAATTTAGTATATCTCAGTTCTGGCTATAATTCACATGTTGAACCGAATGTTCAAAGCCAACGCCACCGGTATGAAAGGGTCTCAGCTTCGCATTTGTGGTAACTAAGTATTTCGAGGCGAGGCGCCTGGTAAGAAAAGTACTTAAAATCTTGCAGTCGAGTGTGGAATGCATTCCCTTGGTTTTAAAGATAACTTCATTGCAATATATTTTGATTTTTTTTTAAATTATCACTTAAAAATAAATTATTTTTCAACAAATTGAATTTATTTCTATAAAATTAAATGTTGTCAATCAAATAAAACTAATTTGCATAATTCAAAAATTAAATAAAGAATTTTTATTTTTGAAGCTCAAAGCCGAGGCACCTGTGGCCTTATTCTGGTAATTCCCGGGGAACGGGGAATAATTTTTTTTACAGCAGTTATTCCCAGATACATATTTCCAACTTTTTATTCTCCATTTTCATAAAGTAGATTCTGTCAATTGGGGAATAAATATACAGGGGAAATAAATTTACTTATATCAAAATTATTATAATAACTCTTATTTATTACAATACTATCTTTAAAATTATCAGGTAATTTAACCCTTACAAACAATATTAATATTATTAATTATTAATATCAATTACGTATAAACAAACATTTTCATTAAAAATGTATTCCCCATCAATTCTTTCATAAAATCGGTGTGGAAAAACAAACGTCAAAAAAGGGAATAATACTGCAACCAAATTTAAAATGTCTATTCCCCAGGAATTACCAGAATATGGCCACTGGTATGAAAAGTACCTTAAAGTCTCGAATAATAAAAAAAAAATTTTTAATAAAAGTAAAAAAAAAAAAATCTGCGGTGCTTTGTGTGAATGGATATAAGCAGCCGATAGTGTGGATTGCTTGGGACAAGTCGCGCTGCTCTTGGTGTGTTTCAGCCTTAAAGCCTTGTTCAGACTATGTTTGTAATTTGGTCGAGTAGCGAGTATTTTAGTAACTAAAATCGATGAACTGACCAAAAAACGTTCGCATTACAGTCGAGTACAAGTTACAAGTGAGTGAGCAGTGTTTCAAAATAAAGAGAATACGCAACAAAGTAAATGCGCTGATAAAACTTATTGCAATGGTTATTTTACAAGAAGTGGAAGAAAAAATCAGTGTTATCAAAAAGAAAAAGCAGTGTGTACGAACATGGATTCAGAGGAGAGATGAACTAGGAGCTACTAATTCTCTTCTAAGGGAAATACCATTGGAATATCCTAAAGAATACTTTATAATTTTGAGAATGACTGAAAATTGTTTTTATTTTTTGTTGATGAAAATTTTGAAATTAAATTTTTATAACGCGGAGATTTAATATTCCAAAGACACTCATTCATGTTCTATATATTTCGTAATAAATTTCAATGTTATTTCTTCGCTCCAACGAGACAATATCCTTACGGCAACTAATGATCTCGTCTAAATCAACATATTCGCACTTGTTTTGTTTTGTTTTAATTTTGTTGTGTTTTGAAGAGTGGTGGGGGGCCTAACTCGACTAAAAAAAATAGAATAAAATGGATCGACTCGACTAAATCATTTACTAATCTACTCATCTACAGGCGTCTCGCATCAAAATATTTAGTTACCATAAATGCGAAGCTGAGACCCTTTCATACCGGTGGCGTCGGCTTTGAACATTCGGTTGCTATCAAATATTGTAAAAGTTCATCTATGTTGTTCATTTGATGAAAAATATGACGCGAGATATAAACGCTCATTTTCCAGCATCATTAAAATCAAATAAATATACAAAAGAAATTATATCCTACTTTTTTATTACAAGAGATTATACTAACTTAAAATTAGTCTTCACAAAGTTTGTTGTTTTATTGAAGTCAAAATATACTAACCAAAATACTATCGATGCGTTCAATGTAATTATGAATTTTTCTATACCAAACTATATTGCTGACTCAGAGAATACGAATGATATTGATGGCTTTTTATCAAATAATACTCACGAGTAATTTTCTAGGACTATTTTCGAACAGAGTCCCTTTTATCACGATTTTAACGAAATTTATAAAAATTATATACCTGATGAGAACAGGCAGAAATCAATAACGCCTATCAATAACTTTTACAATCCTCAATTTTTGGAGCATTTTATTAAAAAGTATTTCACTTACTTACCAATGTGGTCACAATTTCTAATTGAAGATGACAGACTTAGTAATAGTCATGTCGAAAACTATTTTTCAATTCTGAAAAGGCGCTGTGGCAAAGCATCACATCTAGGCAAACTTCCTACAAAATGTTTAAGGATTTTAAAAGAAATCAATCAAAGAAATATATATATTTTTGAACGATACAAATCAAAAATACCAAAAAAAAGTTTGAAAAATCTGTCAAAAAAAAAAAGAAATTTGGAAAAGAAACCAATCAATAATCGATCGCAATCCAATTTTGATTTAAAAAATATTATAGATTTTATTAAAAATTCAAAAGAAGAACAATTGGAGCTATTCACGAAATTACTTATGAATTAATCTCTAAACAATTGAAATAAAAAAAAGAGAGGAATGAGGAACCGCTACAATTTGGTAAAGGGTTTCTACGAAATGGATCTTTAGACGATAGGTCCATTTCTAAAAATACATGCGCATTTGACTCATTTATTCAATGTCCTTGCAATGCTTAGTTTCATGATTTCTTTTGAAGAATTAAATCCGATACAAAAATTGGTTAACGTAATGTGTGGAGAACACAATTCTTACCAATTAGAAAAACTACGTCATGATGCTTTATTTGACATAAAAAAAATTTAAGATACGATTTGGGACTTAAAGTAAATTGCGAGTCAAATATAAGACTAGTGTCTGATTATTTGTTGGAAAAAGAACCTAGTCTTACAGCAGAATTTTATTGTCCTAAGTGCTTCAAAGAGACAACAGAGAAACGTCCTTATATACAAATAGATATGCAGTTATTCGAAGAAACTGGCATCAAAAATTTACAAAATTGTCTCATTACGTTCCCTCCGAAGCCGTGTTGTAGTGAAACAATTTACGCAAAAAACGTTCGTAGCACTAAACACAGAATATTTAAACTGCCATAATCACCCGATGGTTCAATTAAATGATATTCCATCAACAATATTATTGGATGGAGTAACATTCAGTTTAAGTTCCCTGGTAAACTATATAGCCAAACAGAAACATTATACGGCTTACTGCAAAAACCAGTGTAACTGGGAACTTTATGATGATTTAAGCAGCACGGTTATTAAAAAAAGGAGTGTTACTCATAAGGTTAAACCGCATTTATTAATATACACTAAGGCATAAACAAACATTTTATTTTAATATATTTAACTTTAATTGTTAAATTTAATATACAAAGTAAATTTAACAATTAAATCAATTTATAACCTAAAAATATATCAAATTCAAACAAATATTTGGTATTCATTCTTTTTTTTTTTAAGATAAGTCTACAATTACGACTTGAGAGTTTTAAGATACAATGAGATAAGTCCAAATTACGGACTTGAGAATTTGAGACACCAGACACCACAACACAATACTCAGTCGTGACATTTTTTCTCGTCACCACCGGGAATCGAACCCAGGACCCTAATATGCTAAAGTGGTTGCTTTACCACCGCACCACTCAGAGCGACATTTAGGTTTCACAACGTATCACCTAAAAATAGTTACAAATGTATGTATGGGAATTAAAACCATTTACTATTTAAAATCCATTATACTCACAAGTGACTAGTGAATAACCACTCTTGTTTGATTCGTTACAATCATGAAGGTAAAGATTAGATCTATTAGGAAATCATAGTCTGATCGATGTTCAACACCCTAACTTTCGAGATATATGACGAAGAAGTGACATTTCTTGACGGGACTATCTATATGGGCCATTCTGGCTAAGAACTCCCAATGACATTGGTCTGACTCGTTGGAACCATGAAGGTAAAGATCAGGTCTATTAGAAAATCATTGCTAGACTGATGTTCAACACCCTTACTTCCGAGATATATTACGATGAAGTGACATTTCTTGATGGGACTATGTACATATATGGGCCATTCTGGCTATGAAATCCCAATGACATTGGTCTGATTTGTTGGAACCATGAAGGTAAAGATCAGATCTATTAGAAAATCATAGTCTGATCGATGTTCAACACCCTAACTTTTAAGAAATTTGAAGAAGTGACATTTCTTGACAGCACTAAAAATATGACCCATTCTGGCCATTCATGGCATCTTCTGACAACCATTAAGGTAAATAACAGATATTTTATAAAATCATTTTAGAAGATTGTTGATTACTGCTATCTCGAATGAATTTTCTGCTTCTTTCTTGTGACTTATTCCACTTTTAAATTGATTTAATAATAAATTATTTTTATTTTATATTTATTGTTTATTTATTAATTTTCTTATAGTGAAATTATTATTGAAGTTTTTTTATTAGCATCGATTTCGATTACAAGTAGTAATAGTAATAATTTAAAAATAAGGAAATTAATAAATAAACAATAAATATAAAATAAATAAAATTTTATTTTAGTTTAATTATCAAGCTTAGTGCTGTAAATTTATTAAATAATAATTCATATAAATGAACTAAATTTTGAAATTTTTGTATAATTTCCTAATCATTTTATTTTATATTTACCGCATATTAAAATCTTTAGTTTCGCGATAGTTTTATTTTTGGTCTGAGAGTTACTGTCGTGAAAGTTTTAGCTATCACGAGAGTATTTTTTTTTGTAATGATAGAATTTTTTTTGGGCTATAGTTTCGTAAATATTGGTCGTTATGGACGTTTTTTGGGCTGACACTATAAATTGCCATTTTAGTGTTACCATAGCATTTCTATGGGATAGAATTTTGGGCCAACTTCACATACATCAATTCTATATGGTATGAGTAAATCAAGGTTGGTGATAAAATTATTAAATTTAAATTGGATACAGGTACAAAGCTATTAGATAAAAATATAACTGTAAACAGTTGTAATCTCAAGCTAAAATGCTGTGGTGATTACATAATAAAACCTTGTGGTGTTTGTTATATTACTATGAATATTAATAATATATCGAAACAAATTAATTTTGCAGTTATCAATGAAAATTTAGAGTCTTTATTGTCAGGTCAGGCATGTGTAGATTTAGAATTAATAAAAAAAAAATAATGTTTGTGAAATTTAACTAAAAGTTGAAACTACCAAACAATTTTTAGAAATTAGTAAAAATCTGTTTGGTGGATTAGGAACAATGCCAGGATTATATAAAATTAAATTAGTCAATAATTATATAAGTAAATGGAAATAGAAGGATATCATTTGGATTATAAAACTAAAAGATACTTTAATTCTACTAAAAGATACTTTAAGTAAATTGGTAGCTCGCGAAATAATAGCTAAAGTAGACTATCCTACCGAATTTGTTAATTCACTGCTCATTGTTGAAAAACCAGATGGGGCCCTACAAATTTGTATATATCCTAAACATTTAAATACTCAAATTTGGCGAGAGTACTACACGATCCCGACATTCGATGATATTAAGTCATGCTTAATTAAAAAGTCAGTATTTTCTGTCATACACCTCAAAGAAGGGTTTTGGCAAATAAAACTAGAAGACGAGAGTGCTAATTTATGTTGCTTTAACATGCCGTTCGGGCGATATAAGTTTATTAGAATGCCGTTTCCAAAAGAAAATGGTTCAAATATTTGGAGGAATTGATAATGTAGACACGGTGGTCTTGAAGGCGAAAAAAGTTGGTCCCCGATAACGCAAAAATCGGGTCAAAGGGTTCGTTTCCTGGGCTCTCAACAATGAAAAATCCGTGAAAAGTGAAATCCTAGCTGATCCCCTACTCGAGTTTTCCACCCTCGAAGTTTTTCAAAATGAAGGTAGCAGAAAGGCCCATAAGGTGTGTGTGTGTGTCTGTGTGTGCGTGCGTGAGGGTGTTTGCTAACATGGAAATATATTTAGAAACTCGAGCACAACATAAACCATCACAATAATGTGGAAAAATACAAACACAGTCAGAAATTCGAAGAAAATTTTTATTATTCAATTGAAGTGCAAGAATGAAAAGTATACATTAATCTCAGTATTTTTACGTAATTGTACAACTATCAAATGTGTTTCGATGAAAATTCTGCTACAGTATCTTGCAGTTTTTCTACATATGAAGGATTCTGTAAATCATTCACTTTCCTTTTATCCCAGAATTTCAGAAATTCCCTATGCACAGACTCTCCTGCTTGTTGAGACCAGAGCCCAAGGCCAACGTCATATTCCAAAAAAACCAAGACTCTCTTCAATATGATCCAGGGCGACATGAATTTTCAGGGTTTCTGTGACATTTGTAGCCAATAAAGATTTCCTCAATTCGTCAATGTGTTGGTTGAGATCTGGACCGACGGATCGGGTTGAGAAACTACACTCAACAATTTTGTTCATTGCTTTGAAGGCTGCTACGTATGGGATTAGTGTCAATTTTTCCCCTATCTCATTACAAATATTCAAATTCAATAACTTGTCTGCTTCAAGTAATAATTTTCTGCAGGCATTACCTTCAAAAACTTCTCCCTGATAATTTTTAGACACGAGATTTAATTTCGCTGGTCAGATAAGAGCTTCTTCTCGTCCTAGAAGCGGTACAAGTCCATTCCAGAAGAGGTGATTAACAACTCCTTGTAATATGTGTAGCTCTGGTATCACTCATTTTTCAGCAACATAGATAGTATCATTTTCTCTAAATAATTGTGCATTGATAGTACTATTACAAACACGTGCCATTTTTTTATCATTTCCTAAACACTCATATTTTCGAAAATCAGCCCTTAAATCTGCATAGGTTTTCAATTTTTGGGAATCTTTATCTCTTATTCCTTCAAAATCTACGCGATTTCTCATATCTTGCAAGGTAAAGAAACAGAATGGACATGGATACGTCGAAGTGGCAGTTTGCTGGCCGTTCACAGTCAGTAATAATTTGAAGTCAGATACAAATTTAAATGAAATATTGTTGATTTCCGTTAAACTAAAGATTTTCTGATAAACAGTTATCACACCGACGTTCCAGTTGTTCCGAAGATACACTAGGATTGTTCAATGACTCCAAATTCCTCTCGGATCTCGCAAATAAACCATTTCCAGGAGTTATTCTATTTTCAATGATCAAGCTTTCACCCATCGACAACTTCTTCTTCATATGTCCCTTGAACCTTGCCGTTTGACATATGTAACAATTACAATTGTAGCTCTTTCCATTTTCGAGTCCACTCGTTGTGGATCTGACGTTGTTTCTAGCTAAAACTATATCTTCATAGTTCGGCATATTCTTCAATGGTCTCTTACTGACAGTATCATTGTCGTTCTCGCTTAGAATCTGCCTGCATGTTGTACATATGCTCGATGAAAATCGTGGATCTAACAAACTAAATTCCGGTTGGAGAACTTCTTTATCAGATTTTCTGATTTCGGAGTTACACGATACCTTTTTAATTGATCAACAGGAACGTTAATCTTTCGACCACATGGTGCGCAAACTATTTCTCGATTTTGATCATGACCACATTTGTCCAGGATTTTTAGTCACGAGATTATTTTCAAAAGTACTTCCCAAAGGTACTGAAAGGTATTCACACAGTTAGGAAGTAATGAATTTCGAAATCAGGACACTCTAGGTGCGTGTTCCTGAAACAACAACGATTGCAAGACTACTGACTCGTATAGTATTTCGTTTGTTTACATTATTTTTGAATGTTATACGCATGCTTCAAGTTATACATTGGTTTATATATACACCAGAGCCTCGAGTTGCGTCGATTCGACTTATATTTTATATTTATCTTTTGGAGTAATAAACAATATGAAACCGTTTTTAAATTAACTGTTTTTGTTTAATAATTTGGTAAACAATTTTTTTTTGGTTTCCAAGTTGCGTTGTTTGGAGTTGCATCGCAATTTCCTGGAACGCATTAGCGTCGCAACTCGAGGCTCTGGTGTATATGAGAGAAGTATAGAATCAAAACCGGTTCTTTTCCATTTTTGTAATTTTTTGAGCAAACGTTGAAAAGTATCGGTTTTGATACTACTACACTCATATGTTTATTGCTATTTTCATGGAAAAAATTCTTCAAATGTTGGCTGTTTTTTGTATCCTTGAAATCCCATTTTTCCACACGGACGGACACACACACATACACACACACACACACACACACACACACACACACACACACACACACACACACACACACACACACACACACACACACACACACACACACACACACACACACACACACACACACACACACACACATATGTAGAAGAACTGCAAGATACTGTAGCAGAATTTTCATCAAAACACATTTGATAGTTGTACAACTACGCAGAAATACTGAGATTAATGTATACTTTTCATTCTTGCACTTCAATTGAATAATAAAAATTTTCTTCGAATTTCTGACTGTGTTTGTATTTTTCCACATTATTGTGATGGTTTATGTTGTGCTCGAGTTTCTAAATATATTTCCATGTTAGCAAACACCCTCACGCACGCACACACAGACACACACACACACACACCTTATGGGCCTTTCTGCTACCTTCATTTTGAAAAACTTCGAGGGTGGAAAACTCGAGTAGGGGATCAGCTAGGATTTCACTTTTCACGGATTTTTCATTGTTGAGAGTCCAGGAAACGAACCCTTTGACCCGATTTTTGCGTTATCGGGGACCAACTTTTTTCGCCTTCAAGACCACCGTGAGACGTTTATTCTGATGATTTGATTATATCCGGTAGTACAGAACAGGAACATGATTTAACAATAAATAGTGTAATTGAGACTGCAACAAAGTATAATATTAAGTTTAATCCAAATAAATTATTGGTATGGTAATTTCGAAGAAGGGAATTAAACCAGACCTTAAGCATATTAAGGCTATAGAAGCAATACAGACGCCTCACGATAAAAAAGAACTTAAGCGAATATTGGGTATATTTAAATATCTATCAAGATTCATGAATAATATGTCGAAAAGATCTGCTTGTTTAAGGGAACTAACAAAAGATAATGTTCCGTAAGTAGCTTAAAAAAGGAAATAACTGTTCAACCTGTACTAACGTTTTTTAATTGTAACAAACTTGTAGTCATATAAACTGATGCATCTAAGGGTTTATTTTGCATCGAGAGCATTGACCAATACGGAGAAAAGGTATGGCCAAATAGAAAAGGAGCTATTAGCAGTTGCGTTCTCTGTAGATTTCATCAATTTATATATGGAAAAAAATTTAGAGTACATTCAGATCATAAACCGTTAGTGACAATTATTAAAAAAGATATTAATAAAGTTAGTGCTAAATTGAATATATTCCTGGAAAGGAAATTTATATAGCTGATGCGCTATCACGATTTTACATTAAAGATGATCCAGAAATGTTATATGTAGTACATGCACTATCGCATAAAATATCAATATCTGATGAGAAAAGAAAAAAATTTCAGTTAGTTTATCTGGACGATGAAATATTATCTAAAGTTTTAGAGTATAAAAAACTTAATCAATGGCCAAGTAATTTAAGCTCTGAACTTAAACATTATTTTAAAATTAAAGATGAAGTTTTTACATCTAATAACTTAATATTCTTGAATGAGAATCTGATTAAACCTACCGGTTTGAAGAATTATATACTCCGGTTGTTATACATTGGCCATTTAAGAATAGAAAAAAACAATACAACAAGACAAAATGTTTATTTGCCGAATATGGCGAAAGATAGTACAAATTTTGTAAATTTATGTTACAATTGCCAGAAATTTAAAAGAGCCAATTGTAAAGAACCATTGCAACCATATCCGGTAGCAGGACGACCATGGTAAGGGTGGCTGCTGACTTATTTGAAGTAGGAAACACAAATTACTTAGTTACAATAGAATCATATTCTAACTGGATTGAGCTAGTTCAACTAAATAATAAAACAGCACAACTAGTAAATTTAACGTTGAAGGAGGTGTTTCCGCGGATGGGTATTCCAGAGATATTAGTCACAGACAATAATCCTTTTAACCATTATATGTTTAAGCAGTTTAGCGGGGAATATGGGTTTAGTCATGTAACGTCGAGTCCAAAATATCCAAAAAGTAATGGCCTTGCAGAGAAAGGTGTAGGTATAGTTAAGAATATAATTCGAAAATGCGAAACGTTAGATGAAATTAGAGTAGGACTAATGGAATATAGAAATACCCCATTAAAGTTTATAGGATATTGCCCAGCTGAGTTAATTATGTCTCGAAGATTAAAAACTTAGTTACCTTGTAATTCAACTAACCTTAAACCCCAGATTATAAATCATGACCGAGTTAGGTACTAAAATCGAAGTACAAAAAAACTACCAGATCTTCGGATAAATCAAAACATACTTTTAAATAAAAATAGAATTTGGATACCAGCAATAGTTGTAAAATGTTTCAATGATAATTCATACTTAGTTAAAGATAATGAAGGAAATATTTACAGAAGAAATATAATCTTCTTGAGTTACAGAATTTTCCTAGCTCGTTGGTACTCGTAACGAAAATGTAAATATAAATAATGAAAATTTAAGTAACGTAAATGTAAACAATGAACATGTTAGGAATGAAAATGTAAACTATGAATATTTAAGTCTTGTAGGCAATGGAACTAATAAGGCACAATATAGTAGCCGAGGTAGGCCATATAAAACACCAGACTATTTAAAGGATTACGAACTTGATTCCAAATAAAACAAAAAAAAAAAAAAAATGTTAGCGTGTAAGATAAAATAATAACATAACAAATATTAAGTTGTGTATATAACATAAGCCAACAAGCAGTGTGGTACTTATGTAGTTTGTAAAGGCCCACAGTCAAGATTGTAAGGTAGAAGGAGCGGTCGCAACGTGTTGTTCATACTGTGTGGAGTGATAATAAAATGAGTTTATAATAAAATAAATAAGTATTTTATTTAACAAAAAATTATTAATAATAATATCAAAAATAATACAGACGCTACCCAGAAAATGCGTACTCTCGCTTAATGCTTCGAACGTCTAATTTGCATCTTGTTTTATTACAAATTCCGCAAATGCAAAACCCCGATGACTTTCTTCGCTTGTTGTTAACTTTTGCGGCAGTCGAACAAATTTAAGTTTACCAAATATTTTGAATAGATCACTAATTTCACTCTTGCCTGGAATGGTGCATTTCGTACCAATAATTTATTTCCCGTTTATTCGGTATTCCCCACCTTTCTCGATGTACTACCGCCGTGTTTATTTAGAATTCGATCACTTTGATTCAATTCAACTTTATTCACGTTAATATTTACATAGGGTATCTGTCGAAGAACCTTTTCTGCATCTTTATGTTTCTTGAAGTAAATAAATCCATAGCCAAAGGAATAATTTGGCCAGGCTTCTACATGTCTTTTTTCTAGGAGATTTATATTGAATGAATACGGTCATATTTTGCAAAGGTTTTACGAACCGCGGTCTCTTGGGCTTCAAAATTTAAATTTCGTAAAAATAGAGTCGTTGCTTTTTCTTGCTCGTTGTCTTCATCGCCTTCCTCATCTTCCTCTTTAACGATTTCTTCTTATCCTCGTCTTTAACATAATTCTTCTTTGAGCCTTCAATTTTCTCGTCCATTGGTTCATCAACATGCTCATTAATCGGTTCCTCACAATTTCATCTTTTCACTTGTCTCGTAATCCATGGCGACCGTATCAGCAATTGGTTGTTGTTTTATCAGTAAAAAGTCTTGAGAAATTTAAATAAAATTATTATTAGCAGATAATAATAACTTGCATTGATTACACAGTTTAAATTTAAAAAAAATATGCCCAGTTTTCTGGCTATAGCTTTATAAGATTATTGCCCAGTTTCAATGACAGTGGTTGCGCAGATTTTTCTTTGTCGCTGATGTCCCTTCTACTCATTTCTTCAAAAACATAGAATTTGATATTCTTACAAAAAATTTCCCTTTAACACCACTGTACGTGAGATACAATTTTTAAACATACTTCAAAATATGACGAAATATCACGTAAACAAAACACAAAAAAAAAAACGAATTTTTATTGTTGAGTACACACTTACAGTCGTTGGCCAAAAACTTTGCGCGACTACATAATTTCAACGTTTTAAATACAATTACATTTTGTTTTCTGTTCTTCTTTAAGTTTGCTTCTACTTTTTTTATGCGACGTGCAATTCATCTTCGTGATCTTATTTATAAGGACATTTAATCGATCGCCTTAATATAGTATAGGGTATTTAACAGATCGTTTGAGCGTATCTCCGTGTGTTTTTTTTACAGCGAACAGCCTATGTATGACTCGTTTGTTAAGTGTGTGTTTTGTTAATTGTTATTTAAAAGTATTTTTTTGCAGACAGTAAGTGTGAAACATTCAACAATAAAAATTCGTTTTTTTGTGTTCTGTTTAGGTATGTTTACAATTTTTATCTGGTGCAACCGCTGTCATTGAAACTGGGATACAATCTTCCAGTGCCATAGCCAGAAAACTGGGAATATTTTTTTTTAAATTTAAACACTGTAATCGACTTTTCAAAAAAAAAAAATTTGTATGGTTTCAATAGGTGCGCAAGTTTTTTGGCCTTCGACTGTACGGGACCAATCGTCAGAGGCAGCACTAGTTACTTAACGAAAATTCGGATTTTTTACATAATTATTATGTATAGTAAAATTTTATCCGGTACACCCTGATCAATCAATCAATCAATCAACTCCTTCACCCAAAGTTTTCTATTTTTTTTTTATTTGTTTTCTCCGTATTGCTAATCCAATTAAAAGTGCAACAGAAGCTTTAGACATATTTTTAAACTGATGAATGTGCAATAAATATGCATATGCCGTGCGAGGAAAAAACGTGATTGTGCAATCACACGATTGCACATGCATGATTGTGTCATGTATGAGCCCTTTTAGAACTTTAAAAATAAAATTTAGCAAAGATTCCAGGAGCCTGATGCTAAATACAATAACTAAAAAATATTATTGGATTTTGAATACCACGTACACAGCGAGTATTCACGAATACCAAAATGGTATTGGATATTTAATATGAATATTTAATAATTTTTCTGTAATGCAACAATTCATCGAGAAACTGATAGAGAGCATCTTAAACGAAGTAGCAGCAACAACTCTTCAAACTCTGGTCGTAGAACATAAACCATTTTAGAAAAGAACTAGCAACCTGTCAGCGCAAAATGCGCAGAATAAATTTACAATTTGGCAAAATTGAAATCTTTTCGATCCATTATGAATTGAACAATAAAAAAACAGAATTTTTTGAAACAATAACAATGACAATTGTCTTCTGCTAATTGGCGGCATTTTTAAATTAACACGATTGGCGGTATTTTCGAATCTCTATGAGAAAAATCCTGTTTTTTGCAAATCCAACAACTTGAAAACTGACAGTCGAATGGTTTCTAGTTTTCTCATGGATATACATCTGAATATAAGGTACTTTCTGACTAATAAAAACATAATAATCCGTTCAGGCGAAAAAAAGTTACATTGCATGGAATATCGAGAATAAATATGAAAAAAAACCGGTTTTTTGCAAATCCAACAACTTGAAAACTGACAGTCGAATGGTTTCTAGTTTTCTCATGGATATACATCTGAATATAAGGTACTTTCTGACTCATAAAAACATAATAATCCGTTCAGGCGAAAAAAAGTTACATTGCATGGAATATCGAGAATAAATATGAGAAAAATCCGGTTTTCTTGCAAATCCAACAACTTGAAAACTGACAGTCGAATGGTTCCTAGTTTTCTCATGGATATACATCTGAATATAAGGTACTTTCTGACTCATAAAAACATAATAATCCGTTCAGGCGAAAAAAAGTTACATTGCATGGAGTATCGAGAATAAATATGAGAAAAATCCGGTTTTTTGCAAATCCAACAACTTGAAAAATGGCAGTGGAATTGTTTCCAGTTTTCTAGTGAATATACTGACGAATCGGGTGGGTATCATTTCTTTATGTCTAAATTATAAAACAAAGGCGTTTGAACGATATAAATATGATAGATTTTATTTAAAATGTACAAATATAAAGTGAAAAATATTCAATTCAAAGTATTTCGTAAAAAACTGGATTTTTTGTTGTGAAGTCTCCATCATCTAGAACAAATTGATCGTTGGAGCTATCGATGAATATTTTGACACCAGTCTCAGACGTACAACGGCTTAGTGCTACATATAGTTGACCATGGGTGAAAACTGGCTTCGGTAAATGTAGAGCTACTTTCTTCAGAGACTGTCCTTGGCTCTTGTTAATGGTCATTGCAAACGCCAAGCATAATGGGAACTGGAAACGCTGAATTTTGAATGGCAACACGCTGTCTGAGGAAGTTAGCTTGATTCGTGGAACCAGTACTCGATTTCCACGGCTTGAACCTGTTAAAACTTCGCAGTCTATAGAGTTGTTGTGCATAGCTATCACTCTTAATTTTGTTCCATTGATCAAACCTTTTGAAGTATTTAAATTCCTCATTAATAGTACTACAGCACCAACCTTTAATTTCAGATTGTGTCGTGGAAGTCCACTCAATTCTATACTGTTTAAATATTCTGTTGGAAATTGCAGAGCATCATGTTCATTATCAGATATTATTTCATCCATGCTGATATAGCTTTTCTCAACACGATGTTATTGATTATGTTACAGTCTTCGTTCCGAGGAGCAAGAACTGCATAGTCAGCTATGTCACTTGATGTTAAAATTGATTCTAAGTCCCCGTAAACAAAATCAACCGCTGACCCTATACCAAGCAATTTTTTTGGAAAAATATAGTTTCCTTCTATCGACTGATGTTTCGGCAGCGTACCATTTCCAACTGTAAGTAAGTATCTTGCAAACTCATCTTGCCCCTCATTTACACGCATATTTTGAGTTAAGTGTAACTTACGAACAAAACGCCACAGAGGATTCAATTTTAAACAGTTCTCAACCGTTGTAGATCGGCTTCCATGTGGCACCACAGGAAGTGTTTGACGGAAGTCTCCACAAAGCAACACCAATTTTCCTCCAAATGGTAGTGAAGACGTGTTCGTTCCACTATTTGCCAAATCTTGAAACAGACGGTTGATGACTGTAAATGCAGCAGATGGCATCATACTTGCTTCGTCGATTATAATCATTTTCGCTGACAACAGTTTCTGTCCATGTGGTGAGTTTGGTGTTACTGATGACACAGAAGTGTCAAAAATAGGAATAGGAAGTTTAAACTGATTGTGCAACGTCCTACCTCCTTCAACTAAACTTGCAGCGATGCCAGTGAACGCGACAGGTAAAACTACTTGATTTTTAGACTTGACATATGACATCAAGACACGTTGGATGTAGGTTTTTCCACAGCCTGCAGGCGCGTCTAGGTAGAATATTTTTGCTTCTGTTGCATGATTTTCTAATGCAGAAATAATAGTATCAATCACTTCTTTCTGTTCTGAATTGCATGTTGCATATAATGTGTTGAATACATTAAGGTGGAAATCTTGGTCTGTAGACACAGCTTGTTGTTCCGCAGCAGTTGGCGTGGGTAGGCTAAGTGCAGCGCAAGATGTGTTATGCGTGATAAGAATTTCATTGATTTCTAACAATGCCATGTTTTCAGCTACTGTAATTTCTATTCCGTTATGTAAATGGTCTTCAATCATCTGAGCTTTGAATTCTGTCCAGAGATCTAAAGCATTCGAAGGATTATTGAGAGCTAAGATCACTCCAAAAAGATTTCTAACTTGAGCAGGCCTCTGAACACCGCATGCTTCAGAGATGGCGTTTCTATATTCTTCTTCACATCTCACGAATCCATGTGCAAGTGCCGCTTCTAAAAATGTTTGATGCACAACACCGTTCACTGTTTTCAAAAACTCATAGCTCGTTGCTCCTTTAATATTCAACAAAAGTATGCGCAAATGAAACAATTCAATGTTCCTTGGGCTCACCATGTATAACCTTGTAATGACTCTACCACCACCTCGTTGTCGTGGACGCCAACTTCTTGTTGGTGAATGCCATGTATAGTTTTGAGGAACTTCTGTGTAAAGAAAGTCTCGGGCTTCAAGAGAATTGATATTCAATTTAAACCATGCCAACAATTTTGTGTCTCGGTTGAGAGTCTCAACATCGATTTCTTGATCCTGGAAATAAATCCTTTGTTGATTAGGTAAATGACACTCCAGTTTAATAACTGTGTGCGATTGATAATGCATTGGATATTCGAAAATCCTCCAAACAGCTTCAGCTGAACCAACATATCTTGCGTTCAAGTAGCTCAGCACTTCATCATAACGGAAAGAATTGGAGTCTCCATCACCAAATGCAACAGTGCAAGCGTCATGTCCTTTATATATGTACTTATAGACGTATTTCACACTCTTGACTGTACTGCATGCCTCTACGTTGATATGAGCGTCATACTTGAGAAGTAAAAAGGGGTTGTAGGGGACAACGAACCTGTTATCGATGTCATTTCCATCAATCGAAACCGTGATTTCATCGTTAGGTCGCCGATATATTGGGAACCCAGAAGGATTGTTCCTTGACTGGTCTGAAAACTCTCGAGGAAAAGATTTGCAGCATTTACCATCAACCATGCATGGAGAATTAGGATTAAAAATTCCACATGGCCCATGAATCATGTTTTTCTTGACTATTTTATGTAGAGCTTCATTATTAGGTAACGTGATATCTGGGATTGTTGCATACACTGTAGAATCGATGTGTTCTAGATCTTGGATTTTGTGTTCCGGTGCAAGAGACACCAATATATGCGCATGTGGCTAACCCCTCTTCTGAAACTCTATTGTGTAAATTAATGCTTCAACTTTTCCAAAGATTTCCTTCTTCCTGATGTCCTCGATTAGAGCATCTAACTTTGACTTGAAAACGCGGGCAATGAGATCAGGCCGCTCGTTCGATGCTTGCTTGTGTTTAAGATTATATTTTATCTCAGGCCAGGTAGGATTGCATGTAAAAGTTATGAAGAGATCTGGCTTGCCAAATTCACGAACAATTGCCATTGCATCCTGGTATTTTTCTTGCATGTTTCTTGGGCTTCCAATGAATGAAGATGGCAGAATAACCATTTGACCGATTCTTTGGGCTCCATTATTCTCACGTTGGTGAATGTAATCCATCACATTCATGTAACATTCTGCTCTAAGCAAACTTTGTTGTGATCTTACAAATGCTAAGCGTTCACCTTCAATACGCACATACAAATCAACAATCCATTGCAGGAAAAGTTTGCCTGAAGAATGAATAATAGAGAATCCGTCTCTTATTGCAAGTCGATTACTGACAAACTGAAGCATTGTGAGTTTGTTTCTTGATACCGTTGCATTTGCTTGGCAATGCTGTAAATTTCTGGTCCATCCTCTATCTCCACCGGGAAATAATAACGGATAAGCCATGGGGTCTAAGTTCGGACTGTGTGATGGTATTATTTGAGGTTGACCTATTTTTGGGTGAACTACAATATCACGTTCTGACTCAGGAATTCCTTCCGGAGAATTCTTGAAGATTGCCGCTACGTCAGAAACAGTTGCGTCATTGTATCTGCGTTGATCCTGTCTTTTGTCTACATGAATGATCATCGTAACCTCCTTCTTCTTGTCAGCTGGTAAACTATCATACATTGTTGCCATTGCTCTGAAACTTTGAGCGAAAGGATTTGTTTGTGACAAATAAGAAGAAAGCTGGTTCATCAAAGCAGGATCACAACCATTGTTTGCTTCTGAATTCATTCGTTGAGCAACAGCAACTTCGACATCGTAATAATATGTTTGTGCATACCTCGCTGTTTGATTTGTTTCAGGAACAAATGAACCTAAGCGATGGAGAACTTGGCCATGAATTTTATAAAAAAATGGTCCACTTGATGCTGTTTCAACGTTCCCAGTCAACAATTTTTAGTTTCAAGTTAGTTTTGTACTGTATTTTAAACTATGGTTTCAAAACCACCTGGTTTCAATATTTGGAACAGTTCCGATCTAAACTCGTTTTAGAAACATCCTAGCACCCAAGTTTGTCCAGGTTCAAAAAAACTATTCAATAATTTTAAAAAACATTTTAAAACGGTTTTGAAATGTTTAACTGCAGCTGGTTCGTTTTACGTTTTCTAATTACGTTCTTTTGAAACGGTTTTAAAGAAATATATAAACCAAAGAATTTTTAATGCAGGTTTTATTGGTGCGTTTTATAGAGCGATAAAAAGAGAATTTTAATAACCGTTGTTATTTTTAAAACGTTTAAAACACTGCTTTGAATGGTTCTGATTTAACGAGAAACGGTTTGCTTGAATCGTTTCAATAAGGATTTTGAATATGCAATATATTTCTTTTAATCGCGTGTTCCTTGGAAACGTTGTGAAAACGTTTTATGAAAAAATGTATTGAATATAAGATAATTCACAGAAAGTAGGAATATCGTGAGCATAATGGAATAAAATTAAACTCGAAAACCTGTTATTTTAAGAATTTTATTTATTAATTTCTTAAAGAAAATAATTAAACTTCATATTATAAATTCAATATATAATTATGTACGTACAATATTACGGAATTATATATATATATATATATATATATATATATATATATATATATATATATATATATATATATATATATATAAATAATTCATTAGTATAACAAGCAATAAAAATGATTTTTAACTTAAAAAGTTTATGGCGCTTGTTTTTCGCGCTTAGTAATCGAGTATTCGATGATTTTAAATAATCCTTTAAAAATTTTGTATTTTCATGGTCCGTATAAGTTGGATATTTGTCTCGTACAGCAAGTAGAATAACATTTTGCAATTCCTTGTATTGAAAAAATGGTTTTTTGTGGCTAATACCCGTCCCTGTCCATGAAAATTGATTATGGAGTTTATCCTTAATTAATATTTTTAAAATATTCCTTGCGCATCCACCAAACGTGCTCATATATGAAATCTGAAAATAATATATATATATATAATCTATGGCATAGAGGGCAGTGGTCCATAGCGCATCCCTTGCGAGATCGCTCTTTGGCCAATTTGTACATATTGTGTATGTACAAATTATGTCAGCCTAACGAAGGCTGAAATTATTATTTTAAAATAAATTCACACTATACTTACCGAAATATGTATGTATATATGTGAAGACATGATGTGATGACACAAAGCAAAAATTAATTTTAATATTAAAAATATATGCACCGCACTATAATATCGTCGCCGTAGTTCTATCTTGGTGTAAGCGCCAACCTTTTAGTTTTGACAAAATTCATTTTGAAGACCTAATCAAATACTATTATTGTAACTAAATTCCGATCCAAATCGATAAAATTTGTAATGTTTTACACTTGCGCTTTTCTTTTTCCTTCCTACGAAACCCAAAACACTTGGAAAACTTGAAAATTTATCGGGTAAAAAAAAAATGTGATTTTGGACTTACACCAAGATAGAACTACGGCGACGATACACCGCACTACCAACTATGCACTATGAACGACTGAAAAGGACTGAAATTTTTGTACTATTCGAACACTGAACTGAATACATTAAAAAACCAAAAACTTAATGTATTAAAATTGTACCTACGCACAAATATAAAACGTTATATTTTCGATTTATTACATCGTTTTCAATAAACGTATTATTGAAGGTGCAAAACAGATGTACAAAAACTTTTCGAATGTTTAAGAAACAACTGAATATGTATTTAAACGTAATCTTTTAGTTTTACGATCGTTTTAAAGAAACCAATTTTACTAAAAATAAATTTTGAGAAATGTAAACGTTATAATTTAGTTTCAAAATATGATTTCCAATTAGTTCCATTGATTCGAATTAGAAGTGTTTCCAATAAACCGATACGAATTATTTAAGAAACAAAACAGATGTACAAAAACGTTCCGAATTTACGGGAAACAACTGAATATTTAAACGAAAATTTTTAGTTTTCTGATCGTTTTAAAGAAATTTTTTATTTGAAAATACAATATTATAATTTTAGTTTTCATGAAACATACCCTAACAATACTGCAAAAACGTTTTTAAAAAATTAGATGGTTTTTTGGAAACCGTGGTTTCATTTTGTTGTCTGGGTTAGCACTTGTGCTAATCATAGAGAGAGCAGCGTTAAAAGACCTAATCTTGGCTCTATAATTCTTGCACTTCGAATCATTGCCAGTTAGCAGTGTCTCGATAAAGTTGTCTGTTCTTAAAGCAGGCAGTTTTACTTTGCCTTTGTGACAACACGATGAACCTTTATTGCCATCAATTTCATTCGAAAAATGCACTGCTTGACATTCCACACATATCCTGTTAAGATGACCGAAATTATGTTGGGGAACCGTAGAAAAATCTGTTAAGGATATAGCAGCATTGGGAGATGCTACCAAGCAGCGTCTATTTTGCTGTTGGCTGGTACGGGTGGATCTTAAGGATCTACCTGTTGGACGTGAACGCACTCGTCTTGGCATTTATGTTTAGCTGTAGGGATTTAAAGGAATGAAATGAGTGAATTTCGTTGAAGTTCACAACTCACCTTAGTATGACTACAGTTATTATATGTCTTGAGTTTTTGTTGACCAAATGTTTATGTCTTTATAAGTAAAAAATCGTTGATGCTTAGAAAAGAATTGCAATTAAAAAAAAAGATTTATTTTGAAGCGAAAATATAAAAAAGAATGTTTGTTGTAAAATGTTCAAAGAGCACAAAAATTGCGCGTGCGAATATTCCACTCCGCTTTAATTTCAGTGCTGATGAATCATATTCATATTACAGTTTTAATTTGAACGAATAAGCTTTTCAATCAACTTTTTGATTAATTTATTGTCTGCTCTCTTTTTACAACAACTTTTTAAATCGTATGCTACTAATAAAGGAAGAGAAACAACATTTTTTGTTTAAAATTGATATATGAGGAAATATGGCACGTGCAATTTCAATTTTTGTGTATAATTTAATAAATCACGCGCCTAACCTTAAATCCGGTTTTAATCATACTGGATTTAGTTTTTTGTTAAATTTGAAACCTTAGTGCACCACTTCAGACAAATACCTTTCCAACGGTGTATCATACTTGATTGTACGACTTTTAGTTTAGGATTTTTGTGTATAATTTAATAAATCACGCGCCTAACCTTAAATCCGGTTTTAATCATACTGGATTTAGTTTTTTGTTAAATTTGAAACCTTAGTGCACCACTTCAGACAAATACCTTTCCAACGGTGTATCATACTTGATTGTACGAGTTTTAGTTTAGGATTTTTGTGTATAATTTAATAAATCACGCGCCTAACCTTAAATCCGGTTTTAATCATACTGGATTTATTTTTTTGTTAAATTTGAAACCTTAGTGCACCACTTCAGACAAATACCTTTCCAACGGTGTATCATACTTGATTGTACGACTTTTAGTTTAGGATTTTTGTGTATAATTTAATAAATCACGCGCCTAACCTTAAATCCGGGTTTAATCATACTGGATTTATTTTTTTGTTAAATTTGAAACCTTAGTGCACCACTTCAGACAAATACCTTTCCAACGGTGTATCATACTTGATTGTACGACTTTTAGTTTAGGAGGAGAAGCGGCTTCACTGGCGTATTATATATATAGATACCGCCGTTTTTCTCTCTTCATATAAAAAATCCGGGACTAGCTTTCATTCGCCGCTAAAATATTTTATTCCAATAGGAATATTCTCACCCATTTTGAAAATCAAACAAACTTAATTTTTTTTACGTATTTATTTCAAATTGTCCCTTTTATTATATATTTTCATTTCACATTTAAATTACATGTACACATGTTGGTATGTTGGCGTTTGTAAAATTTAAATTTGCTAATTCTGCTTGGAAATGGTTGGTTTTCGTTGAGAAAGTGAACGGAGGTGTTGCGCTCTAATCACTAGCGGCTGTTTTTGAGAAGCACCGCGAATTCGTTTTCGCATATCTTCAACGCTTAAATTATACATAACTGCAATCTCCATTAATTTGTTAAAATATGTATGCGACACTCTTAAGCTGGGTGTAAAATTTCGAATTTTTTCATCAACAGCAATAAACTTATCGTAAAGCTTCTTGCACGAGACTATTTTCGCTTCAAAATATTTTTTTGATTTGCGAATTTTCAAATCCTTTTTATAGGTCAACAACAATCGAACTATTTTGTTCCCTAGATGGGCAGCTGTTTTTAACAGATTATTCATTTTATTATTTCTACTTGCACAATGTTTAAATCAAACACTTGTCTACAGTGTTTAGATAAAATTTTTTGATTTCCTATTTTAAATGTTTATATTGTAACTGTAGTCTTGGTACAGATGATGTTAACACCACAATAAATTAATATTTATATTTTTGGTTAAGATGAATAATATGTTCATGTTGTGACGTATAAAAAATGCTAAAAAACGTTTTAATCACCCATATTTATGTACTAGAAATATGTATAAACAATATGCATATTCGTGGTCATAAAATGAACATAAAACAACATAAATGATTGTAAATATCCATATACACTCGTATAAGTTATAAATATCCGTACAATCTCGTATACAAATAACTGTAACAAAATCGTAAAAAATAATTATTTTTTGTAGCGCTTACAAAAAATATGTTTCTATTTTAAACTAATACTTTAACAAATGCTGTTGTTTATGTTATAGTCATGAAATATAATTAACATTTTCTTTTAAACTTAAGATAACTTGAACAACGAAAAACGGAAACATCAATTCTTTAATTTGAAGAAGCTAAAATAAATCGTTCTGGAATTATGTAGATATTTCAAACCTTCTTGCGCATTCCAAAAATTTAATTCTTTCAATTTAATATTTTCATAAAATTGTATCGCTGTCCTTTCCTTAAAATTTTAGTTGTGTGGGTGATTAAATATCTGATGGTGATTTTACATATCCACTGCTGTATCTAATGTGGAGTTGTTTCAGCCAAAAAAAATGATGTTACATCAAAAAAAAATTGAGGTGTGGCCAACACACGACTTTCTTGTACGAACAGAGAATTTTGAGAAATTTTATTTTTTTCTTAAATTTATTTTTTTAATTTTTAAATCTTTAAATTTTTTTTTTTTTAATTTTTAATTTTTATTTGTTTTTAATTTTTGGAAACATTTTGTAGTTAGAAGTTTTTTGTAAAGCTTATACTTTTTAAAATATTTGCAAAATAAATTTTCTGGACCAAGGGAGTGGCCACTTCCGGTTAGCCGATTTGGAGTAAAATTCACTGGGACCTCCCAATTTATCATAAAAGCTTAAATCTGAAGTTTCAGTTCGATTGGTTATACCATCTGGGCTGTAGAGAGGACACATGACAGACTGACAGACTGATAGACAGACAGACAGACACCATTTCGAAACCCACTTTTTCGGACTCAGGGGACCTCAAAACAAATAAATCTCTAAAAATCTCAAGGTCCAAAATTTTCATGATTACTATACTTTATTTTACTAGAGTAAAAGAAAGTAAAATGATGTAAATCAATTGTGGGCTTTCTATCAGCCAACAAAATTGATGTTTTTTTTTTGATGTACATCAATTTTGAGAAATTGAGGTTTTTTGATAAATTTGTCTTCTAGCAAATACTAACACCAACAAACATAAATGTCAAATATAAAAACAATAACAAGCTTGACGCCATTTTTTAAATTTACTAATCGTGGATTGTCATTTAGGGGACGAATCATTTAACGACGAACATCATATTGAAGGAGAAAATCAGACATCACAATCAAATGAAAATGTAGGGCTAGGGACACTGTCTGAAGCTGTATTAAAGATTTCGAGTTTTTCTGTGTGTCTCCTTTTTTTAGCCTCCTCCTTTCGTTGACTTCTTTGCTGCTTTTTGGTTGCCATTTCTTTTAAAAATTCTTCCATTTTTGTTTTTTGCTTTCTTAACAATTTCTTGCTTTGTTAAAATACAAGAGACGTACATAAATTTTGACAGCTAAACTTCAAATCAAAAATATATTGTTTGGTTACCAATACAACGATAAACAACACCATGCAGCTTTGTCGTTCTTTCAGCCACGTTCAAAATTGATGGAATTGATAAATCTGAAAGAACTCCACATAAATGTGTGCCAATAGGCCACACTTTGGAAAATTGGTTTAATAGAAACTTTACCAAATAATACTATCTGGTAACTCAATGGAGAAATAATCCCTAGCGAATGGAAGCCAAGAAACATCAAAATACATGTATAAAGGCTACTTTGATAAAATTTTCTTAAAAAAGGAATATCAATTTTTATTTTTAACTTTTAATAACATTCGGCAAGCTGATTTCGACTTGTTATGTTTTTGATTGTATAGAAAAATAAAATTCGAATGTATAGAAACATTTGAGCTAGCTAGCTATATTTTTAATATTTGAAATGCAATTAAATTTACGAAAGACTGAAATTAACTCTAACTAATAGTTCTCTTGTACCTAAGTATAATGCACAATGTACATATGTATTATATATTTTTAAAAGTCGCATGGTAAGGGTTTGTTAAATTTTGTCAATTTTTTTAATTCGATATTTTCTATCAGCAATTTTATGTTTGTATATGGGTGGGCGAGAGTTCGTCGAAGAGGATAGACGTGTTTTTTCTATCCTCTTTAAAAATTTAATTTAATTTTATTTTATTTTCCTTTTATTTTTTGTGTCTTATATAGTGATATGTATATTCTTTATATACATATGTATATACATTTTATTTTTAAATTTTAAATTTAATTCTAATTAAATTCAAGTTTAGTGTAATAATAATCAAAGTATAGTGAAAATAATTAAAGTGTAATTTTGGAAAATGCAATCCACCGGGATGCATTTGTCAGGCAATGTTTTTATTTTTGTACATAGAAAAAAAAAGTGCATGTTTTGATATTTTGTGGATTGTACATAAAATCAAAGTTCAATTTTTAATTACCAAAGTCTAATATTTAGATAGTATTGAAATAAATTTTAACTTATATAAAATAAGTCGCAGTAAATTTGGTATTAGATTTTATTTTTACGCACACTTATTTGTATTTTTATGTTTGATTTTGTGTACATACAATGAAAACCAACAAAAATGTTTATACAAGCCAAACAGTACAAACACTTAAGATATAAAAAAGTACGTTAAGGCGTAGTGTTAGTGATGCGTATAAAATAAACCAGAAAGTATATAAACACAAAACTAACACAAATGTCTATAAATCTACGAAAAAATCTGTCAAATACCGATATATAAATACCAATACATAAATAAATATAGCGTACATTTTTTTGATAGGATCTGTGTAGGGAGCGAACGAGACGGCTTGTATACACATTTTTGTTGGTTTTGATACAATGTACTCTAATACATACTTAAAATTTGGTAAATAAAAGGGTCCACCCAACAATACGTTTGTGTAGCTGTCTCGTTTACTCTTTGCACGGTTTCTGTGAAGGAAGTATGCGATGTTTTGTTGTTTTTTTGTATTATAAAGTACAAACAACAACGAGAAAGAGAATCTTTGCGTTGGTTTTGATACAGATGTCACAAGTATTTTAATATTGTGAGTACTCTGGAACATTTTCAGAATTTTGTGATGGGGATAGCATGGTCAAATATGGCTGCATATTCTTGTGAGTCGTATTTAATTTGATTTCCGCAATGCAACTGAGTATTTTCTGAAGTACTGTGTTGTTGGCACCAATCTCCTGATGATTTTTTGTTAGGCCTATCAATTGTGAGTACTCTAGAACATTTTCAGAATTTTGTGATGGGGATAGCATGGTCAAATATGGCCGAAAATCCTTGTGAGTCACATTTAATTTGATTTTCGCAATTCAACTGAGTATTTTCTGAAGTACTGTGTTGTTGGCACCATCCTCCTGATGATTTTTATTAGGCCTATCAATTGTGGGGATAGCAAGGTCAAATATGGCCGGAAATATATTGTGTTTTGCTCTTTAATATATATTAATTAATTTAGTTAAAGGTTTCTCTTCCTTAATTTGCTAATAAATAATTCAATTTTCAGAATATAACATAGTTCCAGAATTAATCATTATTATGGGATTAAAATTAATTCTGAATTTCAGAATTAAATTTTAGTTTGGTATTATGCTGATTTATTAATTAAAATTAGTTTTTAGAGTTGTCTGGGAATTTGTATATTAATTTTATTTGTTGATTCTTGATATACTTATAGTACATAACTGAATTATTAATGGTTTTAGGCTGTTGTGGTGCTGTAACATTATCATTTTCAAATTATTTATTATAAATTTTATAAAATAATTGAATTTTTAATTATTTATTCTCTTTTTCTTGATCGGTAGGAAATTTATGATTAGTTTTAAGAAAAATTTTATGTTTAAAATGGTTTTGAACGATTATTTTAATTCTTGTTGCAGTATGTAATAATTAATTAATTATATATAGAAGGACCATGAAAAATGAAATAAGCGCTGTTTTTGTAATCTTAGCTTAGTAATTTTAATTTTTTTTTTTTTTCTAAATATTTTATCAGGTAAATTAATAAAAGGCGGACAGGGGGAAATTACAATATTAATAATTTTTAAGTCCTGATTTAGATTTAGGGAGACCTGAGTAGCAAGACCTGGATTCCAGAGAAATGATCATCTAATAATGTAGTTAGATTGTGCTGTCTTGGGCTAACCTATTTATTATATATAATACTAATAATTTACTAACTTTCGATCGCTTTGGTGTCAGTAACCGGGTCGAGTCTGTCCTTACTAATAATCCTATCCAATCCTTCGGTTTTGTTATGTGTGAAAGCGTGTACGGTATGTGCCCGGGAGTCCGGAAGTCGTGCTATAATGCTTAGCCGTACATTCTTAATTAATCAATCAATCAATCAG
Source organism: Tipula vernalis (assembly GCA_958295665.1). Lineage (NCBI taxonomy): Eukaryota > Metazoa > Arthropoda > Insecta > Diptera > Tipulidae > Tipula > Tipula vernalis. The sequence goes on from OY282560.1 coordinate 259,398,729, forward strand.
CAATTTTATATTTGTATATGACTTTTTTCAATGTACATATTGACAAATATTTGTCCAAAAAATATAGCTGGACATTTCGCTATCATAATGGACGTGTTCGATTTGGCCAAAATGAAAAAAAAATCACGATATTTTACGTCAAACTCATTTCCTGCTATCTACACCTCGTTAAATATTACGTCAAACCTGACCGAACAGCCAAAAATGAAAAATTTGGTTTTATACGTCAAACTCTACTTAAAACGCCGGTACGGAATTATCATTTTTCACCAAATTATGTAAGAAAATTGCAAAAATAATGAAAAACGTATGTTTTTAACTTACAATTGTAACAAATCAAAATTAGGTTCATCTTTATTAAGCAACATTTTACTTTTTGTTTCCTTCGTTGTATAATTCCAACAAACAATTTTATCATGACGTAGTCAAGAGGTAACAAAAAAAAAAAAACAAAAAAAAACTGGTATAAATTATAATGCTTGATGGTGTTGAAAATAAAATAAAATCGGATGATGGACAAAAATTTGCCGTTAAGGACGTTTAAAAAAATATATATAAAGGCGAAAAAAATGTGCAGGATGACAGATCGAAAGAAAATTTAAATGTGGTGTCACAATAGTAACGACTAAAAATAAATTTTCAAATGAAAGATGAAAATTGTGTATATTAGAGTAAAAAAAAAATATCATATACATTTATTAAACATCTAATTAAAATTAATAATTAAAGCTATATTCATTAAAATTAATAATTTGTTAAAATTAAGTTTTTGTTCATTCTAAATAAAATATGTTATAATTTTAATAATTATGTTATTGGACAATAAAAAAAAAATCATTTTAAAATGTATCCTAATATTCGGTTTGTGCATCCAATAAATTTACTACAAACATAAAATTATCAATCAAATGTACCTAGTAATTATTGTTTATTGTGATTAAAACTAAAAAATAAAAACAAATAAAAAAATTAAACATTGGAAATTACTGCCATATTTGTTTTGTTGTTGTGTTTTTTTATGGAACAAGCATATTTCATAGACATTTAAAATCTCATCCTGTTCGAAATTGCTGAAGAATGCAAAAGTGCGCGTTCGTTCTAAACATACATATTCAGTGCTAAAGATCAAAGGATAGCTGTCGGCTAAAACGAACTGTTTTCGATAAAGAATTCGTGCTAGATAAATCAGTCAACCTGGGGCCTTACCACCGACTCCGCCGGCGTTCGTTGCTGATTCGCTTTTGTGGTTTTCCTACTATAGAAAGCGATAATCGTAAAAAAGAACGCTTTTAGGCGTAATTTTAAAATAATTTGGTACTATATTATTATTATTATTGGAGGGCCATGCGGGCAATCAGCCACTTCGCACTGCGACCTAAAAGATCTATTGTGCTGGACCCTGCTTAATTATCCGTCCAGTCAATATTCAGGTTCTTAATGAACCTGACAATACTGCCTCCCGGTACGTGATACATACTATCTGGGCTTATTGCTCTCCCTCCTAGATGTTTACTACAGCATGTAGCTCCGCTAGAAAGACGTTAGCATTGGAGCCCAAGGACCTCGAGAGGGTTGTCCCACTCCCGTATATTCCTACTCCTGCCCCGTATTCCGTTTGATTTTACTCTTACGAGTTGCTGGGAATTGCAAATCGCCTGTAGGTCACCCAGCTTACTACAGGAAGGCTAAATAAAATTGGAGGGTGCCTGGTATCCAGAGTCCGCATATTTTGTACTGATTAACCTATCAGCCATTCATCCATCGTTCCACCTTAGATTAGGGTTTTTTGTCAAGGTTTTCTCCTTTAGCGCCGTACTTTAGCGTGTGCCAAATGGCCAAAAATGTGCCAAATGGCCTTAGTTACCAGTGGTTGCCACGAGGAGGCAGTACGTACACTTGCGAATTGTGAACAGGTTACCTCTTACACAATTGTACCCATCACGCAGCTGCCTAATGACAAGACCAGAACAGCTCACGTGATGCGCACCCTACTGGAAGGTTACGGAGCTGGTAGATTAATCTACTCAACTTTGGTCCTCCCCTCCAATAGACGCCAAACCACTATTTGGTACTATAAAAAACCAACTCGTTCATTTTCGATGACAAGCGATTTTATAAACTCTTTATATTTTATGGCGTTGTTGTTCGCCTGTACATAATTTGTGGTCTTAAAATGTAAGTACATAATTTTAATATACATTTATATATATAAAGCAAACAATTTGTTTACGTATTTAGAAAATAATAGATAATTTTTGCTAAAAACTAACGTGTTTATTTAATTATAAAATAGTGAAACTAACTTTATTAGGTTATGTTATTAATTTGTTAATGAAATTTGTGGTTCAATATTAAATTTTGTAAAATAATTCTTAACATTTGTCATTATTTTCTAATATTTGCTGTTTGTCATTATTTTTTAACAATTGCTGTTGTTTGTTTTAAAATCTCCCTCCCGATATTTCTTCCAATACATATGCGAAAGCTTCTTTTGATAGCCGAAATAATTGCCTAAAACTATTATAATAAATAAATGTTTAGTATACTAACAAAATGTAAAATATCAGAAATTTTATACTAACGTTGTTTCTGGAAGAATAAGAGGAGACGAAGTGGCTCTTACGCTTCTCCGATCAAGTTCATCTTCGCTATCGCTGTCCATAAAACAATGGGCAATTGAATCCATGTTGCGAATTTAAATGTTTACTTTTTTATAATAACCTTAAACTTCATATATTTGACAGGTAATGATAAGTTCAGTGCACAAAAATTCGCTTATAGCGTTGCGTTGTTTGTAGTGTGGTATCATTAGGCGAAGCGGAAATGAAAAAGCGAAGAACAACGAACGCCGGCGGAGTCAGTGGTAAGGCCCCTGGACATACTAATAAACAGTGGTACATTGAAGGAAAAACAGATACGTCCTTGTTTTCATTGTGTACGTATTCTGTAACAAAATTTGTATAATTCATATACAAATGAATCATTGAATTCGCATTACGACCTGTTCTGGATTAACTGTGAGGGAAGAAATTGGCATTTTGATTGTGTGGTTTGGCGAAATATACGAAGAGCGGGCGAGTTATTAATTCAACGCATTGTGCCGCTATTCGGTAACTATATATAGTGTACGAGTACATAACAACTGTGAGACGGGCAACCAACCGGGACAACATTTATGGTGATGTAGAAAGCTAATTCATTGTTTGGTTTCAGGTATTAATCTTTGTAAACAAATTTCACTTGAGTCGGGTTTCCACTAGATTTTTTTTATGGCAAAAGAAAAATTACGAACAAAATCATTTGTTTTAACAGTTTTTCATTTCATGAATGATTGGTTTTGCTTTTGTTTTGTCACAACGCCCAATTTTTTGTTTTTGTTTTGTGGCTTAATTAAACTGGAAGTTAAATAAAATAGAGTAGATTGTAACTCCTTTAAGGGGATGTCTGCGCCTTATAGTACTGCGCGCTACCGTTACTATTTTATTAGTATTCTTTGATGATGTTGGCTTTATTTTTTTTGATTTTACTTTTTTTTTCTTTTTGCACACTAATCTCCATTTCAAGGTTTGCTTTGGAATTATTTTTTTTTTGTAACATGGAATATTGGCACATTGTAAAGATATCGAACCTCCCCGCCACTGAAAGCTTTCCCAAAATTTTAACAGTGTGCAACGGTGTGTCAGCATGACCCAAACCCATCGGTTACACAATAGCTAAAATATCGTGCATTTTAGTATATAATATATTTATATATATATATGTATAAATATATATATAAAATTTTAACAGGTTTAATAAAAAATTTCAATTTATCATCTTAAATTCAAAATTATCAACGATAAATTGAAATTTTCTATAAAACTATTAAAATTTGATATTTAGTAGATGTACGATATTTTAGCTATCGTTAATTAGAAACTTTCGGTTTTCCCTATTTTAGCAATTTTCTTACCTAATTTAGTAAACAATGAAAATTCGTTTGTAAATTGTAAACAAAATCTGTAGGACTACTATGGGTGCATCCGAAATGGCAAATGCGCATTTAGCGAAGACACAATTCAAAAAACTACATGTGATGTAGTTTTTATGGGCATTTTTAACATGTTGTTTGATGCCAATTTATCTTTAAAGTAATCTTATTTATCGATTTTTTAATTAATAGTTGTCTAATTTGAATTAATTTAATGATTTTAATGAAATTTAATTTACTCCAAAAATGCGCATTTCCAAAAATGTGCATTTAAATTCTCAGTTCGGACGCACCCGATGTATTCCAATCATGGCACTATTTTGGTTTTCCTAGGAAATTGCGAATTGATTTATTTTTATTGCGATTTTTTAATGTTCTTTGTATTATTTTTTCCAAAGTATGTACCAAACTAAATTTTCGGAAAAAATGTTCCATTTCATAGCAATTTAAACAACAAAATTGCTATTAAATTAAATACAAAATGCTAGTTTTTAATTTTTTTGTATTTTCTTTAGCGATTAACATTTATGATCTTAATCATGTTAAACAAAATTTTTGAATAAGTGTGGCTCAGAGAATTCGAATGTGACATCTCGCCCTGTTATCTTTTTACATAATTTTTACATTTTGTATCTTTTTGCTAATGTAAATGTCTCAACCTGAAAAAGTAGAAAAACAATCATTAGTCCAACTGATATTATCGAGCACAAGAAAGTTAAAGAATTTTGAATGAAATGTTTCTGTAAATTTATGTCCAAGAAAATATTAGCTATAAGTTCAATAATGTTTGTCTACAAAATTTACTTTGCGACTTTTTCGATTTTTGGTAAACTTGGTTTGATCTACCAAAAAACACAAGGGCGGGTAATTCTGATTTATAAATTTGTAAACTGCACTCACTTTACGTTCAATTGTAATTTGTTGTTTTATACAAATGAACTTTGATCACCTATCCATCTAGTTTGACACGAATGCGATTACCTAAAATTTCAGCTGGGAATACTAAATCTTCTAAGATAGCATCATTAACAGCTGTCAATGATCTTGATCGTGGACGCTTTTGCTTCAATTGAGTTCTTGTTCTACGTATTGGCTTTGGTAAATATTAATGAACACAACATGTTTACCGGACAATTTCTTTTCTAATTCACGTACTAATCTGGTTTGAATTTTTTGGAATGCCTTTTATTTTGGCATTGGAATATAACATAAATAATTATTCCCTAAAAAAAAAATAAATTAATCCCAATTAGTTTTTTTAACTTAAGAAGTCGTACTCATACCTTTTTGTTGTTGAATTCAACTTCACGGGCACGTGTAATAAACAAATCGCGCACGCATAACAATCTTGTTGTTGATCTAAAGGCAAAAAATCAATACATCATTCTTTCGAAAAAATAATTCCAAAATACACTAATTACTTTATACCACAAATTGGATAAGTCCACATTTCACTTATATTTAAAAAACTTATATTTAAATTTAATATTATTTAAAAAAAACAGCTGACCAAAATATATTTTCATTTGACAGCCAAATCCACGAAATTTTGACATCTACATCCAAAAAACCTAGTGTTCAATCGGGCAAAAATGATAAAAAATATCATGATATTTTTTATCACTTTTGGCAATAAAACGCACTCATTTATCACACAAAAAAATCAACTTTTCTTTTGGTTCCAGCTGTCAATTTTGAATTTATTTTCTTTATGATATTTTCGGTACTTAAATTAAATTAAGTTTGCTTTTTACTTTCTTTTACTCTAGTAAAATAAAATATAGTAATCATGAAAATTTTGGACCTTGAGATTTTTAGAGATTTATTTGTTTTGAGGTCCCCTGAGTCCGAAAAAGTGGGTTTCGAAATGGTGTCTGTCTGTCTGTCTGTCAGTCTGTCAGTCTGTCTGTGTCCTCTCTACAGCCCAGATGGTTTAACCAATCGAACTGAAACTTCAGATTTAAGCTTTTTTGATAAATTGGGAGGTCCCAGTGAATTTCACTCCAAATCGGTGTTGGCCACACCTCCATTTTTTAAGATATTTATATGGTATTTACACAGTCACCTATTTAGTTAAACATAAATAATAATTTATATTTCGAAGTTTTGTCTGAGAACACAAACACATCAAAACTCAAACTAAAATTATTTGTGTCTCCAATATTTGGATAAAAACCAAATAGTTTCAATATCAAAATAATTTATAAACAAAAAATAATTAAAAAATATAAACATTTAATTAAAAACCTGATGACAAAATGAGTTTATTGAATTTTACAAAGCGATTTAAATCAAAACGTAACATTTAATATCAATTTATTATTTTTTAGCAATTTTGGTTGTTCAATCGGGTTTGACGTACAGTATTACAAAATGAAGTTAGGGTGGGATAAAATATCATGATATTTTTTTATCATTTTTGCCCGATTGAACACAAGGAAAAAGTTGGATTTTTTCGTGATAAATGAGTGCGTTTTATGCTACATATTTTGACATAAAAATCGTGATTTTTTTATCATTTTGACCAGACCAAACACTAGGAATAATATCTTCAAATGTCAAACAATATTGTTTCAATGCTATGAAAAAATTAGTTGTTTTTTAACACTTGCTAGTTGTGGTTAGGTTAAAAATGATTTAATAAAAAAATTATACAATATGTAGAACCACCACCTCGTCCAAAAACTTTATTTCGTCGTACAAAAATCAAGTTTTGTTATCGTCGTGATTCACCAGATTCGTCCATTGAAAATGACAACTTGACGGAGTTAAAAACCGAGTTAAAAAGATGTCATTTTCTTGACGAGCTCAATGGACAAATCTGGTGAATCAACCTTCAACAACAACGCTTCAAGATTTTTTTCTACTTGGTTTTAATTTTTTATGTTGTACATATGTACAGTCCTAACCAAAATTATTTGTACCTGCTAAATTTTTGATGCAACGTAACGCAAACAACTTTAAAAATTATATAAATAATAAACTTTTTGAAAACATTTATTTTAATTCAATAAATTTAATTAGCCTGCTTTACATAGAACTGTTGAAATAGAACATTCTCCTTCAATAGTTCAGTTTGTACAGTCGTGTAACTTTTCATTTGCTGTCCAGGGAAAACTAAACGAGACAGTATCCACACTAAACGATGCTCACACTAAAAGCACACTCACTTGGACATAAAACAGTTCTCCATAGATCAAAGGGCTTGTCTTATGATGCCGTTCACGTTTCATTTCCTGACGGTAAATCATATTCCATGTGTCTGTAAGCCCTATAAACAACAACTGTTCAAGGCCATAGTTCAATTTCGGTTTATTTCATGAAGTAACATTCCTGGTTGATGATAACCTAGTCGGTCCTCAATTTGCTCTTCAACACAATAATGCTCCCATACATAAGAAAAGTCATTGCTACGAAATTAAACAAAGATCTTGAATATAATTATTTGTGCCAGGGCAGGATTTCGATTTAAACTTGTGGAAGTTTAAGTTAAAGTGGAAGATATTTATGATCTAAAAAGACCAAAAATTTGTAGCAGGGTGCCAAGAGAACCGATGTTAACAACAAATTTTTCAACCACTTGCTAGATGTTACAGAGGCTAAATAAAAACTGACCATCTTCCTACAAAGCATGAGTGACTATATCATTATTAATTAAGCAAAAAATAATCGGAAAATTTATTGATTTACTATTTTATTTTGATTTTTTGCATATTATACAAATAATATTGACAACAAATTTGTGGGTACAAATAATTTTGACAAAAACTATTTTCTTAACTACAATAGTAAAAATAAAAATTATTAAATTTGATGAATTAAAATTAATGTTTTCAAAAAGTTTATTATTTATATAATTTTTAAGCAGGTACAAATAATTTTGGTTAGGACTGTACGTTTATTTCGTTCGCCATTTGTTGTAAAACTGTAATTTTTATAGATTGATTATACATTTTAAATTATCAAATTAAAAGATATTTTTTAACCGTTATTAATATGAATAATTAAGAAGAAAAATTGTGTTTAGGTTATGATTTTTTGTTATATCGCGATGTTTCAACTTGAGAGAACAATTTAAAATGGCAAAACATAAACAATAATTTTTCATGACATTTCATAATAATTTACTAATAAAATTACGTGAAATAGCCTTCTGATAATTTACTAATAGTGTCAAAATGCGTAAAATATACACACACGTACATTGATAACATTTATATCATGATAGAGAATATCAGTGAATTTGCATAGTGTAGACGGCGTGTTATCTAGGCGTAATGTTTTTCCTGCTTTTGCTATTTTATAGAAAAAACATTATGTAGAAGTTACTACCGACTTTTTGAAAATACAAATAAAATCGAGTAAAGGCTCACACGCAAAACCTCCGACCGAATTTTTAAACCGACGTTTCAAAATTCGACCGATGAAATCTAAATTTTTTTTATATAACAATGGACCGCTAACGCATTTAAAGTTCTTCTAACTAACATCTAGCGCTGTGAGACTCAGTGGTGGTTCACAGATGGTGCTAGACTTCACTAATGTTTTAACTTAAACAACTGACAACAGTTGTGTAATGACCGCATTTTTTATTAATTGTTTATTGTTCAAATTAAATTATCTATGTATCTTAATTTGAAATATGCTTAACCAAAGCTCTGAAGATATTCCCGTAATACCAGATATTTATTAATTGGACGATATTTCAGTAGTAAACTAGTGGAATATTTAACGAAAATGGAGCAGTTTAACCGAACGGAGCTGAACGGCGGTGAAGTGGAATTATCTATAATCTTGTTATAATAGAAAATGCTTCAACCTTGGCTGGAGACCTTCGAGTCACTTGAAGCTACAAAAGCATTTTAGATAGAATGTGAAAATTTAATGGTGCTGCGGGTGATGTCCTGTAATTCTAAAGCCCCAATTTTTTAATTTATTGTTTTGGTAAACGGCCTACTCTACTCAATCTTTTGTAAAGAGCTTCGTGCTCAAAATAGATTGTTTAAGTATGGTTGCTCTTACACAAAATTTTTGTAAATAAATAAATAAAAAAAAAATAAACAAAATAAAGATAACGGCTTTCACCACGTTTGATCGCCGGGTGGTCTGTTGAGGAGGCGTCCTTCCTTCCTTAATCGATCGGCATCGGTGACAATCGCGAGCGGAATGGCAAATTTGGTAGATTGGCCGATGATAAGGGGGCGTTCCCAGCAGACTGTGCGGGGATTGAGCGGGGTGGAGTTGTCAGACCGAACGCTCGCACCCTGCTTATTATTTCGTTAGCTCCTGAAGATGTGGCAGACATTGGTTAGCTTTTCTTTCGCTTCATTTTTTGATTATTCTGGTTCCTGATGCAGTTATTCAAGCATGGAATCAAGTCTGGAAACCCCCACGAAATACCGTGAGCTCTAGCCAGCTACCAGACCGTACCAGACCTCTGATTTCATGTTCTGTTAACGAAATCTAGCATTTTGTTACAGTTAATTTATTATTACTTTACAACAATTACACAGCAAAAAAAGATTCCCTTGCTTAAGTCAAGGTCGTGTATTCCAATCAATCAATAAATATTAACATTTTAAATAGGTCTATAGAACATTGTTGCGTCTTCTTTGGGTTACTGAGAGGTTTTATCGGGAATTTGTTAACCCGCAAATTGGTTCAGATTTTTAAATATTTAAATTTGAATTTAGTATTTCTTGAGTTCAGTTATGGGAGGGGGGAAGGGGTGGTTTTGGCGGTAGTGGTTTTTGCGAGATGGACTCAGGTTGGGGTTTATTATTTTATAATTTGTGTTTTAAACTTAACTTTGAATTAAACATTTTTTAAGTAGAAATTTTTAGCTTTTAATTTTAAATCTAAATTTGAACTTAAATAATTTCGGCTCTGTTTGAGTTAGTAAAGTTTAGAAATAACTAATTCATTTCAATTTCTATTTCGATTTTCAGGAAGTCCCGTGGAACTTGTCTCAATTCAAGAAATTTTGTCGTCTTATGTTAACCCGTTTCGTTACAGTTTATTTAAATATAAATTAAAATCGGAAGAGATTATGTTGACAGGCTTCTTGGATGTTTATGTCGTTCGATGGAAACCAAGTTACAAAATCGGTCATGGGCGCAACAGCTTTTTAGGTACGTAAATATTAATTAGTTTCAAAATGTTAGGAGAATCGATTTTACCACATAATAAATTTGCCATAAAATATGCAGTAATTCAGTTTTTTTGAAAGGAAACAAAGGGAATTTCTTTTGTACTCTTGTAATAGAATCACACCTCTTCACCTCTTTAGACTAGTTCAACATCCATATTATATGGGTGCCAGGACATTTCAATAGTGCAAAGAATACAAAAGCCGATGAACTCGCTTGACGTGGTACAACGGGCGACATTTCAAAAAGCACAAAGAATATTGAAATGCCTCTTGCGTTATGCAAACTGCTGCTTCAGGAGGAAGCTAGTAAGTTGACGAGCGACGCATGGTCAAGTTGCACCTCATGCGTAATAACTCGGCAGGTCTGGCCAAAGTTGGACTTGGCGAGATCCAAACAGCTGATTTCACTTCAGCGAAGATATGCGGGTGGACTTGGTTTCTTCTTACATGAATACTGTCGTAGTTGCGAGGACAAAGAGGAGGGAGAAACAGTAGTTCATCTTCTATGCACCTGCCCTCGTCTGGCACAAAACAGACTAAAGTTTCTAGGGGCACCTCTTTTCAATGACCTGACGGACCTCAGCAGGATGGACGTCAAGAGTATCTAGCGTTTCGTTAACAGCTCAAAATGGTTTCAATGAGTTGGAGTATAAACAATAAATCGTGGTATGGCTACGGACGATTTTTGTGTCTATGCCTGGTCCTAATGGACCACCACCTAAACCTAACCTAACCTAACCTTGGAGGCGCTTCAATGGGATGTCCTACCCCACCCGCCGTATTCGCCCACCGACATTGCTCCTTCCGACTAGCACTTGTTGCTGTCGATGACTCATGGTCTGGCCAGCAATTCGCTGTTTACGAAGAAGCCAAAAATTGGGTCGATTCTTGGATCGCATCAAAGCGTATTTCCTGGACAAAGTTACAACAACACTTGCACAAAAAAGTCTTTATTATAATCATAATAGTCGATATCAAAGAAAAGGGGAAAAATAAATCAAAACTAAATTTATTTACATTTTTCTCAACAAAATACCGCCTATAAAGGTGATACGCGTTTGAAATTGGGATGATTCTGGAAATTTCGATGTCAATTTACAAAAAATCGAAAAAGACCGACACATTGCTATGGAATTAAATATCGATCACAAAACAGTTTTAAACCATTTTCGTAAGGCTGGATACACAAAGAAGCTCGATGTTTGGGTGCCGTAGGAATTGTCGATGAAAAATTTGATTGACCGAATTTCCATTAGCAAATTGCTACTGCGAGGCAACGAAATCAACCCATTTTTGAAACAAAACATTACTGGCGATGAAAAATGGGTAAAATACGTGAAAGTTGTGCTAAAAAATCATGATCAAAGAAAGGTGGACCACCACAAACGACTTCAAAGCCATGATTGATGCTCCATAAGGTTGGTAGGATTAAAAAGGAATCGTACATTATGAGGTTAGCAATTAACCAGATTGCAGCAAGCAATTAAAAAAAACCGGCCAGAATTGATCAATAGAAAGCGTGTTGTCTTCCATCACGACAACGCCAGACCACACACATTTTTGATCACCCGGCAAAAATTGAGAAAGCTTGGCTGAGGAGTTCTGATGCATCCACCGTATAGTCCAAACCCATTGTATCCTCTGACTACCATTTGTTTTGATCTCTGCAAAACTTCCTTGATGGCCTAAAGTTGGCTTCTAAAAAGGACTGTGAAAATCACTTGCCCAAGTTTTTCGCCGTTAAACCAGAGAAGTTCTACACCGATTAAATTATGAAACATTCCGAAAAATCGCAAAATGTAATAGATAATAATGGCAATATGTTCTTAAATAAAACTCATTCTGAATAAAGGAAAAATTTTATCAAAAAATGACAAAAAGTGTCAATACATTTCCTAAACCTGTTTCTCAAAAACTTCAATAAACTCCGAAGAAGCAGTCATTTTTTTTTATTTGAAAAATAATACTTTCACCTACAACCTCTAATAAGTTTTACAATCGAACACTACAGAACAACAATATTTTTTGGTAATAACATATCGTATTTTAAAGACTGACACTGTTAAAATTCGACTATCGGCTTTTTTTGATATTTAATACTTTCAAAATTAGTATATTACAATTTATTTTCATGTTTTACTCACTTTCAGAAGTTGATTCCATTTTGTCCGATAAGAATTGGTTGTACATTTGATTTTCTGTGTTACTTTTGACAAGCGGGTGGTTTACCAATTTCGTAACAATGTTGATACTACTCGGATACAAGTAGCAATGTGACTAATATTCTAGAGCAGGTAAAATGAAATCTAATCTTCTATGAGTGATTATTGAACGTTAGGCATGTACTTTAACCAACCCAACGGAAAACAAAATCCAACTTTTTTTCGACTTTGGCCTGCTTTTTTCATTTGGCGCACAGTGCGTTAGTTTGAATAAAATTTTAAGAAAACGCTCTACTGAATGAAGAAATGTTTATTAAAGTTTGACGAAACTGTTTCGTCAATTTCCCCTACGATTTTTTCTCACTGTACCTTCAATTTCAATTAAAAGAAAAAACGGGCGAGTTCACGCTCAACTCCCAAAAGAATTGTGTGAAAACCTTTATGTAAAAGTATCTATTGAATCATTTCAAGGCTCTTGTATGGACCTGAGTAACCAATGGATATAGACGGCTGCTGTTCGCTCAATATTTAAATTACTTTACATTTTTGATTTAAAAAGTCAATAAGTTATTCTATTTCGGGTTTGGAGGACGAACCTTACCGACATTAATTGTTTAACTAAAAATTTAAATTTATAATATATTTGTTGACAACGAGAAATACAAATGACTATATTTCAGTATAGCTAAGTCTTGGTGAGCTTGAGCAGAGTACAGTTCTATTATGTTAATCATCTAAACCTGCCCAGGGGCCCTATTTCTGAATACGATACGAATTTGTGTACGAAAGGAAAATGGTATTCGATACGAAAATTAATCGGGTTTTCTGAATACGAACGTATGACCTATTTCAATTTTTGTAGTGTAGTCAAAGGGAAATTTTGTTTTACGTGAAACATTCTTAAAATGACTGTCATTGTAAAACTGAAAATAAACGTAAATATGTCAAATTTTTGGCATCAATTTATTTTTTAATTTGGCTACGTGAATAAAAATGAATCCGCGCCATATTGGATAAATATAATTTTATATTAAAATAAAATAATTTTATTTAATAAAAGCAAATACAAATCTGTACCTAGAAAAATCCATAGCTATTTCGTAAAATTTTAGTTTTATTTATTTAGTTTATTTTATTGTGATTGCGGCGTTGAGGGACCCGGTAATTAGTCAACAAATTGGTGTGAAGAAATATTTTCAATTAAAAAAATTTGGCTTTTAGTTTTTAAAAATTTGTATTTCTTTTAAAAATTTAAAAAGAATTAAAAATATACATTTCTTCTGTACATTTTGCATTTTTAGCTTGTTTGTTTTTGGTGTCGTTAACTATTATGTCATCGAACCAAAATCCGTTCATGAATGAACAAAAACGCTCGAATTCGTATTGTGAAATGAGGGAAATTCTGTCACGAATCGCGCTTACACGAATTCGTACAACAAATAAACGTATTCATATTCAAAAATCCGAATGATACGAATTCGTAGATTTTTTTATTCGTATTCGTATTCAGAAATAGGGGCCCTGTACGCTTTAAAACACAGCATTACTCATACACGGCAATCTTGTTGAATATTCCTTATTTAGACTTTTATGAATGGTCAAGCTAATTTGATCAGATTGAACTAAATGAAATTGGGCGATTCTATTAGACATACACGCTATTTCACTTTCAAATCCTAGCAGTTGGAAAGCCAGTAGTATGTCTCCCTGCGGCTTCTTCCTTGCGCAAATTTCTAGAAAATGTCATTCCAATCTGCTTAGCACTTTTATAATTTTTGTTTCCTATAAACCCAGCCTAACCAAACTCAGCAACAGCACGAGCAATACTAAACATAGCATACCGATTAAACAATTTCAAAATTATTATTTTACTATGTATCAATGTGTATGTGCCATTTTCACAGCTCGCTAAGATGTATGATATTTAATATTTGAAGTTATGTGTGTAGTTTCTCTCTGTTTCAAATGTATTTCCATTTCGATTTTTTGAGTCAATTGCACTATACATGCATCTTTTTTGTGACTTTCCATTTTAATCTGATGGAAACTGTAAAGGGGTAACCAGCGAATCAGTAAGAATCCTTACAGAATTTAACGAAAGTATTTCTTTATAGAATATTTGACATATGGCTGGAAACACACCGAATTAGACAAAACGTTTTTGCTTCGAGTAGGCAAGACGATTTCTCTAAACATAGTGCACATTCAATCAGACAAATTGTTTTTAGTCAAATTGTCTTGTGTTGCTTTATAGGTTGGTGTGAATTCATTTCATAGAATACAAAATGTCGTAGGAGTCAGAGGATTGATTTTGTATTATATGGTTATTATTTTATATATAAATATGATAAACTAACCCTAAAGATTCGGCAGTATGTATAATGTAGGTATATATATATATTGTAAGTAGGTATATTGTATTTTAATACAAGTTTTTTTGAACCACAAAAATCCTTATTAATTTGATTTTTAAAACAGCAATCATGAAACAACTTCAAACACTTTCTTTTTTTGATTCAATCAGTTTTGTGTTGTGTTGCTTTGATTTGTGTCAGTGTGAATTAACACATTGATTTATGGAGTATGAACACCTTCAATCATGTTTCATTAGTCAAATTTGACTTAACACAATTTTGCTTTATTATGTGTGAATGGACTCATAAAGCACAGTACAATGTTTGCCGTTCTATGTTTTATGAAACAAAATGTTTGACGTAAAATTGTTTTGCCTGATTCAGTGTGCATAGCGCTATACAATCGTATGCATTTTGGCCGCAAGTCGCTTTAAGACAAGAAAAAAACTTTTGTCTAATTCGGTGTGTTTCCAGCCTATCAGCCACCGAATCCATAATAACTGACACAAACAGTATTAAAATTGTACTGCGAATAGCAAAATTGTTACTTTTAAGAAAAGTGTGCCGTGAAAATTTTGATGTATTCTGACATTTCTTTCAGTTTCCGCGTTCATTTTCGCTCTGTTAAGTGGCAGCTGAACTGAACGAAAAGTTCTTAAAGATTCGCTGGTCAGTAACATGCACTTTCTGTATATCGCATTCTTACTTAAAGTTGTTACTGACTCGCTGGTTCACCCATAATTCGAATTATAGGTAGGTATAAGTGTGCAAGTTCGGTGCATTTTGTGTTGGTTTTTCTTGTATATAATATGCAATTTCGCTCGTACCTGATTTTTCGTTCCTTTTTTTACATGAAATTTTTGATTTACCACCGCTAAAGATTTTTTCACATAAAATTAATAGCAACAACGATACAACGATAGAAATCGATTATTAACTATGCTCTAAGAAATAAATAACTGATGAGTATAAAATTTTTGTTAATTTACTTTCGTCATTTAATAACTTTCGGCGGACGGAATATTTGAAAATTGAATTTTACTTCGTTTGTCTCAAGTAATAATTCATTTGAAAATAACTAATAAAAAAAATCAGGCCGAAGTTTATAAAAAGCATAACATAAACCTAAAATATATTACAACATAACAATTATAGTATTTCGATGAACAACATTTTAAACACTTAGCTTAAAATTTAATTTAGAAATACAATTTGCCCCTAGAAATTTAAATGGCATGTCCTAATTCAGCCAATTCTCAATAAATTTTAAATAAGTAGACTTTATATCAATTTTGACATTATATTTCATAATAATAATTTATAACGTTTTATTGCTCAACACTGTTCAATGCCCTGGGTATCTTGGAGGCTTTTCTTCACTATGTATAAATTGGATTGGCTCAAGGGGAATTAATCTGTTTTCATAATTTTCCACGTATTTCGGAGTATTTTGAGTTCGCATAATATTGATATGTGCCTGTTTTATTTCATTTGTTAAAAATCTCCATCGATCAGGTCTCATTATATTACTATCGGCTCGTATTAGATCACGTATCAAGTATCTCCATCGTTTAGGTCCACCTGGCAGTGCTTTCAGTTCTTCATCCAAAACAGAGTAGAAATATGGATTTGATGAATGGCTGACAGAATTTAAAATCAGCGGTAAATTTGAATAACTCGGATGTGGGTGTTGTTCCTGTTGCAATCTAGCCAACTGAAATTCTACAATATTATTAGTCGGTTGATTAATTTCATTCGGCATGGATCTCCAACCATCAGAACCTAAATATGTTGCTCTATTGGGATTTATCATTAAATTTTGATGCTGTATTTTTTCAAAGGTGTGCACATCCGAAGTGATTAAACTGCAGCCATCGTCCCAAACTGGCGGCAGAATTGGCTGTTTTGAGTAAGGTCGCTCTTCGTGTTGTAACATAGTTAAACGAAATTCGTTTTCATTACTGTTTGGTTGTTTATTCTCAATATCACCCAACTTCTTTGACGAATTAGTGATTTTTATAATATCAGGATATTTCCATAGTTTTGGTTCAATTGGCATTTCAATTAATTCTTCCTCTAAACTGGTTTCGAAATTTATATTTGTTGAACAAGCAGCTCCTACTACAAATTGCGTCTGACTTGTGCGGCCAACGTTTTGATTTTCTTCCAATATCTCACCAGGAAGTCTCGCTTGGTACTCATTTAACACGTTAAAACGATCCAATTGCAATGCATTAGAGTTTATCGAATTGTCAATGCAAGTTTGTGTGTTGATTTTTGGTTTCGAAAAATCTCGCGGCTCATGTTTCGGAGCTAATGGTACTTGTTCATTGCAAAAAGTATAATTTGATTGGTAAGAGCTATTCAATTGGTGAATTACAGGTTTTTCGTCAGGCATTTGTGCCATATTAGATGAGAGATCGTAATCTGTTACCTCATTTTTCAATGTTTCCTCAATTTCTATCCAAGGGTGTTGCGCCATTTTGAAAATTTTCAAATAATTTATGGGTTTTGTGAACAAGGAGTACCTGAACGAATGCAAATGATATTTAATGTATTATTTGAATAGACAAAGACACAATCAAATTTAATTGAAACACACGTTCAACAATTTATCAAATTTACTCACTAATCACATAATGACTGAACTAATAATTTTATTTTAATTAATTTGCGATTTAGGTACGTCTACTGGCAATCACTAAACCGATAATGAATATGGAATCGCGAACAGTAATGTTTGCTCTCGATCCAAAATAATATACATATTTATTGTGCCTTTTGCCGTCATAAATTTTGAAATTCTTGAAGAAATCTTAGAACGAGCTTAATAGCCGATTGGATTTCAATGTGAATCAATAGCAACTATTAAAGTTTCCCCACTCCTCTCCGCATAACATAATTTTGCTGTACGCAGCAAATTGATCATATTCAAAAGTATTTTGATTTTTGATACGCAGTTGGTTGTTTTACTCTTCATTCCCTAACATTATTTGTTTATGTTAATGATATGTTTGGTTATGTGGTTGTGTTACATTATTATGATTATAAGAAATTCTTTTACATATTTATACTCCTGATAAAAACAATAAGCTTAAATTAATTACACGAAATTTAAAAACTTGAAATTTTAAAGACGTATGTATGTCGAAAACAATCTAAAGTTTATTGAAACAATTTATACGCAAAGGGTGCATTTTTACTGTTGAATTCCTTTAAGATAACATTTGACACTAAATCCGAATAAAAAAACGGTTAATCTGTACACCGAACTACAACAAATGATACAAATATTTATTCGTATGATTTGTTGGGACAACCGCTCGCTCTCAATAACGCATTTCCGGTTTCAATTTAATGCTAAAATCGGCAGTATCGGCACACCACAACCAAATGTAACGAAAGATTATAGAGATTTACCGATTTTGTCAGCAACTATAAGAGGTTTGTTTTATTTAATGTCAAGTCACAACGACCATGTGTACAACAAGTTAAGAAGGCATGTGATTCATTGCGCTGTAATCTTACTATATATGCAGAGCGACTCCAAAACTAATTAGAAGTCGAGGCGACTTTTTAATCTATAATTTATTTGATCTCATCGTTACGATCTATAACCCAGATACTTCCCTTATTATTAACCTCTTTGGTATAGACAAAAGATGACCGGTTGTAATATAGAATTTGTCGTAGGATCACTCTGTTCGCGCTAAGCATTGAACCGCATCGGTTTTTGGAAGTATAACATCAGCAAAAATTAGTTATACAAATATTTCCCACAAGCGCAATAATTCACCAAACCGGTCTCAAATGAAGGTTGATACGTTGCCAATGTCTGTTACTCCCTACCGAAAACCGGGTCTGTGAAAGCAGCTTAATACTTTAAAGCGTATGTAATCAGGAAAATCGTATCGATAAACTGAATTAAGTCTTTCGAGTCTCGGTCGGAAATGATGACCAAAACTTTGATTGTACACAAGACTGCAAATATTTGATTCATCGAAATATTCATAAATGCTATCCGTGTAGGGCTAAATTAATAATGAACAAAACGCTGATCAAGCTGCAGCAAATGTTTCCTAAAAATACCCAGATACGCCATGATACAAATCACCCTGATGGAACAGCACATGGCGCACCTACTGGCAACTACTGCAACAATAGAAGATTGGCTAGGTCCTGTCCTATAACCAATGAACATATTTGATCATTTACATAACTGTTTGGGTCATTGCTTTATAGCAGAAGGTGACTATAATGCGAAACACCAAGGGTAGGGATTCCATGTTCAACAGTCTTCAAAGCAATAAAATGATACGGGGAATTAGGTTGTTCTTTGGACCGTTACAACAAATTCTTACATAACACATTTGAAAATACTCATATAATATTATGTTAGGTAAATTTACATTAATAAATATTGTATCAATGTTTAATAATTTAAATTTGCAATACGTAATGATACAAACAATTGTAATCTTCTATATCTACATATAGATTTTTGGATATTTAGTGTAAAATCAAAAATAAATCGACACGGGGGTAAATAAATCGGTATGATGGTACGATGGTAAGATGGAAAGATGGTATAATTATATGATGGTATAATAATATGATGGTATGATGGTATAATGGTAACAGTAAGTAGGGAATGGCTTAAGGAACAAAAATTATATAGTGCCGATGTGTGTTTTTACCCTGCGGGGTGGATACCACCCCTTATCGGGGGCGGAAATTAGTACAATCAAAATAACCGCAGAAATAGATAGAGGGATGAATTCTAAGCAAAAAATGTTCTATGATGTTTTTTTTTTCGATAAATCAACATTTTTTGTCTAAAATGCATGTTTGAGGGCTATACGAAAATTTCACCAAAAACGCGATTGGTTTTTTAACGATAACTCCTTCATTTTAAAGACATCTAATCGCTCCAAGAGCCATTTTACAGGGAATTTCAAGTGCCACAAGGCCTGTAAAGTTGCAATTCCTTAAAACCTTCCTTTTTGAGATTTCCTAGTGAAAAGAGCTCGGGGAAGGTGGTCCTCGCACTCAAATGCAAACTTAAAACGGTGATATCTCAGTTAATTTTTATCCTAGAGAAATAAAAATTTTTAAAATTTTTGCAAGAAAAGCTTTAATTTTTGTACTCTTGCATTTTGTATGTATCTTAAAATGTGAAAAATCATTTCAAAATTGAATCAAACTTTTGTTTAAATCTAGGCATTCTAAACCGCTCAAACGTACAATAGATTACATACGTTTAATTTCAATTTTTGCGGTTAAGCCACTGGTTTCATTGCTGATTTTTTATCCGAAAAAACGAGTCAACCATTTTACTTTTATCAAAACTCCGTAGGTTTTAATGCTAACCACTTTTACCAAAGGTCTCATTTTAAAGGTCTTTGAAATTACTTTAAAAAAGGTCGGACAAGTTTTCCTCCAAAAATTCGTCGTTTCTCCGTTGTTTAACCACAGAGATCATACACTGTCTCAAAAAATTGTCCGTACAGTACTCGGTTAAGGAAACATTGATCAAAAAATAATTACAAATCAAACAAAAAATTCAGTTTTTATTTTTCTTAAACTCAAGTTACATTTAACAATCTAAAAATAATAATTATCATGATGCAAATTAATTTACTTTTAGGTTTAAAACATTCTAAAACGATCTCAAATAATTGTCCGTACATTTGCACTTTTGTTAAAATTAACACTAGCACTGTTATACTCCTATTTTCAACTTCGAAAGCTGAAAAAACGTCAAATACATCTAATAGAAAAGGAAATAAAACAGAACCGAAAGCTTAGTGCTCCAACGATCGCTGCCAAACTTTATCAACGCGAAAAAGGAGCGATAAAACCTCAGACAATACGCAATATTGTGGATAAACAGAGTATCGTCGATGTGCGACACGCAAGAAATGTATTTGCCGACAAAAAAATATTAAAAGCGCTTAGAATTTGCATTGTGATATGTGAGTGAGCCCGAAGAGTTCTGGGAAAATGTTATTCCCTCGAACGAAAGTGAATTTAAAGTTTTTGGTTCATAGATGGGCGAGTTATGGTATGACGGAAACCCAACACTGAACTTGAGTAAAACATCGTGGCGGAAGTATAATGGTTTGTGGAACTTTTAGTTGAAGAGGTGTAAGACATTTCACCTTCGTTGAAACCATAATGAACCGGAATTTTGGATATTTTGAAGGATAATTTGTTTAATAAGTGCTGAGAAAATGGGACATGGGCACGATTTTCGCTCCGTACATGACAATAACCCGAAGCATTCATCAAAGCTGATCAAGGAATGGTTATTGTACAATGTAAAGTCAACAATTGCTCATCCTCCCCAGGCCCCAGATCTCAACCCCATTGACAATTTATGTCATTATTTGGAGCGAAAGATCCGCGAACACCAAATTGGCTGTGAGGAACAATTAAAATGGGTCATTGTGGAGGAATGGGCCAAAAATTCCCCCCGAAATAACTCGGAAGTTGGCCTTCTCAATGAAAAGAAGGTTGCAAAGTGTCACGTTACAACACCAAATATTAGACCTTATTTGTTTACCAAATTCCCTCAACTTCTTGTGTACGGACAATTATTTGACATCTTTTTAGGCGGTTTAAATAGTAAATCATATGAAACGTGAAAGTAAATTAATTTATATCATGATTATTATTATTTTCAGGTTGTTAAATGTAATGTGAGTTTTTTAAATTTTTTTTTAAAATTTTCTTAAGAATTTTAATTAAAAATAATTATTTCTTTTTGTTTGTATCCGTGTCAAGGGTACGAAATAAATATTTGCAATGGAAGATGTACATAGATTGTAAATACCAAAGCAAATACCTGGTTTTTGGAAGAATGCAAGAGGAAAAGAGTGTTCCCTAAATTTATAAATTTAAGAACTGGCAATATGCCAAACTTTAGTAGTGCGAGTTGAAAGTCTACGAACTACACCTTAAACTAACTAAATGGAAAACAAACACGGAAGCGGGGTGCACAGATTTTCCGTTTGCCTATGAGGAATTCGAAGGCTGAAGTAAATTTGAATAAAAAGGTGCATTGAATAAAAAGCTGAGATCACTAGAAACGACATAGAGACAACGATCAGAAATAACATCCCAAAAGAAAAAGGTTAGACATTCCGGACTATGTGAGGAACTTGTCGTCGGTCACACAAACGAACACACAATGAGTGCTACATCGATTTAGTCGGATGGTCCAGATTGTCCAGAAGCCTGACCATGAACGATGAAGCTGCAGATTTATTTTTTTATATTTTTATTTTTAACATGTGAAACCATCTTATCCTTACACAATCTATTATGAATGAGTTCCTGCTCAAAATAAATTGTGGAAGTATGGGGTTTGGTCCCTAAATGAAATTTATGTAAATAGGCAAATAAATAAATAAATAAATAAAAAAATTAAAACTGAATTTTTTGTTTGATTTG
Organism: Tipula vernalis; assembly: GCA_958295665.1. Taxonomy (NCBI): domain Eukaryota; kingdom Metazoa; phylum Arthropoda; class Insecta; order Diptera; family Tipulidae; genus Tipula; species Tipula vernalis. Next base: position 259,420,821 of record OY282560.1, read on the forward strand.
TTGTTGAATGAAATGTATGATTAGTGTTGTTAACGGTATTATTCGTAAAATCCGCCTTTGGAAGCATGTTAAACAAATTTCAATAAAAAGACATGAGTTCATCTGGAAATCTACACCTCTACGAGAGAGTTTTTACGCCAACTTCTTCCACAATGTGCAGCAAGAAGGCCAAAACAATGAAGAACTTGAATAAATTCAAACAGGAAACAGGAATATAAAATAATATAAAATTAATTTTATTGTACTGGAGATGAGGCATTTCCGCGCTTCCCATTAGAATTTGCATTGAAAAATCTAAAGTAACATGAATCATCCGAAAATGAAGAATTTTAATTTTTTTTTTATTTTCATAGTAAACCATAGCACTTTTGTAAAGTAGGGTGACTTGGTATTGCGAGTGAAATGGCACAGTAACAAATTCTTTCAGTTCTCTCTCTCTCTCTCTTTCTAAATCAACACACGAAACCATTATTTTGTCTGTCGTGAAATAGACTTCAAACGACACAGTACTGCATTCCCAGTGATTTTATAATTTTATAACATAGGGAAGAAACTATTTTTTTGTGGTTCAAATTATTTTGTTGTCGTTTGTGTAAATCGGTAAGTAAACGTCGCAGGGGTAAGAAACGTATTTCAAAATACAAAGCGGTGATTGTTTTTTGGATATCGTGATCGGTTTTTAGGTTATGTTTAAATTTGTGTGGGTAATTATTATACGACTATATAATTGTCATTCGGGTGAAATGGCAGTTGAAAATTTGAGGTAAAATAGTATTCTGTGCCACTTCACCTTAAAACAAATACATTTATGGGGTTTCAATTTTTTTAATTATTAAAATAATTTGCTTACGTTTTTATTAATTTATTTACTTTCGATTATTGTTTAATTCTTAAGAAATGTCTACAATATACATGCGTAAAAATTCTAGCAGATCCAATTGGACAGAAGAGCAATTGACCTGTGCCATCGAAAACATAAAATTCATCTAAGTTCAATTAATGAAGCAGCGAAACAGTATAAAATTCCGGGCGCTACATTACGAAGGTATCTAAAATTACAAACAGAAAACAAGCCCGCTCTTGGGTCTCGTTCGTGTTTTTATTCGCAATATACGAATCAAAATTGGTTGCCCATATTAAAAAGATTTCGGCCCATTGATTTGCTCCTACAAGAGACGAATCGTATTGTTTGGCTTTTGAATTAGCCGATAAAAGTAAAATGAAACAAAATTTTAATCTACGAACTAAAATGGCCGGAACTGGTTGATTTACTCTTTTCATGAAACGCCACAAAGATCTATCCGTAAGAAAATCGGCAGGACCTTCAAAACCATGCGCTGATAGTATGAAAAAAATGAGGTAAAAAATACTTCAAATCATTTGGTAAAATTAAACATGAAATCATGTCAATTAAATAATAAACCTGGGTACGTTATTACGGAGAAAGGCTCTAAGAATAGACGGAACAATTACTGTAATTGATTGTTGCAATGCAGAAGGTCACTTTATGCCACTGGCTTGCGTTTTTAAAGAAAAAAAAAAAAAGCGGAATGTGAAGACGGAATGCCTCCAGGATCGGTTGTATATTTGTATTCAAAATCAGCTTTTGTCATTGTGACATATGTTTTATTTGATTAAAAGAACATTTCTCCGTTAGAAAACCGCGCGGAAAGGTAGTTTTAATATTAGATAGACATTTATCCCATTGAATATGCAACATATAGTATAATAAAATAATCCTTCTTTGCTTAATACCGCACACCACACAATAACCACCATTTTCCAGCCTAAAGGCCTAAATTGAAGGCGATTAAGTTTCTGTGTAAGGGTTGATTTAATAAATGAATTGCAAACTTCATAAAAATGCAATTTAAATGATTTGAAAAATGCCCTATCTAAAGATAGGGCATTTTTCAAATCATTTAAATTGCATTTTTATGAAGTTTGCAATTCATTTATTAAATCAACCCTTACACAGAAACTTAATCGCCTTCAATTTAGGAATTTACTATCTAAAGCTTGGGACAATGCAGCCAATACCAGCCTAACCATTCTCATCTACAGGTATTTACCCGTTCAATCACGAAATACTACTAGATTAAGTTTTTACTAGCGCCCAGCAAAATGCAGAATCGACGGTAAATGGAAGACTCAATGACATAATTCCAAATAGATAAATCAGAGGGATTAACTACTCCACCGGCACAAACCATGATGGATTCTGGTTAATGGATTCAATTTTAATTTTTCGCAAATTGAAATGTTCAAAACACTTTTGTCTGAAGTTCGAACAAGACGCAGGTAATCTTAAAAAATAATGGCATGGAATATCACTCGCTCATTCCTCTGACGTAGAAACTAGAATCAAATATATTGTATTTATAAACGAAATTAATTGAAATTCCAATATATGAAGTGAGTTAGTGTAAATAAATTTATCCGCAAGGTAGGACAGAAATCAGATTAAGTGTTCTTAATATAGTATTCTGGATTTGTATTGCGAATTATGATGATATTAACGCCAGCCATATTTATACCTTAATCCTGTATAGTAATCATACAGGGCTTTTTAACCTTCTCAGCTTAAAATAAATTTTACTCACCTGCATTAGCATAGATGTGACCATCAAATTTCAGTTCCTCCAAAACCACCCCCATATCAATAACTTTATCTAGAAAAAACACTTCTTGATCGGGAATAGGAATTTTATTAATACTATTTGTACCTCCGAAACTTACGGTTTATTACAATAGACTGCATACCTTGATCAACAAGTTCCCGGAATAACCATTGTGTGGCGCTCCCATCGTTCCGATTTGAGTTCTGTTTTTTTTTGTTAAGTTGGTACATCTGTTGTTGATATTCCCTCTAATAACACGAACAATGCTAGCCTCCAAGGCGTCAATTATTGCTCGATCTTTGCGCAAAATTTTCCATGTAGTGGGCGGACAGAGCCCCAATTCCTGCGAACGACGACGAATCAATAAATTTGGATCTTCTTCCACACTTTCGTTTACAGCGGCGATATTCTCTTCAGTACGCACATTCTTTCGACGTGTTGATGTTATTGCATCCTCTAGAGAGTATGTGGTACGAAATCTATCCACAGTTCGACGATTATATACGCCATAAAAATCACGAAATCGTCTATAAGTTGCGCGAATCATCAAATTTTAATAATTTCGTAGCGTTGTTCAAGCGTGCGTCTATTCATGATGATTTGCCAGAGAATACTGAGATCTACCAGAGTATATTTTTCATAAAAATTTAATTTTTTGTTTTATTTTTTACAATTTCAAGTTCTATCAGGCTTAAAAAAACACCCTTTATATTATTATTAATTAATTAATTAATTATTAATTTAATTGTATAATCTTTTGGCGCATTCTATTTTGAGCATGAGCTGAGGTATAATGCTGCCTAATAATATGAGGAATTTGATTAAAGAATGACGAAGCGGTAACTAAAAAATATTTTCTGAAAAATTCTAAATAGAAGACCGGAACATCGAATATGGAATTATCATTATTTCTAAAATTGTAGCGTACATTAAGCCTCATCGTCCGGTATCCAATCTTTAAATAAAATAACCGTAAAACTTTATAAACATACAGCTGTTGCAAAGGTAAAATCCTTAGACTCAAAAATAATAGGCAAGAAGAGTCACGAATTGACATAACAAATAAGACGCATCGCGTGGTTTTGCACAGTAATGAAAGTCTTCAATGATGACATGTAGCAACCACCCCAGCAAGCCAGTGTATATTCTAACCTGGAATTAATACAAGCATAATAGAACTTAATTAAGGCAGAGCGTGGGGCTATTCTTCTAAGCAAATATACCATACTTAACGCATTATTGATAGACGTTTTAACCTTAGCGATATGAAATTTCCAATTTAGGTGACAGTGAAGGATAATTCCCAAGTACTTGAAACTTTCAACGGTTTCAATCAAAAAACACGAATTGGAACAATTGTCAAGAGTACAAGAACGGCTATGAAACTTAACTATAGGCGGATTGGAATTACTGTAACCAATTTAAAAATACATAATTTTCGTTTTTTCGCTTAAAATGAATGAATTGTATTCAAACCACTTACTAAGAATAGCTAGATCAGTACTGATCTGGTGGCTTACAGCTAATGTAGAAGGCCCATGAAAACACAAGCCCATATCATCTGCAAAAGCTACAACACGGCCTGAAAAATTGGCCCAAAGGTCCCAACACAGACCCTGAGGAACACCAATATTTAAAACATAAGGTTTGCTCTTAGTGCCATTGACCATCACTAAAGCTTACTTCTGAAACCAATTCTGTATAGTTTATGCAATAAGAGGTTATGACCCACCATGTCAAAAGCCTTTTCCAAGAATCAGATTCAGTCAATGACAAATTAACAGTATTTAGGAATTCAATTAAAGCAATTTCAGTAGAAAAATTACTTCTAAACCCGTGTTGATAGCTACTAATTATATTATGGCTCTCTAAGAAAAGGTCCATTCTACTTTTAATAACTTTTTCCATAACTTTTAATAAAACTGGTTGAAATGCAATAGGTCGATAGTTATTAAAGTTACAACGCGAACCATTTTTGTGCAATGGAAGTGCAATTGCTGTTTTTAACATTTCCGGTACAATACTATTGAATTTCTCCGAGTTGCTATTTAAAGGTAACATATCAGATTTAAGCTTCGAGGCAACATTACCAAAATAATTTCCAAATTCATCAGCAATATCAGAAGCAGAAGTTAAACTTTCATTACAAGATGTTACAATTGAACTAATGAGATTTACATCAGAAGATTTATTACTTAACACATCAACAATTTTCGAATTTTCTTACATAATAAACTTCCCGCGCAATTTCAATTAGCTTTTTTACTTTATTAATATTACCAACAACATACTGTTGGAAGCGATCTTTATCTTTAACACGCTTGGCCTTTTTTAGTAACCACTTTTTAAATTCAATCATGTTCAATCAATAAGGCTTCAGTTATCCATGGCCTCATAGAACACCTTTTACGCGGCTTGTTTTTATCTAAACTATCTAAATAAACTAGATTCCATAGTTCTAAAAGTCTATTAGTTGCAGCAGCTGGATCATTGATAGTGAAAATAGATGAGTAACCAGCTGCACTAATCTTTTCAACAAATTTACAAATATTAGTTTTAAGCTTATCAGTTTTACAGCTATAGGTACCTCTTAAACTTAATGATATTTAGCTTAATGTGTGTAAGATAATGGTCACTAATCTTATAGTTCAATAACGGAACATTATTCGAGAGAAGTCATTGTCATGTAATCTACAGAATTGTTCAAATAAAAATGTAACGTTTTGTAATGTTCTACTCATAGCGAGTAGATGTGTTGGAAGGCGACTCTGACTGTGATGACGAAGAAGAAGCGTCAGAATGTCATAGGATCACCTATCGATGAAACATACTACACTGCAAAGGTCGGCAAGAATAAAAAACACCCCATTTGTGCAAGAAAGGACACCCTCTTGTAACCTTATTAGAGGCTGTATTAACAAGGTAAAACTTCCTCCAAGAAAAAACGTAGATTCACTGGTGGATGCTTTTTCCCTATTCATAAGCGATTAAGTTATTCAACTTATCGTACTCTACCAACTTGTACGCTTACGAAAAATATGCAAAAATCTGTAAGCCAACAGACGAAGTTGAGGTTCCCTGTTTCATCGGATAAGCAGGATATATCAGATTTGCAGGAATTTTGCCATCCTCTATTTGGGAACATTTTACTCAAACTAAGCATGTCATGCCACAAATTTAAGTTACTGTACAAGTATATTCGGTTCGATAATAAAACAGTTCGCACGGCTAGAAGAAACCGTGACAAATTTGCTTCTTTTCGATAAATTTGGGATGTGGTAAATGCCAATTTTATATTACATTATATCCCCGGAGAAAACCTGATAGTCGATGAGTAATTGTACCCTATTGACGCAGAATATCTTTTTCACAATAAGTTAAAGCCGGATAAATACCGAATGATTTCATGACTACAGCAATTTGCTGTAATTCTATAAATAAAACTTCTTTTTAATTGTTTTAATGTTTCAAATGAATTGTTAAACGCTGAATAAAAATAAATACTCAAATATTTAATAAACTTGATTTTAATGTGAAAATACCATATGATTGATGAGGGCTAAATTTTTCGTAATTCTCATTCAGATCGAAACTGAACTTGAAAAGTTCTTGATAATTTCGCTCTTCATTTTTCTAGGTTAGGTTAGGTTTGGGTGGCGATTCACTAGGACTAGGCATAGACACAATAATGGTCCGTAGCCATACCACGAATAATTGTTTCCTTCAACTCATTGGAACCATTTTGAGCTATTAACAAAGCTCTGGATACTCCTGACGTCCATCCTACCGAGGTCCATCAGGTCCTTGAAGAGGGGTGTCCCTAGAAACTTTAGTATGTTTTTTCTTGCCAGACGAGGGCAGGTGCAAAGAAGATGAAGTACTGTCTCTTCCTCCTCTTCGTCCTCACAACTACGATAGTAGTCATGTGAGAAGACACCAAGTCTACTCGCATGCCTCCCTACGAGACAGTGCCCCGTAATCACTCCAACAACCACACTGATCTGACTTCGCTGAAGTAAGATCAACTGTTTGGATCTCGGCCAAGTTCAACTTTGGCCAGACCTGCCGAGTTATTACGCAAGAGGTGATACTTGACCATCTGTCATTCGTCAGCTTGCTAGCTTCTTCCTGAAGCAGCAGTTTGTATACCGCAAGAGGCATTTCAATATCCTTTCTGCTTTCTGAGAAGTAGTCCGTTGTACCACGTCGAGCCAGTTCATCGGAGATTATATTCCCTATACTTATGAAATGTCCTGGCACCCATAAAATGTGGATGTTGAACTGATCGGCCATCTCGTTAAGAGATAAGATACAGTTCTGGACTACTTTCGACGTGAGGAGATGTGATTGAAGCGCTTTTATGGCAGCCTGACTGTCCGTATATATGCGAATATCACAAACTGATATTACATTATACCTCAACCAGTCTACGACTTCCTTTATGGCAGTTTCTTCAGCTTGAAAAATGCTACAGTAGTCGGGGAGACGGAAGGAGAGATTTAACAGAAGTTCCTCGCAGAACACTCCAGCCCCGACTTTCCCGTCCCGTTTTGAACCATCAGTGAAGAAGTTTATAACTCCTGGTTCCAAAACTGCACCCATCATCCAGTCTTTTGGTAGCGGCTTTTCAATTTCATGCGATAGATTGCCGTACTTCAGATCCAGCACCTTCATAATTTCGAGATACCTATTGCGAACTTTTTCCGGAATGGTTTGTTATTTTTCCGTCGAATGTTGGTGGCTTTAACTTAATCGATTGAACGGTCTGAACCACTTGCGTCGTTGATCCACTTGCCTTGACATTAGGTAATTCTTTCTCGAGACGTTGAACCTTTGCTTGTAATTTTTCTTCAACCTGTTGAATCTTCGTTTTGACAAGTTGAACTTCCGTTTGCAGTTTCTCTATTTCACCATGTACATTTGTAGACAATTGTAGAATTTTCTCGTCCATTTTCTTTTGACCTTCGGCAATTTGCCCCATCTGATGCTCTATAATTTGGTTTGACTATTTTCGTGTTTTCATTTCGTGTTTAATTTGTTGGTTAGACTGATTTATTGTCTCCAACTGTCGCTCATTTTGTTGTTCCATTTTTAGATTTAAGTGCTCAATTTTCTCCAACTGTCGCTCGTTCTATTTTCCCATCTGGTGTTTTATTTCTTCGTTTGACTTGTTCATTACAGCCATCTTTCCCATCATTTGGTTCATATCCGCCATTAACTGCGACCAATCGAAACTTCCAGATGGTAGTTGTGTTGTTTCGACCAATCCTTGTTGTACCGTTTCAGCTTCTGTCATTTATACGATTGCCGCATCTGTTATTTCTACGCCAAACTCATGATCGTCTGAGTTTAACCCTTCGTTAAGCTGCTTTGCTATCATCAGTGCCCAAACCCCGTTTCTCAAGTTCCTTTTTTAATTCTGGAACTCTTAATTCCGAGAGAATCATTTTCATTGTTTTACTATTCACAATCTCACCGCTGTCACCAATTGTTACGTTTTTGCCTTGTCAATCAAGGTTCGTATCACTGGATTGTGAATAAACCAAATCAATTAAATTTATCACCAACGAATACTTTTATTTAACACAAGAATTATTTCAACACAATATTTTAACAATAATTCACAAAATCACTTTATTTTAATATTCCCACAATTTTACTGATCACTTATAATTTTTATTTCGTACTAAAACACTTTTTAATTCCTTTATAATATTCACACTATCGCTTACCAAATACTAATAATCCAATTCGACTTCGTTCGCCTTTTTATATACACCAACCAAACTTCTAGAAATTTCATGACTTTTCCAGTAAGAATAGTCTAGAAACATTCAGAACAGTTTTATCATGGAAAATGCCATTTTAGTACAGTAAAATATTGAGCTATTAATTTAACTTACTCTATTACACCCTAGGTGTCACCGTAACAATACTTTTAAAGTCACTATACAAAATTTCAGTACAAGATATTGTTACGGTGACGTAATAGAATAAGTTAAGTTAATAGCTCAATGTTTTACTGTACTAAAATGGAATTTTCCATGATAAAATTGTTCTGAATTTTTCTAGACTATTCTTACTGGAAAAGTCATGAAATTTCTAGAAGTTTGGTTGGTGTATATAAAAAGGCGAACGAAGTCGAATTGGATTATTAGTTTGAGTGATATAAATAAATTCGATGGTAATATATTGAATTGTTTTGTTTTATTCATAATTCAGTGATTCGAACCTTGATTGACAAGGCAAAAACGTAACAATATTACACACTCAGGAAAGGAAGTCATGATCCAAAAATCCCACGAAAATTTGATCCAAAACTTAATTTTTCTTTTATTGTTTGTAATAATATAAGATCTAGCTGAGATGAGCCACGATCCTTGTTATATGTTGGCTCAGTAAACATAACATCCAATGAAAAACGTTGAAGAAGGTAACGTAAATTTGCACGAATTTTACGATCAAGAAAATTATTTTTAGCTGCTTGAATTACTTAAACTGTTCTGTTTAGTTGTTCTATTGTTGGTCTTAGTCCAAATTAATCACCCGGAATCAGCGTCTTCTCTAGGAATGTAAGATTGTTACGCTTAAGTAATAATTTGTCTCGTATGAGAACTAACTTCTTCTGTGGCCTTGCCTGGAATTGGCGTTAATATTGCTTGTGAAACATAGCATTGCATATAGGGAAGTTAGCAGGTCTATGTTTTAGAACATATACAATGATTATTTCAGATCAGGTTTTGGTATAGATGCCATCTCAAGTCGATTTTATTCTCACTTCAAATATAATGTTGTTGGTTGCTTATCAAATCTTGTTAAACCTGCATTGGGAGAGGAGAATTTTCCATTTGGGTGACAAAAATTACACGAATTCTGAAAGATGGTAGTAACACAGAATTAAGTAACTATCGAGCGACATTAGATTACGTTGTATTTGAAGAAAACGGCACAGCATCGGGTGGCATATGTACAAATTGACGAACACAAAAGTAATCAACTTGTCTTCCCATCTAGGTAATACAGTAAATAGAAGACAACCAATCAGAACACAATTAAAACAGAGTATATTTTCTTAAATCTTGTTTTTTTTTGTTATTTTATTTATAATGTATACGTATATTTATTGTGTTTTAGTCTTAACAATTAATTATTTATTAATTAACAAAAATACTAAATTATTAACATAACTTTAAATCGTTATTTAAATAGGCAGAGAGGTGCGTCTAAACCATTTTGCTGTTTATTTCATAACATTTTGATTTGTAGTCTCGATGAAGTACTTGATACACGTGTACACTCCATTCTGCTAAATGTCCAATAATTTTAGTTTTCAATTATTTTTATTTAATTTACAATTTAATTAGTTCTGTATGATGCATTTTTTGTTCACATTTTAAATTTAAAAATGGCGCGAGTTAAATACTAATTAGTTATTGTTAAAATAAAGGGTTAATAAAAAAAAAAAAAAAAAAATTAACTTTTAATATTCAATAAGGGCACTTATGTAAGATAATTACTTAATTAAATTTAAACTATCTAAATTCCAAGAAGAAAACAAATGGCATTTAATAATCGATTTCTCGGGTGATGATTGAGACATTTTATTGGAACCGTTTTTATTATAAAAGTATTGACGGATTTATATAATAGTGCTGTAATTGGGACAATGGCCCTTCTTGATTTGTTTGATTTATTTTGACAGTATTATATTCTATTGTTCGTGGTTGCGTTAATAAACTTGACTAGATTAATGGAAAATGTTTTTTTTTAAATACATAATACTTTTAGCTATACGCATACGCCAAGCTCTCGGAATAATGACTTAGCGATAAAATTACTGTTGTGTTTGTTAAATATGTTGTGAATATACTGTGTCGTGTGAAATACTTTAATGTAGAATCACAAAAATAGAATAAATATTATACACAAAATAATTTAGATTTAGAACTGTTTGAGGCCAAATTAGTGATGGGACCACATGTCTTAAACAAAAAGATTTTAAAACTTTATTTGCTTGACTCCCAAATGAAATAAAAATCTTTTTGTTTAAATGAAGTAGCGCAGCAAAGTGACGTAAAATCACTTTCGTGAATTATTTCTCAATTCAATAATAACTGGTCCTGATTGTGGTGCAATCTCGTATCGATCACTTTTATACCGTAACTTTATCGGATCATCATTGTATCGACTTTTTGTAACGGTTTTTATTTCGCTCGATTCAATTGTTTCCTTACGATTACCATCCCGTGTTGGTATCGTCTTTTTCGAAAAACTTTGTACCGTATTTGTAATGCTTGGATTTTTTGGGTCTTCCGATTTCGTTATAAATTTATACGTTTCATTGTAGTCATCTGTGCTTGAGCTACCTCGCCGAATTATACTCGCCGTATCTTTATTAATTGTGATTGGTGATCGTGATCCAACCGATGATGTTGTTTCACGTTCACTGTATTTATATAGATTTTTGTTTTTAGTTCTGATTTCTTCATCGCCGTGAAGTGTTTTATACAATTCAGGAGCTTGATCTTGCAGTCCCTTCAAAAACACTTGCCTTTTATCGTATACCATATTATTATTAGATATATTTCCATTTAAACGATCACGCCTTATATCATCATAATCCATTTTGGTTAAATCACGTGTACTTCGGCTTACTAAATTTACGATTGATGGACTTTTTAGCTGCGGCCCTGACTCATTTAAATGTGGATTTGATTTGTACATATTTGCCGCATTCATATGATTTGCGTGATTGTTCAGGTTCCGTGTTAATTTTGACATATAAATCGGGCTCGGATCATTTGTTCCATTCAAACCGTGTACATTAAAACTTTTACTACGATTTAAACTTTTGTAGGTGCGAGCTGGTTTGGCGGGTCCAGTATTTTGTGAATGGTGTACCGAATTCACAATCGATACATTAATGGTGGACGAATGTATTGGTTTGTGTTCTAATTTACGTGGTAGTGTTTGTACACTGCGGTACATTTCTTCGTTGTTGTGATTTAACCGATTGGAATTTAAACGGTTTGAACTTTTACTGAAGCGACCTAAGGTGCTGGAATTTGTTGTTGAGCTGGGTTGTGGCTGCCTGCTTGATGATAAGTTTGATCTGTGAAAATAAAACAACAGAAAAACAAAAGATAAGTAAATTATATGTATACATTTTTAATTTTAATTTATTTTTGTATCAAGGTTTTCATTGGTAGGTAGGTTTAGGTTATGTTTCGATTTCAACGTAAGATATTTGGCTCGATACGCTGGTGGGTAGATTGAATTGGTTAGAAAAAATGTGTATACGATTAATTTATGATGTTTTCAGTTTTGGTAACATGAGCTATTGTTGTTCAGTGTATATGGCAATTTTATTTTATAGGATGTTCGTTTATGTATAAGATAACAAACGACGATTATTGCATTAGATATTTTATACTATTACGACAATATGTTTTATCGACAAATGTTTACAGGTCGTAGTTAGTTACATTAATACCGAAACTTTCAAATCGGAGGGTTAAGTGCACCTAGTACTGTTTTGCAATGCAAACGAGAGCCTAAATTGAAAACTTACCCAACTTAAGTCAATGTGAATTACGCCAGGGTTGTTCACAAATGTTTCGGGTAATTTTACAAGTCTAAACTGTTTCAGCCTTTGTTTTTGCAGTAAATCAAGTTCAAATCATAATTAGGTGTATACTTCGGGTTATTGTTGCTGTTGCTACTGATGACGGTTTAGGATTACAGACAACATAGTGGATAATTTTCAGAGAAACGGCTTTTATAAAAGTACTTCAACTTCTGAAACACTATAGGTAACTTTTCTATATTTTAATTAGTATTTTTTGCCCCAAATTTCACTGTAATTTACCTAACCTACAAAGATGCAAAGAAAATTTATAAATATATAAGAGGATCATATAAAGTATAGATTAAGTAGGTAAGTATAGATTAAATGACCGAGTAACAAATATAAACCTCACTATGAAATTTGTAAAATAATGTAACAATGTAATGATCAAAATTTATAACTACAAATATTGCTACAAAACACCGAAAACAACAAAAGAAAAATCGAAGTTCATAACGAATTAAATCATTAACACAAACCGTAAATATTTTATTTAGAAAAAACTCGGCAGATTATTAATACTGGCCGAACAACTTTCCCCTCTGCTTAAAATATTGTGATTGTGACTGGAACTAAACGTGTTAAATAAAATGCGACCGTCAAGCAAAAATCCATCCGTCAAAATATAAAATTGTTTTTATTTAATGAACTGAAATTAATTTTAATACAATTTTCTACAAATAAGGTGGAGCTTATAGATTCGAACTATTTTTTAACAATTTTGATATTGAAAATCAAATAATTTGGTCAAAAATTGGATTTGACGTTTTGAAATGCCTGTTTGCCGTTTATACATGGGGCAATGCCTTTAATTCCATTAAAGAAATACAAGACAAAATACTGTTATCGACATCAATATATGCTGCGAATGCAGAGTAGTTTTAAGAGACCATTCCCACCAAGCGCGGTTAGCGAACGCGAGTTAACAATTTTTATAAAATTGTGATATAAAAAACAAATATGTATATCCAAACTATTTTATACCTACATATTTATAAGACTAGTATGGATTTATTCAATTTCACTGTAACATTTTTTAAACGAATTTCATTTTTCTCTAATTTTGAAATACATACTTTTCAGGCTTAATTAAATTTAGTTTGATTGCAAACATCCTACTAGTCTTATAAATAGTAAAAAAATTGTAGATACGAGTTGTTTATAACTTAGTTGTATAAAAATTGTTTACTTGCATTCGAAATTGGCACTTGGTGTGACTAGTCGGTAAAATCTGGAAAATATTATATGTCGTTTTAGACAAAATGTTTTGTCTGCATCTACAGGCAGGGAAACCTTACCCGACGCCATATTTGACGCTCATCTTAACCGATGTGTTAATTTTTATGGTAAAAAATATAGCAGGTGTAGTGCGCTATATTTTTGACCATAAACATTAACGCGTCGGTTCCTTAATCTTATCTTCCTTAAAACAATTTTTTATTTTCTCACTACTACGAAGTTATAATGGTTAAGTATTGTAATCACGAAAAAAATTGTGTTCCAGATTTGCACATTTCTCGACAAATTACCAGAACTTTAAAATATCGATTAAAAAATGTCGTGTCCGTCCTTTCGTCCTTCCAGTGAAAATTTTTCTTTAGTTTTGCGTTTTATTCCATTTTCACAAATATTGATATTGTTGGTCGAAATTTTGTACAAAGGTATGTTTTAGTAATAAAAAGAATAGACGGGGTTGCACTAGAAAAGAAAACTGCCCAATAGTTTTTCTCTAAAACGGCATCGACGATTTTATTTATTGTTAATGATAAATTTGACAATCCATCATCTACCTGTTTTCAAAATTTGGTGATTTGAGGTGATTGTAAAAAAATCAATAAAAAAATTTGATTGAACTAAAACTGTCACCTTGCAAATTTCAATAATTGTTCCGTGAACGTCTTTAAGACAATTTAATAGATTATCGTGTAATTTGAAATTTAAATTTGTAAATTTATATGCAGTACTTTGCTGTTGGCAAATAATACTGTCAATATTTCCAAGAAAAATCTAGAAAACTTTTAAATCTAAATTTGTATGTGACAAATGGGAATTTTTTGATTCGGATCACCTCGTTTTCTAGATACAACACAATCTCGAAAATAAAAATTTTGAAAGACAATAATCTCGAAAAAATTCCGACTTATTAAATGGTTTCGAGATTTTATAAAATGTTGTTTTTATGACTTTAAAATCATTTTATATGAAACAGGGCAAAGAAAAAAAATCCAACCCTTTTGTTGGGGCTCCTCGCCTGTCATTTAAATTCGTGCATATTTTTTGAAAGAAAGATTTTAAAATAAAAAAAAAAACAAAAAAATTATTTTATGAGTAATATCAGAGCCTTCTAGAGTGTACAGCCATAATCATACGTCATAATTTTGTAGAAGCTTTTTTAGTGGTCTAACTTTCAATGTTCGCCATAGGAATTCATAGTAAAATTGATGTTAAAATTAAATCAAGTTTTTCAATGAAAAAAGCAAAAGTAGGTATGAACAAACGGCGTGAGGAGCGGCGGGAGATACCGGGTTCGAATCCCTATAGGTGATGACGATGAACACAACTATGACTCCCTGTTGAGAGTGCGGAATCCATGGGCTGACTCACCTTTCATGTCAGCACTATAGGCTCTGGCATGCAGCATTGCAATGTGCAGGTGATTTAAACAAAAATGGGTCCATAGCCGTACGACCTCGAGTTGGCTACTGCGTAAGGTAGGACGTTAAAAGGGAATTGCGAAAGAGTTGGGAGTGCCTTGAGTTCCAAAAAAACATTGCAGATATAGAGACAAAAAAAAAGCAAAAACCAAAAGTGTTATAAAACGTTTATATAAATGTTTTCTACATATCTTTAACAACAACATACTAGAAGGCTATATTGGTAATAAATAATTATTAATTGAAGAAATATTAAAATTAAATTATTTCCAATATTAAATTTTCGAACAATGTTTATCAAGTTGGCTCTGATAAATTAAAATAGTACTTATGCTGTGTGCCGCAGAAGACTTTTCAAACTAAACTTTTGTAAGACCCAGTAATTCATGCAATCTTTAAATAGATGTCACTAGGTTAAAAGTATTCAATTGTGCCTTATAGCAATGTCTCGTTTAACTAAATGACGTCTAATAAAAAATAAACCGAGTCGTTTATTAAAGGTATGTACATACATAATTCAAAATAAGATATATATAGGGTGTTCAAATTTGAGGTATCTTTTTAAATTTTAAATAAAGTACATTGGTTTCGGTTAATAATAAAAAAGAATGCCGTTCAAGTGACCTCCTCTGCTAGCTCGGCAGGTTGTCAATCTTTTACCAAAATTTTGAATAACTTTGCGCGTAATGATAGTTCAATTAGTGATATTTGCTCGATGATGTTGTCTTTGAGGTGTTGAACAGTTTGAGGATTATCCGAATAAACTTTACTCTTCAAGAAACCCCATAAGAAGTTCAGTGGCGTTAAATCACATGATCTTGGTGGCCAATTCACGTCTGTTCTTCGAGAAATCATTCGATTATTAAACTTCTCTTTCAAAAGATCGATTGATTCCATTGCTGCGTGACATGTTGCACCATCCTGTTGAAACCACATATTCTGAACTGAACCAGTTTCTTCGCATTTATCAATGATAAGTTTAATAGTCTGGTTTGTCAGACCATTTTCTCTACCGTATTTTGAACGAAATTTTCTCCCAAATTCTGAATAACTGTCACCATATTTAAAATAAGCTTTAATAATGAAAACACGTTGTTCACTCGTGTAACGATCCATTTTAGCTAACCGAAATGTTTGTACTTATCATCTGTCAAATAACATATGGTACTCTAGTACCAAAAATATTAAAGCCTTTATATATATATATATATATATATATATTATAAAGACGGAAAAATTCCATTTTTAATAAATTTTTAAAACTGTGGCTTATATCACTTATTTTATTATATGAAAACACATATATAAATGAATTTTCATAAAATTAATTAATTAAAAACAATTAACTTTCTTTTTGTAATATATTATTTATTTTTAAATTCAAGACCGGTTTCGGACATTCGTCCTTCTTCAGTTCTTGTTCTATTAATGAAAAAATTTTTGTTGTTGTTTTATTTTTTCGCTTTCTATGTAAACGACATCTTGTTTTGGATTGCTAAATCAAAAATTTTATTCGTTTTTGAATTAATTTTGTCGTTTAGCATGAGTGGATCATTCCGCCGTTTGTATATTTCATATTCCTCAATTCTGTCCATTTTGTTGCCTTTATGAAGTCTATGAAGAATGTGTAAATTTGTTTCAAAATCCGTGTATGTATGTTTCTCGGTTAATAAATGTTGTGCAAAATTTGAATTACATTTTGTGGTTTTATGGGTATTGTTGGCTTCATATATATGTTCGCTGAATCGTTGTTTGAATGTACGCCCTGTTTGGCCAATATAATATTTTGGGCAATCATTACATTTTAATTTGTATACGCCGCTGTCAATTTCGTTTTGTTGTATCGCTCTCAATTTGTGTTGTATTTTATTTTCTGTTTTGTACGCGATATTGTAGCCATAATTTTTTAAAATTTTGTGTAATATGTTGCTAGTGTGTTCATTATAATCTATTGTGATGTATCTTTTATTTTCTTGTTCATCAACATGTAAAGTGGTTAAATTTTGTTGTTGCATCTTGGTTACTATTTTGGTGTTTAATCGGTGAATAATGTTTGGATTGAATCCGTTCATATCAGCAATGTTGATGATAGTTTTTAATTCTTCAAAATAATCGGTGTTGTGCATGGGAATGCTGTTGAGTCTATGTATCATATGGTTGTATGCCGATATTTTATGTTGGAATGGATGATAGGAACTGTTGTGTATTGTGTGGTTTGTTTGTGTTGCTTTCCTGAATATTTTAAAAATGTGATGTCCCTCAATATTTTGTATTGTTAGATCCAAAAAAGTGATGGTTTTATTTGTTTCTGTTTCCAATGTGAATTTTATGTTGGGGTGTATATTGTTTATGTAAATGTGTAAATTGTCTATTTGCCTTTGTGTGCCTTTGAATAATATTATGATGTCATCAACGTATCGATGCCAATATATCAGGTTGTTTTTGTATTTGTTGCGGTTGTTGTGTATATATGTTTCCTCAAAAAAGTTTAGATAAATATCGGCTAGTGTACCAGATAGGGGGCTTCCCATTGGTAGACCTTCATTTTGTCTATAAAATGTTTGGTTATGTTGAAAATAGTTTTGCCTGGTTATTTCATTTAGTAAAACAATGGCTTCATTGACTTTTCTCACGTCAACTCCATTTTTCATTAGTAGATTATTAATGATTCCTATTGTTTCAGTAACTGGTATGTTTGTGTACATATTCGAAACGTCAAATGATGCCAGTTTTGCGCCACTGGGGATTGCGATTGATTTTATTTTGTGTACTAGTTCAATATTATTTTTTACCGACCAATTATTTTTTAGAACTATGTTATCCTTCAACCATTTGTTCAATACTTTCGCAATTTTGTATGTGGGTGATGTTGTGAAGTTAACTAAGGGACGAATTGGAATTTCCGGTTTATGGAGTTTTTTTTTATATATATATATATATATATATATATATATATATATATATATATAATTTGTGAGGTTATGTTACGGTAATAATAATATGTTACGGTAACATTATTATTTATTTGTAGATAACACGAAACTATAACAAAACTGAAATTTGCAAGCATACATTTGCTTGCTAATGATAATGCTTATATTCGCAAATACTTAAGACTGTCTGCTCATTCACATTCGTCCACCATAAAACTTTTAATTGTTTCAAATTTTCAGTGGAGCGAGCTATAGGCTCACTGGTATAAGTTTCAATTAATATATTGATATACTGTGAGAACCATTGTTCACAAAATTCTTGATGTGCTTGCACACATGCCACATGCGATAATTCTGGTAAATTTATTTTGTTGTGCATACCCCCGAAAGGGTCCTACGGAATAGTCAATTATATCGCAAACAAACATTCCCACCTCATGGTTTTTTTTCTATTAGGTGACGGTGGATTTAAATGTTCATTATAGGTCCGGCAGCTAAGATCGGAGTTTTGAAGGAAGGAGGATTCTCAAATCGATAAATAGCGGAAAAAATTGGTAGAGGGAAAACCGTTGTTGGATCCCTTATCAATAATATTAAAAATTATGGTAAAAATAGAGAAGGACGCATTGCGCAGGCTACAACGCCCACGGATAAACGGGCGACCATTCGATCAGATTCAAATTCATGCTTATCAGCGTAAAAAAATAAGGCGAAAGCCGGAGTCAAAGCTAGGTTACCAACGGTTCGACGTGTGAGTAACAATGCTACGCATCTTAAATTGAAAAAACTCCAAAAGAAACCTTCTTTCAATGAATGCATCATGCAAAGCAAACTGATTGGAATTTGCCAAAAACAACATGTCATGGAAGCAAGAATGGAACCGGGTTGCATTTTCAGACTCATGGAATTGAAACTGATGCCCGTCATCAGAACCATCAAAATTAATTTTTTTTCGTTTATGTTAGTAATTAATTTTTATTTAATTTGTTTTTGATATTCAATTACATTTACTTACTACGTATTTTAAAAAATGTATGTCATACAAATTGAAAAGTCATCGAAAAGTAACCTAATAAACTGCCATTTCACTAAGCATCTATGAGGAAATAGCGAAAATTTATGTTCTTTTATGTTGTTAGAAATGTTTAGAAGAGTCGCGAATGATGAGTCGGTGAATTAAAATAATATAGTGCTGCTGAACCAACCAAAATGCAGCATTATGATGGAGGGGGGGGGGTGACAGCAAAGATATGACAAATAGAAATAGGGAGACTAATGCTAGCGAACTTAACGGCAACCAACAGGAATATAATATTCAGTTAGAAGAGTTACGAACACGGGAGATGGCGTTGAAAGATAAAAAAAATCAGAATGAAATTTACTATCGTGCCTACTGCTGGAGCTTGCTTAAGTCTTAGATATGTCGAATAATCGCTTGCGGGGAGGATGATTATCCCGTCGAGAAATGGATTGAGGATGTCGAAGATGCTGCTGTATGAATTGAATGAAAGTTATTTATTCAAAAAGACTGTTAACTGGAACAGCAAAAGACAGTTTACGTTTGGCGGTTACTGATACCTGGTAAAATCTAACCACACATTTAGTCAACGAGTTCAAAATGAAAGTGAATTCTGCTGTGGCGCATGGCAGAGAGGAAGAAAAAGAAAGATGAATCTTTCAAAAATTATTTAATCGCTATGCGTGAACTAGGTCAATCGATTACTGTATAAGTGAATAACCGATTATGAACATAATAAAGCGGTTTTATATGGATCAACCTCCATGAATGATTTCAAAAGTAAACTCGTAATTTATGAAGAAATCAAACAACAAATTAAGATAAAAGCACCAATCGAGAGCGTAACAACAAAGCCAATTGATAACAAAAACTCAAATAGATTCCGAAGAATGCCAAGATGTTACAACCGTGGTGGAACCGGGCATCTAGGAAAAGATTGCGCGAAGAAATTGATGGTTCAAAGTTCTAAAACTTGTGCAGCCATAGAGAATCAGAATGATTGTTCATCTAAAGCTGTCAAAAATGTAATGTTCAATGGAAAGGAACTTTGTGCACTAGTTGATACTGGAAGCGACATTAGTTAATGTCACATAAAAAATTCATTGGAACGGGCATTTGCGAATTTAGCGAGGAGTGCACAATATTCCATGGTGCGGGATCCAGATATGTATCAACCGTAGGTAGGTTTAATGCAAAGCTAAAAATAGAGGATGAAGTATATGAGACCACTATTCACATAGTTCCTGATGGAATATTGCCAGTTTACTTTTTATTGGGTAGAGATTTGGGTAGAGATTTGATAAATCAAACGCCGACTGGAATTACTACGAGAAAATTCATTCTGAAAAACGTTTCAATTGTGATTGAGCATGGAGAACTTGAGATTATTGGTAGTAAACTAAAACCCAGAGAAGAGAACGCCAAGTCCAAACATAAAAATGCATATTGAGCTGACCGATGAGAAACCGATTGCTTATAAACTGAATTATGTAAGAAAATTATTAAAATTGTTAAAACTGTATGATTTTAATTAACAATAGTTAAAATATTGTGCATTTACTAAAAATAAAATTTAAAATTTTAACAGTTTTAATACAAAATTCTATTTTATCGTTTTAATTTACGATGATAAATTGAAACTTTATATTAAAACTGTTAAAATTTTAAATTTTATTTTTAGTAAATGCACGATATTTTAACTATCGTTCATTAAAATCATACAGTTTTAACTATTTTAATAATTATGTTACATAATTTGGTAAAAAAAGGAATATCATTCTCGTTACTCGTTCTCAATGTGTACCGGGCTTTACTGACTACGTATTTTAAACTGTATGTCATACAAACTGAAAAGTCGTCGAAAAGTAACCTCGTAAACTGCCTTTTCACCAAGCATCTATGAGGAAATAGCGAAAGCTTCAAAATTTGAAAAGTTTAGTTTGAAAAGTCTTCTGAGGCACACAGCATTACTAAATTTACTTTTAGTTTTACTAGTGTACGTTAGATGTCCATCAACAGACAGAAAAATTTGTTTTGCTCTTCCTTGAACCTCCAACTTGAAGCCAATGAACATTGCAGCCAAAGCAATCCAAAACAAAATTACTTGGCTCAATAAAAAATAACTTTCTTTTGGGTAACTTTTGGCAATGCTTAATTTTCGAGTTATTTATGTGGGGCAACTTAAGCGGTTCTCGCTCTGCAGTAGTATACTACTCCCGTAGTGAACTAACTCTTAATTTCAAAAACCGTTTAAATTTTTTTTTATTCTTTGTCTGGTTTAACACAATGATAGTGGCAAACAAATAAATAAAATTTTAATAGCCTATGAAGGACTTATAAATTTTGACGAATTCTTGTACTTCACACAAAACGAACAACTTCTGCCTGAAACGTATTGTTACCTGCCCTTTATTTTCTAAGATGTTGATAGGGATGTTTTTAAGGAGAAAGAAAAACAAAGTTTGACTTGATAGGTCAGTTCAAGATCATCTAATAAAATTTTAGTTATGCGTCCCCTCAAAAACAAACAACTTTCAACCTATTTTCCAGTCATCATTTATCGAAATAAATTAAAGTTATATCGAGATGGACAAAATGTTTAAAAATTATTATTTATGTTTTGACATTCTTCTGACAGATACTCTAGTTTTATTTATACGAATGGGTGGGTTATCATCCATACAAATAGACAGATCAACCGCTTTATTTTTCTGTATAGAGAAGATAAATAATCATAACTTAAAACTAGATTAAGATATCGAGATGAACTGAAGTGCAGATTGTTAAGGCATTTATCTCGAAAAACAGATACACGCACTCCAATTTTATTTATATGTATTGTTAACCTATTAGCTTATGCAAAATAGACAATAATTAAAATAGGTCTATTATGTTTTTAATATTTACTGCATTCACTTCAGGTGCTTTTTGAGACGGAAGCGTTACCTTCGCTTAAATTCGAGTATGTTCGGCTTTATTAAATATATGCTTTTATTGTCTCGTTGTAACATATTTTGATTGCAGGATTTAAAACCGACCCTAAAATTCTCTTGATTTTTCCAGCTATGCTGAATAGTTAAAGATTATAACTGGTTGTTACTTCAATAAATCGAAATATAAAGTCTAGCCTGTTTAACTTCAAAGAAATAAAAATAAAAATTACATTCAACTTTAATAACAACAAACAATCATCTCACGTAATTACGTTGACAATTATATAAAATGTCGAAATCACGTGTACTTATATCAAAAGAATCATGGATTAAGCACGATATATTTAACCCATTACCAGACCACGTTGATTGTCGCGCATCTCATGGTACTATTGCAGTATTATTTAATTTCATGGTGGTCGGTCATATTGTTGATAAATTGCATTATAAGATAATTAACTATAAACCACTAAAAATATGCAAAGAATTGTAAAAAGAACCGGATTTCTTGAGAATTAAATACAATTTTAAAAGTAAACAACTTTTTTATGTTTTTGCTAAATATGCATAAAAGACATTCAAGGAATGCCAATATTAAGTCAATTAAATTTTTTCTTATTTATGTTTTGATTGAATCTGTCTCTCTCTCTCTCTCTCTGGTTGATTAAGTTTTGTAAGCGATCGTGCAACAAACAACAAGAAGCCACAAAAGATGACAATTTGGTATGACAAATAAATATTATGTTGACCCAATTAAACACTTTGCTAAACAAGCTGCATAAATATCTCACCGTATTGGTTAACAACAAAAAACTATCCCCAAGAGATTTTACCGCTTCACATTGGTATAGGTCATTCATTCTTATATACTCAGCTCTGTTATAACTGTTTAGCATAAAGTCTTAATACAATGCATGATTTATAGTTATCGATTTAAGTATAAAATCGGCGGTTTAAATCTAATCTTAAGTGGTTTTCATAAAATAATTGCTCCGATCTATGATTATCATAAATTAAACTTACGGCCTTGCCACTAACCATATTTGGGAATAATATTGTATAAAAAAATAACAATAATAATAGTAATACCTCATAAAATATAAAATAGTTATTGTTGTTATGTGCGCGTTCCAATCAATATAATTATAATTCTGTGCCACGACGTATTAAGCGAATGAATTATTTATCAAATGGGTATTAATTCATTCATATGATATTTACATAGGTTCTTCTTAAGAATACAACGAATAGTAATAACTATAAATTCGGGCCTACATGCATCTCACCTAATTTAAAGCGAATCTCATGTACAACCTCAGACAATCTTACTTTCCTTGAATACCTAAAACATGTAATTAAGTTGCGTAAAATACATGATTAAATGATTCATCTTATTTGCACGAAGAATTATCGTCTTAATTTTTATAAAAAACTGAAATAATTCCTTAATAAGTTAATCAATGCCATTGATTTCTTGATCAGTGTGTCACACAATGAATAATGAATACAACAATTGCAAGCAGTTATATTCTTAATATTCGCGCAACTAAATCTTTAATTCTATTTATAAAATTTAAAGTTTGTTTTAAAAATAAATATTTACAGTGTATGACATAAGTGACGATCTACATAAATATAATGAAAATAATGATTTTTTCCACTTGCAACTCAACCAAGCTCAAGCGACAAGTTCGATCGATTCATTATAGAGTTATGTATTTGTGCGGCATGTTATAAATACATAAAATTGTATGTCTGCTGTGTGTGCTTTGAGAAATAAATAATAAAACAAAAAATGTTAATTTCAAGAACAACGCATATACAACATGTTTTTTATGTCGCCACTCCTTATTTGATGATTTTACTCGATTTGGAATATATCGCGCATATATTCATTATACAGCGCCGATTAACACTTTGATATTAGTTTATTTAGAAATTATTAGAATTTACGAAGTATTTCAATAAGAGAACCGATCTGTAAAAAATATTATTTGAATATGACTTTGACGATGTTTTGAGCAACGATTTATGTGTGCATACTATAGGTAACTTAATACGTGTATATGTATGTACATATATGTATTATGTT
This sequence comes from Tipula vernalis, assembly GCA_958295665.1. Classification (NCBI taxonomy): domain Eukaryota; kingdom Metazoa; phylum Arthropoda; class Insecta; order Diptera; family Tipulidae; genus Tipula; species Tipula vernalis. Next base: position 259,444,700 of record OY282560.1, read on the forward strand.
GTTCATAAGTTCGTTGCCATCAAAGTAGTACGTTAGTTAAGTTTTAAAAATTTGCATTCAGGTTCAATCGGCCTTATATCAAATATATGCACATTACCCCTATTTTACCCCTGTGGTCGGGGGCACTCTCATGATTCGTAAAGTGCACCTCACGAGCATGTTGATATCCTTAGAATACCACCACAGCATCCAGTGCTTGTCGTAGGAGGCGACTAAAATGGTTGGATCGCTGGGTTAATACCCAGCATCCGTAAAACTTTTTTATTTTTATTTTAACGATTATTTTAGTTCATATATAATTTTGCCCGCGTTCATTTTTTAATATAATTTATTTTTTTAAAAAAATTTTATTATTTCATTTTATATTTTTTGTTGGGTCGGTTTTTCTTACATTTTTGCGTACAAAAATGATTTACTTTTAATATGAATAACAATAAAAGAAAATCCCCGAAACATGCCTCTTCGGATCGCGGGGCGAGGCATAATCCTCGTAAAGACAAAATTAATAGCCTTAACATCCAATATACCAATGTCAGAGGTCTCGTGACTAACAAAAATTGCGCACATCAACATCTCGAATCACGAAAACCCGACGTATTAGTTCTAACGGAAACAAAAGTATCGTCGAACATCTACGAAAACGAATTCTACTTCAAGCGCTACCAGTTCGAACAAGCTTTCGAGTTGCAACGTGGAGTGTGCATCTACGTTAAAAACCACATACCGTACTGAAGACACAATAAGTACGAAATATTTACAAAAACCGCTCAAACTATTGTGCTTAAAATTTCCCTTCCTAATAAACTCCTTTTTTTAATTAGTTTATACAGATCTCCTAATCAGACGGATTCAGAAACGATTAGCTTCTTTGGGAGCTTGTCAGACAAATATGACGATATTCGTAATCAACATCCCGAATGCGAATTAATTATGGTTGGTGATTTTAATGCCCACCATAAAGAATGGTTGAATCACAAAGATACAAATGTCGCTGGGTGCCATGCGGAATGGCTTGCCGTTTCGCATGACCTCACACAGATTGTTAGTGAGTCCACATTTGAATGCCAAAATTCTAGAGGAGTTCATATTCTGGATCTCTGTCTGACATCAATCCCTCATTCCATGGAGGCCCATGTCGAAACTGGAATTGGAAATTCTGACCATAACTTAATAACCACAAAAATATCTGTCGAAACACCACCAGAATTTAGGCAGCAGCCAAGGCGTCTTTGGCATTTTAACAAGGCTGATTTTGATGGTTTACGGTCATTTTTTCAACACTTCCCTTGGGAACGCCATTGCCTACATAACAACAACATAGACGACGCCGTTTCCAGTTTTACTGACACCGTCTTACATGGAATGAATAAATTTATCCCCTCATCATTTTCCAATCCCAATCAAAATTTTAAAATATTTTCAAAAGAAGCCACCAAAGCTGCCAAACAAAATAAATCGGCACACAAAAAATATAAACGCAACAAAATTTCTTATGAGGAATACAAAACGATACGGAACACCTGCAAACAAACCTGTGGTAGAGAAGCGAAAAGAGCCGACAGCAAGAAAGCCAATGTGGCTTCCGAGCTGAAAATCTCCGATCGCAACTTTTACCACATGGTCGCATCGGTTGCAAATATTTCGAAAACATCTGTTTCTGCATTGAAATGTGCTGACGGCGCTTTGGTGGTGGATCCATATTTACAAGCCGACTTATTGGCAAGCATCTTCAAATCGAACTCGACATTAGTTGTCCCAGATGGAATTAGGCCTCCATTAGTTCCATATTGTGGTTCTAAAATGAGCCCCCTCACCATCTCGGAGGAAATTGTCTTTACTAATCTGAAGACAATGAATGTAAACAAGGCCACCGGACCTGATGGAATTCCAGTTCGAATATTGAAGGAGTTTGCCAATGAATTGGCTCCAATATTATCTAAAATTTTCCTACTTTCATACAAGCAAGGCGACTACCCGAACGCCTGGAAGAGTGCAATGGTGCAACCCGTGCTGAAACGGGGTTGTGACAAAACTGACCTTTCAAACTACCGGCCAATATCAATTGTGTCAGCCGTCGCTAAAGTCTTTGAGAAATGCATCAATCAACATATAGTTAAATATCTTGAAGTTAGCAAACTAATTTCGGATAGACAATACGGCTTTCGTGAAAGCCGATCCACGACCGATCTCCTGACGTACGTCACAAACAAATGGAATCTCGCCTTAGAACACCACGGAGAGGCCTTTGCAATCGCTTTGGATATATCCAAGGCTTTTGATAAGGTATGGCATGAGAATCTTATTTGTAAACTTGTGGCATACGGGCTGGACTCGATGACCACCAGGTGGATTAAAAACTATCTCAATGACCGAAAAATCAGCGTCGTACTTAATGGGAGATCATCATCGACGCACTCCCCAAATGCCGGAGTCCCTCAGGGATCACCTTTGTCACCGACCCTGTTTTTGCTATACATCAACGATTTGCTGGATAGCACTGTAAACCCTATCCATAGCTTTGCAGATGATGCCACATTGCATTCTTCTATTTCATTCGAGGCGGAGCCTAGCATTACAGATTTAAATAATAAACGGTCAGAAGTCGTAACTTCTCTTAATTCCGATTTAAGTACAATATTTGAGTGGGGTAACAACAACTTAGTGCAATTTAACGAGAAAAAGACACAAATATGCACATTTTCAGGTAAAAAAAGTCGCAACGACTACCCATTTGTGGTAAAAAACCATATCCTTGTGGGTTGCGACTCAATTCGACTGCTTGGTGTTCAAATAAGTAACAAACTCAAATGGAATGAACATATTGTTGCATTGGCTAAATCAGCTTCAAAAAAACTCGGGTTCCTAAATAGATGCAGAAGGTTTTTTAAATCGCATCAAGTTCTCCAGATATATAAAACCTTCATCCGACCATGTATAGAGTATTGCTGTCAAGTTTGGGGAAGTGCGTCTGGTACCACCCTCCAGTTATTGGACAGGGTTCAACGCCGCGCTATCCGAATAATACGGAATCCCAGACTTACCCAAGAACTAGACAGCTTACAGCATCGCAGAGATGTTGCAGAACTCTGCGTCTTCTACAGTAAGCATCTGTAGAAGACGCAGAGTTCTGCAACATCTCTGCGATGCTGTATGATGGTAAATGTTCTGCAGAACTATCGGAAAAAATACCACCATTCGTTACAACAACAAGAGTAACAAGAGGAACAACCAATGCACATAGGTTTACGGTGAAGCTCCCGAAACCTCGAACTGAAGAAATTAAGCGCGAATTTGTATATCGAACATCAAAAAAGTGGAATTCGCTAATACACTTCAAATTTCCGGAGGAATACAAAATGAATAAATTTAAGGTAGCTATTAATCTTTACTTGAAGGATCGCGCATTGGGTGCAGAAGCTCTGACAGTTACAAGGAGCTAGGACCGTTAATAAGTCCGCTCTGCACCCAATTAAAATATGTATATATAAAAAAAAAAAAAAAAAAAATTAACATTCAGAAAATAAAATTTCATTGTCAATCATATTCAGCGAATTAAAAGCTTGCCCCATGAAAACATGTCGGTCCGAAATTTAATTGGTTCACCTACAATATTAAAGAAATTTGTTACTCGTAAAATTAAAAAAAATTCTTGAATTTTAACATGTCGGCCGATGATAGATAAAAATATATTTTGTTTTGTAATTATCGTAACTTTGATAATTTCGAACTAATTTTTAATAATTTTATCATTATACGAATAAATTTTTTCTCAAAAATTAGAAATGTCGGAACGACGTTTTTTCAGGGGCAAGGCTTTAATGTATTATAGACGGTGTATCGTATAAACAAAAAATTGCATAAATGTCTATAAAACGAGCACCACCAACTAGACTAACTAGTTCCAAAAATTTAAAAATGTACAATGACTCCATGTTTTTACGGAATAATTTGCACAAACTGGAATAACATTTATATAAGAATGTAAAATCTCTGTAACATCCGTTAAGGCTGTCTGTCAGCTAGTTGAACCTGTTCCCGGTCCTATTTTGCTAATCCTAGAAATCGGGATCAAGTTTTATACAATCCCGGGTTTTCCGGAATTCTTTTAGGTTTTAAAATATATTTTAAAAGAAGATCGTGAGAGTCGTGATGATCAAAAAATTTTATCTCCTTTATTATAGAAATTGATTTTGAGCAAATTCAAATTGAGCAAGTTTTACTTTCTGAATATTAATCTTCGGCAAGTCGTTGTTAGCTCCAACCAGAAAAGTACCACTACTATTGTTAACACAACAACCTGTTTCTTCGATTTAATTGGACTCTAAAATAAAAGGTCATTTAAATTTTCAAGGTCAGTCAAGGTCATTAAAAGTTTTCTGAATATTTGTATGAACATTCATGAGAATGCAGAGTTTTTGTAACATTTCTCTGATATAGGTTTTGCAGTTCAAATTGACTCTTTTGCAAATGATATTTAATTTTTTGTATTTCTCCAACTCAACCTCAATATTTTTCAAAGTATATTCGTGTTTTTTCAAACTAACTTTAATTAAATGTAGAATAAATTCAAATATTTTTAAAAGAAATTAATTTTTCAATATTTCAAGTTTGTAGATTTTTACAATTCAAAATCAATTTCTTGCAAATCAAATTCAATTTTCGTTATTACACTCGCAATAAGGTAATTTGTGAGTTTCGAATACAGCCCTAGTTTAATAGAACTGGTATTCGGTCTTTTAGAACTGTTATTATATTTTATATTTTATTAAATATATACAGAAAAGAGGCGTAACCATCCATACCAATATAAGGATGGCGGGCGATGTTCAACTTTTTAATAAATCAAGACTATATGGAATAACTGAAAATCATTAAACACGTAACAATAACAAACCAATACGTTTGGAAGAAACAACAGACAGTGGCATAACTATAAATCCCGGGCCCCCCGCAAAATTTTTCTTGGGCCCCAAAAATATTTCTTGTACTTATGAGCAAGTTAGATAAAAACTTATTTCTTCCTACTAGACGAAAAAGAACGTGATTCATTTCAATGGCCTCATATAAAACGAAACATCCAGCAACCCAGTGCTATGACGTTTTATAAATATATCAATGAAGAATCACAAATTTCGAATGTAATTGAAAAATATCAAGAATATCGAAATAATCTCAAAAATGTCAAATTTTCAAAGTATACATATCTTGAATATTCTTAAAAGTTCTCCAATATCGAATTAGCCGTAAGTATGTAAAACGAAAAAAGATCCTACCATGTAAAATGTAAAACACCTGGACATTCTTGAATAATTTCGAATAGCCTATAGGAAGAAATATGGAAATTTTGGTATAATCTCGAAAAATGACTAAAGCAAGTCCTCAAATTAAGTGTTAATCGCAGGACATTGTCATACAAAATTCGAATAAATTTGAAAATCTTTAAGAATCTCGATTAATCCTAGATATATCGAAAACCTAGAATATAACGCGGAACAATCACAGAAAAATTGGAATAATCTCTTTATTTTGAAAAATTCGATTGAACTCGAACAATTTCAATAATACCGAAAAATCTGGATATTAATGAATAATTTCGGAAAGCCTATCAAAATTTAGAAAATCCACGAAAATTTCGAAATATTCCGAAAATTCGTGTAAATATAACTTAATGTTACTAATACATACTACTAAGCAAAATGCTACTAAGCAAGTTATGGCTAAAAAAGTATCGAATAAACATATTCTTAGAATAGACTCTAAGATTCTTGAGTAACATCGAACTACACTCGACTAATCTCGAAAATCTCAAATAACCTGACAGTTTCGAAACAAAGAATCCACCAACTAAGGCTCGAATATCAAAATTTCATTTCCTTGCTAAACTTCAATAATCTCGAGAAATTTTAAAAACGGATCAAAAGATGAAATCCAATACAATGGGTATGAAATCGGGAAGTGACGGAAATTTCCAAAATCGGGAGAATCCCCCCTAATTGACTATAGAGACTGACTGGTTTGGCTCTAGTATCTGTTAATTCCCTTCCTATAAAGTCAAAGGCACTCCTAATGAAAGAAACATGAAATTGTTTTCAGTCGCGGTTAGATATTTTTCTACTAAGAAAGTTTCAACAGTTTGTTCTTCATGTTTATGAACATTAAAATGGTACTTCGCAATCTGCTTAGCAGTATTGCTTCCTTTTACAAATCAAATTCAACCTTTTCTAATCAAAACTTGATTTGTAAAAGTTTCAATTTGTTTTGCTAAATGCTTAATTTAATTTATAAAAGGTTAAATTTGAAGTGCAAAAGGAGTAAACTTGGAGTACAAAAAGTATATTTCAAATGAGTTTAGCAAATTTTCTTCTAAACCTATATATCTGTCAGAATCTAAAGGCATTTTTTATTTCTATGGAGTCAGATTACGAGTAATTAGTCGAAACTTTTTCACCTTCAACAATTAATAAGAAATTGTTGGGCCTGTCTTAAGAAAATATTTATATATTTAAGCAACAGAAATCATTTCTTCTTTCTCTAAAAATTAGACGACCACCTTATCTTACAAATTTTATTTTGTAAATTTGAAATGGTGGTCTTCTTTAATCTTAATCTGAGCTACAATCTATCTAATCTTGACTTTGAACTAATATTCAAACGGCCGACAAATCTCGTAGGCCCCATTAGCCATGGGCCCTCCTGCAGCTGCGGGTGGTGGGGGTTCCTAGTTACGCCACTGACAACATAACATGATGACCACGTTAAACAAGCAGAACAAACAAACGGAGAAATATTTCAGTATTCATGTATATTTGTACAGTAGCAGTAGCTTTTAGCTTTTAATTTTGCATTACAATTCCATAAAAAAAAATTTTTAATTTTATTTCTAGGAAAAAATACAGTTGATTTAATTTTATACAACAATATTTTTGCACATAAATTTTTATTCATAATTATTTGTGCGCATTAAAAAACCTGTTTCACTATGATTTTTAAATCAGTTATTTCAATTTTTATTTTTTCTAAAATTGATTTGGTGTGTGATTAGTTAGTTATGAAAAAAAATTTTTAATTAATCTTTCAGTAAAAATGCCTAAAAAATCTGAATTTAGTGTTGAAGTCAGACCAGCAATATTAGCTGATTATGAAAATGGAATTTCGACCACTGAATTATCGAAAAAGAAAAACATTCATTGAACAGTAAAAAAATGTCAGTAGAAAAGGCTGAAATCAAACATCTGCTAGAGAACGAAAAATTATAAGATCTGTGAAAATCAATCCAGCAACGATGCTGAAAAATATATAAAACTTTATAAACTTTTCGAGAAATAGACCCATTAGCCAACCAACAATACACAGAAGACTAAGGGAGGAGAATATTAAAAAATACACCACTCAAGAAAATCGTTTATACCTAAAGTGAATAAATTAAAGAGATTGAAATTTGCGAGGGAGAATATTAACAAACCGTAGGAGTTTTGGAGGAATATTTTATAGACAGACGAATCAATTTTTCCTCTTGATAGGACCTGGAAAAGACATTTAATTTATTCGAAACCTTCAGAGAAGTATAAACGTAAATTCGTCGCACCAACGCGTCATTCTGGTGGTAGCCACTTAATAATATGAAATTAGTTCAAAACCGTTATTTGGAGCTTTTAAATGATGTGGCGTTATTGGCTGGATGTTCGCAAAATGGCAAAAGGCACAGGTGAAGCTAACAGCTAATGGTACGTTCAGACGATTCATTTTTTTATGCATCTAAGCGCATGCATTATGGAATAAAACTGCAAGCAACATGAGACAAAAGTGCATGCGTTATAGAATAAAAGCACGTTTATACCAATTTACAATTTTTTTTTAAACTTTTTACTAGTGTTTATTAACTAGTGACCTAACTTTAGTGAGTTAACGAAGACAATTATGGAAAGCTGTTTAGTTGGGTCTGTATCGCTTGACATTTGATTTGATCCGAATCAGATCATGTTTCATGAAACTGAAAAGCAATGTATAGGACTGCTTAGGTCAAAATTTTGATCTAAAAACGAAAATTAGTTCATTTTTTGTTTTTTGTATTTTCAATGTAGACTTTGATATGACTCGGATCTATTTGAACTCGGTTCAAGTTTGCAATTATCAATTTCGCTGAATGCGAACGTCCAGACGATGCAGTTCTTATGCATCTAAGCGCATGCATTATGAAATATAATTGCAAGCAACATGAAATGAAAGTGTATGCGTTGTTGAATAAAAGCGCAATAAACATTGATCTCGAACTGTTAGAGTACAAAAGTCTGCTTAACTAAAGTGTCATGTTTATACTTACGTTTAAACCAATTTACATTTTTTTTTTTAAATTTACTAATGACTTGACATAAGCGAGTTAACGAAGACAATTATGGAAAGCTGTTTAGACCTGTATTTCTTGATATTTGGTTTGATCCGGATCAGGTCATGTTAAAATCAAAATTTTGATCTAAGAACAAAAGTTATTTCAAGTTTTGTTATTAATTTAATGTAAGCTTGGATCGGTCCGGGATCATTTACAGTATTGAAACGCAGCTATTATATTTATAATTTAAAAACATTTATAATCACTTGAGCGGTTCAATTTCTATAAAAAAAAAAAAATCCAGAACAAATCAGAAGATATTTGAAAAAAATCCATATGAATTCTGTTCAAAGTTCGCAATAATCAATTTTGCTTAATGTAACAGAAAAATTAATTTGATCACTTTTATTAAATTTCCGAATTTATTTTTTAAAGTTATTCTCAACAAGACGCACAAATTCATCATCGTTGTCGAATAACTTCAAATTTATAGACTCGTTGAACTTTTGGTATTCCGTTGCGATTTTCATAGCTGAGGTCAGAGCATGAAATCACTAAGCAAATTATAATAAAACATGAAAGAAATTCCGCAGCGCTTGAATCACCACAAAATTTTTTTCTCAGAATTCAGGCTTTTAAAAATTTAAATAAATTATAAATTCCAAACAATAAATACACATGTCACTTTATGACGTACAACTTAAAGCACCCACTGTACCTACACCCATTTTATAAATACTTAAAGATAGTTATGCCTAATCGTTACGCCACAATGTTAAAAACAAATGTTGATTATCAATAACATGAACAATTACAAAACATCTTAGAGAAATATTACTCGTACATTGCCAAGGTTATTTGACAAGAAAGCGCACACACCACGATTGATTGTATGTGTTGCGTTCCAAACCAACAACAAATAAAAAAAAATTCTTCCGCAAACATAAAACTCACAACGATCATTATGACAACGAATTTCTTGTTTTTAATTCTCAAGGTATATTTTGACATTAGGTCACACTACACATAAATCACAAAATCACTTTCACAGTTTTAAATTATAAAATTTAAATACATAATAAAAAAAAAATGATAGCATCTTACCTGCTTGATATATAAATTTCAGGTTCATCAGTCTTCCGTAAATATTTTTGTTGCTGCATTCGCATACCACCCGCGGCATATTTATTCTCTTTACCATAGATCGATCCGCCATATGGATCTTCACCCAAATAATAATGTTGTTTTGGTTTTGCCATACTATCAACATCCGATGATCCTCTACGATCGATAGTTCTCTCACGTCTGTCGCTGCTACAAATACTTGTTTCGCGACTATTCGCGTTATTATGATTGTAGTGTGGTGGCATTTGTTGTTGTTGTTGTTGTTGTCCAATATGACCATCGATAATATTGTATTGTTGATATGTCGACGACGTTTTATTATGATTGTTTTGTGTCGTAGTGTAAGATTTTTGTGGAGAGGGGGTACGTTGCTGTTTATTTGCTTTTAGTTTTAGTTTGCGCTCTGCGCTCGCCGAACGTATTTTACCAACTAATTTACGTATTGAATTACCAATTGCGCTACCAACTTTATTTGATTTGGCGGGTATTTGTGTCGCCGTTGAATCTTTACTAGTGCCATTCTGTTTTTCCGTATCGAATCTCGTTTTTTGATATTGACGTTTTGTTGTATTAGTTTGCTCGTTATTTTGATGGTGATTCGGGTGTATTGGCGGCATTGGGGAAGTTGATCGACTATGCGGTGGTGAATAATCCGGTTGTGGCTCTTTTTCTAACGAAGCGAAATTATTTTCGGCCATTTTCATTTTACGCTCCATCGCGCGTTTTCGTTGTGGTGGTATTGGTTGTGGAATTTCGTTTAAATTATCTGGTGTTGGTGATCGTATACCACTGTCTGGCGTTTGTATATTCGGCGATCGTGCCGATTTTGGTGATCGTGGCGTTGTTAAGTAGGTCGACGATGAAACGTACGCGGAGTCATCACGTTGTATAATTTGTTTCTTTTCGTGTTCCGAATCGATTAGATCGTCGCGCATTGGACGTGGATAGCGTAAATCTTCGTACGAATCTTTTATGTAGCCCGAATCTTCGCGTCTCAAGTGGGCCGGATCTTTTTTTGGACCAAGTCCATTTGTGTATGGCTGTTCTAGTTCATCACGTGATTCACGGCGTACTCTCAAGTCGTTTCTCGACCCGCTCATATAACCTTGATCCTCTTTGCTAATTTTTATGATATGTGAATCATCACTGTCGTCACGCGAGTGTCGTCGATTTGTCGCTCGATTTAAAGTATTTGTGGCTAGCTTTGAATAACCCACTGTGTCTTCTTTAGGGTTACCCTTGCCCACGGGTAATGATGTTTGTTTGTAGAGTTTATGTTTCTTTTCCAAGGTGCGAGAAAGTTCATCGTGAAAACTTTTCGATGGGAAATTTTTATTTTCCTTACGATCAGACCATTGTGAAACTCCTTGGAAAAACCGTTTGCCATTTGAATGTCCAGGTGGATTTAGTTCACGTTCAGTTGAATGTTCTCGATCGGAGGCAACCCGAGATTTTCCGTGCGGAGCACTAATAACTTTTGGCTGTGTGTAATTGGAGTTTAAAACGGGCCGAATTTTTTGAGGTTCGGGTGATGTTGCCCGATTATTATTGTTGGTGTTCGATTTTATTGTTACATTAAAATACGTTTTACGTGTTGGTTCGATGGCATCATCCTCGCGTGAATCGCGTGATGAATCGCTGCCAAAATGGCTTTCGAGCCACTTTGTCGTTTCAGTTTTTCGGATTTCTTCTTCTTTGTCGAAGTCGATGGGAAGATTGGTTAGGGCGTCTTTACGATCTGGAAATTATTTCAATTTTACTATCGCATACAAGATGTGACATTTGTGTTGTACTTACCTCTTTGTTGTTGAAGTAACGTTTTTTGCTGCCGTCGTGCTTTGCGTACACGATCAGATAGACTATCCCAATCGGATTGAGCTTCGGGATCTCCATCACGTTCGACATGCGAATTTTCTGCTAAATATCTCATTTCTGTGCCGATTACTTTGCCATCTGCAACATAATCTACTTTTTGCTCGTCACGTTGTTTATGATAATTTTGGGAGGATTCCTAAAGGCAATAAATAGTCAACTTAATCGATTTATAATAATTAAAACTTTAGACTAATGATGTAGTAATGTTAATAGAAAATAGCCGTGAAACAAATCAACTTTTAATGAAGGTAGTTTAGTCGTTTAGTTGTTTTACAAACAATTACTTAACCATATAAACTCGGTGTAGAATTACTTACCTTATGCTGAATCTTCTCCTTACTACCGGTCGAATTATCGTCTTCTTCTGGTAAATCCTCATCAATCAACACCTCATGTTCAGTGGTTTGCGTTTTCTCTGTGACAAGTGTACCGTCCGGTTGGGCTAAACACTTCAATCCCGTATCTTCGGTGTCCACAGTTTTACGACTTTTGATTGATTGATGAACAATCCTTGGTCCAATTGGTACTAACTGATTTTGTGTTTCCCGTGATGCTATTACTAATTCCAAATTCTTAAAACCACTATTTACTGCATTTACGTAGGCCTGTAATGACACAATAATAAAAAAAAAAATGTGAGTTAGATATTTCTCCACTCTTAAATATTTATTAAAATTCATTTATTTTAATTTCCATTTAATTAACCAGTTTTGTTTTATTTAAAATAATAAGAAAGAAACATTCCACTTGCTGCTTGTTGAATTGTCATTTGAAGTTTTTGTTTTCGTTTGTATTTCAAGTAGTTTAGAAAATTTAAATTTGAAAAAAATCGTGGGATTTCCGCATTGCCATATTTCTATACGATTTTGTCGTTGTTGTTTTTGATTTTTTTATTGTAATCAATTACAAGTATTATTGTTACCTATTTCATTAGTTATGTACATACATAGTTTATATTTATTTATTTATTTTAAATTTAATTTGTTGTTTAATTCGTAGTTGGACAATAAAACGTATCGCAGATCGCGACTATTTTTGGAATGGTAAAGTTATTAAATAAAACTGTTGGGTGTCATAATGTGCTAGCTATGTGATTGTGTGAGAGTTTGGTGAATGTGTAACATATATTGATTATACATTTATTAAAAGCTAAAGGTGGAAATGATAGCAATGAATATTTAAATGAGGAAGTATTCGAAATATGTAAATTCGATTAGCGGAAGCAGATAGTACAAATTTACACGGGCTTATTAAGTATGTTTGATTTAATTTAAAACATTAAAGTGGATTATAAACATAAAATTAAAAGGTTGCATACTGCAAATCTAAAAAGAGCACCAAATAAAATAATTTAGACAGATAGGAAAGGAAGGGCAGTAAATTTTATACTAGTATAACTCTGAGAATTATATACTAAATACTTTTGTTGATTTTTATTTATGTTTAATACGAATAATAAAACAACTTATTTTTCGACAAAAAACGCTTCAGTGAAATGAACCAATATTTGCTATAAAGACATCAATTTCTCAATTTCTGTGCTTTGCGACAGGATACCTCTAATATCGTTCTAGTCAAAACCTGAGTTCAACTCGAAATTAACAATCAAAAGAGAGGTGACTTATAATTAAAGTGCCCTTTCAAAATAGGAGTCTAATCCAGTTTCTAACTAACCTCAATAAGAAATTGTAAGTCGAGTTAATTCTCGATCAAATGCTTAATAATAAAAAAAAAAAATATACTTTAAATATTTAATTGTAAGTGTAGTGAAACTTCCTTAAGCCGAACACCTTGCTTTTCAGGGAAAAATGGTCTTTTAAAGAGGTGGTCGCTTTAGAAAAAAACAATAAAAAAACGCATACTTAAATATATAATTAAATGTTTTAGGTTAGGATATACATTTGTTTCTATTATCACATAAAAATAACAGTGCAATTTTTAGATAAAATTATAAATATATAAAAAGTTTAAGATAAAATAAATTAAACAGTCAAATTAATAAAACATGAGCAGTTAAAGAATTTAAGTGAAATTCTACCCATTCGGGTCTGAAAAAATAGTTTACCTTAATGAACTGAATCTATGCTTTATGATTTCTATTTGTAGAATTTGTTCACACTCATAAAACATGGTTTAACAACTTTCCATTCCCTAAATTAAGGGTCAATTGTTTAAGACCCGCTAATGCTTCCAAGGTCTTATTCATAGGAACCGATTCTATTGCTATAGTATCGGATTCTTCATCGATTTCCCCGCCATTAATTGTTCCACAAAAATTTTGATCCGTATTTAATAGTTCGTCATCATTTTGTAGTTCTATATTTTCATTTAAGTTTGTGCCAATATTGGAACTCGATGCTACCAAACCTGACGTCTTGCTAAGCTTCCTTTACATAATAAATCACATCAGCCAAACTAATTTGTTTCACCAATTCATCTAAATTATCAGCAGTCTCCATTTTCGCGATTATTGTCGTAAGCATTCGTCGCCTATAATGCAATTTAAAATTTTTGATGATACCCTGCTGATTTTTCGTTTCTCTTTGAAAATGTTTCTATTAATTGGTCATTTTGGTCATGGTTGTCCACAAACGCTGTCAGGTTCGAATACAGCTCTACCCGTTAGTTTGACATTTTTTTTTTCCCTTTATTTAATATTACAACTGATTTACAAATCATTTAGTAATTTATCTTTCTTAAATGAAGATTCACATTTGACGGGCAGTAGCCCAATGGTTACTCCCGTTTGAATTTACATAGTAATTATTTTTCTCTATCCTAATGAAATACAACTGGCTTATTCCAAAGGTTTCTGCCTTTGAAGTCTTCTTACTGCATTGGTGGTATCCAACAAACTTCGTATGTCTGCATTTTGGTGCCGAGATATCCGCTGAATGTGTTTCTTCGCATGATTTTGTATTTCTTCACTTACATATTCCATGTTTAAGTCCCTATGGAGGTTATCATTTCTAATGTACCATGGTGCGTTTACAATGCCACGCAGCACTTTGTTTTGAAAACATTGAATCATTTGTACATTTGTCTTCTTGGTACAACCCCAAAGTTGAATACCGTAGGTCCATACTGGTTTAAGTATTTGCTGATATAATAGCAATTTGTTATGTATTGTAAGCTCAGAGTTTCTACCTATTAACCAATACATTTTCCTATATTTAATGTTCAATTCTTCTTTTTTCTTTTTAACATGCTCTTTCCATCTAAGCTTGCAATCGAGAGTCATGCCGAGGTATTTGGCTGTATTTGCATTTGGAACCGGCCTTGAATTAAGTTTCACAGGAATCCAGTTAACTTTCTGGTTTGTGAAGTTTACGTGAACCGATTTTGCTTCATTTAGGCTAATGCGCCATTTCTTTGTCCAGCTACTCACTGTGTCGGTTGCTTTTTGAAGTTTGGTCGTTGCTTCTGATATACACTTTCCAGTAGCCAGAATAGCTGTATCGTCTGCAAATGTTGCTATGGTGGCACCTTCTGTATTTGGCATATCTCTGGTGAACAGGATGAACAATATAGGACCCAGTACGCTACCCTGTGGTATGCCTGCTGATATTCTCTTTAGTTCAGAGTACTCTTGGTTATATTTTACACGGAAATGTCGGTCTGCGATATAAGATTTAAGAATTTGATAGAATTGCTTAGGTAGATCTCGATGCAATTTAAATTCAAGTCCTTGGTGCCAAACTTTGTCGAAAGCTTGTGCTACATCTAAGAAGATGCTGGAGCATATCTTCTTATTCTCAAGTGAGTCTTCGATTATATCCGTTATTCGGTGAACTTGTTCTATCGTAGAGTGATTTTCTCTAAATCCAAATTGGTGTGGTGGAATCAAATTTCTCTCCTCTATTATTGGCTTCAGTCTCTTGAGCAGTAATTTTTCAAATAATTTTGAAATTACAGGAAGTAGTGAAATCGGTCTGTACGACTTTTTATCGTTCGCTGGTTTGCCTGGTTTGGGGATCATAATTACTTCAGCAACCTTCCATTGTCGTGGGACATATTTTAGTCTGAAGACAGCATTGATAATTTGAACCAATTTTCGTAGTCCCTTCTCGGGAATGGCTTTTACGACTTGTCCAGTAATTAAATCATATCCTGGAGCTTTTTTTGCATTCAAATTACACTTGATCTCATTTTTTAATTCCTGTAATGTTACACATCGAATATTATATTCATCAATTTTGCTAATTGTTATTATGTTTTCATCTGCTGTTTGTCTAGGTAACGGTTGAAAGGTGTCTTCCAAGTGAGCTGCAAATAAAATAGCTTTTTGCTTGTCGCTTTTGGCCCAGGTTCCTTCCCCATTTTTAATAGGTGGCACATGCATTTTAGTTCTTTTTAATCCCTTTGTTGCTTTCCAAAGAGAGTAATCAGTATCTTTATATTCGGTGAGACCATTTAAGTACTTGTTAATAGTTTCATTCTTAATTTCTTTTATAAGTTGTTTTAGTTTATTGCATAGAAAATTGAGGATTTTTTTGTTTTCCGGGGCGCGTGTCCTTTGCCAGGTTTTTCTTTCCTTCCGTTTCTCTCTAACTAACTCCCTGACCTCAATAGGATAATTTTGATTCCTACGGGATTCGGTGTGACTAGCAGGAGAACTTTCCCATGCTGCTTGTTGAATAGTACTGTTAAATACCTCTAGTTCGTCTTCCAACTGTACCGGTGTTTTAATCGGCACTCGTAGATTTATTTGCATTTCAATTAGTTCTTGGAATAGGTCCCAGTTAGTTCTATTATTTGTTAATTTAGGCAGGTTATCCTTATTAATTATCATTGTGCTGAGTGCCATGATAACAGGTGTATGATCGGAATATATCCCTTCGCTGTTCTCGATGCACATGTAATCCTCGAAGATTCCTTTCGTTACATAAAAATCAATGAGATCTGGTATTTTGTTTATATCAGCAGGCCAGTATGTTGGTTTACCTCCAGAGTGGAACTCGCAGTTATTTATTCGTCCGGCTTCGAATAGCTCTTTTCCTTTATGGGTTATAAGTCTTGATCCCCAATAGGTGTTTTTTGCATTAAAGTCACCACCAATAATAAAATTGGATCCTAGTGATCTAAAGAGTCTATTATAATCTTCTTTATTTAGATTATAGCGTGGAGGGCAGTAGATAGAGGAAATACTGTATTCATTATTATTGTTAGTTTCAACTTTTATGGTTTTAACTTGCATATTTTCCTCTTCTATACTAGGTTCTTCATAGTGTTTGAGACTCTTTTTCACTATTACTGTTGATCCTCCTCTGGGTTTTCCTCCTGGGTGAACAGCATGGTAACATTCATAATCACGTATTTTAATAAATGATGTTTTTGTCAAATGGCTCTCCGATATAAGGCAGATATCAATTTTTTCTAAATTTAGAAAAATTTCTAGCTCTGGAACATGTTGAGCTAGTCCGTTCGCGTTCCAGGTGACAATTCTTAATGATCTGCTCATTTTAGTATATGAGGGCTGTTGCCTCGTTCAAGGTTTGATGCATATCTAGACGCTTATATAAAGCTTCTAGACCACGTTCTTGCTTTGCTAGCCTTATATTTATGGCTTCTATGCTTCGACAAATCCTTTCAAGGGGGTTATCATTCGTAGCATTAGATGATTGCTGTAAAATTTGTGAATAACTTTTTCGCTCTGTACCAATACCTGGTGGTTTTGGCTCCGCTTGGGTTTTAGTTGGTTTCTTTTCTCTGGTAACCCTAGGGTTTTGAGGAAACTGATGCGTTTTGTTTCTTAGTCTTTGAAGTTCTTTGGCTACTTCACAGCCTCTATAATTTGCAGGATGATGCCCTTTACAGTTTATACATTTTGCAGGGGTGTTTCTACTTTCTGTACACTCTTTCGCGTTGTGTTTTCCAGCACATTTTACGCATCTTGGCTCCCGTCTGCAATATTTTTGCGTGTGATTGAAACCTTGGCATTTTTTGCTTTGAGGTATTAGCCTCGTGTTTTTCTTAAGCGGTTCTATTTTAACCCTCATATTGAGAATTGCTTTGATGTTGAAGATGTTTTCAACTTTCTCCTTTTTGTTAAACGTAAGCATGAAGAGTGGAAGCCCCCTTTTTTTGACTTGATTGTTCTCACCTCTCTCTCGTTTTAGGATGTTTACTGCATCTTCTATTTGCAGATCTCTTGCCTTTAGGTCCTCAATTATGTCCTCCTTCGTACACGTTGGATGAAGGCCTCTGGCCATAACCTTAATTGCGCGTTCGTTTTTATCTTCGTATGTGAACCATTCTTTACCTTCCGCATTGAGCTTTGTTGCTAGAGCTTTGAAATGTTCATATTTTTAAAACATAAGGGCTTTTTTGACGAGATGATTACAAAATTACCGTTTTTTAAAGTTTTCGCAAATGAAATGACTTTTTCTTGTAGCATCGGCCCACTAACCGGCAAATTTTTTGCTCGTGCGCCCTCCCACCACGTTGCATTGAGTTCCGCTTTGTATTTTCATGGGCATTGGCAAACCATCCCGCACAATTTGTGTTTTACCATAACCATATATCTCAACCAATTTTCTTTTTGACATGCCATTTGCGGCATCTTCGATTACCTTTATTCTATCTCCTAACTTCAAAAATTTCATTTATAACTTAAACATTCGGAAAATTATGACTGCGTGGCACAAATGCGTGGTTACATATAAAAAATGTGTATGTGTATACCCTATACCGATTAACCAACGTATATGTTGTAGATAGAGATTGCAATTTCCCGAGAAATGTCATTTCCCAAGAAACCGAGAACTTTGTTTCCCGTTGAATATCATTTCTCGAGAATACGAAAGTTTTAAAATTTTTTCTCGAGTAATTTCGGGAAATCAAGGGAAGTTTTGTATTTTTTAAATTACTAAACTACTATTAAAACAAAAATAATTGTATTGCATTAATTTATTTCAAGTTTCCTGACGAAGAAACCCGCCTCGATGGGGATGGCCGGTCCTATACTCTCTGTGTAGTTAGTGATGTGCTAAACGGCCTTGTTTACAAGATACATAATTTCCACTCCATTTTTTCATTAATTCGACTTTGATTTGAATAATTTTAAATTTTACCTTCAAATTTAGTATCGACTAAACATGAACTTAAAAGAAAATTGATTCCTAAATTCAATGATGTCAGATTATGGTTTCATCGAACTTTTATTTGTTAGATGTTGGTAAAAAATAAAATGAGATTTTGTTACTGTAACGAATGTTACTTTAACATATAGTATGCAAATAATCGGCTTTTGATTGTTTTGTTTTAAATTATAATCGAGATTTGTCAATTATTTTTTTTATGTCTATTTAAGCATATCTTGATAAAACATATTAAATAATTAGACAAAAGCTAATCAAAATTTCCAAAAATTTATTCAACAAAATTCTTATTTTACGAGTACTTGAAAGTTTGTATCAGAACTGAAATCATCCAAATTCATCTTACCATCTCCGTTTGGATCCAATAATGGCAAATGTCATTCAATGAACAATATGCGCTTGTCAAAATCCGTTCCTAAGCTAATCTCAGTTGAGGAAAATAAATTGCCAAACTTCCAAAGAATATAAATTACTTGCATTTTGCATGTCAATTGGACTAACACAATAAACAAATTAAACAAAGCGCCAACATCAGACTGAAGACAAACTAAAGTTTTAAAGAGAATATGGACGACGACAATGAATGGCGATGAATACTTTAGATCTACCAAAGTGCTAAGAAGCAAACAATTATCGTTGAGATAAAATTTCGAGCAAAAGTAAATCTGGATTTAACAACATATACATAGTTTCTTTTCACTATAAATAGGTCAATGTAAGCCAACATTTTTCGTAACACTCGTGCAACACTAATTAATCGGTTAACCTTATTCGAATTTGCATCCCCTAGTTAGGGGCAACGAAATAAGGTTGCAGGAATTAATATCACAAACATATTGGAATTAGAATCGGGAAAAATTGGAAATAAATTCGGTTTTCTAGTTTCATTCCAAAAAATGTAGAATTAAACCCAAAGAGAAAAATCTGCAGATTATTGTTTTCCATTCAACAGTAAATTTCCATTTTCCAGAATCGTTTTCGTACATGTACGTATGTCTGTAAGAGAAAAATGAATAATTTTTTAATATGGTCATGCTAGAGTGCATTATTCCTTCACCAATGCACGAAGCAATAATAGTCGCCGTCAGGTCGGGGAGGTGGTCTTTTAAGAGAAACGATTTTACTAAATAGAGAAGTTGTTTTACAATAGAATGGTATTTTCAAGAGCTGGTCTTTTTCGAGAGATGGTCGTCTGTGGAATTTTCACTGACTCTATAACTGAAATTATGAAAAAGGTAACCCAGTTTTTAATTACAAAAATCAAAATATCAATAGTCTCCATAGTGAATACTTATTAAATTCTATATGTGTTTCGGATTCGAGGAAGTCCAGTATTTATATATAAGGGACTGTCAAAAAACGACGTCCAAATGTAAGGGCGGGGGAAGAGGAGGGTTACAAAATGTAACAAGGGAAGAGAGGGGTTTTCAATAATGTGACGTCCATAAAACGTAATCAAAAATAAAAATTTTAAAATCACAATTTTTTACACATTAATAATGTTGTTTTGACCAAAATCTATATAAAAAAAATGTAAACAAACCATGATCCTCGCGTTCATCTAATCATTGAATTGTATTTTAATACATAATAATGAATTGTTGATGTGAAAACATCTTTAGTGGCAAGAGTAACTAAACAATTAATCATCACAATCATATAGATAAATGGCTATTTTGGAGTTTGTAATTTTAATTAAATTTTATGTGGAGATGAATTATTTTAATTTAAAATAAATTATCTTATACAATTTTTTTATGCATAAATGAGTACCAGAAGCGTTTTCTCGCTATAGTGCTCTCAAGCACTGTAAATCGTTATTTTGTAGATTTTAATTTTAATTAAAATTTATGTGGAGATTAATTATTTTAATTTAAACTAAATTAACCACCACTGTGTCTTTAAGCAAAAGTTGACACCACTTGCTACAGTGGTTCAAGCAATCATACATTTAAATTAAAAGGTAATGCTTCCAGTTGATGAGTAATTGGCCCCGACCAAGGGCAACATTTCATGTAACTTTCTGAACACATGTGTAAGACGTTATCACGTCAAAAATAAATAAAATAGGAAAATACTTTTTTTTTTTACTTTATTTTCATTTATGTACTTTATTGCATGCAGCGGCGTAGCCAGAAATTTGTTGAGGGGTTCTTAAATAAAAAATATTTTCTTTAGAAATTACGAATTTATTCGAATAGTTTTTATAATTCTATGTTGATTCTTCGTGCCACTAAGGCCAATTGATCGTCCTACCAAAAATCTGACAACTATTTTATGCTAATCTTGTTATTATACTCGTACATAGATAGAATCGTTCTTAAACATTTGAAATAACTTCGCTTAGGTAATCTTATTTCGTTTTAATCTGGAAAAAACGTTAACACAGACTATAAAAAACACGGCTAATATTATGCCGCTTTGGGTGAAAAATAGGTTACGTGTATTATACCTATAACGGGTATTGATTATTTTCCTTATTCGAATTATAAATGATTTGGTTTACTGTGTGGATCGACACTTCACCGTGTAATGATTGTATGATATGTGAAACTGGGAGGGGGAGGGGGAGGGGGGGGGGGGTTCCTACATTTACAATCGTCAATATCTATCGGAAATTTAATTCATATTGTGCGACTTCATCAACATTTAGGGAATTTTATTGATAAGTAACATGAACACAAATTCCAAACCCCAGTTTTTAAGTAAAATTTATTTTAAGTGCTAACATTTACTCGTAATGTAATGTACGCTTTGTATATTATGTAGTTTAATTTTCTTTTTAATATTATTTAAGAAAATTATTGCTTACGATTTAGGAAGGAATCCAAACACAGATACTTGAAACCTCAACAAATATGAGAAATATTTAAAAAAAAAAAAATTTAAACAACTTACAAGGAATAGCTCAGGTGTACCTCATCAATTTTTTCGAAGTTTTGCAATGTTACAGAACACGAAAAAATATGAGTCACGTATATTTTTTTAGTGCTAATTCGCTAATATAAGGGGTAAAAACTACCCCCAATGTTCGACCCCCTAAACGCATTTTGTATAAATATCTCTTTGTAAGGGTAAACTAAATAATTGGAGGGAGTTTTTACCCCTTATATTAGCGAGTTAGCATTAAAAATAAAATACGTGACTTATATTTTTTGTGTTATTTACCATTGCAGAACTCGAAACAATCGACGAGATACAC
Source organism: Tipula vernalis (assembly GCA_958295665.1). Taxonomy (NCBI): domain Eukaryota; kingdom Metazoa; phylum Arthropoda; class Insecta; order Diptera; family Tipulidae; genus Tipula; species Tipula vernalis. The sequence continues at coordinate 259,466,328 of OY282560.1, forward strand.
TTGGGGTCCTTTCCTTGTTAGTTTTAATTTTAAAAAATATAATTTGTTTTAATAAACACTTTACATGTAGACTAAAACCACATTTAAATAGTTTCATAAGAATTTTTTAAAATTAAATTAAATAAAACACAAAGTCGGACTAATTTTATTTTAAACAATATGCGGAATGCTTTTTGATGTGGTTACAAATCGTGTTCAGCTGCGTGTTTGCGTCTAAAAAATGTTTTATTCAACAGAATAAAGTCAAACAACATACATGAAACCTAGTACAAAACATGAATTTGGTTGTAAAACAATTAAAGTTACAATACAATAAACTAAACACAGGTAGTAAAACGAGAAATGGTTTGCTAAATATTGATTCGTGATCGTGAGTAACGTACATATATTTGCGAAATAACGATTAATTTTGGCGGCAAAATCTAAATAGTGTGGAGGGGTTCGGCTCTTTTTCTTCGTTAATTAATCGCTGTTTGTGTCTTCTTATGTATAGGCTTTCCCAAGCATCAAGTTGGCGTGCGTCATTTACTGTTTTTAAGAGTCTTAATGATTCTTTTGTAATGCGTGGTAAGCGATCGAAGATTTTGATGATCTGTTATATTTAATATGTGTCTTGTGTTCTTTGCATCTTGTATATATTGACCGTTTAGTTTGGCCAATATATAGCTTGTTACAATCATCATTGCTAATTTGGTAAATACCGGATATTTGAAGCGTTGGTCAAATTTAGACAAAGACAAAGACAAATTGCATGTCATGCTTCTTGAATATTGATTATAATTTGTTCAAGATTGGACTGATGAGTTAAACCGGCTTTCGTGTAGAGGTTTAATAATTTTATACTGGTTAGTTTTGGGGTTTCTGTTGTTGGTAGCTCTTGTTTTGTTTTTATTGTTGATTAGATCTTACTTAGTTTCTCTTATGAGGTCTGCTTTGACGTGCTGTTTAGTAGGTGGGAGTCGTTAGTTAGTAAACTGTATAGTAAAGCGGCGAGCTAAATTTCTGCAATCGTAAAAAGGCCTTGCCTAGGCCGCTTACATTTATGATTGCTATAAAACAACAATATATCAGGTCAGTCCATAAATTCGTGCGCATTCCTAGCATAAATGCAATGAACAATGAGTCAGTTCGTAGAACAATAAAATTTCAAACGTTAGTTTAGTTAGTTTATCATCAATTTTCGTGAACATAGGGCGCAAATAACTACCCTTTGAAAATGATTATCGATAATCAGTACAAAGGTGCCATTTTGCCATATCTGCAGCAAAAACAATGTCAGTATAAAGACTGCCCAGATATAGTTTAAAAGATTTAAATATGAAAGAAGCGGTCAGGACGTTCTGCAAATTTTAACAATGATACCCTTAAAATCCTTGTGGAGTCAAAGCCACAATTATCAGTGGATGACCTGTAAGATAGCGAGACATTGCAGATAATGAAGGAAAATATACCATTGATTAAAATAATAAATTATGTTTTATTTACATTGTTTTAAAATATCACAACAATGCGTACGAATTTATGGGCTGACCTAATAAAACGGATTTTTGTAAAGAAAGTAATTCTTTAAAATAAAGTTCAATAATAAATAAAATGATTATGCAGTACTAAAAGTTCGTCACTACAGAAGAAACTCGAGTAATTTCGCAGTGTCTGCCATAAGTTCAAAGTTATATTAAAGTTTAAACCGTACAAGACAATAATTAGCTATAATACCATATGCTGTATTTCTAACCTTCCAATTTTGAAATAAGTTGTTGACTGACATTTTAAGTTTAACTGTAATATTTTGACTATTTTTAGCAGATATCCTCCGCTATATTATACACATACATACTTCATAAACCTCGAAAATTACGTTTATGTCATTTTTAAATACAATTGCAAAGATATGTATGTATTTACATATATTATGTATATTGGTCAATTTTTCATTTAATCACAAAAAGATTTGTTAATATGTAATTGGTGAAAGTTGAAACTTAAAAAAATGTTTGCGGTGCTTTCGATGGAATTTCCGACATCATCATAACACTTTAATGTTTAAGTTTAACAATAGGAATACAAGAAATCTTTTGTCAGAGAAAAAATGTTTAGAACTTAGAACCAGTCTCGGGTTGTTATCATGCGAAGTCACATCTTTATAGCGAAAACATGTAAGACAATCTAAATCCATTATTGAAGAATCTAATGCGAAATGACAAAATCTTGTGGCAGAGCTATAAAAAAAAATAAGCTTAATTACTACGTATAGTCAATGTACATTATGTACCAGTTGGAACATATTATTTCTAATGTGAGAGCTCCAAGTCACGAAACACAATTTAAGAAAATCCAAATATTGCCGCATTATTTAATTTATATTTACATACTATCAGTTTTAATTTATAAAACTTCCTGAACAAATCCTTGCCGAAATAAGTCAAATACGAACGGGCAATTCCAGTTATGTGGGTATAACCTCATCACTCACTCTATATGATTTTCTGATAAGATTTCATACACAGATTTTAATGATGAATCTGGTATTGTTACCTCATTTGGGCGACCGGAGCGTTCAGCATCAATTGTGCTAATGCAATCATAACGAAAATCGTTAAACTAGTTATGAATCATGTACCGTGCAATATTTCCCCCGCATAACGTCTTTTCGCTGTAACGTTGTTAACAAATTACCAGACCTAATTAAACCTCAAAGCGCTAAATTCGATCATTATTCTACGCATATAGAGATTTTTTAACGTATAACTCTGCTCAGCTTCGATCAATTTCCTAGATGTTCATTTTTTAGTGAGCAGCGCTGCAAGAAAATAGGGGTTGGTACATCAATTGTGTTGCAAGCATTTTGTTTTTATTAGGCTCTTAGGATTTTTAGTGTAATACTTTCGGTTTAGCCGTAGTATTTATCAACAGAGTTTTATTTCATAAAATACCTGATCGTGTTTAGCTAAATCGAATTTATTAAACCGCAGTCTAGCCTTATATTCGTACCATACATATGCCTTCATAATAAAACAAGCGTTAAATTTACCAATTGGCATTTATTATTAATTTAATTTACAGAATTTGTTAATCGATTACTGCGGTTCAAGACTTAGTGTTAAGAAGTTATTCTGAATTGAAAATAACTTAACTTTAAGCCAACTTATTTGTAACTTTATTAAGGAAGACAACTCGCCTATGTTTTAGGACAACTCAATTTTGACGCATATACATACAATAATCTACTTAACCGTCCAGTCCTATTTTCCACAATATTGTGTCATTTGCAATATCGAAATTATTAAAAATGGCTCCAACCTACTAACAGACTTATACCATCTTATTCCTAGAAAATGTATCTTTCTCTTCATTAAAAAAAAATCGCAATCTTTTGTTTTGCCGGCCGTCAAGGATAAGGTGGTACTTATAGGTTTGTATTGTTTTTTATTAATTTTGATATTGCAAATGAAACACTTTTCTTAAAAACTAACGTTCATGTAAGTTTGAGGCATCACCTTTAAGATAGTCAAGATTTTTTTAGTCGATTTACATATATTCCAGTAACATATCTTATGTGGGTACTCTAATATTTGGCTTTGTCCTCTTATTTTATTAGTTTACAAGAAACTTTAAATTGAAAGCTAGTCACACAATTTGAAAAATATTATTATGTATAAATTTTTTCAAATGCTTGAGAAAAGGATTTCAACTCTAATTTGAATGTCATCATTTCGAAAGTAATCGGATTATTATTCCGTTCAATGTAAGACGACATTTTTTTGCCTTAATATGGTTTCATTAGGATTTTCATGGCATCCTTATTATAATGGTGTTAAATTTATATTAAAGCAAAGCTCATAAGTAGTAAAAGAATTACACTCCTCTTAATATTGTTGTGCTACCTACTAACAGACGGCATTCTAACAAAATGCCAATATGTATACGAACAAATAACATATTATGTATACGATTCGATCAAAAAGATTACATTTTTTGTTGAATTGAATACTGAATACCAATTATATCTGTTTACTCTGTGTATCTGTTTGTGTGTGTATAACAAGTAGGATTGCAAAATAATTAGAAATAAATTGTTTTTATCTAAAAATGTTTGGTTTCGTTTTAGATTACGATAAATTGGATAAATGGTACGTACATGTGGTGAATACAGGAGTAAGCAAACACGTTTTTTTTATTTAGGTGATTTTGCCACGATTACGTAATGAGATTTTATAAATTGTGTATATGGATATCGGTGTAAAAATAGTTAACAGTGTTTTTTATTTTAATTTCGTTAATCATGGTCATAAAATGTTATACTTAACTCTATTCGCAGAATTTCTGTTATCGAGTTCCAAATATATTTAAGAAATTGTTTGTTTCTTTCGTTTGTAAACCTCTGCGTCTAATATTACAATAAATAAAGCTTTTAAATTATGTATCTGTACCAACACTACTTGAAGAATTTAACTCGAACGCAGATTTCTATTTTCTGTAAACGATTATTTTATTACCGAACCCAAATTGATTCGTAGTCTTCTAATCTTACCTGCATATATGAATACAAAAATGAGCATTTCATCACATTTTGTTGTACGTATCTTTTCGTACTGCACTCAAAAAGAAAGTTTGGCCTTTCCTCATCAGGTGGTTAACCTTTTATTCTACAATATTTTAATCTATTTCTTTATGTTTTTACTTGAATGTGAATATAAAGATAATGAAAAGCTGAGTATTATATACTTATATATTTGTTTAGAGTAAGTGTGATGGTTAAAATCTGCAGATGTTGCTTCAGATGAGCGTTATGACGCTCGATGATCACACTAGAAAGACAGAAGCCACATGAATGCTATAAATCATAAAAGATAAGAAGGTGCGCTTTCTAGAAAACGAGAAAAGGGAGAAGTAGCAACGGTTTGCTTATGCCGCAATCAACAGTTGTTTAAATATTTGATTCAAATCGATGACGTCTCCTCGTAATTTTACTACAACAAATGTAGCGTAAAACAATTGTGTTATTACAGAACAAACAAAAGAAAATAATCACCTTGCACCGAAATCAAAATAAGTAAGGAAAGTTTTTCAAATAACGAAATCACGCGCAGTTATGAAAACGAAGAGACTTGTACCGAAGAAAACTTCTTCCTTGCCAAGGCTGTAGAAACGATTCAGTAAACGGAGCGGTTGGTGATTCTATGTTTAAATTAATCATATTTACATCCTATTTACATCATATTTACATGTCGATATAAGTAAAATATAAATTAATTTTCCATGAAAATTCACAATATGAGGATTTCATGAAACTATACCAATTTAACCTTTCTAAGGCCATTTGTATATCGTGATAAATTTGAAAAGCATCTTTCGGTGATTTGCCGCAAAATAGGGAAGGTTAAAGGGAAGTATATATGGAAGAAAAACATATTTAAATGTGACCTCTAAACGATTCGATTGCCATATTTATTTTAACGCCTGCACACTCAAATTTTTTAATGCAATTATTGAATGCAAGCTTAAATAGCAGAAATTTTAAGTTAATTACATTATAATACATACACTTGAATTAAACTATTATTTTAATGTAAATACGTTAATTTCCTATTCAATTGCATTCATTTTGTTTCTTTAAATGTAACAAGCATTTAAAATTAATTGTGTAATCTACTTTGCATAAGTTTTATTCAATCCTAGTTACATTTATATTTAAATGTAATATCAGAACCATCTTGATATGAATAGAGCCGGCATGTAAAAAATGAACTTAAAATAAAGGAAATAGAAACACTAAAAAATAATTTATTTTCATAGAGTTTGTATGAAAAAACGCGATTTCGATTGACGAAAAAATATGAATTAAAAATTAAACCTAGATAAATAATTTTTTCTGAAATCACTAATAAACAACTCAATGAGTAACTCATTTAAAGCACAGATTCTCGAGCTTCCCCATTTTCCAGATATAATCAAAAGAAAATAAGGGAATTAAATTAAAAACCGTTCTACAACAACAACAATATGTATTAAAAAGAGAATATTCTATTTAATAACGTCATCACTTATTCACAACTAAAATCAATGGTAATAAAAAGACAATACGTTGAACAGCCAAAATTAAAATAAATCAAAGAGAGTCACAGAGAAAAAATTATAATAATATGCATTGAGCGAGAAGACATCAAAAAAATCAAATCAGCCCAGATTGTTATGCATCACAAATAAACGACATTACCAACAAACATTAACTGTAATATAAATGCCTTATTTATTTCTCAAGTATTAGAAATATTATTTAAATTAAGTCACAGCTGAAATTAAATACAGCATGATTAATAATTGGCATCGATTTTTATTCCCAAAAATTAATGACCCATTCAAAATAAATTTTTGTTTAGAATATTTGAATTGTCATAACATTTGGGAGCGGTGTATAGTAAAATAGCTCTTACTTATTATTCCCATTCCTAGATGTCACTTAACACACAAATAAAAACAACAGGGATTCGGGCTGAGTAAACGATTTGAAAGAAAACTTTTTACGTAAAATTAACATCTAATTTCTTTCATAGCAATGGTTTAATTTTAATAAATTTATAAAAAAAAATTGTATTAAATTAATTATTATTACAATTTAGTTATTACTATAGAGGGAAGCCACCAAAAATATGTTTAACCGAATCAAAAATCAGACCGATTTTAGAATCCGACCGGTTCGATTACCTATTTGATTATTTTTATATGTTTTTAATTGTAGGCGACATCTATGGTTTAAACAAAAGTCGTTAATAAAGCATGTTAATAAAGCAATAAAGCAGATTTTTGTCATGTGGCAATGCTTTTAGAAGGAGACTAAAAAGAGATGGTTATAATTATTTATAAATTTTATGTTATGACGTATTTTACAATAACAACATTCCATAAAAGTTTAGCAATAGTTTATATTCCAAGAGGATTTTCACTAAGAAATAAACATTTTCATGATTGGATTTTTCAATCAAATAAAATTACATGTTTTATGAACATTTTCGTATAAAAATAATGTAAAAGCTCATAATTCTTATAGACTAAAAATGTAAATGAAAACAATCGTTTTCCCATAAAGTTTCATAATAAAGAAAAAATTTTATGTACTTTATTTTAAGCTTCGTAAAAAATACAGTCAATGTGGAGGCTCTTATTTATAGAGTAGGCTCTGGTAATATTAACATTACAATTTCTTCTTTCTACATGCGAATTTTTAAAAAATACAATGGTATATTACAATTATGTATTTATAATGTAAAAATTTACAAAACTTTTTTTTTTTTAATAAATGTATTCACAGAAATACTATATATTTATCTCTGTCTATTACATGCAATTCTAGACATTATTTTATTCACGAATTTTATCATTATTATGATATTATCCTTTTTACTCATACATTTTTATTTTATAATAACGGTAATCTTCAGGTTCATAAATGTAGAATATGCAATGGTTTTCAAGCGTGTAAAAAGTGAAAAACAAATTATTATGCATAATAGTTTCAAAATAATTTTATATAAAATTACTTATTAATAAGTGATTATGCCAAGTGTGATTTCGTTACCCGTTAAACATGTAAATTCAATTGATAAACGTGAAAAAAATTATCGAAGTGACAAAACAAAGTGTAAATCATGGCTATTTATGTTATGACGATTTCTTGTTAGCGGGTAAAATTTAAAGTTGGTGCAGTATGAGATTTGAAATTCTCGCTTACAAATTTGATTAGTAAGAAAATTAACCAACAAAATCATTTTGACCTTCGTTTTTGTTTCAAGCCGCAATAAATTTGTCTTGTTCAGTAGACGAAATTGACTATTGATACTTGGTTTGACTCACGCCTAGTTAAATCGGAAATTGACAGTTAGGCTGGAAACACACCGAATTAGTCAAAAAGTTTTTGCTTCGAGTAGGCAAGACGATTTCTCTAAACATAGTGCACATTCAATCAAACAAATTGTTTTTAGTCAAATTGTCTCGTGTTGCTTTATAGGTTGGGTGAATTGATTTCCTAGAATACAAAATGTCGTCGGAGTCAGAGGATGATTTTGTATTATGTGCTTATTATTTTATATATAAATATGATAAACCAACTTAAAGATTCTTATATATATATATATATATATATATATATATATATATATATATATATATATATATATATATATATATATATATATATATCTATATATATATATATATATATATATATATATATATATATATATATATATATATATATCTATATATATATATATATATATATATATATATATATATATATATATATATATATATATATATATATATATATATATATATATATATATATATATATATATATATATATATATATATATATATATATATATATATATATATATATATATATAAATATATATATTGTAAGTAGGTACATATATTTTTGTAGGTAGTATATTGTATTTTAATACAATTTTTTTTTCCTTATTAATTTGATTTATAAAACAGCGACCACGAAACGACTTCAAACACTTTTTTTTTTGATTCAATCAGTTTTGTCTTGTGTTGCTTTGATTTGTGTCAGTGTGAATTAGCACATTGATTTATGGAGTATGAACACCTTCAATCATGTTTCATTAGTCAAATTTGACTTAACACAATTTTGCTTTATTATGTGTGAATGGACTCATAAAGCACAATATAATGTTTGCCGTAAGATGTTTTATGAAACAAAATGTTTGACGTAAAATTGTTTTGCCTGATTCAGTGTGCATAGCGCTATACAATCGTATGCATTTTGGCCGCAAGTTGCTTTAAGACAAGAGAAAAACGTTTTGTCTAATTCGGTGTGTTTCCAGCCTAAGAAGTAGTACATACTGATATGTACGAGTATGTATTCGTTAAGTAATGTAACGCTTGTTAATATTATCATTGTACTAACACATATATTGTTAATGTAAATTGTATTTGAATAAAAGTTTGGCAGTCTTGCTGTAACCATTCGATCCGACTTATCAGTGGCGACGAGAATGGGCTTTATTAAAATAAAAAATATTTATAATTGAGTGATATAGTTAAATAAATTAAATAAACAAAAAAAAAACAAAACGTCAAGTTTTTTTTTTTTTGTAAAATCAGCTTAACAGTGAAGATTATGGACAAGTTTAATCCGTTAATTCATATTTTTGGAGAGTGGGTGGAACAACTGGAAAGTTCTTTTGTGGTAAACGCTCAAAAAGCGGTTGCAACAGATGTGGTCGTTTTAATAAACACAAGTATGATAAATGTCCTGCTAAAGATTGGAGATGTTTTGTATGTGGTATACAAGGTCATACATCTCGTGTTTGTCAGTCTACAAAACCAAATAATAACAGTTCATCGCGTCATAGCGCATATATAAAATTAAATCATGTTGGCCATTTTATTCCTTCAAAAGAACATGATGATGAAAAAGAACACACATACATGGAAAATTATTTTGATCATATGACACTTAAACACCTTCAAGATATTGGATCAATGGGTATCGAGCAACCACTATATCTAAATGTAATCATAGGAGATCATCAGGTTAAAATGGAAGTGGATACAGGAGCATCATTTGCAGTCTTTCCCAAAGATATTTATGGTTTTTTATTTTCAGGTCGACGTCTAGTGCCTTGTGGAGTTCATCTTCAAATATTTACCGGAGATTCAGTGAAAGTTATGGGAAAAATAGAAGTACAAGTAAAATGTGGAACCAGTGATGCGGTTCTGGATGTGCTAATAATTAATACAAGCAGGCTGTTTATTCCACTTATTGGTCGCAACTGGTTGGATATCATCACTCCAAATTGGCGTAAGTTTTTTCTAAATTTTTCTCGTTTCCCATCGTGTTCACATTCTGGTAGGGCGAATCAAGTTTTGGTAAAGAATCATGAAAACGATTTGGGTGTATTTAAAAATGTGTCAGTTAGTAATTTATTAAGTCAGTCAAGTCAACCTATTTCAATGTCTAGTGCTAGTGGTGTTTCAAGTCAGTCTAATCAGTCCAACAGGTCCAACGTCAATGCTTTTGTCGATATGTTAAAATCGAAATTCCAGAACATTTTCGAAATAGATGAAACAAGATGTTTTAAAGATTTTGTTGCTGATATAAAAGTCAAAGAGAATTGTACTCCTAATTTTTGTAAGTATTACGAAGTTCCTTTTGCTATAAAGGATAAAGTTCATAAAGAAATTAATCGATTAATGGTTAATGGAATTATTAGTCCGGTCATGTTTAGTCAATGGGCCAGCCAGCCCTATAGTTTGTGTTCCAAAAAAGAATGGAGAGGTCCGTATTTGTTGTGATTTTAGAGTGTCTGTTAATAAAGTTCTCAAAACAGATCAATATTCATTACCAAAAATGGAGAATATATTTGCAAAAATGGCAGGATCCAAAATTTTTTGTGCGTTAGACCTCAGTGGGGCATATCAACAAGTAAAAGTTTCAGAAAAATCAAAAAAGTTTGTAACTATTAATATCGAATGGGGATTATTTCAATTTAATCGTCTACCTTTTGGTATAGCGTCGGCTCCAGCAATTTTCCAACATATAATGGATTGCATTCTGAAAAATCTTTCAGGCGTGTCATGTTACCTTGATGATGTGCTAATTGGAGCACCTGATTTTGATTCATGTGCTAAAATGTTGGAAAAAGTTTGCTTATGTCTTTCAGATTTCAATGTAAAAATAAATCCAGATAAGTGTGTCTATTTTAGAAAATCTGTGTCATATTTGCGTCAGGTACTATCTGAAAAGGGGATCAGTCCAAATCCTGACAAAATTAAAGCCATACAAGCCGCTCCAGAACCACAAAATATAACACAACTAAAATCTTATCTTGGTCTTTTAAGTTTTTATTCACGTTTTATTCCTAATATGTCATCAGGAACGAAGAAGGAAAATGGTTTTTTTTGGACTGATGAATGTTCTAAAATTTTTGAAAAGAGTAAAGTGCTTGTAACATCAAATCAAGTGTTAACTTTTTATGATCCATCTAAACCAATAATCTTGACGTGTGATGCAAGCCCTTATGGCGTAGGTGCCGTTCTTTCGCATCGCATTGGAAATTCGGAAATGCCTGTGTTTTTTGCATCTTCCACCCTAAGTTCAGCAGAACAAAAATACGCGCAAATCCAAAGAGAATCATTGGCAATAGTGTTTGCTGTGAAGCGGTTTCATAAATACTTATATGGACAAAAATTTACGTTGGTCACAGATCACCAACCGTTAAGAGACATTTTTAATCCGTCTAAGGGACTACCTGTTCTTACTTGTCATAGGCTGGAAAGATGGGCAATTATTTTATCCGCTTATCAGTATGATATTGTGTACAGAAAAGGATCTCAAATAGGAAATGCTGATGCATTGTCCCGTTTACCATTAAATGAAAAATCGGAAATTGACGATAGTTTTTGCAATTCGCTAAACAGTATCACATTGATTACGAAACCCTTGAAATTTCAAGACATTGCGATAGAAACAGAAAAAGATCCGATTTTGTCGAAAGTTGTACAATATTCTGTGTCTGGCTGGTCTAATCATGTCTCAGATATAGATGTAAAACCGTATTTTTTAATCAGATCCGAATTGGTTATTGAAAATAATTGTGTCATACGAAATAATCGAATAATTATTCCAAGGTCATTAAAAAAATATATACTTAACCTGTTACACGAAAATCATGTGGGTATCGTGAGAATGAAAATGCTAACCATAAGTTATTGCTGGTGGCCTAATATCGATTCTGATATAGAAAAGATCGCAAATTCTTGTGAAGCTTGTGTAATGACGTCAAATGCACAGAAAGCCCATGTAATACCTTGGTTTAAAGCAAATTACCCATTCGAGAGAATACATGTTGACTTTTTCTACTTCAATAGTGAAAAATTCTTAATTTTGGTCGACAGTTTTTCCAAATATATTCAAGTTTGGTATGTACGAGATACATCTGCACAAATAGTTAATAGTTGTCTACGATCATTTTTCACAATACATATTTGGGTTTCACCATAGGCTATAAGTTTCGGATAATGGACCATCTTATGATTCAAAAGAATTTTTAAGTTTTTTGGAAAAGAATAGTGTTATGGTTAGTAAAAGTCCCCCGTATCATCCAAACTCTAATGGTCTTGCCGAAAGGGGGTACAAACTGTTAAGGATTATCTAAAAAAACTACTTTTATTAAAAAGTTCCTTAACTATTGAAGAAAAGTTAGATAGTTTTTTTATTTACGTATCGAAATACACCAAATTCAACAACTGGAGTGTCACCAAATGAGACAATTTTTAAATACAAACCAAAAACTAAACTTGATTTGTTAAAACCAACGAATGTTGAAGTCGTGGTGAGAGAGCTGAATGAGAAAAGACATAAACCAAAATTTGGGAATGGTGATAAGATTTTGTTTAAAAACTTTAACTCAAAATCGGTTATAAAATGGATACCAGGGCGAATCGTGGAAGTAACGAGTCCAGCTACATATTTAGTTAATGTGGGGAATCAAATTCGTTTTGCTCATTAAGACCATTTAAAGTTAAGTCATCTTAAAGATTCATTATATCCAGGTACTGCACTGAGACCAGCGTTTGAAAGTACTTCAATTTCGACATCTGAAGCAAATATACCCATTATTCAAGTTAATGAATATGAAAGAGATAATTCGCAACCTTTGAGAAGCTCCACCAGGGACAGACGTCCTCCCGACCGTTTAAGATTTTAATTAAGCCGGGGTAAAAACATTAAAAAAAAAAAAAAAAAATGTAAAATCAAAAGTTTTTTTTTGGGTGGGGAGAACTGATATGTATGTATTCGTTAAGTAATGTAACGCTTGTTATTATCATTGTACTAACACATATATACATATATTGTTAATGTAAATTGTATTTGAATAAAAGTTTGGCAGTCTTGCTGTAACATTCGATCCGACTTAACACATACCAATAAAGAAATTGTGTAATAGTCATGAAACAGCTGTTTGTTACGAAGATTATATATTAGCAGGTAGCTATGTGTTTCGAAATGCTCATGTTTAAAAATAATTAAACATTTAATTATATTTTAGCTGCCTTACATTCAAATATTCAGTGTTTTACCGATTCAGAAAACGTCATTATTCCCGAAGAAATATGTATGGAATTTATTCAATAATACTCATCAAATCCACTCTAAAAATACAATTTAAGACCGAAAGGATCGCAACAATTCCTAGGCTTAATAGTTTTTGGTTATAAGTAACCAATAATTAAATGCCGAAGTAGCTACGTTCCTAGTTTTGTGTGAGTGATAATTAATTTTTTGTTTTTTTTTATCTTTAAGGATTTTGAAACTCATCTGTGGCAGTGTCAGCAATCCCACGTCCTCTTGAAAAAGAATAATAATGGCAATCCATTAAAAAGTTCGAGCAATACCCAACTGCAAATCAAAAACTCAATTTGGCAAATGCAATTGAATATTTGTTTCCCCACCTAAAATCTGATGGGGAGGTAAGTAATTATTTTATTCAACTTCAATATTATAAAATGTATTTATTTCACGTTCAATATAATTTTTAAATTCAGCTTATTATGCAACAATTATTCAAAATGAATTTATAAACTACATGCAATTTGGAATTATATTTTTTATTATTCCTAATATTTTAACTTTTAGTTATTCTGACAAGTGTTTATAGATAAAATATCTGATTATAAATAAAAATCTTGCATTAATTTAATAACTTATTTTCACATTCAACACATATTCAGAATAATACTTTGTGCTTCATCTTCCCAATAATAGTTATTTGAATTTTGTAAATTTAAAAAGGTTATCACGTGATCGTATAATAACTAACTAATTTCTTAATTAATTAAAACATTTCTAACTGTAATTAAAGAAGAAACACAATGCAATATACCAAATATATCCTTTGCAGAATTGTTATTGCTATATTGGTGTAAAAATGCATACTTTTATGTTGATTATAGGAAAACTATATTTACATGCGGTCTGAATTCATTATTATTAATTTGTTTAAAATATTTAGTCTGTATTACAAAAATGGTTTTCAATTATAATGCTAGAATTTTCCTAATTTATAGAAAATTCTGTATTACCCGAAAACCAACAAAGGTTTTATACCGAATAAATTATTAAATATTCAAGAAAAATATCGCCAAGTAGAGGGGATACGACATACGAATCCGGAATCGAAAAACCACTGAACACGAAGAAAATATCGAAGATGGTATCATTGAAGTCGACAATGAGATTATTATTATTAATACTCAAACAAGCAGATGTAAAGTTGCAGATAAATTTAATTAACATTTTTTTTTTATTAACAGGCGAAATTAGTTCAAAACTAATTGAAAAGGATTCCAATTATAGTATTATTGAAAATTTACCATTTCTTTCGTAGATCCAGATTTGATAACTTCATTTAATATAAAAATAGATAAAGAAAATATTTTATAATATCTTAAATATTACAGATATTATTTTATTTCAGTAGCCGGTTGCCGGTACAAAGAAAACGACAATTGCTTTTTCGTGGTGGCTTTTTAGAAGTGGTGCTAAAGAACAACAAGGCAACAGCAGAAACTCAAACCCAAACAGTTATGATGGAAATGAAAAATTAGATTCGTTTTTGATCGGAAAATCTTTGAGATAAGTTATTTTATGAAATGTTTGAGATTATGTAACAATTAACTATTGAACTTTACGAATGAAAATTCGTTTAACCCTCATACGATCTTTGGGTGAAATTTCACTCATTTTAGATTTTAATGCTCTATAATTTTTTTACTATTGAGACTACCTCGACCAAACTTCATGTATTTGTTTACTAAGCTCGGTCGCTTTATAAACTTGTTAGGATTTAAATATCAAGACAATATATTATTCGAAACATAAAAAAGTACGCCAGCGACCTTTGGGTGAAATTTCACCCACATAAGTATTTATGCACATTCCACGTACAAGATTCAGGTACATGTTTGAATTTACTCATAAAAAAAAAATTAATTCCAATACGTGTGAAATCCAGTGCAAACTTGTCATAATACTATTATAAAACCAAAACCAACAACAATAAAAAGCCCTGAACGCATGTAGCTAACCACGTTTTCCTCGTTTCTTACCTCTGCACCCAAAACCAAGTTTTTAGTTTATTGGTAAAGAGGTATGGAATTAGGAAAAAACTGATGGAAGAATTTCAGTGTAAACAGAATCATTGGTAGTGCTCATAACACAATACTATATAAATTCGTATATTTCATTTTATTTTTGTTTCGATATGTAATTCGCTTATTTATATACACACACACAAAATGTAGTCGTTACTATCGACAAAGACAGAAGAAGACTATCATCCGAACGATCAAAATAAAGAAAGTAGTGATAGTGATGATAGTAACAACGGCATTCCTAATAATCAAACCACATCGTGTTGGTCAAAGGATAAAATAATCAAATGGTCATCAACGCCACTCAACATTTATGGTACAACCCACGCTGGAAATATTCTACGAGAAAGGCCCGGCATAACACTATATTCAACCTCGCGAATAAAATATATAAAATACTCATTTGAAGTATGTCTTACACCATCAATAAGAAAATTCGTTGTGCAGAATACGAATTTAGAGGGGCGGCGTACGTATGGTGAGGATTGGAATGATCTCGACGATATCACGATTCAGGCATATATAGGAACCCTAATTTTAGCGGGGGTTTACAGGTCTATCGGGGAATATATTGATAATCTGTGGGATGATCAAAACGGCCGACCAATTTTTCGATGTACCATGGCGAAAAAAACTTACAAAATGATTACTCGCGTCTTACGGTTTGATGATAGGAGCTATCAATAAGAGCGCCGAGCTTGCGATAAATTGGCACCTATTCGTAACCTGTGAGATAAATGGGTTGGCAACATGACTATTTACTAGCAATTCTTGGCTTTCCGTGGGCGTTGTCCTTTCAGGCAGTATTTACCATCTAAGCCAGCAAAATATGGTATTAAAATATGGTCTTTATGTGATAGTACCTCGAGATTTGTTTGGAACATGCAGGTATACACTGAAGCAAATTCAGCACCTGTAACAAATCAGGGTCAGAAGGTGGTGCTAGACCTAGTAAAAGTCCTAAAGGGTCGTAATATCACGTGCGATAAATTTTTTAACAACTCTCAACTTGGCTAAAGAACTATTTAAATATAAAATACAATTGTTGGAACAGTACGCTCAAATAAAATATTTTTACCAACCGTCACGAAACAGGAATTACGTCGGCGTCTCGTATTTTCCAGGCAATTTTATTTTTACGAAAATATATCGTTGGCGCAATATGTTCCAAAAAAATATAAAAATGTCAGAGTTTTAAGCATATTTTATCACACAACTTCTTCTACGGATGCAAAATCTTTACCTGAAATGATCAACTATTACAATAAAACCAAGTCTGGTGTCGATACCTTAGATCACATGGTTGGGACCTACACAACAAAACCAAAATCAATCGTTGGCATTTCGGCTTATTTTGTAACATACAGACGTATAAAGTGTCAATTCATATGTTTTATGGCTGGAAATCGACCCCGACTGGAATAAAAACAAACTATACAAACGACGTTTGTTTCTAGAACAACTTGGAGCTGACCTTGTCTATCAACAAATAATAAGAAGACGCAGATTACCAAGAGGAAACTTTTCAATGGACCTTGTCAAACATTTACGGCACAATGCTACCGCATCTGATATAACAGAAACATCTAGCATAATGAAAGCGTCTGGTGCCACCAGACCGGCCAATGTTACAGAAGAAGTCGGTGTAAAAAAAAGGAAAATATCGGGCTCGTTGTGAGTTTTGGTCCAAAAAAGATAGAAAAGCTTATTCAGTTTGCCATACCTGGCAAAGATCTGTCTGTGGTGAACACAAAACCGTTGTTTACTATTGCCCGAATTGCAATAAAACATAACTTAAAAAATAAATAAAATTAACTGTAACCAAAATGAAATAAATAATTATTTTTCTTTAAATGTGTGGGTTCAATATGTGGGTGAAATTTCACCCAAGGGTCACATGTGTAATTTTGTCTAAGCCGGTAAGTTCCATATGTATTTATAAAAATATATTTGATATCGAATTCCGTTTTCTATTATGAACATTCGGAGAAAATATTATCGAGTTTAGGTAGTATATGATAACAATTCAATGTTTAACATTACAGCTAAATTCAACTGAATCAGAACTACTTGCTGAGGAATATTCTAATCCTTATATAATAGCGACGTCTTCAAATAAATTATCAGTTCAAGGCTTTTCTTCTCTCCAAACATTCGACTTACTATTCAAATGTCACTATTTTTTCAATCAAAACTTTAATCAATATCTATCTAATTTTTGGAAGTTAATTTCCAAAATGTATTATAACTTTGAAAATATTAAAACAACACCTATCGTCGATGAAGTAATAAATAAATTCCACTACTATAAAGACAATAATTCGAAATATTAATTAAGCTAAACAAAACTTAAATACTATTTGTTTATAATTAAGCTAACTAACAAACTTAAAATTTTTGTTTACTATTTATTTATGTTTATTATAAGGATTTGAATTTTCATAAATCATTTAAATATTTATAACCAGTGACAATGAAATATTTTTGTTTTATATGTAATAAGGAGTTTGATACTCAAACAAATTATATTTTTCATTTATTAAGTGTTGAATTTATTTACGAAAATTCAAACACTCAAATGAAATGTAAAAGTGGTCGAAATTGTACTGCCTGTTTTCAAATTTTTAGTGATCTAAGACGACATATCAAAACTTATTTGGCGGTTGCCAATATCACACAAAATAATTCTGAGAATGAAAATAATTTAACGACGAGTAATATGATTTTTGAAGCTTCCACTGTACCAAATTATTAGTTTAGAGATGAGGTTAAAAATTATTTTGATAATTTAAGTTCGTTAGGTCTCTCAGAAGCTAAAATAACCGAGATAAGTTTACCAACAAAACAACTTATCACCGGTGTTGCCAATGAGTTTGTAACTTATCGTAAAAATAACTTAAACGATCAACATACAGAAAATACAGTTTCCAATATTCTAGATGAATATATACTTCATTATATAATCGTCGTAAGCAGATAGAAATCCGAGAGGATATAATATTACCACAATCAATTTCAATTAGCAATTGTTGGGAAGTGCGATACAGCAACAACTTTTCTATACAAGTATACTGTACAAAATGTATTTCATTTTTAATTTTTTTCATATGTATCAATACTGCAATGTATTACTAAAATGTTTAAAAGTTCCAATTTTTGGAGAACAATATTTCAATTTTAATAAATCACATAAGTGTGATGTTTGTTTTTATGAAAAACCATGTTGTGGAAGTACTTTTCAAACATATAAAGCGTTATTAAATATAGATATGCTCTAATGTTACAAATTTATTATGACGATTTTGAAATTGTGAAAGTTTTGGGAACGAAAATCGTTGTTCATAAGATAGGAGCAATTTATTTTACTATTTGCAATATGCCACATGGTTTTAATTCTAAACTCGGTCACATATTTCTAGTCTAATGCTCTTCAGGGAGATTTTAATTTAAATATTGTGTTGGAGCCAATAATAACTGATATAAAAATTTTAGAAACTATGGGTATTGATATCGAAGGTTATTGAATCCTCAAAGGGCTATTAATCGTTCACATGATAATCTACCATGATATCTTAGGATTTGCAAAGTGCTTTTCTTCTGGAAATTTTTGTAGATTTTCTGAAATACCACTTGAAACTGCTAAAACTACTGTATCTGAAATAAAAACGATTTTGTGAACATGAGATTGTTCCGACATTATTAAGGAACCAAATTCCCATAAAGCAATACAGCTTAGCGAAACGAAAGGCATAAAAAGAGTTAGTATATTGAACTTTCTAAAATATTTTAACATTATAGACAATTTCAGTGTTGATCTAATGCATGATATCCTGGAAGAATGTGCAGGAATTGCTATGAAATACCTTCATATCAAATAATAACATTGCAAGTCATAAATGAAATAGTGTCATATATATATATATATATATATATATATATATATATATATATATATATATATATAATGTCATATATAGTAAACCAACTATTAGAAATTTTTAACGAAGTAATTGTGGGCAATATTCCATTCAGTCGTTATGCCTAACGATACATTTTAGTTTCTTATTGGGGCTCTATAAGCAAGAACATGAAAAACAGTGGTTACTTAATAATAACGTTGCTCCAGATTTTAAATGTCATTTTTGCTCAAAAAGTATTACTGAGAGAGATTAGAGAAATGGAAGAAAATATTGAAGCACACTTGTCTTGTGTTGGGAAAATTTTCAATAAATGTCTGACACAAAATTTTGATAATCAATTTATGGACTGTTCGTTCTGAGAGCAAACATCGTTATTCTACAAGACTTAAACCTTAAAATTTCGTTAATGTTTACAAGTAAATGATTTCTTTTAAATGGGCAAACCTTAACCTATCACCAGTATTTGTACATAACAAAAAACCTAAACAAACTACTGTTAACGGTAAATATGTCAACCATTTTTCAGTATGTACGATGAATCTATGTACTTATATTCATTAACATTTTTAAAACATGAATTTTACTAAAAAATTGGTTTTTATTTGTTGACTAAATTAGACGAATCAGAAATATTATTTTATGAAATCAGTGAAATAATTTAAAATGAGTCTGATTACTTTTTTATTTGTTCAGAATTCCAAGTGTAGTGCGACTTCTTTCACAACAGTTTTGTGTTGATTGAAAAAACCAAGAATGATATTTTAATCCCATACAAAAGTTTAAAAATTAGGCAAAGTTTTGAAAAGAAGTCTTCAAGAAGAAATAATAAACCTTATATTTTTAAATATAATCTTTCAAGATATGTGTTTGAGGTGTAATACTAGTGAATAATTTATAACTTGAATATATTGCATTATTTGACAAAAAACTTGATCAAACAGTAAATTAAGCGCATTTTCTTATAAAAAATTCAAATGCTGGATAGATTAAACTAAAATCCAGGACGGCATTTAATTTTGCACCAGATTACAATTCAAATTGAATAATAATTTTTTAATGCATTTTTAGTTAAATTTTAATGCAAAGTTTAAATTAAATTTAAATATTTCATTACATCAAAAACTAGTCAAATTTACATTAACACATTTAAAGTCAAATTGCATTATCAATAAATTCAAATACAACATTTGTATTCTGATTCTCCGTAATTTGTCAATCATTTAATGTTATTCATTCGGAATGAAGACGGGCCATCTAAAGAGGCTTGAGTTTAGATTAAGATTGAGAATTACTACTGTGCATCAGAGGGATAAGTATTTCTGGGTACTGTTCAAGAGAAAGTTATATACATGTTTGACTCGCTAGAAAATGGCACACCGTACAAAATGTATTGATCAATTTTAGATAAAAATGTATTGTTATTGCTCTAACTGTTATTATTAAATTTTTATTATTATAACTATTTTCATTATTTACTACAGTATAAATAAATTATATAATAAAAAATTAGAAAATTAGAGCATGCATCTCCGCTTGTCTAATAAAAAAAACATTTAATAGTTATTTCCATTTGACACGAACAAATGAACAAGCAGAAATTTTCCGTTTGTTTTTCTTTTCTTTATCTTGCAACGAGTTTAATAAAAGCCTTCATTGCTTAATTTTCTATTATGTAAATATACATAGGAAATCGGAATTTAACAAAAAAAAAAAAAACACGAATATTTCCCACATCATCAAATCATTTAATTTTAAGGTAAATCATAGCGATCAAATCAATAATATGAGCGAGCGCATCTCCAGATACAATCTAAACTAACTAAATTGTTTAGCATTTAAATAGGAAATAATTAATGATATTAAGTCGGTCTTGGAAATGTACAAGAAGAATGGTAAAAATAATAACAATACACTACCAACCATAAATAGTACAAAATATGTTATTTGATCACGAAATTGCAATAAAAAACTAAAATAAATAGGTTTTAACATTTAACGGTAATAATGGTTTTTTCATTATTCTTTTAAAATAATATTTGTATAAAGTGATTTTAATAAATAACTATATATTTATTTATTTCATCTTATTCAACTCATTAATGTAAGATTGATTTTAATGAGGACACTTTATTTGTTAGTACTCTGTTTTGTATAAAAGTAGAATTGTAAAGTGATTTTGTGAGAAAGTTCAGTAGAATTTTTAATGGTATTTTTTTCATACCTTCCCCTTTCAAATCCTTGTCCAGTTAAATTCGTACTTACAAATTTTAATATTTTCCAAAATTGGAATTGGGAGTGAATTGAAAAATTTAAACGTGTCAGAATAAGAAAATTTGCTAGAATGTTTTTATTTAATTAAATTTTAATAAAATATGAAAAATCATCTTGATAATTCATATTTTTAGCAAATACAGTTTGCAAAATGTAAGATATTAAATGGTACTTGCTTAAATTATTCTACAAATCAAGGATATCTTGAAAATATTTATAGCTTTCTACACCCAGTAGTCTAAATCGTACCAAAAATAAGTCGAACATGTCTTTAGGCCGCATCAGTGTCTAAACTCTTATTTGTAAATCTAGTTGGCAAGCAAATAAAGTGAGTAGATTATTTATAAAAAAAAAAACAAATACAGTGACCTGTTTAAACAGTTTGGAAATCGAACCAGTCCGATCCCAAACTAGTATATTATGTAGTATGTGGTTTTTATCATCTCAGAAATTCTCATTACAGTAGACAGCAGGCGATTTTATTAATATTGGGGTTTGGGGATAAATGAGAGTTTTGAGTTTCTAATTTTTTATTTTTAACATCGAAGCTTTATTCAGAGAAATTGGTACAATGTATTCGTCCATTGTTAGCTACAACTCTTTCGCGCCTTTCAGGCAGCATACGGATTCCGCGTCGAAAAAATTCCTCGTCTTTTGAGGCGATTCAAGAATCGACCTAATTTTTGGCGTTTATTCGTATGCAGTGAAGTGCTGCTCGGCCAGGTCATGAGTCATCGACCCGAACAAATGGTAGTCGGGAGGAGCAACGTCTGGTGAATACGGCGGGTGGGGGTAGGACATCCCATTGAAGCGCCTCCAAAGTTTCCTTGAAGGGTTTTGCAACATGTGGCCGAGCGTTGTCATGCTGAAAGATCACTTTGTCATGTCTTTTGGCATATTGTGGGCATTTGATGTTGAATGCTCGGCTTAATTACATCAATTGTTGTTGATAACGTTCTCCAGTGATGGTTAAATCACTCCAAACTGATCCCACCAGATACACAGTAATACCTTTTTGCCATGAATATTCGGTTTGGCCGTTGAAGTTGATGCATGATCGGGCTTACCCCACCATTTTCTGTGCTGTGGGTTGTCTTAGTGGGTCCGCTTTTCGTTCCCCGTCACGATTCGATGGAAAAAACCCTTGGCTTGAGTTCATAAAGAACCTAATTTCATTGTTTTTGCACCATACGCGTGGCCTTCGTGAGTTTTCGTTTTCGTGAAACGCTATTATTTATATTGTATATTCAAAAACTAGTAGAATTTTGCAAGCAGGCACTAGTTGAGACGATAGCGTTTTGGTGCTAAATTACAAAGGTTTTGGTTCGATCTTAGGGAGTCGGAAGTTTTATAATTTCTTTTCAAAATAATTTGTAGAAGTGTTTGCTTATATTTAGGCGCATCGAATACCTAAATAAACATATGATAGGTGAACAATAGCTGATATAAAGATTACTTGGGTAAGATTGTGAGATTGAAGCTGGCAGGCCACAGAATTACTGCTCAAATATAGTTGGAAATGGAAGAATGACGCCAAAACTTAGAAAATACTGTAAAGCCAAAATCAAAGCTAACGAA
Organism: Tipula vernalis; assembly: GCA_958295665.1. Taxonomy (NCBI): domain Eukaryota; kingdom Metazoa; phylum Arthropoda; class Insecta; order Diptera; family Tipulidae; genus Tipula; species Tipula vernalis. Next base: position 259,489,283 of record OY282560.1, read on the forward strand.
TCAAACTATAATTTTACGTGTATTCCGATCCCGTACGACTCAGCTACTAAACAGGGAAACAATAATAGTTTACTCTGTATAGTATAAGGCTATTTGTCGCGAAAAGCTACAAGGTGTGTTAATGGAAGCCACAATTTTAATCCAGGGATATCTTTCTATAAAGTCAATAATCTGACGATACATTTCTATTTCGTATGAAATCAGTTTTCCGTTTGCTTAATATAGGCGATGGGTAACAATAAGACCATATCTAACATAAGCACTAGGAAGCAATTGATTCTTCTTTTTTTCGATAATTTATTTTAAGAGAAACCTCCAACTGTCATTTAAAAAGAAAAAGCCTTAAAATTAAATTGCTTAGTATCGCATGGGCAAGGGAGTAAATAAAAGTTTAAATTGAAGTTTCTGTCAGATTTAAATAAACTATTCAACTAAATTTTTATATTTATATTTTGGATGGGTAGTTGGTGAATTAATGTTTATTTAAGCACATTGTGAAAGTCAGAGCAAATGGGCTTCTTTTTGTTCGGGATCAGGAAGCGGGAAAAACTTACCTGCAAATTATGGCCACTCACGAAACTACAATAGCTGGAGTCTGGAAGATGCATCAGAAGTACCAGGAAATCCACAATTTCTGTTAGTTTCTAATTAAATGAATGGCTTAAATAATGTTGCGGCTTCATGCTGCCTTCCTAAGTGGTCTGTAACTGTGGCAGTAGCGTTTCGCGATTTATAGGGAGAAATTTTTCGATTTGGTCAATTCAAGAAAAATTTTTATTATTTTATTTGATTATTTTATTACTAGGCCGAGGAAATATAACTTTCCACAAAATTATCAAGGGAAATTCCTATTACTTATGCAACCCCAATAAGTTTTTCCTAAATAAATTGTAGAAGTGCTTGGTTATGTTTAGGCGCAATGAATGCCTTTAAAAAGTCTTTGGTAGATGAACAGTAGCTAATCATCACTTAAATATAGTTTGAAACTGAAGAATCACAGTGTACAGCTAAAAAAGGAAACTATCGAATTTCGGTTCAGTGGAGGATAAAATCATAAGTTTAAAGATGGGGCCCGGAGGGTCCGCGGCATAAGCAGTAGCATATTTTAAAGCATGAACTAAGGCCATTTTGACCGGTTATTCCAGATTTGAGCGTAAATGAGGCTAAAAACCCGTCGCAGACTTTTTTCTACTCTATTTATAGTGTACGAACATTAAAATCCATTCGAGACATTTTACATGAGCGCAAAAACCCATCACAGGATTTTTATTTATTATACGATTTCTTTTTCGAGGTTAAAAAAAAAACACAAAAATAAAATAATTCTTATGGTTAAGATTATGAATGCTTTTGAAATTTGTTATGTCAATATATGTAGTAGAGGGTTCTACTGGCGTCAATTCTGTCTTCAAGCAAACCGGGGCTTGTTGGAATTTTACTTCCCATAGTTAAAATTGAATTTAAAAAAATGGAGGTGTGGCCACGACTTTCTTTTATGAACAGCGAATTTTGAGAAATTTAATTTTTTTTAAATAATTTTTAAATCTTTTTTTTAATTTGGTTTTTAATTTTTAATTTTTTTTTTTTAATTTTTATTTTTTTTTTATTTTTTGGAAACATTTCTTATTTAGTAGCTTTTTGTAAACTTTAAACTTTTTTAGATATTTGCAAAATAAATTTTCTGGACCAAGGGAGTGGCCACTTCCGGTTAGCAGATGTACAGTAAAATTCACTGGGACCTCCCAATTTATCAAAAAATCTTAAATATGAAGCTTCAGTTCGATTGGTTAAACCATCTGGGCTGTAGGGAGGACACAGACTGACAGACTGTCAGACTAACAGACAGACACCGTTTCGAAACCCACTTTTTCGAACTTATGGGACCTCAAAACAGATAAATGTCTAAAAATCTCAAAGTCCTACATTTTCATGATTACTATACTGTATTTTATTTACGTAAAAGAAAATAAAAAATAAAAAATAAATTCTTCTGCACAGGATTATGTCGGTCCTGAATATTTGTTATATCAGTTTAGTAAGGAGTCCCATTGGCTACCTCTTGACCAATTCTGAACCCGGTTTACTTCTTAGAATTTTCGCTACATCAATAAACGTTTTGCCTTTCTGTAGTTATGGTAAAAAAAATTTAAAAATTCTTATGGTCAAGATTATTGCGCCGCGTTAATTTGTTAAGACAATATAGTAGAGGGTTTTAGTGGCTCTCTCTGAGCCAATTCCGAACCGATTTGCTTGTTAGAATTTTCGCTACATTAATAAATGTGTTGCCTTCTCATAGTTAAAAATGAATAAAAAAAAAATCTTCTGCTCACGTAATGGTGGTCCTGGAAATTTGTTATGTCGGCTTAGTAGGAGGGGTGCCATTGACTACATCTTGGCCAACTTTGAACAAGGTTTGCTTGTTCGAATTCTAGCTACGTCAATAAATATATTGAATTCCCGTAGTTCAAAATCGAAAAAAATTTTAAAAATTCTGATGGTCAAGATTATTATGACCCTGCAAATTTGCTGTGACAATATAGTACAAGGTTCTAGTGGCTCTCTCTGGACCAATTCTGCACTGGATTTGTTAATAAATGTGTTGCTTTCTCATGGTTAAAAATTAAAAAAAAAAAAAAAAATTCTTGTGCTCAGGATTATGGTGACCTTAGAAATTTGTTATGTCTGTTTAGTATGGGGTCCCATTGGCTACCTCTTGGCTAATTCTAAACCTTTTTGCTTATTAGAATTCTCGCTACATCAATATATGTGTGTCCCATAGTTAAAAATGAATAAAATAAATTTAAAAAAAGTTCTTCTCTAAATTTTTTATGTCGGATTAGTAGCGGGCCCCATTGGCTATCTTATGGCTAATTCTGAACCTGGTTTGCTTGTTAAAATTTTCGCTACGTCAATAAATGTATTGCCTTCCCGTAGTTGAAAAAAAAATTGAAAAGTTTTTATCGTTCAGAGTATTGTGACATTGGAAATTTGCTTTGACAATATAGTAGTGAGTTCTAGTAATTACCTCTGTGCCAATTTTGAACCCGATTCGCTTGTTAGAATGTTTCCTACATCAATAAATGTGTTACCTTCGTTCTTTAAAAATGAAAAAAAAAAAAAAAAAAATTCTTCTGCTCAGGTGGCTCTGCAAATTTTCTGTGAAAATATAGTTCTAGTAGCTACCCCTAGGCCAATTCTGAAGTCGGTTTGCTTAAACGGAATACAGAAAAAATTCTTCTGCTCAGGATTATGGTGGCCCTGGAAATTTGTTATGTCGGTTTAGTATAGGCTTCCATTGACTACCTCTTGAGCAATTCTGAACTCGGTTTGCGGATTAGAACTATGTATCGAACAAGGAACAAGTATTTATTTTCTTAAATATATTATCTTTGAGTAGTTAAAAATGAAAAAAAAAAAAAAAGAAAAAATTTAAAAAAATTGTAATCTTCAAGATTAGAAGGTTCTAGTTCTACCATAATCCTGAGCAGAAGAACATTATAATACGCAGAAGAAATTGTAACTGCAATTTTTAAGTACCAATCATTACAATTTTCACAAATAAAAATATAAATTAAATAGACAATATTTCCATACAACTTCATTATATTAGTGCTTGGCCCATATTCTTAAAATTCACCGAAAACAGTCACCGGTGACTTCAGTAAAAAGCAATTTAAATTATAAACTGAATTGACGTATTTTACTAGAAAGCCAACGGTGACTTTTTTCGGGTGAATTTCAAGAATACGGGCTCTGGAGCTTCCTCTCACAACCATAGTAAAAGCATATTTACCGTAATCGTGTAACTGCTAGCTAAGATTGAAACAAAACTGTTAAAATAATAGAAGTTTGTTTAGCAGATATGAAATTCTTCGAAACATTCAACTTTTTAGGAAAAGATTGATTAAGACATTTACGACTTATTTTTGGATCAGGAAATCATTAGAATCCATTTAGACCACTCGGTTTAGAGACGTTGATAGAATTTTTCAAGTCTAGTAACTGTGGTAATGTATATCATCAGAAGTGCTCAACATTATCGGTCGGCCTCAGCAAAAATTTGCAATAACACACCTAACATTCAATTCATAAGTAATACATGTAATCAAGTTAAAAAAAAATTTGAGGGTAGAGCAAATCAGGTGTTTAACAGGTTAGATGACATCACTAACACAGTTGCTGCATTTTTCAATAATTTTGGTGACATGATTGCAAAACAGTTAAACATGCAATTGCAAACTCAATCAACATTATGTAGCTACGAAACAGAGTGGAAATTCTACAAATTTTCATGATATCCAGACTAAACCACTTGGAACATTATTTGTGGGAATGGATACTAGTGAATCAAACTTGCGATCTGTAGCTCAACAAAATTTTTTTGTGGCTACTCACCTCCATCCCTCTACCTCAGATGTGGATGTCATACAACACATACAACAAAGGTTAATATAACAGCAGACGACGTATCTTGTCGTGCCTTAATTGCAAAGACAAAAGATAGGAGTCAGCTGAATTTTATTTCGTATAAAATTGGAGTGAACCCACTGCACTTTGACAGAATTTATTCATCGGAGATTTGGTCGACAGGTGTTGTAATAAAACCATTTATCAACTATAATAGAAAAAACCACCGGGGAGTGTCTCTGCCGAGTTCTCGTTAGTTAAGTGTTACGAAAATTTAGTTAATTGTATTGCTTTCTTATCTAATCTATTTTGTAATTTGACTTCTAATTTTAGAGTTTCCGCATCACCTGCTTCAGCTGCTTCTAGCCCCATTCAACACAAACAGTGTGCAATGATGAATATGAGTTTATTTCTATCGCCCATCTAAATGTACGAAGTTTAGTGAAACATATTGATGAAGTTAGAATTTTGATGCAGACTAAACATTTTGATATTTTGTGTTTGAGTGAGACTTGGCTTCATCCAAAAATATCATCTTTTAGCGTGAAATTTCGGGTTATAAAATGCTACGTCATGATCGTGTTGCTGGTAAGAAAAAATCAGGAGGTGGAGTATCCGTGTGTTTTAGATCGCCTTTAAATATCAAATGTGGTGATCGTTTTGTTTTGGGGAAGAATGAGTTTATTATTTTAGAACTAAACGTTAAAAATAATAAGTATGCCGTAATTATTGGCTATAATCCACTACCAAGAATATTAAATGATATCGAAGTTATTGTGACTTTGTTTATGGATTACATAAATAGCTATTCCCATGTGATAATTCTCTGTGATTTTAATATTAATTTAAGTACTACCCCGAACGGTTTCTCGACAATTTAAATATACTCAATTTATTTGTTGTTCCATTTCAATTTACAAGCGAATTAAATTTTTTAGATTTAATTCTGGTGAATGAAGCTGACTCTGATAGAATAATTCACTTCGACAAAATTTATTTGATTTATATGTCATATAAAGTGAAGTTGAAACGGCCAAAACCAACCTACTCCTATATCCCGGTGTACAATAACATTGATGTGGAGCTAATGGAAAACACCTTTGTTGATCTGAACTTTGAAATGTTAAAGAGCATGGCTAATTTGGACAACATTTGTAATTTTTTTCACAATTTTATAGATATCATCATCACCAGCGTTGCATTCCGGTATAAAAAAATTCTCGATTTTAATCCAGCAGCACCCTGGCTTAACACTAAAATTATTAAACTAAGCACATTGAGAGATGAAGCCCATCAATTATGGAAAAAGCACCGTCTTGGTCACAAAGCTAAGTATTGTAACTATAGAAATCAAGTTACTAGCCTTATCCGTGAATGTAAACAAAAATATCATTTCGGTAATGCAAGGGTTACCATGAAGCGGCTTTGGAATAATCTTAGATCAGTTGGCATTGCTGATAAAAATTCTAGTAATACTATATCGTTTTCGGCTGATGATATCAATTTTCATTTTTCAGCCATTCCTTCTACTATAGTGTCGTGTTACCATTAATGAATTCTAATGATGATTCTATGTAGATTTCAAAGTTCACCGTTCCAATTTAAATGCGTCACAGACCTAGATGTAGTGAATCTAATTGGAAAAATTAAATCAAACGCGGCTGGACATGATGGAATGACCCTTAAGTATCTAAAATTAATACTGCCGTTAATTTTACCTTATCTAACTTTTATAATTAAGTGTATTACTAACTCGTATTGTCCAATATTATGGAAAAAGGCCATAGTTATCCCTTTAAATAAAAGTAAAGAAGGTCACAATTTACATGATCTAAGATCAATAAGTATTACCCCTATTCTATTTAAGGTGTTTGAATTGGCTTTAAAGGATCAAATTTCATTGTGTCTTAGTGAGTCACATTTATTAAATCGTTATCAATCTGGATTCCGTAAGTTTCATAGTACAACTTCCGCCTTGGTTAATGTTGTAGATGATATCTTGTGTATCCTCTTGGGGTTTTCCAAGGCGTTTGATTCTATTAATCATCAGCTTCTCCTGCAAAAGCTTAAATTATTTTATAATTTTTTGGGCTGTGCTATTCGTTTTTTATCTTCCTATATCTGTCGGATAGGACTCAGATTGTAAATTTATTAGGGTATCACAAACAGCTTCGGTTACTTATGGAGTCCCTCAGGGGTCTATTATTGGGCCAATATTATTTTCCCTTTTTTCTGGTTCCATTTCTATACGGACGATGTTCAATTAACTATTGGTGGTTCATTAGAAAATATAAATGAAATTTTTTCAAAAATTAATGAAGATCTGCGAAGTATTTATTCTTGGTCAACGTCAAATGGTCTTATGTTAAATACAAAGAAAACACAGGCCATGTTTATTTGTAGAAGCAATTACTCGGGGGGTATAATACCGGATTTATATGTATATTAATAATGATAAATTAGCATTAGTTGATACAGTTTGTAATCTGGGCCTACGCATGAATAGCAGTTTCACTTGGAGCGACCACATCATTGAAACCTGTCGCAAGCTAAACTCTATCCTGTATGGCTTAAGACTTCATAAAAAGATTTGTCCGGAGAACTTAAGACTATATCTGGTTAAAACGTTGGTCATCCCGCACTTTACATACTGTGATTCACTAAGTATTAGTTTGCTTGAAAAAGCTTTCAATAACTCAGTCAGATATACCTATAACCTACGCAATTGAAACAGTTGTGAACAGCCAGTTTATCTCTTTGACAAGGTCAGAATGGGTAGGTCTGCCCGAACTCAATGTTTATTGTTGCCGCCAAATATACAAAATAATATTTTCAATTATTCACCATTGATCAGAGGTTATGTTTTATGGAATCGATTGCCGGTTGAAGTTAGATGTGTAGGCTCAATTAGTGTTTTTAAAAAACTTGTTTTTGATTATATAAAAAACTTGTTGGATGTATTGTATGGAAGGGTGGAAAAGCAACGAGTTTATGCCCGTTTAATATAAATAAATAAATAAATAATAAAACACTGGTTTACGAACGACTTTGTATCTCATGTTTTATTTCCAAAGTAACATTGACCAATATTGGTACATTTATTATTTATTTTCTTACGGTAAATTTTCGAAATGCTCGCTTTTTCGATCTAAATAAATATACAGCCTATCTTCAGATTTGCTTCATACTTTTGATATTTTCCTACACCTTCCTATTCAAAAAACTAGTTTGATCTGAAAATAACCTTTAAAATAACCCTAAATAAATAATATTATCCTCCTTCACACACAAAACCTTAAAACTTTTGTATGGAACATTTCAGAAACACTTGGTTTTCTAGATAATTCGGACGGAAACTTTTCAAATGAACACGCGGTATAATGATTAAGATTTTAACCAGACAATCTGGTTTCCAGTAAAATCCTTGCTGTAATTAAGAAAAAAAATACAATTTAGCGATTATCAAAAATCAAAATATCTTGGAATCAGCCAGAGCTGCGAAAGTATAATCAAGTAGCAAAAACTATTAGCAATAGGCTCGAAAAAATCACAATCAAAATGTCAATGACCCCGTTTCTTAGATAAATAAAGGTTAGTTTGATTTTAAGTTGTTTTATCATTACACCCTCTTCGACCGTAAATGTTCTAAATCTAATATTAGGGGCCAGTTAAGAATCGGCTAAAAGGTTTAAAAGAAAAACTATTTCTTAACCGAGCGGTGCTAGAGATATTGCCCCTTTGAAGGACGATAGCTAATAATGAGTGCATTCACCTTCGTCAACTTTGGCAACATTTTAGCTGTGTTTATTATTTCCGCTCAGATTGATCTGATCAATTTTGTTGCTGTTTCTTATTATTTTTTTTCAGATAGTTAGATCGATTTTTTCGATTTACAAAAATATTCCGATTTCTCAGATGGATTTTAGTTTAGCTTAGTCGACTGACTCCATCATCATTTCGGTCGCAATTTCCGTTAGGTTGGTTCAACGTGTAACTTCACTAATAATCACCAGATGGTAATCAATTTAAATCCACTTCAATTAAATTTAAATTTTAGGAGTAGTCCAATTTATGGAAATATTGCAAATAAAATCAACTAAGTCAATATGTACCATTATCAAGGTAATTTACATCATTACGATAAGTCAATTTGCACCATTATCAATCATGCATTCCATTGACGTGAGTAAACTACTCACATGCACTTGTTCCACTCGCCTGATACTAAATCTATCGATGGTGAAGATGCTTTACAAGTTTATTAAAATTTCCGTTCCATTGGGTATTTAATCATATGTATACTTCCTACATTTGCCAGACAATAATACAAAAAAAATAAAAAAATCCGGAAAAATTATTTAGAATTTTTTAATTCTCCATTTCTCAATTTTACAGTATTTTTGTATTGTATTAACCAAAAATGCTAAACCGCCAGATAAGAAGGCTTTATGAGTTCTTGCCTTCCTTGTGGCTTTGAGGAACTATCTATTTTAGAATATAATTTATGAAAACAACTGCTTTTGGAAAAATTAGGTGCTCTTGTAAATTCTAGAATATCTGCGAATTACGGAGAAGAGAGAGGTAATTTTTTGTAGTTGTGTAAGTCTTATTTAGTAAGGCAGCATAGTCCAAACAGATAATAGGCGTTTAAATATAGCTTTTCTGATTTTTAAAACATATATTCAAAATTATCTGTCTTATTATGAAAAATATTTCTTTAAATTAATTGAATAATTTCATAAATTTATTTAAAAATTACGATAATTCGGTAATGAATTTGCCTCATTCGAAGACGGTTAATTTCTATAATTCTATTTGCAAACTTGAGAGGAAATTGAATTAAGTTTGAAAAATTCTAATACGAAAAAAATTACCAGAATTATTAAAATACGGGAAACTGATACGTACATTCTCATACGTTTGTATATATTGCTTGCCCGTTCCCGGACCTTTCACATTCCCGGAAAACGGGATTATGATTTTGTGATTTCCGGGAATTCCCGGGATTCGGGACAACACAAGTTTTTTATTCAATACTTCATTATGTATGTAATATTAAAATTCAAACAATTTTAAATTTTAGGTTGAGAAATGGAAAGGAAAAGCAGTTAAGTAAGATTTAAAATAATCGAAAAAAATGTGATTTAATCACTCAATTGGCGGATTCCGTTCACCCATCACGTGAATTCTACCGGAGGAAAAAATTAAATTTAAACTATCAACGCTGATTTTACACAACATATTGCCAACAGTTTATGGAGCAGAAATGCGCCCAATCCTCTTCGGTGGATGTCGGCTTGATAGTACAGTGGGTCGCTTTTAAATTTGGTTGTTTTTCCATTTTTGGCTTGAACCTTACTTGTCCTTGTACCAGGTTTTGCAATACAGTGCGATAGTTTGGTTTAATTGTCTATGTAGCCTGTGAACGTTTAGCTCTTCTTTTACCTTAAATTCTATTTCTTTGTTTGCTTCCAAAGGTACCACATACAGGCCATTTCGGATTTTGAGCTCGTCCCACATGCCTCATCCATAATTCCCTTTATCCCCAACTCTGGATATTGGACGAATTTTATTAACGAGGCAACATTTTTATTTCTTCTAATGGCTAATTTTTCTGTTAGATGTTTTAACTTCTGGTCAGTAATAATTGTCTGTTCTTTCAAATTTGTTAATGCAGGAGTCGCTACAGCTTTGGGTATTTGAAGGTATCTTCAACGATTTAAGACCATTCTGTAGCTGGTCAACATTGCTCAATATTCGTTCATCCCACATTTCGTATATTTTCAGTTCCCGAAGTGATATTTTTACTAAGGAATGTATCTCTAATGTATTCCAGCAGATATAGCTATCTAACAAAATATACGGTGTTTATACACTCTCTCTAACTCTGTTACGAGTGTTTACTTTTTATAGCGTTGCATCCATCACCGGCGACTTGAAGTTAACAAAATGATATAGAGGATCCTTGAAATTGGGTTTTGCGTTCCGGGGCAATATTAACAAGATTCCCGAGAAACGGGAATACTTTTAATTCTTTAAATTCCAGGGAATTTCCGGGACACAAGCCCTATGTTCAATGTACAACAAGAGTTTATGGCAATTGGGCTTGAAGCAGAATTTTTGACAGAAACTAGAAGCAGTGACACCCTGAAACTTAATTATCAAACTACATATATCTCTTTATTCAAACAAAACAAGAAAATCGATAATAAATTGTCAAAATATTCTTAAAAATTATTCCTTGCTTACCTCTTGGCAAATATGAAGAGAATAAGTAGTTGGAACAAAATTATGTATACATATTAAAATCCCATTAAAAGCAGTGTGCATGAACACCTGCTGCATTCAAACGGTTATTACTTCCTGAATGCATATACAATACTCGTAATAGTAAAACATTTTTACACCATAAACCACTTGACAATGTGTAAAGCAAACACTAATTGTCAACATTGTTGTTTTTTTTATTATTTACAACAAAGAAATTTTTCTTTTGTGATATTTACTTTTGCAAGAAAATTAAATACATCTCGATATGGCATTACTTGAATATAAAATTATGTATCTGTACTTTGATAAAATTTGCATAAAGAATTTCATTCTTAGTGTTATGCTAGTTGTGTAGTTTAATTAAAATAAATAGGGAAATCAGATTGCTATATCTGAAATGTCTATTCAAGCCGTCCATTTCAAACCGCTGCTTCTTCCCAACTGGAGTTGATGTTTATTATGTAATATTCATATTCGCGCACACAATTACATGACCTCGTTCAATCATAAAAATTCATACTTCAATCTCTTTATCATGTTTCCTTTAAGCCATGCTTGTTGAATCATAAAATAATAATTTCTATTATTAATTTTGTAAAAGGTTATAGAAAAGGTTAATGATTCAAAACACAGCGAATAAATAATTCTTCGTCTAAACTGTTAAAAGAATTTATCATTTTTTCTAAAGTTACAGCTATCTTAAGTGTTCGGTACTTTGGTAATTTTTTTATTATTTTTTTTTAAATTTGATTATTTATGAGTTAACACTTGTTATAGCTAAAACTGAGCATGATTAATTTCGTTTGATTATGAATTAATTGTGTATGAAGTGTTGGGAATTATTAACAGTTAAATGTAATGAACAATTATATAAACTATTATGTTAGGTGTGTAAGGTTAGGAATGCTGTTTAATCTTTACGTATTTCTTCGATGACCCGCAGAGACACAAAACAAATAAATTGCTGTCGAGTCAATGCTTTTTGATGCTGAAGTTAGATTTCGGTTGTTGCGGCCCAGAATACAAGCAAAATACACTTCCTTTTCAAATTCAAAGCATTTCATTTCTGAACTACATACCTTACTGATACAGTTATGAAAACGATGTGCAAATATCTAAATTTACTATAGAAAATGTAGGAATTTATTTCACTAACTAATGCTAAAAAGGGCAAGCAAACATTTTCAATAAGCTCTTTAATAAAACAAATATTTAAATACTGTGCCGAATTTTTATTATTGAAAAAAAACTGTGACAGTTTAGAAAGCGCGTTTAAGTTCTAAAATAAATCCTCCATTTAAATGTTTCTCGAATTCTACATTTTTAAAGAAATCTGCCCTTGGGGTTACGTGATACGTACATTGAAATATTTCACAAATTATTTTATAATTTCGAATCTTGTATTATGTACAAACTTGAACGAGTGGCTTTAGGAAGGCCGCGTAAGAGAATCCTACCCTAGGATAAGAGGATTACAAAGAGCAGGCTCCTCTTATGCAGCCTTCCTAAAGCGGGTCGCTTAAGTTTGTTTACATAAGATAAGTTTCGCCCAGATTGTTGCGAATAATGGCAAAATTATAAAGTTCTGAACACTGAATGTTACAATAAACGTTTAAATTGGAATGTAAAAAAGCGCGATGATTTGGCTCAATGAAAATAGGAAAGGGTGTTGTTTACAAATTCTTTCTGCCAACTATAAACTTAAACTATGGTTTGTAATAATAAATTACGACTTAAAAATAATTTATTCTTACATTTTCATTTGATAATCGTGTTTTAATTGATATTTTACTATTTTTAAAAGTGAGCTTACCAAATGACACTTTTTTACTTAACATCTTTCATTGAATTGTATTTACCTGTAAAAAAAAAAAAAATAGTTTTAGTAAAAATTTCTATAAGAAACCGATATTATAATTTTTATAATCGTGACGTGAACTTCTCTACTTATTTTCATATGTTTAGAACACTGTTCAATTTATTAGATCTGCAAAAAATAGGTCGGAAAAGTAGCTTCTCCGTTGTTTTGCTAACCCATACAAGTAAATCAAATACAATTTATGTAAATTTGAAGTAAATCAGTTACAAAGTCCGACTGGCAAGACTAACTTTGAAATGTTTATCTATCTTGTTTGTTGTCTGTATTTTAAGAAACAGAACAGCTCTAGTGGTAAGCAAATTCAGATTATAGTAGAATGGACAAAAAACCACTTGACCACCTCTCTATTTCGTCCATATTCCTATTTCGATCACCAACCTAAATTGATCAAATATCCCATATAATTTTTTGTTACAACATAATTTATCACAATTGAAGAAAATTCTTCTTTTTTTGCCTGCCTTTGAATTTTTACATTTTTAAATTTTTTTTATTCCTTAAACTGAATACATAAAATGAGCACCATTTATGGTCCCTTGAGGGGTCACTTTAGAAAACTTCTAAGTGGAAATTAAACGAGAGCTTTAAAAGTGTTCGTTTGTTGGAAATATTCTACTAGATCAAATCGATGCACCATCTATAGTGGAATCAATTAAAATAAAAGCACCGAGTAGAAATTTAGGAAGTCAGGAGTTCATTCATCTGTATAAACACAGAATAAACTATGGTGATAATGAACCAGTAAACATGATGTTTTTACTTAAGCAAAGATAGCTTCAAACGTAGGTTGAAGCAACATTATGCTCCGACCTGAAAGTATTTTTATTTTAGTTTTAAATCTTTTTAAAAAATTTTTTATTCTCATTTTTAAATTTTGTTTGTTTGATTTTAAATATTATTCTTATTTATATGTACTAGATCAAGTTAATTCTTAGATTTTTTCTCTGAAAATAAATAAATAGAGAAGTTTCATTGTACTTTTGTGTTGGACCGACCGAAGACAGCCATATTTAATATACCACTAACACCAACACCAACTAACTTTAAAATAATTGATCAAAATTTGTTCTTCTTGCAAACCATATTTTCAGGCAATGCATTTTACCAACATTTTTTGATGATGATCATTCGAGGTGGCCAATAACTGCACCACCGAGTGATAACGTTAAAAAATTTTAACAAATAATACTGAACGACCATCACACATTGACTGAATATTTTGCAGAGCAAGAAAAAAACTACTCTTTAGAAGTACCGCAGCTTAAAAGGACCAAACGTAAGGCTCAGTACTCTCAGCACCTATCAAAATCTTCGTATTTTGTTGGCAAACCAAAATCTAATTTTTCTTATACCCATATATCTAATTAGCGGAGTTTAGGTGTTTACAAAAAAAAATCATAGAGATGAAGAGAATCGAAGAAAGACGGCGAGCGCCGTTTATCCGTTAAGGCAATAAATGAAGTCAACCAATATTATACAAACAAAAAAATATTAAACCAACTATATTTCACGAATTACTGCTTACATTTCTAGACAGTTGTTTTCCACTTATGGCAGGATTTTGAAGGCAGGTTGATGTGAAATACGTACCTCTTATTCTATTTGCGACCAATTTTGAAGTTTTAGTTAGGTCGCCTCAATTTTATGAGCCAACATTCGGATTATTTTCTGCATTACGGTTTACTGCTGATATTTTATGTTCAATATGGAAGTTTTAAAGTATCCTTAAAAAAAATCTAAATCTTTAGAAAGGACTGATTTTGTTTTTGACTTAAGCTTCATTCAAATAAAACAAAAATGAAAATAAAGGAGTTTTGCATTTCAAAAAAAACTTTTGAAAGTTAGAAAACTGGAAGCAACTTTAAAGTTGTTTTCAAATAATTTTACAATTTAAGAAACCAAAAAAATTTTAACGATAAATAATTAGTTTATTTAAGGCTGTGTAAATGTAAATTATGTACATTTTTAACTTTAGATCACAGATATAAATATTTCAACTAGACATTAAAAATGGCTAATTAATATCTAAAATCTTAATAATCTTCCAACACTTAAATATACATAAAACGTAGATATCTTCCGTAAATATTATAAATAATCTATGGTTGTTTTTGTTGTTCATGTTTAAGAATTGAACAAGGTAGAAATGGAAACCATAAACAATTTTCATTTCAATAACATACCTGTCATTTTCTAGATGATGTATTTCTATTGAAAAACTTATCTTTTCATTCTCTTGTACCTTACCTATCTACCTACATACATACATACTTTTATAATATTCTTAAGGATCAAATGCCGTTAAACCAAAAACCAAAAGCGTAAACACAGAAGAAACAAATAATTTCCTACCTTTCTGGTTCGGCTTTTTTATATTCTGCCACACTAAACAAATGTGAAAAATCATTTTCACAAGATTGTTGTTGTTGTTGCTGGAGATTTTCACGTTCCAACTTTTCCGTGTATTCTCTGTGCAGTAATTTTTTTGTTTAGTCTTATGTCAAAAGTGGTAAATGCTAGTGGATGAGTTTGGGTTGGGTGTTACAATTCAATTTTCTTTACAGATCTCGGCTGTTATATCATATTTATATAGAATGAGGTTGCGACTATATACATAAATGAAGAATAGAGCTATTAAAATATTTTATATGTTTAACATCGATCCAGGTATTATGTAAGTACTGTGAATTATTGTTTGCTCTGAATGTTGTGTCTTTTTGGTGTTAATGGGATGATAATTTACCTGAATAATTGTTTGATACTTATAGGGGTGATTATATAAAGATTTTGAGCAAAGGTGTTAATTGAAGCTGGTTAGCGTTGTTTGATGAATTACCAAGGGAGACAGATTTTTGAAATTTTGTAGATTCTCCGGTTATTATGTTGTGGTGGATAGGGAACCGCCATTGTGTGTGGATGCACAAGTTTTTCCGTTTTTCCTTGACAGCTTTTAATCATTTTATCGCTGATTAGATAGTTAGGTCGTTAGGATAGTTAGGATAGTTTTAGGTCCATTCGAGTCTAGAATAGGGGGGTTACAGTGAAACCAAAATCTGCAAACAGATTTTCTCAAAAACGGGATCGACAATTTTTTTGTTATTTGGATGATAAATGTGACAATATATCAACTACCTATTCACAAATTTAAAGACAATTGAAGCATTGCGTGGGGTCTTTTTAAGAAAAAAACTGTAAAATAACTTCTTGAACTGTTTTCCGACTTAACATCAAAATTTTCGAAGAAATATTTTTCTGCTATAATAAAGCAACGAAGAAATGGGGACTGTGGGTATCTGAGTCATCAATGGTTTCTCAGAGGTATGTTCGGGAGACGTGTAACGAACGCCAGTTGGCATTCGTTACTCATCCCATCCATATTGTAAATTTATTAAAAGTTTAAAAACCATGTTTCCAAATTATGTTCCAATTTTCTATTTTTAATACCATTTCCATAATAATTTGTTTTCTTACATTCCACAGATGTCTTTTAGGCGCAAGATCAATCATATACGTTTTTGGTTGTGCGAATAAAAGCGTAATCCGATGACATAACAATAATACATATAAAAGATACATTTTTTATTACCCATATTACGTAATTGACCTAAAACAGTTTAATAAGTCCAAGGAAAATTCTGTCGATTAAAAAGAAATAGAAATTGTTTTTGTAGAATAATAAGATTTTCGAATTAGGTTGAAAATATAAAAAAGCTAATTAATTTTTGTAATAATACGAAATGGTGGGGTAATTCAGTGATTTTTGAGCATCAAAAACTTGTACAAAAAGGGCCAAAAATGACTGAATCGGGGCAGACAGAAAGTGAGTATCATTCAGAGAAAACTGATCAGTCTTTCAGACTGGTCGGTCAGTCTAACCGTTAGGCATTCAGGGTAATTAAACAGACAGCGTACAGTATTACCAGAAACATACAGATTTAAACAAAACACCAAATCATTGTTCTAATATCTACTAAGAGGGAATCATCAAATTGTCGTTGTGAGTATAGAAAACAAGCACTAACAAATCCGGTCCGGCCAGTGTCGGGTAAGCCAGCTGTCTCGTAATAGACGCGTGAAATAAAGTGCGGCAATGCCTACTCACCCTTCCTGCTGGAATCACGTCATTCGCCTTAATTTCTTACTAATCCTCCCTCTTAAAGGGAAACTACAATACCTCTTCATACTAGGATGATAGATCCATCTATAATCAACTTTAATACATTGATCTGGTTCTTGAGGGTGGGGTCTGGCAATTTTCGTTCCTGTTTCCTGGCGTCGTTCACCCTCCTTTCATTTACCATGCTGCATAACTGTAGCGGTGTGGCAATGGCAAAAGAAGAGAAGAAAACTCAAGCTTTGCTGGTACAAAATAGCAACTCACAGCTTTGAGGCTCTAAACCCTATTTCAAATATTTCAAATCGTACACCTTTAAGGATTGGCTCATCCTTCCGTTCTAACCAACAGCAGCGTCTATCTAGATCTTACTTTTGCTACTTACTAACCCACGACAATCTCCTCTACCTGACCGAGCTGCAGGAATGATTTTGGAGATCCACCGGTTCATTTAATTTAAACTTAACATTTTTGTTGTTTACTCGTAGACTAATATCCCTAACAAAAGATTTTATATAATAAAACACAATTATTTTGGTTTTGTCACTTTCTTAATATTTTTGATATTTATTTTTATTCGAAATTGAAATTACGATCGTTTCAGATGTTACTCCTTTATCAAATTTCTAACAAACACTAACTAAAATTATATTAAAAACTGCTATTATATCCTATTTTTTGTGCCTACATGACTTATGAATCTTCTTTCCCGCCATTTAATTTGTTCTTATCATCTGTATAAGAACAGAGGATAATACCGCCCTTTTTGTTTATATAAAAAAAGAGAACTACAAAAATAAAGGAGAAGAAACATTTTTTGTTGACCATCTGGTGTGTGTGTGTCGTCAAGTGTTGCGCATATTTCGAGTAGACTTTTGGTTTTCCGATTTCTTTATAAGTTCTGTAAATATTATTTCAAAATTTCTATCAGTTTGTCCGATGTATGATTTGGGGCAATTATTACATGTATTCTTGTATATTTCGGTCTATAAGAGTGTATTTATGTTACATTGTTTGAGTCGATTCCCTAATTTGCGATTTATTTTAAATGCCATCGAGTATCCGTGTTTAAAAACCTTCGTTATTATTTCTCCGTTTGTGCGTTTTGCTTGTTTAACGTGGTGTGGTCGTCATATTCTGCTCTTTTTTCCAAACATACTTATCGTTCATTTTACCAATTAAGCCCATGATCCGTTTTCTTTTGCTAAGTGTTTAATGATTTTCAGTTCTTCCGTATAGTCCTGACTGTTCATCGGGATCGTGTTTAGTCTGTTTATTAAAAAATTGAAAGCTGCCATTTTATGTTATGTGTGATCCGTTTATACAAGAAGGGCGATAACACGGTCTATTGGGGAAAGAAGATTCATAAGTCACGCAGCCACAAAAAATAGGATATAAAAGCAGTTCTTAATATAATTTTAGTTAGTGTTTGTTAGAAATTTGATAAAAGAGTAATATCCGAAACGATCGTAATTTCAATTTCAAATAAAAATAAATATCACATTAAGAAAATGACAAAACCAAAATAATTGTATTTTATTATATAAAATCATTTTGTTTACTGAGATGTTAATTTAGATTTAAAATCTGTTCCACAGTTTTGATTGTAATTCTCTAATTATTTATTTAATATAATTATAAAAGTATTTAAAACATAGTTAGTTTTTAGATATATTAATATATCTTCTTTGTATTACTGAGAAGTTAACTTACGAATTAAATTTTAACTTAATTTTTGAATTTAAAAATTATTTTAGAGATTTAAATTTCAAATAATTTTCGGGAATATCTACATATTTATGCAACCAGTTAGGAAATGCCACATTAAGAAAATTTTACTAGATTTAAAGAATTGTCATCAGTCTAAATTCTGATGTTTAGGATTCGTGCGCTGAACCCAATATATTCTTATGGTTCTCATTTTTATGTTTAGCTTCTACAATTAAGCTCCAAATATTAACAGTATATTAACAATATTAATGCAGTGCCATAGAAATCCAAGACGTAGAAATTATCGCCAGCTGTGAAGATCTTGATGACGACTTTGATTAAATATTGTTCCTTTTTTAAATAATTCACATTTATTATAACATGAAACGTGAATTAAACTATATTTTTAATGTATTCCAATGAATTATGAATTAAACTATATTTTCAATGTATTCCAATGAATTAAAATAAATTTTATTGATATATAATGTTCAGTTTAATTTAAATAAATTATCCAAATATAACTTTTTTCTTTGTATTGTATAATAAACTAGTAGGGTGACATGTTACCCCCATGCACAGACCGTGTGTAAAAAACACGTGCATCGACGGAAGGTTAAGAAAGGCATATTATTCTTGATTTACATTACAAATTTTGACTGCGATGTCCAATTCATTACTCACTTTTTATAAACTATTTTAGCATAAATTCAAACCAGTTTTTGAGCCAAGACAAGTGAGTGATGAATTATAGCTGATTTAGATTCAACTACATTTGGCTTCTGCAAAAAAGTTGAAACACAATATAGAAAAAACTATAAAGACAAAATGAGAAAAATTAATCATCTGCTTAAAAAAATAAATTGCAACCCGAGAAACAAACCCAAAAATCGTCGTCTGTTTTTTTTTGCAAATGTCGAGTTTCATCTTTTTCCCGTGAAATCGTCGATGCAGGCAAAAATAAGCTTACATATACAAAGGCACCAAACATTTATAATGTTTTTTACATTTTTTGTTTAAATTTCGCCATTTGGGTAAACAGAAAATGAAATTTTGGTTTGACATCTGATCTGCGAAAATCTTTAAATGTAAATCAGCCTTATAGTATTATAAATTTTATTGAATCAATCGCCACCTATCTGTATTCCTGTTCAACGTTTTAATAAAACCACAGATAAGAATATCAGAAGGACCAAGCACGAATGATTTTGCGGCTTATTGAATTTTAAGCCAACATTAAATGTGTCTTTAATGGTCTAAAGAGCTTCCTCCGTTTTTTACACAAATTTCAAACGCACTTTCTTATTTTTTATAACTTTATTAAACTAAATAAGTACCATTTTGGTCGACAACTTGTTGCCATTTTTCTGGTAAATTCATTGTCCCGTCATTGCAAAATTTCTGTGATTTTTAGGTGAGGAACTGAACAAAGTAATTTTCACATGTCTCTTTTGAAGTCAATTTTACCGAGTCATTAAAGATGTAGGTAGTCTAGCGTTGACTTTATGCTACACAACCCCTTTTATGTTGATCTATTTTGACCGGTTAATCTGGTTGACGGTCGTTGACAGTAAACGGCAGAATCAAGCGTTTGCCCAGGTTGTGTCACTTCATGATTCACGATTCCAATATTCACGATTCCGTATTGCACAAGATCATTTTCGCATATTATTGTCGTACGTGATCCATTTTTCATCATCCGTAATCATACGTTTCAAAATTGGTTCCATTTCCTATCTTTTCAACAGTAATTCGCAGATGAGAGGCACCTGGTCCATTAAATTTTTCACTATTAAATCGTGTGGTACCCACCATTAATTGATTTTATAAATTATTTGTGTATCCGCTAAATTTATAACTGGTATCATGTAATATTTTATATTTTATACCTTAAACAAATAATTATGTTAACTTTTAGGTTCATTGGAGTCTATAAAATGGATTGCAGTGGAAGAGAAAACTGCCAAACAGATTTTCTCAAAAAAAAAAAAAAAAAGACTGACGATTTTATTGTTATATTTTTGTTAAATGGTTGAACTCTTTTCCGAAGCATGGTAATATTTTTAAAGTTAAATTATTACAGCCAAAAACTGTAGTGGTAATATTTTACTATCAAAATAGGAAAAAATCACTTAAAAAATTACATCTTGAAACATTTCGATAATTTATATCTTCTAATTCAGAATACTGATTTAGATTTTGTTCATGTTCTTAGCTAAAGAAATTTTGAAGTGTACTTTGTAAAGTCCTGGACATTTTTTATTTACGTTATAAAATTTATATGTCTGTTCAATATTACAAATACAATCAAGCATCAGAAATTGGTTAGAACTCAAATTAAATTGTAAACAATATAAATGCGGATTTATTGAATGCAAATGTAATATTTTGAATAGAGAAAAAGGACGTTTTACAACTGTATATCGGATTCAGTTAGAAACAAAACTCTGAAATTTTTTGAACCATACTAATCTTACCCTATACCTATTCAAAACTAACACGAACAGCATTGATTGGAATGTTTCTTGTACATTGTACACAATGTTGCAATTTCATATTGATTACACAAGACTCAATAATACAATATATGCGATGTAGGTATGTGGGTGTAGAAATACTGTACAATTTATTAAAGATTTGTTTTTCTGCTTGTTGAATTTTTTCTTTACAGCATAGGCATCATGTACATAGTTGTACATACATCTACATACGCGATACATGTACATACAAAACTATCGAAAATTATACCTCGCGGATAGTTTATGATTTTCGTTTTACTGATAAAAACGATAAAAAAAAGTTGGGAAAATTTATTGTTTCCGTATATTGCCGTATGACGGTATGAATTCATTTTTGTACATAGCTTTATGTTTAAATATTATTAACCTTTTAGCAGCCAATGATTATATTATACTAAAACGAAAAATTTAATTTTATTACGGCCTATCTCATCTAGCGTAATAAAACTCGATGATTTGTTTTTTATTTGTTGCATAAAAATGTTTTTTTTTCCTTCTGAAGATGCCTTTAACAAGTAATTAAAGACCTTAAAGTTTGATTTAAGATATAAATTTGAATATAAATATGTTAAAATTTGTAATTAACAATAAATAATAAGAATTATGACCTCGAAATGGTTATCGGATGGTAAAATAACTACGTGGAATTACTAAAATTGATTCTAATCCAATTTTCATGAGAAGTTACTTTGTTGGTGATTTTGTTGCCTTGCATATTAGATATGATGGGTTTTCACTTCACAATTAATCAGTTTTCTTAATCCCATCTACGTAATTCTAAGACAGCACTTTGTTTTTTTTTACCTGTGTATGTTATATTGTATTCTGGGGCATTGGACATTTAAAATATTTAATATGGTGATTCGATATGGTTTGCAAATTAATGATATTGCTTATGGAAATAATGCTGTTTGACGTCGAATTTAACTTAATTTAGATCAATGTCATAGTCATTGTTGAATATCATTCAAATAAATTAATCGAAATTAAAGCAAATCGATAATACATTATATACTGTAAATTTAACACCATATATTTAATAAAGTTAGACATGACTGATTTAAAAACATTATTGGCTTTGAAGTAATAGAGCCCCATTACATTACATTAATCACCCTCACAAAATTTTAAACTTCCGATGCCTGCCATCACGCAAATTATGTTTACTTTTATTATCAGGATTAACAATTTTAATTTAACAATTACTTAATTTAATTCATTTAACCGAAGATAGAAGAGGTGTTTGCTTTATGAGCATTTCTTTTGATAAAATTACTTATCAATTATTTTGACGATTTTGTTAAGTTGGAGAAGTTCACTGATATTGTATTGTGAAATGTATCCAACAATAGCAGTAGTCGGCCTATATTTAGCTATGGAATTTATTACGTAAATTTATTTATTTATTTTTCATGTTTAAATTCTCGATGTGTCCTTGAACCGTTTAACGTGCAGCGTTTTTCGCCATTTAGCATATTGTAGTTTCTTGCCAGCCTAGTTTGATCAACAAGTGTTTTGACGAACTGGAAATAGATACAATTTACCAATTTCAAGTAGTAAATTATATTCAAGCATATATATTTACGATTTATCCAAAGTTTGGTCAACATTCATTTTAAAACATTAATCAATAGATTGATTGTCGCTCACTCACCTCAGAACAGTCGTCAACTGTACCAAAATTTCATTTAAATGTTAATGGAAATCGTCGCGAAATAATTTCATTTTGTTGAATTATATATAGAAATAAAAATAAAAAATTCTTCAAATCCGTTAACGACCAAATCAGGATAACTAGTTTAAATTCATTACAGACGAAAGAGGATTTGCTCGTTTCGTATTTGAAAAATTTTTAAATTTATTTTCATCAATTAAGATTTAATTGTTAAGGTTAAAAGTTCTATTAACAAATATTATTTTGTATTGAAATGGATTCAAACCTCACCAAAGTGAAACTTTTTTCCGTAATACGGTACTGAAGAGTAGAGCTTCCAGGGAAGTTTAAAATATTTATAATATTATTTGAGAGCAACATAACAAACCTCTCATAAAATTTATCAAGCAACAAAGTTAAAATATAAAATTCAGGATCATATAAATAATTGATTGTATCTCTCTCCTAAATAAACCTCAAAACTAAAACAAACAAAATTACAAAACCAGCCGCCCGAAAAAAATATTAAGATAAATTGGAACTGATAGCACGCAAAAACAACCAAAAATACTTTCGCCCTGCGTCCATAACAAAACCGAAAATAATTTGGAACAATGCATTCCGTTGTCACAACAATAAATTTCGACAATCCAAGTTTTACAAAAAAATATAAAAAAAATAAAAATGTTCGTTTGGTTTATCCACAAAAGTAAGATTAAGAAAGAGAAATTAAACATTTTTGTTACCCTTAAGGCGTTTTTGCTTTTATATAAATCGAGACGAATTTTTGTTGTTTAACATTAACATTGCTTCGTAATTGATTTTGGTCGAAATTGAAGCGGTCTCTTCTGTGGATACAATACAGCGAAAACATAAAATCAAAATGATTGATTCAAATTTTAGATTCATTCAAATAGTTTATATACAATTTTAACGGCAGGACCGGTTGGATTGAAAATTAACAGCGTATGGTAAGCTGAACTGTTTGCTAAAATACCAATCACGGGTATGTAAATATGTAATTTGTTTATAACATTCTTTCTAAAGCAGAAATAATCTTCAAATACAAATTCAAACATTTATCTATTTTTCCGTACAAGAAATAATCTTGCAACTTTCTAGTTTATAAACTAAGATTTATATTACCCTCTAATCTAATTGATTGGTTTAAGCGGACCTCGATTATAAGGATTATTTTCCACTAAATATTAATAAATTAAATGTCACGATAACATGCCCTTGTATTGTTTAAAGAACCATGTTCATTTACTTACGGTGAACAGGCCAAAAATTACGTTTCAAGAATATGTCAGGATTAGACCTCAATGTTTTACTCTAGACATACTGTGGTTTAATAAATCCGATTTAGCTAAACAAATTTAAGTATTCTATGCAAAAACAAAGAGATTAGCTTAAATCGAGGTTGACACACTGCGACTAATCTCGAAAATTCACTAAATCGGTTTTATTAAATCACAGTGTGTCAAGGGTACTAAAATCTATATTATAACTTTATATTTGTTCCATCTTTATGTTTTGCCGCTGCACTTATATCACAATTTATATTTAAAAAATTCTGAACTAAACTAAAATTCAACTTTTCAAGAAGCTACACAAGAAACTTTGATGTGTATCTTTGAACAGACAAATTATTCGATACACCATATACGAGTACAATAGTTACGATTTTAAAATATTATTGAAAGAGTGACAAATAAAAACTCAACTAACATCGCGATAAGTTTAACTGTTAAATTCTGAAGGTGAATAGCATAACTAGTTACTAGTTTAGTTTCGTCGAAGAATTAGTTAAAAAATTTGCTATTCGAAAATATTGGTAAACGGCGATTGATAAATCTAGTCGACGATACTCATGCTTTATTTCAAAACCATTACAGCGTTTTCCAGATTTGAAGAGATGAACCTTTCAACAAGTCACAGAAACACAATTGATAACACAATCGCTTTCATACGTGAACAAGATGAGCCTAGGTTGCAAGACACAGTCAAACGAATGTATCGATAAAGTTATACGATATTGGTAAAATTTAGAATTTAGATTGTGTTTTGACTGTGATTTCAACAAGAGTTAAAACCAAGGCGGTACAATTATGTATTATTTGTCGGGTGGGCCGTAATGAAATGAACGCCTTGTTTGTTGAGTAAATTAGTAAGTAAAAGAAAATCATTCCAAATTACGGTTGATAACTTCTATTGGCATCATTATAATTCGTTCCGCTTAGGTATGAAAAAGTAGGACTGGTATAGGGGCATCTCTTTGCATAAATGGAAGCTTCGACTCGTTTTTCAGTACTTTCCACGACGTAGCGCAATGTTTTGTTCAAAAAGTTGGCAATTTCTTGTCAAATGTACGCTTTTCAATTAAACTAACCAAAAAAAAATCGTTGCTGTCAAATTGAGCGCCCTGAGTAGTCATATGGTATCGCCAAACTTCGATTTGACACGTAACGAAATATGTGAATGTGACACAAAATGGCCATTGTTTGACCGGCGATGTAGCCTGTGGCATACAAGTTAGTCCACTTCTTATGCCAAAAAATCGCACGACTTAGCTCTGCAACGATCACCATTGACACTAAATTCCTACGCTTTTTGTCTTCAAAAAATATGGTCCTGCCACTATGCTTTGGATCTGTAACAAGAACAGCAACACTTTGAAAAAATGCTGCAGATAAAAGTCTCAGTGCTCTCCCATCTAGTGCATTTGGAAAACGATATTTTGATCGAAATGTCTTTGAGCGCAAACAACCGAATTTAACCATTTCGAAATTTTTTTTTAATTTTGCATTTTAAAAAAAAGTTGAAAAGTATGGTAAAGCATACCATTTAAAAACGCCATTTTTAAAAAAGCAGAATTAAGGGTAAACTACGCTCAAAGCTTACCATTTGACAGCAAATACCTTATTATGGTTCGAGTCTTGGGTTAAACAACACTTATTTTCTTAGATAAATAAGAGCCATTTGGTTTTATAAAAATAAACTATATTTTGATATTTGCGTGTAAATATTGATTTATAATCAACTGCCTTCTTTAATAATTTATATATTGTGTATAAAATATACTTTGTTTATAAATAATGAAAGTGCTTGTTTATGGGGCAAACGAATTGATTTCTTCTTTTAATATGACCGCCACCAAAATGATTATGTTTATCATAACGGTACCGTAAGTGGGATTATGATTAAAAATCAATTTCAAACAAAGCATATATAATCATAACACAATGCCATGTAATGGCCAAGAGGAATTATTGAAAATGGATAATGGATCAAATGTAGATGTAAGTGTACAATTAAATATTCAAACGTGAATGAATATCACCGGCACAATTTAATATCCGAACATATTCCCATCAATTAAAAAAACCACGACAAAATCAACATTTTCACCACTGATATGAAAATTGCCTATGCCACAAATATATATGGTACTATATGCATATAGTAATGATAATGTTGATTATTGTTAAGTAACAATGATAATGGTACATGCAGGTATTGCTAATTATGAACATAAAATATTCCGTGTTAAAATATTCTGGAAAATGGACATTTCCTTTCTAATTTTAATATTGAATCTCTATTAAATAGATACGAAAATTTAAATTCTGGAAAATGAAGATTTAATTTCCCTATCCAAAAGTTTGTGTTGAAATATTTTGCAAAAGGGGGGATTTATTGCTCTTTCTAGTAATATATTCTGAAAACTCTCAATATGAGTTATCACCATGACCATTATCATCATCAATAAAATCACCATGAAAATTATCATCATAATCACCATCATTATTACCAAGACCAAGACCATCATCATCTCAATCCCCATCTTTATCAACATGACCGTAACCATCATTAATCACCATTATTTCTATATTGGTTATATTCTAGAACTCCTTCTTAAAATCATTTGAGAATCCAACTTCCATCATACACGGTAAATTTCATCATACATTTTCCATAATAAACTTCACCCAAAAATCATTTAACAATCACATTTCGATCATACCTGTCGAATTTCATCAAAATCGTTTTTAAAATTACCAAGTTCCAATGTATCCAAAAATTACCAATGTATCCAAAAATCAATTCAGAGGCAGAGAATATTTATATAGTTTACAAAAAAAAAAAAAAAAAATTTTTTTTTAGAAAAGTGGCAATTTTATTTAGTTCATATTATTGCTACGTTCTAAATTATTACAGTTAAAAATTAGCACTTTAATAAATATGGAGCTATTTAGTTGAAAATATTTCTATCATTTTAAAAATTGGCGCTGTGTCACATGTTATGCTTTACTAAATCATAGCCGTTTAATTTTATTTTAAGCATTTCTGCTTGCTCTTTTGGCGTATAGCGCTCCAACAACGTGAAAATGGTAATATCATTTGTTCGTTCATTTAATTATGACCACTCTTTAGTAATATTCAATTGTCGCTGGAATTCAGACACTTCACGCGCAAAGATGGAGGAAAATATGACAGTACGTATTTGTATTTAGAAAGACTATCAATTTTCGACACTACTACAAATTATTAAAAATTCAGTAATGAGCCTCCCTTGTTGTTTTTGAGTTTTTATTTGTTTTGCCCAGTCCGAGCAAGACAACCGTGTTGACTTATTTTTCACAGGACCCTAATATAACAACACGAAACTAAAAATTGAGGTACGATATATTCCTTTCTTTTTTGACGAAATAATTGAAAGCTAATTTCATTTACATTTTTTTAGGTTACTGACGATTGGACCGTGTGCACTGTCGGACAAAAAAAGCTTTTTACCCAGATTTGAAAAAAAAAAAAAAAAAAAAATTCGCAGTTAGCTTTGATCAATCAGTTAAATTTATATGAAATTGATTACTACATCAAAGCTATCTAGATTTGTATAATGGGTTTCGAATGGGTTTCTAATCGGCAATTATGTTGTTGTTGTTATATAAACGTGCTCATTTTATACGTGTGTTCATAACTATAAACAAAGTCAGTGTGATCGAAGCTTTTACGGTTTTCGTGCTTTTCGTTCTAAATAAATATTATTTAAATAAAATTTAATAATAAAGTGAAATTAATTATATTTAATTCAGTAAGCGTGTGAATAATATTATAAATTAAAAAAACAAAATATTTGGTTGATGATTAATAAATAAATAGATAAGTAACACTTTCACGTTTGTTTATTGTTTTTACTTATAACCTACCTTATAATTCTGTTTAATTTTTATGTAATTTAGTTGTAAATATGTTTATATCCTTAGTCGACGACGCAGAATAAAATTAGAAGTATATTAGAATGAATGTTGCCACAATATTTTCAGTTTCGAGCAAGCGAGATGGTACAGCTATTAAATTCTACCATTCAATTTCATTCTGAAGTTAATGCTGGTTCTCACAAAGCTAAAACAAAACAAGACGATAGAAATTTTTTGCATGACAATTCATCTTCATGTCAATGGAAAATTCAATTCGTTACCCAACTTGATCTTCTTTTGATTGTTGTTTCAATTCAGAGCAAGATAGTTTTAGATTAAAGCAAGATTTGCCAAGCTTAGCCATTGATGCTACCATTTGTGGTACAACAATGCCGAAAATTCTTGTGGATTTTCATGAATATTTGCCATGGCGTTAATAAATACACGACGCGTTGCCGATGTAACAGATTTTGATTACATATATATTATTTAGGTACATCAAGGCCGTTACATTATTTTCTCAAGAATTATAAATTAACTAATTTTGATAGTGTAGAGATCGATATAAGTATTGACTGATTATCTCTTTCTAAAAGTTCCAATAGTCAGATTTGGCGCCTAATGATTAATATTGTTTTCTTTCCGGATATTTTTTTCCGGGTTTCTTGTTGCCATGGTTGAAATAAGAACATTGATTTCCCAAGTTTTCTTAAAGATTTTATTGACAAAATGAAAATATTGAAAGCGCTTGGCTATGACTATGGCAATACAAATTTGGAAATAATATTGAGTTCCCTTATTGAGTATTCCGATGCTGGGTGCAAAATTATTTGGGTAAAATTCCGTTCTGGCTATTTTTCCTGTACAAAATGAACAATAAAGTTTAACAAAGACCTTATAATTTTTCCTTGCGCTTAAATATAATATTATAAAAATGTCAACGTAACAACCCATAAACGTTGATGCCAACGTTTTTTCAGCCTTCGAAACAGTTGTTAAAGTTGATTTCCGGATTGGCCTTCAAAACCTTCTTCGATTCGGTGTTTATGGTATCTATTCAACCGAGCCACTTGAGTTTTGGAAAGCAACAGAATTTTGTCATTTTAAATTTGACAATTATTTATCCAGCAAAACTACAAATCAAAACTTGATATTTACCACTAAAACAATTTTATAACAAAATAAATATTCTACAAAATCAGGAGCGAATACTTTCTCTTATTGAAGATAATCAATAGTTATTTGTGTATCAAGAGCGCAAAGTGCCAGTTTGTCACGCGAGAAAGGAAATTGCTGGCCGACGGGACGGAGGCCAGCAACCTTTCGAGCGTGACAAACAACTTTGCGGACGTGTTTCACACTTTATTTTTCCTACAATCATTTTAAAAAATATAATAAAAAGATAATTTTGTAGTAAAATTTACTATACTGACAATACGATTTTAATTTAGGACAGACATTTTGTTCAATCGAGTAGTCAAAGATTTTTTTTATTTTTCATAAAGAAAAACAAAAATTTGGTTTGATGTTTTATACAAACATTAGTCAAAAATCAAATTTATACAAATTTAGCGTGCGGTTTTAAGTTTTGTCACACGCTTCTAAGAGAAACGTGTGACAAAGTAATTTGTTTATTAACTGTCAAAAAACAGACACTTTGGGCTTTGAAAACAGAGAAAAAAAGCCTGCTTTTCACGGCGATTGTAGGAAAAGGATATTTATTCGAAAATTTTCCAGTGTTACCCAAGTTTCCCGCATAAGTACACATAAAATCATTCGAAATCTAATGAGTCGTCCATATAAAATCCGAAAAGTTCAAGAGCTTACGGAGCAAGTAAATCGTCTTACTTTTGCGCAAAACTGGTATCTGGATTAGTGATGAAGCACACGTCTACCTCACGGGCCGGGTGAACAAATAAAATCAAATATATTGGAGTTCAGAAAACTCAAAAGGTAACTATTTGGTGTGCTTTAACGGCTAAAGGTATTGTAATGGTTGTTGGAAGAGGAAATGTTACTTCAGCAAGTTATTTGAAACTGCTTGATGAACATTTCAACACTAATCTTTTCCAGAATATTTTTATAGAATTTATTCATAAATAAACGCCTTTTTATAAACTATTTTAGCATAAATTCAAACCAGCCAAGACAAGAGAGGAGTGATGAATTGTGCTTCGCTTCCCTAAAATTATATAAAAATAAAAATAAAATATTAAATGGACATTGGGCTTTGTCTTTCTTGACAGCTAGATAAGACAGGTAATGAAATATTAGAAAATCATTGGATGAAGTGTATTGAGTTAAACGAAGATTATATTGAAGATTAAATAAAAATACTGTCAAAGAAATTGGATTTTTTATCAATTCCCCAAATACTTGAGAAACATTGTTCAAATAT
This sequence comes from Tipula vernalis, assembly GCA_958295665.1. NCBI lineage: Eukaryota > Metazoa > Arthropoda > Insecta > Diptera > Tipulidae > Tipula > Tipula vernalis. Next base: position 259,519,438 of record OY282560.1, read on the forward strand.
GGTTTGCTTTATACTTACTCCTGTTATAGTTCTCTCTAAGTGACTCTTACGTGAGAACCATAATAGAGGAGCATTAGTTGTGGAGTTAGTGACAGGTTAGATTTTTCAATCAAATTCACCGAGTTTGTCTATAACATCTATCAACGTATAGAGCCATCTAAACAATACAGGCTCATTGAGAAGGATTTGAATAGAGATTTAGAGGTTTAAGAGTTATCAGGTTATATTTGTTTTCTATTAACAGCTTAAGATCGGAAACTTTAATTTCACTAAGTTGGTTCAATGTAAAGTAAATTATTTAAGAAATCGCTCTAATAGACGGACAAAATTGGTGTGTTGATGAAAATTTGTAAGCATGTGTGGCACTTTTCACAAAATCAACAGGCACTATTCACAAAATCAATGAGTCCGCTTTAGAAGAAAATGGTAACATATAAATTTTAATGTTTTATATATGTTTCTTTTTGGTTCACAAGTAATAACGGTATAAGTTTAAAACTCGCATTTTTCAGGAAAACGTGTTAATGCCCCTATCTATAACGGTAAAATTTCCGATTAGTAACAAAAAGGTATGAACGAAATGTAACTAGACTCTATAAACGTAAATTGTAAAACTACACTCTATAAACGTAAACTCTGTAGGCTTACAGCGACCGGCCAAATGACACAGTGGTTCAAGCCGCGTCGTTCGGTTTGGGAGGTACCGATTTTCATCATCTGATCGGTGATAATGATGAACACAACTATGACCTCCTGTTGAGAGTGCACAATTCATGGACCGATCTACCTATCACGTCAGTATGAAAGGTAGGACGTTAAAAGCGAACTGCGTAAGAGTTTGGAGTGAAGGCCCCAGAGAAGATTGCAAAGATAGAAACAAACAAACAAATTTTTACAGTGACAAATTTGCTGACGTAAAGCCAAATATCTTAATTTTGACGGCCCATAATGACTCAGCACATAATTTTTTCAGGAAGTAATACTCTCGATAGCATCTATTTACCTGCAAGAAAATAAGAGTATTTAATTTGTATTTTTTGAGATTTTCACTTAAAAAGTTTTTCTGTTAAAATTTCTTTGTGTTCTCATTGAATCAATATTCGTATGTTTGATGGTATCTATAATTCTTTTCAAAGTAACTTTTTTCCTTCAGAATTTTCGTGAAAGTTTGTGGAGCTGTCAATGAGTCCAGAACACAATATCGCATCTCATACAACTATACATTGGAAAAATTGTTCAGATTATTGTGAGACAATGGTCTTTGGAACGCCATAATGTTAAGGAACGACTTGTCTCCGGCAATCCTCTATGTTATGATTTAGTTTTTAATATTTCAATTTGTAAAAGACTACTAACACCAATTTTTAGAACTCTGCAACTTTTTCTCTAAAAGCATTTTCTGTAGAGTTACAGCTACAAAATTTTCACTCTTTGCGAATTAGCGCATAAGAGTCATTCAAATATGAGTTCTTAGAATTCTTGTTTTGGTAATGCTTATTACGGTTGTGTGTAGCTGTCAGAATATTACAAAAAATTGATATGATAAGAAACAGATTATAGATTTCGAAATTGAAACAATACGCACAAGGGCATAATTCGGCTTATGTATGTGATTATAAGTTGTGGCCAGAACCAAAATTTGTGCCAAAAACAGTGAATACAAAATTAAAGAGGACATATTTGCTATTTCTTCTCCATAGTCACCCAAGCGAATAACGGTTTCCACTCATGATCTCAAAAGACCCCCTTTTTTAGAACTGTAAGTGATACTGGTTCTATATTTAAGAATAGATTTAAATTAAGCTTCCTTTAGATAGGCTCATTTTTCATACACGATTACTAATCACAGACCTAACACCAAAACAATCCCATTCAATTTAGAGGCTGAAAAATGTTTAAGAAACTGAATCACGTTCTGAGCAACTTAAATATGGTAATCTGAAAAATGATGCAAAGTCCATGTACAATAAAAATAAATTCATTGGCAGACGTTTTATGTCTACGTTGATCGTTTGAGACAATTTACGAGGATATTTTTTTCGAAGCTACATCAAATCATACCCAAAGATATAAATCAAAATGAAATCGGTTGAATGAATGACTGAATAGTTTTTGTGATAAACTATGTATGTATTAATGTTTTGTTTGTTTTTGTTAACTGGTCTTCTTGGGTATGTATTATATACATATATATATATATATATATATATATATATATATATATATATATATATATATATATATATATATATATATATATATATATATATATATATATATATATATTATATATATATATATATATATATATATATATATATATATATATATATATATATATATATATATATATATATATATATATATATATATATTTATATATATGAGAATGTAAAGCAACAACAACAGCATATAACACGACATACCATACATTATATGAAGATGATTATTATTATTGTTTTCTTATCATGATGATGATGATTGAATATAGGCAGATTGATTTCATATTCATGTCATGTAAATTATATTCAAATCTATAGGAATTTATCCAATTTTCATACAATAGATTTCATTTAACATAAAACATAAAAACAAAAAGTTAATAAGTTTAAATACTTACATACGAATCGAGTATATGCTTTTCTTGCTTAAGTAAGGTGATTAATTCATTGTCTGCGTCGACTACCAGTAGTTTTGTAATTTCAGTTGGTTTCTACTGCATTGTGTTGCACATTGAAATTTTTCACATGAAGCTAAAACTTTTCTTGGAATCGAAAGTTTGGAATTTTTTATTTTGCTGTTGTTATTTTTACGTATTTTATATTGATTTTAATTGATCATATGAACTGATTGGTGATTTTATTTATTCATTGATGGATTAGTTTTCATAATGAATCACACAACGTTAATGTACGATGTAGACGAGACGCGAAATTATGTAAGAGCATTCGTATTTTTCAATAGATTATTGAATTCGACCTAAGACAATCGTGAATAATTATTTAATATTTAATATTAAAATTATTTGATTTCTCCTTAAAGAATTGACAGAATTTTGTTATATAATTAATCGTTTTACTGGATCTTTAATTAATTTAATTTTTGTTGAATTTAGAATTTGACAAGAAATTACTAGGATTGTATTGAAAATTGATCAGACGCTTAAGAAATGTAATTGTTTGCCCAATAAAACAAAGTGAATGCACTTCAAGATTTCTTAAACGAAGCATAGATCTTTATTCATTAATTTTTTTTTCGTATTTTATTTTAAATAGTACAATTTTATCACATGATAATTTAGTACTAATGATAATAATGCACTTACTTGTAACAAATAAATTGAACGAGTGGGGGTTTACAGGAATCAATAGTCTGCTCCCAACAATGAATGTCTTCCTATCACCCAGTACATTTCACTTTGCTTTATTTTAATTTGCCACGAGATATTTACCAGATTCAGGTTGGGGAATTTGTACCTCATTGAGAAATGTGTGGAGGTTGCTATTTTTGTACCGCCACCCTGAGGTACTCCTGCTATGGCTGGGTAAAAGTTGGAGTATGCTTCTTCGTGTGACACTCTAAATTTTCATTCAGAGAGATATGACTCGAGCAATTGGCAATCATTTTGTGGCTCTAATTTATTTATCTTGTAGATGAGATCCTCGTGCCACACTCTATCAAAAGCCTGTGATACATCTAGAAATACGGCAGGGCAATATTTCTTCTCTTCAAATATTGGTTTTATCTTTGCAGTCACTCGATGAACTATTTCAATGTTCGAATATTTACTCCTGAATCAAAACTGGAAATCAGGTATACTGATCATTGGTTTTAGTCTTTTCAATAACTATTTCTCAAACAACTTTGAGATAGTAGGTAATAGGGAGATCGGCTTGTATGATGTCATTTGCTCAGCTGGTTTGCCTGGTTTTTATCATGATTATTTCTGCAGCGTTGAAACACTCAGGCACCTGTATAATTCGAAAGCAAGCATTTAATATTTAATATTTATATATGTTGACATAATGACTGCTCTCTATGATAACTCTTTAAACAGCCTCGACGAAATTTCGCTAATTCCAGGTGACTTTTTGTTATTTTCTTTAATTAATTGGTTAACTTTATTACTTACCCGATTAAATTCTCTTTTTCTTTTGTCAATAATGTTTCTGATTCTATGACATACGCGCTATTGTTTACGCCATTCTTTTATCAGTTCATCAATCTCTAGGGGGTAGTTGATCTCTTCTACAACTTTTCACCTAATACGGGTGTGACCTCCTTAGCTGCTACACGCATAGAGTTAATAAAAAATCCAGCTTGCATTCAAGTTCTTCTTAAGTTTTAAGAAAAACTTTTAGCTCAATTAGATTATCCAGTTTCTCTCTAAGTAATTCCTATCAGTATATTTATTGGTAAGATTAATTTTCGTTTGGTCGGAAGTAAGGTTTTCAATATACCTTCGACTTCAATGTAATTTGAGGCTATTCCTTTCGAGATAAAAAGGTCAATCAAATATTTCCTGATAAGATAAGAACCTGATTTCCGATAAGTTGTATTCACACCCTGACATTTCTATTGCACTTAGGAGTTCTTTTCCTTTTCCTGGTGTTATGAGTCGAGATCCCCAAGCAGTATATTTCACGTTGTAATCACCTCCTATAGTAAATCTTGGTCCAAGTTTATTAAAAATGTTGACATATTGATTTCTTACGGTATTATATCTTGGTGGGCAGTAGATCGCCCCTGAACCTAGTTCAGCATCACCATGGTTTATTGTTACTATGGTAACTTGCATAAATAACTCTTTAATTTCCTCTTGTTGGAAATGTATAGGATACTATATTTTGTTTGATTAAGATTGCTATTGTTCCTCGAGCGTTATCACTGGGATACAATGTCAAATAGGCCTGAAATGTGTGTTTCTGATATTAAAGCTACGTCTGTATTGTTGTATTCTTAGAAATACATCTAATTCTTGTACTCCTGCATTAAGCCCGTTAGCGTTCCAGGCTATAATACGTAGGAACGTTACAATGGTAGGAAAAAGGGAACACGTCTCCGCTCAACAATCGAAATTAAAACAAATCAAAAAGAGCCAAACAGAAAAAATTTAATCAATACAATGAGCGTGAAGAAAACAAAAAATCAAAACAATCTAGCATCATGCTTCGTAAATTCAAAATAACAATATAAAAATATTCGAATTTATATTTGCATGGAGGCAATGAAAGCGATGACGTATATTACAAAAACAAAAACATTTTAAAGTTCAAAAATACCTTATTTTTAAAGGCGATTTTCACTAAGAAATAAACAGTTTCAGGACTCGATTGTTCAATCAATTAAAATTAAATGTTTCATGAACATGTTCGTAAAAAACAAATCAAAAGCTCTTAATTCTAATAAACTAAAATTGTAACTGGAAATAATCATTTTCCCATATAGTTTCATAGTAAAGAAAAAATTGTATGTACTTTATTTTAAGCTTAGTAAAAAATACAGTCGATACTGGAGGCTCTTATTTACACAGTAGTGGTAAATCACACGATTATGATAACATCTCATGGCTCATAATTAACAATTTGTAACGTTTTTATTTAAAAATCTTTATTACAAAACTAAAGAAACTTCCCATATATTTTATATGAAAGTTGATTTGTTGTATCTCCCTTATTTAAGCTCAATTTTTTACAATACGGCTTTATAATATGTAGGTTGCTCTGACTCTATTCTGTTGCAACAACAATTTACTTATACTTTTATGATGCTATTTTTTGTTTAAGAAATATTGAAATTGTCTATCTTATAAAAAGCTGTTTGCATACAAAATGCTTTATTATAGAACAAAATCTATATCAATAAAGAAGAAAACTTACATAACTTGTGGATTAAAAAAAACAAAGTTTGATTTTTCAAAACTTTTATTGGTGGAGAAACTGGAAATATGGTTTTGTTAATACAAAACGGAAAACAGATTCAAATAAATAATAAAATTGATATTGTCCCCATTCTAGTGACCATTCATAAGTTTTCGAAATACACAAAGTGAATTTATATTATAAAACATGTCAAAACGTTTTATGATTACGATTGTCGTCTTGTGCGCGATACGCGGTATGCATATTTCATCCTCATCGATCTTTACGTTACGCCACTTCACTTTATCACTTTTTTATTAATTAAAAACTTCTTTCATTAGTTTTTTTTTCTGCAATTTCAGCAGTTTTCAATTTTATTTTTACCATCGTCGAGACAACTTTCATGTTTTAAAAAATTTCTTTCTTAACTGGAAATTTATCGTCTCTGTATTATTCTTGCGATAAGTTTTTTTTTTTTTTTTGTGTATACCCCTGTGTAGTAAGACTATATGTGTGCTACTGAATGAATTTCTTCGTCGAAGTTGTCTTCGTCGTCTCGGTAAAAGGAAAAGTAGAAGTAGAAGTTTTATTTTTAATTGAATTAAATGTAGTGAGTCACACGAATTAGAAATGAAATGAAATTTATTGGAGCAATCATTGAACTTGATTGGAAATTAAACATGTATGAAAGATATGTATATAAACGACTAAATCTTTCTTCTTCAAGTTTTGATGTTGTTTTAAATAAATAATAATTCCAGTTGTAAGTAGTCCGCTATAGTTTATAGTGAATCGAGAAAATATCTTAGATGTTATATTAAACTACGAGGTTCCTATGATCATCACTCAGGCTTCGGTCTGGCTGGTAGGTAAAAAAAAAATGAGAACAAACCTACTAGAATTGTTCCTACTAGATAAGCTTACTATAAAATTGTGCTACAGCAAGGTATTACCCTACAACCAATATGTAACTGCAGTTTGTTAAACTAAGTTTTACAAACTCTGTAATACTAATATTTTGGCTAGATATATTCATAATTATATGGGGAGTGCATCTAACACGTGTTAGAAAAATATTTAATTCAAATCAGACATTTTCTTTATTTAAAGCTCAACTTGTTACAATACGGTGAGCTTTTAAATATTTTAAAATATCGATTGTTTTTTTTTAATACGTCGCCTACGTGACTAATTTCGAAACTTCTAAGATTAAACAGTTTTACAGTCCATGAACTATTCTGTACAGTACACCTTTACCTTAATTCGATCTCTTGCGATATAAGCAGTTAGATATAAATATAAATTCAACAAATGAAAAAATTCTAAACCACTTTCGATTTAAGATTCATTAACTCACATTCTACTTAAAAAACTTTTACGGACTACAGGAATTATAAAACAATCCAATTCATAAAATCTGTAACGCAACTCATATACGATTATTAATACATAATCACCTTTTTATTTTATTTAGTTTAATACTAAAACAAAAATTGAAAGTAAAAAATTGAGATTGATCTTAAAAAAGTTTACTAAACAAAAAATAAAAGTTATTAAGGTATTAGAAATAAAATTTCAATCAAATCAATCAAACAAAAAATTCCTCAAGAAGATTAATTAGACTAAAATATGATCTCGGGGTAAATAAACGTATGTTTATAAGTCGTTCACAATGCTATGAGAAAATCTAGCTTTAAATCTTTGTATTGATTTAATTTATGCAAAATTTTTTCTACTTACAGACCTTGACATATTCAACTAAATCGCAAAAATTCCACTTTAATTTTTGATATTTAGTTTTAAGGTTAAATCGCTTAGTGCATATACAAGTCCATGACGATGTACTCGTAGGTATCTCTATATATTTTTGAATTGGGGTGATCCGGATGTTCATTTTATATAATAAATAATAAAACATATTCTGCATATGGGTTGGACTCCTCTATGGTCAGAACGTTTATATTGAATCTTGTTAATTTATTATGTAGGCTTGCGGCTAGTATATTATTTCTTTTCTGTTTACAGAGAGTTTTCCATGCTGTTTTGAATCTCTACCACACTTTTTTGTTGTATGTTCATTTAACAGAAGACATTTTTTATTGAAACATTTTCATCAAATCTTTTAATGTTTTACGTTGGCGAAGTGATTAATGTAGATTATTCGAACAGAAATATTGTTATGTTGTATTGAAACTATTTTAATCTGATTTTGTAAAATTTAATCAATATTATAATTGTATTTTTGATTTGATGTTTGTATCTAAGTTCATATATTCATTTACAAAATTGGTTTAACATTACATTAAAAAAACTAGTTCCTATTTCACCGTTATTGTGCTCTTATAGTATTGTGATTTTATAGTGAATCATTTTTAGAATAAAATTGTCACCACGAACGAACGTGTCGATTTAAAACTACTAAGATTTTTATTAATGGCTTGCAACTAATTCTTATTGATTGGGTAACAATTATTTTTGTAGCAACTAAACTTCTGTATACATACTCACTTTTCCAAATAACTAAACCCTTCTTTTCGTACTGATATCTCTAAAAATACAGAAGCGTGTTTTATTATCCCTTTGGTCAACACGGGCACACTCGAGTGACTATTTGAATTTTTAAATATTAAATTCAACTTAAAAGAAAACTCCTGTCGAAATGAGCTTTCTAGTAGTCAATATCTCTAGTAGAAAGTAGCCCAGTTTTCCTCCCGCTAATTCATCAGGTGACATTACAACATATCGGCACAGTTTAATTTCGGATTTAATTATTTAATTTAGAATTAATTCATGAGATTGATAGGCTAAACGCATATATTCCCCTGTTTTAATTTTGATTTAGCATCGATTAATATAAATTGGAGTTACCAAATTATAATTATTGGGTTTAATGCAGTCTATTGAACTTGTCTTTTAGAAAAATTTGCATCGTGGTATTTAGGTGTAATACAGTTGTTAGAATATTGTGAAATGTGGAATGAATCTTGAACGTGGGCGGAAGGGATGTTGTTGTTGAGAACAGGATGTTGCGGTGAGTGGTCGATTTTAATTGGAAGGTGTGAGTTGTTTCGCAGAATGAGCGAGGGTTTAAATATTGTTACAATTTTGGATGATGGAGTGGTTCCGCAAAGTGTGATGTAGAATTTGTTGATGGGCAGGAGTGGAGTGAAATGAGTTTCAGGGGGGTTCAGTGGTTTTGTAAGGGTCTGGACAAAATGGCTAAAGAATTTACCAACAAACATATTCACATGGCCAATTATTGTTGACGCTTAAAATTACATTTAATATTTTTTTCTCAAATTATCAAATCTACAATTCAACTAAATTCGTTAGCTACTTCTACCAAATTATTCTAGTTAAGATTGAACATTAAGATTTTTTTGTATACCTATGGGTAAATTATTAAATGTTATTACGTGAATTAATTGGAAGAGAGGTTTGAAATCTTTCGAACGAAAAATGAAGTACGTCTTCTGTGTAAAAAGGTTATACGATGATAAGCAATATTTGGTAATTTTAATAAGCTTATTAAAAGTGAAAACTTAATTTTCAACTACAAAATAAAAATATACTTATTGGACGGCTTTCAATGACCAATGAGCACAAAATTGAAGAAGAAAGTTTCACCATAAAGATAGCTAATTGTTCTTGAAACATTAGGCAACCATAGTAACAAAACCTAACATTTGTTGAATGCTAACATATGAACGAAGTCGGAAAATTAAGATTCGCTTCGACATATGGACAACACTTGACGAAAAAAAAAATTCATAATTACATTCACATCAACACAAACTCACACGTATTACGCAGAATACGGAAAGGACACTAACCGGAAATTTACAATCATCGAACACCCCTTTCTACTAAACAAAAGAACCTCATCGTAAGTCCGTAAAAAATAGTATTCTTACACACAAACACACAAACACACACACACACACACACACACACACACACACACACACACACACACACACACACACACACACACACACACACACACACACACACACACACACACACACACACACACACACACACACACACACACACACACACACACACACACACACAAGCAGGCTCCCAAGCGTCGTTATCCAACGACTGCAGTGTACCAGCGGTGGCAAACTTGGCCACTGGTGCATTAAAAACTACAAGTGAGGAACAGAAGAGACAAGAGCTGTGGGATAGGCTAGGCCAGAAGATTAGAGGCCTACACGAGTATGCCAAGCCCAAAAACAACGTCCACAAGGAGATAAAGGATTATTCGAGGTCATTGTGTTCGATCTTTGAGATGCTCACACAGTGTAATGAAAATCTGGGACTAACACCACCAAAGGAAAGCAAGGAGAACGAGACGCAAACGTCACCGGGGTTTATAGCTCAACCGGAGAAGCCAGAGTTGCGAGCGACCGACAAAAGAAAACAAAGCGAGTCGCCTCCTGAAGCCAGACAAAAAACGAAAAAACCGGCATACAGAGAAGGAGTAACTCCCAGTAGAGCAGACGAACCCGCGGCTCCCAAGGCGAAAACTCCCAAGGCTAAAACTCCCAGTAGGGGTCTTCCTGCAGGAGGTTGGGATACGGTAAAGCCAAAAGCAAAGCCGAAGAAAAAGCCACAGCGTCCGCGTCTAAGGCCGTCCCGCCCTGACGCGCTGGTTGTGAAGGCTGAGGAGGGGAAGTCGTACGCGGATATCCTTCGCAGCTTAAAAAATGACAAAGACATGGTTCAACTGGGCACCATGGTCAAAAAAGTCAGGAGAACAGCTGCCGGAGAACTTTTGTTGGAGCTGGACCGGTCAGGCGGGCAATCGGCTGAACAATTCCGCAACTCTGTAGCTGCCAAGCTGGGGAGTTCGGCCGAAGTAAAAAGTCTCAGAGACGAAACGGTCATTGAGCTGAAAGACCTCGACGAGCTCACGACAAAGAAAGAGATATGCGAGGCCTTGAAATCTCTAGAAGGGGTATCTGACTGTGATGAGTCAGCAGCTAGATCACTCAGAGTCGGTTTTAGAGGAACACAGATGGCAGTGGTCAGTCTCCCAACGGCTTTCGCCAGGAAAGCATTGGAGATTGGTAAAGTTCGGATCGGATGGGTCGTCAGTCGCATTCGACAAACTACCAGAGTAGCCAAGTGCTACAAATGCTGGGAGTACGGTCACCGTGCTAGCACCTGTAAAGGGCCCGACAGGTCAAAACATTGCCTTAGATGTGGTAGAGAAGGACACTTGGCTAAAGAATGTTCGGTGGATCCAAGCTGCATGCTGTGTCGGGGGAAAACTGAGAGCGGGCATACTGCTGGTAGCAGCAGATGCCCAGTGTACCAGAAGGCCTTCCGGGCGGCAACTAAGAAAAAAGCATGAAGATTCTCCAGGTGAATCTAAATCATTGCAAGGCGGCGCAGGACTTGATGGTGCAGACAACGAGAGAGCTGAAAATCGATGTAGCAATAGTGTGCGAACAGTATAGGAACATTGAGAGCCCAACTTGGATCTCCGATGCCTCGGGCCGAGCAGCAATCTGGACACTTGGCCTATGCCAAGTGCAGAAATCCATGAAAGTGCCACGGACCGGTTTCACGTGGGTCAAGGTGGATGGAATATATATATATACAGTGTCTATGCCCCACCTAACGACCCAGTAGAGGAGTTTGAAACGCTCTTGCATCATCTGGCCGGTGAAGCAAGAGGACGCAGACCACGCATCATCGCGGGCGATTTCAATTCTTGGGCTACGGAGTGGGGCAGCAGAGAAACAAATCGGCGAGGGGAGACACTGCTGGATTATCTTGCCTCAATGGACGTCGTTCTAGCCAACACCGGGGACCGGCCGACTTTCACACGCGGTGGTGCCAGCTCGATAATCGACTTGACATTCACGAGTGAGTGTTTAGCACACTCAGGCTTAAGGTGGGAGGTCTCCAATCTTTATACACATAGTGACCACCAGGCTATCCTCTTCAATATTGCCGAAGCTGGGAAACCAAGAAGGGTAGTGAGACAACCAAGCCACAAATGGAGTGCAAGGGCGTTCGACAGAGACACCTTCATAGCCATGCTGGAGGATGAATCGGTTGACATGGGTTCGCCGAACGATCAGGCGGTCCAGCTTATGTCACACGTTGCCCATGCCTGCGATGCCTCTATGCCAAGGACGTCGGCAAAGAACCACCGACCACCAGTATATTGGTGGAATGAAGACATTGCCGAACTCCGTATAAGATGCCACCGAAGCAGAAGATTGTGCCAGCAAGCAAGGGGTCGATCGGGCTTCAATGATTCCCAGGAACAGTACGGGAGGGATCGTAAAGCTTTGAAAAGAGCAATCAAAATAAGCAAACGTCGATGCTGGTTGGAGCTATGCAAATAGGTTGATGAGGATCCCTGGGGCAGACCATACAGGACTGTTACGGCAAAGCTGAGAAACTTTTCTACTGCGAGTCCTACTTGTCCTGCCTTGCTACAAAACATCGTGAGCACGCTCTTTCCGGAACAACGGGAACTAAACAACGACGAAATTATAATCCCACGAGGGGAGGATGTAGCACCTATTAGCATAGAGGAGCTCCTGGCAGCTTCCCGTAGAATCAAGGATAGTAAAGCCCCAGGTTTGGACGGAGTTCCCAACTCTGCGCTAAGGACGGCCATAGTAACCCGCCCAGATATGTTCCTTGAAGTATATAACAAGTGTCTTAAGGAAGGAGTTTTCCCTGATTGCTGGAAACGACAGCGGCTCGTGCTTTTGCCAAAATGCAGTAAACCAACAACTGAGCCTTCATCGTATCGTCCGATCTGTATGCTGGATACGGCAGGGAAAGTGCTGGAGAGAATCATATGCAATCGACTAGATACCTTTATCGAGGAATACCAAGGCCTGTCGGAAGACCAGTATGGGTTCAGGAAGGCGCGCTCTACCGTAGATGCGGTTAGGAAAGTCGTAGGAATGGCTAGCGAGGCTATCGCAGCAACACGATGGAGAAGAGGGACCAAGAAGTACTGTGTTATTGTAACCCTGGACATTAAAAACGCCTTCAACTCGGCGAGGTGGAGTTGCATTTTGAAGGCCCTTCAACTACTGAGAGCTCCGGGGTACATTAGGGCAATCATCCAGGATTATTTCAAGGATCGGATCTTGATGTACCAAACAGATGACGCTAACATGTTCTACAAGGTCACAGGCGGTGTTCCGCAGGGCTCGGTTCTCGGACCTTTGCTGTGGAACGTTATGTACGACGCTGTGCTCAGACTAGAACTGCCACATGGTGCTAAGACTGTTGGTTTTGCTGATGACATTGCATTAGTGGTGACGGACAAACACCTGGAGGACATCACCCTGGTTGCTAACGGGTCCATCGCTATTATCCGACGGTGGCTATCATCAGTGGGTTTGCTTCTGGCGGACCACAAGACGGAGGCAGTCCTAATAACGAGTAGGAAGCAGCGGGAGACAGTTACGCTGAAGATAGGCGGATATGAGATCCATTCTCAGCCGCGACTAAAATACCTAGGGGTCTGGATTGACGCCCGACTGCGCTTCGATGAGCACTTGCGCAGAACCAGCGAGAAGGCGGCCAAGGTGACCTCGGCTCTGGCACGCATTATGCCGAACGTCGGTGGACCCAGGCAAGGCAAGAGAAGACTGGTGGCGAGTGTCGTGAGCTCTACGTTGCTGTATGCGGCCCCAGTTTGGGCGGATGCAATGACGACGAAGGCCTATGGACGGGAGATGTCAGCGGTGTAGCGTAGGTCTGCGCTAAGAGTAGCCTGAGCATTTCGTACGGTATCAAGTGATGCAGTATGCGTTGTGGCGGGTATGCTGCCCATAGAGATTCTGGCTAGCGAGCGCCAGCGAATGTACAACCGGAGGAGACAAGATACCCAGGTGGGCCACCGCATGATAGAGCAGGAAGAGAAGGAGGAGTCCCTGCGACGATGGCAAGCCTGCTTGGATGCTTCAGTTAAGGGTAGATGGACCCATCGCCTCATTTCAAACCTAGCAACATGGACCAAGAGGAGGCATGGTGAGGTGGGCTACTACCTGACCCAATTGTTGACTGGACATGGCTGCTTCAGGGCCTATCAACACCGGTTTAAGCTGGAGGACGACCCTAAGTGTCCAGCGTGCCCAGGAGTGACCGAGGACGTGGAGCACGCGGCCTACGTTTGTCCACGTTTCAGATCAGAGAGAGATGAGCTATTCGGTGTACTCCATCAGCAGCTAACACCCGAGAACACGGTCCCTCTTATGGTGGCCACGAGAGAGAATTGGGATGCGGTAAGCAGCTTCGCAGCCCAAATTCTGATCAAGCTGAGGTCCTACGAGCGCGAAAGGCGAGGACTTGTTGAAGGTGACGGCTAGAGGTAACTAGGATAGGTGAAGGGCTAATATAGCCATATCCCATTCTGTGAAGTAATGCTTGTTGGCGGTTCCACAGAATGGTATCGGAGTTGGAAGTAGGGTTTTTAGTGGGTAGTGGCTTGGCCGAGTCCCACATACGCCAGTCCAGGACTTGAGATGGTCTGGTACTGGCAATGCGTAAAAGCATTTTCCCCTTCCGCAAAAAAAAAAAAAAAAATAAATAAAAATAAAAAAACACACACCCACACACCCACACACACACACACACACACACACACACACACACACACACACACACACACACACACACACACACACACACACACACACACACACACACACACACACACACACACACACACACACACACACACACACACACACACACACACACACACACACACACACACACACCAGAAGGTCAACAAATTGTGCTTCGTTTTTAGTTTGTAGTTTCGGTTTTTATATAAAAAAAGAAAGGCTTTGACCAACCCCTTTTTTTATATAAATGATAAGGAAAAAATAAAACTGTGGGGAGAAGAGTTAAAAAGGGCCAAAAAAATCCGTTCTAACAAAATTCCGTTGAAATTCTCCACACTAATTTGAATATCTTATGCTTCAAACAGTACTACATATAATTAGTATTACAATATAATCTGGAAAGGTTATTAAGGTGCGGAACACCTACTTGGCTACATTAATTATTAAAAAATAAATATAATCTTTTATCAATCAAAATCCACGCCCGCAATCAACAGACAACTAGTATGTGGTAATCCAAAACAGGCATGTCAGGTTATTGAGTTAATTAACATTTACTCAGCCTCAATAATGATATTATTTATAAAATTTTAACAAACAATTAATAATTGTAAATATAATTGGTAACAAGATATTTTGTTGAACGGAGGTCAATGTAGCATATAACAAAACTACATTGACCTTTATTGTTAGCCACAACCATAAATCATAAAAATAGGTACTTGTATTTATATTTAATTCACGAAAGGTGTCAATCTGCTGCCGTCAAAATATAAAAAACCCTAATCTATCATTACCTTTGTGTAATACACAAAAAAAACTATTTCATCATTCCGCCAAATCACCTTTTACCTTCTAACGTATTTGTTCAAAATCTTCTTAAATAAATCACTGTTACGCAAGACGAAATTCATTTCTTTTCTTATTATTTATTTTATGTAATATGCGCTTATATGCTTCTTATATATTTATATACACATTTATTGTTTTAATGTATTATTATGTACACATATAAAACAATCGTGTCATGGGTTCATTTGAACGTTTTCGAACGTTTGGAGCAATTGAAAGGTAATTTTTCTTCTTCTTTATCTGTGTACAATAACAACTGCAAATAAATTTAATAGAAAAATAATTGCAAAGTGCTTATGGGAGACGATAAAATATTGGAATGTATGTAGTATCTATAGTAAGGTTTTTATTTGCGTTGTTGAATGTATAAAATTACATTACAATAAAAGTGTTAGTAGTAGATGTAGTGGATAACATAATTTGTAAGCACATTCCAATTAAATCACCTTAAATATTTCAAAAATTAAATTTTACACCAAATTGCAAAATCATATAACTTTCACTTAAGAAAATGTGAATTTTTGGGTTAGGTATCATCTATTCTTATCTATAAAGAAAGCTTTATATATACCACAAATAAAATACTTCACGAATTATTAAATTTTCGAAGCGTGGCTTAAAAGGTTATTTGTCTTGGTTCGATGTTTTAATATTTAAAAAAAAAAAAAAAAAAAATTTATCGTTATGACATCAGAGAATAAAAATAATGTACAATTCTTTAAATTTAAGCGATTTCACTTGGTATAAAATCAATCATAATTTTTATATATTTTCTTAAACATAAATATCTCACCTTTCTGGTTTGGTGGATTTGATCTTTCAGGTTTTATTATAAACAATTTCGTGTGTCCGCAAGGCCCATAAGAAAACAAAAAAAAAAAAAAAATTCAATGATTGATTGGTGTAGGTTGTTATGCGCGATGATAAATCAGAAATATATTGTGTAAAATAACAATATTGCACGGTACACTAACTGTGTAATACGGAAAAAATATAGATTTATTCTATATGTTATGGCGTGGTATGTTTGTCAAGGCCGCTTATTCAGCTAAGTTTTAGTCGTCCATTTTAAATATGCAATGTTACAATTGTTTTACAACTATGTGTATGTATATTTTTGAATTTGTATTAATTGTCGCTGTCATTCTATATTTAGATTTATAATCCTATTAAACATCGGATTTTAAAAGATTTCCATTTAAAATAAAATTCTAAAAGATCGGCAATGGCGAAGCTATACTAAAAGAGCAAACGATTAGGGTTAGGAATTTTAGGTTAAAATATGTGCCAAATATGTGGTAAAATGTGTGATTAAAATGAAAGATATGTGGTCATATTTGGAAAAAAAACCAAAACAAAAAACAAAACCTTATCGTAAGAGGATTTTAATTCACTAATTAACAAAAAAAAAAAATCAAGTTTTTGGATACAAAGTTGGATAAACTACCTCTCCTGGACTACAAAGTGCTGGAAAAGTAGTCTAAAAATGGTTCCACATTCATACACTTAAAAATTTGAACTGGTAAGCGATGCTTACTTGAAAAAAAAAACACCTTGACGGTTGAGGCTAAAAGATTCACGCTATTAAAGCAAGTTTTAAACTAATTAAAACTAAATTACGATCATATTGTTGCTCAAATTAAATTGTAGTTCAAACAGAACTTTCAATTTAAGTTACCATCAAGATTATAATCAATTACAGTTTAGAATGCATATACTTTTATACCTCGTGCTGATACTAAATAATTTAATTTTTTTTAATTTTTACTAATTGCAATTGGAATATCAAACTTACACTTCTCAAATCATTTTAAAATGAAAGCTGAATTTGTAAATTTTGTATTTTAAATTTCACTCAAAATTATAAATCAAACCCTCCTCCAAGTTTTTTTCAAACCGAGCTTGGAATTTAGCCTACTTTTATTTGAAATATCACAACATTTTTATCTAATTGCAACTAAAATTTTGGAATTCAAAAACAACTTTTTCTCAGAATTTTACCATCACTAAAAAATAAAATTTCGCTCAAATCGATTTTATAATTGTAACTTGATTTTTAATATTTCTCTTGCCAGTCCAATTCGAAATACAAACTCAACTTTAAACTAAAAACAATATTACAGTTCTGTTTTTGCTCAAGTAGAAATTACTATTCAAATTCAATTTCTATTCAATCAAAATTCAAATATTTCGATACTTACTCAGATTTCTGTTCAAAATTCTGATACAAGTTTAACAAATCTTTTGATTCAAACTAGAGTTTTAAATTTGATTTTAACTCAGCATTTCTAATAACACTCAAATAAATTCTCAATAAATTTCTTAAATGCACTTTCAACTGAAAGGGGTTGCTGAATTTGCATTCCAAATTTCAAATCAACCCCATTTAGACAAATCTAAATTGGAATTTTTACTTAATTAATTGTACCCATAATTTTGCGTTAATTAAATTTGGAAATCAAGCTCGTTTTCTAAATATTTTTTAATTAAATTGCATCCAACCGTTATCTCAAACTCTCGATTGGATTGAAATTGAATTTTAAGTCCAAACTTTGTTCAAATCTTGTCTTACCCCGTTCTAAATGAAAATTTTGCTCGAATAATTAACTAAATTTTTAAATTCACTCAAACTATTATTAAGGGTAGTCAGTTAAACTCTATTCTTTAAAAACAAAATTCTTTCAGATTTTTGCTGGATTTCTATGCTGAATTTAAGCTTATTTACATAAAGGGCATTAATTATTTTGCTAAAATTGTTTTTGAAAATGTGCTTTCCAAATGCAAAATAAAAAAGACAATTTCTACTTTAAATTTCACTCAAATTCATTACAACTAGTTTAGAATTCAAACTAATTTTCTCTCTTCATTCTCTTAATCAATTTCCTGTCTGTCGAATGCAATTGACTAATTTAGACTAAATTTATGTTCAAAATTGCGTTTATCATTTTGTTCAACCTCTAGAACTGCTTGGAACTAAATTTCTGACCAAAAATCTTAATTTTTTTCGAATCCATTTTGATTTTAAACTAAGTTACTAAAATAAATAATCAATTAGCAAAATACCTAAATATTTGTTAAAACTTTGTTAAAACTATAGCATAATCAAAATGACAATTGGCAAACATTCAAGTACAGTTTGGAAGTTTAACTCAATTTCGGATTAAAGTGTTCCTCACAGTTGATTCAAATCCAGATGGAATTGTAATCTAATTTTATTCTGGATGCATCCAAGGTTCTATTGGAATCCATGAAAATTATTTTATTTTCCAGTCTAACTTTTTGATCCAATTCAAATTGGTTTCAAAATATATATTTTGGTTTTCCCTTGACATATCTATTCTTTGCTCCACCTAATTTGCTCTCATTTTTTTGTTTTCTAATTGATAATTCACTCAGTAAATCTATTGTGCAATGTAAGCTTACAATATACATATTTCTCCCAAAATTGTATGAAATCAATATTCGAGTTTGCTAACTCAATTGCTATATATAATTTACCAAAGATTTTGTTTGGTTTGAAATGCCAAAACCATTTTTTTAAATTTAAATTTCTAATTCAAATTTCTCTCAAAATTTCCGATACACATTTCTAAACTAAATACCAAGGAAATTTTGTTGGTTGTTTGAGACCAAATCTCGTATTGGAACTTGATTCCTGCCTAATTGCAATTAAAATTATGTTTGAATCTAGTTTAGAGCACCAAATATACACACCAATTTTTGCTCAAAACCAAGTAGAATGTCCTAATCAATTTCTAATCTAAATTTCCAAATCATTTTTTAAGCCAAGTGACACTGTACATCGATTTGTACTATTTAAATTCTAGCCAAAATGTAGCCGGTTTAATCTAGAAACATTTCCTTAATTTCTATTTTAAATTTAACTCAAAATATTGAATGTTGTCGTGGTTCGTATTGTAACCCAATTAAAATTGTATCTGTTTAATTTCAAACTAAACAATTTATGGATTTAAAATTGGAGTTTTTTTTTCTTTTTTGAATCCACTCAATATTTAGTCATGCCCTGGTTGGAATTTTTGTTCAAAGATTGGAATTCAAACTCAATTTATACCAAAGTTCTGCTGAAAACTACGATTGGCTTTTGATTCATATTAAACATGAGATGTTGTTCAAATCTAGCTTGAAATTCGAATTCAATTTTGAAATTTTTAAATCCAATTAGAGTTTTTACTCAAGAATTTATTCAATACATTTGGGAATTCAAATTCTCATTCAGATTTTTGCTCGAAGTTGACTGGTTTTACATACGATATGTGGAAATTTACAAACGTATGTTGACAAACAATGTGTTAACTTTTCTTACGTATATGGCGCTCAATATTTTACTAAAATTCATGTTTAAATTCTGAATTAATTTAATTTTTAAATTAAATTTAAAATTTTGCCTAATTATTATTCTTAAAATTTCATTATATCATTACGTCCTATTTAGAATTGAAGCTAATTTTGTGACCTTTAGATTTCCCCCTAATTTATGTCAAATCCATTGTGTTTTAATTGTAATTCGAAATCGATTTGTAATTTACCAAATCAAATTAAATTAAATTTTAATTTAATTTAATTTGTTCTTAAATTTACATTCAACATCTCCCTCAAATATATAATAACTTGTAACTTTTCGGATTAAAAATTGGTTTTTGTTCGAGTCCATTTTGAATATGAATAATATTGTAACTGTTACTCAAGTGCATAAAAAGGGTAGAATTGAATTTGCTACGTTATTATTAAGGCAACCAAAAATATGCATTAGCATGTTTTTTTCCTGTGTACATATTGTGAAAAAAATAAGATAGGAATCCGTTTCACCAAAAACGAAACCTTTTAAGCCCTATTTGTTAGTGCATATTTTTGCATATTTCACCCAAAACTGCATATATTCTCATATTTTGGATATTAGTGCATATTTAAGTGCATATTTTAAAATACCCATGCATATTTTACATAATTTAAGCATATTTTGCCAATTTTATTAAAAATATTTCGCATAAAAATGCATTCTATTTTATTGATTAAAATTTTAATTTTTACCGATGTCAGCGCCATTGCTTTGCGGTAAATAAATGTATGCATTAACTAAATAAGTTTGTTTATAGGTTTGTTTATATATATAAAAACCATATTAAAAATCAATTTTTATGGATATCAATCGATGAAACCACTGACGCAACCGGCAGAAATGTGGCCAATGTCATAATTGGTATTTTAGATTCAAACGAAATGATCGACAAACAAAAATTTTTGTTGAATACTGCGCACTTAGAGAGAGCGAATCATTCAACCATTGCGTGGCTTTTTGATGAATCGGTGAAAAAGTTAGGTGATACTTTCCCTAAAGATTCCATTTTGTTGTTCATTTCAGATGCTGCACCATACATGGTAAAAGCGGCTCAGGCAATACATATATTTTACCCTATAACACATTTAACTTGCCTTGCCCATGGACTTCATCGTGTGTATGAGCACACGATATAATCTCTAACGGTAAAAAAGTATTTTTAAAAGCCCCGTCTAGAGTAAAGACTTTTAAAGAAATGGCGCCTGGGCTTACACTGCCTCCGCAACCGGTTACCACCCGATGGGGAACTTGGCTGGCAGCGGTCAATTATTATGCCAGTAATTTTGAAAATATGGTTCGAATCTTTGATGCGCTGGACGACGATGAAGCTGCCTCAATTAGGATTTCGAAGGAGTTGTTATGTGACAGCACAGTTAGATCTGATTTGATCTTTATTTCAGCTAACTTCGGATTTCTCGAATCAACCATTTCTAAACTAGAGACTCGTGGACTGTTGCTTGCTGTACAACGTAATCGAAAAAAACCACGGAAGGAAAATAATTCTCAAGGCGGAGATTTGAAACATATAATTCTATTTTTATAGGGCATATTTTAAGTGCATAAAATCATATTTTTAAGGCATATTTTAAGCGCTTAAAACCGGTTTTTAAGTGCATATTTTTGGTTGCCCTAGTTATTATAGTTTAAGGAATTTTAACGCTTGTTTGATTCATTTAAATTCCGATGAACTCTGTTACATTCATTTCCATATTTTGCCTTAATTAGATAAATGTCACCAAGTGGATTATGTTATTTTTGATAAAGGAATGTACGTTAACGAATAAAAACAACAATTACAAAATCTGCTTTTCTAGAAGAACTCCGGATCATCAAATAATGCGCAGTAAACTATTGAGTTTTGTATTTTAATTTGACTTTTATTTGAAATATGTATTTTAATTAGCGGAGCTTAGGCCAAAGTGAAACATTTTTAACTTGTAACAAAAAATATTTGTTGGCCTAAATTTATAATTTGGCTTATAAAATATTTTGCTTTATCAAATTTTAAGCTATGAAAGTCGAGTTACGTTATTGTTGAAGAAAAATTAAAAATATTTGGAATAAACCATAAAATATGTGGTAAAACGTAAAATAAGTGGAAATGTGTAAAAGTATGTGATTATGCCAAAATATTTAAAAATATGTGGTAACATTATAGGACTCATTCGCTTTTATTTGTTTTAAAAATCAAACAAATTTTTGGTTTGGATTTCCCCTTTTCCATCCTAAGCCTGATTATTACTAATTTTTAATGAGACGAATTCCAAGTATATACTTGATATGTTGATTAGTTAGCTGGCACTTGCGATTCACCACAGAGCTTGGCGGGGTTTAAACTGGAGTGCTGCACCACCTAGAATTCAAATTAATTAAAATGTGAATTTTCTTTAATTAAAAACTCTTAGCTTCGTTCAGTCGCACCGTAAACACCAATTGAGAGAAAATCACAATAGGCAGCGTAGCCTCGAGATGGTTACTGATATTTGTCTAACCCAACTTTTGAAGTAAGTTTATTCGAGCTTTCGTTCTGCGATAGAAACAAGGTGAATAAAAGAATGTTAACACTAGACAGGTTGAAGTACGAAAGCTTTAAATGAAAACCATTAAATTAAAGTAGTGGCATTCTAATGGTGGCACGTGTCTATTTTCATCTTGGACCATATTTTTATATTATTATTACTAAAGACCATCATGAATTATATATTATTATTATTACTAAAGACCTTATTTTCATTTATAATCAGTGCAATTTCGCCTTAAGCACCTTTATATTTTATAATTATTTATATTCAGAATTCAAACCATTTTATAGTAAGATCATTTTTATATTGGTATTACGTAAACATTGAAATATTTTGTTATTTATTATAATTAGATGTCGCGTCAAAATTGTTATGACTCGGCAAAATTTTTACTTGACAACAACAACTTGTAAATTATATTGGAAAAAAATAATAAAAAGACAATCGAGATTTGTCAGTCTTACGAGAAGTATCTGATTTTACCATATCATCAATTAAAAAAAAAACAAAATTATTCATTAATTTCACCGTAAAGTTTCCGCGCATTTTTTGGAATTCTTTTTCACCATCATCGACATTTTTTGGTCCTTCGAGCCGGATGTCGTTCGAGTAGACCGGACACCAACCAGCTTGAAGGAGAATTATACACCTCGTGGAGATTTTGCAATTTTGATACCATTTTGAGCATCGTTTTACAGGGAAGCTGAAAACTATAAACCAGCCACCACTGTTGGAGAAAAACCATCAACTTCGTGGAAATTACGCACGCTACAATTACACCCTGAAAATCATAAGTACCATTTTTATTTATTCTTTCCTATATACCAGTTCCTATTTTGTTCCTTAAATTACCATTTCCCTGTTATACATAAGTTACCATTATATAACCTTTTCACACTACATATAAACTCAATAAGTGATTATTTAACCATAAGTGAACAATTTTGTTCACCGATTTCGCACGTTTATTATTATTAATTTTTTTTATTTGAACTTATCATCATTTGAATTCATTTGATTCGAATTAAACCCGCTAAGTGTAAAGTGATTTGAATAAGTGAATTTGTGATTTTTTTTTAACTTTATTTATCAATATACTATATATTGAGTGTGAAGAGTGCAATAAAGACAAATCTGAAAGATGCCACCAAAAGTAGACCATTTTTTCCGACGACGTAAAACTACATTATCGCAAATCAAGGTTATTTTGACCTATGCCAACAACCTTTCGGAAACTTCCGACATTATAAGTGTTAAAGCTCGGCTAGACAATCTTCAACAATTAATGAAGACCTTTTCGGATGTCGAGGGCGAAATATTTGCAAGGGATGCCGAGACTGAGTCTAAAGCTCTGGAATGTGACGAGATGTATTATTCAGCCATTGAAAAACTCAACACGCGCATACGAGATATTCAGCAGAAAACACCATACCAAGATATTTCTATAGCCATGAATATCGGTCATGCTTCTGCATCATTCAATCAATCGCGCAGTGAAACAAAATTACCACGTCTAACGTTACCAACGTTTGATGGAAATTATCAGGAATGGCAGTCATTGCATGATATGTTCATGTCGACCGTTCATGATAACCCGGCTCTGACGGGAGTTCAAAAATTGCAATACTTGAAAGGCGCATTAAGGGGAGAGGCTAGTGCATCACTGCGACACTTGGCCATAACAAGAAAGCAACTACATAGAAGCATACCAAAAGCTAGTCAAAAGGTACAGTAAGAAAAAACTAATCCTAACCCCTTTTATTAAAACGTTTGTTAGTCAACCAATAATCACCACTTTATCAACTAAGCATCTTCGTCAAGTATGCGACACTTCAGACGAAATAATTCGTGGTATAAAGGCGTTGGGGAATGGCGCAGAAAATCGCGACCCATGGCTGATTTATTTAGTTTTAAATAAATTAGATAAGGACACTCAGCAGCGTTGGTCAGATGAATCATCAGAAATCGAATACTCTACTTGGCAATCTTTCGTCGAATTTATAAACAAGCGAGCCGATTCTTTAGATAATTGCATACCATCAAATAAAAAACCACAATCACGCCCAACAAACATCCGAAGTTTTACCGTAGCTATCAAAACTTGTCCATTATGCAACACAGTCCACAACCTATATGAATGCACCAAATTTAAAAATATGGATGTTAATGCAAGACGTGTTTTTATGCAGGGGGCGAATCACTGTTATAATTGCTTGGGTGATTCCCATTTAGTATAGAGATGTAGATCAAAAAAATCGTGTTTAAAATGTCAAAAACGCCACAATACCTTACTTCATTTATCATACACCGCTAATATTCAGTCAGAACCTACCCCAACAACAGAGAAAACTACAATAACCGAGAAAACCCCAACAACGTCAGTATGTCTAATCCCTTCCACCATGCCAACGAACCAGAAGCCATCGAAAGCTCACATGGGATTACTATAAACAGCAATGGTAAATGTAAGAGGAGCAGATAATGTTCTCTATTCCTGCAGGGCGCTTTTAGATTCTGGAAGTCTGGCATCATTCATAACCGAGTCATGTGTTCAAAAGTTGGGGCTTCCACGGAAAAATCAACGAACCCTAGCATCTAGGCCCCTAGGGCCTAGCATCAACAAGAGTGGGAACTTCAAGGGGGAAGGTGACTATGGAGGTATTTTCACGGCCTCGACCAGACACATTTTTTAATATTGAAGCTATTGTTTTGTCTTCAATTACATCCATTCAACCGCAGATTCACATAGCCAACCAACACTGGGATGAATTTAAAAATTTGGAGTTAGCAGATTCGATGTTCTATTTTCCTGGTGAAATCTAAATTTTAATTGGGTGCGATCAGTATCTGTCATTAATTCTTCCAGGTCACATTGAGAGTAAGAAAACCAAACTGATAGCACAAGAAACCATTCTTGGTTGGATAATTTCGGGGTCATTGAGTGAGAGAGAACGGGGAAAAAATCGTGACAATAAGCACCACCATCAATATTGACAAAACGCTTACTAAATTTTGGGAAAAGGAAGACATCAAAAACCGATTAGCCAAACACCTAAAGAAGTTCAATGTGAAGATAATTTTCTAAACAACTACCAAAGAAATTCTGATGGTCGATATATCGCAGGTCTGCCGTTTGACCAGGAAGCTGTACCACTAAGGGAATCGAAAACACAAGCCATCAGAAGACTCAAATCAGTTGAACATCGACTAACAAGAAATTCAGAGCTAAAAGCAGAATACATTAAATTTATGAAGGAATACGAAGGTTTAGGACATGTGAAGCTTATACCTGACACCGAAATAGCCATTGCACCAAATCAGTCCTATTATTTACCGCACCACTCAGTCTATAAGGAAACAAGTACCACGACCAAGTTACGAGTCGTTTTTGATGCTTCGGCGAAAACCAAATCAGGCAGATCATTAAACGAAAATTTACTAGTTGGGCCGTCAATTCAGCAAACCCTACAACATATTCTTTTACGTTTTCGTTTCCATAGATTTGTTATGACAGCAGACCTGGAAAAAATGTTTAGGCAAATATTGATCACTCGCCCACATACCGAGTTCCAACGAATTTTATGGCGGGAGGAACCAACAGAACCAATTCGGGAATATCGTTTGCTTACTGTCACGTATGGAACTGCATCAGCCCCATTCCTGTCAACTCGTGTTCTAAAACAAATTGCTGAAGACAACAAACAATTATATCCATTAGCAGCATCAATCATTGCTAGATATTTTTATGTCGACGACCTAATGACCGGGGCAGACACCTTAGAACAACTCTTCACATTAAAAAAGGAAATTTCTACAATAATGAAGACATCAGGATTTAACCTTCGTAAGTGGCTATCCAATTGTCCACTAAATGATGAAGTTTCAATCAGTAACAACAAACTAATTGAAAACGACAAAGAAGCACAATACTCCAAGGTGCTAGGTATGTATTGGAATACAAAAAATGATTTTTTCACCTACAGAGTTTCATTAGACGAAAACTCAATGCTTACCAAACGAGGCATGCTGTCAGAAGCATCTAAGCTTTTTGACCCACAAGGTTGGCTAACCCCTATTAAGATTTACGTGAAAATCATTTTTCAAAGGACATGGGCAAAATGCTTAGATTGGGATGACCCACTACCAAGGGATATTTCAGAAAATTGGTGCAAATTCGGGAAAGAGCTAACATTAATTGAGTTCGTCACTATACCAAGATGGCTCAAATTTTCATCTCACCCAATAACGTTGCATGGATTTTCGGATGCGTCCCAGAATGCCTATGCAGCTGTCGTCTATGCTACATGTCTCAATGAGAATGGTGGAATAGAGGCGACAATTGTATCTGCCAAAACCAAGGTGGCACCAGCACAGAAGCAGATTACAATCCCTAAACTGGAACTCTGCGCCGCAGTACTTCTCGCTAATTTAATGGATAGTGTACAAGATCTCTTAATAGACCGAGAAACTAATATTTACATGTGGAGTGATTACACGATAGTTTTGTCATGGCTGGAAACAGTACCTCGCTCACTCGACATATTCGTAGGAAACCGAATATCCCAAATTATCACCAACTATCCCAGGAAATATTGGCAACATATAACGACGAAATATAATCCAGCGGATTGTGCCTCTAGGGGCATTTCACCTTCAGAATTATTGAACCACAACCTTTGGTGGACAGGACCACAATGGATTAAGTAGCCTGTAACCGAATGGCCAGTAAAACCTGTAGTCATTTGTAACCTAACATCATTTTCGTCCCCGATCCGGCTAATTGTGTCAAAATATTCAAATTCTAATAAAATTATTCGTGTGTTAGCATTTTGTAAACGGTTTATTAAAAATTGTAAGTTGAAACCAGAAGAAAGACCTAAAACATTTCTTAATTGTAGTGAATTTAACGAATCAAAATTACTTATAAATAATAAAATTTGTGCAAGGAAATCACTTTCAATCCGAAATAAAAACATTAAAACATAATTTACAATTGCCAACCAAACATAAACTAATAAACCTTAATCCCTTCCTAGCCAAAAATGGTATACTTAGAGTAGGGGGGCGTATAGAACGAGCAATCGTACCACTTGATGCGAAGCATCCGATATTATTACCAACCGAAGATGTCATCTCTGAAATTATTGTTCGTACAGCGCATGAACAATTACCTTGTGGAAACCATACACAGTTGTTTACAACAATTAAGCAAAATTATTGGATTTTGAACTGCAAATTAATAATTCGACGCGTTATCAAAAGATGTTTGAAATGTTTCAGACACACAGCGAAGAATATTCAACCGATAATGGCAAATTTACCAAGCAGCCGAGTGACTTTAGTTAGGCCGTTCTTATCGACAGGTGTCGATTATGCTGGACCGATATACGTTCGACCATCAAAACGAAGGGGATTAAAACCGGAAAAGTCGTACATTGCAGTTTTCCTATGCCTTAGCACAAAAGCAATTCACCTTGAATTAGCTGGCGACCTAACAACCAATTCATTTATAGCGGCTTTTCGGCGTTTCATTTCACGTCGTGGTCTTTGTCGTGAAATAATAAGCGACAACGGCTCAAACTTCATTGGGGCCAAAAATGATCTCAATGAACTTTTTAAACTCATCAATGACGTTGCGATTTCTAACTTTCTTTCGCAGCAACAAATTACATGGAAGTTCAACCCGCCAACTGGCTCTCGCGTATCAATACTTCATCGTACCAGTATCGATCGCTATTGTTGGAAATACAATTATTTGCAAAACTGTGTATCAACCATTTTCTAAAAAAAGCAGTCATAAATCGTACGATAAGGAATGAAGTATCTTTTTAGTTTAGTAATCTCGATAAATGGCTGAAGGATTGATAGTTAATGTAGCCAAAGGCTATTATACTCTAATCAATTCAACTCAATCGTTCATGCGATCAAATCTAGCTATTTTGAAAACCAATTTCCATATTACTAAAGACTTACATATGTACGCAAACATTAAATCATCTCATTTATTTGTGCTCAACCATACAACTTGAAAGGCAAAATATATTGATTTTATCGCATCGTACTGCGCCGCGCCTTCTATTACCTATGCTAATGATATTTTAAAAGATGAAAAAAACAAAAAAAAAATAATTAATTTATGTAAAACAAACGAAGAAAACTACTTTGTCTACTTCTGTACGTGTTACGTTGTAAACCATAATGCATGCTATATCATAATTTTGAACGAACCAATATCATATCCCAAAAACCAATAAATTAGACTATTACACTCTAATTAAGCTGTAAATTTCGACAAGCATTTTTTGGAGAATTTTGCTTAAAAGCGTTATATACAACACAACAAATTACACACAAAGTTCAATTCTATAAGCTAACCATGAAGTAATATAATATATACTGTGCTGTGTGAATTAACAATAAAACTTAAATTATCACAACAAATTTGCAACAAGAACAAAAAAAAGTTCACTTATTTCCAAAACAAAAATAATTTATAAATACACGTTGAGCTTTTTATAAAAAATAAATAAATAAAAACTTTTTGTTGTTTATTTACCATAAACTAACTGTACACGAAATAAAAGCACTAAATTTACACTCTATATAACGACTGTACATATTGTGCTGCAAAAAAAAGCTGAAAAATAAAATATTTAAATGGCTTTTTTCGTCGTCGTCGTTTGTTTTGTTCATTTTCTTGGAGCTTTTCCAAAACGGAAAAAAATCCAAACAAAACACTTTGTATATAGTAATTTAATATAGCTAAAGATTTTTATTATGTATTTTGGCTTTTTTAGACCACAATAAGATTATCTATAATTGGATCGGATTTGAATTTACATTTGGAGAGTACCGAGTTTTTTTGTTTGTTTGTTTCTTCGTAGGTTGATTGTTTAGTGTGTGCTTGGTTTATTACATAGACCAAAGATGGCCGAATTCGTCAATCGACCATTTTTATTTTTTGTTACTCCAAATCGACTTAACGAAATAATTAATTTAATTGGAATATAAACCAAACAAAAATAATTAAATTCGTTTTAACTGTTTTTTAATAAGATTACGATCATTAATTGTGTTGTAGGTTTTAAAAATAGCAGGAATTTTTTTATTTGTAGTAAAAATGAAGGCCGTAAATAGAATTATAATATTATTGGATGTTTTGATAAATGAAATTTTTTGCAAATTAATGCAATAACATTGAAAAGGGAAAATGATGCAGGTTTTAGAGCAACCCAACCGAGGCTCTTGAAACGTAAAAGCACCTTAACTTAAAAAAACAAACATGGAAAGAACTGAAACACGGTAAGAAAACTGTATACCATATATTGCATAAGGTTTAATTAAATATTTAAAATTTTAGAAGTTACGGGAACATCAATTTTAAGAATGCTTTAATTCCTTGTTTACAAAAAAAAAATGAGAGAATTGACAAGTAATTCTCAAGAAATTTAATCATTGAAGATATGAGTTCGTTTTAGTATGGACATATTTAATCAATTTAAACTCTATTAACCTACTATTCGTGTACTCCTACTAATACGCTGTTTTAATTTGGTTAAACATTTGCAATTTTGATTATTGTTTTAGGTTTTGTCTTATTGCCAAAACATCATCATTCAATGTAATTAATAGCTAGTTGGTTTCTTACTTTATCCCTATAAGCAATTCAAATTCTAAATAAAATCGGTTTTGTGCAAATCGGATCCTGTCTAGTATAAAGTACATACATAATTTAACATAAAATCTCAACTGACCTTAAATTTTAATCTCCATTTAATTCTGGTCAAATTTGTTTAAATTTACGTTAAACATTCATTTTTTAATACAATGAAATGTTAACCACTGCTCAATTTTATTAAAATACTCTGGCTGCTATTAAGAACTGTGACAATCTATTTCAAGGTAAAATTTTGATTGCATATTTAATGAAGCTGTAATAACTAAGAAGTTTCATAAAAATTGCCCTACTCACACAAACTTTACGATTGGAGCGGACTAAGCACTTTTTACAATTATTACTACGAAATGTGCGTTTGGAAAAAAATGTTATTGAGTTAGTTTATAGCATATTTTAGTCCACTTACCGACCATTTACATCACAAGAAATATAGGTCTCATTTTATTCATATGTCAAAAATTAAAATATTTCAATAATGGAATATTTATATTTAATATTACAAGTGTTTTGGCATTTATTGATTTTAATTTTAATATTTTAATTTCTATTCATTATTTGTTCTGTAAAAATGCAAATTAACAAATGGCATCTATTGAAAAATTAGAAATTCTTTAGGTCGAACCTTTTACACCATACTTCTAGTTTACACCATATGACTTATGAAGCTTAGATCGAATGTAGTTTAGCCCGTGACCGAAATATGGTGTTGTAAAGTATTATTTATAACTGTTTTTTAAGTGGCCACTACATATTTTTACTCGCTCTAGTTGAAACGCGGTACATATGAATAGACCATAAGTCGTGCGGTTAATAAGATATTTAAAAATAGAACATTTGATTTTTACTATCGTTCATCCTGACGTAAAAAACCTGTAGAATTTGATGGATTTATGAATATGAAGCTGAAACATTGAAAGCCAAGTCAATGCTGCACAATGCTTGAGTGAAGTCTTATCTTCATTGTTAAAGTCAAAATCTGATAAAAAACAACAATTTTTTGCATGATTTAACTTAATCTTTTCGCAAAAGTTTCAGATTTTTGAAAAACAATCTTGACCTGGTCCTTGATACTTCATATTTCAAGTGCACTCAAATAAAATAAATAAACAAGACAATTACCAAAACAAAAAGTTCAGCCGACCATGAATTGATCATTGATTTTATACTCACAATACAATAAATAAGCGGCATAATATAATTCAGTTGTCAAACTCACCTGAAATTAAAAAAAAAAATTAAAAATTAATACAGTATTAAATGATTTCTAAGCGCTAGAAAATGTATTTTCAAGAGCACAGCGAACTTCCACTCAATTCTAAAATAACAAAAGCAACCAATGGAAAAGATCGTACTGAAATATTTATATTCCTTTGCAAAAATTTCAGTGAACTCGTTGTTATGTGTGTGTCTGTTCTACTAACACGTATTGCATAAATTTCACTTTTAATTTAATTTAAACTTTTGCATAATACGAATTAAATTATTTAACATTTCGCGCGATAAACACAAAATGAAATAAACAAAGCTTTAACACAAATAGCTATCTTATAACAAAAACTATTAATAATAAATTTTATTGAGTTCCACGGATTGTTTTGATCACAACCATGTGCAAAAAATTTTGTAAAGTGAAAGTTGAATTTCGCGAATTTGCCATGTGTGTATATAAATTAGATAAATTTACGATCGGACAAATTTGGATTTGTAACGTGAAATAATAAGACAAGCTTAATTTTTATTTTCGTTTGACATTTTCGGCTATACATACGGCTATGTACGATAGATAATTAAAATGATACAGTCGAACATGATGATATACTAATACCACAGGTGTAAACGGATTTTAACAAAAATGATTTTCTATTGATGTTGGAGGTTTCAATACATATTTTATCGGAGTATAAAAATCTCTATGTTACGAGTATTTTCAAGCTGGAAAGCCTTTAAGGAAAAATAGATTTTCAATTTTTAATTATTTTTAACATTCTTTTCATGGTCGACGAACATAAAATTATCTTTCCTTTTATCTCTATCATAAAATATATAGTATTACTTAGAGCGATTCGATATTTTGCATTGTAACATCCATAGATTATAGAAAAGTGGGAGGCATCACACCAGATATTTTCTTGGCTATTTGTTGAAATATATGATAAATGATTTATTAAACAGAGTATAACCGTTCGGCTATATAAACATTTTAATGGTTGAATATGAGTGATCTTTGGAGATATGTAACGTATTCTAAACGTAAATCACATGAATTCCTATTACAAAACATTGTACATTTTTGTTTGGCAGCTTCAAAGTCTTAATTCATCTTGTAACATTTGATTACCAGACTAAATCTGGGTGGTAAATGTTTTTTCCTCATAAGGACTAATTGGATGACTACCTATCGCCACAAGATTTTACCAGTTCGCAATAAGTTTTTTAAAAGTATTTCTAATAATAATTAAACTCAAGAATTTAAATTATTTTTATATGGTATACAATTAATGCACGTTATTATATTTTTTTAAGTACAGGGTATTGTCTACTTGATCTCATTTAACAATCCTTTAAAGATATATTCGTACATCAACTCAGGTAAATAATTAACAACCTGTGTAATGTTTAGGTAACTTAACAATTTCACAAAATATTTTGATGTAAAATAATTGTTCAAAAAGCCAACACAATTTATTTTATTGCTGCGCGAAAATTGCATGCCCTTGAAATATGCGCAAGTCTGTGTCGTCTAGTGTAATAAACCCAAGAATAAATTTCGTCGTTACTAAAGTATTATCGCAGATATATAGTATATCATTATTAATTCTGGGAGCTACACTTCAATCTAACTCTACGGTACGCCTAAGAGGTACCTTCTTTAACTGCTGGTCGGATTACCTCAACACATCATTTGGAATAAAATCACCTTAACAAAAGAAGTTTTTCGCGCGCGGAATCAAAGTTTGGGGATGACAACATTTGAGAATTGGTGACAACATTTGAGAATTACACTAAGTAAAGGCTGTATTTCAATCGGCTAAAAAGTTAAATTTCTTAACTGTGGTAAAAAATATTAAATTTTCCTCACTTTTTAGTCGTTTTGGTGTTTCAAATGAAATTGGTTAAAAATGTGACGTTTACGTTTTCTATTTTTGTTTTGCGTAGAGAAAAGCAAAATACAACCTACAAATTTTTAACTGGTCCGTGACCAGTTAAAATTTTTGTGGTGAAAAAAATGTCAAAAATTTAACTTTTTATGCGGATTTTTATTCGTTTGAAACACAGCCTAACATTCAAAAGTTTAAGGCCACCTCGGAACATTGATCATGTACACATATTTTCAACAATCCATTGGCAAATTAGATTTGAATATAGTTGTAGGCTATTGCACTAATGTGTGCTAGAGTTTATCTGTGATAATATTCCACCGGCCCTCCCTTTCTTTATAGCTTTGCAGCTAAAAAATGCCACAAACTGCTGAAGTGAGTAGAAGTCTCATTTTTTGATAAATGTTTACCAAAAATGGGACGCTCGAAGAAACTTCGACCTATTTACGAAGTCAAATTATTTACAGAAAGAAAAATTGCGAAATAACATAACATTTCCAAATTGGGAATGAATCTTACCATACAATGACAGCGGATATGAGGAAACCACCAGACAAAACAGAGAATTTGATGCCCAAGTAAAACAACCAAGCAGAAGGTTTGGCAGAGGTCAAGAAAAGCCAACGTGCAACACGACAATTAAAAGATGTTTATTGAAGTAGAATTTATTTGGCCGCTTTACGAAGGAAAAACTACTTATTCGTGCTACTCGTATATATAGTGATACATTTTCTTACGCAGAATACCGGAGAATACCTTGGAATACCGAAGAAAAGATACTACGACAGTGTATGGTGCCTTCGGTCACTTCGGTGTAGCAAGGAAATGACTTCATGATAAATGGGTAGCTTGCTCCTGTTGTGGGATAGGCAACATTTTCTGTAACTGGTGGTACTAAAGAAAGAAGGCTATAAACCAACTCTACGGAATAAGACAATTACGTATAATACAAAGTTACTCAATGTCGTTTGGCTGCCCAGTCACTAGAACTGAAACCGATAAAGCTGCTTGGGGATAAGCTGGACAGACAAGTGCGCCAGATGCCCCATCCCACATGAGGGAGTAATAGAGCCATACCACAGCAAACTGATGATGTTAAAGCTAGAGGAGGGTATTTGAATGAAAAATCAGTTTAGATGTTATTTTTCAAAAACAATAAATCCATTAATATGGACTGTTTATTTTGAAAGTAGTGTAAGTCCATATTTTGTTGAAATGAGATAATGAAAGGTTAGGTCCAAAGAAGACTAGATATAGACGCAAACTGGTCTACGGCCATACCACAAATTATTATTTCTTACGTGCTCATTGAAACCATTTTGAGTTGTTGACAAAGCGCTGGATAATACTGACGCTTGTTCAACTGAGGTCTGTCAGGCCATTCAAAAGGGGTCTCCCTAGATCCTCGAAACTTTGGCCTGTTTTGGGCCAGCCGAGGACAGGTGCAAAGAAGATGAAGTACTGTCTCTTCGTTCTCTTCGTCATTACAACTGCGCTGCGACAGTAGTCTTGTGGGAAAAACCCAAGTCTAATCGCATGTCCGCCAATGAGTACCCTGTACTCACTCCGATAACCATTCTGACCTGACACCGCTGTTAAGATTTCGCCAAATCTAGGTTTGGTCACACCTGCAGGCTTGTTATACATGTGGAGTGAAACCCTGGAACCCTGTGAACCTTGGTCTCTAGGTGCTAAGTGGTACATTACAACTTTTCAGTAATTTCTATTAAAAAACATCGATTTAATCAAACAAATGAGAATATAGTTTGATAAAAATTTAGTATGACGAATACATTTACTTACCTCATCATCCCAAAGCCACAACTGTCATAAATGGACAGTTTTATAGTAAAATGCCGATAAAATACTAATTTTTAACCTTAAACTAAGACTGATTTTACGATTGTAACATTTTCTCATTTATAATGTTTACCTGCAAGCTGCTGATTGTATGTGAGAAATCTGAGTCCTTACAATGCAATTCAACGATTATTTTCGACGGATTCTGGTACCTTCTAACCAAACTATTCTTTTGTGTAATAGATACAAATGGTAACGTGCATTTTACATTATATTTACTTTTATTCGTGATATAACTAGTGGCATGCTTATTATTGAGATGTGGAAAGATGTTCTTTTTAATTCGACTCCCTTTCGCCTAATCGCCTTTTTAAGAGTAGCTAAGCGCCCGGGTTATGGTAAGTTTAATAATATTTCGATTTCGTTCAATTATTCGACATTAACCGGTTAGTCGCATAACTATTATGCTCTAAACGGTTCATTGGTTAGTCTGTCCAGAATCCATATATGTATAAGAGCCGTAACACTCCAGTCATTTTCTAAAAGTGCTTTTCTGAATCAAAACCCAATTTTTTCGGTTTTTTTATCCATCTATAGATTACCAGACTTGGGATCTATTCCATAGTTTTATTTACTGTTGTAAATGTACTAGTGATCTACTACTTACTTAATTTTGTATAATTGAGTTAATTTAGTACCTATTTGTTTTAATTTTAAAAATCACAACAAGTTTATCTAATTGTGGTTTCTGAAAAAAACCGGCATTCAACGTGAGATGACGTATGCAAAATTTCTAATCTAAAAATAAATAATAAATCATGTATGTACTTACTGAATTAACGTAAACTTTATTGTAGTCATTAAATTTGTTTTATTACAAAACCTAATTGTGTGTAAGTAGATTGTGATGAATATAAAAGTGGCAACGAGAGTTTGAGGATGTGACATAAACATTAATGTGAAAATATAGTGATTTACAGTAAATATGGATTAAAGCGGCAGTGGAAGAGCCGTTAAAAAAACAACAAGTTTGAATGGATGTAGTATTGAATAATCAGAAATGGATCGAGCAAACTTTAAATGAAACCCGTAAAGAAAATGTTTAAAGCACAGTTATTTGACGAAGTTCTGTAAATTGAGGATTCACCGGTAATTACCATGGGGCGGAAAATGTAAGTATCAGTCAAAGTAAACGAAATAAACTTGAAGGTTTTGCTGGGTACGGGTGCTGCGAACAACAACAATATTGAATTCATATGGAAACAAAACTGCTCCTGTTAAGGGACATCAATGTAAACTCTCATGTATGCATTGAACAGCATCTAATTCCAAGAATAGAAGAAATTTTTCAAAAACTAGGAGGTAAGGGCAAAGTATTTTCAAAAGTAGACAGTTCCAGAGATTACCATACGGAGTCGCAAGTGCACCAGCCATATTTCAAAAATGTATAGAAATGATAATCGTAAACTTACCTTAATGCGTCAGTTATTTAGACGATAATGTAGTGACTGGCAGATCAGAAGTGGAACAGTGGAACACTTGTTGAATTTGAGAATTTGAAAGAACTATTCAAACGGTTAAAATTGAATGGCTTACGTTGTAAAAATATTATAAGTGGTGTTGGATGGTATTAAACCTTAAAATAGTTCTTGCTACGGACACTTCAAGTCATGGTATTGGTGCCGTCATATCACATATACTACCAGAAAATTCGGAACACCCGATCGCATTTGCACAGCGCAAATACAGCCAAATTGACAAGGAGGCACTCTCGATCATTTTTGGGGTAATTCAGTCTCGCCAATACCTTTACGGACGACGGTTCGAGTTAGTAACCGACCACAAGCCCTTGCTCTCCCTTTTCAATCCAGCTAAGAATTTGCCAATCAATTCGGTATAAACCAACTACCAAAAACGACAATGCGGATGCTCTTTCCCAGTTGCCTGCAGGTCCCGATGTTGAATTCGACAGATCAGGAGAGGCTAAATTCAGGATAAACGAAGTATATGAAGTTGAACTTTCTTCATTTCCAATCGATGCTGAAACCATTGCAAATTATACCAGGAAAGATATTGTTCTACGAGAAGTATTGAGATATATTAAGGCAGGATGTATCGGAAATACGACGAAACTACAAGAAGCGATAATACCATACATTAACAGGAAGAGTACGCTCACTGTCCATAATGGTGTAATTCTGCTAAACACTGATAGTATTAGAATAGTTGTTCCTGGGATATTGCGGCACAGAATTTTAAAAATGTTCCACGATGCTCATTGGGGTATTTTAAGGACGAAACAAGATGCATCAATAAAATTGATGATAAAACAATCTATAACTTGCCAATAATGTGCAGCAGCACCAAAGAAAGGCATGGTCATATGATGTATCTCATCCAGGTCGATGGAGCAATCGTTAAACGGCATCAGAACTAGATTCGCTTGCGAACACCGAAAATTGATGACTATAAATTAGCAGAAGGGTTTCTAAAATCACAAGAATCGCAGAATCACGCTAGTATGAAATCTATTCTTAAAACAAAAAATCTCTGTTCTTCCAGTATTGACAAGAATGCATCAACAGATGATGACACGAAACGTAGAAGTGCCTCTGAGTCAGATATTATGGGAATAAGAGATACCTGGTATATCCAGAAGCGAGAAAGAAAACCCATTGTTCGATTTTAGTCATAACAACAAGACAAACTAAAAAACTAAGAGGAGAGGAATGTTGTAAATGTACTAGTAATCTATTACTTACTTAATTTTGTATAATTGAATTAATTTAGTACCTATTTGTTTTACTTTTAAAAATCACAACAAGTTTGTCAAATTGTGGTTTCAGAAAAAACCGACATTCAACGTGAGATAACCTATATAAAATTTCTAACCTAAAAATAAATAATCATATACTTATTGAGTTAACATAAACTTTATTGTATTCATTAAATTACAAAACAAAACTGTAAAAGCTTTTTAACAGGTTCTCTGCAGGTGTACCACTGGTGTGACATGTTAAATAATTCTATAAGCGGCCAGTGGCCATCGCTATACTACAGAAATTCACGGAGAAAAATACAGTCTCGACCAGTGGAGCACTGGTCACAGTATTATTATTACAAGTGGCTTACCGATGGTACTTTCGCTATGGATATATTATTAATCATGGGATACCGGTGGTTAGTGGCCGCTTGTACTATTCAGTGTGGTATACCGGATTCTGCGGATACTGGGAGTCATTTCCATCGTACCACTTCGGTCGAAAACCGGCAGTGAACATGTTGAATGGAAAAAATAAATAACCAAAAGCTTCGAAAATTCTCTCTGTGGAAAGCCCAATCATTAGTTTACTTTTGCTGCAAAAATATATATTAGCTGCTGATTCTATGTGAGATTATATACAGTTGTGAATGCAGTGTGTTAAATACTTAGTGTGTGATATTACTGTAACCTCGTTTCAACACTGACTCTAACTAATGCTGGTTTGAACCTTACATGGGAAAAGATAAACGAAACGACAAAACTAAGACATAGTTTTTTTAGTACAGTAAGATTTATTTGTTAAACGCGTAGGAATTTGACCTCTGATGAAAATTCATCTGTCGATTGTAGCAATCTTATATTTTAGTCATTTTAAAAAGTACTAAATTGTATTTATGAACATTATCCACTAAAAACAAATGATGTATTGTCTACTAACACTTATTACAGGGGCAATGGTTCTCCGCAGTTGCCTCTTTTTATGCAACAGGGCTTACCGAAACCTATCAAACGTAAGATAAAGTGAGAAACATCAATTGTTTACCCTTTTTCGTGGTTTAAGTGAATAAAAATAAAATTCCGAAATTTTATGCCAAATAAAGAATTTAATTTAATATAAATTAGAGTTTTATTCTCAGAAAATAATCGACAGCAAATTGCAAAATATTTTGTACAATGTACCATGATTAATGGTAATAAGATTAGATTGTTTTTTCATTCGCGGCACGTTTTACTTGTATACTGTTTAGTAGCAAGTGCGCATTTCCTATTAAATTTATCACTCCAATAATCATTATTCTACAACATGGTTTGTAATAAAAATAATAATTAGTCAATTTATTAATTAATTGACAAGTTTATTCTTACGTGACGGTCATAAAGTCTAGCATTTTATAATAATTAAAATTAGTAAATTAGTCTGCCGCCCTAAATTATAATTAAGGATGGTTTATAAATTGATAAGAATATTAATTTAAGGTTCAATTCACTGGTTGAAATATATTTTCTCTAATTAGTGAGGCATTTGAAAAAATACGGTACCGTATATAGATAAAATCTTCTGAATTATGTGCGTGTAATGCGACTGTGGAAGCTGTTTCTGCGAACAAAAACATTTTGAGAACTTGTTTACGTTTAGATTCTAAAACATATATTTGTGACATTAGGTTTAGTTCTCGAAACAAGGGAGGGCTGGTTGGTGTTGTTTGAGTATTCATTTTTATAAATTCTATACAATATCTATTATCTTATTCTTGTATTATTTAAATATTTTATTTTTATAAAATTCCTTCTTAATAAGATTTGAAGTTTTGAATAAAAAAAAAAAAAAAAATGAAAAGGAAAAGGAAAGTTTGATTACATATTGAATTAATATTTAAAATAATAATTTACAAAATTATTTAATTTAAAAAGCTGCTGAGCTTCTAGGTATGTTATATATCAAATGTTAGACTAGCTCCTCAGTTAATTGAATTGATATTTTCCATTCTCAAATCCGAACAGAATGATACGGAACAATATCAAGCCTTATAATATTACATTTTAATTTTTTTATTTGAATGTTAATTAATCCATGTAATTTCTAATATGCAACGGGTGATTAGACCATTTTAAATATGTTTTTACATAACACGTAGATGTATTCGTATATTACCATTTACGAACAATCATTCAACGAAATCGACTAATAGACAGAATTCTATTTATTTAATTTTTTTAATTTATATGATTTTAATATGTTCCGAAAATTGTAAGAGAATTTAATCCAGTTTCGAAATGAAAAAATCAATCTTCTCATCAGGCCGCGGCGACTGGACTGATTTTACGACAATTTACATTCTATATTGTGACGAAAGTCACAATAAATCATCACCGGCGTAGGGTTAATTTTATTTTTTTTTGCGTGTAACGTTGTGTTACACTGCGTGGGGAAGACAAGAAAAATGATAAGAGGAATGGATTTGAGTTTGGACGTGATTGAAAAAAAAAATAAAATTAGGCAGTCGAGAAATTAAATTAAAGATAGTCGGAACACAAAAAAAAACAACAAATTAGAAATTAAGAATTAAAGTAAAAAAAAAGCGGAAGATTTAATTATTGAAGTTGTTACAAAAAAAAAACAAACAATTTTTTTTTAAAGTTTTATCTTTGGGAAAAATTGGATAAAAGAATAAAA
Organism: Tipula vernalis; assembly: GCA_958295665.1. Lineage (NCBI taxonomy): Eukaryota > Metazoa > Arthropoda > Insecta > Diptera > Tipulidae > Tipula > Tipula vernalis. The sequence goes on from OY282560.1 coordinate 259,559,665, forward strand.
TAAAAGTGGAATAAAAACCGTTTCATTTTTTTTCTGTAAATAGTTAAGTGCTAAAAAACTAGTGATAAGTAAGGATAAGTCTAATGTTAATTAATGCAAAATAGAACATAAAATTATAATACCAAAACCAAATAAAAAAAAAACACACGAGCTTAAAGCGTTTCCTCTAACTGTAAGTTGTGAAAAACCGTGAATACGCATGCGCGTGGGAATGATATTGTGTTTGGTGATATATTAATTAAATAATCTAATTGTTTCTAATAATTATACTAATATCTATAATAAAGTTAATAATAATTAAAACTACGATGACCTAATTTAATGAATCACAACTAATAGGTTATTAATATTAGTGCTAATTTAATACTGAAATCATTGGTGCTGATAATACATAGTTTAAGCAAAGACTATTTATGTTTTAGTGTTTTTGGGTAATGTTGAGTTTTGGGTGTGAACTATAGATATCATTATACGAAATCAATAAAACAGTAAAAACTTTGATATTGAATTTATAGCTATAAATTATAAACCCAACAAAACCAAATAAAAAAAAAAAACGGTGGCCTACCCAAATTAAATTACAGTGCTTAAATATTATTGTGTAATTTACAATCAGTTAATAATACTAACGTTTAAACAAGTACGTCACAACCTGCAGAATCACTGGATGCTTACACCAGGGGAAACCAACATTTTTTTTTTTTGGTTCTAATTTAAGATAAGTTTTTTTTGTATTCTAAATTACATTTTAATAATGTTATTTAATTTTTTTTTGTTGAAATTAACAATTTACAAATATTTCAATAACTAGGATTAAGGTAGTAGGGTTTAGGTTAAGTAACTTAGTTTTACTGTTGTAAACCAAATTTATTTTATTTTTTTTTCTTATTTACCTTATATACTATATTTGTTTAATTCCATAATTTCCATTAATAAATGATGAATTATAGAGCCAATTGTAATTCAATAATTAAATTTCTGCCTGTTGAAATGTTGAGTTTGAGATAGACGCAGTCAAATAGTGGGATGGAACTAGGGTGATTCTTGTCATTGGGTAAGTTGCATGGTCATTGTCGTTCAACTTTCATTATTGTTTTTTTCGTCCTATTTTCCTTTTCTATTTTCCTTTAGCGGTCTTTTACGAAGTATTCAAGCTTTCAGAAACCCCACACCCCTCCTCCTGAGCTCTAGCCGGCCAAGATGACCGCCTGAAAGCCTCTGAATGCTCATCAATTCTGTAGCGGTAACGTTACAATATTATACAGAATGTACTGTGCGTTAAGTACTAGCGAATCATACTAATACAGATGATAAATTCTCTTATAATTTTTCTTCATCACGATATTCACACAGCTCTATTTCTGTGTAAGCTAATTTTAGATTTTAATTTTTTTACATTTTACATTTTAATTAATTCATGTAATTTCTAATATGCAACCGGTGATTAGACCAGTTTAAATGTGTTTTTACATAACATGTAGATGTATATTAGTGTTTACGAACAATCATTCAACGAAATCGACTAATAGACAGAATTCTATTTATTTAATTTTTTTAATTTATTTGATTTTATTATGTTCCGAAGATTCAGGCCGCGGCCTGATAAGAAGATTGATTTTTTCATATACATAAGCTCATCAGTTCGAAATCCCTTACAATTTTCGGAACATATTAAAATCATTTAAATTAAAAAAATTAAATAAATAGAATTCTGTCTATTAGTCGATTTCGTTGAATGATTGTTCGTAAATACTAATATACATCTACGGGTTTATTAATTAACATTCAAATAAAAAAAGTAAAATGTAAAATTAGCTTACACAGAAATAGAGCTGTGTGAATATCGTGAAGAAGAAAAATTTTAAGAGAATTTATCATCTGTGTTAGTATGATTCGCTAGTACTTAACGCACAGTACATTCTGTATAATATAGAATGTAAATTGTGGTATAATCAGTCCAGTCGCCGCGGCCTGATGAGAAGATTGATTTTTTCATAATCATAAGCTCATCAGTTCGAAACTGGATTGAATTCTCTTACAATCTTATTCGGAACATATTAAAATCATATAAATTAAAAAAACTTATAATATTCTTAAAAGTATGAATAAATTTTTTATTTAATTGCAAAAAATTGCAATTAAATAAAAAATTCATCGTACACTTGATATTTTTTTTTTTTTTGTGATTAATGCAGCGCTATTAACTCAATTAGAAATCATAAAATCCATAAAATTTATAAAAATTAAAGAACCAACAACAAGTGGTAAAAATTTAATTTTGTATGTGCAAGGGTGAGATGATATCTCTTTGAACAAAAAAATATTTAATGCTTGGTGTTGTGTCTGTACCTTGGCAAAAAGAGGATACTGATCGTATAAAAACCAATTACAGTAGAAAAATTGCTTTTTACACCATAAATCCTTCATCATCATCATCACCAGCTTCAAACTTGCTAGCTGATGATGATAATGTGATTTTTTACAGTCATTTTTATAATGATGACGATGATAAAATTTTGTATTCCATGTATTGTAAAATATTTATAATAAAATTAAGAAAATAAAAACAAAATTCCACTGAATGTGATGTGTGTCGGTGAAAGGGTTAATTAGAGAGAAAACAAGTTTTATTTTTGCTTTATATTTTCGCAATTTCAACGATTTTATGCTGCAAACAACGAAATCATCTAAATAAAAGGAATGTTGTTGTATTAACTTTTTTGTTGGTCTTCAGATAATTTCTTCTTCCTCCAGATATTCATCTTTATAATATGTATATGGTACATGTTTAATGTGCTATTAGTAGCGTGGTCAAGTTCATTTGTAAATATATGTATAGACATACAAACTATATGTATATAAAGGTTAATTTTGGTGGTTTTACAAGTCTCTTGTCTTTCAAAGCCAACATCAAAATGTAATTACTAAAATGAAAAGTGTTTTTTACATCAACGTCGAAATTATTCAAAAGTCACACAAATCAAACTATATCTGTACAACACACAAAATATTGTAGAGTTAAGACGTTATTGTTGGTTTCATAAGTATGTAAAAAATAAATAATCTTAATCAAATCTTAAAGAATTTCTTTTATACATATCTATATAAGGTTATTGTGATGTATATATCGACAAAAGGAAGGTTATTTGATCAATTTTCATGTACAATAGCCCATTTAATTCACCTTCTTACACATCTCTTCTTTGCCTTATGTGCGCTTCATTCTAGAGCAACAATAACTTTATTACTATTGTGATTAATTTAATAGTTTTTTTTTTATTTATACACGTTGTTGTTATTTATGCTGCTATTAGTGTGATTCTTGTTAAATAACTTAATAGGGAAGTTTATAAGCTTTAATGTTACCTGAGAAATTTTTATAGGTTTTCTTTGTGTCGTATATATATATCTTTAAATATGTTATACAAGACTTATACGGACGTCGGATAATTTAATCAGTTGATACGTGATTCAGGCGGCAAATTTTAAAATTGTGGTAAATGCCCAAAAGTTCAATGATCTTTTATACGTCAATTCAAACAATCTACCTCTACTCTATACAAATCAAAGATTCAAACACAACAAAATTAAATTAACCTCAAAACCAACAAATTGATTAGAAATCTTAACGAACAATTTTCCTACTCGACCAAATCTATAAAACTAATACCAATAAACATAATTAATTAATTTCAAAAGCATATTTAGTTATGTACGGTTTTTACAAAATAACAAACCTGTATCAATATCTTAACTGATTAAATTTGACATCACCATAGTCATTAATCAACAGAATAAAAAAAAAATTGCCAAACACAATTGTAAATAATCGAAATTAGAAATCTAATATTTGTAATGTGCGCCCACGAACACCACATCTTTTTCGCGCTATTATATTATTTTATTTAGTTATATATTATTTCTCGGTCTCTAGTCTTTCAGATTTTAATTCAAGTAAAATTTTATTATTTATTTTGGGATTGATTGACGCCATAATAGCCATCGTCGAAATCATGTTATGATAGAGGCGGAGGTTTTTTAAATTAAATTTATTAAATTATTGACTCGTCTCGCTGTATCACAAACCATCATTATTCGTATATTTTATCCAAAAATTCAAGGGGGTAAATGCGATATGAACGTGGTAATTCCCATAGCGACGCATACTATTTAATTTCAAATCAATCAATAGACTCTGTATATGTATGTTTGGAGCAACAACGTTAATAATAAAACTCAATACATAAATTTATAAATATGTAAAATAAATTAACTAACCAATGAATCTATTAAAACTGTCCTAAAGAATTTTAGTTTAATATTTTCCAACTTGAACTTCAAATAAATATCAGAAAGATTTTTGAGAGTACGTATCAAAGTCAATCAAATTGAAGAAATATTCCAATTGGAATTGTGACTACTTTCAGTAAAAATTAAAATCTTAACTACACCAAAACACATACATTTAAATTAATTAACGGAAGAAAAACATTAATATACGTGGATAAAGTGTATAATGTATCTCAAGCGCACACATAAGCTCTAAATGTTCAATTATTTAAAACACTTTTTCTAAAATCAACATTCTGTGTGAAAAGTAGACATTTTTATATAGTTTTAAGTTCGAAATATCGATTACGAAGATTACTCTATCATTCTTTGCCTCACAACTCCTTTATAGTAAAGTGCGATTGACTAAAAACAACAACTGAACTTGCATTAAGATTTGTGTTAAGTTTTTGTATTAAATTAAAACTTAATTGTTTTATTTTGCTTAATTACGCAATACAGAAGAATTTCACAAAAACAGCCTTTTTTATGAATCTTTTGTCATTGAAGGAATAATAACGTTCACTTTGAGCACAAAATAGTTGCTTGCCGATAGTTGGTAGCTGATTTCCTTCTCTTGAAACTTTCTATGAAAAACAAAATGGATTTTTCATTTTTTTTTTGTTCTAATATTACAAATATAAAGGGCTAACAAAACCGAATGAGGTGGTCAGAACTTCGAACATTGCAACATAATTCTAAACGCAATCACCAAATTAATCGCCAACCAAACCCTCAAATCAATCACCAAATCAACCCCAAATCCAATTTCAAATCAACCCATAACCTAACTCCAAATCAACTCTTAAATAATTCACCAACCGAACAACTCACTTAATCCCAATGCAGACTAACTAAGTCGTAACTCAACTTCAACTCAACTTAGCTCGAACCAAATCTCAACCCTTTGCTCAACTCTGCATACCATCACACCGACATACCATCATACCATCATACCGTCACCATCATACCATCATACCACAATACCATCATACTATCGTTCCATGATACCATCATCATCACACACATATACCGAACTTATATATAAACACTTACTTTTAAATACAGTGAAACCTCATTTCAGCGGACAGTCAATTTAACGGAATCTTCACTTCAACTTTACTTTTAAGTCCTATGCAACTGAAGTAATTCAATGAAAACCTCTATTAGATAAGTTGACACTTTATTAGAGCGGACATGGACATATATTTCTGCGATAATACAAGTCTTACCAGTACACTTCGCACTGAACCTTTTACACTTCAATTTGTTCCTTTTACACTTCAAATTGAACCTTTAACATTTCAAATTGAACTTTTTACCTTTCAAATTGAACCTTCAGCAAATTATATATATTTGGCCAATTAAGATGAAATTTGCCTATTTCTTAGCCGGTTTTAGTGCAATTTTACGTATATGTATGATTGAAATGGGATTCTTAAATGATTTTTAAATAAAATTCTGGAATATGGCCAAAAAAAAAAAGAAATGAAATTTGTCATGTGCTAAAATTATTTTTAGATGAAATTATGGAATATAGCAACAACTTTATCTAAAACTCATTTTAGACCCTCATTTCTATCGCACATGTCAACTTTCATCATAATCGGTTAAGAAATAGCCAAGTGCCATCTTACTTGGCCATATTCCAGCACTTTATCCAAAAATCATTTTAGAATCCCATCTCCATGGCGAAAGTCAAATTTCACTGAAATCCGTTAAGAAATAGCCAAGTTCCATCATAACTGTCCATATTCCAGAACTTCATCTAAAATCATTTTATAATCCCATTTACAACGCACTTTTAAAATTTCATTATAATCGGTTAAGGAATAGCTAAGTTCCATCTTACCTTGCCATTTTCCAGAGCTGTAGCCGAAAACCATTTAAGAATCCTATTTCAAAAACACATGTCAAATTTCATCATAATCGGTTAAGGAATAGGCAAATTCCATCTTACCTTGCCATATTCCAGAGCTTTATCCGAAAACGATTTTAGAATCCCTACTTGGCCATATTCCATAACTTTATCTAAAAATCATTTTAGAATTCCATTTTCAATCATCCCATTTTCTTCCCATTTTCATCATAATCGGTTGAGAATTAAGAAAGTTCCATCTTACTTGGCCATATTCCAGAATTTTATCCAAAAATCATTTTAGAATCCCATTTCCATCAACAACATGAAATTTGATTATAATCGGTTTAGAAATATTCAAGTTTCGTCCTAGTTGGTCATGTTCCTGGACTTTATCCAAAAATCATTTTAGGACGTGTCCGATTTCTGTGCGAAATAATTTTTTTGTGATAAATTTCACATTAATGAAATAATTTTCTCTTCCATATTTGAAATAAGTTCATTTGCTGTCCGAATACTGAAATAATTTGTACATAATAAAATTGACATTTGGAAATACAACAAACGACAAATTGTACGTAGAGAGTTATTTTAAAGTGTATAAATAAAAAATGATAGAGGCAGAATTTGATCCAAATATGGTATTATTTCTATTAATTTTGGGTTACATGTGTTTAATGAGAAGAACACGGAACTTTGCCCAACCTTTAATAATGGTTCTCCTAAACTATCAGGTATTGCTCTCTAGTATTTATAAATATCAACAAAATTCATTCTTTGCAACAAAATTCATTCGTTGCAAAATTCATTCTTAACAAACAGTATTGTTAATTCAATACTTAGTTATAATGATCCTGTGACGAGAATGCATTTAACGATATCTGCTAACACTTTCATCGCTATTAGCAAATTCTTGGCCAATAAAAACCCTGGTTGGGGACCGGAAATGGAACTAATGATAATTTTGCTGTGGCTGGCAAGTGGGACTAGTTATAGAATTGTAGGTGCAGCAATGAACATGTCAAGATCGATAGTTTATGATATAGTTCACAAAATGCTGGACACTAGAAAATGCTGGAACTTATTATATTATATAAATAAAATAAAATTAAATTATATAAAACTTATTTTGTTTACTTCACCGGCACAGAAACAAGAATTATTACGGACATGTCACAATTATAACACACCGGTGCTGTGATAATTTGGTTGCGTATAGTTTAACATTAATTTATCGCAAAAAAATTATTTCACACAGAAATCGGGCACGTCCTTAGAATCCCATTTCCAACGCACATATCAAATTTCATCATAATCGGTTGATAAATAGGCAAGTTCCGTCCTAATTGTCCATTTCCCAGAACTTCATCTAAAAATCATTTTAGAATCCCATTTCCAACGCACATGTTACATTTCAGCATTATCAATTAAGGAATAGGCAAGTTCTATCTTACTTGGCCATATTCCAGAACACCACCCAAAAATCATTTGCGAAGCCCATTTACATTGGAAATGCTGGATTTAATCAAAATCGGATAAGATATAGAATCCCAATAAAATTTTTATAAAAAAAAGAATCACAAATCCTCAGTTTAACGGACACTTCACTAGAACGGACAACTTCTTTGGTCCCGCCGATTTCCGTTGTAGTGCGGTTTCCCGATATATAGATTGCACAACTGCTCATTAAACCATAATCCAACCCCAACTAAACCGCAACTCCACCCTGATTCAACTCGCAAACGGAATCCCACTTAACCCTCAACTCAACTTCAAACTCTGCGCCAAACTTAATCCTCAAAACAGCATATATAAAAAATTAGTTATCAATTCACTGTATCCTATCCAACCCCAACTCAACTCCAACTCAACTTCAACTCAACGCGAAAATTGACCCGTACTTAACCTTCAAATCAACCCCAATTCACTGCCCAATTCACTAATAACACCAGCATAAATAAAACAATTCGTAAATACTTTTATATCCACCCCAACTCAACTCCAACTCAACTTAAACTCAACCCGAAAATTGAACCGTGACTTAACCTTCAAATCAACCCCAAATTCGATGCCCAATTCAATAATCAAACCAGCATATATAAAAAATTCGTAAATATTTTTATATAACCAGCTGTTTTGGTTCAATTCGTATGGCAGGTACTTCACCCTCTTGACGTACAGTTTCCAAAAGCTTTCAAATCTCCGCCTTGGCCATAGAAACAGATTAGCGAAAAAAATTCCTAAAATTCCAGTTCTCGAAATACCATGGGTACAGACACAGACATCTAGACATCCAGATATCCAGACGTCCAGACATCCAGACGTCCAGACAGACGAACCGACATTTTTTTTTGGCTTTTTCGGACTCAGGGGCTTTCAAAACGTCGAGAAAAATGATTTTGGATCAACCAAGTTTTTCATTATTTTTGACAGGATCTCAATACTTTGCTCTGTTTAGACCGAAGTAATTTCCGATATATTCAGGCGACGTGACTAAGGTCACGTCGCCTGAAAGGCCTTATAGTACATATAAACACACCTAAACTATGTATCAATATATTACAATAAAATATTGTGACAACTGTAACCATATATAAATCAAGTTGTAAGCATGTATTACTCGTAGTGCACATTATACACAATAGTAAAATACTTGTGATAACTGTATCAAAAGCCAACGCAACGATTCTCTTTCTCGTTGTTGTTTGTACTTTATAATACAAAAACCACACACACTTCCTTCACAGAAACCGTGCAAAGAGTAAACGAGACAGCTACACAAACATATTGTTGACCCTTTTTATATCAAATTATAAGTATGTATTAGTGTCGATTGTACAATGTATACAAAATCAAACATAAGAATACAAATAAGTGTGCGTAAAAATAAAATCTAATACCAATATAAGCTAAAATTTATTTCAATACTATCTAAATATTAGACTTTAGTAATTAAAAATTGAACTTTGATTTTATGTACAATCCACAAAATATCAAATCATGCAGTTTTAATTTTTCTATCTACAAAAATAAAAACATTGCCTGACAAATGCATTACACTTTGATTATTATTACACTAAAATTTAATTTAATTAGAATTTAATTTAAAATTTAAAATTAATCTGTTTATACCTATGTATGTAAAGTATATTATACTTATTATTATATAAATAAAACACAAAAATAAAATAAAACAAAATAAATTAAATTTTTGAAGAGGATAGAAAAAACACGACTATCCTCTTCGATGAACTCTAGCCAACCATTATCCCGACAAAATATTTTACTATGATAAAATATTCAAAATATGTACGATGTTATTACGATCACAGTAATATGCAATGAATTACCATGGTATAATTATGACTGTAAATATTTATATCGGGCTCCGTTCAACGTAGCATATTTCAATACGGAATATTTCAAAATGGAATATGAAAATATGACATAACATACACTATGGCATATTTCAAAACGACATATGGTATACTACGCCATATGGTACATTATGACATATTTCAATATGTAATATTTCAATATAGCATATGATACACTATGGCCTATTTCAAAATAACATATTTTCAATACGGCATAGGTACATTACGGCATAAGGTAAACTATCTCGTACTTCAAAGCGGCATGTTTAGTACGGCATATGTTACACTATGGCATAAGGTAAACGACGGCATATTTCCTTATGGCACATGGTACAATATTATATATTCTAAAACTTGACTATTTCCTAGCCGATTATGATGAAATTCGACAAGTGTGATGGAAATGGGATCCTAAAATGAGTTTTTGTTGAAGTTCTGGAATATGGCCAATTTTGATAGAACTTGGCTGTTTCTCAACAGATTATGAAGAAATTCGACATACACGATGGAAATGGAATTTTAAAATGAGTTTTAGATGAAATTCTGGAATATGGCCAATAATGATGGAACTCGGGTATTTTTAAACCGATTATGATGAAATTTATCAAATGCAAAGGAAATGAGATTTTAAAATGGTTTTAGTCATCAACTGAAAAAATCAACTCGCTTAATACAATTTTCCTTTATTCAATCCAATTAAAATTATTCTCTCAACGGAAATAAAAATATTGGTAATAAAGATATAATCGGGAAGTGCTTTATATCTATAATTGTTAATTCAACATTAAAATTTAGCAACATAATTAATTGGCTAATTGCGAATTCATTGGTATGAACTCGTTTATAAGTATTAAAAAAAAATATCCTAACCTAATTCAACATAATCGATGAAAATAGAGCCGCGCCGGGCTTAACCGATTATGCCGAAATCCATTCTCTTAATAGAATTTGCTTCACGGATTTTCCTTTAAACCTCCGTCTAATAGAATTTCCTTCAATTGTAGAATTATCGTTTATTTACTTAACTTTTCCTTTATCAATTGGAATTTTTCTTCAGTTATCAAAAGTTTGTTTCGCTTAACACAATTTTCCTTCACTTAATAAAATTAAATTTATATGTATGTACATCTAATTTTAATTAAATCAAATTTTAAAATTAAAATACGTGAATTAGCTCTTTCGCTTTTTCGTTCTTTCGTAACGTTTACAAGCTATTTTTATTAAATAAAATTATTTGCAAATAGATTGTTACAAAAAAAAAGAATTGTCGAAGTACAATAGAAACACCCACTGAAAGTAAAATTTATTTGGTTAAATAGTTATAAAAGCAATGGTTAACAATAAGAACAATGACCTTCATAGGGACCTTAAAGTGAACCTCATCTTAAACGAAATCCAGGAAAAAGCACGAAGATATGCAGAAAGGCTCCGCCTACAATTGAGGCAACTCAGCTCATAAACATCACAAATTTAGTACGCAGACTTAAAAGAACCAAACCTTTTGAGCTGGGGTGATTGTCAGCTTAAACAGCATTGTGCTGATTTAAAACCCACTACAAAGATGTGGTTTACTTCAATTTACCAGATACTATGGAACGCCAATGGGAAGAAGCCGTAGATTAATTTAAGTTAGTAAATTAAGTCAGAAACAAATTGCTCCAGGAGACTAGATTGTAATTACATAAAATAAATAAATAAAATTTATTTTAAATAAAAAACAAAAACAATAAAAGCAACCGTGAATTTCTAATCTTCTCCATAGTGCACCATACGCCGTAGCGTACCATATGTCGTTTTGAAATATGCCGTGTTGAAATATGCCGTTTTGTCATATTCCTTAGTGAAATATGCCGGATCGACCGATATCCATTTATATCTTGATGTTTTACCATGTGATCGTGGTTTAAATCCCACCGGGATCATGAGAGAGCAAATTAAAACGAGACAAAATAATAATAATGAGATAGTCCTCTCTTATTTACTTTATCTTGTATTTATACTAAATATAGTTTATATACATAAATTACATTTTCCTTCTTTGTTAGGCTAAATTATAAACCTATTTACTATATTTTAATAAATTTCTTTATTAAAATTTCTCCTTTCTAATTGTAATTCGAATTATACAGTATGCAAGTTCGTTGCATGTTGTGTTCGTTTTTCTCGTATATAATTTGCAATTTCGTTCGTATCGGATTTTCTGTTCCTTTTTTTACATTGACTTACTATAGCAAATGAAGAAGAAACCAGCAAAATTTTTAAAAATTGAAATATGCGGCGGGCATGTTCATCAATGTTGAGTTTGTGAGAGAAAATGTATGCGGGTGAAAATGACACACGTCATTTCTACCAAAGTCTTATTAAATTAAAATTGAAATATGCGGCGGGCATGTTCATCAATGTTGAGTTTGTGAGAGAAAATGTATGCGGGTGAAAATGACACACGTCATTTCTACCAAAGGATTGAAAACTATTTTGTTGCGTTTCATATTTTCAACAATATTTGATAATTTTTCCATTTTCATCTCTGATACGTTGCCAGTAAGCCGAGTTTTTCGCTGTTTTTTGCTGCTTCCTCGAAAACTAAGCCGAACTGAGAAAATTTTATATGGGTTTAGAGCTTAGATTTTTTGATGACTAATCACCTCACGGAACGATTTGTTTGAAATTTTTAACCCACCTCTTCTCCCCCCTCACCTCCTCCCTCCCTAGAAGCCAACCTCATGCATGTTCGTTAGAGTTATCGAAGCCGGTAGCCGCTACAATACTAAACTACATTCTCATCATCCAAGTTTTCCTGCGAACGATTTTCTGATGAATTTGTTCGAAATATTTTTATTGTGCCATTTCAACCGTGAACCACTTCTTTAAAGAAAGACCACTTTTTGTTTAGAAAATAGCGCAATCTACAACTACGAAAATCGTAGGTGTATTCCAAACTTTTGCGGATGGGCAATTGCTTTGTTTAAATTGTTTTGTAATTTGAGGGTTCCTAGTTCATGTTGACTATAATTGGAAAACATTATTGATGGGCTGTTGGTATCTGAATTAAGGGTGGTTTGGTGGTCAAGTGTGAAATTGCTTGCGGGATTCAAGTAGGCACTTGCGGTCAACTTCGTATTTTGCAACGTCTACAAGTGCTCGTATTACCTCCAAGTAGTTAACGCTGTACCTAGACTACCGATCTTTTGGTTTCTAGACTAAAACAAGGTGCTAAAGCAGTCAACCTTAAACAAAACGCTGGTCTGAGTTAAGGTGTTACTCGTCCCAGACTGGAGGCCCAATTTTAAAAACTAGCTCAGTCGCTAATGGTGGATCTGGATACCAAGCGACCTCCGGATTAAATAGCCCTACCTCTGTACTGCCGATCTCTGCGCAGATGTACATATATTTTCCGCTACTCGTGCGTAACATGGAATCGAGTTTACGAACAGAACAACAGAAAAAGTCTGGTTCTCTTAATAATGCCGAACTGTAGACAAAGAGACTCGGGTCTTTAGGCCCGCTTCTAGGTCTACAAACAAACAATGGAACATAAGCTGAAGCGAGGCTGGTCCCTTCACTCGGGTCAACAAATCTGATAAATCAAAAATGCAGCGGGATGAAAGCACGAACGAAGCTGGTACCACAAGACTAACATAAAATACCAGGAGGGTGGTCTGTGGGCCCTAGCAAAGCTTAATAATAATTCGCTGGAATGCAGGAAGTAAAAGAACAGAGCCATGCTTGCGTGGGCAAAATAGGGCACCGAACCAAAGTCCGAAACCCCGAACTTGCTCCTACTTGTCCAGATGGGGGTTGCTGTCCAAGGGTTTTGATGAAGCGGTGGTAGGCTCTAGTCCATTTAGTAGGCCTAGGGTTCAATCTCGACAGTCTTGGTGGTCCAAGAAGCTCCGGTAGTCTGGCACTCCTAAAATGAAGTCCGCAAAACATCAAAATATGAATTAAGAAGTGCCAAGAACAAATCTTGGAGACTGTACTGCGGTAAAATCTAGGGCTCTTCAGAGATGTCAAGACTACGCAAAATACTATCTGCTGGCCCTTAAATTCCAAGTTATCTTCAGCAGCCGGATAGTTTATGGACCACTACTACTGTGCAATCGTTGGAAATGTTTGAGACTCACTTTCTGTGTTCGTCAGAGTGTAACGGGAGCAAGTAACCTCTTAGATTAAATTATTAGTAGAAGCAAAATTCTATGGGTAATAAAAAATTTTCAATCATATAAACCACCAGGACCAAATGGTATTATCCCTGCGGATATCCACTAGACTATTGGCTTAAAAATTTCCTGTTTAGAAGTAATTTTTAAAAGTAGCCTAAAACTACAGTAGAATTCGTTTATAACAAACCCTTCTTATAATGAACACACGGTTAGTATGAACGATTTTTTAAGTCCCTTAAATTTACATAATCAATTTTTCTTGTTTCCACTACATATAATGAACTTCGTTTATAAACTTATAAATGTTCCTACAATACCTGTTAAGTACAAAAATCTACTGTTATAATGAACATCGATCATTATTTGTTTCGTTTTTTTAATTATATTTTGGTCTATTCATTCATATTCACACACATAATTTTGCGTACATATTTTTTTTTTAATGTAATGTGTGTATGGATTCGTGTATAGTGCATCCTTATACTAGATTACTAGAAACAATGTAACGGAAATAGGGAAATATTTTGAGTTTTTTTCTGGTGTCTATGTATTTTTTTTAACTTTCGTAAATTTTTGGAAATCACAGTTACATAAGTTACATATGTAAGTTAGTTTCGAATGCACAAACCAAGTATTTACGGTTAAAATGAACACACGTTTATAATGAACAAAATTATTTGTCCCATGACCGTTCATTATAAGCGAATTCTACTGTATGTCACATTCCTAACAAATGGACTGAAGTGGAGGTTATATTCATACCAAAGACCTTAGACCTATTAGCTTATCTTCCTTCCTCTTAAGAACACTGATAAATGTCAAAATCTCAACATACATATTGCAAAGGTAGATCTGTAGAGACAGCTGTTCATTCCCATACATATTTCATCGAAAAATCTTTCGAGCAGAGGACCTACGCAATAACCTTTCTGGATATTGAGCGGGCTTTTAGTAACATGTTACCGGGGGCTAGACCTCGGTTACTTTCGAATCTAAGAGGCAGGATCATAAATGCCAGTTTGGAGGAGTCTCTCACTAGACGATTTGCAATTAGAGATATACCACAATGTGGTCAAGTGACAGACACAACTGAATTGGTTCTCTTTTCTAACAATATATACTTTCTCATATAGATCCTCCCACTTTAAATAACATCAGCTTGATCTTTACCAATGAAACGAAGTATCTGTGTCTCGTTTTGGACACCAAATTAAATTGCTGGAAACCAAATTCTTTGGAAAGAGTAAAGAAAGCTACGTTAGCGCTATACTCTTGCAAAATTGCTATTAGGAAAGGATGGGGGTTCAAGCTACCTTTTGTATGGGGTAACAGTCTGGAGGCCTGCTCTGAACAAAACTGCCAAACAAAATCTGTTGATGAAAGTTCAGAGAACAGCCTCCCTGTGGATTAGCGGTGCACCGAGGAGCACATCCACCCAGGTACTAGAAACTCTGCTACAACTGACTACTTTAGACATCTTAGGCAAACAGTTGGCAGCATATACTGCCATAGAACTGAAATCCATCTCAATGTCAACCTATAACAATGCAGAGTACTCCTCTATTCTTTGTAACAAAGAGATTCTTAAGACTACCGACTATACTACCTTGTCACTATCTTTTAACGTAAAGTTCTTAAGTGTGATTCCCTCCAGAAACGACTTCTGATGGATGCAGTTCTGAAACTAAGACGAAGACGAAGAAGAGACAGGCAATCAATATTCTTTGCACCTGTCTTCGTCTGGCCCAAAACTGGCTAAAGTTTCTAGGGGCATCCCTTTTAAATGGCTTGACGGACCTCAGTAGGATGCACGTCAAGAGTATCCAACGCTTTGTAAATAGCTCAAAATGGTTTCAATAGAGTAGGAAGAAAATAATAATTTGTGGTGTGACTAGTTACCAGTCTGTGTCTATGCCGATCTTCTTTGGACGGGAAGCTAAGCGTGATGTATATCTTGATAACGATCAATAATCAAAGAACATCAGCAAATTTATTCCCCATTTAAGATGTGCAACTAAACAAATTTTTGTTGTCATTTTTAATTGACTAACAATCATAAATTATATTATTCCATCTCGTAAATGTATACATTTTGTTCTTAACAAATTCTATCTAGCACCTCGTCACAGAAAAAACATTTAATCACGTACCACAACAAAGTCTATTACACTATTAATTCTTCCAACGTTTTTATAAAACTCGATTAATCGAGAACAAAACAAAAAAATTTCCATGATTTGTAATCATGATGTAATCAATTTGCTGTATCGTTAAATGTCATTTCGTTATAAACAAAAACCAACAGAAACTCAAATACACCAGCTAAGAATTTAAAATTTTCATTTCATTCCAAAATCAAGTGGAACCAATCCATTGAAAAACGAATACTAAAACTTATCTGGTGACATAATTTCCCGAAACCCTTGAGAATAAAAGCGCACGCATTGATTAGAATTAGAAGTGGCGTACACGGTAAACCATTTTATAATACGTACACATATACAGAAGTTTCATTTATCGATAACCTCATCATTTTCAAAGGTCATTTATCTTAAATCCTATTTAGTCGCTTTAAACAAAATGTTTTATAATATTTCTTAGAAATATTTGTATCTTTCTTTTATTGTTATTTAAAAATACCTTGAGAATATATTTTATACATTTTTTTTAATATTTGTAACTGTCATTTGTAAGTCGTTTGTCTCTCTAAATTTGCAATTTATTCAGTATAGTATTTATATGTAGTATTTATATAAAAGTAGTTAGAATCGAATAAAACTAAATCGATAGAAAAATCATTAGAGCACAAAGAGATAATGGTAGGTAGTGCTGGGAGAGAAGGCAATATTAAATAGAAAATTTGAAACAAATGATGTTTTGCGAATTTTTCTCATGGAAATTTGTTAAGTTTCCTTGTCATTTTTTTTTATTGCACTATAATTGCCATCATTTGTTGCTAGTGTGAAAATTGTAATGATTTCAGGTTGATAATTCACATAAACTCGTAATTATTTAGACAAGATAAAAGATTTGGTTTTATGTTTTGTTTGGTTTTAAATCCCTTCTGCGCGGAACATAAAGATATTATAATACAGTTATGTAAGTAAATTAATGTTTAATGCATCTTAACAGTAATCTGTATTCGTTTAATTTTTTTATATTTATTAGCCGATGTGACGAACATTAAATGTTTTGTTAATTAAGCAGATTATTGTAGGGTTGGTGTTGTTTAATATAAACAGATTATCGAGAAATGGTTTTAGAATACTCAGGTTTTAATATAATATTGTAATTAATATTATATCTTGTTAAACAAAAGTAAATAAATTTGTCTATCAAAATAAAATCCGCAAAAAATTATAAACATTTTTTTATTTGTAGTGTAAGTATCGCATTTAGTAAAAATTCTCGAGAATTACAGAAATTTTAACTTTTTTATGTTGGCAGGCTTCTAGTACAAGAGTGCCGGAGTTCTAGACGTACTCAGCCTCCACTATTCGGTTGTTATTGAATAGTATTCTTAAACCATGAAAGAAAAATATTGGCACGTTTACACCAAATAGAGTAAAACTATATGTAAAGTATAAAGTGTAGTATTTTGCGTTTACATCAGCAACTTTTTTGCTGCGTAGTCTTATTTTCTTGGTATAAACGGTTTTGATTTTTATTTATCTCAAGTCTCTATAAACCATACAGAGGTGATAATAAATTTAACATTGAAATGTATCATTTTACTTTTATCACACATGAACAGAACCATTATTTTGACTTTGACATTTGAACAAATAAAACCCAAAGAATTTATATAATACTGAAGAGAAGTTTTGAATGCTGGAAATTTGACATTTGGTGTTCACTATTCAGGGTCATTTCAACAGTGAGTTGCATATTTCATGTTGTATGTGTCTTTTGCTCGTAATAATAAAAATGGTGAAGTTTATTAAATTATTTCCAAGTGATTGGAACAAACTACATAAATTAGTGCAATCACTTGGAATTGAATATCTAGTTAATAATTTTTTCTGTGTTCTTCTTCCTCTGATAGTAATTTTACCAACAGTAGGATCAGATTTTAAACAAAATGTTGAGTTAAAATTTTAATTAAGTTTCATGAGCAAAATCATAATTTTTCTGCTAACTGTTTTGTCATAATATTGTTAATAATAGGGATATACTAATTATTGAATTATACTCAAGTTATTTAATTTAATTTAGTATGACACCCTAAAGTTGTTATTATTTAGTGTGTTACAGATTTTAGGCTTTTAGGCAGAATAGGACAATATCTAATTATTGTTTTATTTTGATTTTAGAGTTATTTTCTGTTCAAAGGTTTAAATTTGAAAATTCAAATTTTATAGTGTTTCAAATTTTTTGGAAGGTTTTGTAGATTTTGTAGATTCTGATTTTAGAAGATTTTTTAGATTCTGATCTTTTAATTAGTTTACAAATGTTGTTATGTGTTAATTTTTTTATATTAGTACAAATAAAAATGTACTAAGTATGGATTCATACTCGAGTTAAAGCAGTTAATATTTAATTTATTCCAGATTTTAGTTAAACTATTTTATAAGAGTTTTGAGCATGTATGGGGTAATAAGCAATTAGGTATCTGTATTATTAATTAATATGATTTTTTCGAATTTTTATAGACAAAATATTATATTTTTGATAGCATTCTCATTATTACGACTTGTTAGTCAGTAAAATAGAGAGGCGATCTACTTACAACACATCTACCACAAAAAGTAGAAATTCACTCCCCCATCCCCCATGTCATTTCCCTAAGGGAGAACTTTCCTTAAGCTCCCCTGGTAGTTTGGTTTCGTACTGATAAAAGTTAAAAAGATCATATTAATTGATAATACCGAGCAAACGGCGCAGCGGTTAAAGCTGCGGCGTTTGGATCGGGAGGTACCGGGTTTGAATCCCGATAGGGGCGGGATGCAAAAGGGATTTTGCATCATCTGATTACGATCGGTGATGACGATGAACACAACTATGACCCCCTGTTGAGAGTGCAGAATCCATGGGCCGACCCACCTTTCATGTCAGCACTATAGATTGACATGAAGCAATGCAATGTGCAGGTGGTTTATACAAAGCGGGTATGTAGCCGTACGTCCTCGATTTGGCTACTACTGCGTAAAGTAGGACGGTAAAATTAACTGCGAAAGAGTTGGGAGTGCCTTGAGTCCCAGAAAAGATTACAAAGATTAAAAAAAAAAAAAAATTGATAATACAGAAAAATCTCAAACTTCTAAATTATATTAGTATCGGCTGAATACAGACATAATGAGAGTTTCCTTGAATTTTTAGATTTGGTGAATATAATTCGCTAAATCATTACGTTCTTACCTAGTACTAAACGTATAATATGGGAATTTTATTTTTGTAGTTTGATCGTAGCTATCTGATGAGTAGACCAACTTTTATCAGTACGAAACCAAACTACCAGGAGCTATAGGGAAATTACGGACTGGGGAGTAAATTTCTTATCGTAAATTTCGTATTGTGAGTAGATAGCCAATGGCGAAACTGGGTACCCGCAACAACGGGAACCCACGGTTGTTGGGGCCCACGAGATTTCCTCTATTAGTTCAAATTTAAGGTTAGATAGCTCAGATTAAGTTTAAAGTGCAAATTTGCAGAACGGTACATCTCTAGTAAATGTTTAAGAAAAAGTGGTGGTGTAATTTTTAGAAGAAGAAGAAATCGTTCCTATTGCTATTAAATATTTTCTAAAGACAGACTCAACCATTTCTTCTCGATTCTGATTCCATAAAAATAAAAATGGCTTTTGGTTCTGACTGATATTTAGATTTGGCAGAAACTTTGCTAAACTAGTTTGAAATAAAAGCTTTCGACATCAAACGACAACGATTTTAGTGTTTTCTGGGTTCATATATTTGTATTATACGTCTTGTGTAACTCCAAGTTTATCCTTTGGCATTTAAAATTCAACCTTCTACTAATCAAATTGAGCTTTTAGCCAAACAAATTCAACTTTTACAAATCAAATTTTGATTAGAAAAGCTTGAATTTGATTTGCCAACAGATAAAATTGCTTTTGCAAAAGGTTAAATTTGATATGAAAAAAGGAGGTTATAGTGGTCTGCTGGTGTTAGTAGCTTGCGTTGCGTAAGAAACTGGAAAAATACATATACAGACTATAAATAAATTTTTATTACCCTCACTTGAGCCAAACGAGTCAGTCTCTATAATCAATTAGATTTCGTCCAACTTATAGTTTCTCGTCATCAGTAAATGTAGTGAAGGTGTTTTTTTGTTGGTTTTGGTGGGGTTCTTCTGATTTTGGAAATTCTCGCTTACCGATTTCATATCCGCTTTATCATGGAAATGGGATGCGTGATGTTTGACACTTAATTGGGGATTAGGTGTTACGAAACAGTCAGGTTATTAGAGATTTCGAGATTATTCGAGTATGTTTGGGGGTTCTATTCTTACTGCATATCGTTTTGTTGAGCTTAGCCTTAACTTGCTTAGTAGTATTAGTAACATTAAATTACTTGACCAATAATTCCATATTTACACGAATTTTCGGAATTTTTCAAATTTTTTTGGGGTTTTCTAGGTTTTTACATTGTTTACGATATTATTCATTAATATCCAGATTTTTCAGTATTATTGAAATTGTTCGAATTGTTTTTCGACATTCCTAGGATTATTCGAGATTTTTAAAGATTTTCGAATTTATTAGAATTTTGTATGGCAATTTTCTGCGCTTAACTTTCAGTTCTAAGAAATTGGAGAATTAAATATATAAATCTAAATGATGATATTTAAACGATTTTTTGAAATTATGCCAAAATTTCGATACTTCTCCGATTTCCTGCAGGTTGCTCGAAATTATTCAAGAATGTCCAGGATATTTACTTTTCAAGATTCTTCAAGATACTTTGAAAATTCGACATTTTTGAGATTAATTCGAAATTCTTGAAATTTTTAAAATTATATTCGAAATTAGTGATGCTTTGTCGAAATATTTTGATCTCGTCATAGTATTGAGTTGCAAGATGGTTCATTTTATTTGATGCTATTCAAATGAATCACGTTCTGTTTCATCTACTTGAATGATGGCCGATGGAAACACGTTTTGGATAAAGGATATTTACATTGAACAAATATTCTCAATTTTTTTCCAAAAAATACTCTTTGTAATATCAAATTTCTGAGTAAAATTGTTGTAGTTGAAAAGTTTCGATACGTGAAAGCTCTTAAAACTAAAATTTCTTGACATTTCTTACAAATACATGATTCATGCTCAGAAAACATTTTAACGAAAGACAGAATTTACGGAAAGGCACACAAATTACCGAGAAGATTAAAGCTCATTGAAAACAAATACTCTAAATTTTTCCCAAAATTACACCTTCATTTATAAATAAAATTTTAAAGTCAAATAGTTTGGTTTGAAAAGCTTTTAAAATTAAAAGCTGTTATTAATTTACATTGAGCACAACTATTCTAGATCCTACCCAAAATTCCGTCATCCCTTATAATATCAAATTTCGAAGTATAATGGTTGGTTTAAAAAGCTTCGATAAGTGTAAGCTACTAAAATTAAAGCTCCACCATTTTTTCAAATACCTAATATATGCTCATAAAATATTTTATCATAAATTTCAAATTCTGAAAAGGCTTACAAATGTTAATTTCAAACAAAAGTATAAATTAATTATCAAGCTTAAAGCTCATTAAAAACAAATATTCTAAATTTATCTCAAAATACCACTTTTCTTTATAATATCAAGTTTCGTAGGAAAATGGTTTGGTTTGAAAACCTCTTGAAACTAAAAGCTTTTGATGATTGATGATTAACTTTAAAAACAAATATTCTAAATTTTACCCAAAATTCCGTCAGCCTTTGTAAAATCATATTTCTTTGGTTTGGTTAAAAAAGCTTCTCGATTTTTTACAAATACGTAAAACATTTTAGCAAAAACTTAAAAGTATGAAAAAGGCTGAACTTTAAAAGTTAAATTAAGACCCAAACTTGTTTAAATTAATTATCAAACTTAAAACTAATTTACAATTTTTGCAAATACATATTTTATGCTTATACAATTTTTTAACAAAACTTACGGATAATTCGTTATTTGAGAACTTTCAAGAATATTCAAGATACTTTGAAAATTCGACATTTCAAAATTGTGATGCTTTTATCGATTTATTTAGAAATCGTCAGAGCATTAAGTTGCAAGATACTTCGTGTCATCTACTATCGAAATCAAATACTTTTAATTAATGCGAGACTAGACAATATCGGAAGAAATAAGTTTTACATTAAAAGCTTTACTTGTTCATGACAAAAAGCATTTTTAGGGACCCAAAAAATGTTGCGGGGCCGAAATGCCGAAAAAAATCATATTAATTAATTATTTTAATGTAATCAAAATAATTAATGGTTTAACTTTGATTTTAATTTGAATTTTAATTTTAACTGATTAAAAATAAATAGTTTGAAGGGTGTTTGCAACTGCATTAGTAATTATTGGCTATAACTAAGTGCCTGTAATTGTACATAGCACAGGTTTATGTACATAAAAAACATAAACTTTGTTTAATTTTTTATTTTTTTTTTTGACGGACAACTTCAAAACAAGACAGATGACATTTCACAAAGAATAAGAACGTAATTTTGAACAGAATTTTATAGTATTAAATAAACGAAATACGATCTTAGAGAAACTATTACCAGTGTTACTTTTGCAATGGATTTAATGTTCTTTGAAGGTAAAGTAACACTAAAATAAAAGCACAACACCCAATTTTAACAAATTTCTTCTTGCTACCACTGGGAATCGAACCCGAAAACCCAACCAGCAAAGTGAGTGTTTTTATATTATTAATCTAAAGGATCCGATAAACTAATCGAGTTATGACTTTCCATCTCAGTATTTCTTGAATTCAAAGCTTTCAAATCTTTCGAGATACAATATCAAATTTCCTGTTCGTCCAAAGTTTACATTTTAAATTAAATTTTGAACTGCCACATACATCTATCTGAAGATGTTGAGGTCGATTAAAATATCATATTATTATTTGCCATGCAAACAATTGTTTCTGATATACATAGGTTTATGCTGAATCGAGTGATTCACTTTTATACATAATCTAAGTGTATGACGATTTTCATGTTGCTTTATTTTTTCAAATACAGATTTAGATTCGTATGATTCGAATTTTCATGCTCGTTTTGCAATGATGCCCTTTCTACACTTGTGTTATACTATATTCTGTTTGACTTCTTATTTAGTATATGTTTTGTATTTTTATCAAAATAATCGACACATTCTAAAAATGTTGTATTAAAATTAAATGTAAGTTTGTAATTAAAATCAATAATATAATTTATTATTTAATATTTAGCGTTCAATTTCAATTTATTTTGTTTTTTGATATTTCATCAAAAATAAACATAACCGGCGAAATTAAAGGAAGTTGAAATAAATAGCCCATGCTTTCTTTGGGTCTGAAACATTTTATTTTTATTTCGAAGTAAGTTTTGTATGGATTTCAAATTATTAAAAGATTTTCTAAGTTACAAGATAATTCAATCGTTAATTCAATCATTGTTGTTTAGCCACAACAATTCAAATAAATATGAAACGAATGAGCCAATGAATTTCTTTCAATAATATCGACCAGATAAACTAGTGGATCTAAAATTGTACTATGTAAGTTATTAGTATTTCCATATAAAATAAATATTTAATTTTTATTTAATTATGATTTCCAATGAAATGAATTTAATCAACTTTCCAAATCAAGCGAAGACGAAATTATGTAGAACTCCACGAACAATGCCCAATTTCCTTGTAAGTTAATTCCATCTAAGAATCTATAAAAATTACTTCCTGTGCTTTGTTATAATTTTTTATGTTCTTATATTAACAATTACATGTAAGGTTGAATTAAAGAAGTAAAATCAAAATAATAACCAAATTATGATTAATCTCAATCTTGTTAAAATTCATAATAAAAGCCGCGCACCATACATTTGTGTCGAGTGTGTTGATCAATTTTCTATGTAAATTTCGAGGTCAACAAGCACTTTCCATCGTCGATTGATTGTACAATGGTGGAATGGTAAATAAGCGAAAAGAAATAATGCCCCTATACTGGGATAGTTGTTTCGTGAGGTGTACCACGATTTAATTTTTTTTTTATTCTAATTCGATTAAGTTTTTTTTTTTTTAAAACTACAATCGTTCACAAAAGTCAATATATTTTGTTATTTTGTTAGTTTATTTAAATACATAAATCAAAATCAAACCAATCTTGCAAATAGTGTTGGGTCAAAGTTTTATTATTTTTGTGTGTGATTTATTAAAGTAGCAGAGTTTTTTTTATTATAATCTCACAGTATAAATAATCTTTGTAATGATCAGTGTTAGCTATTAATCTCGGAGGAATCATAACAACTTAAATTCTTTATCACCGTCACAAAATTTAATAGGCAACTCAATATATTTTATGCAAGCCACAAATTGTTTTATTTCCTCCTTATGTCTTGAAATGTTTCAAAAAAAAAAAAAAAATACTCAAGTGCCCAATAAATTTGCGACAATCAAATAAATAAAAATTGTATACAAGGCAAGACAAAATTAAATTGCAATTTTAAGTACAAAAGTTTATTTATATGATCAATGAGACACAGACGTAATTTTCATTTTTAACGTCTTTCGTAATTTTCCCTGCTTGTTACAAAAAAAAAAAAAAAAAAGAAACACAAAACTTGAAACAACTTTTATATACTCGTTTGGTATACATATATTTCACAAGAAGAGAAAAAATGCTTTTATCAAAAATTTTAGCATTTCTTTGGTTTTGATTTAAACTCACTATCGATAAAGTAAGAGTGTTTTTATAATGGTTATTATTTGGAACAAATTGTTATGTATCAGGGACACAAGAACTCAACATATTTCAAATAAGCTGATGATTCCATTCTAATAAATAATCTTGATCATTGAACTAGTACAAAACGGCTGGCAATGGTAATAAATCGGTCGGATTTCGTAATTCTATAGCCTAATGCCCAATTCTCACATAAAGTGTAACTAAAGAACATTTCTAGTCACATGTTTTTTATTGAATTGATTTGTTTCTAAATTCTGTATTAGATCTAATTCTTTTGTTTACAAAATAAGGAAATTTTGAATAATCATTGTTTGGTTGACTATCACCGAAGTGACAATTACCAATTTATTTTACAGAATATATCCCTAATTTACAGAAAAACATCAAAAGTTGAGTTAATTAAAAATCATAGTTTCACTGGAGGTGCAGCAAAGCAAGGGGCCTGGCCTATTTTGCAAGATAGCAGTACCAATATAAATTATGCTATGGAAAGAAGACACCGCGGAACGTAAACCAGAGTACATTGACAGCTATCAATTTATCATCATTTTGTGTTGAAGCAATTGTTTTGGTAATGTTTTGCAACATCGTTTTATGTTAGCGTATTGTAGTTTTTGACACTATATTTTTCACTCCGATCTTTCTCTTGTTCAGCTTTTTGTAAAAATATTCACATTTGTTTTCTCAAATTGTAACAGTTTCGCAAATTTAATAAATTGCTGAACAGGTTTTTGTACAACCATAGTTTCAATATATTCAGCTGTAAAATTCCAACAAAAAGTTTAACAATTTAAGATTTCCGATTTATTTATACTTTTTAAGACTGCGAAACTTTACCACAGTGAACCATGGTTTATTTGGTGTGTTTATTGTTGAAAGCTTGAAAGGTACAAAGAAATTATTGACAATGATCATTTTTTACAAACATGCTATATAATTGCACTTATCATGTATAAGCTTTTCTGGTGAAAAGTGGCATTCAGAACCGTTACCCTACTCATTATTAAATCGCAGGCAATCTGACCACTTTCAACACAATCGATACGTTTGTCTAATTTATGTATCGGATTTTTGTCTTTATTTAACAATTTATGGATTTTACATTTAACATAATTTTTTATTTCATTAATCGCTTTCATAATTTCACTTTTAAATGATTCACTGGGGGTCAATTCTGTTTCCGTGAAAAAAAAAATTTAATGAAAAAGAAGTAATGTGGAAACCAAGCTCTTACGTTGAATTTATTTTTTTCTGTTTGTGCTTTAGAAATTTAAATATTTAAGGTTTATAATGAAGAAACAGAATTTATTTGTTTACATCGTACACTACCGACATTTAGAGGTATATGAAGAGGTTAATATTTATAGCTACAGTTATTTTTGCCTTAAGTGACTAACTTTTTCCATATGTTAGCAGGTTAAGATATTATATGTTAGGCAAGCTAATTGACAACAATTCAATACTCTCACCGAATTAAGGCTTTATTGTTTTATAAGTACACTCATTTATCTGTGGAATTTGCTCAACATTCACATATCTATGTAGAGTGGTATAACTAGGTACACGCAGCACCCGCCGCCGCAAGGGGCCCTTGGTAAGCTAGCTTAAATTAGACCACATTTTCAAACTAGCGATGGGGCAATGGTGGTCTAATTTTTAGAGAATGAAGAAGTGGTTTCTGTCACTGTTGGGTGTCTTCTTAAGACATACATAATAATTTCTTCACCGTTGCTGAAGGTTATTGTCTGAATAACTACAAGTAATGTGATTCCTTAGAAATAAAATCCCTCTGGATTCTGACAGATATTTAGATTTAGGCTGCGACCGAATTCTCGAATAAATCTGCTAAATTCGGTAAATGCATTTACCTTTTTTTTTTGAAGGCTAAATGAAATAAAATATATGTTTCACGTTTATATACTTTATTCTTTATTGTTATAAGAATTGAATGAATTTAATTTAACAAAAAAACGGACACTAAAAATATTCTTTACCGTAGTAAATGATTCACCCGAGAATTCGACCGCAGTCTTAGAAGAAAATTCACTGAACTGGTTTAAAATCAATGCTTTCAACTTGAAATGATAACGATTTTAGTGTTGATGATATGGATTGATATATTTGGAACACATTGTGTCAAAAAAGTACCGGGAATTATTAAATAAATATTGTCGCCCTCAAAGTATTCGCCATTCGAAGATATACGCATATACCATCGTTTTAATTTTCTTTTATGGCTTCAATGGAGTCAAAACGCGGTACACAGAGTATCAATTTGAGTCTGGGAAAGAGTAAAAAGTCATCTGGTGCTAAATTAGCCGAATGTGGTGGTTGATCGAAGGTATTTATTAAGTTGTTGGCCTTAAATTCGTTAACAATCAAAGCTCGGTGTGATGACGCGTTATTGTCCGATTATTCCGGTCACTTTTTCGTATCAGCCTAAGAAATTTCATTTGCAACAAAAAATTTAAGGTAAACTCTTTGTTCAATAATTTCGTTCATCGTAAAAATCGCCATACACCAATGAAGTCGACGAACTTAACCTTTTGCACTTCAAGTTCAACCTTTTACAAATCAAATTAAGTTTTGATTAGAAAACGTTGAATATGTTTTGAAAAAGAATGAACCTAACTTACAAATAAAAGCTAATTGCTGCTCAGCAGTTAGCGAAGAATCATTGTGTTGTTCGTAAAAATCAAAAAGAAATAAATTGTTGAAACTTCCTTCTTAGAAAAATATCTAACCACGACTGAAAACAATTTCGCTCAGTAGAAGCGAATCAATGGATATTTGGGCCAAACTAGTCAGTCTCTCTAATGGATTAGCGTTCTTTGGCTTATAGTATCTTATTTACCCGCTCTTTTTGACTACCGGTAAACAGTAAATACAAATTGAACTAACTGTAGGTAAACCGGATGGTGTTTTGTCTTTGTTCTCGTTTAGGTTCTCTTGATTTTGAAAATTCATGTCGCTTCCCGATTTCATATCCCCTTTTCTCGGATTTCATCTTCTGATCACTTTTTAAATTTTCTCGAGATTTTTGAAGTTTAGCATGGAGATTAGATGCATTGTGTGATTGTGATTTGGTGTTTCGAAAAAGTCAAGTTCTTCGAGATTTTCGAGATTATTCGAGTATGTATGAGATTGTCGAATGTATTTGATTGTTCGATGTTACTCGAGAATCTTAGAGCCTATTCGAAGAATATGATTATCCGATATTACTACGTTTTGTTTTAGCCTTATCTTGCTTGGTAGCATTTTGCTTAATAGGATTAGTAACATTAAGTTACTTGACAAATAATTCGGTAATTTCACTAATTTTCGGATTCGAAATTTTCTTGAGTTTACTAACAGGCTTACCGAAATTAGTCATTAATATCCAGACTTTTCCGTATTATATATAATACAGAGATTATTCGAATTTTTCTGGGGTAATCGAGATTATTCCGCGGTTTATTCTAGATCTTTTCGACAGACTAGAAGTTTTTTGACAATTTTAGGATTATTCGAGATTTTCAAATTTATTCGAATTTTGTATGGTAATGTTTTGAGCTTCATACATATAAATCGTGATATTTAGTATAGATTTCTCGAGACTATTTGTGAATCTAAGCAATATTTTGATTACTTTTAATTACTGGTAGAAACTTCAGGTAAATGGAAAATCGCAAAGTTTACCGATAAATGGTAAGGGGTTTTACCGGTAAAGAAACTATCTTCCACTGCATGAGTAAAGAAACTATCTTCCACTGCATTGAGATTTTTTTTTCGGTCTGCAAGGTCTAAATATCAACTTGAAAACATTAAAATTAGCGCAATTTCTTAAATCCTCCTCTCGAAATCAGATAATTTTAAACAATGCGGGGCTGGAGGCTAGATAATAGGTATAAATGATTTTTTAATTAAAAAAAGAACATTTTCATGAGCCCAAGACAAATTTTGCGGGAGCCCGAAATTTGTAGTTACGCCGCTGGTATGTACATACATAATATAAAATTCGGCTTTTATAGTTCATACTAAGGCTAAATACAAGAAAGTTTTTAGTCCTAAATATTAAAGTATTTATATTTTGATATGTCAAATTTATAAAAATGAGATATTTGGAATTTCGTAACATTGAAAATGTTCTACAGTTTCAAGTAGTAAGTAAGTAAGTAAGTTTTATCATTAGTAGTGACACCCGACAAAAAACTTCTCGTGCCCAATGGCGAATCTTTTATGTATTTACATAATTGTATTCTCCCTCTAAATACAATACGTGCTCTAATTATTAATCGATAATTTTTTACTTGGTTAAACCGACACGGTTTTCAGCGTGGTTTTAACTTGTAAAAAATTATCGATAATAATTAAGCACTAATGCTCTGTGCCTCAGAAGACTTTTCAAACTAAACTTTTGTAAGACCCAGTAATTCATGCAATATTTAAATAGATGTCACTAGGTTAAAAGTATTCAATTGTGCCTTATAGCCAACTAAACTTTTCAATGTCTCGTTTAAATAAATGACGTCTAATAAAAAATAAACCGAGCCGTTAATTAACAGTATGTAATTCAAAATAAGATTTATATACCATATACATATATATGAAGGATTTAAGGTATCCGAATTTGTTCAACTCATTTAGGATGCAGCCTGTATCGTATTTTATGTTATATTTAAATTGTATAATTGCTTTATATATTATTCCTGTTATGTAAAACGATTATTAACCATACAGTCAGATTAAATCAATTGATGTTGGTGTTTCGAGTAGTAAACAACTCGTGCTTTTTTCTTAAAAACTAATTAAACTCTACGCTTTGGGGCTCAACCGGGATCGATCAACGGGTAGTTTTGAGCAGCATATATTAAGGAAATTCCTTAACCTATTGAGTTTTCTTGAAGCAAATGTGTAGTTTTGTACGTTCAGGTTTAATTTTGGTGCGTTTAAAACGTTGTGTTCCAAACAGAGAAAACCGACCGATTAAACATTTAAGTTGTGGTGATTAATGTGTATAAAACTTTATCATGAAGTTAATATAGTTCATGATAATCGCGAATTTTTATATCCGTGACAGATTTTCCATAAACCAAGATTTGTGGTGATATAAAGTGCCGTAGAATAACACCGAATTCGCGAGTCGAGAAATATAAAGTACCGTATTGTGTACCAAGGACGTTTGCATGAAATTTAAAAATAAGTGTTGTTGGATAAAGTTTTAATTTAGTGAAGATAAAAGATAAAACTAAAACGGTTCTTTTAATTTATTGTATTTATATATGAAGTAAAGTTGTTTTGATTTTTTGGCTGAAAATGAGGTTTGCTATTATATAACAAATTATTACGAAATTTTAGAGTTACGAACACGGGAGATGGCGCTTAAAGGTAAAATGTATTATCGTGCCTACTGCTGGAGCTTGCTTAAGTTTTAGAGATGTCGAAGAATCGCTTTCGAAGTTTAGCGTGGAGGATGATTATCCCGCCGAGAAATGGATTCAGGATGTCGAAGATGCTCTATGTATGAAATGGAATGCTGAACAGAAAGTTATTTATTCAGAAAGACTGTTAACTGGAAAAGCAAAAGACAGTTTACGTTTGGCGGCTACTGGTACCTGGGAAAATCTAACCACACATTTATTCAACGAGTTTAAAAAGAAAGTGAATTCTGCTGTGGCGCATGGCAGAGAGGAAGAAAAATAAAGATGAATCTTTCAAAAATTATTTAATCACTATGCGTGAACTAGGTCAAACCGGCAACTTGGAAGATGCTTCGATAATCGATTACTGTAGAAGTGGAATAACCGATTATAAACATAACAAAGCGGTTTTATATGGATCAATCTCTATGAATGATTTCAAAAGTAAACTCGTAATTTATGAAGAAATCAAACAAAAAATTAAGATAAAAGCACCAATCGAGACCGTAGCAACAAAGCCAATTGAGAACAAAAAGTCAATTAGATTCAGAAGAATGCCAAGATATTACAACTGTGGTGGAGCCGGGCATCTAGGAAAATATTGCGCGAAAAAATCTGATGGTTCCAAGTTCTAAATCTTGTGCAGCCATAGAGAATCAGGATGATTGTTCATCTAAAGCTGTCAAAAATGTAATGTTCTATGGAAAGGAACTAGTTCATAAAGTGCACTAGTTGATACCGGAAGCGACATTAGTTAAGTCACATAAAAAGGAGTGGTGCACAATATTCCATGGTGCGGGGTCGAGAGATGTATCAACCGCAGATATAGGTTTAATGCAAAGCTAAAAATAGAGGATGAGGTTTATGAGACTAGAATTCACATAGTTCCTGATGGAAAACTGCCAGTTGACTTTTTATTGGGTATAGAAAATTCATTTCGGGAAACGTTTCAATGGTGATTGAGCATGGAGAACTTCCGCTGAACATAAACCATATTAATGATCGTGAAGTGGCGGATAGAATTCGATTATTGGTAGTAAACTAAAATCCAGAGAAGAGAACGCCAAGTCCAAACATAAAAATGGATATTGAGCTGACCGATGAGAAACCGATCGCTTATAAACTGAGTTATGTAAGAAAATTATTAAAATTATTAAAACTGTATGATTTTAATTAACAATAGTTAAAATATCGTGCATTTACTAAAAATAAAATTTAAAATTTTAACAGTTTTAATACAAAATTTCGTTTTATCGTTTTAATTTACGATGATAAATCGAAATTTTGTATTAAAACTGTTAAAATTTTAAATTTTATTTTTAGTAAATGCACGATATTTTAATTATCATTCATTAAAATCATACAATTTTAACTATTTTAATAATTTTGTTACAGAATTTGGTAAAAAAGGGAATATCGTTCTCGTTACTCGTTCTCAATGTGTACCGGGCTTTACTGACTACGTATTTTAAACTGGATGTCATACAAATTGAAAAGTCGTCGAAAAGTAACCTCGTAAACTGCCTCTTCACCAAGCATCTATGAGGAAATAGCGAAAGCTTCAAAATTTGAAAAGTTTAGTTTGAAAAGTCTTTTGATGCACACATCATTAGCAGGGATGAAAAAGTTGATCCTTTAGTACTTTTTTCGGTTCTTTTGAAAATAGAAAGTACTTCGATACTTTTGTTCAACATTTCAGTCCTTTCAAAAAATATTTATATTCAATTTTTTCTGTAAACGTTAGACAGCAGCATTTTGGAACGCGTTCCAAAATCGCAAAACTTTCTAACATAGCTAGAAGTGATATCAACGGATGATCCCATAAACTGGTCATCGATCCAGCACCAAGAGATTTTTGGCAGATTAAAGTCGCCCACAATCAACACCTGATCAGTTTTATTAAATAGTAGTTAAACATTATTGGAAATAAATTCAATAAATCCTTGGTAAAAGTCTGAAGTACTACCAAACGGTATATAGACTCCCAAATTGACTCACCATAGTCACAATTGACGACGATGATCACACCACTACCAGTGGCCTCTCTAATATTTGAATCGCGATCACTACGAAAAACGGTATAGCATAAAGGAAAATATTCCTCCGATTTGAAATCAACCTGGTCTCCGTAAAAATAACGATGTCCTAGTTATAAGACAAAATAGTTGAGTAACTTGGTATCCCGCTATTATTTTGGTAATATACGTGTAGATTATTGTTGCTGGAATTATTTGATGAAATGATGGGCATAATATTATGGAGTTTAGGTCGATAGAAAACGTTACTATTAACGAAGTTAATAAGAAGAAGTTTTTTGGTAGAGGTACCAACTCTCGGACCAATGCTCCGGCAGGCCATATGTGTAGCTGAAGGAGTTTGCTGAAATGGACTAAATCAACGGCGATTTTGAACGAAATGAAATTGAGCCGACTAACGCCATGGCCAACTGACACAAGCACCCGACACTCAATCTCATCGTCAGAGATTACCAGCTTACCATACTTAGAAATTTCCGTAATACAGCCGGTTCCGTGGTGTTACCGAATTTTGCGGCATAAATAAACTTCCTATCCGGAACAGCTTTGATAGTATCATCGGTATCGTCGCAAGAGCCAACAATATACTCCGCTTGCGACGGTTGAATTGGATCACTCGCAGATTCAACAGTGACAGGTGTATCATCATTAGAATGGCCCGGGATGATTGACGTATAACAACGCTGAACTTTTCCAATAGATCATCTACATTAAACGGAATAATGCCGAGAGATTGATTAACAGCAATAAATTAGAGAAAAAGAGTCAGAGAAAAATGAAATTCAAATGTAAAATGCCATACTACGAGCGAATTCCGTTTTTCTCTAATTTTGAAGTAATTTTCGGAATTAATTAAATTTAATTTGATAGAAAACATTACATTAATATTATAAATAGGTAAAAATTTTATATATAAGTGATTTTAATATCATAAGTCTAAAAAAAATGTTTACTCGCATTCGTAATTCGTGCTTGATGTGGGAAGCCCGTAAGTCTATACAAATTATCTGTGCCGACTTCTAAGACCTAGTTAATTTAGCAACAGAATACCTGTCTCTAATTCTTCACAAAATCAGCATTTAACGTTTTAACTGAACAATCATAAGAAAAAGAAAAAAGTTTAAATCAGCAGCAGGCTTTGACTTTCGAGTCAGATGAACGTTTTTTTTATTTTCTGTGATTTTTTTTTTCTAAATTAATTTAATTTTTATATAAATTTTAAACGACAATTGCTGATGCACCATGCAAAGATAGAACACGTAGCAAGGGTCACAAATAATTTTGCTGATTTAAAATTAAAATCTCCAGCCACCGCTAAGTAACATTTTATACCTGTGGAAAGATAATGATACTAATATTGAAAATACAAATTTCTGGGAATCTCATAGTATTGAGCGGATGAGCTGGAATTGGATCCTGGGTAAAAGCGTGCTGCCTTTTATTAAAAATTTTACTACTTTTGGTATGTCCCATTGTGAATTAGAGAAAGCTCAAAATAGGGTGTACCAGAAACTATAAAAATATTAAATAACCAAATAATTAAATAAATAAAAAATAATTTATAAATACCCTTTTGTCACTTTTAGTTACACTACATATGTTAACACATCAAAAAAATTAAAAAGTACTTTAAAGCGTAATTTAGTCCTCTATTGCTCAACATTTTAGTACTTAGGGATTTATGTAAATTTCATCCCTGATCATTAGTAGTTGTATTACGGCTGAAATAATCAAATTTTCAACCAACACACAATTCTGTGAAAATTATCTAATTTTTTATTGTGCATTTAAAAAATACAAATAGTTGACTAAGTAGTTAGTAGGCCAGATGCCCAGTAGAAAAAAAGGCAAAAACCATGAAAAAATAAGTAGATTTTTGGACGTAGAATTAAAAATCTTTAAATCGACTTTAGTCCTAATAAGGGCCAAAGGCCGTTTAGCCATTATCGAGATATAAATAATAACACAAAGCACTACAACTGTTAAACGAGAAAAATCAATGACGGTTATTTTTACAAATGAAAATATTTTTATAAACATATGGTCGATTTGCGCTTAACTATTTCTCCCCCGTTAGGACGGCGATTTTAATATGTAAATAGAAACATTTTTGTAAAGAGCTTCCAGAGCCACATGGAACGCAAAATATTGTATAAATATAAATAAAAACGCCCAAAAATAAAACATAATTTTATTCTTTTACATTTTTTCTCCATTTTAATGATCACCGCCATCATTTTTACAAATACATAAAAATATTTTTATAAAAAATACATCAAGCTGTGCTTTTTCCTCATTAAAATTCGCTCTTCTGGATGTCAAGATACAACTGAAAACAAAGCATGGCGACCAAAATCGGCCTATGGTTCTACAACGTAATGTACGCCACAGGTTTACGTCATAATGTCCTTACGCCCTTTTTGAGAAATTGTCTCCTCTTTTATTTGGATAAATCCGGTTTTTTTAATATTTTGTATTGTAGTTTACAAGTTAATAGTGATAAACCTCATTTTTGCTCCTAAATGTCAAATTTTCACCCACTTCCGTCCCTAGGGCGGATTGTTTTACGAGCGCCAATACTTTAAATTTGGATTTTTTAGATTAATCGACAAATTAATAGACTTTAATGGATACATTAGAAGCATGAAAATTTAAACACACGAAACTAACCTAAAAGTTCGTATGTAAAAAACTAAGCATTAACTTTTTAGACAATGGATTGGAACGCGTATTGTAATGATTTTACCAATAGGTATAGCGTTCCGAGTAGATAACAAGCTCTTACTACAATTGTGCTGTAGGGAAAGTATTTACTTATTTCCATGCTTATATGAAGGAAAGGCCACTCCATCAAGTTTATTCCATGGTCTTTTGGACGCTTTAAAAAGGCTATTCAAAATTCACTTGTCTATACGGTTAATTCCGCAAGGGTGTCCTCATGGGAACCGTTATCAGTTCTAATAGCTCTAGAACAGTGTTTATGACGTATAATAATTAGCTCGTTTAATTCATCCGAATTTTGGCTGGGATATAACTTGTAAAAAAACATATAACGCACCAACATTTTTTCTTTGGTCTAACAAGGTCAGAGAATTAGTTCGCGGTGGGTTAACATCAAGTGGTTGTTTTGTAAGCAATCTAAAATACTCAAATCAGTAAGAGGTGCCCTTGCCCAGATGTAGGCAGTGGCGTAACTACAAACTTCGGGCTATTTCGCAACATTTTTCTTCGGCGCCGAATAATGCTTCTTGTACCTATGAGCAAGTAAAGGTTTAGTTAAAAACTTATTTTTTCCTGTTGTCCAGCCTCGCATTAAATAAAATTGTCTGATTTCGAGAGTACGAAATAGCTCGTGATTTGGTTACATGGCCTCAAACAAAACGAAATTTCTTGCAATCGACTCAATTTTATGGCGATTTCTAAATTTATCGATAAAGCATCACAAATTTCGATTATAATTTGAAAACTATCAAGAATTTCGAAATAATCTCAAAAATGTCGAATTTTCAAAATAGCATGTAAAACCAAAAGAAATCCTACTCGCGCTAATAAAATATAAATAATCTCTACTTTCTTGAATAATTTCGAATAACCTAGAAAATTGAAAAAATATCGAAATCTCGAAAAATCTAATAAATATCGCGATTCAGATTTATATGTGTAACGTTCCTACAACTCAAAACTAAGCGCAGAACATTGCCTTAGAAAATTTGAATAAATTTGAAAATCTTTAGAAATGTGGAATATTCTAGAAATGTCGAAAAACTTAAGAAATCTAGAAAAACCGCGGAACAATCTTGATTACCCCAAAAAAATTCTATTAATCTCTATATTATCTCGATTGATCACGAACAATTTCAATTATACCGAAAAATCTAGATATTAATGAATAATTTCGGAAAGCCTTAAAAAATCTAGAAAACCGACGAAAATTTCGAAAGATTCCATAAATTCGTGTGAATATCGAATTATTTGCCAAGATAATTTAATGTTACTAATACTATTAAGCAAAATGCTATACTAAGCAAGTTAAGGCTAAGTTCAAAGAACCAACTTTATAAATAATAATGGAACCCTCAACTAGATCGGATAATTTTGTAAATATCCAACAATCATATTCTTCGAATAGGCTCTAGGATTTTCAAGTAATTTCGAATAACCTGACAGTTACGAAACACCGAATCAAGAAATTAAGTCTCGCACCAATGCTATACACCAATAATCTCGGGAAAGTTTTAAAAAGTGGGATATGAAACAGAAGAATTTGCAATTTTCTTATTTAAAATAGTTTTCCAAAATGAAACCGGTAAATTTAGTTTTAATTTACTGTTTACCGGTAATAAAAAAGATTCGATAAACGAGAAACTATATCAATCATCAAATTCAACCTTTAATCAAAACTTGATTTTTAAAACGACGAATTTGAAGTGCAAAAGAGGTAAATTTGGAGTGTAAAAGGTATATTATAAATAAATCAACCAAGCAAATACTAAAATCGTTATCATTTGATATCAAAAGCTTTGATTTCAAACGAGTTTGGCAAATTTTCTTCTATATCTGTCAGAACCTAAAGCCATTTTCATTTCTATGGTGTCAGCTTACACGTAATTACTCAGACATTAACCTTCAGCAACCGAGAAGAAATTGTTGGGCCTCTCTTAAGAAAATATTTCTTTCTCTAAAAACTAGACCACCGGGTTTTGTTCAAAATTTCCTAGAAATGCCCAGTTTTGCAACTTTGAAAGAGTGATCTACTTTAAGCTTAATCTTGACTTTGGACTACCGATATTTGTTCTTTCCAAAGGATCTCACTAGTTGATCCGCAACAAATATGGTAATATGTACCGATGAGCAATGGAGAGTTTGAGTTGAGATAACGAGTTTGCCATTTAACGACAACATTTGTTACGAAGATCGAAACTATCATGAGTTTTACAACTTCAGTTTCGATCTGACTGAGAAATACGAAAAAGTTATTTTCAGTCAATCTCATCAAGTATAGCGACTGTATGGATAATTACACCTTTGAGTACTTTCTATGTATAGAAAGCAACTATGTAGTCGATGTATTAGCGAATTATATGCAATATACATATCTCAAACTCTTCATAATTCCAATTGTATTTTTCGCTTAGCCTTAAGAGACTTCTCAAACCAAACGCGAATCGCGAGTTGCAAATAAATTCGATTCAGACTATACGCGAGTTTAAATCTCATAATTTGTCGTATGATCAAATATTTGTATTAATACGGTAATTTTTCAATCACACTGAATAGAAAAATCTGTTGCGTTTAAGTGTATTTTATGTCAAAATTTCTTGAAAAGGGGTTACTCGCAATTCGCATCTCGTCTTGGTATGAGCAGTCCCTTAGAGGTTGAAACCAATGCCGCCTGCCTGCTGTTTATGAAAGTTGCCAATAAAGAAAAAAATCGCGTTGTTTAAACCTTTAGAAAGTAATAATTTGTTTTAATCGATATGCTTTAACAACAATGACGGTTGTAACGCATAACCTCAACTTTGTAATTTACGAATATTCTGTTTCCGATTTTATGTGTAACATTTTTGAGTTTTCTATATGCAAAATTTATTGCAAAAAATATCGCCTGTATAATAATATTTTAGTTAGTCTTTATTAGCTAGATTAACCTACAGTTTAGATACCAAAAACTGTAAACTCTTAGCACTCTGCATTAGATTTAACTCGATACACGATCAACAATTTTTAGCTATGTACATTGATGTCATCTATGCTGTCATGTGGTAATGATTTTACTTTTTTTGTCTTAGTTCTGTATAAGATCAATTTATTTATTCATTCTGCGCACTCTCTTTGCTATAAGTACATCCGTTACCTAACTCTATATCTTGGCCTTTTTTAAATAACAATATTAAGTCTGTATTGCTACATAATAAAATGTCAGAAATATCATTAAAATATTTTTTTGTTTTGTGTTGTACATGTCTTGAAATTACAGCGTAAAGAAATTGCATTTTTGTTGAAATCTATATAGAGAATGATAATAATCATAAAGACAAATCACTTTCCTTTTCTTGAATATTTTCATTTGTGGCGTTTTTTTATGTTATTTACTTAAATTCGATTATGAAAATTGCAACACCCACCAACAACTGCCGCATAATGAATATTTATATAGGCCGGGCGGTGCGCGATATTTATTATGTAATTTCTGACCTGTCAAAATTAATATAAGTAACGACTTTTGCGAAGTGTGATATAATGTTTATAGGGGTGTTTATATTCATACAACAAAATCACCTTTCAATAATGTATGTATGTATATGATAAACGATTGCAACAGACAAAAAAATGTACTCAAGGATGTTACTGATTTCATTGTAAAAAGTTAATGTTGATTCTACACAAAAAAATCTAAGCAAGGTTTTTTCGTTGTAAAAAATTTAAAAACTAAACCGGAAGTCTAAAATAGAAATATTACTGCATAATAACGAAAATAAGAATGAACCGGTACAAAAAATCGATAAAGATCTTGATAAATTTCTAGTCCCCATGCATAGCTCGATGTCGTCGTTCTCTTATTCCAATTCCTCTTCTTACAAGTAAAAAAGGTTCATGAAAGTTCAATTTTAAGGAAAATTTATTTTTGAAAGTTTCATT
Organism: Tipula vernalis; assembly: GCA_958295665.1. Taxonomy (NCBI): domain Eukaryota; kingdom Metazoa; phylum Arthropoda; class Insecta; order Diptera; family Tipulidae; genus Tipula; species Tipula vernalis. Next base: position 259,598,353 of record OY282560.1, read on the forward strand.
TTATATATCGACAATCATATTTTTTCGTGTTTTATGTAACACTCGTATAATTTATGATTTTGATAATTTGGCAATACATGGGAACTGTGTCAATAATACAAATATTGAACATATTGATAGATGATCAAGATTGTCCAATATATCTTTAATAATTTATGCGAAGATGTATAAATTTCACCTTGGAAGGCATAACATTTATTATGTTCCGATGATTGATTTAAACTGTAGTTGAAATATTAAGTGTTAATGGATTGTTCTTGTTTGTAAATTTGTAATTAAAGAGTATAAAGCTGAGATTTTGTAATTTTTTTTTTCGATATAGTACTTATCTTTTAGGTGGAAAATCAATTTATAGTATAATTCCTGGATTATATAAGTTGAATTGATGAACTTACCTAAAACAAAACAAAAAATACGTTTAGTTATTCTCAGTACGTTAAACTCAAAGTTTTTAAAATTTCATGACTACAGAATATTTTTTGAGACAAAATATCAAAAATGAAAAAGTTCAAGCACCGATCAAAAACATTAGTGGTTATAGATTTGCAAATATAACATTTCGACATTGAGACATTTCAAATAAAAAAGTTGCAGCTGAAAACATTTTGAATATAATGTGTTACGTTTAAAAAACAAAAAATGTTAGATGCCAACTATATTTAAAAAAAAAATGCCTGTTCGAAATTTCAGATTTCAAACATTTAGTTATTAAGAAATACTAACTTTCGCCAATCATCGGTTAAATGCATTGCTCTTATCTTAAGATCCGATAATATGCGCTTAGTAATAAAAATGAACACAGCTGTCCTAAAGACAGGCAGCATCATCTTCCATCTAACGAAAAATGCCAAACAAAAGGGGGAAAAACATCGGAGTATTTCAGAAAACTTTCAGAAAATTTAGACTGCGTGCGAAACCTTTGATAAATATTTTTTAGTACAAATTTTTATTATTTATTTGAAAAATATTTTCTCACATTCACAATAGCCCTCCATTCAGTCGCAAATAAACTATTTAATTAACAAAATATCGAAAACGATTGATTTTAACATAAGCTTTCAATTGAAAACCATTACGACATACTATGTGCCTCTTTGTTTCAAAAGTATCTGTGTAAATCTGGTATAGTACGGTATAGTAGGTGAAGACAAAATAGAGACAATATAATACTAAAGTTAAGAAAACTGCACTATTGCACTGCATTACACACAATATTTTCATAAAATACTTTAATATTTATCTACTTTAAAAGTGCAAATTATAATTCTCATAATGGGCACATTTCTTGACGCATAGTTATGTGTCGCATCTCGCATCCATATGATATATCCACATAGAAAGCAACAACCAAAATTGAACAAATTTTTATTTTTGAATCAGAATTTTCATGAAACATGATCTGATCCGGATCCGGATGTCAAGGAATGCAGCTATTAATCATTTAACGATTCATAGTCGCGAATCAGACACTTCTTGCGTAAACTTAAATTTTACAAAAATATGAATCCAAGCATTTTCTCCATAAATGACAATTAAGCCGAAAAATATTCGCCTCTTAACGCAGTGTAATTAACATGTGGTGTTTTAAAGGGTGTGCCATTTAAAAGTTTGTTTTTAAAAACGCTATAAATGAGTATTCATCTATCATTTTGTAGAAACTTTTTTTTTATTGTGTAGGTGATGAAAAACACTTTCGTTCATGAAAAACACTTTTGTTCTCTGTTGGCCCTACAGTAAGCCATCCTGTGAGTTCCGTTTTCAAAAACTTTTTTGATGATTTCGGCGCCTATCTCCAGAGCCTTCTAGAGTATAGAGCCATAATCTTAATGACGTATTTTTTAGAAGCTTTTTTAGTGACATAACTTTTCACTGATTTCCATAGGAATCCATAGTAAAAATGATGTTTTTTAGCTTCAAATTTTTCAATGAAAAATGCAAAAATATTATAAAATGTTTATACAAAAGTTTTCTACGTATCTTTAAGAACAATATACAAGAAGGTCATATTGGTATTAAGTAAATATTAATTGCAGAAATATTAAAATTAAATTATTTCTAAAATATTTTTTTCGAACTTTCATTTTGAAAAATACATCAAAGTTGGCTCTGACAAATTAAAATAATACTTGCTAAATTTATCTTTAGTTTTACTAGTGTACGTAAGATGTCTAAATGGTTACAGAAAAATAGGAAAAAAAATTATTTAATGCCAAAATTAACAAACGTTCCTATGTTTTGTGAATTTGTTTTGCTTTTCCTACAATTTTTGAACTTGAAATTTCCCCAGGTGGTAATTTTTGGTACGATCATTCCAAATTATTACGGCCATCACTGCCATCTATGTAACATATATTGACTTAATGACCAACGAATCGTAGTAAGCTTTTATTTTAATTTGACCAGAATGTTGGTGTTATGAAATTTTTCTTATATTTTGGTTTAAATAAATCAATTATTACAAGAAAATGAAAACGATTTACTTCAACGACATTCATATATGTTGAAATTCAAACATTTATGAAAGTATTTCAGAAATCATAATTAAGAATTTGTAACGTTTTCATTTAAAAATTTGTCTTAGGAAAAAAAGTGATTTCCCATATGTTTTGTGTGTTTTACTATGAAAAGTTTCGTTTTTTCCTCGTTTCTAATTCCCTTATAAAAGCTCAGATTTTTTGATTATGGCTTTATAAAATACAGGGTGCTCTGCTATCTCGCGAATAATAGCAAAGCAACCTTGATTATACAAAGCCATAGTCTAAAAAAGAAAGCTTTTATAAGGGAATTAGAAACGAAACCGAAAACAGACAAAACATATGGGAAATGCTTTTGTTTCCTAAGACAAATTTTTAAATGAAAACGATACAAATTCTTAATTACGATTTCTGAAATAATTTCATAAATATTTGAATTTTAACATACACATGTATGAATGTCGCTTAAGTAAATCGTTTTCTTTTTTTTGTAATAATTGATTTATTTAAACCAAAATATAAAAAAAATTCATAACAACAGCATTCTGGTCAAATTGAAATAAAAGCTTACCACAATTCGTTTGGTCATTAAGTGAATATATATTACATAGATGGCAGTGATGGCCGTAAAGATTAGGCAAAATCGTACCAAAAATTACCACCTGGGTAAATTTCAAGTTCAAAAATTGTAGGAAAAGCAAAACAAATTCAGAAATTATTAAGAACCTGTGACAATTTTTTGATTATATAATTTTTTTTCGTATTTTTCTGTAAACATTTTCAAGACATCTTACGTACACTAGTAAAACTAAAGATGAATTTAGTAAGTATTATTTTAATTCGTCAGAGCCAACTTTGATGTATTTTTCAAAATGAAAGTTTGAAAAATTTATCTTAAGCATAATTTTATTTTATTATTTCTGCAATTAATGTTTATTTAATACCAGTATAGCCTTCTTGTATATTGTTGTTGAATATATGTAGAAAACTTTTATATAAACATTTTATACTATTTTTGCTTTTTTCATTGAAAAACTTGAAGCTAAAAAACACCATTTTCACTATAGATTCCTATGGAAATCAGTGAAAAGTTATACCACTAAAAAAACTTCTAAAAGATACCTCATTATGATTATGGTTCTATACTCTTGAAACCTCTGATAATAGTCGCAATATTATGTTTTAAAGCTGGAATTGTCTCTGGATTATCCGCATAAGATATATCCTTAACGAAACCCCGTAGAAAAAAGTCCAACGAAATCAAATAGCAAGCCTTTCTCATGAACTCAGTGGTTCCGCTTGGTGCTGTTTCACGACCCATATTTCTTTTCAAATTTCGCACGGTTTCGGCTACACAACACTGACTTTGAAAATAACTTTTCAATATTTTGAAAAGCTACTCAAAAGGTAGTTTGTTAAAATTTCAAGCAAATCATTCAAAAAATAAGGGTTGTCTTAACCTATGATTCAAAAACAAACCAATAGATGGCCCAGCCTTTATAAAATAGCCAAAGGTGGTCAACCGATAAATAATTATATAAGTAGACATGTTTCTTAGTGAATTTGTTCCAAAATAATCATTTTTTGCAATTAAAAAATTGATTTTATTTAGTAGGATGATTAATTTATAAATTATATGTGAATTTAAATATAATTTTCACTTTATGTAGTACGTAATATTTGTTGAATAAGAAGATTTTTGAACAGTAGTTTTGAAAAAGTGTAATTGCATTAGGACATGCGATGTATAAGTATACATTTGCAGCAATAGGAAATGATACCTTCACGACCAAGAGAGAATTGGCTGATACATTTCTTTACTCAGTGCTCCAGTTTGGACAAAGCCTTTCTGTGGATCATTCGAAAATGCAAAACAAATTAAACACAAGCAATAATACAAAAGCAGACTTAACGACAGTTATATTTTTTGACCGATATCCCACCTCCTTGTCACAAAGCATTTCATTTTCTATATCTCCTAGTACCTATCTCCTCAACCTCTTCCACCATAATAACGTGATATTATTTCTATCGGGTCCCGCAGTAGTTTGCCATTAAGATTTATGTACGACGAGAGAATCTATTTTATTCAATTTTTTATTAAAGCAATTCACAAATATTGTATCGATCAAAATGTCGTTGAAATTTCAATAAATGTAATGTCTTAAAATGTCAATAAAACGTCACAGAAATAATTTAAATTTCAAAGCTTACTAGATATATTTTACTTTTAAACGGTGACGGTATTATTTGCCATCAGCAAAATATTTTTGGTAAATTTAGAAATTTAAATTCCATGTTGCACAGTTACCTATTGATTGTATCTCAAAGATACCTATGGAACAACTGTTGGAATTTGGAAGATGTATTAACCGTAAAAAAATATTTCTTCGAAAATTTTGATATTACCTCGGAAAACAGTTCAACAAGATTTTTTTACTAATTTTTGTTCAAATGATGACATCAAATTTTTTGAACAGGTAGATAATGGAAGAAAAAAATCGTCGGTATCGTTTTTGAGAAAATCTGTAAAAGTTAACACAAACTGCTTACTACTAAAATCTATCTTTGTACAAAATTTCGACCTCAACTGTCAATATTTGTGAGAACGGCAGGCAAAACAAAAATAATAAAAATGCATTACTGGAAGGACGGAAGGATGCAAAGACAGAAGGATGGACGCGACATTTTTCTAATCAATGTTTTGGAGTTCTGGTAACTTAATTCGTCGAGAAATGTGAAAATCTGGAACAATTTTTTCTCGCGATTACAATACTCACGCAATATAACTTCGTTATAGTGGGAAAAGTAAAAATTGAAAAAACCTCACAACAAGAGAAAATGTTTATTTGAAATGAGAGATAGATATTTTACAGAGTTTTTGTCTTATTTTGTGTTATATTATCATAAATTAGAAAAAAAATTACATTAAGGTTAATAAATTTCAAAATTGTAAATATCTGATTATTAGACGTATTGTCACAGCATTTAAGCTGAAAAATCCTTTCCGGTTGGTTGAAATATTTGAATATGAGTACCGTCTACACACATTACTACTCCTTGCATTCCGGTTCGTTGGAAAAAACCCAATTTTGCCTTTCGTTTATCTTCATCGGTAATTTTCAGTTTGATGCACATTGAACATAATCTTTTTTATAATGCGTCCGAAGTTTCGGCTATAACTTTAGAAATCTTAGATTGGGCCATTGCTATTTCAAAGTCCTTGCCAACCTACCATTGGAAGCAAAGCAGAAAGCTTTTGTTGCAGCGTCAAAACATATGACAACCACCTCCAAAACATGTATTAAGCTTAATGTATTGAGCCGAAAATTTTTAGTGAACCTACAAAAATTATTATTTCAATATTTTTAAACGCATATCAGGTAAAATATTTTACTTACGCTATGTGATCTAACCCTAAAGGATCACAGCTGTTACCTTCCTTCTGCTTTAAGACTCCTGTTTCGCTCACTAAGCTCATTTGTTTCCTAATCTATAACCATCATCACAAATGCAACACTATCCATTTTTAGCAATTTTTACTTTAAACAAACGAACACCAAAAGTTAAAACGTAAATAAATTTCATTTACTAGTTACAAAAACGAGTTTATCTAATTAGCAACATTTTTATTTAAAAGTAAAATGTACCGCCCCTTTTAATTCAAAACATGTTCATAAATCACAAACTTAAAATTCTCCCCCTAACAAATTTAACAAAAAATGTATATGTATTTTATTTATTGGCGAAACACGACTAAACAGGATAATTCTAAAAATAATTCCTCAAATTTAATTAACGAAACAATTTTTTTTGTGTCTTGAATTTCGCTAAATGTCAAATTTAAAATATTTTTTTTCTGACCAAACTCTACAAAGTCTGTGATAGCAATATCCGATTTGTAGGAATTTGAATTCCTACAGGAATGAAATTCCTATCGAGTTCTGTAATAGGCATGATTAATTCTCTTAAAAAATCTTTCTTGGCTACTAAGCTATTCAAAATCATTAAAGTACAACGAACTCTTATGTTTTTTTACGATGTTAATCTTGACGGACTCAACGAATTCAGAAAGTTTATTGGATAATTATCAGAAATATGGTCTGGAAGGCCAATCAACCTTTCGATTAATGAACAGGCAACAACTCTCTAAACGAATACAGTGTTACAAATATAGTTTGTATATCCGATATATACATATGCATTGATGGATTTATTTAATAAGCTTGTTTTCTCTTGAAACAATATTCAATCTAAAACCTTATGCTTCTTAAGGTGGTAATCAAACTTTAAAAAAAATTGAGGGAGTGTTTCTTGTTCCAAATTATTTCTAAACAAAAAGAATTTCATTTCCCGAAATTTTATTATATTACACGTTATTAAAAGAAAATATTGTCAACGGACCTTTATTTATATTCTAAGGCTGAGGTTCAATTCGCGACTTATTTCAAATAAGTCGACTTATTTGACTTATTCAATACGGGTGCATGGAATAAGTCATTTAGTGGTCCAATTCAAACCGAGACTTATTTTAACCTAACCTTATATTTGAGAGGAATTTTGTTAGCCAAAATAAATATTAAAATGAAAAGACATCAGCGTTAGGGGTTTTTATTAGGTATGTATTTTATTTAACAGAAATTAAATAATTATATCTTACGTGTCGTGTAACCGCATTTGAAATAATACATACATACTATATAACCAAATTTCTGTAAATGAAATTCGTTTTGTTTGGGAACAATTTGAGTCAAGAAACTTCCTAAATGTTTTGAAAAGTTGGATTAATTTTTTTTGAGGTTAATTCTACTAGTAATTAAATAATTTTGAAATTTAGTTAGTAATCAGTCATTAATGAATAAACGGTTGAAAATAAGCTTCATAATTACCCAAAAATTATCAATAAAATTTTAATTTTTTTCAATACACATTCGAAAATCTCTAAACTTTCAAAAATCTTTGATTGGATTTGTCAGTAAATTAGTTAAATTTTTGAATAACGTTTAATGATTTGTTTTGTCTTCAAAAAATATTTAACACCTAATTAATTAGGAAGTAAACGACACGAAATATGAAAAACGTTTTCATTGGACTCTTTCGTGAGAAGTAATTTGGTCTAACTAATAATCAACGCTATCACATGATTTTTCTTTCAATTTTCGTTTTGTTCCTGAACATACCACATAATTATGATGCCTCTGACATTTAAGAAACTGGAATTTTAATTTTTGGATTTATTATTTGAAGTTTCTTTAGAAAAAGTCCTTAATAAGTTTCCCCCCTTAATAAATAACGCAGTAATTTTTATAATAACGCAATCAAATTTCGAAATGTCTCTAAGAACATTGCAATTGCAATATGACAAATTTCTAAAACATACTTCTGGTAATTAGTAATATTTTTCTTATTATCTGAAAATTTTAAGGTTAAAATAGATTAAATTTCAAACAATACAAATCGATGGCTAGGTTCACATTGGCCCTAACCCACACTTTTTTTAAAAATGCAGGTTCAAATGTGTTACTGTTTTAGCTGGAATCACAATACCAATTATGGTGGGTTTGGGCCTTGGTTAATTAAGCCATCGAAATCAGTTGACGTTTTATGAAACCGATCGAATACTTTTGAAAAATTAATAAACTCAACTGTTATTATGAATTATTTAAAAACCACAGATTTTTTATTTCTGAAAAGGTTGTGGTATTCATTTTTTAATACAAGGTACAGACATTCCTAGTAATAGTGGAAAACAACTAACAAATAGCTGTCTCGAAAGTTGGAATCTATTAGAAAGAAACATAATTTTGACAAAATTGGTCTTCACATTTCGGCATAATTAAGGCCCTACCTTCACCAAGAGTAGCTGATATTGTCTTTACGTGCTTAATTCGTTTCCGAACCATTAGCGAAGACCATTGACCTTATCTTCTCAATTGAATATCTCCGAAATGAAAAGTTACGCGTGCAAGAAATTTTTGATACAATAACCCAAATGTTTCTCGGACTTTATGGCCCGAAGCCCAATCCTAATGAAAAGAGACCCCATGAAAGTCCAAACAACCAACCTCAGTATTCAAGTAATATCCCAGTTCCGTATAACCTCCTTAATTGGAACCGAACAACGATAACATACGAAACCTAATAAACAGTTTCTGTAGAATCTTTTTGTTAAACATAGAAAATAATTGGGTCTGCCTAATGTAATCAAAAAAAATTGCTATTATTTGACTAAAATTATAAATTCAACTGACAGATATCGCGGTCTTGAATAGGCTGGTCCCTTTTTGGCAAACTTTCGTCTCGACTAGTGTCGCTGCCGAATATAAATGCCTAGCAAACACCCAGCATGATGTAGGGTAATTTATCGCCAAACTGTTGTTTTCATTAGATCCGTCAAATATTAGACGATTTTAATTAAATATTTTGGAAAAGATCTCCACAAATAACGAATTGTTCGAAATTATAAATTTATTCGAACATCTATATACTCAATTCAAGAAACTACTTAATAAACAAATAGTTGCTCGAAGCTGGAAACATAGTAACATATACCAAGAAGCTGAAGAGACTCATTGCTTACACCTTAAGAACTGACTCACTGACTCATTGCTTGCACCTCAAGAAATCCTAAACGTCAACGGACTTTATTAGCCCCATTTCGCCAGTATATTATAACTATATTGTGCTCGAAAATGTTTGTGCAAAGATTGCTTTCGTGGTGGATCGCCGACCCCAGTTATGTTACATCAATTTTTGTGGCCCGGACACAATTTACAATCATAAAAATCAGGTTCAAAGCAAAGTATTTGGACTATAAATCACGAAATTTGTGCTATAAGTCATAAAAATTAACTTAACCATATTTTGAAAACACATATTAGAAGTTAAATAATGCTAATTTTTACTAAATTGCTTGCTTACATTTTCAATGTCTACAATATACTATACACATTGGACTACAGCAAGGTTTTTGGTCTAAAAGCGTGTTAGTAAGCAAGGTAAAATAGATTTGTTTATAATGGTCATACCTATTCAGCTATAGATAAAACTGTATTATGAAGAAATTTAGATTACGTTATAAAACGATCGAGGTGATCATTTGATACTTCAGCCTATCTGTCGATACCTTAAAATTTCAAAATGAAAACGGGACAACTTTGGTAAAATAGTAATAACTGTTGGTTGCATATGCATCTTTTCTACAACATAAGAACGGAATTCGAAAGCTTAATCTCAAATATACAAAAAAAAAAAAAAAATACAACAAACGGAAATATCACACTGAAATTGAAATGCTACATGATACAAAAAATTACAAAAAGTTGTTCATCTTCTTAGTTTTTTCTTTACTTTCTTGTGACCTTCCTTGTGAATAATTAATTACACAACATAAGTGTTGTTAATCGTGATATTTTCCAAACAAACCCAATGTTTCTTATGAGACAAACGTCTAGTTCGACTTGAGCGAAGAGAGCTTAGCCGGTTGGAAGATGGACCGTTATGAAACGCTTCCAACATCTGAAAATCTTTATGAGTATATTTTATGAGTTATTTGGAAATGTCGTAAGTTTCTGGTCAATTTTGAATTGCTATGAAATTCTAATTTTAATGCTATGATATCCGTGCGGTTTACAAAATTTACAAAACAAGCAGAAAATATTTCTTAATATAGTTTTAGTGCACCCTGCTTCTTATCTATAAATACCACTCATCACTTACCTACTAATTTCGTCGACTTCGCAACTTTAATATATTCATTGCGCAATGTGGCCTACATATTAGAACATAATGAAACACAAAGTGAATGGACACATTGCCCACCTGCAACATTAATAAATTACCCAAATTGCAAGCATGTAATTAATTAGATTATGAGGTGGGTGAAATACAAATTGGCTGTATCGTTGCTAAAAGGGTTAAAAGTAGATACCTCGAGGTCGACATATACAACGATGATTCAGTTCATCGAATTATAATAAGAAGTGAATGTACATATAAATTTATAAAAAAATAAGATTTATGATCCGAAATAATTCAAAACGAAAAATTTGTGTACAAATTTTAATTTTTTGCTTATTTATGCAAAAAATACAAATTGCGAACCCACATTCAAATTCATATATAATTAATAAAATTTATGCAAAAGCAAACATTCGTAGTTTTTTCTACTATAAAAACAAATATTTAAACAAAATGTGAAATTTAGGTTGTAACAAAAACAACTAAACTACTTAAACATGCATAAAAAGAAGACAATTTACCTTAATTAAACTGACATTGACCTCCTCAAATAAAACGCGCAGCAGCAGCAGTAGCAATAAAACGAAAACTACGTAACAAAAATTTCTTCGATCTCAATCCAAAAAGTTACATTACACAAATACTCATACAGACAATTTCACTGTTAACACTAATTCTTCTTATCACTTATTGATTTATTAAAAACATTTCTTTAATTTCTACTTTTACACAACTTTGTATTCACACATGCGCACACTTTGTTTAACCGTTACACGACAAAAAAATTTGATCACCACCAAAATATTACTGAATCATCTTCAACCAACAAGAAAACAAAACAAAAAACACACAGATTTCCAAAAAAAATTTTCACACACAGATTACAATTAATTTTTTTATTTTGTAATCACCAAACCTTGATTTAAATTAAATAAACTATTAGTTAACAGAAAAATAAAAAAAAAACACCAATCGATAATCAATCATAAACGTGCAGGCATTAGAAAACTAGCAATTCACGTTTAAAAACTAAATTCATTAAGGAACTTACAATCTTATAAAATTTAAAGAAACAAACGAAATCGACTTAGCGTTGTTCCTACTTTGCACGATTATACAAAACTAAATGTTTAGTCAAACAGCGCATGGTAAGATACCTTAACACACAGAAACAACATAAGCGAATTTATTAATCAAAAGAAAAAGTTAAGATTTTGTTTTGTTTCTTTTTGAACTTCTTTTTTTTTTGTTTTGGCTTTAAAAAGTTAAACAAAATCTGGAAACAAGTTGTTATAAAATGTTTTAACAATTTATTTTTATGCTTAAAAAGTTTTAAAGTTCTTCAATTTATTTATATTGATTTAGATTGGTTTTTTTATTAGTGCCGATGAGTTTTACATTCTTTTAATTTTGTTCCCTACCAGCTGATTAAAGGAGTCTGTGAAAATTTCAATTGGTTAGCAGCACATTTTCATTTTGTAAATGTCTGTTTCTCACTTCAGAATGTTCTTCAGGAATTTAAGTTTCCGTTTTTGCGGCTTTCTCAAGTTATAGTCTTAATTTCAGAATTGAGGTAGACCGTAAACTCTAAAAATTTTGAATTGCCATAATTTCTGGCCTATTTTCTAGGTAGTCACTTTTTAATAATCTTTATTTATCGGTATTGCGCGATAAAATCAAATTAGATGGGATTTAACCAAAAAATTTTATGAAAATTTTTTTTCCAAAAAATATTTAAAATTTAATTAACATTTTAGAATATAAGTATTTTCTTTCTTTCAACATTTTAAATAAAACATGAAATTTTTCAAAATATGAAAGAATAAAAAAAAATCCGTGAATGCTTGAATTCAGCTTGCAAGATTTCCAATTTATTTAAAATATTGAAGATGTGGAATTTTCTCAAAAATTCAAAGTTAATAATTATATATTTATTTTATTATTATAAGACAAAACAAAAGTGTTCAGACTCCATCATTTTTGCTCTAAATTTTAAGCTTTCGTTGTTCTACTTTCAGAATTTGGGAGTTTTTCTGTTGAAAAAATCAAATTTAAGAACGTTTGGTTTTACTGAAGTTAAGAGTTTACCGAGATTTAAAAGTTCTGCATTAATCAGGTTCAAAATCGAGAAACTAGCTGTTGTTAAAGTAATCAATTAAATAACTACTTGAGTTGAGTATGACTTGGTAATTTCAAATTTTTTATTTTGTTTAAAGTTAAAGTAGATGCTGGACCCAGCATACTACCTTATGGTACCACTGTGTGGCGTAGTAAAAAAACTCTCTTAACCACTGCTCTACATTTGATGACGTGATATTTTATAGGAGTAATATTTTTTTTTTACGGTCATCGAAACAAAAGATGTAAATTGGTTTTAGTACGGCGGAATAAATACTCGATGATCTGGCAAATCGCAATTTGTAATGACTACTCGATCACTTTTAAGAAGCAAATTTCAATTTCGAATTATATTTTTCTTTCGTTTATTTTCATAAAAACCAAATTGCTAATAATATTGTGACGGTGACACCTATCGTGTGATAGAATAAGTTAAACTAATAGCTCAATGGTTTACTGTACTAAATGGAATTTTCCATGATAAAACAGTTCTAAATATTTCTACACTATTCTAACTAGAAGAGTCATGAACTTTCGAGAAGTTTGGTTTGCGTATATAAAAAGGTGAACAAGATCGAATTCGATTAGTAGTATTTGGAAAGCGACAGTGTGGAGGTTAAAAAGGAATTAAAAAGTGAATTAAAAAGTGTTTTAGTTGAAATAAAAATTATAAGTGTACAGGAAAATTTGAGAATAATTTATATAAAGTGATTTTGTGAATTTTTATTAATAAACTGTGTTGCAATAATTTTTGTGTTAAATAAATAAATTCATTGGTGATAAATTAAATTGATTTTGTATTATTCACAATCCAGTGATACGAACCTTGATTGACAAGGGAAAAACGTAACAATTAATTATTATAACACAGTTTATTAATAAAAATTCACAAAATCACTTGATATAAATTATTCTCAAATTTTCTTGTACACTTATAATTTTTAGTTCAACTAAAACACTTTTTAAATCACTTTTTGATTCCTTTTTAATCTCCACACTGTCGCTTTCCAAATACTACTAATCCAATTCGATCTTGTTCACCTTTTTATATACGCAAACCAAACTTCTCGAAAGTTCATGACTTTTCTAATTAGAATAGTGTAGAAACATTTAGAACTGTTTTATCATGAAAAATTCCATTTAGTACAGTAAAATATTGAGCTATTAGTTTAACTTATTCTATCACAAGCTAGGTGTCACCGTCACGATATTTTAATGCTGTGTATCTCAGAAGAATTTTTAAATTAAACCGAATTCACCTGATTTGGCTCCCTGTGACCTCTTTCTGTTCAATCGAGTTAAAAAACCATTACGGGGAACGCGTTTCAGCAGCCGAGAGGAAATAATGGAAAAATCGCCAACACACAGAGAGTAGATGTACTCTTGACTACGTAACTTTTGCAAATGTCAAGCTATGACGCTAAGATTTAGAGGGAATATCAACAACAGATGTACCAACTTAACAAAAAAACAGAACTCAAATCGGAACGATGGGAGCGCCCCACGGTGGTTATTCCGAGAACTTGTTGATCAAGGTAGTATGCCCAGATTGATGAACTTTCTAGTTCAAGCGAAGATGAGTGACGACATGTTTGTATTTGTATTTCATATATGTAAATACATAATAATAAAACTGGGGATATGGTGAAATATATGAATTTTGAAAGGCTGAACTATTTTAAGAATTACTTTTGGGAAGATTCATATGTGAAGATTCCTGGGACATATGGGAAGATTCCTTAATGTACGTCAATAATCCTAAAGCTGTTTCATCATCTGCATCATTATTAAAATCATCGAAGTATTCATCTAAGACTATTTCAAACGGTTTCAACTCAAAATTCGTGTTAATGCAAATATTGTACATTACTCAACAGGCGGTTATCGCAATTTTTAATTTTCAATTCTAGTGATTTTAAAAATCGCCCGCCATCGTGCTTTCTTTAGTCCAAATGCGCTTTCCATAATGCTTCGTGCTTAACAATGCACAAGGTTAAATTTGTTATAATATTACAACATAATAATAAAAAATGTATAATTTTACAATATTTTGAGTTGTTTATAAAATTTGAATGACATTTGAAAAGTTTAGTTGAGTATAAGCAAAGGCACAATTCAATACTTTTAACCTAGTGACATCTATTGAAATATTGCATGAATTATTGGGTTTTACAAAAGGTCAAGTTTGAAAAGTCTTTTGAGGCACACAGCACAAGTCCCCAAATAAACTGAACAAAACAAGGCAATGAATGAGAATTGATCATTTTATATGAGAATCGGTTGTTTGCTAGGCAATCGAGTATCTGCCCGTAAAGCCAAATGATCTTCACAATTTATGCAATTTTTCTTGTACACGTTGGAAATTAATTATCATTATCAATAATTTGTAAATTTTTTAGAAACATAGCAAGAAGCTTACAGAAGGAAGGTGTATGAGGTGCCGTTTCCGCACTTGTATTACAATATATATTTACAATATACCTCCGAATACTTGAACCGTAGAATTATAGGGCAAATACCTTAATTTTTGAATTACATTGATTGGAAGTTTGTATCAGCTAATCTTATTTTATGATTGTGTATTTTTCACAAGGGCATGTTGGGGCTTGAATTTTAAATTCATTTTTGCGATTGCTTTATCTAAATTAGACTAAAAATGATAACATATAGCCATCCATACATAAAAAAGAAATCCATTTGGCTTACTCAACAGTATACTACCAAGTGAAATTTAATTGAATGATTCGGGTTCAATTGATTGCTTTTTATCTTTACCGGCTGTTAATATTAACATAAGATTAAATTAAGTTAGATTGTGCTAATAATAATAAACGATTTTTACAGGCCATTACAGGCCCTTTTAATGTCAAATTTGCGAACGTAAATTGGTTATGCGGAAAATGTTCAATATTAAACCTAGGCCGTAAGGTCTTACTGAATAGAATGGTAATTTGATCTATCTGGATATACAACTATGGCAGGGGTCTCGAAACTTTCTTTCTCTCGAAGCACTATAACTCTAAGTAACTGTAATCTTGATGCCACATAGAAGAGTTCTCAGAATCATCCATGCAAGCAAAGTTACCAAACTTTGGAAAATAAGCTATTTGATTCAAACTCAAAGTATGTGATGCTGTGAGTGGATGCCGGGCTAGTTGTTTTCCAAACAATTTTATAATTTTGTTTCTGCTTTATTTTCCAACGCGTACTTGTTTTGCTAAATGCTTACTGACAAAATTTTGCTTTTTTAAATTGTTCTAGATTAAACAATCATAAAGCTCCTAAATTTAATTGTTACATTATTATACATTTGTTGACAGTAGCTGATTGGATATTTAACATATTATTGCAAAGTTCAATTTGCGGTTAAAAAATTTAAATATTAGTTTGGGTACAGTATTTAAATGGTAAATAAATTATTTAAATTTCAAACCATTAATCGATTATATTTTACGTTTTTTGTTATAATTAATTTACGTTAGATGACACTACATAATATAAATGGAACTTATGTCGAATGCAACTCGAAGGGTAAAAATAGTAGGTACTCTTTTGACTGTCAAACTGCCTCATTGGAGAAAATAAATGCACCGAGAGTAAAGATTTTTTTTTGCACTAGTGCATTTTTTGCTACTCTAGCTTTTTTGTTCGAGTAACTGGCAAATATGGTGTATATTGTTGTGATGACATTTTGGATTTGACGTTTTAAATTATTTCATCTGTAACTAAAGTGCTAACCAGCGAATCAGTAAGAATCTTTACAGAATTTAACGAAATTATTTCCTTACAGAATAATTGACAATTGACAAATACAGTATTAAAATTGTAATGTGAACGTCAAAATTTATTATTTTTAAGAAAAATATGCTTTGAAAATTTTGATGTAGGTATTATGACATATCCTTCAATTTGCGCGTTAATCTTCGCTCTGTTAAGTGACATCTGAACTGAACGAAAAGTTCTTAAAGATTCGCTGGTCTGTAACATGTACTTTCTATGTATTGCTTTCTTACTTAAAGTTGTTACTGACTTGCTGGTTCCTTCATTACGTGTAAAATGACCATGCGATTTACACGAAATTGTGTTTTAATATAAAAATAAAATTACGAATTTGTGATTCAATATCGAGAATATGGAGGATATTTTAAAATATTTATTTGTCAACAAAAAATTTGTAAGCATGACACACAAACACACACATAAATAAGCGCAATTATAATGTCACAATAATATTTACATTTGATTGACGTAAAAAATTAGAGTACTCGGTTAATGAGGGGTAAAAAATCAATCGAATTCGACATTAATTTATATTACAATATTTTACTCATCGAAATGTCAAAATAAAAAATGCAAACAAACAAAATATTATGTACATATTCATAAAATTGATGTTTTTGTAGATAATAATACCCTTAGATGGATTCAGTATTTCAAATAAGATACATATATTAACAATGGGATCCGCTCGACACGCGATATTTCAAAACGCGATATGACGAAACCATATAAAGTACAAAACACGATATTTCAAAACGCGATATGGTACAAAAAACGATATTTTAAAATTATTAATCTTCCTTCATTTCACATATACAGTATTCTTTCACTTTTATGATGAAATTGAACATGTACGATGGAACTAGGATATGCGCTTTGAAATATCACCTTTTGAATTATTGCGTTTTGTACTATATTGTGTTTTGTACCATATCGCGTTTTGTACCGTATCGCGTTTTGAAATATCGCGTTTTGAAATATCGCGTTTTAAAATATCGCGTTTCAAATGGGACCCCATTAATAATAATTTCATAGTTAATTCAAATTTAAATTTTATATTTTAGATCTAGTGAAATTGATGTCTTTAAATGAATTGACTTTTTCTATGTTAAAGTGGGTATAAGCCAATTACTCGGGCCTTACGCGAGGTTAATCATTTGGGATGGGAAAGGTAAGTTTACAATATTTAAATGATCATAATTAATATGAATTGTTTTGTGCTGCCATAACAAGGCCTCTGGTTAACACGGTTAAAGCAAGACAAGTACCATCTTCGCTCACTATCGATCAGAAAGGCGAAAAAATAACCACTTCACAGCACGTTTAGAAAAAAATGTAGAAAAATCGTTGGATGAAGTGTATTGAGTTGAAAGGAGATTATATTAAAAATTAAATAAAAACATTGTCAAAATACTGTCCCTGTAATATGTACTGTAACCCTATACTCTCCCAAATATTTCGATTAGTAAAAATATATAAGAATTGTACTCTCGATATAGGAAACTTTTTAGCCCATGTAATAGTGTTATTTGTAAACACATTAAAATGATATTTGATTATGACAGTTTTAAATATTATTGGGCTCCTGCTTAACAATAAAAATCCTTCAAATCAGAGACTGCTTCCCAAATCTTTAATGCAAAAATTTTAAGATTTTTTGTACAACTTGCATTCAAAAAAGGCTCTTTATCAATTTGGTAATGTTTATTATTGTAGAATGGAAAAAGATAATAGATGTTTTCCTAATCATTTTATACCAATTCTGAACAAATTTTATTTTCCCCGTGAAATAAAAGATGGTTCAAACTCAAATTCGTTGAACGAAAAGTTTCATGAAATAGAACCATTTTGTAAAGACGTAGATAGATGAACTTTAGCAATAGGCATTCAAGATTGACAGTGTTATCCTTGCTTAAGAGTTTGCTTACTGCTTATATTTAATGAATATGCAATGGATTCACGTCAAGTCAAGCCATTTTATTAAATTGTTTCATTTTTTTATTCTTCCAAGAGGCTAAAAAGTTTTTAAACTACCTTAGTAAAAAAAAAATCTCAACGACATATCATTAGAGCTAAAACCATTTCCATGATCTTTTGAAATTAAAAAAATAAATTAAAACGTAAAAATATAGTAAAAGTGATTGGCGTCCAGTCTTCTTTCAGCTAACCTATACATATTACATACAGACAAAAGTCAATTTAATTAGTGACACTCGTGATAGAAATGTCTGGTCAAGAATAAATTGAATCCAAAGTTCCGGTAGAATTTGTTTCGGTATTTGATGGTAATTCATAATGAACATTAAAAAAGATATTTTCATTCAACCAAATATTTTTTTTATAAAATCTTACAACACCTAGCGAGGTACCAAAAAGATGTTTCAATATTCTTCTCATTTCCTTTCCTCATTTTGGTTTGGTTATAGAAGACCACCGATTTTTTTTCTTACTTTTTTGATAATCAATGGAAATAATAAGAAATAAATGCATTAAAATCAAGATCTCTTTAAACGACGAGGTACATATGAGTGTGTACATAAAATAAAAATTGAAAACCTGTGGCAATCAAGTGGGACGGTGAATTTTTTTTTCTGTTGGTGTACTAGAGACGTAATTTTTTATATTATGTTCGATCGATACGGACCTGAATTTTGTCGATTTTTTGTTTTGCCGCTGCTGTTGTCACCATACATTACAAAACTGAACGGAATTCATATTTTGATAAAAATTCCAAGCCCTACAAAGTGTTTAAATGTTGTTGCACTAAAGCAGTTTTATGTTGCACATTGTGTTGTTGGTGGTTTGATTTATTTATTACAATTTCTTGAGGAATTTTTAGTATATAAGAAAGTTGATTATCGGCAGGGATGGTACAGTGAATTAAGTAAATCGATTGTCTTGTAGACTCTCTACATACGTTACGTTCACCAACCTAGCAAAGATGTTCTTAATACAATAATTGATTAATGGGATATTATTAAAGGTTGTTTTGGTGTTTTCAGGATTGTTGTTCGAAGTCGATTGATTGATCGATAGACGTTCGGGTACAAAAAAATCTGATTTGACTTAAGTTTCGTGAATTAGAAATTATGTGAGAAAATCCATTTTGATATGTTTGTAGCGAAAGGTCATTAATTTCGGCTGAATTTTGCGATTAATTTATTTTTTAGGATCAGGTGAGGTATACTCTGGATCTATTCGAAATGGTGAGAGAACGAAACAATTCTACAATTCTGAAATTATGCCGAAAACCCTCAAGGCTTAAATTTAACAAAGAATTGACACAGTAAGTAGCTTTCATGAAGGTATAAATCGATAGAATCAAGTCGTATATATGACATTATATTTCAATGCAGCCTTAAATTCCACTGAGGGAAGGTAGGCAAGCGTTGTATTTAGCTAAACCAATTGACCAATTAGTTATACATATAGGTTACTTTTAATTTTATATCAATTTTACACCAGTAGAATAAAAGTAGGTAGCCAAAAAGTAGCATGATGAAAACACAAAGTACAAACTTTTGTATTTTGTCTAGTATTCGATATATCGAGTACTTCACGTTTACATCCTGCTTCTCTGAAGTTAAGAAGCTACTTTGGACAGTTAATATAACGTACCTATATATAGTATGTATGTTACAGCTATAATGTGCAAAATAGGAGAATGTATACATTTACCGGTAAATGTACACATTTCCCGAAGTGAGTGGTAAATGTGCGTATAAATTGAACAAAATACTCATATTGCGTACATTTTCAGGTGAATGTCGACATTTCCCATAGGTCATTGATGAATGCAATTTTCCTCTAGATATGAAAATTTGTGCACTAAATTTATGCCAGTATACCATTATTAAATTTAGAAGAATATCGATGGAAATTGGCTATTTCTTAACCGATTATGATGAAATTTGACATGGGCGGTGGAGATGGTATTCTAAAATGATTTTTTGATAAAGTTCTGGAAAGTGGCCAATTGAGATTGAACTTAACCGTTTCTTTACCGATTATGATTAAATTTGACATGGGCGCTGGAAATGGGATTCTAAAATGATTTTTTGACAAATTTCTGGAATATGGCTAATTAAGATGGAACTTCGCTGTTTCTTGACCGATTATTATGAAATTTGACATGGCCGATGGAAATGGGATTCTGAACTGATTTTTGACCAAGTTCTGGAATATGGAACTTCGCTGTTTCTTGACCGATTATGATGAAATTTGACATGGACGATATAAATGGCATTCTAAAATAATTTTTGGATAAAGTTCTGGAATATCGCCAATTAAGATGGAACTTCGCTGTTCCTTGACCTATTATGATGAAATTTGACATGGGCGATGAAAATTTGGTTCTAGAATGGTTTTTGGATGTTGTTCTGAAATATGGCGAATTAAAATGGAACTGGCTATTTCTTAACCGATTATGATGAAATTTAATATTATATTTATTGAGTTTCACTACATCATTTTTGGAGGACGTAAAGGCATTAACGAATTTTAATAAAAGAATTTAAACTGATAGAATAAACCCATTATTGTTAATACAATTTTGACAGTTTAATTTTTGTAGTTATCTGTCTTTTTATTGTGATATAAATAATTTAAATTTTTGGTTCAACACAATCCCATCTTGATTTTAATACAGAATAATCGATTTAAATTACACAATATTTTTTATTGTGTTTATTATTTAAGTAAGGCTAATTAGAATAATATTTATTTACTCGCAAATTTAAATATTAAACCTTTTAATAAATTTAAATCAAGGGTGCGGTTTTGTATCTCTCGTAGTGTAAAAAATTTAATAAGATCGTGTTGTAGTTCTTCAACTTCACATATATTTACACATGGATCGCAACTTAGTATACAATAATTGTTGTTTAAATTTTTCTTATATATAGATTCATTAAAAACAGCTCTAATAAAATTGTGAATTAATTTAATCTTGATATAACTTTGAAGATTATATTAAAATTTTCAATAATAAGTTTCATCTTGTTTTTTAATAAAATAATCCGTTGACCTCTTAATAGATTATGTAATCAGTTTATAAACCTTTCACTAGTTTCACTGGTATGTGTATAAAAATGTTTATTTACGTTTTTTTATAAGGAGTTCGAGATAAATTGAATAAAAAATGCCACAATATTAGGTTAGGTTAGGTTAGGTTTGGGTGGCGGTCCACAAGGACCAGGCATAGACACCAAAATGGTTCGTAGCCACAATATTAAGTTTAAAGTAATAATAATAATTTACAATAGCTAAATACATATATTTTGAAAAGGAAATAATCCATAACCCTTTAGTATCCAGGAAAACGATAAATTAACAGCTAATTTAGACATATTTATAGCTGATTTGCCAACTAAACTTATTATAAAATTTATGTTGTTCGATCCAAGTTTCTAACGTTTTCTTTATTTTCTTTTATTAAATACAAAAAATCGCTCAAATATCATATTTTGCTTGCTAACAAATTTTTAAAACAAAGGACATAGCCTGTGACTTTTGAGTCAGATGTCGAATTTATTTTTTATTTTCTTCAAAAATTTACATTTTTCTTCAAAATTGTATTTAGGCCCTTTCCGAAAGTTATACTTATTTATAGAGACCTACTTATTAAAATAAGTATGTTGGCGAGATAACTTAAAATAAGTATGTTCTTACAAAAAAAAAATCTTAAACGAAAACCAAAATTCTGTTAATTTCATTCCATACCTATTGTGATATTACCTATGCAGTAATTAAGTTTTATAAATATTTAATTAAAAATTATTTTATAGTTACAAATTAAATGCGTTGTTGTCAAAATAAAAAAAAAAGTATGTGAAATCAATTCGGATGATTTTACATACTTATTTAAGATGGCGGCAAATAAGTATGTCTAAATAAATAAGTATAACTTTCGGAAAGGGCCTTAAGCCTCAATTCCACTGTGAAAAATTGACTGAGCCGACTTGAAGTTGGAAGAAGACAAAAAAATAATCCATCAGAGAGACAAAGACAAAGTATTTTGTTATTTTTTTTTTATCGCACATTTTATGGATATATCTTAATTAGAATTATTAGAAAAAAGAAGTATTAGTGTTAATTCGATTATTTTCACGTTTCAAAATAATCTAAAAATATAATTATTATTAATATTAATATTTTTCATCGGTACACAATATTTATGTCCATGTATTAGTTGGACTGCTATGAAATGTTCTCGATTTGATACTATTTTTTAATTTCGATCTCAGTGCACTAGCACAGATACACATTTTTTGTAAGTAAAATCTTGACTGACTCCGTTGTGTATCTCGTTCACACAATTAGGGCTGCGGGCGATAACTCAGGTAAATGCCTAAATTAATGTACTAAAAGTTAGGTCACACAATAATAAACGACCAGAAGGGAATTACGTGGACTAAGGCCCGAGTCGATACATACAACTACAACTTTGAGTTGCAGTCATTTTTTTTCGAAATTGATGTTCGAATACCGTATTTTTAAACCAGGATAAAACAGAAAATTTAATCAGGAATCTAGTACAATTTTCAAACAAAATAATAAATTTTTGTAGTCGCCGATATCCACGACTACAACTTCAATCTACACTTTAATCTGTGATTTTATTGAGGTTTAAAATACCAAAAGAGACAATTTAGTTGTAGTTGCGCATTAATTATGGTCTGTCGATTTGGCCCTAAGAAATTTTTGCCCTCGCGTTAGATTTTACATATTAATTTTGAATTTTCAGCCACTCAACTACAACTTAACACTGAAAATCTTACCTTCGCCAAACCAAGGTAAAAAAAAATGAGTCCACGTTCATATAGAAACGACGTTATGTCGCTTTTCGGTATTCTGTGGTTAGGGTAAGTTGCAATACGCCATATGAAACACAACTTAAGTATACATGTCTCTGTTGTTGGTCTACCGGAAGAATGTCAAAATAATAAATATTTATATAGAAAATCGTGAACTTGCTTATTGAATAATAAAAAAAAAATTAAATTAACTGATAATTATAAAAAATCTGCACGAATACTGAATCTAAATATAAATCTGCAAATTTCTAATAGTAGTGCCTTCCAATACAGTTATAATTTGTAAAAAAAAATAAAAAAAAATTGATTTGGCTTAACATATTTGGTTATGTGGTTCCGTCTATCCAT
This sequence comes from Tipula vernalis, assembly GCA_958295665.1. Taxonomy (NCBI): domain Eukaryota; kingdom Metazoa; phylum Arthropoda; class Insecta; order Diptera; family Tipulidae; genus Tipula; species Tipula vernalis. The sequence goes on from OY282560.1 coordinate 259,621,628, forward strand.
AAAATCTAATTTTTTTGGATAAAAAAAACGGGTGAACTCGCCCGTCCATTATAAACTTTGTTCAAAAATCATTTTAGAATCCCATTTCCACCGTCCATGTCAAATTTCATCATAATCGTCAAGAAATAGCGAAGTTCCATCTTAAATGGCCATATTCCAAAACTTTATCCAAATTCATCATAATCGGTCAAAAAACAGAGAAGTTCCACCTTAATTACAAAGAAGTTCCACCTTAGAATCCCATCTCCATCGCCCATATCAAATTTCACCATGATCGGTTAAGAAATAGCGAAGTTCCATCTTAATTCTTTCTTAATTACAGAAAGTACACCAGCACAAATAATCTACCTTAAATAATTTATCCAGACTTACCAACGTTAACTGGCAAATGTGTACATTATCCAAATTTGGTAGGTAAATGTAGGTTGAACTCACATTACCCAAAGTAGCAGACGAATATGCACATTTACCGGCGAATATACACATTCGCCGCTCTATGCACATTAGAAAAATATTAATGAACTGTCTTGTTTTAGGTCTCTATGAAGTTAATGAATTTCATCGGTTTCTCCATCAACCAAAAAACCTACCAATTGGCTTAGTGAAAGGGGAAAAAGCACAGATTTAATAGATTTCTGCATCACTCAAGGAATCGCAATAAATAAAACGAAACAATAAAACTGGCTGGAACCTCTTCAGATAGAAGATAACAGAAAAATTAAACACAAACACAAAATTAAAGACGAAGAGTGAGTATATAAATGAATGGTTTCTACGCCATTCAAAAATGAGAAAGATAATAATGGGACTGCTCAAACGTTGTCAAAAGTATGATTCAGGAAAAGTAAAATTAAGACAGTAATGGCAACGGTATCTTCTAGCGGAAGATACATTTAAGCGAAACAATGGGATGAAACAGTTAAAAGTATTCCTGCACAATTAAAAAAAAACAACCAATTCAAGAATATTTGCACGACCATCATTAACAGAAAACACAGATGAGCACGTATTCACTGTGACTAAGAAATATGATGGTCACTAGGCGAGAACTAATGAAGAAAGGGCTGAAGTGTTGGCATTTTGAAATACCGTTTCAATCAAATCCATCAGAAACAACGAACGAAGTGAATAACAACATTCAAAGCTATTTGAAATAGCTATTGCAAATGTATTTCTAAATTACGAAGTTTTATCTTAGAAATAAAAACAGTGACACAGAGAAAGAGTTAAATGCTAAAAAGGCACCAGGATATGGCTTCCCAGGAAAAGTTTTGCCAGTCTGCTAGTCTGGACTATGCACAACATTCATTTCACTTTTAACAACAATTTTGTCAGGAATTCCATTTTAGTTGTTTGACTGAATGTGAAAAGGAGCCACCTTTTTAAAAAGAATGTTAATCAAAAATCCAATAAGAAAGAAGTTTTGACTTGGATGCCTTTTTAGTTTACACAGTCTAAGACTATTTTGACTGAGCAACCTTGTAATTTTTGCCCGAAAAGTGCTTCCTGTTGTTTACTAAACTGTTTTTGACTGGATCCCTGGAGCCAACAAACAGGTGTACGAAGGCATTTCAATAAAAAAAAACAATCCAAAAGGTACCCCAGTTCAATAATTTATTACCGAAATACCATTCAAAAAGGCTGTTTATTTATTTATCCACATTTATAATTTTTGTACACTACATTTTCAGTCAGAGCTCAAATACTCAAAAGTCGGGTCAGTCAAACACTTACTGACCACAGAACATTTTTTTTGGACTGAAGTTCCTTTTTTAAAGAATTTTAACGCCTTTTGTCGTTTGACTGAAATGTTTCTGACTAAGTGAGAGTTTATCAGTGGATACAAATAACCCTATTATGACAATGTACAAAGACAAAAAATGTAAACAGACCAAAATTTGCAATTTGTTTGTAAGAATAAGAACCTAATATAGGATTTTAGTTAATAGCACCTACATTTACAATTTCCAAATCTTTAAAATCAACAAACTCTTGATTCCAATAACCTTAATCCTTTATTCACAATCACAAGCTTCGTAATCCCGTAAGCATGATGACCAAACAAAAAAAAAAGTGCGTGTGAATATTATTACCACCATCTTTATGTGATGATGATTCTCTCTCGTATATGTACATGGTGTACTGTACACCATCCAAACAACATGTACGATTAAATTTATATTCCCTCCACCATTTTCTTTAATATTCAAATTGAGTTTCCTAACCAAATCGATAAGAAAAAAAAAAAAGTTGAAATTTATTCACTTAAGACGTTTTACGATGTGTTGTTGTTGCTTTTATTACCTCTCTCACTATATAGTTATTGATGTAAACGCTATAAACTTAAAGAAATTCAATTGGAATCTTTATCATGTTTAGCTTCAAAATGAATTATATGTTAAAAGCATACGCAAATTTTATTGTAATCACTTCTATTGATTTTTATTTTTCAGTTTGTTTGTTTGTTTACATATTTATTTATTCTTCAGTTCTCGATCATTTCATTTTCTAAAATCATCATCTTTGCGTAATCATCATCATCATTATAATTTTATTTTTATATGCGGCGGGTAGAGAAAAATTTTAGAAGGAAGAAGATTTTAATAGTCCTCAACTTTGCGCATTTTTTATAGTGAGGCACATACATAAGTATATAGCTAACAACAACAATAAACGTGCAAAAACAACCAAACGATCAGATATTTTCTTGTTTAACATCTTGTTATTCGGTACATACAAAATAATATACATTTTTTCTATGTACTACATAATCTCATACAACAAATGAATTTGTGATGTGCTTATATGCGCGCGCTCTATTATATGTACGTACATATATTACAGTGTTGATGTTATTATTGGTATGATACGTCAATATGATCATAAAAAATCTTAAATCGATTGATTTTACGTTGTAAACCAATGTCTCTATATTTACATAAACTGGACCAATTCATGTACATGAACTTTTATATGGCTAATTTGTTGTGATTACGATTGAGCCATAAAACGTTGAAAAGCACACCTACATTGGATAATTGGTTTACAAATGTTTATTGCACATCATAAACTTATAAAGAAATATCTTGAAGAAGATTAATGTTAATGATCTCGCTTCTGTCCAATTATACATGGATAACCACATGAAGATATAGTTCTTGCCCAAACTTTTTCAACACTACAGGGAGGTGTTGTTAAACGACACTTATTTTTATACCACAAACTGACATCATGCATGATGATCCCTTTGGTTTCTTAACACCACCTTTCTTAAACCAAACGATATTCACATTAAGACATTGACGTTTTGAATACAATGTTAAAAAGTTGAATAGACTTACAAATCAACACTTTGTGTCAATAAATGCAATCAAAAATATAAATCGAATCAAATCAATCACTTTCGTTAATATTCCAGCTACCCATATAAAAACCACACATAATAATTTTGATTGATTAACATTCCTCTCGCAGTATTTAGCACAGGCTTACTTCGCACAGCGCTGGTTTCGCAGTAAAGCTTTTGCGATTTTAGAATTTTTATTCTTTTGCATTTCAAAAAAGAAAGAATCTCAAAGGCTTGAAATACGTATAAGGGGCGTATTTGAAGTTTCGAAACCAAGTAACTAATAATTGAACATATTTGTAGACGTTTTGGAGCAAAACAAGACAAATTTACTGAACTTTGCATATCATAGCTGTGTTCCGTCAGTAAACGACGGTATTTATGTTCTACTTTGGCCATAAGAATTAGCTTTCTAATGTTTATCTACTTACAAGTACTTAAGTAGTTTAATTATTCCATTAGAAGACAGTTAACTTCTCCTGATAGAAATAGTCCGATTATTAGAGATTCCAGCAAATTGTTCATAAAAATAATACATATATAGTATAAAGGTCTTTAAGCCGTCGCTAAAACGCAACAAACCAAGATAGTCACAAGTCACAATCTTCTCTTAGATTTGGCGATTTTAACGGTGTTAAACGAAGTAATACTATAGCTAATTTCTTTACCTCTCAAATTCAAGAATCAACCATTTCATTTAATTATCTTCTTTATGATCGAAACCTACGGATTCAACTTTCAATCTTCATGTGTACTCGTTTGGAATTACTCGTGTGTGCATACTTGGGGAAATAAGTTTCTATTATCTTTCAAGATTGATGCTCTTTTTGATGCGATTATCGTGTCGATTATAATGATAATTATGTTATACGATTATTAAAAATTCCAATGGTATGCCTTGGGGCTTATAAAACTTTATATAGACTTAGGTATGTATTATACCTACATTTGTATGTATGTATTTCATATATATCAAACCTGACGTATTTGTGTGTACCTTTCGGGAAGATATTCATCGTTCGATTTGCCAATGACTTGGAATTTAGATATAAGGAGTTGCATGGTACAAGTAAAATAGCTAAGTACTACATCATTATGTCGATTGGTTTTTGTGTGTATCTCTCCTGGCCTTGAATTAAATTCACTGTCACATTAAATTCAAAACAATCATCTGCTACACAAGTTTTAAAGATCAAATATGTATTTTATATACCTACGTACGTAAAAATATATTTTTGAATTGGTTGATTGAACTTTGTAATTATATCTTGAGCGATAATTTTTGTTGTTTTGTAATTGACTTTTCTCAAATTACCAATACAAAATGAAAGACAAACAACCATAAACAAGGCCATCATGTAACGATGGTTTCTTGGATTTCATTCATGTAATTTGATGTAAATTTTGTTGTTAGTTTTTTTTTTTTTTTTTTGCATAAATAATTGTATTTAATACGTTACTCTTAATGGATTAATATCCGATAATGGTTTGTATAAATATAGCTGTGGTTAAAAACTATCGTTCTACATAATTGAACAGTATGTAAATCAGACGTCCCAATTTCCTGTTGAGTGTCTTACGGGTTTTGTAGAAAATTGAATTGTCAATTATTTATGCTATACAACGTTCGAGTACATTATATTTTGATGACCACGAAACTTGCTAAATGGAATTCTAAACAAAAAAAAGTTCAATAGGGCCTGTGTTTCTCTCATGTTGGTGGCAAACCGGTAGAGTTAAACAATCATTAGTAGACTCTTACAATATATAAGTTTCATGTCAAGAAATGATGCTGCAAATTTTAAATAAAGCTTCGAAAATTTAATATTTTTAACATGTAAAACAATTTATCTAACTAACGCAACATCTACCTATTAATACTCGTATATAGTAGTCATTATGATGGGTTTTTAAGATTATGTTGATGGTTTGGTGAGATGGAAAATTAAGAAGAAAAAAAAAAACAAAAATGAATTTGCTGTATTGAATTGAGAACCAACTCGCGTTTATATAGTGTGATTTTAATGAGTTTGTGTGGCAAAGCTATAAAATAACACTTTTACTGTTTACCATTTCTGCTGTATACCTACTTAGTAGGCTCGTGAGATTTATATTAAAATGACTGGATCATCTTGAACTTTATTATATAAGTAAATGTATTATGTATAAATACATTACAATAAAACTCTCTGTAACATTTTATCGTGTCAAGCGGTCTTAAAGACAATCTTTACAAAAAAAAAATAAAAAAAAAATAAAAATCAAGATTGCATGATAATCGGCCATTATAAATTAGTTACGTTATTTTTGTGTGTTATTCACGTTACATAACATATAACGACAGTTAAGCGTATTATTATTCGTTTTGGGAGTCTTTAAACATCTACTTTTGAAACGGGTAGACGCGAACAGTTAGATTTATAATTAATTTCTTGTATAAGATAAAAATCGAAATTTTCTTCTCTATAATTTATTTATAAACACGACCTGGATCATCTTCAAAATAACTATACGCTTTTGCTTGTAACCAGATACATAGATAATATTTATAAAATAAAATACTGGTTATATTATAATTTTATCGGTTAAAATCCGGAAATGTAGTGACACTGTAAAACGTGGTTTTCCGGAAATTTGATCGCGAGATGCAGATGTATCGTAATTTTTATTAAAAAATGAAAGTGAATTATTTTATGTACTGTGTTATCAAATTGATGGTATTATAATAGTGTCAAATAGACGAAATGATAAAATTGACATAACATAATTGAGTGTGATCTTATATGTATGTTTGTAATAAATGAGTACTTATGTAAAAGATTGTACGTTTATTTAATCGAACCAATTCGCAGTTTTCCAAATAACTTGGAACATTGCATTTTTAACTAAATACCTTCATAAAGATTACTTAAATCTTAATTATAATAAACAAGGAGTTAGGCGGAACTTTTTTTATACTAAAAAATCTATGTTTTTGCTAACAGTATTTCCACGTAAAATTACTTTTTGTTGTCTCCTGGCCACTGTGCTATACCAGAAAATGAGTCTGCGGACCGCAGTGCAAGAATGAGAGCCACTTGCACTTTCCCCGGTCCCAAGCCTACCAATGAATACTCCAAGAGCCATTTATCTGAAGGCATTAGGATTTAGGAACAAAAGTGCAGAAAGCGCTCTGGGTTTCCACTGAGATGAAATAACGAAAAACTTTTAAATTGTAACATTACACATTACAGGGACAGTACTTCATCTTCTTTGCACCTGCTCTCGTCTGGCACGAAACATACTAATGGTTCTAGGGGCACCCCTCTTCAAGGACCTGACGGAACTCTGTAGGATGGACGTCAGGACTATCCAGCGCTTTGTTAACAGCTCAAAATGGTTCTAATGAGTTGGAGGAAACAATTATACGTGGTATGGCTATGGACCATTTTTGTTGTCCTACTGGACCGCCACCTAAACCTAACCTAATCTAACATTACACATCTGGGAGAATTATTCAAGTTGGTTCGTCCATCATTGAAAGCAGTTACTTGGAGAGGCCCCAAATGATCGCTGCAGATTTTGCAACCTGGAAAACGACAAATTTACTACACTTCAGGTAGTTTAATGTATTTTAGTTATAATAATCCTGTTTTTAGTAAGTTTGATTAGAAATTATTATGGTTATTTAAAATAAGTTTAGTTATTTTGTCACTAATTTAAAAGTAAAGAATTTAATTTATTTGATTTTCAATAATTTAATTCTGGTCTGCTGCCAAATATCGGGTGAACAACTGTAAATCCTATCACTTGTTGGGTTCATGATTTTAATATGTTCCGAAGATTGTAAAAGAATTCAATCCAGTTTCGAACTGATGAGCTTATGACTATGAAAAATTCAATCTTCTCATCAGGCCGCGGCGACTGGACTGATTATACCACAATTTACAATCTATATATACAGAATGTGCTGTGCGTAAAGTGTAAGCGAATCATAACTAATACAGATGAATTCTCTTACAATTTGTCTTCTTCACAATATTCACACAGCTCTATTTCTGTGTACGCTAATTTTTACTTTATTAATTTTTTGTTGAATATTAATTAATTCATGTAATATCTAATATGCTACCGGTGATTAGACCATTTTAATTGTACTTCGATTAACACGAGAAGTATATTAGTAAATCAAAGGTTTCTTCGACTATCATAATGTGGTTGTGAATTCCTTCGGCCGGGCCAAAGTGTTAACAAGGAATATTATTTTAGTAATACGCGAAGTTTGCATGAAAATATTCGGTAGAAGCAGCCAGAATTATGGGCAAACAACTTTTGGTTTATGCATCAAGATAATGTGTTGCCTACTCACACTGCTCTGGTTGTACGTTACTATTTAGCCAAAAAATTCGACCCATATCGTTCCGCAACCGCCCTATTCGCCTGATTTAGCTCCGTCAGACTTCTGGCTATTCCCGAAACTCAAAACAATCGCTCCGGGAACATCGTTTTTTCGAGGTTTTGAACCCAATTACGGAAGTCAACTTTAACAACTGTTTCGAAGCATGGAAAAAAAGTTGGCATAATTGTATTCTATACCATCATATTCATTTCCTTCTTCTATACCATCATATTCCAGAAAATGAAACTCCCAAAAAAAAAAAAAAACAAAATAAATTTTTGTTAACTAAAATAGGAAAATAAAAGAACGCTACATAATTACATGTCATCCTTGCGTAAAGGGTTCGATGCAAAGCGGCTTTGGGGAGATCTCTATTTTAGTATGTCAATAATTATAAAAAACCGAAATTTTTCAAAAATGTTCCAATTTACGAATTTTAGTATTTGGGGGCAGGAGCCCCATCCTCTACTGAAAACTGGATTTTTTGGGATTTTTTATTTTGCCTAACGATACCAACATCGTTCTAAAAATTTATTTAGAATTTTTACAAATGTATGTAAAATAGCGATAACAAATTATTGAACAGAGAATTGTCTTTGTCGACAAATTGAGAATTGTTATTTAATACCAACTAATAAACCTATATATTTAATATATTTACTCTGGTGGTAAATATTATAACTACGTGAATAATAGAATTATTCTCTAAGTATTTCTAGATGGAATGAAATTGTATGGCAATGTTGTTGTAAAAATACCAAAGTAACACATATCGAAAACCTAAGCAGACCAATCTTACCATCCATGCGAATTCCAACCATTTTTATCCCCACAGAAAAATGGCTTACAGCCATTTAACCCAAAAATTAAATAACATCAACATGTCCGAAGTTATAAGATAAGGGATTATAAGGATGAACTGAATGTTATCAATTTTATCGTGTAGGGCAAAACAGGTATCAACCAGCAAAAATTGAAAATATGAATGCAGCTTACAAAAATTTAAATTGAGTGTCGACGAATCGTCACGTTGAATTTCGGGGACGATAGTCAAGATATCAGCGTAGAATTTAATCTTAATCCTAGTAAACAAATACAAAAAATATTTCAAATGTATGACTTTTAAAATTGTATTTAAAAAGCAAAATTCATTGGAGCAGAAAATTCAACCCAGGGATAACACCACTTTGGACACCGATATATTTAAATTAACATGTTCGGATAGGCCATCATTCTATATTGGCCATGCTGGAAGGTTGTTTAAACAAAGATTCAAAGAACATTTAAGGATAAAGGAAAAATCAGAACCCCATTGTATCCGCAGTGACATTAAAGTAGGGATACAACAAGATTTTATGTTACATAAAGCCTCCAATACACGAATCTTTAATTCTCATAAATATTAAGTTGAGGAAGAAGTATTGAGAGATTTTTGTCACTAATTGGTATTTGATGTCATGTATCGGGCAAACGTCTCAAAAGTTATATTAGTGTGAAAGTGAATGAAATTTCTGAATAATTCGCTAAATTTTGCAATTTTACTACGAAAAAGGCAAAAATGCTGCCCAACCACGGGAAAAATATAAGGTTTACTCGCTTCCGTTCCGGAAATTTCGATGTCAAATATGCACTAGTACTCAAATATGCTGCTCTAGTCGACCAATCACTGAAAAACTCGTTGAAAATGCTAAATTGCTAAGGAATTAAATAACGATTTGATTGACCGAATTTTCATCACTGCTATTGAAACGATACGAAATCGACCCATTTGTGAAGCAAATCATTACTGGCGATGAAAAATGGGTAAAATACGAGAAAGCCATTTGAAAAATATTATGGTCAAAGAAAGCTGAACCATACCATAAACGACTTCAAAGCCAGGATTGATGCTCGATAAGGATTTGCTTTGTGTATGGTGGGATTTGAAGAGATTCGTACTTTATGAGGTTCCTAGAGCTTGCTCCAACAATTGATTCTAATCTCTAATGTTAGCAATTAACCAGATTGCGGCAAGCAATTCAAAAAAACCGACCAGAATTAATCAATAGAAAGGGTGTGGTCTTCCGCTAAGACAACGCCAGAACATACACATCTTACGTATTACATGTTTTTCAAAAGGTGTGCATCAAGGTTACTATAAAATTTTAAATGCATAAATCAAGAATTGAAAAGACTCCACATAACTAACTAGTAATCTGTTTCAAAACTAATTAAAACTATCACAAAAGCTCTAAGCTGAGAACAAGCACAACTTACCGGTCAAATCATAATTGTTTTACTGTTTGTATTGTTTATTTACCTGTAAAGAAAAAACATTATTAATTTTAATTATTGTTATTAGTCATATTATGTTATAAATTTAATTGATTATTTGTCATTATATCATTCAGTTGCAATTTTGCTACTCCTACCACCGAGTAAACGTAAAATTATAAACTATTAGCGGAGTACTCGGTATTTTTCTGGTAAATATTACTACATAATTGAGGAACCACAATCTTCAGCGTTTTTTCACAATTGCAGTAAATTTATTTTAATCAATTTAGGTTATTGCTTTAGGGTAAAGAATATTTTCTGGTTTACATTGGAAGCACAAATATGGAGATTTGCACAATTATCAACACTGCGCCACATGACTGGTGGCTGTAATAATTTGAGGAACTCTGTCAGATAGAAAACTACAGTTTTCTGCTACTTCTGTGTAAAAAGTGGATTCAGTAATTCAATTTAGAATGTGGAAATCTTCTTGACGCGGTCGTTTTTTTGGAGTTAGAAACGCTTTTCCTCACTGCCATTCATGTTTCAGCCTTTTTAATCCAAAGCTTTTATAAGGTTAATGAATTGATCAGTATAGAAATATAATAAACTAAAAACAAACAAAAATGATAAAAAACCTAGTATACTTAATTAAATAGTAAATTAATGGTGCGAGCTGTGAAAGGTTCTGATGATCAACTGATCAGGGTTAGAACCCCCTTCATCAAAAATATTTAAGATTAGATATATAGTAGGGTGCATTATTTTAAACAAAATATGTATACATACACAACTATATTAAAATAGGATATTTAGAAATATCAAATAAAATAATTCAATAACTTAAGAATAACTCACAAATGCATTAACGATTATTTAGAAAAACCCAACATGACTACTGTCGTAGTTGCGAGGACGAAGAGGAGGAAGAGGCAGTACTTCATCTTCTTTGCACCTGCCTTCGTCTGGCACGAAACAGACTATAGTTTCTAGGGGCACCCCTCTTCAAGGGCCTGCTGACGGACCTCTGTAGCACGGACCTAGTGGACCGCAACCCAAACCTAACCTAACATATACATATACAACTATTAAAATAGGATATTTACAAATATCAAATAAAATAATTCATTAACTTAAGAATAACTCACAAATACATTAACGATTATTTAGAAAAATACAAAAACAATCAAAAAAAAAAAAAAAAAAGAAATTAAATTAAGTTAAATTTTAAAATAATGATTTTATATCTAAAGAATCTAAAGTAATTCCTAAATATTTAAACTGTTCAACAGAATCAATACATACACAAGCGCTCAGACATTCAGACATCTAGAAACGTTTGGTGTTACGTTCATGGTTTTAAAATTAATATACACTCCGATAAATGATACAGAATTTTCAGATTTGTGGTAACATTACCAGACAACTTAAAAAAAAACATAGCTTTAGTTTTCGTACTCATAAATATGGAATGAAGGTCTAACCATTTTCTCAAAACCATAAGGTCATAACTCATCTGATCAACAACCGATACTAGGGAAGTGAAACATCATTAGCAAAAGCCACGTTATATTCATATGGATCAAGATGGAACAACGAGTTGATATAAATTAAAAAGAGAATGGGACTCAGTACTAAGCCCTGTGAAACACCACAATTAACCACTCTAAGCTTACTTTATTCGTCACCAATTTTTACAGTTTGTCTTCTACTGACAAGGTAAGAACAAAATCAGGCATGGTACTGAAATCAATGAAAATTGAGGCCACAAAATTTATACTGATCTGATAATTATCAGCTGTTTTCAAATTATTAACGGACGATTTAAATGCATACCCACTTTTAATATAACCGATAATACCTCCGGCCGAATAATCATTGTTATGATCACGATAGTATTATAATCATGCAGTGTATATGCGGAGATCTTATCACTTGCAATCTAAATCTCTGAAAAAAATAATAAATCGGGTAATACATCATAAGCGGCAACGTGAGCAAATATGAGATCACTATTTCCTCGGAGACTACAAGCATTTTGATGAACGATCCAAAATTTACAGTTTTTATTAAAATCAGTGGAGGTCCAACTGCAGTGTTAATAAATAAATGCAAATGACTAGTGTTATATTATTAAAATTAATATTTGAAGATGAATCTCTTCCTCATAAAAATTTTAGAGTTTCGAATCCACAGATCTTATAATGCTTCTCGATCTTCGCATCTCTTAGAATAAGTTAAGCGCGTTTTCATTTTGGCCTCGAACACTTTTTTTCTTACTTCGAAATTGTGGAAGTTTACGTGAATAGTATTAAGACTTTCTCTTGCATATTTTGCTTACGATAAGTAAAATCATGGTCACTCTCGTTGATTTCAAAACGATGGTGGTGGTATTTTCCGTGACGTCAGCTGATAGTAAAGTATTCTCGGTTTTTAATTGATCGATTAAGCCTGATGTCTTTTCCAACAAATTAAGTTTGTCTTCCAATTTTTTATTGTTATCAATTACCCATGATGGCTCGAGAGCTTTTACCAAAATAGGCGAGCCAGATTGAGTATTAGTTATACGAGATGGTGACGCCACACAACTGTCATCATTACTATTTAATTTGGTTAAAGGACGGCAATTAGTACAAAACCAACTTTTTTTTCTCATTAAACATGAACTATAATAATGAACTGCATCTATCACAAAAACTGTTCCTTCATGATAGCCTGGTTAGCTCGTGAAGTAGTTTTGTTTGTGAGAAAACTCATTTCAAATTATGAGTACAGTTTCACGCGGGCTTTACTTTAAATTTATCATAGGCAAATTTAAAATTCAATATGAAGGAAATCTTTCTGTCCGACCACCTTCCAGCTACGTTGAGAGGCGACACCAGAGGGTACTTCTGTAAGCCAGTCTCATCTTCATTTGTCATCGTAATAGACCTTTATTTGGTAAATAATCGGAAGAACGGTTAATTTAATTATTGGCGTTGTATTTTATGTACCATAAAACGTCATTGTAAAGATTGTTGGTATTGTTTCTTTATAAAAGCTTTTCAAAATTTGTATGGTGAAATCAATTTGCAATCATGACCGTAAATATACGAGTATGTAATTTGCAAATTAAAAGTTAATTAAATCCCCAAAGGAAAAGCGAAATAAATCCCCAAATTTTTATTTTTTTGTTATATACTCCAGAACGGTGTGAGAAGGAGAACTAGAGAATCAAGTTTTAATTTTGAAATATTTTGAAAAATGGAGATTTCAATTCTAACTTTAAAATTAAATCTCCATTTTCTAGAATTTAAATTCTTCTTTTCCGTCGCACGCCGTAATTAATAAGAATTTTTTTTTTGGAGTACTCGCATATGAAAAAAAAAAGAAATGATTTATTTCACTTTTACTTTCGGGACTTAATTAAGTTTTTTTTTGCAGTATTTGCATTTCTTAGATTGGAAATTTATTTTATTATTCAATCTTGGTTGATGACAAGGTGGTGACTTATATCTTTATGGTTTGGTAATTAATTTCCTGGAGTCAAAAAATTTGAATAATTTTAAAAACAATTTGTTTTATTAAGAACCGAATACAGAATGATTTATCGAGTTGGTACTGACAAAAACACAAACATAAAGGCAAACTGGTAACCTTATTCATCGAGAAATGTGAAAAATTGTAACAAATTGTTTTCAATATTACAGCACTGTCCCCATTATAACTTTACGTTATAGTGGGAATAGTAAAAACATCTCGAATAAATTGAATTTATAAGGAATCTTTTAAAGGTTCAGTGGAGTAATAATATACAAACATCAAGTGAGCTGAGTTAGAAAACGAATTATTTAGGTCAGCATCTTTAGTAGTTAAACGAAGTTTATGCTCCTACTAATATAAAGTATGGTGTCAGTCAGGCTGACCTATCGATTGGTTTTAATCTCAGAAACTATTGAACCGATTTTGATGGAATTTTCGCCATCATTTCTCGTCCTAGTATCTGTATTTTCAGTATCAGTATTTTCATGAGTATTGCCAGAGTTTTATTACAATTTCTTCTAAGTGATTGTGTTCATAAACTTTACATTGTAACAATATTGTAACCAAAAATCGTTCATAAATTTACATTGTAATTTTCTACCCTGCTAAATGCTGCCTTTCTGGCTGTCATTGTTGCAATATAGTTACATTGTAAAGTTTATGAGCGCACTCCGGGTCTTTATTTTTAAAAAAAATTAAGGATACTTCTTTATTTTTTTTGTACCGTTTGTTCGATTATTGTCATTTGTTTTATCGTTGCATCAAAAATTATAGAGATACAAAGGATAATTGCATGCAATTGAAAATGCAAGTAAAAAAATTGGGTCAATTCTCAATTCCTCATTGGGACTAAAATCCAAACCTTCGTAGTAGCTGAAACGTTGAAGACAGATATCAATTTTGGATTTTGTTCAGATGGAGAACATAAATCCAAGCAAATCAAACTTGCAACTAGGTTTGAAAATTTAAATACAGTAAAAGGAACTCACGGTTTTCACGCAATCATTTCAACAGAAGATGGCTTTTTGAATTGTAAAAAATATTCTAATTCTGACGGTTATCTTATTTAAATTGTGATTTTTAATTTGAATAAGATCTAATTTTAAACAATAAAGTAAAATTATCTTTGGGGATAAAATTTTAAATATATGTAATGAAATTTGAATAATAAATACTAATAATTTAACTGAACTGTTGTTTTTGTAAACAATTCCAAAACACTGAGAAATATCTATTCAAATATAGTTTTTCCATATAAAAATGAAATACTGCTCTTACTAAAACGTATTTTGCAAGAATACAAAAAATAACGGAGTTTCAGTTTTTTGATATGTTGTAAAATATTAATTGTCGAATTCTTTAAAATAAAAAAAATAAAAATAAAAAAAAATGTATGTTTGAGAAAATTGAAAAAGAACATTTTGGCGGGAAATTTAAAGAAGAAGAAATTAAACAAAATACTATTTTTATATTTTTTTATTAATCACTATTAACTTACCTTTAAAATAAGCCCAAAATTATAATTATCGGATAATTAGTTTTCTTTTTATTGCCATAAATACAACATCATGATTATCATTTTTCTCAAAATTTGACACCATGTATCTTCAACAACAACAACAACAACAAAAAAAACAAAGTATTTCAAAATTTTTGTTTTAATCAAGGCTACACATTCAAGACATAAAAACCATAAAATTAAAACATGACTTATGGCTCCATATAGTGAATTTGTGATTTCACGTATTTTTCACCATATATGTATATATATACATATATGTTCTCTGTGATTTAAGTTCAAATGTAAATCCTCGATTTTAAATTAAATACCATTTTATGTCGATGTGGTATATCTTTGTATCTCTATACATGTAATTTTTGGTTTCATCGTTTCACAAATCTACTGTTTGTGGTGAAAGAAGGAAATTTTTTCTTATTAGTACCTAATACAGGGTGCTTACGTTAGGTGTGAAGCTGCATTACAAATAATAGACTTTGCTTTAAATTTGTGCCAATTTATTGAAATGGTTTCAGCTACTGAACCTTACAGCTTTAATAAAATTTATTTTATGAAAAATGGTGCAGAAGGTTTTTGATATAGATCTCGTCAATTTTTTATCTAGAGCTTAAAAGGGGAAATTTGGGAGATCATTTGAAGAAATCAGGGAGAACTATCATGGGATTATATTGTAAAAACTGAAGAAACTAAACTTCCTTCTATAATTTTTTAATTTAATTCCTTGTTATAATACTGTTTAAAATGCTAGTCGCATAAAGGCCGTACTTCTTCCACAACTGAAACTAATTTTTTACAATCTATTTTGTTCTAGATAATTCGTATATCGACTTCTTTATAGAAAAAGATGTCACTGTACGTACACCTTGATATCTTAAAAAAGACCTCTTCTGTTTATTGTGTGATTTATATTGAACGATTTCCTGCAGATGTAGATGTTATATCAAAATTTCGTTTGCTGTAAAAAACAAGGTAATAAATTTAATGAAAAATCTATTCTTCTTTAATGATTTTTTAATGTCATCTCAACTGTTTTATATAATGTCATTGATTGTACATTAGACAATAGTCTAACTGTATTTAGTTCGGCAACCGTAAATTTGCAAAATTCGACTTCTTGCCGATTAGTATGTCCAGCCTGGAATGGCCTATTCCTTCGATACTTATTCTGTTTTGAAACGACGTAGTCTATAAATTTGTGTCTCTGACAATCACAATAAAATACCAACAAAAGAGCAACGAGGCGTTAAAAAAGAAATAAAAAATTTTACCATTATCTTAAAAAAATTTACAATTGCAATCCCTATTATAAGCTAGATGAAAATATAAATAAAAATAATTGAAAAAATACCATTAGATGTCTTAATATAAAAATAAATAAAAATTCAAATTGAATATTGACTTAATCTAAAGTCTTAAGTTAATCCAATGAGTAATTGTTGTAAGACGTTGAATTAGGTTTCTTGAAAATGATTAATATTATTTCTCAGTTGTTATTGATAACAAACGCGCTAAGACTATATTGTATACGATGAAGTTTAATTATAAATATTGAATTCGAATAAACCGAATTACCCTTATAGATATATAGTACTTTTAATGTAATTAGAATAGTTATAAAACATTTTGAAATGTAGTTGATAACATACATATTTTGCGTCTGCATTGTCATATGTTTGTTGTAATTACTTATATACATATATAGGGTTGACAAACAACACGATATCTCTATGTGCGACGATATCTCTATTACTTTGCGTGGTATAAATAGACAAAAACTATATTTTCGGTGAGATTATGCTCTAAATTGATAACAAAAAAAAAAAAACCCGAAAAACACACAGAATGCATTGAAATGAAATTAACTTGAATCGAACACAAACAACACCGAAGAAACACAAAAAGCTCAACGGTTTAATACGCTGCTCGTTGTTATGCTCGTATCTACGCCCCATACTAATTTTGACTTTTTATTGTGTATTTGTGGATATTGAATCTTTCATCAGGATTTCGCTCGTTCGTACCAAATTTAGTTTTTCGTGTCCATGTTGTGCATGTTTTCGATTTCGATACTTCTACAATACGACTAATACGATTAAAATGTTATTTTTTTAAACCATCAATTATTTTACATTCTGCCAATTTTTTTGTGTATATGAAGCTTAACGATACACGACTAGATTTTATAAACAATTAAATTGATATTTGATTTCACAACTTTTACTGTATACAATATACATTTATATACTAATTGTATGTGTTTTGTTTGCATTAATTAAATTTTAATCAATAACATCCCGATATCTCAAACTTATATCATTTTATTTATATTTTTGCAGTAATTATTATGACTTTTCAATAAGTTACGTTAAGCGTCTTAAGTTCATGTGCATAATCTTTATTAAACATTTTCTGTTCCGGCATATTTATGTTGATGATGATCATGATCGGTATGGTATACCTTATTCTTTCGTATAAGTACGTGAACATCTTGTAATGTAATGAATTGATATAATGATTAGAATGTAGGTGGTGACCTCTCTTGTGTTTTATATTTTATTATGTAAATAAATATTGATGTTTTATGTGCTTCTGGTACATGATTTGTAATTAGACTGTTAATCTATTAAACCTACAGTGCGAAAACTAATTTTTAGAATCATAATTTGTAAATAAAGTTAGCGTACTAATTATTTTAAAATAATTCACTTTTAGAATGAGATAATAACAAATTTACTACACCTAAAATCTGTTCTTTCAGGAAATTAAAATAAAAACTATTAAAGGTTAGTAGATTTCTTGTAAGGAAACTTTCGTCTGAGTTCATCTTTTAATTTATTGCCTGTTTTCCGTTGATTTTATCGGACATGCGAAAAAACATAGGTGTTACGTCAAAAAGAATTAATACGGGATTACGCATTTCAGTCTGCAAGAATCTAACTTTTGAAGCTTTTAGCTTCTAAAATTACGTACTCCTAGAACTCCTAGAACGTACTTTTAGAAGAGAAAAATTGGAAAATCTGAGTGGAAAACTCGGAATCTTCGGAAACCCGAAGAAAATTGAATTTTTTTTTTGTATGAAATTTTGACGCTGTAAAGCGTGAAAATTCGACGCAAACCTTGAAAAATCTCAGAAAATCGTGAAATAAATTGATAAAAACAGAAAGTTAACGAGATAAATAAGAGATGGGGCTGAGGCGTGATCATTAATGGCACAACCCAGTAGATGGTGTTGTAAGTTGACTTATGCATTGTGCAATTTGACTGGTGTCCTTTTCGCATTATCATTTTCGATTGTGCGAACGTGTTATTTTCTTGCTGCTATTAAATTGGAAATTTATGATATTCGAATTGTGTGCATTGCATCCATAAACGGTACCATTATTACAATCATATGAAGTTCGGTGTGATTTTTACGATTTCGATAATTTTTTCCAGAAATTTGTTGGTGCGTGACAGGTGCGTTTATCAAATTGGATTGCGGGATTGAGATTGATTCGATCGGTAAGTTCATTTTTGTGGATTAATGACTTCGAAGTAGATTAGTCAAATGAATCATTGTAATTTTAAAGAATTAAAAATTGTAAGCAACGCAAAGAATTAAATTAACTGAGACGTGCTCATATCGAACAAGTTCGCGCTGCACGGGCACCAGCTCAGGTTCGACAAAACGCAACTCGACGAAGAAGTGCGGTGAACGTCGACTTGAATCGCGATGCATTCAAATATGACGCTACAATCACCTACAAAGATCTTCGCTGGGTTGATATTGGTGCATTGTCTGCCGTGTGCCGACATTGCCAAGCATTGAAGTTCCAAGCAGAAACGCCAGGACTATGTTGTGCCGAGCCATTGAGATATAACGCTTTCCAGACATTTCCAAGCACACACGCAATAGTACAATCAATGATTTAATATAACGTCATTTGGAACTGATATTGCTGTTCGTCAACCCGGCTACAATCCCACCTATAAGGTAATGACGTCACCACGTGTTCATCATTTCGATAATGTTCGAAAACCAGAGGCCATGTACGTCAGTACAATGCTCCCACTATCAACGAAGTCGCAGTTGTGATTATTTGCGAAAATGTGTAATTGTGTAATATTGTGATCAAGCGGCGTGATGACGGACGAGCAGCGCGTGTGCGAAACACATCGATCATACGATGCACTTCAATAGCCATTGATGTTTTATCATGTGGAGGATGGCTACCACTTACAAGTCAAGATTCCAATTGGGCCGTTATGTCAGTTGCAATGAGACGATTTGGCGTATTTTCTCATTTGCAATACACGAACGTCATCCCACTGTTAAACATTTGTGGGTGCACTTCGAGAATGGATAACGTGTCTATATTTCACGGAAGCTAATGCAGCACAATGAGCAGAACGACCACCAGCTACAACACTCACGAATTTCTTCGAAATTTGCCAAAGCGATCCGTTCGCACGAACATTGCTTTAATGGGAAATGCCACGCTATTCTACTTGGAACCAGTCGACGAAGAAGTTTCAACGACGAAAGAAAGGTCAACCTATTGCAGGATACATCGATGTGTAATCTACTGATGCGCTTGGCCATATGTACACCGTTCATCCACGACAAAACGAATGCTTCTATCTTCGTTTGCTTTAATTCCATGTTCGTGGTCCTACTTCGTTCGAATCGCTTCGTACTACAGATGGTGTGTTGTGCGCCACTTATCGAGAGGCTTACTAACGTTTGAATTTGCTGGAAAATTACTCACATTGGGACTCAACACTCGCCGATGCCACTGTTTCTTCGCCGGCAAATCAAATTCGTACATTGTTGGCGATTATCATAGCGACGTGTCATCCATCGAACGCATTGAAATTGTGGCACAAACACAAGGACGAGCTTTGATCATGATCGAAGACATGTGCGTGCTTATGTGCGGCAGCTATTTGTCGAAATTGTGCGTGGCAGTACCAATTCGTTCGATGCAGCCAAATAGTACAAACGAATGTCCCGCTTTTGAATGCACAGCAAAAGAACGTGTACGACCCATTGATGAAGGCAGTTGACGAAAGAAACAGCGGAATATTCTTCCTCGATGCTTGCTCGACGAGCGATTTTGGCAGCGAAGAACAAGGATGTCAAATCTCTGGGGCAATGCAACAAATTCGTTGACTGTGTGACCAATCAAAACGAGGCAACCAACTATCCGACCGAGTTTTTGATTGCGCTTGATTTGCCGGGAATGTCACCGCATAACTTGATGCTCAAGGCAAGCATCCGAGATTGTGTAAAAGAATGCGATTGGCTGTGAAGAAACTGATGAACAACGTGATTCTAGCGACGATCATCAAGGACAAATTCAAAGGAGAGGATGTTCTAATTCCAGAATCCCTTTGATTCCAACTGACATTCCGTTCGACTTCAAGCGCATTCAGTTCCCCGTTCGTTTGGCGTTCACTATGACGATTAACAAATCACAAGGTCAATCGTTGGTAGTGTGCGGAATAAATCTGGAATTTCAGTATTTTTCTCATGGTCAGTTATACGTCACATGTTCGAGAGTTGGCAAACCATCATCGTTGTTCATTTTCGCGCCGGAGAACAAAACGAAAAATATTGTTTACCACAATGCATTGTATTGATTTGCGTCTGTATTCGATTTAATTCCACTCGAATAAAATACATTGAATTCTTTTGAATTCGAACTGACTCAAATTCATTTCCACACTGAGAGAAAAAATCCAAAAAACAACTCAATTTTTGATAGATGCCTGAGTTTGAATCGACATTTCATTCACTTTTCAATACATTAGTGTTGAATTCGCTGAAAAATTGAATGGAATCTCCACTCAACTCAATCGTATATTGAGAATTGAGTTGAGTTGTTTGATTTTTTCTCAATTTCAAAATCAACTTTCAAGGACAAAAGAACGGACTAAAGTATTTGCTCGGAGCGAAATAATTTGGGGCGGAACGAAGTTCGCCGGATCACCTAGTTAGGTATAATTAGTTATTAGAAGCGGCGCACTCTATTTTGTAATTGAATAAACGAATACTAAAATTTCTTAAATCTCTTAAAAAGTTAATAATTTACAAAAAAAATGGTCTTATCTGCATGCCACATTTTGGGATTGTGTACTTGCAAATAAAATTTAGCCACACTTTTCTCATTTTAAGATAATTTCAAATTTCCTTTTTTAAATTTCTAACAAACACTGACCTAAATATCTTCCGTAAATTTAACAGAAACTTGATTTACAATGGAACAATACTGATATTATTTGCCAGTTGGAATAAGTTAGGGCTTGCTTTCGAGTAAATATCAATCCTAAAATCACATCGCCACAAAAAATTCCAAACAATGTTGAAAACATTTGTGAAGTTATGGCGCATCATGATCATGCTGGAGAATTTTCAAAGGCAGTGATTAAATAAGAGATATCCTCCATAAGTTGCTTTACAGTCTTCTGCCTAAATTTCTAAGCACTGCCTGAATAGAAATGAATGAATTGTTTCAGGAATTCGAATGATGGAAAACTTGTGTTACATTCGGTAGAATTTACGATGCAGCCTTCTTAATTTGCACTGCAATTCACACTGAAATGGAGGAGTTCATTTCTTGTCAAGCCACCAAAACAGTTGATCCTGAAAACATTTTTCCCCCACCTCCAGAAATTGGTAGCTGAAATACATTACACACCAAAAAAGTACAGCAAAACCAACCCTTCAAACAGTAATTTTCTAATATAATTTTTTAAAAATAACAAGCCTTATAGGAACTCATGCTCGACTATATTTTATTTATGCCTTTTGTCCGCCCAAGAAAGATTTTTCTGTTGGTAGTAAACAAATGTTATACACAACGTGCGGGTAAGTGTTTTTATTGTAGGTATGCAAATAAAATTTGAATTTTCGATTAAGTGATTTTACAAATTATTAACGATGATTTTGTCGATTAGCTCGGAGGATGCATTTTGGATGCATGATTTTAACTGAGTTACTTCTACCGACCGAATATTGTATGTACATATTGCAACCCAAATATCGGGTTAATATATTTACAATAGTTACACAATATTGAATTGGAATCAACATCTAAAGCAAGCCTCTCTCTTGGTCAGTATACTCCATATTTTATAGTTCCAAAATATTAATGTATTCTAGACCATTATTCGCCAAATCTAGAACTGTAAACCGAGCTCAAATTTCCGAATAATAGTTCATTGAGCATGATTTCCTCTATGTACTCGGTAGAACCTCAACATTTTATACTCTTTGTAGTATTCATATCAATTCATAAAATTGTACAAACTTTTATATTTTCCATGAATTGGCCCGTTCATTCATCATCCGAATTTAACGATTAGTTTATTCAAAATCTAAAGCATCGTAGTTGGTTGGTTTGTGCAGAGCTTAGAAATTTGTGATTTAAGCGGATAATTTGATTGTATACAACTGTTGTTGTTAGAGGTAGGCTGTAAGGAATTTAGACCGAAGGTGCTACAATATGTGCTGCCAATACTGTCAATTTGAGCATTGAAGTCGCCCAAAACTATTCTAAAGTTACATTGTGGAATTTTACTCAAGACTGCTCCTCTTGATCAGACCCCTCAGTCGGGACACGCTGTGATGAAACCTGAATGTACAAATATTGATTGTTAACATGTATTAAATCAGTACCAAATCGACAATATTTGTTGCTAATCAAAAAGCCGATGCCAAATTCATGTTGTCCGTAACGGCTGTAATTGACGATGTCATTGCCCATTAGTATTGTTTCCCTTGTAGGGAACCGATTTAAATATTAGAAAAATTCAAAAATTTGGTTTAATTTTAAATTTGAGTTAGGGAAGAAATGGAGATGTATTGGGACGAAAATTACCTATTTGAACCATTACCTAGGTTCTGGACAAAGAAATATCTTGAACTTGTTGCTTCTTTTAAGTCGATATCTCATATAATATAATGACGCATTGACGAATTTCAAAAATCATTGATGTAAGATTAAGAAGACGTGAAATTTATATCACATTCAAAATGCGAAATAGAAATAAAAAAAATGGCACAAAATGTAAAATAATTTTCATTATCAAATTCTAAAATCGCGCGCATATTTACAAAAAAAAACAGTGTAAATTGTTTCCCATTTTCATTGTGTGTGAAAAATCACTTCTGCACACATGCTATATATAGACAGATTGACAAAACGCGACAAAACTCAAGAAGAAAATTAATATTAATGAATTGTTACGATACGATTGGCACATTGTTTTACGCCTTTAGAAGAAGCAAATCCGCTGATTATCATCGCGATTAACTAAAATTATCTTATTGCTATTGTTAAAATATGCAGCTTGTAGTTTTTTATAATATGTATGTATGTACATACATAATAATAATGGAATACACAGAAAACAGACATGCGGACATACCTCATCTGAAATATCACCATAATGTTGGACATCTTCAATCTCAAGCCGTTCATCAATTTCTTCGCGTGAAACAACTTTTTTCTCTTTCGTTTCGCGCACCAAACCATCCGGCCGTGGTGCGACTCGTTTCGAAATAGTTGTACTATGATTTGGCGTTAGTTTATCGATTATTGGTAGATGGTCGACAGGTATATTTTCAATGGCGCGTGGGCCATCGACTTCGTCCGGTTCGTCAAGGTTGCGGCGCTAAAATTAATAAAAAATAAAACAAATTACTTTTAATATTGATACGAAAGCGATAAGTATGTACTCACTTCAGTTGTTTCACTTTCTTTCTTGTCCGTATCTTCTGTCGTATTGGTCGAAACCATTGGTCCAGTATCTTCAACCACTTTGCCATCTTCAAGAACTACCTGTCGTTTGACTCTTGTCTCAATTTGTCGTGTTGTTACTAGTTCGGTCTTCTTCTTTTTAATCCACTCTTCTGCAAAAAAATAAAACCAAATAAATGTAAGTAAATTAAAAAAACAAAAGAAAAAAATTCATTCGTGATGAATTTTTATTTAAGTCCCCTAAATGCTGATGATTTTATATATTTTATCAAATCCATGTATAAACATATTATCTTACATAAATTTAGGCGGATTTTAGTGCGAGCTTTTTTAGTTCCAATAACTTTCGCTTGGCTGTGTAAAATTTTATGCAATCTGAGTTGTGTGTTACAGAAGTATAAAAAATAAAATGTGTCGTGGAAAAATGAATGTTGCGTATTTAGTTTAAAACAAAAGGTAGTTTTCAGATTTCAGATATTCATACCAATTGTTTGTGTTTGATTATCGTTTAATATATTCTTACTCATGATAGAATCATCATATATTCCTACTCATGATTGGAATTGCGGTGGCTGGCAGAACTATAAAATAGCAGTTGTTTTAATAATAAATCACCCCTATATAGCCCGAAAACCCAATTGTTTTTTTTTCTGTACTATATAGGTATTACTTTCGAGTCCAATAATCTCTCCATATCGATTTTGAGAAGAGAGCTCACAGATTGTTACTGGATTCATTGCAAGAAACCCCGATAACCTATTCCTAACGTTAACACAACATTGTAACTATGCATCAAGGTCTTTTACACAAATGCACATATTTTGTATATGTCTTAAGACTCTTTTAATGATTTAGCGTCGCATACGTTCGTTTGAAAACTAGCGATACGTAGTATTTAGTATAATACTTCATATTATTTAGATCATTTTCTGACCAATTTGGATAAAAGCATCGATGATTTCCTAGCAAGTGGGAAGTTGTTATAGACAGAGCATAACCCGATCAATTTCCCGTAATCAAGCTTAACTTCGCTTTACCATACTGATTGCATTAACAGCTAACGCAATCATCTAGGTGGAAAGTCTCTTTTCATCAGTGCGCCCTAGATTTAAAGTGCTTCATCTGTGATACACGTTGACCCCTAAGAATCTTTAGTACACAAAAACGTTCTTTCCATTATTTTACATGAAGGTTCCGTGCCGATCATGAATGTTAGTCTAAATGTCTGAAAGTAATGATTCAATATACTTTAACTACGGATTATCTGACCATCGCCCATAATTTAGGTTGATTTATTGTATACAGTTACTGGCTCTTAATAGGGATAACAATCTTCAATGTTTTATGTATATGCCAGATACAAGAGTTCTTTTCTCTGTGCCAGAGATTTGATGACAAATAGAAAGTGTTGTGTTGTGTTAAATAAAACGATTTTGTTTCAGGTCGACTTTCGGTAAACAAGAATAAATACTTATTAGGATAAACAACAAGAAAAATATACAAGGGTACAAAAATTGGAAGGGATGGGATTCTATTTGGTAATTGGAAGATCAAGATCGATTGGATTGGTTAAAATATTTTGATAGCAAAAAAAGGAGTGCCATGGTTAAATAAATAAATGTTAACGACATTATTTTACATAGTTTTAATTTAGTTTTTATATATGTACGAAATTTGTTTATTCTTCATAATACTTTATTAATATTCGCAATTCTATTTCAGTTTAATTTTTGAAATTTTCCATTTTGTGTTTGTGGCATTTCATTTGATCAAAATTAAGTTGCCCTAAATTTTCTAGTTTATGTTTGTAAAAATGACAGCAGCCTATAGCAACGGTCAATTTTACCAAAGTGGTACAATTGTTAAATTGATCACGATTGCGATTGTTGTTCCACAATCGAAATTTCAAGCTATAAATTTTACCAATTTAGTATTTCATTTAGTGGCTTTAGCCGATTGAGATGTGAGTAAAATAGTAAAATTGTTAGAAACGATTCCACACAATTCTAATTAAGTTTTCTTTATTTTCTAGCGCACGGGGGTAAGCTGTATTGAAAACTGATAATTATCAAAATTTTCTTAATCTGGAGTGATTTGGATTTCTTCTCATGTAGCTGAAATAAACCAACATTTCGAAACTTTATTAATTTTAATTTTAATAAATTAAGTTTTATTTTTTACAATAATTATTTTAATTTCGATAGATTAGAATGTTGGCTGTTGAGCTTTTTTCTTACTAACAATCAAAATCATGTTTTACCCATCTTGTCGCCTATCTGGCCGAAAACAGGTTTAAAACCATTAGTTAAACATACATATATTTTTGTACGACATCAATGAAATATTTAAAGGATTACAGTATGAATTAGTAATTTAAATTTATATTGCGACTTTCCTTGGTAAAACTAGCTTACTATATGTATACATGAACTGAAAAGCTGTAATGAGTTATCATTATTAAATCTCGAAAATAGAATCTTTTATTAGGCGCCGTTTCTATTTTCAAGTCGACCTTACATTTAGTTTGCATTTCATAAGCAATAAAATTGACGAATTGTGCATTTTGAAAGAATGGATAAATTTTAAATTCGTGGTGAAATTTGAAAGGCTTATTAGCAACTGGTATTAAAATGGTATGGATATTACTTTTGTAACTGGTGGACTTTTGCTCTCTCGGTACAATCGGTGCAATTATATTATTAAAATAAGATGCACATACACCTTAACTCTAACTTTTCTAGTTTTCTTTGAAAGACCACATCGACGGTCGTCCCATTTCTCGTAGAAGGTATGGTTCAGCTCCCGAAGGGGCTAAATTAATGTAGATATTCTGGCTCGATCGTCTATTAAAGATGACAGCCTTCTTGGAAAATTCTTATATGGTAATGTCCTCTATACACTTATTTTTAATAGGAAGTTCCAGTTCACCAAGGCATATATGGGCTGTGTTATTATGTAACCCACCAGTTGTTTGGCGGCCGATGACTTACACATCTATCTACAATTGGATGCAGGATCATTAACATGATCGTTGTTGCTTAGCCTTTTCTCAAAAAGCAAGAGAATTGGAGATCGAGACAATGTATCGGAAGGCTCTTTTACTTGAATATTAAAAATGAGATGCCATTGTTAACCCATATGAGCTTTACTTAGTTAGTGACCCTTGGCATAAAAACCTCTTAAATTTTTTCAAACAATTTCCACCTCATCCTTACACATTCTATTTTGAGAAGCAGCTCATTTACAATAAAATGTACAGCACGAGGTGAAATAATATTAAAAATTAGGAATAATAACAATGGTAATAGAAATAAATTAAAAAACTACGTATTGCTCATCAATCATACCACTCCAAAAATGTTGACTTAAATAATTTTGCCGATCCTAACCTCTTAATTTCCTATGGAATTGAATTCCAAAGGGAAACTCCCCTAACATAAAATTTTTTGTTTAACGACCTACAACCATTTTTAGCCCAGAATTAGGCGGAAGTTAGAGGAATAAAACCTACTAAATATTATTTTCCTATATAGATAACAAGCCTCCTTAGAAATGAGAAGTTTAAAAATAAAAAGACAAACGCGAAATTCGTAAAAAATAGATAAACTACATTCTAAAACAAGACTAGAGTAGGCAAAAAAATGATCAAACTTCCTAATACCAAAAATAAACCTAGTACAAGCATTGAAACATCTTCGGAGGACATTCATATATTCTTGAAGCATACCGAATAAAACTATGTCACCGTAAATAAAATGAGGAAGAAGATAAGACAAAAATAATTTTTTCCTAAACTGACTATCAGAAAATCCTACTACTTTATACAAAGAACTAAGCTTGCCAAAGACCCTCTTACTAATAGTAACTAAATGGTCACTCCAAGTAAGAGTTTTATTAATAACTAAGCCTAAATCCCTAACAGTGTTTGAATATTCAATTAGCGAACCCAGCAGAAAAATACCAGGAAAGGACGCGGTATCTAACGGTTTTTTTTATAAATTATAATCGACTAAGATTTATTCGCATTTAAAACGAGCATGTTAGAGATCGGAACAACTAACGATATTACTTAAATTTTCATTTATCAGAAAAATATTCCTAATAATAGAATCCTGATCTAATCGACAATTTCTATAAATTTGAACGTCATAAGCGAAAATATGAAATGAACAATGTTGAACAGAGGATTCTATGTCATTGGTATAGTAGCAGCCCTGAACTCTGAGACACGCCGGAAATTACAGGAAGGAAATCAGATAAGGAGTTTGCAAGAAACTGCCTGAGAACGATTAGAAAGATAGTTAAAAATCAATTTGGCAGCAGAAACCGAAAATCTAAACTGCGATAAGAGTTTATCAAAAAGAATTCTATTATAAATAGAATCAAAGGCCTTAGAAAAATCTAACAAACTTAAAGAAGTTAGTTCCCTATTATTCATATTACGCCTAATATAACCCAGTAGAAGTGCTACGAAATTGTCTAAACACAGATTGGAAGAAACTATTAAACTATTGCTATGTATTGAATTTGATTTTTAACAACTATCTCGAAAGCTTTAGAGAGAGAACTTAAAATGCTAATTGGCCGAAAATGGGATAGCTCTAAAGGATAACTGATCTTTGGGATGGGGATTATATTGCTTAGCTTTCACTGATCTAAATAAGAACGTGAGGATAAAATTGAAGATATGTAACAAGTATTTTGAGTCGAAAGGGAAAATTCGCTTAACGGATTTTAAATTGACGTTATCCATTCGAAATTTCCTGAGACCACCAAGGTGGAGATTTTGCTTTTCAAGTAACCTTTCTAAGCGTAACGCAACTATCAAACACAAAACTAATATACGAGTCGAAAAATTCTATTTGGCTTGTTGCAGAAGTAAGGCACAAAATATCCTCCCAAGGAACCGAGTTGCAAACTAAGTAAATGCGGAAATTATCTATACTAGAAAAATCTCTAAAGCCAAAACTATTAGGTTTAGGTGGAGTGTAACAGTTCTGATTGAAAAAACAAATAGAGTTATTAGTAAAAGAGATGATATGATCGATAAGGGAATAAGAGGCTTGCGTTTGGACAAGAAAACGTTGGTGTCACAGTGTTGTGTACGGATAAATTAAGACTATTTAAAAGATTCAAATAATCCAAAGGGAAGCCGGAATTTCGGCAGATCGCCTGACAGATACATTTCATCGAATCTACAAGAGAAATAACTAAATTAACTTTCTAAGTCTACAAGTGATTTTTTAAATTGGGGAAACGGCCTCTTACTAGTTTTTGTTGGGTTATGGACGGTACCAAATAAGATTTTAAGACCATTAATTAAAACATTGACAAACAAAAACTCTAAAACCGATGCTAACAATTCTGAAATGGAAGAAGGTATGGTAACTAATCTAGCCTTAATGTGATCACCTGCAAAAATACATAAACCACCATAATTAAGGGGAGGTACCGCTCTTTCTTTCCTAAATATATCATAACCATTGATGGCCAAAGCTGAATTAGGGATATTTCGGTTTAAAAAGGTCTCAGAAAAACAAAGAATGTCCACTGAAGCACCATTAAAAATTGACGAATCTCGTCAATATTTGGGACTAAACTTTGCACGTTACTAGCTACATTTAACAATGACGTGTCGACTAACATAGATTTTAAAACTACATTGGGGTGGTTAAAAGACATTTAAAATTAATATCAAAACTCAAGTGTAAACACGACGCAACCTGATTCATGCACAATACTTACAAAGAAAGATAAGGAACGCTTCATCTAAAATGCGCGGGATTACTGGAAATCTTAAATGAAAAGAAACAAAAAACCACTCAAAGAAACAAATGCCAAGTTAAAGTAAACAAAGGAACACTATACTTAACCGTTGAGCCCCAACTTATGCCCCCAAAAATTGAATTTTTAATATTTTTTTTCTCGTCTGTCACGTCTGTCTAATACCCTAGACACACTGTGATTTAATAAAACCGATTAAGTGAATTTTGCGAGATTAGTCGCAGTGTGTCAAGCTCGATTTAAGCTAATCCTTTTGTTTTTGCATAGAATACTTAAACTAATTTAGCTAAATCGGATTTATTAAACCACAGTCGTCTGTCTAGGGTATAATACCCTAGACAGATTGTGGTTTAATAAATTCGATTTAGCTAAACTTGTTTACGTATTCTATGCAAAAACAAAGGGATTAGCTAAATCGAGGTTGGCACACTGCGACTAATCTAAAAAAATTCACTAAATCGATTTTATTAAATTGCAGTGTGTCTAGGGTATAAGGCTACTTAAAAACGATTTATCCTTTTTTACCATGAGGATTTCAGAGTTTTATTAATTTTTAGTTTATTTTTCAAAAGTAGTACTTTGTGATAATTGATTAATTTCGAGGTTGATTTTCAGAAATAGTCGGTGAAACCCAACGCAGATTTCCAGAAACTTTAAGCTCCAGCTGATCGATACTTTCAGAAATTGTGTTGTCTTGATTTTTATCCTCTTAATTTATAGGAACTTCAGTTCGGAATTCATACTTCAGAAACTGAAGTTCTGATCACCTCATGTGGTTTCAGTCCCTCATATTTTTTCTTGTTTCCGTGTTTGCATTAAGGAATCGCAAAATTGATGTGACGTGACTATAGTTATGAAAAATGACGTAACACGGCACGTCTAAGAGAATTGGAGAGTATAATTCTTTTGTATATTTCGCGGCAGAAGAGCTCGGACCCAATATGATTGTTAATGTTATATCGTATTGAGCTGTTTTAGGCACCGATAAATTCACAAGGAGTTGTTTTTGTTTGCATTATAGAATATTTCATTAAATTTGACAGGTAGATTACAGAAAAATTAGACAATTACAAACTATAATATCACTTTACAGTCATTTCGTTAAGTATTATTTACGGATATTTTTCTGAATTTCATAAATAAATTTCCCCTCGCAATTATTGATATTTTTAATTTGCAGAAAATTTTTCAGATGGGGTACCAAATTGACAAAACAAAATTTTCTCACGTCTATGTTTCCTCATTATATTAATTTTGCTGATTCGTAAATAAATTTTGAATTTTTTAAGATTTATGAGCCTTATTTTTGATTTTTTTTTTTACATATCTTGTAGTATATCATGGCATTTAGTTAAACACTGACAGGCACAAACAATGCAGTAGTTTTTACCGGCTAAACAAAATTGAATTTTTAGGGATAGAGTAAACCTAAAACACAAACAAATTATACGGATTGTTCTGCAAAAAAGTACGAAAATTTATTGGTCGGTCAATTTTCTATTAAAATTAGAATAAACTTCTCTCGATTTTTTATTATGTCCAACAATTTGATATTTTCAAAGCAAAATCCATAGTTCAAATAAAAATGATTATTTTCTTGAAATACTTAAATTGAGCAAAAATTGAAAATTCTTCCATTACCAGAAAGTGCAGAATGCTTTTCAGCAAAAAATATACCTAAAGTCACCTTTAGAATTATTTTTACCTTTGAATTCTAAAATGTTTCGATAACGAAAGGTTGGTTCGTTTATTCGCGTCAGCTGACAAGTACAGAAATGAATTTTAAAAAGTTGTAAAAAATAATTTGCTTCCGACACAAACTTATTTTTAGTAAATCCAGAATAATGTTTGTCTCCTCCCTTATTTACACACTATATATTTTTTCAAACCACTATCGCGACAGAAAGTTGTTTTCTTATATTGTTCATATATAATATAAACACGATCTGTTTACTACATCGAATTAGAATTTTTTTTACAGCTTCTGCCATTACATTAAAAGTAACAACCGTTTTATGTTCCATTTGGAAAATTTCACGTATGTATTTTGTATACCATATTCTAATACTCGAACTTGTATACTTATACGCGAAAAAGGAGAAAAACCAAATTTTGCTACAATCATTGTTATTGTTCACTTCATTTAAATAAATTTGTAAAGCTCAACATTTAAGTATTTCAACAAACAGAAACGGTTTGTGTGCTCAACATTTCTTAATGTTCGTGTTCTTACTATTAAATGTTGTATATTGTATAGGTACATTTGTATCAAGGTAAATAAAATTGATGTTTCTACATACAGAAACGAATTTACACAATTTCCAGGTGTTACTAATTACCTACCCATCATTTCTATCAATTATTTTAAAATTCAATTCAAATTAAATGATTGAATAATATTTGTAATAAAGTCTTTATAGTACTACCATATCTAATGACATAAGTCAATTCAATTCAATTAAGTCGTCATTAGTTTGATTTTAATTATATGTAGTTGGTTTAAGCAATTCACCTTCACGTTTCGTACAGAATACATAATATTAAAATATCTTTAAATTAATTCTATTAGCGCGGTTGTACTCGTAAATAAAATTTATTACCGGAAAAACTAATTACACACAATGCAATGCGAACACAAGTGCTTGTAAAAAAATGACTAAAGATTTAGGTGTATTCATTACGTATAGTACAGAAAAATACGATATTATGTTATGTTACGAAGATGCATTTTAATACATTATTATTGTGTAAGATGGTATTGTCTCACAATGATGATGTACATAAATGAGGCTAATTGATTATACTTTAAATTTACATCATAAAGTCATTTTTTAAATGGTTGTTAATCTGCTACAATTAACGCGATTTCCCAAGTTATTCAACCTAAGGATTTTAAGAAAGTTCGGCAAGTATTTCTACTACGTGAAAAAGACCATTAAAAAAATGAAATTAGAACGAAATACACTAAGCAACATTAATAATTGGCTTTTTGTGTATTAAGTGTAATCATGTAGTGTAAATAGTGTACTGTATCAAAACAATATAAAATATATTCTTCTGACAATTTTAAATTTTAAACATTAAGCAACCGCCTCATTAAGGACATTATTATCCTTCATCAGTGTTAATCTTTCATGAATTTTTCAGCCTTAGTTATAGTAAATGACGAACCCTTTTCAAGTATGTATAAAACCCAAAATATTTCCTATATCCTATTTAAGAAGCCATAATGCTTTCTTTTAAACAAGTGCAAGCTTAACGTTAATTAACCGGACGTTATTGTTCCCGTGGATAATAACCTTTATTATTAATAATAATAGCCAATAGTTTACTCAGAATCACAAGTCAACACGTTGAATCAAACGATAACCTAATAAAATTGAACGGGTAATTGGCGAAACAATTGTGGAACAATTGAATAAGAATCGTGGATCATAATCTGATAAACGGACAAAACGGTTTTATAACTGATCGAGGAATAACCAGTAGGATCCATTACATCAGTTTCATGACAAACCTCCAGGTTCCGTATATAAGCTTATGGTTTACGCACAAAATGTAAATTTCCTACATAACCATAAAATTTCTGACTGCTATTGAAACGATATTCGCAAAATATTAAATTGACTTTGTATTAAATGCTCTATAAGTTTATAATGAAAAATTAGTTGAAGTATAGCACTAAACATATGTTGAATTTGAGGACGGATAACTCGCCGCTATGTTTGCTTTTTAACATTATCTTTTCAGCCATTCGTTATTTCCGATAGCATCTATGTATTTACTTGCAAAAAATCAAGATGATTTATGCCCCGACTCACAAAAAGTAAAAGTTCTGTAGTTATAACCTTATACATAAATTGGTTACGCTAAGTTTTCTGCTCGAGCTCAGGTATGGAAAATTTACCTTTGACGTACGTTAATTTTGACGTACAATTTAGTTAGCTGATAGTACTAGATGCTAAATTTTGTTTACGATTTTGTTCAAAAATGTCCTATTCGAATGTCCTATTATCCTGAGAAACCGTAATTATCGAATTGAAAATTAAAAATTTCGCAGTTTCCAGGTCGGTTTTCGAAAGGTGGTTTCGTTGTCCTGATTTCTTGAAATTAAAAAATTCTTATCTTAAAGAGGAAAATTCAGGATAATCTAAAAACCTGCTTATCAATTGGAGATTGTTGGTTGTATTCAGTTAATATCCGCAGAAACTCCGAAACTTATTGAAACTGTGTTTTAAAATTTAGCGCTCTTTCATGTAGACAGCAGGCCATCGGTTGACTTTGAAATGTATCTTATTTTGCTTTGATGAGGAGGAGGGGGAAGGGGTATTATTTAGAATAACTAACAAACATTTATTAAAATTTCGTGAATGTATAAGTTTCCTAAACGGTTTTCAAAGGGAAAGCCGCGGTTTTTTGGATCGCACAATTCGAACCATCAAACTCTGATCATTTATATTTCAAAGAATTGCATTTTTCCTTAAACACTTGTTAAGTGTTTCAAAATTAATATAATTATGTAAAACAAATTAATTAACATTTTTTAAATACAAAAATATATTTTCGCCAAACACTATAGTCACATCAGATTCAAAATTTGCAACAATATTAAAAAGCAACCTTCCAAAACATAGTTGGTAGAATCTAATCGTTTCCATGAACAGAGTTAAAGTTACAGAAACTGTTTCTGACAACTAAAATTCTTTTTTTAGTTTTGACATTTTGGCAATAAATTTTGTATCACAACAAGTAAGACATTTTGTATGGCTGCTTTAATTAATTTGCGAAAAATTAATTAATAATATGCGAAACGCCATTTTGAATTTACAAGCAAAAAAATTACGGATTTACCATGTTACACTAAGTGGCGTTAAAATTGCATCTCAACTTAACTGTATTTCCAGGAAACGATTATCACTACTGTTTAAGCAAAAGCAGAAACTCTATTTTAAAAAAAATTGAATTAATCAAATAAACTAAATTAATTTAATTTACATGTCAATTATCCAAGTAATTGTACATGTTGATTTTATAGCACCTACGCATGTTAGTGTAAGTCGACCTTTAATTCGGCTTATTATAAATATAGCGTTTAATTTGCCGCTATAGGTGGTATAATTGTAATTAAATTTTGTAGTCAGCCCTTTTTTTTAAATAATTTTTTTGACAGACATGTTTTTTGTTTGAGTTACCGATCATTATTACTGTGGTTCTTCTCTGTTCAACATCAGTTGTTGTCCAATAATATATATACAGAGAATAAATTGGAACTTGTGGTTTTATTTTATATGCAATCTAACTAGGGTCAATTTTAGTATTACTAACGATCGTTGCGCAAACATTTTTTGGTGCCGAAACCCGGGAATTGTGCCTAAACAATATTCATCAAAATATAAAATAAACGTAAGTTCTATTCAACTAAATATACATACATAAAGCGGTGTAACCTGTTTACTCGAATCGTGCCATAATAAACAGTTATTATTGATAAATTAACATTTTTGTGAATTAATGTGTTAAACCGTTGTTGTGAGTAAAGTGGGTAAACCAAGTGACAATTAAATTAAACATATAATGTGCGGTGGTTGTGAACATTTAAGATTACCTATTCGTAGACTGGTGCTAGTGTGGTACCCCTTGGTCGCCTAATTTGTGAACTCATACAATCAGTGAACCCTTTTACCGTTACTTCTTAATCGTATTTCATATCGATACGTGACATTGTTATTCATTATCATTACTCATTATCATCAAAATGGTGGATTTACAATCTAATATACAAAAACGTGGTTCACTCAAGGGAACGGTAACAGTTATAAAGAAATGGGTCGACAAACTAATACAAGAGACGAATACAGTAGAAATATAAGCAGTAAACCGTGAACAAATCGAAACACGTATAGACAAGCTTGATGAGGCTTGGCATGATTTTCACGATGTCGACAATCTAGTAGTTTTGGCTGGTCAACCTTCTCAATCAGAAGAGTTCGCAGACAAGTATTTTGAAACGAAAGCTAATTTGAAAAGAATATTAAATATGCGTTCACTGAGTGTAAATCCGCCTGCTTCCCCGGCCAATCGTGGTAATCAAACTTAAGCTGAAGGATTCTTCGATCAAACAACAGTTGTGCACGGTGACGTTCGACTACCTCGAATTCAGATAGAACCGTTTCACGGTGATTACTCAAAATGGCGTACATTCGAAGATCAATTTACAGATGCATTTCACAACAATAATGCCTTATCACATGTGGCCAAACTTCATTACCTGAAAGGATTTTTAAAAGGTGAAGCTGCTAATTTGATTCGACATCTGCCATTGTGTGAAACGAGTTACATCGAAGCTTGGAGCAAGCTCAAAGACCGATACGATCGGAAAAATTATTGCTTGAAGGAATTGATTCAACTGTTCATGAATTAATCTACTGTGCAAAGTTCTAATGTGAAATCACTACGATCGTTGCGCAAACAACTACTATACGAAAGTTTAGTTTTAAACTCAAAATAATTACTATCCCATATCATGGAAGCATGGTAAAAGTATTTATCTCAAACGAATATGATTCGCTCGAGTTTAGGTTACCTCTATATATAGGATTAATGGTATGTGGCGTTTGGATCGATTTAAATACACCGGGTTGTCAACTGCTATCTGATCTGTGGTTGTAAAGAATAAAGCATAATAAGGTTTAGCTGAAGTAAATACGAAAGGAAGGATGTGGTAGGGTTCCTCGCAAACGCCGTCAAGCTAATATTGTACAGAGCATTGATCGCAGGTGCGTTACCATGTTAGGGTGTGTCCTCTGATGGGTAATTACGAAAGTCAGCTGAATAACGACATTCAAAAGACCAATCATGCTTATGATATTTGGCTATAAACACGATGCACAGAAGACAAAGTCGATGCGGTTATAATCTATGTATAAGTTGCGCTAAATATTATTATCAATAATAATGATGGAGTAACTGGGTTCATTACTTGTGCTAGAAAATTTAAATTTTACCCCGCATAATCCAGGCAATCTTTCTAGCAAAATAAACCACCCATCCCCCCCCCCCTTCCAGAAGACTTTTCGTTACCAATCGGATATCATCTATTGGTTTTAGAACAAATTAAAGTGAATGACCCCTGCAATCGAAATTTCAACGACATGTTAATCGAAACATTATAAATCACCTTTAAATGAATTATTTCTGATTCTGAGTAATAAATTCTCTTGGTATTAAAGGTCATGTCGCCCGCTTTGTGACAGTAACACTTTTCTGAAATTTTTGCATAAAACGATTTTGATGTAGAAATATGGCAATACAGTATAAGTACCTTTACACAAAACATTTATCTAAAAGACACAGGTGAAACAATTCGCCATTTCGCCATTAAATAATATCACGCTATGTGGAAGAAGATGAGAAGAGGGATTCCGTAGGAGAAACGGAAAATGTGGAATTCAGTATTAAATAATTTAACATTAATTGTGAGTCTGTGATTTAGCGGTTTGGGGTGTAGAGGATTCATATTGTCATGACCAATAGTGATATTGAGGAAGAGGTCTCCGAACTTAAGAAAAAGCGTGACATCTTTTAAGAACTGGCCCTGCTCAAAATAACGGTAAATGGTTTGTGAAATGTAAATGGTTTTGGTGACGTACAATGAACGCTTTGTGGGAAAAGTCTCATTTAAGGAGTCGGATAGTCCTAACTTTTATTGACAAAATAATTTAATGAAACAAAATATACAAATTCTGTTAAGTTTTAAGTAAAGTGGGCTTAAGTTAGTGTAGCATTTGTATATTCAAAACACATTCTAGACGTTATCATTACATATGAATTATTTTGATAACTTTTGAACCGCCAGTCAACAAATTTTGGAACTATGATACTCGATCCGAAAAGAATATATAGAAAACATATAGATTTTTTTAAAAGAGAAATCTTAAAATCTACGAATGACACCAGATTGAATTCTTGGACGTAGATGGTAGTCAAGTTATATTTTGTGCATGCCCTTTACAAATCGGAAATTTTACGGTTAAAGAGCAAATTTTCACGTATTGTAATTAGGAGCATATTGAAAGGCCAATTTTACAAGTTTTAATTAAAATAGGCCAAATAACTGAAAATTGGAATTTTGGGAAGATAATATTTTTGCATGCACTTCGGAATTAGAAAACTATTGAAATTCAATATTAAGGAATTTATAAAACTAGAAATTCAATTTTAGATGTAGAAAATAAATTCAGCATTATTTATGTATGTTTACGGTGGGCTTTAACCAGATTTTAATAAGATTCGGGTACTAAATTTCCACTTGGGGATGAATTCCCTATGTATTGTGGAATCATTATCGATCCAAACGAAAAAAATCCGGTTGGCACTTTAAATTAATTGCATGTTTACTGTTATTATTACTATCCCATATCGTTGGCGAAACTCGCTAAATGTGTATGTTCACCTTTAACATTTTTGAGTTTCTAAAATATCGCAAAAGCTGAATGTTAGCGCAAAATGTTTAAGGGAAAACACTAGGAAACTAAATGTTGACATGCATTGTTGGTTTTAAGAAACTTTTATTTGAAGG
The DNA here is from genome assembly GCA_958295665.1 of Tipula vernalis. Classification (NCBI taxonomy): domain Eukaryota; kingdom Metazoa; phylum Arthropoda; class Insecta; order Diptera; family Tipulidae; genus Tipula; species Tipula vernalis. The sequence goes on from OY282560.1 coordinate 259,659,755, forward strand.
TTCGGGTACAACCAAATTCTCACTTGAGGATAGTGTAATTTGGAGTTGATGTTGACCAAAAACAAAAAAAATCCACTTGGAACATTTTTTAATTGAATATTTATTAACTATGTAAAGTAAAAGGAATATTTCAAACAAAAAATATAACAGACCATGTGAATTACACCAGAATTCATCTCCAAGTTCGAATTTGGTGGTACTCGAACCTTCCAATAAAAAGTTAGTTAATCAGTGCATGCCAACAATAATTCACTTTCCAAGTGCTTCCCTTAATCATTGGTTTTTATGATATTTTAGAAACGTGAACTAAGAAATTTCCAACGACAGTTTGACTACTCCCTGGTTTATAATGTACTAATAGAAGATAGGATTAGTGTTTAGTGACGATTAATCTGTTGAACAGTGTGTAAGGACAGTTAGAGATTATCATTAATTTATAATCTCGTTACATCCATTTAATTGCCGACACATATTTAAATTTTATCGCGTATGCTATTCCAAACCCTCTTCAGTTTTCATAATTATATCAAGATAAGCTTTTAAATATTTTCTAATTACGTTAATATAATTTTACAAATATCTCAACGATCTATCTACTTAAAATCACTTAAATTTAACTACACACCCACACTAATAAAAAAATAATCAATCCAGTATAAACTTTTCTTAAGATTTTTTATTTTATTTTAACTTTTTCTAATTCAATTTAATTAAAAAATTAGAAAACAAAAAATTTATAATTTTTTTCTAAACTTTTAAAAAGTTTTGTTGATAATAAACAGTTACAATAACAAAATTTCATCGTCAATGTAATCAACTTTAATGAGCTTTGAGATTGTTTATATATAATAAATTGTAAGTATGTATGTATATAGATTCTATTGAAATTAAGATTAAGAGATAAAATAAATAAGAAAACTCACCCTCTTTGGTAATAGCATCTCCATCATCATCATCTGTTGTTGTTCCAACTTGAATCTGTGAAACAACATCATTTATATTAATACGAGTGACATGACGTGTGAAATTTGGTGGTGGTGGTGGTTTATTATAAAATGCACTTGGTTTTTTTGTATTAGCTGTAGCACCTTGGTTAGTGTTCTTATCACTGATAATAATATTATTGTTACTATCGATGAGGTATGATGACTGGTGATGTTGTGACAAACCATCATAATTATCGTCGCCATTGTATTCGGATGGCCCCAATAACAATATTACGACCATTCGAATAACAAAAGCTGCGAATTATTAGAACACTATTAACAAACGGTATTTAGCACTAATTTGATGCAATATAATTTTTTGTTTTAACTAAAAGTCTTAAAAGTTCTAAATATTTCCATTTTCACGTGGTTTTTTGGTCGCCCACTAACCCCCAATTGTATTAGAGTAAATCAATCTATGAAAAAAAAAAAATATTATCGTGAATTCGTGAATATGATTTTGGTTTTTCATTCAAGTGTTTTTACACCATTTGGGATGATTAAGTCGATTAATTTTAGCTAAGTCATTACGTGATTATTTTTAAACAAAATACAGTATGAAAGAATGTTTTGAATATTTCCTGTAATTAATCACTTTGATATGCTGAACAGCAGCAAATAAATCATCTCTAATTTCGATTTCATTTGGCGCCTAGCCTAGGTACAAAAATATTATACGAATAATATTAGGTTGAATAAATAGCGCGTCTAACACGTATTTTGTACAATTTTTTTAATCAACCTAATCTCAGTTTCCTTCTTCTGCTGCTTTTAAAAGTTAACAACCAAAAATGAATGAAATAAGTCACGATTTGATTTAGAATTCAGACGGCATTCGTCACGAAATTCTATTTTTTGTATTGTTATAATGAAATTACTTTGGGATATTTGGTTATATATCGTTATAGTTATATATACTGAACATTTTTTTATTGTCTTCTTCTATATACATATAAGTAAGTATAATATTATAGAAAGACACATTACATTGCTTGTCTATTATTAAAAAAACTACTTACAATTATTTTCTATTTTTAGATTATACTGTCTAATTTGAAATTCTTTATGGCCATAAGATCAAGTCAGTATTCAACAATATATAACTCATACTCTTCGAAAGTATATAACCGCATTGGCATTTTACCATTTATTTAGTTGTGTAAAAGACGTGAAACGGCGCGATAAATCTAAACATATATGTGATTTTGACATTAGAGTCCATTGATTTCTTTACATAATAATTTATACATGCTGGAGCAAATACAGTATTAGATAATAAATCTAATGTCAAACAATAACCCCGCCGTACAAGTGTTTATGGGTTCCACCTTTATTCGAAATGATATAAATGATTTTTATTTGATTTAATATTTTAGGAACATTATCTCAAGTTCAATTTACTATTTGACTGCTGTTTGTAGTAATTAATTTGTAAGAATAACTTGGAAATATATCAGACCTAGAAACCTCAAGCATAATTTGTACCTTATACCTTGAATTGAAAATACATAACGAAAAATTCTTATGCATGTATGCTACATTGTGTATGTTGTATACACATGTATGGTGTATACATAACATAGTATATAAAAAATAGCTGATGTTTATAATCGAGCGGTCTCGCTTGCTCCCAAGATTTTATAATTCGTGACCTAATAAGGTACATATATATAAATAATGTTTATGTTGGGCGAAATGAAAAATTTCGTATTTCGTGTACATTATGAAAGAGAAAAAAAGAGAGTTCATGAATGAAAGGAGCAAAGGGGTAAAAGCGTCGTGATAAGTGAAAAGGGGTTTGGACCGCAACCGGCGCACAGTGGGTCTGGAAATCAATCAAAAAATATGATCGTTGCATTTCCAGTTAAATACGTCATTTCAATCGAAAATGTAAATTGCTTTACACTATTATATATAGTCATCCGTGACTTTTTTCTTCAAGAATACTTTTTTTTTACTAATAGTATGATTTTAGGTACCGAGTCAACAATCTGACCCCATCGGTTTCGAACCAGAGACAGCTCTTCGTACTATCCTAGGCAACCACAAAATACTAAATCGTTGTGCGCCTACCAAAAGGTCGCTCAACCTTTCAGAAATCGCTGCATTGTTCGTTTGGGATCAGGACGCCTTTAAGTCCTATAATTGTAAGTACCAGATCAGTAATTTATGTTAAATCACACCTAACTTGATATGTGGCATAACCATCGCATTCAAATATATCACTCGCATGACGCTTCTCCCGGATACTTCTATCAGGAGTGAAAAGAGATGCGAAATATTTGAATCTGTTCACTCACTCAAATGTGTAGTTACCATTTAAAAAGCCAATTGCGCCATGGTCTCTAAAACCAGAGATAATATATTTCATTTAAGACTTGTTTATTTTGAGACCAATGGAAGCTGAAAATTTCACTAGTAGGATCAAGTAACTCCTTCACTCGTACAATCATGCAGATATCATATATATTTCAGTATTGATGAGATGAGAAAAACAGTGTCGACGGCAAAGCATTTTCTTGTCGAACACCGAAGCTAATTACAAAAGTTCTCGATAGCTTGTTCTCAAACTGCAGCTTGCTATTCCAACATATTTTGGGCATGGTTAAATTAATAGATAAGTTGATCATTTAAGAATTCATTTCTTTTCTCGAAAAAAAAAACACTTGGAACTGATTTGACAAAAATTTAAAATTGTAAACTGAACTTTATTTGTAAATTATTTCTACTCCTTCTCCTAATAAAAAATAGAGTAAAAATTGGAAAATTATGCAGAAACTTACTTTAGTTATAGCTCTACTATAGCGCGGAAAAACAAAGCGGTTCTTGCTATGAGAACCGCTAAGCGAATTTTAAGACGGCAAAAAACTTGAGAGTAGGAGGTTGACGTTTTGAAAGTACAACAATCAGCAATGTCCACAATTCGCGTAAATTCTTCAAAGGAATTACAGGTTACTCCAGTTCGGGACCGAGATAGAGACATTCATGTTAATAAATATCGATACATCAAATTAACATTTTTCCGATCTGCTTAATGTCCAACGTAAGTCACAGATTGTAGATGAATCTCTTGAAATACAGAACGCGGAGACATACGTTGAGGATCCATCCCATGAGAAATTCACACAAGCCATGCCGAGCTGACTCCCTACCTGTAAAAAATCTCTAATCTTAAAGCTACTCGTAGCTCTCCAAGAAGCTCGATGGCCTAAAAGTAGAGACTATCTGTCCCAAGGCTATCCATTGCTTTACAGTGGGGATTACTTCGGTAATCTTGGTGTTGGTTTCCTTCTTAGGCCGCATGTCAAAATGGGTGTCTTCAAGGATGTCTTAGACTTCAAATCAGTCGATAATCGGTTATGTACATTTAACTTGCACATAAAATTAGGCGACCTGCAGCCTGATTCTCTAAAAGATAAGATAATGTGTACATGGGTAAAGCAGCCGTTTACGTTTATCTTGAGAAAAGTATTTTATGTGTCCGTGATGATATAATAAAGTACTGGAGGCAACTAATAAAATACGAACTAGTTATAAGTCACAACTATCACAGACTTCATTTAAAGCACGGCTAGAACGGCTTGCGCGCCTTTTTTGCCGAAGTGTATTTATTTATATCGTGCTACGTCAACTGAAAAAATAATTTTCACAATTTGGTCTGACATTTTTGTATGTTTTGAATGAAATTCATTCACAATAAAATAAACAAGTACATCGACAACTTGTTTTTACTAGGAAACCGTTAGCCTTTAAAATGGTTAGAGCAAGCAAAATCAATTTTCTCTTTGAGGGTGCTTTGCTTATATATAAAACCTTAGCTAAAAGTAAAGTCTTTGGTAATTTTCCAATAGAAAAACTAACGGGATATTCCTTTAGAAATGCTTGTAAAAATGTTATCTGATCCACGTCTCGTTTTTCTATAGAAAAATTGGCAAATTATTTAGTGTCGACAAGTTTGATCTCCAAATTTCCACATTTAACAAATCGTAAACAAATCGATGAAACCGGTTACTCAAATACACAAATTTGTAAAATAGATGTCATAAAAACAAATTTAACACTTGTGCTGAATTGCTGTTCAGTGATAAAGTTTACGGCTGAATATAATATTTTTACAGAATGCGATTTTAGTCAAATAAGATAAATTTATGTGTGTAAACTTTAGATGTGTAAAACTTTACACTTTACCTTATTTACACATTATCTAATTTTTTAGAGAATCAGGCTGTTGAAGATAATTTGCGTACAAGCGCCTACTGAATTTACCCAACCCAACGAAACAGGCTCATTTTACAATAATTTGGTTGACCTGATCGGATCTGTACCTGAGTATGACATCAAACTGGTGATTGGATCTGCCAACTGTCGGGTTCGACTGGTCTATGTAAAATCTTATCGGTCAGCTTACCCTTTGACATTTGTAACAGTAAAGCATTTTACAGATGCGGGTCGTTAGCCCAGCGATCCAATTGTGTAGTCGCCTCATGCGACAAGCAATGGATACAGAGAGTGAGTACGTTTTCCAAATAAAAATCGCATACGTATGGGTTAAATAAAGCAACATTGAAATTATTAAAAGTTTAATATATATTGCTTATAATTCGCTATATTTTGAGTACGTTTTCTACATATGGAAAGTATAACATAATGTATAATTAGCAATTCAGTCGCTGCAGTAGCGTCAGTCGAAAATAAATATTTCATAATTTAAAATTTCACTCTTGTTATGTTTTAACGTGGTTTGACAATTAACGTGGGTTGAAAGTCAAATTGGTCCGATTTGGTTTCGGGATAATATTAATTTTCAGGAAGTTTTTTAATAGGCAAATTTCCAAACAGAAAATGGCGAAATGATGAAAATAACTTTTTAAAAAATTCTAATTTGGACGATCGTAGAATGAAAATAAATAGCAATCTTTAATCATGAACTTTTTCTATTCTCAGTATGAGAACGTTGGAGTAATCTTCTAAATTTAAATTTTTTAGCTTGCTCCATTATAAAGAGATAGGTACGTTAAATTTCGCTTCTGCGTTTTTCGGTACATAAGTATTAAATCATTTAATTAATTCATCACTTTCGCTGTGAGTAGTTAGAGGTGTGCATACGCAGTGACATATAGTGACTACAGAAACTTGAGATGACGGCAGTTGATGAAACTGCTGTATGTTACAGACGTCATCCAGATCACAGCATGTCTCATGAAACGACACCAAAATGCGTAAAACAAACAAATACCAAATTTAAATTTTCTGTCTAGTTTCGTTTTGAATCTGCCTCTTCATACTGGTACTGTATTCGTCATATTGTTGTTGCTTTACAACATTTTTGTTCAATATTTTAATAACTGGACTAATTTTTAGATCACCATTTGTAGACTATGCATCAAGGAATGCAGCTAATAATTTGACTAATAATTTTGTAGAAATTTTATTAAACGAACGATTCGTTTGGATTATGATTTTTTAACTAGGTAATTTAGAGGCATATTCCTTGTGCTAGCCAAACCTTTGTCATCATTGTTGGTAAGGGCCGATATTGGCCTTTGAGGGTTGAATGCAATTTCAAAACACAATTTTGTAGAACTATTATAATTCATTCATCCATCTTCACCTCATTGTAATAAATACACTTAATTTAGTACACATAAAATTATCAGATGCATAAACCACTTTTAGCCAATTTCCTCACCAATAATGTTTATTACAAAAAAATTAATTGTTTTCTTCAACCGTTGTCTCTTCACTACGGGGTCAACATCATTGCAATGTAATTTAGTAGACTGTATAGTAGTGACTACAAAAATTAAAGTAACAAATTTTTTCATTGTGAATGCTCTGTTACAAATCATCAAAGGTTTATAAATACGAAAACTGCTACTATAACAGGAGTTATAGTTTTTAGTTAATCTGTGTACAAAAACGTTTGTTTACGTTTTTTTATATGAAGTTTTATTAAAAACAGGTATAATAAAATTGAGATAAAGTCTAAAGTTATAATAATAGTTTACAATAGATTAGTACATGTACTTGAAAAGGAAATAATCCATAATCCTTCAATATTCATTAAAACTATAAATTAAAACAGCTAATTTTGACATATTTACGGCTGACTTACAAACCAAAGTTATTAATAAATTTATATTTTTCGAAGCAACTTTACCAACCTTCTCGTTATTTTCTATTTTAAAATACAAAATTTTGCCCTAACACCATATTTTGCTTGCTAATAAATTTCTAAAACAATGGGCATATCCTCATAAAATACGAAAAATTACTTCATTTTTATTTGTAGTTTTCTTGGATTGGTTAAGGGTCAACGGATTATTTTCAAATTATTAGAACCATATTTAGTACACAGGTAAAAATTAATTTTTAAGTATCCAATTTATTATGGGTACTTAAAATATAATTTTACTTGTGTACTAAATATTATAAGTGCTAAATTTAACATGTACTAATTTGTACTAAATTTATTATATTTTTTTAAAAATTGTAACACCCTCAGAACTGCTCCTAGCCTAGTTATGTCAAAACACCAAATGAAAGAAATGAAGAACTATAGTGATAGAGTATAAGAACTATAGAGAACAATTTATCTTTTCAATATTTTGAGCTAGCTCTGCTAGAAATAGTAATTTTTTTTAAATACAAATATAGCTAAATATTAGGAATGTTAATTTTTTGTAATTACATAAATAATTTGGTTTAAAACACGTAATATTTATAAGAACAATTGTAAATATAATATTTTAGTGAGCCAACGCGTTTAAAATTTATAGTGAATTAAATAAATTATCACTGTTCAAAGTGGTTCTAATAATGTGATCACCCACTGTAACCTTTAATGTTTTTTGAAGATAATTGTAATTAACAATTTTGCAATTTTATTGAACTTGTTTTTACCGAAACTCTGTATAAAAAAATGTAAACAAACAAGTTTGTACTCGAACTAGCGCCTCTTGCGAAAATGTATGCGAAGGTGATGTACTAAAACATGGTCTATAAATTTAGGCCTTAAATATCACGTAAGAAATTAAAAATAAAGAATAATAAATAATACGGATTACCAATGTGAACTGAATCTGTTACTTCAATTTTAGTATGCTGTAAAACTACAAAGTTACTTTGCAAAGATGTTGACCCTATAGTAAAGAGACAACGGATAAATAAAATGTTACATTTTTTTGTACTAAATATTACAGGTGATGAAATTGGCTACGTTTAATAAATTAGGTGTATTTATTATAATGAGACATCTTAAAAGAATTATAGTAGTTCTACAAAATTGTGTTTTGAAATCGCACTCAACTTTTAAAGGGCCAATATCGGCCCTAGCCAACAATGATGACAAAGGTTTGGTTAGCATATGGAATAGACCTCTAACGAATCGTTCCTTTAATAAAATTTCTACAAAATTATTTTCTTTGAAATCATAATTTAACTGTAAAACGACATATACCGTTTTTTAAGGACACTTAAATAATAAATCAATTAAAATTACTTTAGTATCGAATAAACACGAATTTGTAATATTTTTTGATTTGCTATAATTTAATTAAAGCTTGACTTTTTAAAATACTTTTCTAAATACTACTCGATTGTTTGAAATAACACTCAATTTTCCTATAAGAATTTGTTTTATCAGTGTAATACTAATACATTGATAAATCTCTGGAATGTCTGGAAAAATTCACACTCGTTTAAAGGTATATACATATCGCAATAATAATTTGACAATATAAAAAAATCATACATTAAAATGAGATACAATATTTATATGTTTGAACTTTCAATTTGAAAGCTTCAAGCACTTCACATTCAATAAGTTTTATTTTATGTTCTCATATAATTTATTCGTGATTTGTTAATTATACTGGCGCGGATTAACAAATCTTGAGAAACAATATAAAATGTATATCTATCGAACCAAATTAGTCTAGATTTCGATCTCAATAGATGAAATGCACTTGTAACTAGACGGACTCAATATTTTCTCAAAATACTTTCAAAAACATTTTTTTTTTATAATGTTTATGTAATATTCAATAAATTCTTAAAATGGGCAAAATTAGTCAATAAGTACGTAAGTAAATCCAAATACACATAAGATTTTAGTAACAACCACACCACACCTTAAACAATTCGTTACAATTTTAAATAAAATAACAAAACATTGTTTATGTAAATATACACACAAACTGAAAGGTTTCTTTATGAGATTTGAGACGAATCGAATGGTAATTAAGAGTGTTATAGGCATAAAATTCAGTTAATGCATACACGCATAATAATAATGTTTAAAATATTTTACACGTTTCGTTTTATTGACGTGTTTGAATTTTGAAAATGATTTCAATTACGTTTAAGAAAACATGAACTCAGTGGACACAAACTAGCACAAACAAATCCTACAAACTTTCCATTATCTCCTTACAAAGAAAATTAAAATTTCATAACGTTCTCACTTCTCAGACGCTCGTAATTCACATAAATCACATCTACTGTCTCTACTCGTCTACGGATGATATGAAGTATATGAAGACAAGAAAATATTAAAAGCAATTAAATGAGTTCTTTTATTACTTCCGCAGACTTGAACCAAAACTCTGTAGAGTGTGTTTATAAGAAGAAAAAAATAATTGAAAGAAATTGCTACGATGATGATGACGATGAGTAATAAAAGTGTGTGAAACAAACAGTAAAAAAAAATTTTCATTTTGCTTCTTCTTTTTCTAACTTTTTAATTATTTTAATTTTCTTATTGTTGTGCAATAACAAAATAACACACAAAGTGTAACAAAATAAAATAACAAAGACGGTAAAATTAAACTTGCTAATATTTTAAAAATCGGTCTGTAGCACTAAATGAATACAAGGCGTTACCCACATATCACAGAAGGAAAACGCTTTGTACATTGGTATTGTTTTTAACCAACATTATTTTGTTATTTTTTTTTTTTTTTAGCAGTAAACGATAAAAGTGAGGTCACAAAAGCGTTTGCAATTTTCTACAATATGATTCACTTTCTAACGTCTTAAATTTTGTTAATTGTTTGGTTAAGCGCGCGCATTACTTGTCAACTTAAAGAGAATTGAATTCAAACGCAAACGAATTAATTATGGCAACAAAAATGTTTGCTTGTTGGTTACTGGAGAGAAAGTGAAAATTACTGACCTGGAACGAAAGTATTTTTTTGTTTATTTTTTGGTAATTAACAATGCGGGATTTATTTTTTGAATGAAACATTACGCATGATGACAGGTAGCAAAAATTTAATTGCAAAATTAGTAATACAGTTGTATAAATAATTTGTTAATAAAAATTATTTTCGGTAGTGAGATAAAATTGTTGTAAAATGCTAACAAATTATTTTCTACTCTTTATTACATATTTTTTAAATTTTTAGAAAAAACTAATTGAAACTAATTTGATTTTAGTTTTTTAAACCTTATATAGTGCGCGCAATTCGTTTAGCCCAATTCATTATAAAGACAATATTGTATACATTTTTTTAAATTTTATTTTAATAATTATTATAAAATACACAATTCAAAAAGTCACACAATTTAACAAAAAGTTAGATTTATTTAATTCATTTTAAATAAGTGTCAGGTTATTTTGATAAAAAAAACAATGTTTTTGGTGCGAAATTCGTTTAACCCTATCCCACCCTATCCCATTTTAATTTGATTTTTCTTAGTGTTTTTCCTTATTTCCTCGCTTTAGTACTTGGTATTGCCTCCATTCTTTTGAATGACACTGAAAATCCGTGACGGCATTGAATTGACCAATGTGGACAATACATCTGGTCCAATTTTTTCCAAACAGCCTTAATTGCTGACTTTAAGGAAGCTACTGTATCATACTATTTATATTTCATTCTGATAAACTTTACGTGAAAGTATTCCCCCACAGATTTTCGGTTGGATTTAAATCCGGACTACGTGTGCTGGCCACTTCATTAATGTAATGTTTCGATCATCAAACCATGCACGCGATAATCTGCTTGCTGGAACGTCATATCGCCTGGCATAAAATCTTCAATGAACGGTATTAAAACACCATCTAAGAGTTCGATGTATCGTTCTGAGTTCATTCTTGTGGAAATAAAACATATTGGTGTCTTTGCGGTGGATGAAAATGCAGCCCATACCATTACAGTTCCTCCTCCAAAGTTCCTACTCATGAGTGGGGGATCATTTCTCCTTAAATCATGCCAATAGTGTGAAAAACCGTCTGGGCCATCCAAATTAAATTTTTTCTCATCAGAAAAAATGAATTTTTCGGCAAATTCTAAGCGAGCATCCTTATCAGATTTGTAACGTCCGTTCCATTTTTACTCTCATCACTGTATCTCATATTTATTGATTGTTATTTCAGATAATTTTTTTATTTTATTTTTGATTGTTCACATATGATGATTATTTTATTCACCGGCCGATCGAGGGACTGTTTTTTGTTTTTCAATTACATACAGATAATTCATGAATTCTTGAGTATTTGAATTGTTTTTTTTTGTTCGTTTTGGCAAACATGCAAAATCTTTCTTTTTTTCCGCTAATTGCGGTTTCCCATGAGGTGATTTATGGATTTTAAAAATTGAAAAAAAAGGAGATGATCATTAGGTATTCAGATCTCAAATGATAAAATTGATCTAGCAGAATAAAGGTCGATTTATATTATCAGTCCCTTTCAGTTCCTACTCGTATCGTGTCAGACAAAAAAAACATTGTTACATATATTTTCTATAGGAGTATTTATATTATCCTTTCCTATCCGTTCCTACTCGTACCGACACAGACACATATTGTTGAAAAGAATGTTTTGTCTGATATTTGAAGGCGAAAAAATACGAAAGAATAACGAAACAAACAAAAATTGTAAATTGCTACTAAAAGATTTTTGTATTTTTGTGTGTTATCTTTACTCTATACGTAACCAAAAGATACGAAGAAAATGCCTGAATTGAAAGTTACGGATAGTATAAATTGATGATGTCTGACACGATACGAGTAGGAACTGAAAGGAACTGATAATATAAATCCACCTTAACCCATTTGTTCCCGATGTATGATATATCATACGCAAATCGCTACTTTTTTAATCTCTTCTCTTTCGAATTCTATACATACATATTTCTTTTGCTCTCTCTCTCTCTCTCTCTCGAATTGTTGATAATGGTGTAAACTAAAAAAAAAAAAATAGAAAATCTAACGGAAAAAAATGGTTCAGTGTTGTTTTGATCGTTGTTTAAAAAATTATTCGACAGCGCCATCATAACAGAAATTTGTTCTCAAACCGTTAAATATGCCCAATCTAAAGGTGCAATAAACTTCGAGATAATAGAAGAAGAAATGTATAAGTTTATTGGTGTTCTTTTATTGTCTGGATACGTCAAGGTTCCAAATCGTAGAATGTATTGGGAGATGCAAGAAGACGCGTTTAACATAATGGTTTCCAATGCCACATCGAAAAACCGATTGAATGCCATTATGCAATATTTCCATTTAAATGATAACACCACCATTGACATGAACGATATTTTATATAAAGTTCGGCCACTGATTGATCATTTAAACAACAAGTTCCAGCTCTACGGCAAACCATTGTGTACTGCATTTTCAATTGATGAAGCAATGGAACCGTATTATGGCCGCCATAATCTAAAACAATTTATACGAGACAAGCCAATTAGATTTGGTTTTAAGTTTTGGTGTCTAAATACAAGCACGGGCTATCTTTTGAAATTTATACCTTATACTGGTAAGCATTTAACATCCATAAACGCATCCAAATCCGGAAGAGATACAAGCACACCATTAGGTGAAAGCGTAGTAAAAACTTTATCAGAAAATATAATTACTGAAGGATCTTCGATTTTTAACGACAATTTTTTCACTTCTCTTCAATTGCTAGAAGAGTTCAAAAGAAAAAAAATTAACATCGTGGGTACAATAAGAAAAAATCGTATAGAGAATGCCCCGCTACTGGATTTAGAAAAATCGGAACGAGGGTCTTCCTGTGCGATTCAAGATCGTGATACAGAAATCACATTGATTCGATGGCACGACAATAGGCAAGTCACTATGGTGATGAATATGAATGATACCGATATAGTATTATAAGAATCAACTTGCACCCGGTATAGCGGCATACAAAAAAAGAAAGTGACTATACCTCAACCAGAACTAATAAAGCTTTATAATGATGGAATGGGTGGGTTTGACTTATTTGATCAACAAAGGGGATTGTATAGAATAATAATTCGCTCTAAAAAGTGGTATTGGCCTATTTTTCGGTTCATGTTAAATGGAGCAGTCACTAACGCTTGGTTTTTGTACAGAGAGGCACATCCAAATGTCCCACTCTTACAATTTACTAGAGAATTGGTTCGTTCATTACTTACCGAGCATATTCAACAAAAATTATATTCCATATCTTCCAATAGGCCAGGTCCCAGACCATCAAATAGTAGTATCTAATTTGACGGAATGGGACATCTTATTATATATAATCCAACTCAAAGAAAATGCGCTTTGTGTAAAAAATGTACTAAGTACATCTGCGACAAGTGCAATATTGGGCTACATCCCAAAGATTGTTTCAACAATTATCATATAAAACAATGAACTTACAAGCCTAATGAAATGAATTGTGATAAGAATTATTATTTTTTAAGCTTTAAAAGAATTATATATACCATATGTTTTATTTATATTATTATTTATGTTATATTTATCATTATAAACTGAAATAAATAAATAAAAAAATTGAAAAAATAAAAATAACTGTTTCTGCCCATTGAATGATACATCATACCAGCCCCTGAGCCCTATTCTCAAGCCTTTTTTATTATATTTTTTTTCAAAATGATATTTTTGAACTTGAAATGTACATGAATTATGAATATCAGTAAAATGGGGGTACTAGAACATAGTTCAGGTTTGAATGGGATAAAAATACATTAAGTGTAAAAATTACAAAGTTAACTTTATAAAATGCATCAACTGTTGTGAGGAGTCTTCAAATAATAAATTAATTGTGCTAATAAAGGAACATTATATGTAAATGATAAAAAATTTGAACTTTCTGAAAAATATTAATTTTCTGTGCTGTGATTTCAATTAATAAATTGTGCTAATAGAAAAAACATTATCTTTAACAATTTAAGTGCGTTCAAAACTATAGAATTATGTTATCGAATTAGTGATAGTCTAATCGGTGTTTAACTTTCAAACATTATTGATTAATATAACAGTTTTAAGTGTGAACATTAAAGTTTCAAATTTTTTTTTCTACATTATTCAATTTGGGTCTATGAAATTATATGCCACAGCTAAGCAAGTTATAAATAAGTTAATTAGTATCTAACAATAAAACATGAACATTCTGTGTACTGTAATTTAAGTATTTGATGAACATTACTGTGTATGAATTTATAATTGGGTGTTCAATTGCGTTAAAATTGAATTGAACTATTGCCCACATATTAGTTTGTTGAGGGTGCACATAAGAAGGCATTAACCGATTGGCCGCATCTGCCTATTAAGCAACAAATATTCTTTTAAGGCCGGATTGTATCACAACGGAATTTAAAGGTAACCAAATTAGCTTCAAATCTAAATTGAACGTAATGATTGTGAATGAAATTTTAAGTAGAATAATTCGGCAAAATTTTAAATTAGAAATGAAATTAACTCAGAATTCAATATCATATGTAAAATCAGAATTTTGAGCAAAAATCTGAATGAGAATTTGAATTCCCAAATGTAATTGAATAAATTCTTAAGTAGGAACTCAAGTTTATTTAGAAACTCTAAAATTGAATTAGAATTCAACATATAAAAGATACAAATCATAAAATAACTTTGGATAATGTAAAAATTTTAGAACAACAAAAAATTTTTAGGAAAAGATCGGTTTTAGAAATGTTACACATAAAGTCCACTGATAATTCAATAAACATTGTAGGAGATTATGCCTATATTGATAATTCGTATGGTTTATTCATCTAAAATTGGTTTATTGTCTTAAACACATATTGCTTTATAACTATTAAATTTGATTCTTACCGAGCAAACGGCGCAGTGGTTAAAGCTGCGGCGGTTGGATCGGGAGGTACCGGGTTCGAATCACTATAGGGGTGGGGATGCAAAAGGGATTTTTCATCATATGATTACGATCAGTGATGAAGATGAACACATCTATGACCCCCTGTTGAGAGTGCAGAATCCATGGGCCGACCCACCTTTCATGTCAGCACTATAGGTTGGCATGAAGCAATGCAATGTTCAGGTGGTTTATACAAAACGGGTCTATAGCCGTACGTCCTCGATTTGGCACCTACTGCGTAAAGTAGGAAGGTAAAAGTAAACTGCGAAAGAGTTGGGAGTGCCTTGAGCCCCAGAACAGATTGGATAGATTAAAACAAAAAAAAAAAAATTTGATTCTTATATATATTTTTCAAAAACATGGTTGAGTTATATTTCGTAAAAACAATTTTTTTCGTAAAGTTTACTAGAAGTTTTGTTAAAGACTTTAATGATAAATTTCAGTCTAAACATACAGTCCAGTAAATGAAGGGGAAAAAAAAGGCCAATCTAAAGATTATCAGTTGCCACTTTTATTTGCTAGTTGATGAGTGGCATTTGGCATCCCCTTGAAAATGAGCCCAAGTTTGCGTAAAAATATTGTGTGACAGGGAGAAATGGCCCTAAAAGACCCGGAAAATCGGTTTTCCGCGAATATCTCCCAAAATATGGTAGTTAGGGATTTTTTGTTCAAATAAAAATTGAAGATCATTTAATTTTCTACAAAAATGGTCCTAATGATTTTTTTCGCAACATTAATATTTTTTGCAAAAAGTCGGGTTGAAAAATCCAAATTTTGAGACTCATGAAATATGCAAGTTTTTTACGAAATTTGAGATGGGGGGTGTTAGAAATACTTTATTTTCAATGTTTTGGACTGTGTAAACCAATTGTAGATGGCACCACCACATTCTATCCACTGGCAAAATCCTCGGGGCCATAAATGAGAAACGCCGTAAACCATATAATTTTGAAGGATATTTATGTTTCCGAGCGCCTTGTTTTTCTCGCAAATGAGGCCTCAAGCTATACCTATTAGGAAAGCAGACCATAAGATTAATATACAGCAGGATGGACCCCACCAATTGGCCAGAAACTAGCGACAATCAGTTTTGCACATGTGGCAGAGTATTGAAGTTCATTAGGTTTTTCCTAACAAAAACTAAAAATCTCTAAAGTGTGAAGAATATTTACCCATAATACTCAACAACAATTTCTTGCAGATTTTCGGCAAATTTTTGCAAATTTTTATGCAACCATCCGGATCGAAGTTTTTGGAATAAAGAGTTATAAAGTTTCTTTAAATTTAATTTATTATAGAAAAATATATAAAAATACATTGAAATTATGACATAAATCTGTAATCACCAGTCCCCGTCACAAGAGTCCAATAATAATTCTTGGTCATCAACGTTGCCCTCGCCAACAACTTCTTCTGGTTTTAGAGTTTCCTCTAGTTCTACCTCTTCAGGTAACGTATCTTGGCTGTCTTTATAATTCGAACACTGGCGGGACTCACATGAACCACAAATAGATGAGCATGGTAGCCCTGCTTTCTTGCATGAACATGTTCCCTAACATTCTTTCTTACATTGAGGTATGAAGACCCAATTCTTTGGATTTTCTGCAGCATATGTCAGGGCGGTGAAAATTGTGCCGTTGTCACTTGGCGGATGATTAACAAACGGCAAGCATATAACTTTACTTCGTTGATAAGGCATATTTTGGGTTAGTTTCCCTATGAACCCGTTCCACCCTGAAGTCTTTCAAACCTTAGCTCACCCATACATCCACAAGAAATCCGCATTATCAATATTGGCAATACTAAAATCAGGAATATCAAGGACTGCGGCAATTATATTTTTGTACCCAACCTCGTTGCCACCGTCATAAGTTCTCAAGCTTATGTTATGCTCATCGATGACTTTCTTATCGACATTGCTGCTTCGCTTCGTAACCATCTTCGGGTGTGACAGCTAGAATTCCTCCCATTCCATGAAAGGTATTTTTTCCGTCAATCGTATTTGTGTTATAGTCGCAATTGTCAAAAATGAATTGAGCAAAGGAACCTTTCTTGATTTTTGGGGGCTGAGCGTACATTATAATATTTTGATACTTCATCACCTCTGAATAAGACACGCAATTTCCCAATTGAAAAAGGATATCGATAAGATTTCGAGAACCAAATTTTCGGAAAAGCATTACACCCAAACCGAGCTGCAAGTGCGACAAAAAAAACCTCGGTCGAGCTGTCACCATTATTGCATGACTGATGCTAGTGCATTTTCGTTTTAAAGAAGCGAGATCTTTATTTTTATCGGTCAAAACAATCTTATTAATTAAATACTGTAACTTATCTGGGTCACTATCATCAACTTCGGCCAGGAGGCAGTCACTTGGAGGATACATGGCCCTATTACGGGGAAATGACAGCATGTGGCGCCGAATAATTGCTGCCGCTTGGTCGAGAATTTTCGTCTCTTCATCCTCGCTGTTAAGTCCATTATGGTTCCATTCTTCCCTCATAACCTCATATTCTTTATCCTTGAAGTACAAGATTGTTCCACTACCACTCTCAGAACAAAAACCTATCCGGTACTCGCCGAATTCGTCTTTCAAGCATGCAATCAGGTTTGCACGAATCATAGGAGGATCACCTGGGAAGAAATAATTCGTAGCTATTAGATACAATTCTTCTAATCAACATATGGTGACGAACCAAGTATTGTTTCTATGTTGAAAGTTTTTGTGGCCCTGAAAAGGGCCGATTTTTTTGGAATCTTAGTATTTCTTGAAACACTCAACTGAAATTTCAAGCAAATCAGCTAGGCGGTACAGTTTTTCTTTAGTTTCCTCAATATACTTCAGAACTCCGCCCATTTGGGCCAGAATATGTTCATCCTTGGGACGTCCAGGCTTTGAATGGACGGATGGAGGCTTGAAAAGCTTTGATTGACATTTTTTGTGGTATCTTGCTTCGGCACTCACAAGATCTATTGTTGAAATTCTATCCAATAATGTTTTACAGATTTCGTCCTGGATTCGAGTTTTGATTTCTGTCATAAGCCGTGTCTGGAATTCTTTTTTTTAATTACAAAAAAAGGGTCCCCTGGACGTTTTTTTATCTTGTTATGTTCCTCGGAAGCTGCCAAGCCACAGAACATACAATTGGCCCTGAAATCAAACCCATCACTCCTGCGCTCCTTTTTCCTCTTGGGGCTGCTCAAATGGTCAAATCTTTTGGTCTCGTCAGAGACAAAATCGTGGCATTGGAAACTGTCATTCCGTTTGAGAATATAGCGTCTCCTGCACACTTTGTGCATTTGCAAAGACAACTGTTTTTCCAAAAATAAATGATGATTATCCTTCCTTTCCTTGCTAGCAATAATCAAATTTTCTAAGCCCCGAGTTACGGTGACGGCATCATCCCCAGAAACATCTTCTTTACAAAGGAAACACACCGGTGTAACCGAGATAACCTCAATTTTTCTATAACAAGAAAAGTAGACCAAGATTTGAGTCAGAATTGTTACTTGTAAACAAATGTTCTTGAATAAAAAAACACAAACAAATGCTCACCTTTTGCTCCAATTTGACAAGATTTGAATCTTCACTTTCTATATTTTAGGTTGGTGATGTAAGTTAATTTAAACGAAAAACCTCAAAATTTGTGCAATATTCTTGACTTTTATCACTCTTTTTTTCTATAATTGACTATAATATTTATCAAAACAATGAAAGAAAACCAATGCATTTAATATCTCCAAACATTAACCGACAAAATGCTACTGTGGTCGCATGGACTGTAGCAGTCGACACGAGCGCCGCATAGAGCACACACGCGACGAACGACGGAAAAAATGAAAGTAATGAAATTATAGCATTACATTTAGAGACTCGGGTTTTTCCCCACTTTATATACATTGATGGAAAGGTGAGAATTCAACCTTTACACTAGTGAAGGTGTTAAAATGTCAGAAATAAAGGGCAGGGAGAACAATGCCATGAAAGAAAAAGTGCTTTTTCCTTGAGTTTTTCAAATTTCTTGGAAAATCGCCGATTTTGTGAAAAAAAAAAATAATTGCACAGCCGAAAAGTAGACATTCTTAGCTTTCAAATGATATGTCATAGAGACCAATCCGATCATGTATGAGTTTTTAATTGGTGGTTGTTTACAAAATTTTCCCACACTCTAAAAACAGCAAAAAATTGGGGTTCAACAAACAAAGTTTTAATCAAAATGCAAGAAAATTAGATTATACAAATTTCACCGATGACAAAGGACCTTCTGAGGACCCATAATCAAGGAAATTTGGAGCAAATTAGTGCAATACAAAAAAAAATAGGAACAAATTCAGGGGAGGACTAAAAATGCATGGAAAAACAATATTTGACCTCTTTTTTCGATACGGGCAAAGATTAAAAAAGTGACTCGAGTCAACGGATATGGTAGCGGTAGATTTCCCCTTCCAGAAGAACTTTGAATAATGACAAAATTCGCATTTTTAACAAAGTTATTGAATAATATGTCCGCCCGCTCATTTGTAAATGCACGGATTGTGCCAGAGCACCCTGTATTATATAGAGCCATAATCAAAAAATCTGAGCTTTTATAAGGGAATTAGAAACGAGGAAAAAACGGAACTTTTCATAGTAAAACACACAAAACATATGGGAAATCACTTTTTTTCCTAAGACAAATTTTGAAATGAAAACGTTACAAATTCTTAATTATTATTTCTGAAATACTTTCATAAATGTTTGAATTTCAACATACATGAATATCGTTTAAGTAAATCGTTTTCATTTTCTAGTAATAATTGATTTATTTAAACCAAAATATAAAAAAAAATTCATAACAACAGCATTCTGGTCAAATTAAAATAATAGCTAACTACGATTCGTTTGGTTATTAAGTCAATATACATTACATAGATGGCAGTGATGGCCGTAAAAATTTGGAAAAATCGTACCAAAACTTACCAGCTGGGGAAATTTCAAGTTCAAAATTGTAGGAAAAGCAAAACAAATTCACAAAATATAGGAACGTGTGATAATTTTGCGATTAAATAATTTTTTTTCGTATTTTTCTGTGACCATTTTAGACATCTTACGTACACTAGTAAAACTAAAGATAAATTTAGCAAGTATTATTTTAATTTGTCTGAGCCAACTTTGATATATTTTTCAAAATGAAAGTTCGAAAAAAATATTTTAGAAATAATTTAATTCTAATATTTCTGCAATTAATATTTACTTAATACCAATATGGCCTTCTTGTATATTGTTCTTAAAGATATGTAGAAAACTTTTATATAAACATTTTATAACATTTTTACTTTTTTCATTGAAAAACTTGAAGCTAAAAAACACCATTTTTACTATGGATTCCTATGGAAATCAGTGAAAAGTTATACCACTAAAAAAACTTATAAAAAATACGTCATTAAGATTATGGCTCTATACTCTAGAAGGCTCTGGCTTAAGACCAATAAAATTTTTTTTAATGGTATAGAATTACAAATTAGATTTGAACAACATCTCGTGTTTAATATGAATCACAAGCTAATCGTAGTTTTCAGCAGAAATTTGCTATAAATAGAGTTTGAGTTCCAATCTTTGAATAAAAATTCCAACCAGGGCATGACAAAATATTGAGTGGATTCAAAAAAAAACCTCGGTCTTAAATTCATAAATTTTCAGTTTAAAATTAAACAGATACAATTTTAATTGAGTTACGATTCGAACCACGACACCTTTCAATATTTTGAGTTAAATTTAAAATAAAAATTAGGAAAATGTTTCTGAATTAAATTAGCTACATTTGACTGAAATTTAAATAGTACAAATTGTTGTACAGTGTTACTTGGGTTAAAACATTCTACTGGATTTGAGGACATTCTACTTGGTTTTGAGCAAAAATTTGAGTGTAAATTAGGTATGAATTGAGTAGCAATACGAGATTTGGTCTCAAACAACCAACAAAATTTCCTTAGAATTTAGTTTAGAAATTTGTATTGGAAATTTTGAGAGAAATTTGAATTTAAAAAAACGGTTACGAATAGAACCTTAGATGGTTCAAATCGGATGAAACTGAGAGAATATTTCGGGTTCTTAAAACATTTTTTTAAATTAGCAGGACATGGATATCAGACGTCTCAGATTCTTGAACAAGAATGCCCAAAATGCATAGCCGTAAATAATTTATTATTGAATTTTTGGGAGGCCTGGATTTTATTTTTCCGATTTCGGCACTGGTTTATGCTTGCTAAACAAATAAAACACATTGGCTTCGTGTCTGGTTGATACAAATTGAGTGTTGTAAAGCATATTAGATATTGTAGATGATGTAGTTTGCATATTAGTATACATATGTGAAATGTTGATGTAATTTGTTTGTTTGTGCAATTAAATATAGGGAACAAGTGGTTGGTTTTGTATTTTGTTAATTGATTTTATTTTTATTTTATGTAAGAAATTTCAATAATTTCTTGTTGGTTTTAAGGCTTTCAAAACTTTCATTGTCAAAGCACAAGGTGTCAATATTTTTTTACTGTCGTTTTCCCTTTTCTTGGGCTTTTCTTTCTCATACTTTAGTTTATTTATTTATTTGATAAGAATCGGTACAAACAACTAACTACAATTAATTAGAATTACAAAAAAAACCTTAAATAAAATATTCTTAAATGAATCTCTCGACAAGTGAAATTCAAAAATTCAATTAATGAATTGAACACCATTGGTTCCGAAATACCATAGTTTGTTGGCACCAGGTCAATGAATAAAAGCCCATCACGTTGACGCATCCGACGATCGGAAGTATAAATTTTTAGACGTGCAAGTAAATTGCTTTTGGTAGGATGGCGCCCAAACTGGAGATGCATACTCTAAAATAAACCGAACAAAGGAAACATACAGTGATGTCAAAGATATCGGGTCACTAAAATCCCTTCAGTTTCATTTAACAAAGCCCAACATAATATACGACTTTGAAATACTCGTATTAACATGTCTGGTAAATGTAGCGTCGGATTATACAGCTGATATTGTGGAAAAATATGGGTTAGAGGATACGATTAAAAGACAGAATCTTAGACAGAATTAGACGTAGGTAATTAGACGTTTCTGAGCGATGCGTTTGATTCCGACCTTACGAACATTGATGCGCTAATGTCAACCTATATACCTTTCCCTTCCTCGAGCAGTCTTAATTGTGGTAGTATAGTATTAGTCTACAGAATAGATTGTATCATTTAGTATTCGGTGGTGAGTGATTTTAATTGATAATTTTAGGCATAAGTATTACTTGATACTTTTGAGTTTAAAACCTGCTACTTTGAATCGTATACTTGCAGTCTGGCAAAAATTTTGGATTTCTTTCATTCAACCTAATTTTACAGTAAAATTTTATTGAATTTGTGTAATGTGATGGCGAATTTCCTCTGAACTATTAAACGTTATCCTTATAGAGTTATACCAGTCACTTGATAAGGCGGATTTGGTGAATTTTACGAATTTAGTTGCAGTGTACCAACCGCAATTTTTGCTTGTTTCGAGTACCTGATCAAGTTTGGATAGCTCGGATATAACAATCCACGGTGTGGCTAATATATCAAACCTCGGTGTAACTTATGATTTTCCAGAAAAATAATTGAATACTATTTTCTAAAAAAAACCTGACAATCAAACCTTATATGTTAGGAATGTACTGGAACTTACAACATTTAAGAAGCACTGGTTCAACAAAAATATAATGTTGGAGATCTAAGGAATCAATTCAGATCTACAACATCTTAAGATAAGTTGTGATTGTTGTTTTAATGAGTAGTTATGTTTACGATTACACTATGGCAGACGAAAAAGGCGATACTGAACAATAGAGTGATGAAGCGTCTTGAGCATGGAGTAATTAATACAATAATATTAAGCGCAAGCAAGATAAACAAATGCGTATTTAAAACAGCCAAATTTACCAAATTACTAATTTTAGAGGGATTACTTCAGACAATTTGACTTTTGTTGAGGAGAGAGGCACACACACATGACCCGTAAAATTCAACCAAACGGTAGGACGCAACTGAACGGTTGGACCTCAGAGCTAATGACCCGCATCCGTAAAATTCTTTCCTTAACAAGCAAAAAACTGGATACCGCCAAAAAAACACCAAAGCTCCACTAAAATACCCAGATGCAAGATTTGGGAGGCACTCGACACCCGTATGTGTGAGCTTCCATTGGCCAGGTTTGGCTTTATCTTTCTGTCTATTATTTAGCCTCTCAATTTTTTCTTTTAATAGAATATCAATCGCATCAATACATAAATCATGGATGCCACCACAAAACCCACATTACCACCTTCAGCTCTCTCTCTCTCTTCTGATGAGTTTCAGTGTCAACAATTTCCCGCTGCCTTTGACAACAATGAGGAAAAATTGCAGCCGAGGTTTGCTGTGGCTGCTACCAAATGATGCATCTACCAATATGACTTGGTTGTCGAGATATAAATTAAAATTAGCAAAAAAAAAAGTGGGGATCAGTCTTTTCCCTTGTTTTTCTACTTTAACCTTCAGTATGTACAGTTGGGCCAAATTGACCCCAGTCGATTTGAAAGTCCAAAAAATCATCTTTTTTGCCAAACAGTCCGTATAATTGAGGTAGCCTCAACAAAAGTATTTTAAGCATAAACCAACGAAAAACCAATTAAAATTAACGTTATCGATTTATTTAAATAAAACAAGCACGTATGAATGAAAAGTATTATGCCGTTTATTATAATATATTTATGCTCTAATCGGAATTTATATTAATCATGCTGCAGTCCAAAAAAATTGGGTCGGATTTTTATGTCGTTACAATGAGTCCAGAGATTATTGTAGTTTTTGCGGCTTCACAATAAATATACCCGACCAGACCATTGGAATATTTGGAACATGTTTTATTTGAAATTTCGAGCACCATATTAGCCATCAACCAACTTAACAATCGACGAGCGCTAGCGTTAATTCGAAATATGCCATCAAAATATTTGAATAAGCGATGTCAAAAATTCTAACCCTTTGGACGCTGAAGTGTTAGTGGGGAAACAGGCAAATTAGCCTCATTCGGTTGATTATATAGGAAGTTTAGTTAATCGATTTTTTAGAGGTTGCAAATTGGCCAAACAACTATTGCAGAGGAAACAACAATCACTGGATATTCGACACAATAAACCTAATTTCAGAGTTGAAAAAATAGAGGTGAATTCTTTAAATAAAAATGTGTTATTGCTATCCACATTTTGAGGAGGTAATAGTAATTCAAATAAATGAAATATTATCTTAGATTAGAATGCTACGAAGAGTGGGGTATATAATCTCGACAAACTTGTACCAGCAAACCAGTAGCCGCTTCTGACTTGCACCAAAGTGCCAACCCTGAACTAAATAGGAATCGAAATGCATCGAAGTTGGTTCAGGAAAATGTGATGGAGCGACTGTCCAAACCACGAGTTTTAGAAAGCCACTATTAAATGCTATCGATGCTACTTGTGCCCTCGATCTGCTGATATTAAAACCAAAACACCATGTAATTTTTGTAATCAGTCTAACTCAACCAAAATCGTGTGTACGGCATGCCTCAAAGAAGATCAAAATGTAATAATGTTTGTATATCTGAGGTCAAATTGAAAGCGATGTAGGTAAAATCAGCCCAACCTTTGTTGAAATACAAATAATAACATCATACCCGGCTACTTGCGAGCCAAATGAAATTTTCTTCTTTTCGCTATTATCAATTTTCAAACTGCATATATCACTTTCACTTTTTGGGAGGTTGAATATCGTTGATTGTAATTTAGCCAAAATACAATACAATAGGAAAAACACATAAGCCATAGGCCCGACGAGAGCACACAGTACTTCCTTTAGTTTGCGCTCATTACTGCAAAACTAAATTATTAATTAGTACGAGTATGACAGAATATACCAGTTAGGGTTTCTTACCCAGAATTATAGTAGCACCAACTACATATTCTGTGTAATTCATTTATAAATAATTTCTTAAATAGATTAACAATAAAAAAATAATGCTAATTTAAAACAACAATACAATTGAACTAACCAAAATTCCATTTTTGTAATTTAAGTTACATTCCAATTTAATTGTAATCAATCATCAAAATATTTATATCCAGTACACACGTAATCAACTCGATTCTCAAGGACGCCATATAAAATAAATTGTCTCAAAGTAAAATTCTTTATTTATTTTTAATTAATAACAATATTGTTAATTTTATTATATTTAATTGCAAATAAAAAAATAGTATGTACTATTAATTATATGGCTAGTACATGATTATGAAACTATCACGTTTCAGTGACCAACACTATATGTCTATATGTTAACCGCACCATTTTGATACTAAAATAATATTATGTTTATGTAATTCTTATAAACGAGTAAACAAGTCGGTAAGACGACCTTAAACTATTATTTATAAAGCGACAGTAAAGTGTCGTTCTATATCTACGAGTAAACATTGACTGATAACGTGTTTTTTTAAATTTTTGTTACGCAATTTTTCCTTTCCCCGGGAAATCAAACATTCATTATCTGCACGCAAATATAAAGTTCTAAGCCGCAATATATTGTAAAGTTAGTTAGTAGTGGCACATTTGTTTATATAATATTGATAATAAATTTTAAATTGACATAATCATTAGTCAAGATCGACTTTTGTAATACATGCATATACATAATTGTATTGCAGTATGTAAGTCTGTAAATGGGAATATGTGCATAATTTGAAAATACACTTTACATTACATACACCGTATACACGTACCTTCTATTTTATGTACTCACATTTGTTTGTACGTATTACATATTTAAGTTTCTACTCTGTTTATTTCAACAATGGAGTACAACCGTATTCTGTTACATAGTATTGTTTAGTAAAAGTACAACACACCTTACGCTAAATTAAATTAAATTTAAAAAAAAAAAATATTTATTATGATGACGAAATGGTTAATTAGATGATTTGGACGATGAACTTTTTACCAATTGGATTGAATCTGGATTCTAACACAGATAAAAAACGGAGAACCAGAGCACACGAGATTTTTAGTCTTTATACAATACTATAGTCTGAGAGTAATTGGTCACAAGGTTGAGATTAGGATAGGTACATTTAAAGTAAGGACAAATCTTAATCCAAGATTTTCTGAAGTTACTATAAGTCCACTTTTTTTTTTTTTGTTACATAATGAATTTTACGCTTCATAATTTCGTGTTGGTATAAATTTGATGAAGACAGCGTTTAAAATTACTCTTCAGTTTGTTTTATTCCCATTCTTTTCGTTTTAAATGAATTTTCCAAATCTCCTTTCTCTTCTTCAATCAGAATAGTAAACCAAAAATTCATGAATACTATTCAATAACAAATGAATAATGAGCGAAGAATAGAAGAAAAATTAGAGAATCGATCAATTGAATAGAATAGAAATATATTTTTCTTATGGTTTCTTCTCTGCTGAGTGAATAATTAGTGAATAATTTTTGAATAGGATTTTAATGCACAAGTTTTATTAAAGGTGAACAATTGTTTTGATTTTATTTTGGGGCTATTTTGAGAATTGAGTTCGAACAGTGATAATTTAGTATAAAATGACAATTTTTATTTTCCTTGTGCTCAACCTAAACAAAATTACTCTTCCATTCTTTACTTTCACTCTTCTCTTTGTTTGAATAACGAATAGAATATTTCGTAGTATTGAAATAACTGATTAGAGATGAGAGAGTTCGATGCAAAATGAATAATCATCACAATATGTTTTGTTTCTCACTCACTATTTCAAATCGATCAGTTGTAAAGATTATTATTCGATTCTGATTCGGGTGCTGGGTGTGTTTCAATAGGGCAGGCGTTGACTGTTTATAGCCAATTATAAATTGGTTTATAATCCAACGTTGCAACTATGTAGAAACCATCAACTGTCTCTAGTTTACCTCCATGCGGTAGCACCTGGGCAACGTTTGTTTTGCATTTTTAATGTATCACAACGGCTGCAATTTTTGCATTTTTAATGTATCACAACAAATCGCAATGGATAAAACAAACAAGGAAATTAATACCCTAGGTGGCAGACCTGATGTTCAGGAAAATCCACTCTCTCCGGAGGTCGGTCCCATGGATACTAGGGGAGACCAAACATTGCTACAAAATTCTAATGATACCAAAAATAAGCTAAGCGATATCAACGCTCAAAAGAGTAACGAGGAATACCTTTCATTCCGAAGGGGCTCCATTACAATCAGATCACCAATACAAAAAATATTTGCAAACAACGCAGTCTCCACTGAAAAATTAACTTCATTATCAGAACAAATGCCGAGTGCATCAACAAATATTATAAACAACGAGGAACTGTTAAATAAATTTAAAAAAATGGAGAAACTAATCGCGCAGCTGAGCAATGAAGTTGCTGAACTTAAGAGAGAAAACTCTACACTAAAAGAAAAGGTTAAAAATAGCATAGCTGAGGATTCAGCACGAGTTAACTATCTTTCTCCCAACCATATTCACCCATCATCCAGTCAACATGAACATTCAAATAATTCCAACTGGTTGCTGCGGCAATTCAGTTTTTCAACAGAATAATAGATTCAGTGCTCTGAGTCAAGTGGATTATTGCACAGATGAGGAAGAACTGGAAAAAGAAGTTTCCAGTACTGATAACGCTAGGAAACGCAGGCGCATAAAAACGAAAACTACTCCAAAAAATAGTACACAAATTGTGATCAATAGCACTGAACAGAAAAACTCAAAAATACCACTGCCTCCACCCATTAACGTGAGCAATATCAAAAATTTCGAATTGTTTCGACAAAAAGTAATAAAAACCACTAGTGAATCAACTAGTTTTAAGGCGCTTTCAAATAGTGACATTAAAATTACCTTTCAAAATGAAAATGATTACAGAAATGTCAAAAAATTACTGGAAGAATTAAAAAAAGAACCCAGCAACCAATCAGAAAATATAGAATATCACACCTATCATCTGAAGAGCGAAAAGGCTTATAGAGTAGTTATCAGAGGCTTACCATCTTCCATTAGTCACGATGTAATTAAAGCAGACTTAGAAAAAATGGGACATAAAGGTATTACTAACATATACAAAATGGTCACAACTAATGGCGTAAAAGACAGGAAACACTTTCCATTGTTTTACATCGACTTAAAACAAAAAGACAACAATAAAGAAATATACAACATCAAGAAACTTGCGTACTGTATAGTTAAAATTGAGCCACCTAACAAGACAAGGAAAAAGAAAATGTAAACGACCTGTAGTTCGAGTACCACCTATAAGAAATGCTCAATAAGGCAATTGGGTTCGACAACACAAAGAAAAAGCGGAACTCTTTGCTCAACACCTAGCAACAGTGTTTCAACCCCATGACAATTAATCCAACATTGACGTAACACCTGTCTATCAACCAAATCAGGATTTTAAAAGGGTCACGCCAATGGAAATTGCTGAAGAAATCGACAAAAGTCTTAGCCAAAAAAAGGCACCAGGAATTAATGAAATATCACCGGGTCTATTCAAGGAACTTCCACCCTAAACAATCATCATGATCACATACTTATTTAATGCATGTATGAGATTGAAGTATGTATCCAAATGCTTCAAAACGGCCCAAATAATTATGTTGAAGAAACCAGGGTAAACCAGATCAAGAAGTAACATCATACCGACCTTATCAAAGCTGTTTGAAAAACTACTAGCAAAACGTCTAAAGCCAATGGTAAACGTTTCTGATTTTCAATTTGGATTCAGAAATAAATACTCCACAATAGATCAAGTCCATCGAGTAACTACGGTAATAGAGCAAGCGTTAGAAGAAAAGAAATATTGCCCCGCCGTATTTCTGGATGTATCTCAGGCCTTTGATAGGGTTTGGCACGAGAGATTGACAAAATGCTACCACAAAACTATTGCCAGCTGCTTGAATCATACCTCTCTGATCGCCAATTCAGAGTCATCCATGAAGAAACATGTTCTGACTTTTATGCAACGCTAGCGGGAGTTCCGCAGGGAAGCGTATTGGGACCCCTCCTCTACCTTATCTACACTGCGGATATACCTACAACGAATAAAACATTCATCGGCACGTTCGCTGACGACACTGTAATTATGTCAGTAGACGAATCACAACCAAGGGCAGTGAAAAATCTTCAACGAGAAATGAACAACGTTACTAAATGGACAATTGACTGGAAAATCGTGCTTAATGAGCTTAAATCAACCCATGTGACATTTACGCTCCGACACAAAAATAACAGTCTACACATATACCTCAATGGGGTGCAAGTGCCGCAGGCTGAATCGGCAAAATACCTTGGTCTGCATTTAGATTCAAGGCTCAACTGGAAACATCACGTGAGACAAAAAGCTGAACAGATACGATTAAAACAACGTCAAATGTACTGGTTAATTGGGAATCATTCTAAAATGAACCTGTATTGCAAAAGACTAGTCTACCAGGCTATCTTCAAACCAATATGGATGTATGATGCGCAGCTATGGGGTTGTACTCATAAATCCAATAGAGACATTATACAACGTCTCTACGTTTCTACTTTCACTCTCAAATGGCGGAAAAAAGTTTAATTATTATAAGGGGGGGGGGGGGGGGTCATAAATAGCAGAGCCTACTCTATAAATAAGAGCCTCCACATTGACTGTATTTTTTACTAAGCTTAAAATAAAGTACATAAAATTTTTTCTTTACTATGAAACTATATGGGAAAACGATTGTTTTCATTTACATTTTTAGTCTATAAGAATTATGAGCTTTTAAATTATTTTTATACGAAAATGTTCATAAAACATGTAATTTTATTTGATTGAAAAATCGAATCATGAAATAGTTTATTTCTTAGTGAAAATCCTCTTGGAATATAAACTATTGCTAAACTTTTATGGAATGTTGTTGTTGTAAAATACGTCATAACATAAAATTTATAAACAATTATAACCATCTCTTTTTAGTCTCCTTCTAAAAGCATTGCCACATGACAAAATTCTGTCCGAATACAAATTCATATCATGTGGCAATGCTTTATTAACGACATTTTGTTTAAACCATAGATGTCGCATACAATGAAAAACTTATAAAAAGAATCAAATAGGTGATCGAACCGGTCGGATTCTAAAAACGGTCTGATTTTTGATTTGGTTAAACATATTTTGGTGGCTTCCCTTTATAGTAATAATTAAATTGTAATAATAATTAATTTAATATAATTTTTTTATAAATTTACTAAAATTAAACCATTGCTATGAAAGAAATTATGGTAATTTTACGTAAAAAGTTTTCTTTCAAATCGTTTACTCAGCCCGAATCCCTGTTGTTTTTAATTGTGTGTTAAGTGACATCTAGGAATGGGAATAATAAGTAAGAGCTATTTTATTTTATACACCGCTCTCCAATGTTATGACAATTCAAATATTCTAAACAAAAACTTATTTTGGATGTGTCAATAATTTTTGGGAATAAAAATCGATGCCAAATATTAATCATGTTGTATTTATTTTCAGCTGTGTCTTAATTTAAATACAATAATATTTTTAATACTTGAGAAATAAATAAGGCATTTATATTACAGTTAATGTTTGTTGGTTATGTCGTTTATTTGTGATGGATAACAATCTGGGTTGATTTGATTTTTTTGATTTCTTTGCGCTCAATGCATATTATTATAATTTTTTCTCTTTGACTCTCTTTGATTAATTTTAATTTTGGCTGTTCAATGTATTGTCTTTTTTTTACCATTGATTTTAGTTGTGAATAAGTGATGACGTCATTAAATAGAATATTCTCTTTTTAATACATATTGTTGTTGTTGTAGAACGTTTTTTAATTTAATTCCCTTATTTTCTTTTGATTATATCTGGAAAATGGGGAAGCTTGAGAATCTGTGCTTTAAATGAGTTAGTCATTGAGTTGTTTATTAGTGATTTCAGAAAAAATTATTTATCTAGGTTTAATTTTTAATTCATATTTTTTCGTCAATCGAAATCGCGTTTTTTCATACAACCTCTATGAAAATAAATTATTTTTTAGTTTTTCTATGTCCTTTATTTTAAGTTCATTTTTTACATGCCGGCTCTATTCATATCAAGATGGTTCTGTAAATAGTCATGAATAGTTTTTTTTGTTTGTATTTTTCGAATAAATTATCTACAACGATACTTCAATCTGAATTACTGAGTAAAGGATTATCTGTTATCCTTTATAAAACAAATGTTTAAAATTGTGGATACTCTCTAAACGGAGTAATTTAAAGCAGAGTTTAAAACGGGATGGCGTTTCGCTCTTCGCTCTTCATTATTTTTTTAAGAGCGATAGTAAAAACTATTAAAAAGCTCTTCATAAGGATGTAGCAAAAAAAAAATACCGCTCCGAAGAATAGGAACATTATTTTTAGTATAACGCTCTTGCTGTTCCGATATTGCGTTTGTATTATTATATTTTGCTCTTTGTTTGAATATTGTAAAAACCAATACGCTCTGCTTTGATGAATAAAAACATCATTAATATTATATTGCTCTTGCTCTTGTTATCACGGCAAATAGTTACATTCAAAACCTTCTAAAATTCAGTGGCAATTACCCAAAACAACAAAACTCGGGGAAACGTTTTGATATATATGTAGGTACAACAATTTTAACGCTAATTTTAGTTAAAACAGTTTTCTCTTTATCAAAGTGTTCTATTTGTTGCTGTTGTTTTAAATTTTTATAGGTTTGAGGATCTACATAACTCGAGTTATTTTGAGTTATGTTGTTTTGGGTAATTGTCACAGAATTATCTCTTGAGAAAGCCTGATTGTTTTGTTACGAAACGAAAAACAATTAATTATTCATTTATAGACCGATTACTCGATTAATCGTTTACATTAGAAGTTATTATGAACGAATTTCTGAATTATCGCCATTTTCTTAACAGATTAAGATGAAATTTTACATGCGCGTTGGAAAAAGGGATGCTGAAATGATTTTTAGGAATATGGCCAATTAGGATGGAATTCTACATTATACTCAATTTTATCGTAATAGATCACTCACAAATTTGAAAAACCGAAAGAGTAAAATGCATAAAATACATATATAGATCGAATCCATCTGATTTAAACTATCGGTTATATAGCAATTTACGAACGGAATTTAATATTTTCAACAAGTATTTTTTACAATTTCTATGTCATGCAGATCGGAAATGACATAACAAACGACCCGCTTACAAAAAGAAATCTAGTAAATATCCTGTTCAAATGTATCTCGATGGAATAGCTTCAAATGATAACCAAGGGACATCTAATCTATTTGCTGACTTTTATGAAGGAGTATTTATTAAGAATAGGGTCGGTTAGTTGTGATAAGACAAGTATTAACTCGAACTTAACTTTAACATATAATGAGGTGTTAATAGCTTTAAATCAGTTAGATTGTAAATAGTGACCGGGCCTGACGGTATTCCTCCTTATTTCGTAGTGAGTTGCGCTGAACTCCTTGCGGCTCCGTTAATAAAGATTTTTAATCTTAGTCTTCAGTCTGGAGTTTTTCCCGAAAGTATGGAAATTATCATCGATTATTTAAATTTTTAAGTCTGGTTCACGTAGCGATATTCGAAATTATAGAGGAATTTTTTTACCTTCAGTTATCCCGAAATTTTTTAAAAGTTTAGTTAATGCCCGATATTTTTTATAATTAAAAATATTACAACGACAAAACAATATGGTTTCTATAAGGTCGATCTACGGTTAGAAATCTCGCGATTTTTAATAAATATGTTACAGAGGCGCTTCAGTTAGGTTTCCAAACCGATGTATTGTATACAAATTTCAGTAAAGCCTTTGATAAGGTTGACAACTTTATTAATTAATAAACACTATCAATTAGATTGAAATCAAATAATGTTTGACTGATAGAAGGCAGTATGTTAAAATTAACAATTTCATTGCCAGAAAGTTTTTAGCGTCGTCTGAAGTACCCTAAGGTAGTCACCTGGGACCACTCCCCCTGTGTAACTCATTGAGTTGAGGATATTTCTGATGCCTTATCATTTCAAATTAATATTAATAATTTAGCTGCATGGTGTAGTATAAACATCTTAATGGTTTAACATTTCAATATGGAAAACTATGACATTTATAAGAAGTAGGAATGTTATCTTAACCGATTATATAATCAGTGGGCTACTACTCGAGCGGGTTTCCGTAATTAGGGACTTAGGAGTACTTTACACACCTAACTTGCCTTTTAACCTTTTAACTACATATGTTAGGCTTGCTGAAAAGACAATGCCGGGAATACAGATACCATCCATCCAATTTATTTATTTATATTAAAACGGGCATAAGCTCATGGCTTTTCCACCCTTCCATACAATATATTTATTAAACATTAAAAATTTCTTACAAGCTAGTATTAAATATTTTTTATACAAATTAAGTTAAATTATTTATTTTTATATAATCAAAAACAAGTTTTTTTAAAATACTAATTGAGCTTACACATCTAACTTCAACCGACAACCGATTCCATAAAACAAAACCTCTGACCAATGGTAAATAATTGAAAACATTATTTTGTATATTTGGCGGCAACAATAGACATTGAATTCGGGAAGACCTACCAATTCTGACCTTGTCAAAGAGATAAACTGGCTGTTTCACCTTAAGCAACTTATGTATATAAAAAAACTAATTTATGGAAAATAAAAAATTCATTTAAACTGCAACCAAAATTATTATTTGAATAAAATGAAATGTGATCAATCTTGCGTAGGTTATAGGTATATCTGAATTGAAAGCCTTTTGAAGCAAATTAAGACGTAGTGAATCACAGTGTTGATAAATCACATAACAGTATGTAAAGTGCGGGATGACCAACGTTTTAACCAAATATAGTCTTAAGTTCTCCGGACAAATCATTTTATGAAGTCTCAGGCCATACAGCATAGAGTTTAGCTTGCGACAGGTTTCAATGATATGGTCGCTCCAAGACACATATTGCCACCTTACAAGGGGAGATGTCAGTTATTAGCTCTTGAATCGCTTAGTGCTCGTAGGGATGCGGCGATTGCTATGTTTGCACGTGATGTGATTCTGCGACATTGATGGTTTTGAGCTTTTAAAGCTTTATTCGTTTTTAGTACCGTATCATAATTTCAAAAGAGATGCATTTTTGCAGTTACCTAATAGAAGTACAAATTACGAGAAGAATAGATTGATCTACAAATCGACACTTGTGTTGAACGATATTTGTTTATGCTGTTTATCTAAATAAATAAATAATTGATCATATTCCAGAATTTCATCTAAAAATCATTTTAGAATCCTATTACAAACGTAAATGTCTAATTTTATCATAAACAGTTAAGGAATAATCAAGTTCCATTCTATTTCGCCTTATTCCAGAACTTTATTCAAAAATCATTGTAAAATTTCTCTAAAATCGGTTAAGGAATAGCAAGTTTAATCCTAGTTGGCCTTAGTCCAGAAGTTCTGGAACTTTATCCAAAAATCATTTTATAATCCCACTTCCATCGCGCATGTCAAATTTCTCTAAAATCAGTTAAGGAATAGCCAAGTTCCATCCTAGTTGGCCATATTCACGAAGAGCAATTCGTGTGTTACAAAAAATATCGCTCCCTAATA
Source organism: Tipula vernalis (assembly GCA_958295665.1). Classification (NCBI taxonomy): domain Eukaryota; kingdom Metazoa; phylum Arthropoda; class Insecta; order Diptera; family Tipulidae; genus Tipula; species Tipula vernalis. Next base: position 259,694,546 of record OY282560.1, read on the forward strand.
TATTTTCTTTAACCGCTCTGTAGCATAGATTGGTTGCGATATTTTTAACTTTTACGCTCCCTCTTTCTAGAGCTTGAAGTTTCTTTTAAAAGACGAAGATAAAAAGCGGCGAATGCAATCTTGATTGTTGCTCAACAAGCCGCAATTTCAAATAATGTATAATTATTTGTGAGTCTATGATTTGGCGGCTTGGCGTTAGGGGATTCATAATATCGTGGTCAGATGTGATATTTAGGAAGAGAGTGTCTCGTCCTCTGCTCAAAATTATGAAAAATTATTGTAAACTGTAAGCGACAAATAAATGCCGGTTTGTCGGAAAAGTGTCATCTGAAAATATTGATTTATATTATCCGTTCCTTTCAGTTCCTACACGTATCGTTTCAGACATAATCAATTTATACTATCCGTCACACATCATCAATTTACATATTTTTTCAACAATATTTGGCTGTGTTGGTACGTATAAGAACTGAAAGGAACAGATAATATAAATCAACCCTAATGCAATATTTAGTATTCATTTCCAGTTTTTTCTAATGTAAACAGTGCAAAAACTAACTAACGATAACCGTTGTTAATCATCGTCGAAAGCAATAGAAAGGCCTCAGTGTATCATTTCTATAACGATACCAAGCTACAATCTTATGTAAATCGGTGAATTTAAACTGGCTTGAAACTGATTTAATCAATCTCTGGTAAATATCACATTTTCGAACCAAAATGCCTGCTCTACTCCTACTACGTTTGCTAAGCCCCACTCTATTACTTTTTAATTTACATCAAAGTCTCCTAAATAAATAGCCATATACGATACCAGAAGAAGTTGACACCAACTATGTTCTATGATCTGATTGGAATACTTATCTATTTATCATTTAATTTGATGGATTTAGCTTGCTTGCGAAGTTGCAAATAGTTCATTTCTATTACGAGTCTAAAACAATTTTACATAATAATTAATACAAAAATTTTGAGACTAATGCCTAATTTACCAATATTTAATGGTTTATTGCACTTTGCCCAATACGAAATTATGCCCAATATCAAATTAACAAAGTAATTTCATAATTTACTAATTTAGGTATAAGCACAATCAACCATCTTTTAACAGGTTGTGCTGGATAAGAATGCGGATATTCCACAACAGAAATTACAAAAACGAATAGATATTTTATAAATCTTAATGTATGGTTTTAAAGACCTTATTTAAAAAACAAAAACTTTAAATTTTCTAAAATGTTAAGGTTTATGACATTTTCCGTTTATGATAGATTTCACTTCTAATAAACTATAATAACAAAAAAATCAACGGTTTTCTACCAAAACATTAAATTGTCTATACTTAAATTCATATTCTTATAAATAATAATTAAATCAGTTTGGAAATTATATTATATGTATGTACAAAACTAGTAGTTTGGTCTGTTAAACAATGAGAAACGAACATTACTGAGAGATGCGTACTCAAGCGATGAATTTGATGGTTTTGTATATTGTGTTTCACTTTCACACAGCGCAATTAGTTCTTAATTTATTTTATCGTATGTAAATAACATACACATTTCTCTTTAATTTACCATTTGAACTTTATGCAACTTCCCATATATGTACATAATAATTTGGTATTATTACTATTTATTATTTGACATTAATATATTGTGGACAATGCTACAGAAAGTGGGCAAATGATTGAAAAATATGACATTAACTAAACATTAATTACGGTGTTTAAAATTATTTAAAATTCTTAGTTTTCTAATTTTTTTGTTTTTGTGGCTCATAACATCTACTAGCTGTATGTTGTAGTTAACAATATTGTAATATTAAATGATTTCTGCTACAAATCAGCCGCGCCTCTTGCTTATTTGACAAAACTTTGGACAAAAGGTTGATCCCATTCGTTTATATTTTCTGCAATCTTTATATCCAATAAAATTATTCTGAAGCGACAAGAAAACCTGGCTTATCTTAGAATGAGAAGTTATTGTATTTTAATTACGATTCCAAGAATGAAATGAAATCTAAGTAAGAATGAAATTAAATCTCCGACTACATCAAATTTTGAAGCTATTTAATTTTATGTGGTTGGATACAGAGAATTTTTGTTCAGGGAGCCGCCTATCCAAATTTTTATAAAATATAAATATAAAATAGTTTTTAAAGTTTCGAAACCTTAGTTTCCTTAGTAGAAAATAGGTACCATATGTAGGTACTATAATTTTAGAATAAGGCTTTTGTCATAAGCGACAATTTTTTCCATTTTTAGATCTCGCTTTGACAGCTAGCAAAATCTATATTATGTACAATAGATATGATTTCAATAGCTTTTATTTATATACGATAAAACTAACATAAAACATGTGGCTAACCCAAATCGGAAGTATGTTTGCGTAAAGTGCTAATATCCCTCGACTCGCCCCTTTAATTTTTAAATTTAATTTTGATTGTTCAGCGTGCATTACTCACTGGTTGATAACATGCCAAAACAATAAAATCTTTTAATATTACTTTTTCCATATTGCTCATTTGCTGCAACATTGACACAACTCAAAAATAACCGTTTTTGAATTATTAGTACAGAAATAATGGTTCCTACATGTAGATTTAACTCCAAAAACGACTCTGATGAGCTTCGAATATTCACCGCGATGGAGCAAACTATTATACTACTACATTCACTCAACTCGATTTCACTCTCTTTGTCGTTGTTAATGAAACACCTGCGCAATTTCACGAAAAATTGTTTTATTTCGTAACATAACTGTATTGCTGAAAAGGTAAGTCTACGTTTTAGTTATTTTTTATTTAAATAATTAGGTACTATTAGGGCTTATGAATGACTTTACTCATGAAATAATCTACATGATTCAACCTTGTTTCATTTCAATTGTATAAGCAAGAACTAGCACTATAATTTCTCCCAACTTCAACCGTTTTCAATCAAGTACAAAAAGATGCATGGAGAAGGAATGTAGTGAAGAAGTTGAGCAACAGCGGAAAAGTTTACGAATCGCATACAGAAAATAAAAAACCCAAAATGATGAAAGACGCTATTGTGTTGAATGATGAAAGACAACAGCTGTTTTCTGATTACTGCAATTCATGTAGCATTAAAAAAACAGAGGAAGTTTGAGGCAAATTTAATGTAAATATCGATAAGATCGTATGGCGGTACGAGGAACCAACGATTAAATAATATTACTTCCTCTGCTTGTTTAAACTGTCGAAAAGTCCGAGAATGTAAAGTGTTTCAGAAACACTATTGACATAATTGACCCACATTCGTATCGTGCTTCTAAAAGGTAGAACCTGGTAACCAAAAATCCTTAGATCCAAGGTTGGTTGGGGTGGTCGGTTAATTTACCCTAGGTACTTTTTACCATGCTATTAAGTTAGGAAATTACTGATTTTTGCTCGAAAATTGGTATATTGTGCCTTTGTTGTGTTTAAACCAAATTTTTTTTCATATAGTGATTTTGGTGATTCTTTTTTTTTCATTAACTCAGATAATAATATCAGGTGGCAAAACATTTTAGAAACCAGAAAATACTAACCAAAAACCAAGAGATTTTAATGGAGGAATTAAAAAATGTTAAGGTTCAACTTAATAATGGTTTGCTTAAGACTTTAACAAAATAGCAACATATGTAAATACAAAAGCTTTAGACAACGCTTTTAAATCAGAAGATTATAAGGCGAACATGGTAATGCTGAAATGTAATTAAAATTTAAATCAATGATCGATAAATTCATATATGTATAATTATGTATTTTCAGATTTCCCAAATGGCATATATGGTAGGAAAAGGTGGCAATAGATGTGGCGATGGCTGGACTTGTTGCTAAGAGTTAATTGACGCAATTTTCCACAGCTCATTACTAGCAGAGCGTTCTTGGACGGGTGCATCGACCTCGAAGGAGGACGGAAAATGCCGTTTTTGTCTATTAATAATATCCTAATTTTTCCCTTGCAGCAACATAAAACTTTTTCAAAACTTTACTCAGGAATTCGACTAGGCTCTTAAACCAGGAAGCTTTACAGATACGTATGTCAGCCCAGAGGCATCATGCCAAAAAATGTGCCAAGAAAAGTGGTGCCGGGCTTCTAGCCCTAATTTTTGGAAAACTGTAGTACTATTGATAAAGAGGCGGGGGTACTGTCGCGAATGTTTTTAAAGAATTTAGATATAAATGGGTCTAATTTTGATATGTGCTTACATTTTTAGTCAGAACAAAAGTTTGAAGCTGGATACGGATATAACACAGGATCAAACCAATGGAAGTTAAATAATTTTATACTCGTAATGTTATTTAATTAAGTTTAAATTGGTTTTTTAATAATAATTTTGAATTTTTATTGAACACATTTACATATATAATTTTTATGAAATAAAGTACAAATTTTGAATTAACTTAGTTCGTTTTTCATCCAAGAATTTTACAATTATTTCTAAAATGTGTGAAATAGTGAAATAAAAACTATGCCATCATTGTTATACGGAACAGCAATAAGCTTACATAGTACATCGTTCAACAGAAAAATCATTTCTGGCTCTTCATCACATATGGAAAAATATAATAGGTGTTGTGAAGAAATCAGTAGAATTCGATTGTTTTCAAAAATTATTTTCTGCAAGCCTAAAATTCTTTTGTTTTTTCTTAAAAACCACTTATTGGCTTATCATTAGATAACGAAAATTCATCAAAATTAATTTAGTTGTACGTTCCATATCGATTTTTATTTCTAAGCATTGGTAGGTTCTTTTTCAAAGGTTTAAAAATGTAATAAAATGTTCTTAAGCATCATATCTTAAAATTACAATGCCCAAATACCATGAAAAAGTTCGATATTCTGTGGCTTTCCAAAACGCTAAACAAACTAATCTTCGTACGGCTCTATGTATTTCAGAAGGCATTTTTATTCGTAATAGTTTGTGCTATGCCAATTAGGAGTCTCTAATAAAGTACGTGGGTCACGTGGAACACTTCGTTCATGTAAAAGTTTCGTTATTAGACTTAAAAGTTTTTGAAGAGCTTGATGTCTTTTGTTAAATTCTAAAGCCCAAGCTCTCATATCATCTCTAACTATTATTTCGTCTTCCTCAGACTCTGAATTTTTATCTTGAGGTAATTCTGTTATCCAATTATTGCTCAAATAATATTCATTATCTGTTTCGTGTTGCATTTGTTCTCGCTGTGGGTTATCGCACAAGGTATTTGCACGCACCACTAAGGGAAAATGTTGAGTTGCACTCGCTCAATTTGTGATTTTTTTCATTAAACACTTTTTGAAATAAACGATTATTTTGCTTAACTTGATGTCTAAATATTTACTGCTGGATTAATATTTTTTCCAAGAGTTAAAATTTGACATGTAATAATTCGCTCTATAATTGTGCTAACTACATGAGTATGCTGAATAAAAGCCAAGGACCAGTTAAATTTAATACCAATGAGTCGTATAGAAAAATAAAAATATTCAAGGTAAAAGCAAATTATATACAATGCTGTCAACTACAAAACTGTTTTAATAAGGCTCAGCAATAATAAAAACTATTGTGACTGCTTGCGAAGGCGATGGTCACCGTAGCGTTTATGAGCTGGTAGCTGAGTCTTGCCGTAATTACGAAAGATATCCGGCACAATAAATAATGGACAAATTAGGTTTTATTCGGATAATTTCGCATGGGCTGCAAAAAAATAAGTTTATGCTCGCTTTTTATTTGTATGCGACACGTAACCCGGGAATAAAAAGCATATAGCAAAAGAATAATTTTACAATATAAAGACGCTGGCCAATGAGATGGTTCCGCTGAATATGATGGGATTAAAATTAGCAGAAGTTAAATTCTTCTTAAAGTTCTTATAATGATAGTTTAAGGAAGCGACAGTAACTAAGGCAAAACAAAAAGGAAAAATACCAGTATGATCATAATATTGGCACACGATTTTTACTCTAAGCCGTGGCTCTCTCATGTGATAAGTTTTTATAACTATAATTTAAAAATGAAATATGTGATAAACTTAAAATTCAATTGTAAAATTTACGATTGAAACAAATGTTTCAAATTTTTTAACCTAAAAGTCGAAAATCGTTGAATATCCGATCAGCTTCAAATGAATTGAAAAATAATTAACTACGATTTATCCTACCATTTTTCTTTTACTAGATTACGCTGCTCAAATAAATTAGTCTCGTAATGTATTTTAAAACCATTTGAGAAAGTTACAGCAATTTAAAACTTTAAATGTGTCTCCTGTAAAATCGGTTTTATTGAGTTATGGAGTTGCAGCAAATAAGCGATATTATTTGAAATATTATTTAACTAGGCTCGGTTTTATTAATTTTTACTTTTGAAATATAGCAAACAAACTCCGTTTGCGATAAATTTCCATGTGCTTAACTAAATAACTATAACTATAATTTATAAAAAAATGAGGAAATATTAAATCAAAAAATATAAAAATTCTTGCAGGAGAAGAAAAGGTGTCGTATTTAACTTGCGTGTAATGGCACGGGCGATAACGAATGTTGTAATTATTTTAACTCAGTAGGATTACTACACCACCCGTCATCGCTCTGTGATACTTTATCCTCATGAGTAATAATATACGCTCGTTGAATAATATTTATTATATTGTAGTTAATTAAAATTGTTTATAATTTTAAAATTTATTGAAAAAAAAAAAAATACATTCATGTATCGTCGACCCAACAGTGAATTAAGTTGAGTGAGTTTTTCATTTGAAAATTTTCTTTTCGAATTTTATTTACTTTTGCGACTGAGTAATAAAAACATTCTGAGTAAGTTACTTTCGACCTTTTGAATATACCTACAAATAAAATCAAGTAATTCAGGACAATTAATACTAAAGATTATTTGTCGCAAATTATTAATTTTTTCATTTTAAAATTGCTGACTTGTGGCCGAATGGAGGATATACCCTTAAGACAGGAATAAAATATTTTACCACAAAATTCTCTTGGCATTTAGAACTCATAATATGTAACTTTTTTAAATAATTTATAATAGTGTTTGCATATATTTAAGGGCATCGTAAGGTTATGCTAGGACCTGGCAACTAGGTGCACATTAGTCGTTAAAAAGTATTGCTTTGGTAAGACTGCGAGTCTATATGTGGTTGAAATTTTGACGAACCAGGGGCAGAACCTTTACTCAATTATAGTTTGAATCTGAATGAAGCCAAAATAGCCACAAAAAATACGAGATGTATCCGATACATCTTATTTAGTGTAATTGAAATATCGGTGTGCCAATTGCCTTCACGTAATTAATTACGTGAAAGAGAAACCACATCTTTATTTCAAGAATATCTTTAGGAAAAGTCAGTTCACTTTAATTTCGCTTTCAATTTCGTAAAAAATCAGTTTCCCATTCAAAAAGTGTGAAGCTTCTAATCACTTTTTTATAATTTAGTTTCCCCATCTATCGTTGGAGATGATTTGCTCGATAACGCACTCATTATGAAAAAAAAAAAAATAAAAAACGGCTAAAGGATACACAATAGGCAAGCAAATCCGAAATGCGATTTTAAACCAAAATGGTAGTTATAACTATATACATATGATGATTATCGGAATGATACGGTGAGCTTTAAAGCTGCTGTTTCTAATATTTCCAACTTTGTTTACTGGAATGTTTCAGTATTCGAGTTGCAAGTTGTTCCATTTAACAAAGTTGTTAGAAGATTCTCCAATGGAGAGCATTAAGGATGGGATCACTTGATGGATAATTATTTACAGTATTTTCAGAGTGACGGATTCCAATGCACTTTAGTGAATATGTTAAAAAAATTTAGTTAAAAGTTTGGTGAAAAACCAATTATCATGGTGAAATATTTTTACGCACCAAATTAAATGTTGCTGTGTGAATTAATTAAAAATCAAAATTTTGACAACTAATCAAGAACAAGAAGCGCATTTATAAAAATTGATTTGTATATTTATTCACATAAATTTATTATAAGACTGTGTCCGAAAACTGCGACAAATAGTTTTTTGTACTAATTTTTGACATTTATTTGAAAAAACCGCACTCACCCAAATTATCACAGTCAAATCCTATGATAATTTTTGATCATTCTATGTGTGATTGATGTAGTCGCCTTAGCATTTTATTACAAAGAAGTTAATTTTCTTCATTCGCTTTTATGATGATGACTTTTTCAACTGGGACAGTCATTTTAATTAATTCTCGGACTGCAATTTTTATTGACGAATTAAATCGCGTAAGTATGTGTTAATGAGTGTTATTGGGAGTGTCATGAACATCCAGAAATCTGAAATTGTGCAATGATGAAATGGTTAGTCGTGAAATAGTTTATTTCCTATTACTGTAGATGTTTATATCTAATATCTGCTCGTTCTATTCGCTTAATGCCATTATGTATGAAGAATGAAATCAATCAGCATTTCTTTCTCGACCCCAATTCTTAACAATTCAATAGAATGAATCTAAAACATATGCATTAGGTATGCCGCTATCTAGCCATAATATAAAAGCGAGCCATGAAGCTTACTTTTGTGTTACCATAGACATCAAAAGTTGTAATTTTCCATCCAAAATCTTCGTATTTCTCGGATATTAATGTAATCTATATAGTGTTTGCATCTGCGACCTAAATTCAAACTTCCAACTAAGAAAAAGTTCTTTGGTAATTGAAATCTCGATTAACCAAAAATCAGTTGGCCAGTTCTTAAATAACGCTTGAACGGTTAGTTTGAAAGTAAAGAAACTAATATTTGTGAGTATGACTAAAGTATGGTGGAAAATAACAAAACAAACTTTCGGAACTGGATCGACAGAGTTTTGAGAATGACAATTTTAAGACTGGTAGACGTCGGTATATCAAAGAGATTCGTTATTCATTTATTTTGCACATTATAACAATACAGTAGGTTATATTTTGTTTATTGTGTATGTTACAAAATGAATGATATCGAGAGTGGGATCAATAAGAGATATGATTGTGTTAAATTATGAAAATTAGGTACCAACAAATATCATTTTCTTGTGAGGAACCTCACACGAATCTATGACAAATGTTCACAAATATAATATTTGCTGAATATTGTTTGCGAATATTTGTTTAGTCCACACATGAAACGAAATATTCAAATTCAAATATTTGCATGAAAGTGAAGATATAAATTAATATGTAATAACAAATTACACTGTTAAATTAGATATATGTATTTTCAATTTGGAATTTATGTTATATGAATAGAGGGTGGCTCCCGAGAATTCCCGAGAACCATTTTCCGGGAATTTTACATAGTTTATAAATCTCTAATTATGTTGCATAGTAAACACAACTAAAAATGTATTCAGCTCGTAATATATACTATAAAGCGTTACACATATTTTAATGTTGCATTGTAGAACATGCCGCAATATTGAGTTATCTCAATCATATGCAAATGTCACATTGTAATAGTAGTGCCTATTTTTTGAACTGAAACGACAACATGAAATAAAGAAAGCAAATAAGTTTAAATAAATAATTAGAAAGGAAAACGATCTTGATTCATGAATTTAAAAAAAAATCAAAAGGACATTTAATAAAACACCAGTTAACTAAAATACTAACGTCAGATTTCACAAAAAGAGTTAATCTCCAGTTAAACAATATTTCTTCTATTTCATCTTGTATGACGTTGCAATTGGCTCCATAATGCAAAATGCAAGCTGATTAAATATTTAACTCTCCAGCTTATTCAAATATACAACTCTCCAGTGTTCCCATATTCATTCAAAAAAGAAATACAATTTTGTTTGCCTTGAATTTGTATTATGAAACAAACCGCAACTTCAAAGAAAGAGAGTAAATTATTTAACTGGAGATTGCCTCTTCTTTTTTGTGAAACCGGGCATAATTCAATTAAATAACATAAATTTTAAATTCAACATAAACTACACATGGTTTCACAACAATTCCCTTAGTCGAAAAATGTTTGAACTCTTTATGGTGGCTAATAACTGAAAATTGCCTTTCGACTATTCGATTCACGAAGGATGAATCTTATCGATCCTTTTCTTACATTTAAATTAAAATTATCTAGTTCTGATAAAATTAGGGTAACATTTTCAAATTTCGGGAAGGTTTTGGAGGATTCAACTGGGATATGCGAGTCGTTAATATTGCAAATTTATATTTGTTCTCGGCCATTAACAACAACTAACATTTTGGTACGTAAAGTGGAAATATTCTGCTACTTGTGCGAATAACGGCAAGGATATTGATGCGTTGAAGCATTTCATACAAATAAAATGTCAATACGAAAAACAATAGGCAAAATTGCAAAGGTGCGGTTAGTTCGTTCAACGAGTCCAAATTTTCGATTTTTTTCAAGCGAGTTTACTATAGAAATAACTAAAAAAACGTTAAATCGCGTCTCTCCAGAATATCCGTCTAGCGAAAATGTGATCCAAAATGTAACGGTTACTTTAGATGCCATGGCGATGGATCAGTCGAACAGAAGCCAATAAACTTTTCGCCACGTGATTTGGATTTGGTTGAACTGCCGCAATACTATTAAAATGGAATGGGGGTATTCTGCCGGTATTCTTTCTACCTTGTTTTGAAGAGCTGAAAACAATTTAATTAGTTTGCGTTTCCAAGATGCCCCGGATACTACAAATTTGAGGCCCTAAATTATTTATTGTAATAACGCCAAAATTGATAGTTTTGAAAGTCAGTTTTTCGGTAAAATGAAATCTTATTCAAGATATTATAGAAATTTCTATTACAAATTATTAAAGTCCTTTTATGGCACGATATTTTGACAGTATCTTAGATTTTAAACTTTTTGTGTACTATGTAACCATAAAATCTATGGTTACATATCTTAAATCAATAAAACACAATATTTCTTACAGAAATTTGACCTTTCCACACAATAGGACATTTTAGCTTATAGAAAGAGGATAGGACAAATTCCATAAAAGACATATACAAGTGAAATTCATAGAAATAAACAAATTCCTAACCTCGAAAATGTTAAATAACTACAATACCAAATCTGCTGAAGTATGGAAATATTTTAACAAAATTGATTCCGATAATGAAAGAGTTGATTTGCTGCAGAGACTCATCGAAAAGCGGAATTTCACATTGTGTCCATGCACACGGATATTAAATTATAGAATGCATTACTTAAACGTCCAAATGAGTACGGTAGCACGAGTACGATTGACGACGAAGCGTCTGGTCCTAGTTCACACTCGAATAAAAAAGTAACACGTATAACAAACAATATCAGTAACTATCCATTTTAAAATTTATAAAAACCAGAACCATCAATGAAATTGTTGCAAGAATGGCGACAGTAGAAATTCAATCCATAGTATGGCATCTCAATCCATAGGCTTCTCAATCCATAGTTTGGCAAGTCACTATACTTGCGATGCTTTTATGAGTAAGCAAAACTAAATACCATTAGTGAAATTGAAGAATTGAAGCGTAGCAATAAAAATTTAGCTCTAGACGAATGGACATATCAGTAAATAATTGTCTAGCGGCGGTCAAACATTTATTAATTTAGGGAAAGTGTAAATCAACGAAAAGTATAGTGCAGAAATTATGTGTGCTTTAGTTAAAAAAAACTGGTTAAATTTCAATTACGAATTTCACCATCATCTGGGTCCGAGACAGATATTCTATGTTCTACTATACAGACGGAACAGCTGTTATTCTAAAGTTTGGGAGACTGCCATTATATTACCATCAGCAGTGTTATAACCACGGTATAAATCCCTTCTGCTGTAAGAAACTTATCTAGGGTATCTAACCGGGTTGAACTTTAATAACTATCATAAAATTAGTTGATTTTTTTATGATTTTAATAATTTTTTAGTGATGATCGAACTGCCATGAACATTTTAGTACTTTTCACAGAATTCAAAAGTATAGTAATATTTGATGATGTTCGGGGTTTACCTGCATTTTTGGTTAGCTTGGTCAAGAGCCAGTGTAACTGGTGAACCTTATGCAATTGTGATAAACTTTTCTAAAGTTTGTAAAAATTAGTAGAATTTTAGTAGCTTAGTGGTTTGCATCGAATTTTAACCTATTTACAAACGTTAACTGATATCATCCAACTGCTTTGCAGTAAGTTGAAATCTATAAATATTGAAATATTCCTGTATAATCGTTAGGAAAGAGCTCCAGTATAAACAAATGTATTTTGAAAATTTTGTAATTTTGGAAGAAACGATGAAATACAAAAAAAATTTATTAAGAATTTATTGTTGTTTTTCCAATATCAAAAACTCGAGTAGGCAGAGATATTTGTAGTCTCCCCCACATTTTCGGTCTAAAATTTTTCGGTTATAAAATTGTTTAAATCATATAAATTTACGAAACTTCTGTGAAATGTAGTAAAGTTCATCATAATTGGACTAGGCAGACCACATAAAAAAATCATTGGCCAAGCTATCCAAAAATGCCCGCGATCAGCGGTACAACACTTTTAAAATCATTCAATATTATTAAATTTCTGAATTCCGTGATCTGAATCCGATTGACTACGTGAACCAACACTTGGCTAAGCTACCCGAATATGTAGGCAAGAACTAGTGAACATCTCTACAATGGGCGGTAAATATATTAATAACAATAAATATTTAAATTCTGTAAAACATTAAGAAGTGATGAACTTTCTCGAGACATCTCTAGGATTGTCGCTAGAAATTATAAAATTATCATCTACTAAATTTGTTTGAAACACAATTGAATATCCCAGATTAAAGAGGAAGACAGATAGTCCAGCTAATTTGTTATAGTAACTGAGAAAGATATGGATAATAAATGAAAATTCGTCAGAACCGTTATATATAATTCTATGAAAGCTAAAAAACTCGACGATTTGCCACTGTATCATACCCAATGCTAGAGCTAGGTTGAGAATATAAAATCTTAATTTTTACACGTTCGGTAGTTTAAGATGTTAGCGACGATATGTGTTTGTTATAATTTTTGAGAATGTTATTGATAAACGATTGCAATAATAGATTAATGTCGTCACAGCCGTCTTGCATTTGATTTGTAAGGACCTATTTTAGTGAGACTATCACTCATTTTCATAACTCTATTATACATTGAACAAAATAGAGGAATAATGAAATACGTAAATAATGGAAGACGGCAAGACTGCAATCAGAGACACGTGTTTTAAAGTCAATAAGAATCTTTATCACTTACAAGCACGTTCACAATCACGTTCAGCCTTAAATTTAAATTCAAACTTTTTATACTCAAGTGAAACCATAATTTTTCCGGCTGGCTATTTGCACCTCGTAAATTTGCTATGATCTAAATCTAAAGCAATAGTGGTAAACTATGCAATTAGAAAATCGATATAATCAGTCGCAAATGACATCAGATATCCAATGATATCTTAGTTTGTCTTATTAAATATATGCGAACGCATGTTGATTAGTCATGTATTTTGATTTAAATATTGCATATAAAATTTATTTAAAAAACAATCAAATAATTTATATAGTGAATGTATAAATCTTTACGATTATCTACGGGATAGATTAAATTATAATATGACTATTATGTAAATTAAGAAGAACCTTGTACAAAATTCTCACGCTTTATTTCAAAATCTGAATATTTATGTGCGGTTGTAACACGAAATAAATTATGGTGTTCGTAAATTTTTTGACAACGTAATCATCCCAAAATCGTATTAATCCATGAATAGGTTTGTATTATAATATACCGCAATTAACAAATCTTGTTACATGATCAGCTGTTCACTAATTCGTATATTAAATCGTATACACACAATAAACACTATTTTATTTATATTCACTTTTCTTTTATAAAATTTCACTCAAATTTATTAATTATTTATTATACCACTCAACAAAATATAAATTAATTTCACTGTCACTATCTACTTCAACGGATCACTTGAAAATAATTTTCTATCTAATATTTCTAATCACTAATCACGCGATCAACTAAATTATAGTATAAAAAAAAAATTAAAACCGCGTATTTTTTTAATTCACTTCCAACCGATTTGTTTATTTACCAGTGTGTTTACGTTGAAATTGTTTAGATTTTACTAAAAAACAAAAAAAAAATTGTATAGTTTTAAATCAACAACAAAACTAAAAGTCTCGAAAAGTAAAGTTTCGCGATTTTAAAAAAAAAAATGTTTTCGTTTTTTTTTATTTTCCCGTCCATTACCTTACCTATAAATTTCGGTTTTATTTTATTGTATACGTATATATATCTGTTGTAATGGAACTATTATTATTATTACTATTATTATAGTATGTTATAATGTAATAGAAGTAAAATTCTATTATTTAAAACCAACTAACAAAATATACACACACTTAACGTAAATTAAACTGAGAAAATACGAGTACATACCAATACAATCGAAATAAACGTGATCTAAAATTATAAAGTCGACGAATATCGTCGCTTGGGCTTGCAAGTGGATTTTTTTTAAGCTTTTGTTTTGTACTTGTGTATTTCTTTCAATAGTTTTTGTATAGTGTACATGAGAGATTGCTGATTAGATCAATGAAATTAAAAAAAAATAACAAAAACTATTTATAGGTAAATTTTATTTCTGTTTTTGTTTATTGAACAGAAAATGTATGTAACAGCAGGTTAAAATAGATCGGTATTTAATTGAGCGCGCTTTGGAAATTTCAATATCTAGTGAATGAGTTAATTATAAATGGAAAGTGATGGTTGACCAAACATGCCGGCTGATGGCAATTGATAGATTATTAGATTTTTGTTTTGCGACTGAGTGTGCGCAGTAAGAAATCTTAATTTGGTTTAATATATCGACAAATCAATCATCTGGAGAGACCATTTTTGTGATTATTATAGGTATTATGCGATGTACGTCGCTCGAATCTATCTAGCAGTTTCAGCAGAAATCTGTTTTTTTAAGGTAAACGTAACTAAATTATTTTGGATGATCTTAAATTATAGGCCTATCAAGTTCAATTTTATATTTCTCTTTCCCACCTTGCTTGGAAAGTAAAGGGCTGGGCAACAAATGTGTTAGATAATAGTTATTTCATAGGTAATTTTAAGGTCTTCAAACATAATTTAATTATTAATGTCCCTCTCAAGATTAAATAACTTTATTTTGGAAAGATTTTGGTTACAGCGTTTAATTTCGAGTTATTTAGTTAGGTTAAATTAAGTGATACACCCTACCAAAAGTTCCTATATGCTTACTTTAACAACTAAGGTAGACCTTAAGTCGTATCTGATTTCTGTGTTAAATGTTTCTGCTGTAATATTTATTATGTTATTTTGTATGGAACCAAATTATCACAGGGACTGTGAAGTTTGCGATAAGTTAACCGATAGTTAAACGATCTACATAAGATTATAAACGGTGATAAATATGATCATGTGTGGCTTTGTTCTGTCCTTGGCAAAGGTAGAATTTTGTGAGCAATTTATTCGGTATTGCTGCACCAGATATTTGGTAGTGTAATGCTCTATAAAATGTTCTTTGCAACATCAAACATAGTCAAGTAAATATTTCCGAAATTAACAACAAATTTATTCATATGTTTTTTAGAATATTAATGTTTAACAAATATTGTTGATGTTGGCTAACAATCTTATTTGTTTAATATGCCAAATTTTCTCGTGATCCCGTAAAAGTTTCATTTTATTCTAAGGTAAATACGCCGACACTCCGTAGATTTCTTCGTGCGGCTTTATATATGCTATCTTTTAAATAGATCTACATGCTATTTTAGTATTTGTGTATCCTTCTTCTTCTAGTTCAAAAATCTACTTTTATTTTATTTTATAAAACCTTAGAACAGGTTTGCTAGGCACATATTTTCAATTGTATTTTGCTCAAGATTTCCGACATCAATTCCGACGTTACAATTATCGTGCAAAAAAAAGTTGATAATTATTCAGAGGGCCTGCTAAATTCCTGACTAACTACACAACTTAAAGTTGGAGCTCCTATTGCACTTCAAGTACACGAATCTAGGCTACTCTACACTACCATAGCATGTTGTCCTACAATACCTTTATTATTAATGGAAATGTTTGAATGGAACTCGGAAATACCGCTTTTATTAGTGCAACTACGAAAACTCGATGAGTTGTTCTGTTTTTGAACCAAAACAGGTCTTCGTTATTTCTGGCTTACTGTTCATATCAATGTTACGCATATCGACGAATAATATTGGAATGTTTAATTAGGTTGCACTTTGTAGTCTATGTATATGTTTAACTTACGGAAGATATGATTGCTTTATTCCAGCGAAACAAAACTCGTTTTTAAATTTATATACCCCTTCGATAAGGAGTGAGTGGTTGAAATTTCAAAAGGTTATTTGTTCTTTTACTTGTGATTAATCTTCGTTCATATAACAAATTTCAATCTCATTAATCCGAACCGAATTTTGATATTTTCATGCTATTCATGCTCGATCCTGTTCCGTGATGTTATTACATTTAATGAAAGATGATGTATCCTTTTCAGATAGATTAGTACAACAAAACTGTGTTGTTTATATCTTAATCAAATATAATATACTATGTTTTGAAGGTTATAAAGAGACTTCCAAAAACATGTATGTATTACCTGATTCACATACTTTTACATATACCCAATACATTATCGGAAAACATTAAATAATACATTATTAAACTCATAAACACAAATAAGCATCATAAACTTACCGATATAACATTTACATTTTAGTTTACCACGGAGCCACCAGTCTCGTTCACTATTTCAAATCACACTGTGGACTTACACAAAATTCTAAAAGTGCGGGAAAAATACAGAAAATTTAGTGTTACCAAATGAAGCAAAATGTCCTTCTCTTTAATATCACCCCTCAAAAGCATGCAAATACGAAATATATGTTGAAAAGCCATATTTAATTTTTCGGTACAACTTCAACATTAGTTCACATGTTCGATTTTAATACCACAGTACTCTAAGAAAATTAAATCAAGAATGAAAAAGGAAAGTGAAATACACTTCGAAAGGAAATAGATCGTCCAAAATACTCTACCGTCTATACTTTTTAACGTAATGCTCGATCTTAGATGTCTATACTCAGGAGTGTATCTAAAATGAAGCATTATCGCCCGAAAGAGGATGGTTGAAAGATTAATTAAACGCATAGCATTCTGCTTTTCGGGTAATTTTGACGAAATTATGGATCTTTGAAAATCGCCATTGCTATCCACAAAATTGAAAGTTGAATGTAAAATTCTACTCCCACGCATACATTTTTACTAACCCATGAAGTCTCGTACAGAATAATATACTTTCAACAATTAAAATTCTTAAATCAACAATAATTTTTATTTTACAATTGAAGAAACGTGATCGCTTGGAGGATAAATCACTCGGTAATATTTCACAAATCCTCACTAGACCTGTAACAGTATAAACACACTTACAAACAAAACTAGAAATCGCGATTTACACCAACATGTTGTTAAATAAACATGCACTTTTTTGAAGAAAATAAAAGTTGCATGTCTCATTTGTTAAAGTATGTTGGCACCCTAAAGGGATATCACTTTTATTTTTAAACTTGCATCATACTTATAAATTGGCGTTTTAAAAATTACATGTAACCAAAAGTATTATAAAATACGTTTATGAATTTATGTACTCGATTATCTATATAATATACATATATATGTCATTCAACCATTATCAGTAAGAATGTACTTTTAACCGTAAATTAACATCGATCTAATTAATTTAAAGCCAAATCGAGAGCAATACAATTTAATTCATCAATAATCGGCTTAATGGGTCTCTTATATAACCGTTAAGGCAGATTGTACATTTACTTTCATTTCCGTAATACTACTAAATTTGCAATTAGTAAGAAATAATTATTTGTTCCAAGCCATAAAGTTTTAAATTCTTTTTGTGTTTTAAAACAAATTGTTTTGGATTTTCTTCAGTAAATGAAGAATAATTAAAAAAAAAAAAATGGTATGCCTAATTATTAAAGATCGAGATCTTAATGGTTGGCAGGGTACACAATTCAGTATTTTTACAATACGTATGTAAATCGCGAGACACCAACCTAAGTAATTATTTCATTTTGGCAACAACCATTGCATGCACTACAAGCATCGAGCCCCACAAATTGTGTGGTATTGCTCTAACAAATCACCACCACAAAATAGAATTGAACCGAACTCATTTTACATAATGTACCTCATATTGTTGGTTAAAAAGCTTATTAAAAATTTGTGAACACACAGTTCTAGTTACTTATATTTACTTTATTCAATTACTTATTATTGTTGGAAACTATTTATTTAAATCAATATTATTATTATGATTATTACTACAAATATTTTGTAATATCACGACATCTAATAACTATTAATAATAACAACAACAATAACAGTATAATAACAATAAAATAATCAAATATCTGCACCTTAAACGAATATGTATTATAATAATTTGAAATGGTCATGCAATCGGCTAGGAATAAGAAATAGAAAGGTAAAATTAACACGTTGGCTAGCAAGATTTGGATTGTTAAAGTATCATTAAGCCATACTAAACACTCCACATACATATATGTAATTATTAATTGCATCAAGGCTAAAGTATCATTTTAAAATTTTAATCGATCGTTGCATATATACATACAAATGTATATACAAATATTATATACATAAATGGAATTCCAGGATCTTTTAATCCAGGATGCAAATGCACTGGGAAAAAATCTAGATTAATAAGAAGCGACATTTTTACCGCAACTAATTAGAAACTTCATGGTTACGATTCATTCATCATTTGCATGACAAACATATTTACAATTTTAAATGTTTTAGAGCTGGATTTTTGGTTGAAATTACTCGTAGGTTTGTTTAATAGTTAGGTATGAAGTGGAAGTAATTTGTTGTGGATTAATGTAACTTATATATGTTTGTAAATCTAGGTATATACCATAAAATTTGTTATCCTTATGCTTTACCACTTTCAAGTAATAACATTTACTTTTAAGTTACGGTACAATTTGCGCACACTATTATTAGGATGTTGCTGATGTTTTCAATTCCTTTTTATCTTGTCTTTGAATCAAAATTTAACTACAAACAAACTATAGGTAGAGGTTTGTATTAGTCAGTTTTTTCAAACTCAAAGCCAAATTTACAAGTTTTGTTGAATTCTATTAAATAATGCTTGACTTATCGTTAAGATATTCCCGACCCCTTTCATCATGCAACTGTTAATATTATATAAGTGCCATGTAATTATCGGTTAGGACGGAGACTAAAGTCGTTCAAGTCAAGAAACAAACTTCAAACTCGGAGGGAAACGTTATTTCAATTTGGAATTGATTTGCACAATGAATTGCGGGTGAATATCTTTTCTAAATGCGATATATGGTTTTATTATATTTCACATCGAACTAACTTTAGAGGCAACAGTCCCACAGATTTAATAAAGCTCAAATGCCAGGCCAAAATTAAATGATTAAATACCTAATTACAATCGAAGCCGTGCCATGTTTTTTTTTTAATAACCACTAGTAAGTTTTAGGACTGTTAGCAGCCTGTTCTTTGATTGAGAGAATTATGAACAGAAAAGTTATTTAGAAGAAAGTAAAGTCCACCAAATACAGTTTATGAATAGTTTTGACAGGCCTTAATATACAAAAATCATTATTAATAACTATTCATTAGTCATTATCCCATACATAAACGGCAAACCGGCCGGCATTTCGAACCATCAAATCCAATTTTAGATACAATGATCCCATTTTCCAATATCAATATTATCAAAAAATATACCAAACTTCCCAATACAAATGTCGCATTTCATCTAATATATTTGTTTACGGTTAATGACAGAATCGACGCCAATTGCATTTATAAAATAAAAATAATAATCGTTAGATTAGTATGGTTAGGCATCATCTCTTAATAACTTTAAAAACGTTTGGTATGACCTCTACAAAAATCGTCTGCATCAATATTTAATGAAGTGTTTTGTCACAATGGAAATATCCATTAATAGTTACTATACATATCTTGACTGTTTAATTAACTGTATTATTAAAAGTCAAATTTTGACCATAAATTGAATTTTCTGTCTGGACTTTAACAATAAAAATTGGTCTAATTTAACAATTATATGTAATAATATTCCTAAGGAGTGAAAATAAAGACTAATTTACTATGATTTTTCCAAAATCATCTGTCGTAATTTTTACTTCATAATTCTTAAATGTGATCGTAATTAAGATAATTAATTACAGTACTAAAAACTGTCAAATTATAGTCATAATTTGTTTTCTGATCCAATTAATTATAGTGTTAAGACACAACAAGTATTACAAGAAGCGTCTTACTTTGGTAACTGGAATAGGAATAAAAAGTGTGCAAAATAACAACGGGGATCGATTCTATCCAGTGACAAATGACATTTTTATTTACTTTGGACTAAAATTTAAACGGCTTTGAAATGACAATATAATTTTGAGTATTAAAAATTGATTCTGATCAAGTGACCTTTTCAAAATGTCATAAAAATAATGTGATAAATGAAAGAAGATTGGCATTGATTTTAATTTCGGTGATTTTAGTCCTGTACAACACATAGAACAAAAGTCGCCTAAGTTATGTAACAAAATATGTGTGAGTAAAAATCAATTTGAAAATAATTTCGTACTATACGAATTCTTAAATGTTTTAAGCTATTGTAAATGTCGAATTGGCTTTGACTTTCGAGTCAGTCAAACTATTTTATTTTCGTAAAAAAGAAATATTTTTAAAATTATTTGTTATAATTTGTTATATATATATATATATATATATATATATATATATATATATATATATATATATATATATATATATATATATATATATATATATATATATAAATATATATATATATATATATATATATATATATATATATATATATATACAGTAAAACCTCTGTACATTGGACAGCGAAGGGACTTGACTAAATCGTCCAATTTATGGAGGTGTCCAAAATATGGAAAAAAAACTTTCAAACATTTTTAGATGAAAAATACAGATATATGTAGTACAAAATACAGATATAATGAATTACATATTTATTCAGTAAATATATAAATGCAACTTAAATTCAAACAAATAGAAATTTATCTTTAAATGTGTATGTGTACACAGTACAATAAAAAAATTCATAATTAATATCACAAATCATGTAGACAACTAATAAATTCATATGTAGTCTAGTAGAAATACATTTTGCTTAATACCGTTTTACGTTGTCCTAATTTTTCTTAAAGTAAAAATCAAGAATGCTCGTTTGTTTTTTTGGTTTGCTGATACTGAAATCATTAAGTTTGCTTTCTAAACGCAGGATGTCGTTGAAAATGGACGAGAATTTATACAGTGAAAATTGTTTTATTACTTCAAGGGCATCAAGGGCTTGTTCAATTGTAACCGTTGGTTCATCATCCTGACCTTCCAGTTCTATGTACTTCATCAGGTTCATTTTCTAGGATCGACTGTAAAATTCCATCATTGTTTGGCTCACAGCTAGTTGCTACCTCATCGTCAGCTGTAACAAATTCATTAAATTTATCGGGTGATACTCCTTCAAATTCATGAATTACTATGACATCTTCTATCTGACTAGTTTCATCAGAAGTATTAACGCTGAAACCGGCCTTTATAAAACACTTCTGAATACATTCCCGTGACACTGACTGCCATGCTCTATCAATCCACGTAACAGCATCAAGAACGTTTAATTTCTTCGATATATCCATCGCTGTTGCATTACCAGTTGGGATTAGCTCTAAAGTTGATATTATTTTTTTAAGAACACAGCTTCTGTAAAAGCTTTTAAAATTTTTTATTATGCCTTGGTCTAGCGGTTGAATTCTGGATGTCATGTTTGGTGGTAAAAATCGCACAGCTACATTTGTCAAACCTTTGACCTCTACATGAGCTGGACAATTATCTATTGTCAACAAAATCTTCCGGTTTACCTTCTTCATGTTTTTGTCTACTGATCGGATCCACTCCTCGAAAATATGTGACGTCATCCAAGCCGATTTATTTGAGCGCCACGTAACAGGAAGATCTTCCGGATTTAAATTTCTAAAAGCCCTAGGTTTTTTAGATTTGCCAATTACTAAGGGTTTAAGTTTTTCTCCCGTAGCACTAGCACAAAGTAGCACGGTTAACCTTTCTTTAGAAAGCTTTCCCGATTTGCATTTCTCATTTTTCAAAACGAGGCTTTTGTCTGGCAATAATTTAAAAAATAGACCCAGTTCATCCGCGTTAAACCAATCTTTTTGGTCATATCCCGCGACCATTTCAGCGAATTTTGATTTAAAATTAGAAACATGGGCTTCACTGACTTCATTGGACTCACCGCATAGAGCTTTAAATTGTATGTTGTATCGAACACGGAATTTCTCCAACCAACCGTTTGAAGCTTGAAAATTATCAACGCCTAACTTGGCAGCAATATTTCTGGCGCTTTCTTGTACTATAGGCCCGGATAGTCGAGCGTTTGCAGCCCGCATTTGCTTGAACCATTCGAAACAAACGGAATTTATTTGATCGAAATCAGTTGTAGTTTTCTTCCGTTTCAAATTTTCATTTTCAGTTCGAAATCTACCAATGTACTCATCTCAGCCGTAACCCGCAATGAACTGGTGGGCATATCATTAATCACATCAATTTTTTCTTTAAGAGTTAACTCTTTATAATTTTTCTTATTCATTTTATTTAAAAATCAAATAAACGTTAGATATAAAAACTGTATTGTTAAAACGAGTACAAACTTTATGTGATTACCAAATCTTGTTGTTTTTAGTTAAAAACACTTTCTCACTGTTTTATAAAAACACCAATCGTTTGTCTATTTACTATAAAATGAGAGTTGCAACTGATTTATTCTAAAGAGCTGAAAAAATTACAGTAAAATCATAGGTATAAAACATTGAAAATGAAAACAGCATAAGCCAAATTTTTGTGAAAATGAAACATAAAATTATAGAAACCTAAAGAACTGACAAACCCTGTAAATTACATCAGTAAACGACACCAACGAATTGCACCACACATACACTTGTAGAAAACATCGGTATTACATGTTTTTTCTCGTTTTATTCAAATTTTTGAAGCTACTTATACTCGTAGAGTATAAAGATGTGGTCGATTACTAATACTAAAAGAGATTTATTATTTCATTTTAATCCTCGCAACTCAATTGGTACGTTTGCGTTGGTTGTACTTTGTATAACATGATTTCGTGTTTCATATGTACATAACACTAACATACCTACTATTAGTACATTTATTCTACATTTAATCAATCATTTTCGTGCTGTCCAAAATACGCAGGTGAAAATCATGCAAAAAAATTCAAAAATATCTAGTTTTGATGGCCAATTTCCAATTTACAGAGATTGTTCAATATATAGAGGAAAACGAACATTTTTTGACAAATTTTATATAGATTTTCAAGGGACTGAATGTAAATGTCCAAAATAGAGGAGTGTCCAAAATAGAGAAGTGTCCAAGTTTGGAGGTTTTACTGTATATATATATATATATATATATATATATATATATATATATATATATATATATATATATATATATATATATATATATATATATATAACGCAGTATCCGTGGAATAAAACGATAAGTCAAAAACATCGATTTTAAGGAGAAAAGCATTTATATTTTTTATCTGGATTATTTAAAATATACGGTTAACTAAATAAATTATTTACTAAAATTATTCAGATTTTCATGCTAATTTTGAAAATGATTTAGAAAATGTAATAAATTTGATTTAAAGAGGTAAATCTGTTAGTCGTCATGTACAGTCTTATTATAATAATATTGTAAGTATTACGTAGTTATAGTTTTTTTGACTGGGAATTTTTTTAGGTCTTATATTGTAAATGGAATTGTAGTTTTCATATCAAAAATTAACAAATTGTGTGCTTCTGTAACTCTTGTTATCGCGGTTTTCCAATTACTAAAACACGTGTTTCTTTTTAAACTAAAACTTTTTATTGTATAAAATTCAATATTTATGTAAATAGTTATTATTAATGAAAACGTTAGTAATACAAATTGGCAATATACATAAACATCAAACAATCTATGTAAGGTTAATCATCTAAATCTTTTTCAATGTTATTAGAGTGAGGTAATGTTTGATATAATGATTTGTATAATCTGGGTACATAATTCTTCTCGCATAGGTCCATTAGGTCAATGTACTTGGATTCAGAAATAGGTTTTTTTTCATTATACAATAGATCAATAATGGTGCAGTTGATAGGTTTTCTTTTTCTCCCTGTGCGTTTTGAAGTTGATGTTGGTTCAAAATATAAAAGATTTCTTCAAAATTTTCGTGAAACTCATATTTATATAGCAATTTATTTGGTTCGTTTTTGGATATAAATACTTCTCGAATTTTGCTTATGTTAACTATTTCGTTTCTCGCGTTTTTCGTAAAGAAATTTGAGTTTGTCAATTTCTTAAAATTAAAAATATCGCTTTGATCCATTTCAGACACATTGTACGATGATCCACGTACTTTTGCATTCCTGATGAGGCTATAATATTGTGCTGGAACGTAAATAGTTTTACGTTTTCGGTTTTTTTCAATATTAGAATGCATGGAATCACCCTCATTTTGTGTATGACCCTTTTCACAAAAATTGTGGCTTATATCAATTTTTAGATAGTTTGATACCCAAGAATAAAATGAAAATAAAATTTTATTTTTATTTTGTCCTAGACAATTATCGGTTCAAAAGATGAATTTTGTAACGTTGTTCTTGTTTTTCTCTTGTTATATAAATTTGTACAAGCAGCTAGATATATCGGATGCACCTTGACTAGCGATTGTTTCATCCCACAAGTAACAGTGTCCCTCATGATTGGCCAGATTATATACGGTGAAATTATGCAAGTTTAATTTTCTCTTATAGAAGAAAATGCTGGTTTCACGAAAAAGACACTGTAGAACTTTCTGGAAGTCGAAACAAGCTGTGACTATATTTTTATTAATTAATGCCGCTGCTTTATCAATATTTTTAATTCTTCTAGCTTCATTTTTATTGCTTATGTGGTTGTTTATGGAGGTTTTAAATTTTGCTTTGTCTGATGGCGACATATTTTCGTAGCTGATACAGTCGTTACACTGATATTTCTTTGGTTTAAAAAATTCAAAATTAAAATTAAAATTAAATATATCTCGGTATTGGCTCTCTGTAACACGTTGCGTCATTATATTGTTTTCTTCAATCCATTTGAGATATAGTCGGTACATCTTCGCAATGGAGAGATCACTTTCAAGAAAAAGTTTCGTTGTTTGGGCACGTTAATAGTGCGATTCTACCGTTGGAAAAGAGGAAATGTGTCGTATAACATGATCCTTCGAGGTTTGTTTTAATTCATTGACGGGACGTAGGTATTTTCCTAACAAAAAAATGAAAAATATTCACAGATTATCATGTTTTGGAGGAACTATTTTGCATCACTGTAATTAATTTTCTATTCTCTATTATGAATTCCACTAAATTGATAATACTTTAGGATGACTAAGTAATAAAATTATATTAAGCAATGTCTTATCGCGATTATCCTTTTCGCAATTCACATTTTTCAAAAGCACAGTATCTACTACTTGGTTGGATATTGCAAGTGTGTCTAAATACATTTTTAAATACACTCTAGTATTTAACTGTTTGTCTTCTGGGTAGCGATTTTGGTCGCAATTTGAGGATTGAGTTGAGTATTACCGGAAGGCAAAAGTATTGGTAAATTGTATTGGTGTCCAAAGAATAGAGAAAAACAGAGAATAAACATTTGAAATATAAAAAAAAAAATTCAGTGTCATCTCATGCGTACGAAAGGTTGTACATATTTTTATTTCCAGTAATTTTTTGCAAAATTTAAAACTAATAAAATTGTTACTTGAATAATGATTTAAAGATAAATAAATATTAATTAAAAAAGGCAAATAAATCAGAAAAATATTTATAAACTATAATTTTATTAATAATTTTAAGTTAGAAAAATTACACGACGTACATACTCCCTTTCCTGTGCTTGGATCAATACTAAAAGTTAAAATCACTAATTTACTTCTTATATTTTTCATATTATCCCTCTTATCCGATGTTAAACAAAAAAACCTTATGCCATGTTATATTAAACAAAAAACTAAAAAATACGCACATTTGAGAGTGTCTAATGGGCGTTTTTTTAAGTTTTTTGTTTAACATGATGCAAATAAGAGAGATAAAATGACACGAAAAAGAGGGATATAAAATATAATGTGGAAAAAAATAAGAAGTAAATTAGTTATTTTGGCTTAGTGTTAATTCAAGCACAGGAAAAGGTGGATGTACGTCGTGTGATTTTTCATCATTTTAAATTATTAATAAAATTATAGTTTATCAATATTTATCTAACTTATTTTCCATTTTTAGTTAATATTTATTTATCTTTAAATCATTATTTAATTACCAATTTTATTAGCTTTAAATTTTGCGGAAAATTACTGGAAATAAAAATATGTACAACATTCCTTTCGTGCGCATGAGATAACACTGAATTGTTTTTTTTGATTTTTCAAATGTTTATTCTCACATAACTCGAAAAAAAAAAAAGTTAAAAATATTATGAATGTGGTCGACGAAGAATGTAAAAATTAAAAACCATTTATTTATGCTGATTTTTGTTTTTTATATTGAAGATCACCACTCCACGAACAATTGATTGCGTATATTGTTTTGGATTTTTGGTAACGAAGTAAAATTAATGTCTCGTTTACAACAACAATAGATAGAAAAACATGAATTCCCCATGTTGAAAGGTAGGGAAAAAATAACTCAAGGCGAGCGGAAGCAACAAAAAAGTTGAACCGATTTCACCCGCTTAGCTTATTTTTGATACTTACCATCATGAGAAAACACACTAATACAATAAAAATATTTGACGGAACACAATAGCAAAATGTATATTATACGCCGTGTACATATACAAAATTCTCAATCCTCAATCCTCATTTTGCGACCAAAATCGATGTCCTGGTCAGTTTAGATAATACAAACGCGAACTCTTCCGTCTAGTTTCGCCGTATGAGATCTTCGTAATTTTTTTATCAATTACCTGTACTGAATTGGCAATATACTCCCATTGGCGGACTTTGCTCCCGAGTTTGTAAAAATATTTATAAATATCTACCCGCACTTGTTGTGGTACTCGTTCATGGCACTTTAATCTGCACTTTACCGTGCATCCACTTTTCATTACTTTTGCGGGGATTTTGCGACAAGCCGCATTGTAATACGACTCACCTACATTTTTTTGTTGCTTGGCTAGAATCCTTTGCCAGTTATCCATATTTCTTTTTCGTGTTCTGGTCCTCACTTTACTCTTTGGTGGAGAGTTATTAGTCAGAAATGCATCCGATGATACACTCGTATCAGGATGGTACTCTGAATCAGTGCCATAGCACGCAAATGGATCTAAATAATGTTATAAACAATTTAAAAAATTTGTTCCATTTAGATGTAATGTGTTTGTAGTTGAGTATGAGGCGTTTATTGGATTGTGCTTACCAGAATCGTTTTCTTCAAGATTTAGTTCCAGTTCGTATACTTCAGGATTCATTTAAAATTAAATGAGGGGTTTTTCGATAAAATACCAACTAATTAGTATATAACTTTTTAAATAATGATTCGAAGTGAAAAAACAAAATATTTGTTTAGCCCGATCATGAATAATATAAGAAGACTTACAATGCCTACTGAAAAATATTTCCCAGCTGAAAAACACAGTAAATAGTTCTTATAGTTATCGAAATGTAAAATATATTACATCATAAATGGCGATTGTATGCCTTCTAAGAAAACGATAATTGAAAATACGATTTTGAGAATACAGTTTGTTACAACCAAAAAAACTTTAAGTCAAGTTATCGTGTTTTTAACGGGAATAAAAAATAAACATTGACTTATCATACTATTAGAAAGTAACACAGCATCCGCAGGAGGAATATTCTTGAAATAGTGATGAAACAGGCAGATTCTCCTATTTTTGAAGCATTAGAAAATGCAATCATGCAATAATACGATAAGTAGTACTATTAGTACAATATATATATTTAAGGAACCGAAAATGCTTCAACCTGGGCTTAAGGGCTCATGTCATTTGAAGGTATATAACCAAAATTCATTATTAAAAGCCTGCAAAATGCACAAAAATAAAACCTGTAATAGCTTTGATGAATTGTGTTCCAAGCTACACTAGCTCTATTGATGGAATGTCAAAATTTAATGGGTTTTGATGACTGAGCTGCGGGTGGGTAACCTGTAATTCTACAGCTGCAATTTTTTAAATTTTTTTGTTCTGTTAAACGACCTATTCTACCCAATTTTTTGTGAATGAGCTTCGTGCTCAAAAGAGATTGAAATATGTATGGTTGCTCCTTTTTTGTAAATACAATAAATAAATAAATTAGCTCATTTCACCAGAATCGCAAATTTTCAGGGACAAAATTGTGTACTAATAAAAAATGTCACGAAAAATTACCATAGTGGTTTGCTTATTATCCATAATTTTTTTTTTCAAATGTTACGAATGTGAATCCCAACGACGAAAATGCAATTAATGCGAAGCACTGGATGCCTATTATGAATTTGATGCGAAGCGGATTGCATTTCGCATTTTCTTGCGATTTCGCATTTTTGTATTATGAAACGCCCTTTTCGCATATAATCCGCTCTTTGTCGAATGATGCGCCAAATTATAAAAAATGAAAGCGTATTTTTGCGAAAATAAAATTGAAATATGCGACTACTCAATAGCTCATAATGAGCTCTTGAGGAGGCCTATTATGAACTTGATGCGAAGTGGATCGCATTTCGCTCAGCTCTTTCTCGAATGATGCGCCACATTATAGAAAATAAAATTGACAAATGCGACTGCCCAATAGCAGGCGAATATCGCATTTGAGTAGTGAAACATTATTTTGTGCAGCGATAAAATGTTATTAATGTCGAATTCGATTGTAGAAAATTTTTCATTCGAAGGGTAAAAATAGTACTCTATTGGCTGTCAAATCGTCCCATTGAAAAACAAGATGCATTGAGGGTAAATTTTTTTTGTACGAGTTTTGCACTAGTGCAATTTTTGCTACTCTAGCTTTTTGGGTCGAGTAGCCCCTCTTTTTACACACACCAACGAATATGACAACGATATTTGGTCGTAATGACATTTTGATTTGTCGTGATGACATTTTGATTTTCGGCGGCTATTATTCATGACATTTTGTGATTTGAATGGTGGCATTTGGAATTTGGCCGTTAAATTATTCCAACACCGCCAAGCCCCACTAATTATAATACAATCCTCGATATCAAACACCAAATTGTAATCTTCAAAATTTACATTAAGTTTCGTCATTTATTTTTATTATTATTGATATTTTTCGACCAAACACACACACAATTAAACACTAGTGCAATAAAATGTTTTCATTCGATTGACGCTAAAAAATAGGGTACTCTATTTAGTGTACTCGAATGAGGGGAAAAAATCAATCGAAATCGACATAAATAATAATTAATATTTTTCTTCTTTTTATCAAATTTACGGTTTTTTATACTCAAAAATAATTTTTATACAATAAACAATTAACCTCCCTTATTACAATAATTTGACAGAAAAAAAATTTCCCAAAAATATGTATATCATTAAGGGAAATGCGATATGCGAAAATGATATTTCATAATGAGCTCTTGCGAAGCAGATCGTATTTGTTAAATCGCAAGAAATGCGAAATGCGATTTGCTTCGCATCAAGTTCATAATAGGCCTCCAGGAGGAAATGTATTGTTAAACATTTAAAGCCAATACAATCATACTGTACCCAAAAACATCAGGACTTTAAAGAAGACACCAAAGTCTACAACATCTGAAATTCTGGCAACGGGTGAGGGGTTTTATTCTCATATAGGCCTACGGAAATATCTACGTACATTTCTTAAAAACAATCGTTTCTAGAAAGATGTAATTAAAATCGATGTGGTTTTTGTGGGTTTAAAAGGGTTTTTAATTTTTGTTTTTCATGGAAACAAAAAAAATCTATTGTGCCGATATTTTTGTACAAGCATTTATCGAAGAAGTTGTACTAAATTCCCAATAAAAGGATCATATACGTTTAAAATAAAATATGCTTTCCAGAAACAGAAAATAGTTTGAGGACGGATGACAATTTTCGAGAAAAAACACAAATAGAATATCACACATGATAAACGTTGGAGTTGAGTAAATAAATATTGGATGCGTAAAACAATTTCCAATCAACTATATCCAATATTTGGATAAAATCTTGTTACTACAGTATGCGCCATTCGCATTTTAAGTCTTAAAGAAGATTGTTACAATAACAATGAATGCGTTTCTCAATTGATTACAGAGTTTGTTGTACAATTTCGATTGATATACGAAACAGAAAATATATCTTATAATAACTTGTTTAATTTTCAATTTGCATGAATTTTCAAACAACATTCATGGCATGTTACATTTAGCTGAAGACGTGAAGGGTTTTAGACACCTAGACATGTATAGTCCTTTTAAGTTTGAAAATTATACGCAAACTTTAAAAAAATTGGTGAGAAATGCATCCCATGCAACAGATCCTCAACAGAGTAAAGGAACGGGATTAGTTTTTAAAAACAACTACCGAGTAAACATTCAAACAAATAATTTTTTGATGTGAAAACTTATTTTTTTTTATAATTTTGAAATTATTTAATCGGTATGCTATGTTTAGTATTGCTCATGCTGTTGCTGAGTTTGGTTATAGAGACAAAAATTATAAAAGTGGTAAACAGTTTCGAATGACATTTTCTAAAGATGTGCGCAAGGAAGAAGCCGCAGCGATATATGCTACCGTCTTTCCACCTGCTATGATTTTACAGTCAAAATAGCGCCTATATCTATAGAACCGCCCTAGTTCATTTAGTTCAAACTGATCAAATGAGCGATGCCGCTTTGCTTTGTTCACCGGGTTTGCCGTGACCATTCATAAAAGTTTAAATTTGGGTAATGGTCTATTTTTAAGCGAATACATACATGGCAGGTTTAGATTATTAATTTAACAGAACTGTACTTTGATCAAGCCAAGCAAGACATGGCTATACTAAAATATAGTCGTTTGTATTTCTCGTTGTCAAAAAATAAATTAAATTAAGATTTTTAATTAAATAATTAATTTCACATAATTCTTTTAGGAGTTGAACGTAAACTTGCCCGTTGTTTTTTTCAATTGTTTGAATACCCAAATGACTACTGTATGGTAGATAAAAATTGTGTAAGCAATTGCGCTTTTAAATATTTATAAAATAGCTCATATTTAAACAAAAATTGTTTAATTTAAAACTACCTCAAAATTTATCTACTTGCCGTTACAACACTTATAAAATATATCCTTACCGTCATTAGGAAGCAAATAATGTCATAATGTCTGAATCACAGAATATTGAATCCAAAATTTATTGTAAATATATTTATTTTTGATAAATCAAATGTCTTTATTTGCTAATATCTAATCTATTTTCATTTTTTAAATTTTAGACGCGCAACATTCTTAGAGGTTTACGACGAGGAATTATAGTTTTTACATTCCAGCGACGATATGAATTACAAAGAATTTTTAAAAATTGGTCCACAAATTAAACCATTAACCAGCAGACAAAAACCGAACAAAAAATATTTTAATTATAATTCTGGCAAAGTCAAAGGCATCCAACAATAGTAACCACCTGAAAAATGTCTCCAACTATAGCAACTTCCTCAAAAATAACTACATTTACAGCAACCATCTCAAAAATAACCAACGATAATGGGTGCCAAACAGATGCAGAGGAATCTGTTTCCCAACAAAACCACATTTTATTAAAAGCCCTATTAAAACTCAAAGAAGTGAATGTGCCGAGCAGTCCTGAGAAGAACTTTGACGCGGCGTTGTAATAATATTTTATTATATTTTATTTACTGAGAATTTTTTTCTTTAGAATTTTAGCTTTTATTGTATTAAGCACATATGTACCTTGTATATAATAAATTTATATTTAAAGAATAAAAGGATCAATATTTAAATTTTTCATTTTTCTAAAACATTTATAATTGGAGAAATCATTTCATTTCTGCGTCACAATAAGATCATTCCTCGCTGGTGTTACGAAATTATTTCATTTTGGCGTTGCAAAAGCATTTCGTGTTACAGTTTCAAAAAAAATTCGCATTGGCGTTAAGAGTTTTATTTTAAAATTCATATTCCAAAAGTAACAAAAGCGGTATATGGTATTTTCAATTCGCCAGAGTGTTACGTTTACAGAATCTTGTATAAGAGAATTACTACTTTTTCGTTACGTTTCAGTAACATTTTATTTAGAAGAAAGTTTGCTCTCATCAATGGAACACGGCTACTGATTATGAGTGCAGGCATGAATTGATTTGAAAATAGATGAAAGAATTTTGTTTGCTTTGTGTATGCCATAGTATGCTTTGTCTTATTTAGGTTACCCATATAATTTGTTATGAATTATTTAAAATCAATAAACAATAAATAGCATTTTTAAAATCAATAAACAATAAATAGCAAGCTATTGTCATATCAACGTATGTAAATAAGCTAAGGAAATAAGCTCAGAAGAGAACGATCGAGAGAATATATTAAAATATTGACTACACATATATACTCCCCTACATAACTCAGAAATAAACAACAATATCCAAAAAAAAATAAAATATCACAAATGTTGCCGATGAAGAATGTGTAAATTAAAAACCATTTATTTATATTGCTTTTTGTTTTTTTTTTGTATTGACGATCACGAGAATTTTTGTTTATTTGGGGCCCTATTATCGAATTCCACATCCATTTTCCACATGTGAACATCTGCCAAAATTCATAAAAATTGAATTGTTGCGGTACTAAGGGAATATTTCCAAATGGGTATAAGCAGGTGGAAAAAATTCCCCATATAGGAAAATGTCTATGCCGCATGTGTTTTATGTGCGAATTACAATTTTCGAACGTTTTTGTGTGAACTTTGACAAATGTCCACATGT
This sequence comes from Tipula vernalis, assembly GCA_958295665.1. NCBI lineage: Eukaryota > Metazoa > Arthropoda > Insecta > Diptera > Tipulidae > Tipula > Tipula vernalis. Next base: position 259,727,728 of record OY282560.1, read on the forward strand.
GGAAAATGGATGTGGAATTCGAGAATAGGCCCCTTAGTTTTTGTTTTTTATTAACGAAACCAAATAAATATCGTCGTTTACAACAACAATAGATACAAAAACATGAAATCCTCAAGTTAGAAGATAAGGAAAAACGACTCAAGGCGAGCATAAGCACCAAAAATTTGAACCGATTTCACCCGCTACGCTTATTTTTTTATTCTTATCATACACTAATACAATAAAAATATTTGACGGCAAACAATAGCAAAATGTATATTATACGCCGTGTACATATACAAAATTTTCAATCCTCAATCCTCATTTTGCGACCAAAATCGACGTACTGGAGTATTTTTTTTTTTACTTTAATCGGTTGATAACGAAAATGGAATAAAAGATAGGTTTTTTAAATAAGCGTTTGTGTTTTTTGTTATGTTACAGAATTATACTATATTTGTGTTATTTATCATTTTTTAAAGAAAATCGATTGAAATTTGTATTTTAAATATAAATTGTAGTATGTATTATTTAATTTACTAAATTGATGAAATATTAAATAACACGTCGCCTGATATATTCGTTTGTTGTTTTAGGACTAACTAATCTAAAAAATTTGACACAATTGTCATATCTCGCACTTATGCCAACATTTGTATACAATTACATTTGTTCAAAATAGTAGCTCTGATGATGGTGATTGCAACTATAGGTAGAATATCAACTATTCCATTTTACTGCAAAATTGGAGTAATGTGGCAACTGTATCCGGTCAGTAACGTTACTGACTTTATATATTCAGAGGGTTCGTTATTGCATATTTCATTATGGAATATGACGCTACTGCACGTTTCAGTATGTCATTTGGTATACAAAGGCATATGGTACACTACGGTATGTTTTAGTATGGCATGTTTCAATACGGCATATGGTACATTATGGCGAAAGCTACACTATGACACGTTTCTATGCGGCCATAAGTGGAGGAAAATTCTATGATGATTAAATCATTTTAGTTTTGTTCGGGAAAGTGTTTCCTCTACAAAAAATTAAAAGCAACAAATGTTTACCGGAAAAAAACTTAACTGTTCGTAACCGTCATTTTTAAAAAAATCTTTTTCTCGATTTTTTTTTATGTCAAACTGAAAATGCAGATTTGAAGTATGCCGAAATGTATCCGGAATGAGCAATGTAGCCGCAGACGCATTAACACGTATTTCTATAATTACGCTAAGAGAATTCAAAACGGTTAGAGAAATTTAGGCAAATCGAAACTATTCGTGAAATTTTCGAACAGAATGCTCATTTCCGAAATAATGCACATTAGAAGATATCTTCGGAACATATTAAATTAAAATTAAATAAATAGAATTCTGTCTATTAGCCGGTTTTCGTTGAATTTACCGTTCGTAATACTAATATGTTTCTACGTGTTAATAAATAAAACACATTTAAAAGTGTCGTAAGACCGGTAGCATATTTAGAAATTATAAGAATTAATTAACATTCAACAAAAATTAAAAAAAGTAAAATTAGCGTTCACAGCTTATGTGATTGTCATGAAGAAGAAAAAATTGTAATTGAATTTATCTATATTAGTACGATTCGCTAGTATATAAAGCACAGGACATTCTGTATATATAGAATGTAAATTGTGGTATAGTCAGTCCAGTCGCCGCGGCCTGATGAGAGGATTGATTTTTTCATAATCATAAGCTCATCAGTTCGAAACTGGATTGAATTCTCTTACAATCTTCGGAACATATTAAATTAAAATTAAATAAATAGAATTCTGTCTATTAGCCGGTTTTCGTTGAATTTACCGTTCGTAATACTAATATGTTTCTACGTGTTAATAAATAAAACACATTTAAAAGTGTCGTAAGACCGGTAGCATATTTAGAAATTATAAGAATTAATTAACATTCAACAAAAATTAAAAAAAGAAGAAAATACTGACAAAGCATGTTACCGACAGAAGTACCAACTACATCAATCATCACAAGATTGGAGAGCTCAAATACTTTAATCGAATGAATAGTGTTCTATGATTTCATCTCAAATATGAACTTAAGAGCGTCCGTTATAGCAACCCTCCATCCTATATTAGATAATTAGTATGTCTGTACCAAAAGACAAATGGCCTACCTAATGATAATTTGCTGAATTTATTTTCACGAAAAATGCGTAAATGCGTTTTCATGCGTAAGATGTTTTTATTTTAATTATTTCTATAATTTAAAAGTAAAATATTTACAGAAGAACAAAACTAGGAACGAGATTATAGATTTAACTTTATTATTGTGAAAAAATTGTACGTCTATTATTGTTGTGTATTCCCATCGAACTTGCACAAGTTACCCAAGTTTGGCAGCTAATAACAAAACACTAAAAGAAAGTTTAGGGCACGAGTTTTATGCATATGTACATAAAAAAACACTAGAAGAAAACATTCACACAGATGCTTATCGAACCTGCACAACATACCCTTGCCTTAGTACATTACGCTCTTAAGACTTCGTTGAACGAATTTGCAGCTTACGATTGATTCAAATAAAGATCGATAAAATTAATTAGAAGGCGAAAAATTTTCACAATAGCGTGTTCACTAACACCACCCAATGTTAATGAACTCCAGGTGTGCTCTCGTGTAAACAAAAAATATAATCGCGAGAATTTATGAAAATTAAAATAATTTCACTTTTCCGATTAATGTTGCTATTACTTATATTATGTATTATTTTAGTTGTTGTTGCAGTTTCTTAAGAAAAGACATGAAAACAGAATTAAATAAACCTTGTAACAATTTAATTGATACAGTTTAACATTTAATTATGAAATATAGTTATAAGAGGTACTACTACACCTCAACAGAACGAAAATGAATCAAGCGTTGCTACTTTAAACGAGAGATATAATTTTGAAGCGCATTTTTAATTTGAAAAAAAAAAAAAAAAAAAAAAATTACTTCACCTGATCAAACCTTTAACCTATAGTCTGCACCGTAGAGATTACCACACCCAATTGTATTTGAATTTATTTATGTGAATGGATTTGGAAGTATTATTTTTATTTATTTACGTTTAACCGTGAAAATTAATTAATTTGATGAATTAAACGTTACAATGATTTGAAATGGTTATTAAATATTATAATTAAGTTGTTTTTCGTTAGTTTTGTATATACATATAAAGTGCCGACATGTGAATGATGTAATATAATTTTGTATGTATAATCTTAACGGAAGAGGAACGATTTTGTCTCCCGCGGTGTTGTGATCAGACTTTTTTTAAGACCAAAAGCAAAACATTTTTAATTTGTTCCCGCTCTTAAAATAAAGCAGTAGGTCATGGGAACTTGCCTTTCAAACCAAATCACCAGTCAAATTTCATTGCGAATTCAAACTCATATTGCTGATTGGTAAAGTGGTTTCAGCTCCTTTATTAATCGACCAATAACCCACACCATCAATATTATTATTATTTTTTGAAGATAATTCCAGTGAACGGATATTAAGGCGCTGTACTGAAAATTTAATATTGAAAAAAGAAATTCTCCATAAACCAAAATGCAATTATGTACGAGTAAATAAGGTAACATATATCGTTGGAATAGAGTCGAAAGGCCGAATGTGTCGAAAGGGCGAATGGGCGAATATCGGAAAGCCTAATTTCGAAAGGCCGAATCTGTCGAAAGGCCGAATAGGTCGAAAGGCCGAAATTTGAAAGGCCGAATGTCGAAATTGATTTTAATTTTGCATCTTTTAATGAATGAAAATTTTCTAAATTTATATTTTTATGAAAACCAAAATTTATATTTTTCACAAGATTTTTGTATAGTTAATCGTTTTAAATATTAAAATCTTCCTACGTTTTTTTGTCATATAATTAAAAATTAATTAATTATAATAAAAAAAGAAAAAAAATAAACTTTTTTTTTCGACAATATTTGATCACATTAATATGCTACATACACCACATAAAACTCCCATTTCGCTAGCTCAACTGCGTACCACAAAATGAAACTCAACGTTGCAATTTTCGTTTTCGTTTTCGCTTGTGCCATTTTATATGAGAAATTTTATTTCACTTCAGCAACGTACCGGGCTTAAAACAGAAAACACAATCAGAAAAGGTACAACATCCTTTCGCCTCATGTTACCGAGGTAACATATACAAGTTTCTTTAGAGTGTACTTGCAAATCTTGTTATCCAAATTGACGTGTAATCATTATTTACTTCTCGCATAAATATTCTTGTAACAGGCTCATTCAGACCGTAGTCCATTCTGTGAGAATCAGGTGGAAATACTTTTTGCGCTTTAGATACGTGGATTAATATTAAAATTAATTTTTCCGAGAAGTGCTGAGGAATCGATAGCTCCAGACAAAACTGAATGAACAAAAATAATGTCTGCAACTGGACGACCCTTTTCGAGAAACAGTATACTAATAACCTTTAAGCTATCCTGGTAGTAAGTAATAGTTATTCACCCAAGGAAGTCTACGCAGAGGAAAGTGCATAAATCTATGCTACACAGCCTTGATTCTATTATTGTGAATCTCTTGATGAGGATACTTTGCTTCATCCAAAAGTACTTTAGCCCAGCGTTTAACGAAACCAAGCACAAAATTCTCCCTACCAACAATATTTGTAAAATGGTTTCTGAAATTTAGTTCTCTGCCGGAAATAACCCCTAAATCACGAAGGGATGTAACTCTAAACACGAGATCATCGATGATGAAATAATTGGAAAATGTACAGATATTTAATTCAAGGTGATTTATTACGCATTAAATAGGAAAGCTATTTATGTCATTCTGGAAGAGATGAGTATCAATCAAAGGTTGAACTATAACAAAAGACATGATACGAAACTCTATAATACGGACAACAACCATACTTCATCTCTTAGATATTAATTTTTTTCATATTCCTCATTGAAAATAACGATAAATGTATTTTTTAGTTTATATTTTTACCTTCGATGGTCTTGTTATTTAAAGCTTTCCAAATCTGATTGTTGCCGCCCATGTAAAGTGTTTTATTTTCGATTGTAAGTATATAATCGTCAGAAGTCTTACCATTTTAGAAATGTATTGGTTCAGCCTAAATTAATATGTAATTTAATTTCAGTCAGATAGATCTAGGTTTATATTTTTGCCGCCGGGTTGTACAGCTATAGTAAAATTTTAACATATCCGAAATAGCGGAAAAACATCAGCCTTTCAGAAAAGTGTAAAACCCAGTTTGTATTGGCTGTAGTTTATCCACCATAAACTAATGAACAAAAACTAATATTTGTTGTGAAAAATGAGTGGATATTTATAATTATGGAAGGTTTTCCAACAATATTCATAGACAATTACCGAACGATTAAAGGGAGTACGAGAACTGAAATATTATAAATACGGTTTGACCGCCAAACAATGAACTTTTTAGTTTTTAACTTAACCAATAAATTAACTTTAACCAATGAATCTTATGAGTGCAAAACGTACAGGTCCCTAATTTACATTAATTTTCTTTCAAAACATGCACTTTTAACATTTCACCCTAAGTACAAAACAGGAGATCATTATTTAATTTGGTGATTACAAGTGTCTCTTTTCAGGATTGAAAGGCCATCATGCACATGTTTTGTTTCCTTGTTTCTATAGTTTTTTAGTATAGGTATTAGGCATGAAAATTAGCCCGATTTTTCGGTGATCTAACATTTCTATCTATCAAGTAGTTTTATTTTATTTTATTGTTTCGCATTATTGTTTTGTTACTTTGTATTATTGGTTGGTACCCCTTCAATACCAATTAAAGTTATTTCTTAGAAATAATACTTTTAACGGCGATTTTATTAAATCAATTCACAAATATTGTATCGATCAACAAGTCATTGGAATTTTAACCAATAAAATGTAAGATAAAACGTCACAAAAATAATTTTTATTTCAAAGCATACTAGAAATATTTTATTTTTAAATGATAACAATTTTATTTGCTACAAGCAAAGTATTTTAGCTAAATTTAGAAATTTAAATTCTGCGTTACACGGTTACCTATGTACTAACCGTTCAAAAATATTTCTTCGACAATTTTGATATTACATCAGAAAACAGTTCAACAAGTTTTTTTACTATTTTTTGTTAAAATGATCCCCACGCAATGATTCAATGAATTTCAAATTTTTTGAAAAGATAGATGATGGTTTGTAAAATTTATCATCAACATAACCAAATAACCGCCGGCACATTTTTGAGAAAATCTGCATGGTGGACAAAACCATAATAATAGAAATGTATAACTGGAAGGATGGAAGGACGGACCTGACATTTTTCTAATCGATGTTTTGTAGTCCTGGAAAATCTGGAACAAATCGCGATTACAACACTTGCCCAATACAAGATATTTAGTAGTATACTTTTAACCCGCATAATCCCTCTAATTGGAGTTAGGTATCCTGGTAATTTGGTTTCAGCGAAATATCAAAAAAAAAAAGTAAGCAAAATAATTATTTATAAAAAAAGTTTCAACAAAATAGCGTAAAAATAAGCTAAAATAAATGTTAATATTTGAAGATGTACGGTGTTATCTATTAACTAACTAACAAAACTTTTTGCCCGGAATGCTGAATTTTGTTTTGTTTCGCTCTATATAATTTTTCGTTTGTGTCGTCTGTCGAGCAATAATTGTCAATTTGTGTGCGCCTTTACCAAATGGAGTCATACCATCTTATGCAATTGGGCTTACGAAGCTATTTAGTCTTAGGTCTTGCTCACCAACCAATATCTACAGCTTGTTCAACATATGTACATAAACACACCATAAACATTGTATTACCCATTTGTTTACGCCAACCTGAACCTAAAATAAAATCATTATTAATATTAAAAAACTATAAATTAAATAACTGCCAAATTCTACTTACATTAAAAATATTGCCATCTGAATTAAATTAATTATAATAATGTAATTCGCCGTCGATTAAAGGTTTGAAGCTTAACTTATTTTTTTTCTATTTAAAATTTTCATTGCACTTTGCAATGTTATTATTATTAAAAATTGCACCTGTCAAAAGCGGTTGATTACGACAGAACTGCATTCGATCTCACCCTGTATCGAACTTCCGCGCATTGAACGAAAATTAGGTTTCTTGTATGTCAAAAAAACCAAATTTTCTCTCTTAGCTTTTGGTCATCATCACGGGTAACAACAATTTTCGGAGATTACTGGTAAAACAAATATACTTAATATTTTTTATTATACACCATTTTACCTTTATAAAAATATTTCTAATTTAAATACAATTGATAACAATAAAATTTTGTTCAATCATTTCTGTTTCAATTATTGATTTTTATTAATGAAAATATAATTGCATTGTGAAATATTTTTCCTTTATGAGTGTACAGTGTATAATACCGTGAACAATTATAATTATTTAAATGTTGTGCAAGGTTATAATTCTTGTTTGGAATTCTGTTTGCCTGCTACAACATTTTGGTGCCGAAACCCGGGACATATATTTAATCAAATATTCCCGAACAGTGTAACTTTAGATATTTGCAAGTGTTACATTTTTATTTTATTAAAAATACAGTGTGCGTAATTTCGATTATAAGATCGCTATTAATTACGCTCAAAGGTGCTAAATCAGTGTTGCGTAATTTCGATTATATAAGATCGCTACTTATTACGTCCAAGGTACTAATTCACGCCAATACGGCGAATAATCATACAACAATCAAGTAAATCGAAAGTGATAAAATGTCGGATTTACAATCGTATATTAAACGGCGCGGTATTATCAAAGGTACCGTAACCAACATTAAAAAATTTACCGACAAGTTTGGTCCCGACCCATCTCATGCTGCAAACGTTGAGCAATTGGAAACTCGAATGGAAAAACTCAACGAAGCATGGAAAGAATTCCATGACATCGAATACCGAATCATGCTAATTTCCGAAGAACCATCTGAGGCCGAAGAATTCGAAGATAGGTTTTATGAAATTAAGGCAGTTCTTAAGCGACTTCTCAATGCCCGCTCGCCTAGTGTCGGTTTTGCTGCAACCAACCCCCAAGACGCAAAAACCATGATGGAGAGTTCATATGAACGTTCGAGTTATCAGACATCGGAACTGCGATTACCACGTGTAATGATCGAACAATTTAGCGGTGAATATTCAAAATGGCAGTCTTTTCAAGATCAGTTCGAAACATCAATTCATCAGAAGGAAGGTCTGTCAAATATCCACAAGTTCCAGTATCTGAAAAGCCTATTAAAAAACGAAGCTGCGTCGCTGATTAGGCATATGGCATTAACTGAAGCAAACTACAACTTGGCTTGGGAGAAAGTAAAAAAGCGATACAACAAGAAGAAATATTCGGTAAAGGAACTTATCGAATTATTTCTAAATCAACCCCTAGTAACTGTTGATAGTTACAAACAATTAAGAGCTATTTGCGATACATCCGACGAAGTGTTAAGAGGCCTTCAAGCTCTTGGACCAGATTGGCAAACGCGCGACCCCTGGCTAATTCACTTATTGACTAAAAAAGTGGATCTCGAGTCACAACAAGCATGGGCAAAGCATTCGAACAATATTGAATTGCCTACTATAAATTGTTTGTTGGAGTTTTTGACGGAGCGTTGTGATGCTTTAGAAGCCTGTTCATCCGTAAGGCGCACCGGTGCAAGCCGACCGAATCCACATGCCAGAGTCCATACCGCCACCACTAATATCATCAGCTGTCAATGGTGCAATGCAACTAACCATCCGCTGTTTAAGTGTTTCAAGTTCAAGCGGTTGAATTTATCAGAAAGAATTCATTTCGTGAACACTAATAATTTATGCCAAAATTGTCTCAGTACAACTCATGATGTCAATACTTGCACGAGCGAAAATCGATGTTTTACATGCAGTAATAAGCATCACACGCTACTCCATCCCAGCAACTTGTATCCTGACAATCGAAATAAAACCGTTCGATCAGCGAAGCAAAACCAAACCTCAGCAAACTACGTCAACACTAAGAATGAATCTTCAATCAACAAGTCTCCAATTTCACCAATCAATAATCCGACTACAGTCAACAAATCAGCATACTTCAACTCATCAACTAGTCCTCAGCTACAATCAACAAGTGAATCTTCTAACAATAACCCAGTAGTCTCGAGAGGCCAAAACTCACTCAGTTATCACTGTTCTGCTATCAACACCGTTCCGTCTGGTACTACATCAACATACAATGCAAATTCTGTAGCTACCTTGCTATCAACAGTGCTCTTTTACATCCAAGATGAATTTGGAATTAAGCATGCGGCTAGAGGACTCCTTGATTCAGGCTCTCAAACCACCCTAATAAGCGATAACTGCGTGAGGAGAGTCGGGCTCCGCCGAAATCGATCATACATTACAATTAGTGGGTTAGCATCACGAAGGGCTGGTACAACCAAGGGAGAAGTTACTCTAAATATCGTGTCCAAAACCAACCTCAAATACTCCATCAGCGTACGTGCGGTGATACTCAATACACTAACTTCAAAGTTACCCCCCAATCAGTTAGATAACTGCAACTGGCCAGCTCTAAACAATTTAAATCTGGCTGACCCATCTTACGCTATTCCTGGGGTCATTGACGTGATCTTTGGCAATGATATATTTTACGAAATATTGTTGTCACAGAAAATTAAAATTGCTGATCATTTATTCGCTCAATCCACCATTTTCGGCTGGGCGCTTGGGGGTCAAATAACTAACTCTTTTACAAATTCCACAGTTTTCCACACGACGATCGCCAGCAGTGACACTGAAATCCAGTTACTTCAGCGATTTTGGGAATTGGAAGAAGTAAACAATACAATGAGGTCTAATTCCACCGAAGATGAATGTGAGAACCATTATACTCGAAACACCACGAGATCGGATGATGGACGATATATCGTCAAATTACCGATAAAAATGCCACTCGAAGACTTTGGAACAACATATCATCAAGCCAACCGAAGATTCCATGCCCTTGAGAGAAAATTCGTTAACCATCCTCAAGTAAAACTCGACTACGTGAAGTTTATGACGGAGTATGAAGCACTCGGTCACATGGAGTTAAGCAAAGGCACGGAAACTACCTTAAACTCAAATCATCAAATCTACCATTTACCTCACCATTGCGTAATTGAACGGCTGAGTGGAAAAACGTTAATATTCCAAAAATGCTGTTTTTCAGAAATCAAAAAAAACATTTTACTGGTTTAACTATAAGTTGTACTGTAAAAGTCATTTTTAGGAATATATAGGGCTGTAAGTAATAAATTAATTTTTTAAGAAATTAAGTGCACATTGTCAGTATTCATATATATATTAGCAATTAAGGGGGCTGGAATATTATCGTTTTTCCACTCAATTCCAGAATTTCGCAAGAAGCAATAAAGAACAGTAATTTAAAATAAATTTTTATTGTTTTCATTACATGTAGTTCACTTTAAATGTATTTATTCGTCATAATGGTCACTATTTGCAGTATCTGAAGTAGGCCACTTAGAGAGTTCACTGTAGAATTCCCTATATTTATCCGGTACATAGTGTACTACTTTTGCAATGTCCTGTAGCTTTTTGTGATTTATCGTAATACAGCCATTATACGCCTTATCGATAGGAAGAACTACTTTATCCTGTTTTTTTAATCTAAATGTTCCGTTGACCAAACCGTCGATAAACGTGGAAGCCTTAACATAACCTCCTAGTTCCATTGTGTACTGCAAATGCCTATAAGTACTGATGCTAAAAATCTCACCAGATTTTTGTAGGTCATAAGATGTCTTTTTAAAGTAGCGAGGCCACCATTCCTTAAAGTTCAGTATTGAATCGTTAGTCACTCTTCTCACTTGAAATGGTGGATTACGCTTTCTCGCTTTTCGAATGATCTCTTCGTACTCCTCTGATGAATAAATTCGATCTAGTCTTCGAACACTTCGTTTTATGACAGAAAAGTTTCTGTCACAAGGCAGGAAGCTATGTCCCCGAATTGGATAATACTGATGAATTATTTTGAATCTTCCATTCATGGTTAATGACATTAATAGTCTGGTCAATGTGTGGTTGCGGTTTTGTCCCGCACATGCGTCACTAAAGACGTGCAGTTCTTTTATTTCTTCAGGAATATTTTTCAAATAGTCAAGAACAAAGCTACACACCTCGTTAGGACCTCGTTTAGCTACCCCTTCTGTGTATGTGTAGAAAACTGATTCTTCGTTGCCAATGTCGTGAATATTAAACACAAAAAACCAAAGTTTACGTAAATAAAACATTTCCTGCACAGGAATAAATGGAAGTGGCAGATTCTGCATATAATCAAAAACTATCACCCTGACATCGTTTCGCTGTTTGCAAATTTGAGTAACTTCGTCAATCTTTTGGTAGAACTTCTTAGCACGTCTTTTGTGAACAAGTAGTTCACCGACCGCAGCTCGTTTTGAAACTTCGCTAAGAGTCGATGATTTTATTTTAGCGTTTAAATCCTCGCAGGTAGAGCAAACATCAACTTGAGGCCTCCCAAACTTGTAATTGAAGTTTTCTTTAAAAATCTTTAAGTAAAACTCATACTTCACTATTTCTATTAATTCAGAAAATTTTTCAAGAAACATTTCGTGCATTTTCCTAACAGTTAGGCCGGCTTCTAGATATTTCACAGTTTTAGAAGTGTAGTGAGTCTCCTTTGCTGGGTATGATGAAATGTGCTCAATAATCTTGCCTATAATCGTTGAATCAAGGCTATTTCCACGATTTGCATGTCTTCCTCTTAAGTCAACAGGTTTTTTATTAAATTCGAGGAGCTTGTTTAGGCGTTGAATAGCTTTATTTGAAATTGCATGTAAACTTGCGTAGGCCTTACGACAAACTTCAACTCGACTGGATCCCTTCATAGCAAAATACTTAAATGAAGACGTGAATTGTTTTGAGTGTTCCGATAGGGCACGATGCCTAGCAATATTGTGTCTCTCAATCAGTCCCATGAGGTAAGTGTCTCTTTCATTTTTAGGACGTCCACTGTACACAATATTAATAATTTCACGTTTTTCTTCAAAACTGAAAGTATACATGCAATTCTTACGGCAACCACAGTGTGGGCCAGTAGTTTTCGCTTCCACTAATACGCCTTTACTAGTCATAAATTCCTCACCTCTTTGTCTAGCCAATTTCTCTTTTTCCTTCAAATGCAAATGCTTATTGACCTTGCCCCGTTTTCTTCGTGGTTCACATATTTCTTCATCTGACTCAGACATCCTTTACCTGATGTTAGATACCTAATAATAAACCACTGCATAAAAATGAAATACTTATTTTGCCATGAAAAAATTAAAACTTACACTGTAACACTTTATTAAACTTAATAATAATATACGGTCTAAAAACAAATAATAATAAAAATATGAGGTCAATCCTCTCACAGAAACACTTTAAAAAAATAATAACAATATTATATGTCGTTAATGCCTTAGTTTTCGACGCCAACCATAAACTGAATATAAATAATATTAAAATCTTTATTACGACTGAAACTTCACGTACTGTGGGAATCCCTTAAATGTAAAAAATGAGTATAGTTTGAAAATAAAAAATTACCCGTTAGTTTATGCATATTTCGCTTGCGTTTATGAGAATGAGTGGAAAAAGGATAACATTATTGGAATATTACCTTTCTTCCACTCAATGAAAATTTTACGATCACGTTTATATATGAAAATAGGTGGAATAGTTTTGTTTATACGTTTAATAGATGCGCTATAGAAATCTGAGTACGATGGAACTCTAAACTCATTTTCGCAAATTTTGGAATATTAACGTTTTTCCACTCAGCCGTTCAATTAAAGAAACGAGCAGTACCACAAAGCTCCGAGTTGTTTTCGACGGTTCCTGTAAAAGCACAACAAGTCACTCTCTCAACGACATGCTACTAACCGGACCAACCATTCAAGACGATCTCATGATGATACTGCTACGTTTCCGCACGCATAAAATAGCCATGGCCGCGGACATTGAAAAAATGTACCGTCAGATCATAGTTCATCCTGCGGATCGAGATCTCCAGCGTATCCTCTGGCGTGATTCACCTGACAAAGATGTCCAAGAATTCCGGTTAACGACAGTAACGTACGGCACATCAAGTGCCCCATTCCTAGCTTGTCGCACTTTACATCAACTTGCCAATGATCATCATGAGTTCTACCCAGATGCTGCTGCACGTTTGAAGTCCGATTTTTACGTAGACGATATGCTCACAGGCTGCGATGATTTAAAACAAGCAATCGAAATTTACGAAAATATGAGGTCATTATTAAAAAACGGTGGGTTCACACTTCGGAAATGGATGACAAACGACCAAGATTTATTAAGGCACTTAAACGAGTTAGATCAAAATGCTGAATGTTTGGAATTCGAGGGAAATTCGTTAATAAAAACTCTTGGGTTACTATGGAACCCACAAACTGATAATTTTACGTTCAAGGTGACGGTAGACGTTACCAATACCATAACCAAAAGAACGCTACTGTCAGAGGCATCTCGCATTTTTGACCCGCTAGGATGGTTGGCGCCCAGCACAGTTTTAATCAAAATTTTATTCCAACAGCTCTGGTTGCGAAAATTAAACTGGGATGACGAATTGCCTGTCGACATCAAAGAGAGATGGATCAAAATTAGATCATCGCTGCATCATCTTCAAGACATCCAAATTCCACGATTCATTTCCACTCACCAACATCACCGTATTGACATACAACTGCACGGTTTCTCTGATGCATCGGGGCTTGCTTACGGAGCAGCAGTATACATACGTGTTAAAAACTCGGAAAATAAGATAACTGTCAATTTACTTGCCGCCAAAACTAGGGTGGCACCAATAAAACAGATTTCGCTACCACGTCTCGAGCTATGCGCTGCAGTACTCCTGTGTCGGTTAATGAAATATGTACAAGACGCTGTTAAATTGCAGATAAACTCAATCTTTGCATGGACGGATTCGCAAATCGTCTTGACTTGGCTGTCAGATATTCCACGACGATGGAGCTGTTTCATAGGCAACAGGACATCATACATTTTAGAACAAATTCCTAGAGAGAAGTGGATGTATGTACCTTCAAAGCAAAATCCAGCTGACTTAGCATCTCGAGGACTGACGCCAAATAATCTCATTACAAATTCGCTGTGGTGGAAAGGACCTCAATTCCTATTGCAAGATATTCCACATTGGCCAAAAGTTGCAATATCACGAGATCCTACCAACGAAATCAAGGACGACAAGTTTGAAGTTCGTCGGAAATTCTTACAAAATTTTCTCGTTACAATAAACTCTGCCCATCCATGTCAACGGCTGTTTACTAATTATTCGTCTCTAACCAAAATATATAGAATCTTATGCTATACTTTCAGATTCACTTTAAATGCCAGAAAGTTATTAAAAGACGAAAACATAAAACTTAAACATGGTATCCTGCCACCTACAGTTCATGAATTTATATTGGCTGAAATATGTTGTATAAAATGGGTGCAAGCAGAAGCATTCTCAGATGACATAAAATACCTAACAATATATGGTGAGCTTAAACGAGGTAGCAACCTATCGTCATTGACGCCATTTATTGATGACCATGGGATAATGCGTGTAGGAGGAAGACTATCGAACTCAAGCTGTAATTTCGACGCAAAACACCCAATCATTATCCCACAGAATCATATCTACTCCAAACTCATCATTGACGAATATCACCGTAAAAATGCGCACCCTGGACCAACCTTGCTAACTAATATCATTCGCCAAAAATTTTGGATAATGGGATGTCGCAACATGACAAGGTGGCACGTCAAGAAATGCATCTTATGTTTCATGCGAACCAGAAAACACAATCAACAGCTTATGGCCGATCTCCCTCGGGAACGTGTTAGTAGTGGTCGACCTTTCCTATACACTGGTGTCGACTATGCGGGTCCTGTCTATATTCGAGATCGCAAAGGACGAGGAAAATGCAACGTGACTAAGGCGTACATATCATTATTTGTTTGCCTTTCGGTAAAAGCCATCCACGTAGAGCTAGTAACTGATATGACATCAGAAGCTTTCATTGCCGCTCTTAAGCGATTTATTTCACGCCGTGGAATCCCTTGCCAGATTCATTGTGACAATGGAAGTAATTTTATTGGCGCCCGCAATGAATTGCACCTCCTCTACGACCTATTTAATTCTGACAATCATATAAAACTAATGTACGAATTTCTATCCCCACAGAAAATCATATTCAAATTCAACCCTCCAAATGCACCACACTTTGGAGGATTATGGGAGTCGAATATAAAATCAATCAAGAATCATTTCTACAGAGTGTCTGGATCCACACCACTCACTTATGAAGAGGCCATTACGCTGCTTACCCAAATAGAAGCACTGTTAAATTCGAGGCCACTTTGTGCTGTTTCTAATGATGTCACATCGTATGATGTGTTAACTCCGGCACATTTTTTGATAGGAGAGCCATTCACCAGCATTCCTGAACCAAATTTGAGCCACATTAATTCAAATCGTCTGTCCAAATGGCAAAATATCCAAAACCGCGTTCAGTCGTTCTGGCGGTCATGGTCGAGGGACTATTTAAGTACGCTGAATCAACGTCAGAAATGGCAAACCAAAACGGAAAACTTAACCATCGATCAACTGGTGTTAATTAAAGATGACAACAGTCCACAATCACACTGGATAATTGGACGAATACAACAAATTCACAGCGGAAAGGATGGCCAAGTACGAGTCGCTACAGTAAAAACAAGTAGAGGTATCACGAAAAGGCCAATTGTCAAATTAATACCACTACCCGTTGAAGATGATAAATAACCAAACTCCAGCCGAAGCATCGTTGAACAAGCTAAGTTGAGTAAAACACAAATCATAGTTTCTCAAATTATATTTCTTTAAATTAATCACACTTAACTAAAAATTATTGAATTGTAATTTATTATTATCGTTTAGTTTCTTAATGTAAACGAAATTGTTATTACCCACACAGCAATTAAAATTATCAAACATGTTGGATGACCGCAACTCCTATTTAATTTATTGTTTTTTCGGGGGCAGTTATGTTTACGCCAACCTGAACCTAAAATAAAATCATTATTAATATTAAAAAACTATAAATTAAATAACTGCCAAATTCTACTTACATTAAAAATATTGCCATCTGAATTAAATTAATTATAATAATGTAATTCGCCGTCGATTAAAGGTTTGAAGCTTAACTTATTTTTTTTCTATTTAAAATTTTCATTGCACTTTGCAATGTTATTATTATTAAAAATTGCACCTGTCAAAAGCGGTTGATTACGACAGAACTGCATTCGATCTCACCCTGTATCGAACTTCCGCGCATTGAACGAAAATTAGGTTTCTTGTATGTCAAAAAAACCAAATTTTCTCTCTTAGCTTTTGGTCATCATCACGGGTAACAACAATTTTCGGAGATTACTGGTAAAACAAATATACTTAATATTTTTTATTATACACCATTTTACCTTTATAAAAATATTTCTAATTTAAATACAATTGATAACAATAAAATTTTGTTCAATCATTTCTGTTTCAATTATTGATTTTTATTAATGAAAATATAATTGCATTGTGAAATATTTTTCCTTTATGAGTGTACAGTGTATAATACCGTGAACAATTATAATTATTTAAATGTTGTGCAAGGTTATAATTCTTGTTTGGAATTCTGTTTGCCTGCTACAACACCATTCACATTGGGAATCATACAATTGGAAACACACATGATAAGGAAAATATTCATATACGATGCTACACACCTATAAATTCGCAAAACACATCGGCACGCACATTATCACCGCCATCGCCATCATCACTACATCGCACACACAAGTAACGGAACCAGCGTTAACATCTTCACTGCCACCACCATTATCATCAATACCGACATCATCGCCGATATCACTGTTACCCCCAGCGGGATCAACATCAATAGCAGCAACAACAGCAGAACGAATACCATCATCATCAAACAAGCCTATAGTTTGTAGACTATGTATCTTTACAATCGATAAAACAAAAAATTTTCAAACTACCCCGATATACAGTTATATCTAGACGGTGTTTGACTAAATCCGATGTATTACTTCAGCGTCTGTTGCGACTAACAAAATATTTGGAAATTAATGAAAGATGCTGTACAGCCAGATACAGTCAAGGTAAATGAGATACGGGGACAAAATACCTTGATGCCGGATTATTTTCTAAAATATTTTATTTCGGTATTCCGTTGTAGGTACATATCGGTAGACTACAACATCAAAACTTAGCATACAAAAATTATTTAATGACATTTCTAAAATTATTGGTTGAACGATGTTTTTCTTTGTTAAAATGAAAATTATTCCAAAGGCGAAATAATTTAGATTAGCCCTAATAATTTAAGAAGACATTTTTATTAATCAGCCTGAACAAATTAGTCGGAAGAAATAAAAATTAAAAAAATTAAGGTTTACCGCCATTATAGACTTGTTCAGACGATTAACTGTATCAAAGGGAGAAACAAGCCTAACCAAATCTATAAATATTAGAGAACCGGAAGTAATCACTCAAATCTACAAATGATATGCGTAATGTGGTGGGCCAGTACAATTCTGGTAATCGTCTAACAATAAAATAGCGTATCAGTTGCAGTTAGTTTGGTGTATTAAATAATGAAGCCTAGACGTGAATCTTACTTCAATTTTCGCCCTACTTTCCCTAGACCTGGGCCTGAATTCCGGATCAATGACAAATGAGAATGAGAAATGACTTTATGTTTTATTTCGCCTACTCTAAATAAAAATGCAACCGACTAGTTGAAATAAAAAATCAAGTCATTTCTCATTAACATTTGTCATCGAACCGGAATTCGGGCACAGATCTACGAATCTATTGGTTGTGAACTAAGGCTTGGTAGAAATATTAAATCGACGAACAGTTTGATTAAATAGTAATTCCGAATTTTCGGCATTCTGAATTTGTACTCCAGAATTCCGAAATATTTGTTTTATATTTAAACAAAGGAAATATCGCAAGAGGATCACTAACATATTTGATTTGTTTTCCGAAGACCAGACATTTTTTTAAACTGCAATATTTTCATTTTTGAATCCTTATTAAAAATGCATTGGAATTCGCTGGATACATTTCTATTACATTATAACGAGTATATTATATATTGTTGGAAAAATTTCTAACGAGAAAGAGAACAATTGAGCAGGCAACATTTTTTACATGAGCGTAGCAACCCTGTAGAAACCTTCCTCCCTTAATTCAAGCAATCGTTTTAAATCTTTGCTTCCAGACAATAATTGAACTTTTACTTGAAGTAAAAAATGATCAAGCTGTGAGTGTGCTAACATAACATTGAAAACAAATATAACAGCACAAGAGAGTTGAAAATTCTAACTTTGAACAAAACTCTCGAAGTATCGCACAACGATTTGATATCGAATTTAATGGATTACATTTAACAAAATTCAATATCTTGCGACAGACAGAACACCGCAGTTGATTATGGAGATGGAACGAAAAAGAGAAACTAAGAAATGAAACCAAAATAATGAGAGGATTAAATAAAAATTTACTATTCCTCCTAAATTATTAACCCAATTAAATTAAATTGACGAAATGAAAATAAACATTATTAGGTATGTTTTAAATATTGGCTCTAATAACAACATAGAATTGGCGTCAGAATCAGTATCATGGTAACCAAATGAAGATATACACACTGGTCACTGGAAATATTGCCGCTTGTGAATATTTATTTAAAATATCTAATACTGCGGTTACTCTTCAAAAGTACTGTGCGAAGGATTATGTTTCATGTCAAATTTTAGACAAAGCTACTTAAGCGCTAACAAGTCAACACCACTTATTTATAGTTTAAAGGAATCTATGTAACTCTTTTTTACAAGCACGTATTTGTCATAAACCTTCAAATTACATCCTGTATACATATAGACAGGTTACATGCAGTCTTTCATCACTGAAGCAGCACAAAAAATTCAAATTCTTCAATCACCTCAAACAACTTAAATGTTGTTAACGATTTTATGTGGCGCGCACAAACAATCATATATATACAATTAATCAACCATATTTAGTACATCAGTTGGGTGTGTTATCAATTGAAATCTATTCAATTGTAAAATGTACATATTTAGAAATTTAATTTTTCCAAAATTATAACAGTCCAGCCATCCGAAGCGAACATGTGATTACGTATATTAATAGCATAAACACATTTTGTTGAGGTTACAATACAACGTGCATTCGAGAACATAACAATTAACACTACACGTTTTAAACTTGTAGTACTCATATTCTTTGGATCTTCTTGATTATATAATATATATATATATATATATATATATATATATATATATATATATATATATATATATATATATATATATATATATATATATAAATATGTATCTATATATATATATATATAATATATATATATATATATATATATATATATATATATATATATATATATATATATATATATATATATATATATATATATATATATATATATATGTATATATATATATATATATATATAAATATGTATATATATATATATATATATATATATATATATATATATATATATATATATATATATATATATATATATATATATATATATATATATATATATATATATATATATATATATATAATATATATATATATATATATATATATATATATAACACTGGGCAGCAAAACATTAGGAACTCGAAATAGTATTGTTTTTCACGCATAATAAATATACATACATAGTTTCACAATGTCCTGTAAAAAAAAAAAAAGAAATAAAAAATAAACTAATTACCAGCTACAAAACCATAAAAAACAATCACAAAAAAAAAACAAATGATAACTTGCCACAAAATAAAAAAAAATGCACACACAAACAATTTATATCGAATGCAAAACCAATTGGAACAATTCTTTAGTTCACATTTATACACGTTAAATTCATGTTTATTCACGTTTAAACTTGTAATAGACAACAAGTTTATCAGCTACAAAATTTTACAAATTTTATTATTAGTTAAATTGTGATTCTTGCCGTGTAACAACCATGGCTCCGACGACGTATAATTTAGTTTTCAAAAATAAAATTATATTTGATTATAAGAGTGGATTGTCACAAAAAACAGTTGTGTGACAAATATACAATAGCTAAATCGGTTATTTCGAGGCTTATAAAGAAATATAAGACAACCGGAATCGTCGAAAACCAACACAAAGGTGGCCGCCCTTGCAAGACAACTATAAAAATGGACCGTAGGATAGTAAATTATTCAAAAAAAACAACCATTTGATAGTGCGAAAGAAGTGATTCGAGAGCTCAATCTAGACGTTTCTCCAGATACGGTTCGTCGTCGTCTCTCCGATGCGGGATTAAAATGTTATAGAGCTGCCAAGAAGCCATTCATCTCCGATAAAAATAGGAAAGCATGGATAAAATTTGCTAAGGAGCATAAAGACTGGACCATTCAACAATGGAACCGGGTTTTGTGGTCTGACGAAAGCAAATTTAATTTAAAAGGATCAGACGGAGCTAAGACGGTGCGTAGACCAGTTGGAAAACGTTTCAACCCGCGATATACGGTAGGAACTGTTAAACATGGTGGAGGGAAGGGTTTGATGGTTTGGGGATGTTTTTCGGGATTTGCTGGGTTGGGACCACTACATAGAATTAACGGCATAATGGAACAGTTTATATATCGAGATATACTAGAGCAGGAAATGTTGCCATATGCAGAAGAAAATATGCCATTAAAATGGTTGTTTCAGCAGGACAACGATCCAAAACATACTTCCAAGTATGTTCAATCTTGGATAACCGAAGAAAAAATTAAAGTTATGACCTGGCCTGCGCAAAGTCCGGATCTAAATCCTATTGAAAATTTGTGGAAGCAGGTCGACGATCAAGTCCGATTACAAGGACAATTTAAAACCAATGGTCAACTCCATAGCGAGCTTCAAACAGCTTGGACTAAAATATCAGCTGAAAAAATTAGGAAGCTCATAGAATCCATGCCAAAAAGATGTCGGGAAGTAATTAAAAATAAAGGTTATGCCATTGGTTACTAATTTGTATATGTTGTAGTTTATTGAATTCATTTTTTTATTTATGTTTAGTAATTATATTTTTTGTTCATTTATATTTGGTGTCTGCAAACTAATAAATTTATAGTTTTTTGATGAAATTTTGAATTAACATTATTTGTTAGTTGTTAATTTGGTTGAATTTGAAATAAAAACTCCATAAAAAATATTTAATTCCCGGAAAAACAAAGATACAGTTTCAAAAGTTTCGTTTTTCAAATATTGCTACAAAGTTCCTATTGTTTTGCTTCACAGTGTATATATATATATATACATATATATATATATATATATATATATATATATATATATATATATATATATATATATATATATATATATATATATATATATATATTATATATATATATATATATATATATATATATATATATATATATATAACGGACGGCTTGAATTCATTTACATCTTCGTGTAACTTTCTGTAAATTAAATAATTAGAAAGTATGCACATATATTAAAGTTATATGTTGCGATTATCGAAGCAATGGTGTTATAATTAAAAGTTATAAACACTGATGTTACACATAATTACATATGAGCTAAACTTGTACCTATAAGAAAACTCTTAAATATAATCGCACGGTCGTTCATTGAACTACCTTCAACACTAATATCATCAAATACCAATAAATATTTATTTATAAGAAACCTTAATAATATCAGAATACCAAATATAGAATGTGAAAGCAAATTTTTCAATATATACATGCTTCGCTCACTATGTTATGTCCAATTGTACTTTTGAAGTGAACCACAAAAACGCGATAGAAAAAAATTGAAAGTTGAAAGGAAATACTTGTAAGCGGCTTGTAAATAAAAATATAAAAAACCACGGTCACTAAAACGACATCCATATGGATGTTTGTCGAGATAACCTATTTGATTTGAAATTCTTGTCTTATGTCTCAATAAGCATGAAATTTTGGCATTTTATCAGATTTTGTTGATCATTTTCATATGTATGTACAGCAAAGCAACCAGTAAGTAATCAGAATACATAGTGTTTTTGTGGTATCTTCACGAGATTTTCGCCGGAAACATGTATGAATTTCACAACAACAAAAATTTGCATCGTTGTTCCCATTTTTTGTGTTAATCTTATTTATTTTTTTAAACTAACCAACTACAAGGCAATAGAAGAAAAAAAAATTGTTAATATTTTAATTTATTCCACGTCTTGAGAGAGATAAACATCTCCTTTTGGATTGTATACACTCGTATAGTACATAAAGAATAAAAGAAGAAAAACTATTGTAACAACAATCATTATATACCATACATATACATATTTGTTTTGTTCTTTGGAAAATTAACTGTCAATTTGTAAAATAAAAATGAAAAGTGTTTTTTTACTGTATCTATGGAGTGCTTGTGGATTGGTAACGTTTTTTTTTTTAAATTGCATAAAACTGTGAGATAAGATTGGAAATATATATAGGGATTTGTGGAATTTGATTATGTGTATATTTATTTGTGTGGTTGCATAATTGAAAAAATTGGTGCTCATAGGTGGATAAAATTAAAAGTATATAGTTAAATAAAAAGAAAAGAATAAAGTAAAATCGGGTTTTGGAAATATATGGTGTTTGAGTGTGAACAACTATATAACCAAAGGGGTGTGTAACGAAATTTCTGTTTTCAAAATCTTGTTTTTTTTGTTAATCCTGATTTTCAAAATCCCGGTTTCTAAAATCCCGCTTCTGCAAAAATAAAAATTCCGGTTTTCAGAAAATCCCGATTTTTATTTTTATTTTACGGGTGTACTATGAATCCCGTTTCAAAATTAAAGTTTTCCTTCACCAGAATTTTTATAAAAAAATAACTTTCAATACCAGGATTTTGAAAACCGGAATTTTGAAAACCAGGATTTTGAAAAAAAGGATTTTGGAAATCGGGATTTTGAATTTGGGATTTAGAATTTTGAAAACCGGAATTTCGTAGTACACCACAAAGGATCAAGCTGAATTAAGATTTTATTGGTATCGTGAATTAATCATCACCGCAAAACTATGACTGATACCAGAGCACCCTGTATTTTATAGAGCCATAATCAAAAAATCTGAGCTTTTATAAGGGAATTAGAACAGAGCCTTCTAGAGTATAGAGCCATAATCTTAATGACGTATTTTCTAGAAGCTTTTTTAGTGGTATAACTTTTCACTGATTTCCATAGGAATCCATAGTAAAAATGGTGTTGTTTAGCTTCAAGTTTTTCAATGATAAAAGCAAAAATGTCATAAAATGTTTATATAAAAATTTTCTACATATCTTTAAGAACAATATACAAGAAGGCCGTATTGGTATTAAGTAAATATTAATTGCGGAAATATTAAAATTAAATTATTTCTAGAATATATTTTTTCGAACTTTCATTTTGAAAAATACATCAAAGTTGGCTCTGACAAATTAAAATAATACTTGCTAAATTTATCTTTAGTTTTACTAGTGTACGTAAGATGTCTAAAATGTTCAAAGAAAAATACGAAAAAAAATTATTTAATCGCAAAATTATCACACGTTCCTATATTTTGTGAATTTGTTTTGCTTTTCCTACAATTTTTCAACTTGAAATTTCCCCAGGTGGTAATTTTTGGTACGATTTTTCCAAATTTTTACGGCCATCACTGCCATCTATGTAATTTCAATATACTTCATGACCAAACGAATGGTAGTAAGCTTTTATTTCAATTTGACCAGAATGCTCTTGTTATGAATTTTTTTTAATATTTTGGTTTAAATAAACCAATTATTACAAGAAAAAGAAAACGATTTACTTAAACGATATTCATGCATGTTGAAATTCAAACATTTATGAAAGTATTTCAGAAATCATAATTAAGAATTTGTAACGTTTTCATTTAAAAATTTATCTTAGGAAAAAAAGTGATTTCCCATATGTTTTGTGTGTTTTACTATGAAAAGTTTCGTTTTTTTTCTCGTTTCTAATTCCCTTATAAAAGCTCAGATTTTTTGATTATGGCTCTATAAAATACAGGGTGCTCTGATATTATTCTTAAAGATATGTAGAAAACTTTTATATAAACATTTTATGACGTTTTTGCTTTTTTCATTGAAAAACTTGAAGCTAAACAACACCATTTTTACTATGGATTCCTATGGAAATCAGTGAAAAGTTATACCACTAAAAAAGCTTCTAAAAAATACGTCATTAAGATTATGGCTCTATACTCTAGAAGGCTCTGCTGATACACGTCACGTTTCATTTCTTTAGCGTACGATGCAATGACATGGTAACGCAAAGTAATTAAAAATTAGAAAAGGCTTACTTTATGCTCGGATAATAAAGCTTAAAACAACTGTTTTAAAACACGTTGTATAGATATAGCAATTTGTGTACCAAGCGCGCGACATGTATCGTTTTTGCATTAAACTAAAATTTAGTAAACGGAATACTAGTCGAGTTTTCAAATTAGTTGGAATATTTAATTTTTAATGACCATTTGATTCCATACTTTATCCTATTAAAATCGCAGCACAAACTTACATCATTATAATATTTAGACGGCTTGTAACATCCGCAACTGGTTCTGTGAGTAACAATATTCAAAAGTACTCTCTCTCTCTCTTAGTTTCCAAACCGCGACATTCGACTTGAGGTTTATCAAAAGAAATGAACTCTGGATGTTACCATTACTAAGCAATTCGGAAATGAGAATTGGTTCAGCTTGATTTAGGTCTTTCGACATATGCGGAATATCCCACTACCTATTACTGTCAAACTGAAGTGTTTCAGTAGCAATTCTGTACTTGCATATAACGAGGAGACTTCATAAATGATGCATATTCCATCTGTGAAAGCATAGCAGATCTTAGCTATGTTATGTGGAATCATGCAGTTTACCTCCTCTTCATAAATCCACTTGATCTAAGGAAAATTTAAATCACACAGAACGAATGTGTAGTTGTCTTCATCTACTTTAGAGATGATAGTATGTAAACATTTATTTTTGTATTTTTTATTTAAATGCTTATTTAGCCACAATTTTAAATAATTAAAATAAAAGGTTTAGAAGAATATCAAAGATTTTAATTATGTAAACAGTTTGTATAGTCAGTATAAACGTTAGCTAAAGACTTTTTTGGAAGTTATAACCCAACAACATATTACATTTGTTTATGAAGGCTAACTTTCAGACATAAAATTTTTGATTATAGCTCACTAACAATTGTATCACTTGGAACACTCGCTTGAACTGCGATGAGAATGTTCGAGCTGTTTAATTCAGATCTTTCACATCTGTAATGTGTAGGAAAATACCACGATACCGTAGGCCAAAATAGTAAGCAAAAATATGCGAATTATTTTATGAAAATGAATCTTTGGTTAATTGCACTCAAGGAGCACTTCGATCAAAATAATGTAAACACGCCGCTAGAGTGAGGATTTTGCAGCATGATTTGAAAATGAACGAACACATAATTCAATTAACAAGCAATAATTGATGCCTTTTGAAGTAATATTTAATTTACGATCATTCCGTCGCAAATATCGTCCAAATTGAACCACACTTTTGGCAGAACATAATCATTATATCTCAATGGCAGAGTAAATAAGCAAAACAATCGTTACTGGGGAACGGAAAACCCTTGAATTATCTACAAGAAAGCCCAATTCGTCCAAAAGTAACTGTCTGGTGTGGAATTTGCTCGGAACGATTCATTGGACATTGTTAAACAGCCGGTTAAACAATGACCATTTTGCGTCAGATGTTTCGTGGATATATCATATCGACATTCGGCAGTCTGAAAATTAAGTGGTACATCAATCGTGCCGATCTGAAGGCTAGCTCGTAGAACCCGCGTATGCTACATTGCCAACCATTATTTTCTTCTTCCTGCCGTGTCTTTCTCCTCTTGTGTTCGCCTTGGTTTCAGCACTCTGTCAAAGTTTGGTACGCATTTCCATGACTATTTTTTTAAAGTTAAGGATTCAATTTACGGGTTTCACTTTTATTCAGTAGATCACATCGCGTTCAATCGCCACCTCAAATATTCATATCGGTTATGAACTCACGGAATGGGTTCTCGGATAGGTGATTTCTTTGTCTACAGAGACGATGGCCTTTCGTTTCATTAGCAAAGCAGGCTCAAAAGTAGGGCATATTTCAATACGGCATATTTCAGTGCGGCTTAGCAAAAAATCAGGAAAAACAAAAATGGTGGCTAGGAAAAGTTAATTTTTTCCGAGAAAGTTAATTTTCTTTTCCGGCAAAATATTTTTTTTTTACAATTTCTCAAACAAAAACTGTTACAGATGAATCAGAAGCGGAAACACAAAACGGAAAATTTCAAAACGTGGAATTGAGAATTCCTTCATAATAAAATAAACAAAATGTGCCGTAGTGTCAGTGGAGTAGCTACAAATTTCGGGCCCCCGCAAAATTTTTCTTGGGCCCCTTAAAATGCTTCTTGTACCTATGAACTAGTAAAGTGTTTTGTACAGCCTCGCATTAGTTAAAAGTATCTGATTTCGACAGTACAAAACAGCACATCATCTAGTTCAATGGCCTCAATCAAAACGAAATTTCTTCCAATTAGCTCAATGATATGACGATTCTAAATCTAACGATAAAGCATCACATATTTTGAATATAATTTGAAAAACATCAAGAATTTCGAAATAATCTCAAAAGTATCGAATTTCCAAAGTATCTTGAATATTCTAGAAGCTTCACAGACATCGAATTATCCATAAGTATGTAAAACCAAAGGAAATCCTATATGTACACTCTAATCACTGTCAAATAAAATATAAATAACCTGGACATTCTTGAATAATTTCGAATCATTTAGGAAATTGGAGAAATGTCGAAATGACGAAAAATATAATAAATATCAGGATTCAGATTTATAAGTGTAACTCTGCAAGTTTTCACAAAGCAAAGCTAGCTAAGCGCAGAACATTGCCATACAAAAATCGAATAACTTTGAAAATCTTTAAAAATCTCGAATAATCCTAGGTAGAAATGTCGAAAAACTAAAGAAATGTACAATAAGTCGAGGTACAATCCCGATTACCCCAGAAAGAATCGAAAAATCTCTATGATATGTGAATCTCGATTTATCTCGAACAATTGTAATAATATCGAAAAGCTGGATATTAATGAATAATTTCGGAAAGCCTGTAAAAATCTAGAAAACCCACGAAAATATCGAATTATTTGTCAAGTAATTTAATGTTACTAATACTAAAGACTATTTCATTTCGAGGTATAAAATTTTAAGGTGGCAACACTTTTTCAGTGACACCCGATTTGACGACTGACAATTGATTTGTGTTTAGTTTGGTGTGCCGTTTCATAATGAATAGACTAATGCCAGAGCAACGTTTGCAAATTGTTCAAATTAACTTTGAAAATAATGGTTCAGCTTGTGAAACTCATTGCGCGCTACGTTCATCCTATAGTCGACATAATCGTCCATCAGAGAAGATAATTCGGTTAACTATGGCTCGCTTGCACACCACGTTTACTCTAAATGATAATATGCGTCATGTAAGACCCCATACGGCGCGCACCGAGCAGGCGGTAGCAGCTGCAATGCGTAATATTGAAGAAGATCCAAATGAATTGATTCGGCATCATGCACAATAATTGGGACTTGATCCAACATCTTTATGGAGGATTTTGCGTAAAGATCTTGGTTTTACATGCTTACAAGTTTCAACTTGTGCAGGAATTAAAACCATCCGAAGGAATCATATCATCGGTATAAAGACATAATTACTCATTTTTTTTGTGCCTTAATTGGATGGTAATGACATCAGAGATATGTGGTTCCAACAAAACGGGTCCTGTGCCATACAGCGCGCGATATAGTTAATTTATTGGAACCAACATTTGATGAACGATTAATATCGATGAATAGACCTGTCCACTGGCCACCACGTTCAAGTGAAGAAATGCTGCGTAGAGTACGCGCCAGACGCGGCCGCCACAAGTCCGAAATCATATTTAAATATTGATGGCATAAAATTATCTTTGAAATAAAGTCACATTCATGACCATTAAATTTATTTTTCTGTGTTTTATTTAAATTTAAAGATCTATACCTCGAAATGAAAAACCGTTTACTAAACAAAATGCTACTAAGTAAGTTGAGGGTCCGCTCATACACCCGACAATCTGAAACATACTCGAAGAATGTCAAAAATCTCGAATAACATAGTTGTTTCGAAACAACGAATCACCAATTAAGTCTCGAATATCACTCATCCTATTTCTATGCTATACTCCAATAATCTCGAGAAATTTTAAAAAGTGATCAAAAGATGAAATCCGAGACAAAGGAATATGAAATAGGGGAACCACGCCGAAAACTAATTAAAGATAAACACCATCACTAATTGCACAATTAATTTGGAATTTGCAATTTACTTATTTTTAAAATAGCTTTTAAAAATAACAGATTTTCCCGGGCTTACCGGTAAATTAAGTTTATATTTACCGTTTACCGGTAGTAAAAAAGATTCGGTAAATGACAAACTAAACAATCACATTCAATCTTTTGCAAATCAAATTCAACCTTTTCTAATCTAAACTTGATTTCTAAAAGGCTGAATTTGTTTGGCATAAGGCTTAATTTGAGTTGTAAAGAGGTGGAATAGAAGTGCAATAGGAGTAAATTTGGAGTGCAAAACGTATATTACAAATAAATTAACCCAGCAAGCACTAAAATCGTTATCGTTATCGATGTCGAAAGCTTTAATTTCACAGGAGGTTAGCAAATTTTCTTCTAAATCTAAATATCTGTCAGAACCTAAAGCAATTTTTATTTATATCGAGTCAAACTACGTGTAATTACTTTGACATGCATCTTCTGCAACCGAGAGGAAATTGTTGGGCCTTTTTTAAGAAAATATTTAATAGCAAGAGGAACGATTTCTTCTTTCTCTGAAAACTATACCACCGCCTTTTCTTCAAAAATTTATTAGAAATGCCGTTTGCCATTTTGCAAATTTCATAGGGTCGTCTACTTTAAGCTTAATCTGAGCTACCATCTATCGATCTTGACTTTCAACTAATATTCGAACGCTTCATAAATCTCGTGGGCCCCATTAACCGTGTCCCCTCCTCCGCGGCTGCGGGTGCTACGGGTACCTAGTTACGACACTGCGTAGTCAACTTTATACCACATGCCTACATACCACACGCCGTACTGAAATATGCCGTATGTATCTTTTATCGTAGTATGCAATATACCGTACTGAGACATGCGGTACTAAATAACATGCCGTAACGAAACATGCTATAACGACCGGGACCCGTCTAAAATGATTGAAAGGATATCTGCCAAATTACAAAACTATACAATAAAATGTTTCTTTGTATTGAAACCGAGCCTATCCAATTACACAAACAAAAACATCGATGCGACGGTTTTTTCTTTCGGTTTTTTTGCACTATGTTGTTTCTCAAAATTGATATTGTAGCTCCATCTTTAAAATTAAAATAATAACACATTATTGTGTCTTAGATTCAAATTACAGCACGTGGTTTTATGTGTCGGGGCCTTAAAGCATGGAAAATATATCGTAACTGGGTTGATAGTCGACGTGGGTTTGGATGGTCTGGTAAAGCGCTCTTTTCATTTTATAGTCGTGTGAATAATTTTTTTCATTTCTCAGGTGAAGAATATTTCTTAATACCTTTAGTGTTTTGGGGCTTAAAACCATCAGTGTTTCAGGGAGTTTGGGTATGGATCAGTAGTAGTAATTGATTTTATTAGTTCATTCTTCAGAAATCATATTTTCATGTTAAATTGTAAGTAAAGCCGTCGCAACTTTCTGAAGGTAATGATATAATTTCGAAGGGACAAATGGAATTGGTTTCGGTCTAATCAACTTGACCTAACTTTCAACTCAACTGCCAAATCAATTCCCATCTGAACCCTGCACTCAACCCCAACTAAATGTAACTCAATCTAAACTTGATCCAATGCTTAACCCCTAACTCAACCCTGAACTCAACGTCCAAATCACTTTTCAAACCAACAAGGTCCGACAGTTTTATGCAACTTTATGAAACTCAACTCAAACTAATTCAGTCTATCCTGCAACTAAACCACCCAATTCAACCTCAACTCAAGCTAACTCAACCCCAACTCATCTTCAACTCAACTGGAGCTCGTACCACATCTCAACCTTCTTCTGAACTTCAAACTCAACGCCCAACTAAATTCCGAAACGAACGCGATTTGAAAAATTACCTGTGGACTAAACCCTCAACTCGACCCTAAGCTTAACCTCCAACCAAACGCCACTCAACCCCAGGTCAACATTTTCCGAACCCTAATTGGGCCCCTCGTTAACTCCGAACTAACCCTCAAATTAACGCCAAATTTAACTCCTAACTCAATCCTAAAATCAATGTAGTCCAAAAAACTACATGCGTATACCAACTCAATTCAACACAACTCAAGCTAACTTCCAGCTCAACCCTAAACACTATTCCAAATAAATCCCTTAATAAACCGCTAATTCAACTCAAACTCAATCCCAACAAAACCCTTACCAATTCCAAACTCAATCCCAACTTAACCTCTATATCGACCTCGAACTCAGCCCTTAACTCTACCCCAAACTCAACGCCCAACTGAACTGCAAAATCAACATGGTCTGAAAACTAAATGTTTACATGAACTAAACTAAAATCAACTGAGCTAAAATCAACTCAACCCTCAATTCAACCCCCAAATAAATCTCCGCCTTGACCATAGAGACAGACTGACAAAAAAAAATTGAAATTCAGATATCCAGATAGACCGATAGATATTGTTTTTCCTTCAAAATGTCGATAAAAGTGGTTTTAGAGAAATACAATTTTTGGTAATTTTTGTAGGAATTTTAATAACTTTGGTCTTTGTGGACCGAACTTAAATGATATCAGGTGCAGAACAGTCAAAACTAAATTTAAATACTACTTAGTTTTAACAAAGGCCTTTCTTTAGTCAACAATGTGTGAACAAGAAATTTTAGCAAAATCGAAGGAACGAATATTTCTTCGATTATTTACAGTTTATTGTTTAAACTAAATCAATATTATTGCCTAAACTTTGCGTTCAATAAAATACATTTGCTGAACCTCGTTTCTACGTTGCCCGGAGTTTTTTAATTTATCTCAAAAAGGAGCGAAACGACCTTCTGCGTCCCCATGAGAGTTATCGAAGCCGTCAACCTACAAATGTAAATTTTTGTTTATTTCTAAATAATTAAAGGTTTTAATAAATCGTTCAGCAAATTTCCTTAAAATCTCTTACAGTTCCCGATTCTTAAACGCCTTTGCTAAAAGTTTAAAACTGTTATAGCTTATACTACAAAAGCAATTCTATAGGTTTGTCTGATTTCGGATTTTGAAGTTACGACGGTACGATATAAAGTGCCAGTACATTTATAATAGTTTGTTGCACATATTTTAATGCCTAGGGCCATAATGGACCAATATTTCTTTCGGTTATGATGGTTAGCGACGTATATACGGTGGAAAGGAATATACAAATAGTCCCTTCTCTTCCGGCTGTTTTTTAACCGATTATGATGAACATAACGTTACTAACGTAACGGAACTTCCCTTCACTTGTCAAACTGGTTAACGCGACATAACCGATAAAGTATAATATCAGAAAGTATAGAGCCGTCATCATACATTATAATAGTTTAGCATGCCTTTTTAGTGGTATAATAAATATAAAAGTGATATTAATATTGAAAAAGCAATATGTTTTAAAAATTGTCTAAACAATTTTATAGATATTTTCAGCAACAAATAAGAAGAAAACTTTATGAATTAAATAAATGCTGGAATTAATTGCTGAAACGTTAAAATTAAATTATGACTAAAATAAATTTTTCGAACTTTCATTTTGAAAATTACATCAAATATGTCAGTAGTTTTTCTTTATGTTATTATTCACCGTATTGAATCATATTATGTTGGTGCAGGTAAAACATTATTTTGTTCACGTTTTTAATAAAAAATATCCCTAATATCACGTTAAGATGACTTAAAAATTCGTCTACATATGATAGGAAATAGCAGAAAAAATGCTTCGTTAGTTGTGAAACTGTTTTTGCTGTCATCTACTCGTATGTGATTTTTGTTGAGTTAAGGGTCACACGTTTTATAGTAAGCTCTAATTTCATTTATTGCAAGAAAATGAACTATCTCAAAGGTCATAATTAAGAATTTGTAACGTTTCCTTTTAAAACTGTGTCTTCGAAAAAAGTGATTTCCCTTATGTTTTATATGAAATGTTCGATTTTTCCTCGTTTCTAATTCCTCCATTATGGCTTTGTAAAATTATGGATCCGTTATTACTTCGGAATGACCTATCTTCCTCTGCATGGCTTAGCTACCACAGAATTAATGGTAGAAGAAAAGTAACAATGACAGTCACAATGTTAATCTGTATACATATCACTTTATTTCGTTACATTTTTTTTTTTTTTGTTTACTTATTGTAAACTCATAAATCTTGTTGGTTTTATGTACTCTCGTACATAGTTAAAAAAAAGGAAAATGAAATGAAAAATGTAGTATAAATTTCAACAAATTATTTATCCATAGAATCATGTTGCTGTTATTGTTGTACATATTTCAAAATCAACCTGCTTTCCTTCCATTTTTTTTTCTGTGCAAAACAAAACAAGATCTAGAAGCTTTTGCGCTGACTTAGTTGAAAGAATTTTAAGCTTTACAAGAGATGAAAAAATACATTTCTCAGCAGCAACAAAACGATTTCAAGTAGCACAAGCACAATAATATAAAAAAGCACAGAAACAAAAAATGACAATGACAATATTCGGATATAATCAAAGAAGACAACAGGAAGGAAGCTTTTGATAACGAAAAGAAAATCCGTTTTCTATAAATATTGTCTTCGGTTTTGTTGTTTCACAACAAAATCAATTTTCATGGATAGTTGACAAGGTAACAACATTTTGTTATAATATACAATGTAGTTATATACGTAATCGTACACCAAACAGTATTGTCTTAACTAGTCTCATTAATTTTGTTTTATAGTATCTTGGCGTTTGGGGAATGCACTGAGGAGGTTAAATAATTTCAATTATAATTTATGTAAATTTTTCCTTTGCATAAAATTGAAACAAAAGAAAAATTGTATATGCTTAATGCAAACATGGCACAGTAAGAAAAGCCAC
Source organism: Tipula vernalis (assembly GCA_958295665.1). Lineage (NCBI taxonomy): Eukaryota > Metazoa > Arthropoda > Insecta > Diptera > Tipulidae > Tipula > Tipula vernalis. Next base: position 259,761,122 of record OY282560.1, read on the forward strand.
TTAAATTTTTAATGACTCTATTCAGATGCATATACACACACACACACAGTGTGAGAGGTTTATTCTTCGTACTTTCTTCAGTTTCAGCGTATAATTGTCGACTAAAGGGTATACATAAGTTAGTTTTTTTAATTATTTCTTTTGAAGTGTTAGATCATAAATAAAAGATAAAAGTCGTTTTCATGATGAAAGCACCATATAGTTGCTTTAAAAGTAGATGTACATTTTCCAGAAGAAACCAAAATTACCATCGAATGTTTTTTTTTTGTTCGTACATATGTACATACACAGTTAGAAATGGGACGCCTATTTTAACCCCAAACACTATCTTAAAAAGGGACCGGGTCAAAATGATTGTTAAATGTAACTCCTAATTAGGAAAATTGATTTTTTGATGAAATACCTCCAAAAGGAAGTTAAAACATTAAACTATCACAATAAGTTAGTTAGGTATTTTGTGAGTTCAATCCAACAACATACTTTCGCAAAATATGACAGTTTTGGGAGTACAAATCATTAGCTCGTTGGTAATGATTTTATCTCATATTTAGAGTTAATAAAACTAAAATTTTTTAAGGGAACTCCCAATTGTTCTTTGAATTTATCTCATTCAAGTAACTAGATTTAACAACGTAAAAAACTAGTTTAAGTACATTTAGGAATTGCTAAGTATGTTCTCACAGAGTAATACGTAACACCTCAAAAAGCGTTTAATCAATTCCTTAATATTCTTGATGTAAACTCCAAAAGAGGAAAACATTTGGCTGTAAATAGGTAGAAGTACTTATTTACGTTTAAGTAGTTAACCCTAAACATTGTTTAGGAATAATAATAACATGTTCGTTCATTTTTTAATTCTTTATTAATTTAAAAAAATTGTCTTAAAATTATTTTATAAACATTGTTAAATTAAATTACATAGGTATATTTCGTTATTCAAATTAATTTTTTCAAAACATATTTATATTCTATACAAAGGGAGAAATTATCGAGAAATTTTGCAAGTTTCAGTTCAGAAACTTGGAAATTTCTCGATAATTTCTCCCTTCGTAAAATATAATTATTTGGTCAAGTACCGATAAAACCTAACATTCCAAAAAATATTTATATTCTGTTTGAATAGTATGAATTTTTTACAAACAATTTTGTTTATATTTATTTTAAAATAGTTTCTAGAAATATGAGCTTCTGTGCTCCAATTTTCAATCATTAAGAATATTCCATTATCTATTAATTCCGAATTCCGGTACACCGAAAATAGTGAAATGACCCGAAACCAATTTTACAAATTAGAAAGTGTTACTAGTTCGAAAAATTGAAATCAACTTTCAATTCATTTATTAACTTATATAATTTATTTAGTTTATTTAATTTATTTAATTGATCTATTAAAGAATACTGTCTGTAAAATTTCCAAAAATGTTTGTTTGTTTTCCGAAGATGCACAATGGCACGAAATATAAAAAAATAAAAAATTGTATTTGTTATAATTAAAAATCAAAATAAAAGTATTCAATATATAGTTCAATAATAAGATTTGAAGAAAGAGAAAGATTTGAGAAATTACAATATTTTATCGATACCGGTCCATTTTTACAATTTTTTGTAAATTCATATAAGCTTTCAGAAAGGCGCTCTTTATCATTAATGGATCTGTTATTTTTAATATCTTTATTAACCTTTTAAAATACTATTTCCAAGGACACGGAGTGAAAATTGCAAATATGTTCGTAAGTAGAGACATTCTTGTGGACATTTAAAATATGGATATAGCTGTATCGATATTTGAATAAAAATAATGAAATTATGAACAAAATATTATGTTATTTTAAACCAAACTATTTAAAAACCTAGGCTTTAATTGAATTCTATATAAATAATTAAAAATGTTAATGTTAAGAATGTAAACGAATTTAGAAACCTTGAATAAGTGATTGTTGAAATGTCTCTACGACAAATTTCTCACCAGGTCTTGCAGCTTTAGCGAAAAACATGACAAACAATTAATAAACATGTCGATCGAAGTTTTTGGTCCCACAAGAAGGAACCAGAATTTTACTCGACAAGGATTTGTCGTACAAAAATTTTATGAATCCCATATTCAAGGTTTTTATAATCTCTACAAAATGGCTTATTTGGATTTTCAAATAAAAAATTAGTAATATTCGTTGACAGTTTTAAAACTAGCATGTTTTCTCGTTTAGAAAATTTTTATTTAACTGAAAAAGTCTTAAAAAACAAGCAAAAAGAAGCTCCAGTATCAGAAAGTATGCCGAATTTCCTTAAATTAAAAATAAAAAAGAAAAAGAAATTATTTCGATATTCGACAAAGATGCAAACGTTTCAAAATGGCGCGGTTTATAAGTATAGTATAAATAATAAATAAATATGAACTAGTATATATTCTTGGGTTGTTTCGTTAGTCGGAAATGTTTTAACAGGTTTTTTCCTCATTCGAAGCTTGCTTGAGATAAAGAATTTTTGCTGTAAAAATTGGTATTTCACATTTCAAACACAAACTGGAAAACAACTATTCCAAATTTAATATAATATACTAATCGAAAACAATCTTTTTTGTGGTCTTAAACAATGTTTAAACTGAGAAATTGATTTTTCTTCATGAAAGCAGTGGATTTTCCATATTTCTTAACCTAAGCATTCTTTTGTGACCACAAAAAAGCTTTCTCAAAAAAACCGAAAAGATTTCCGATTAGTGAGTGTTTATTTACATTGTTTTGTTTATTTAAAAGGCAACTTTCCTGTTATAATTTAAATTTGAAATATGAACCAAAGTCTTAAGCAACACCTGGATTATTTGAACCCAGTTTCAAGCAAGTCGTAGATGGGGCACTTTTAACTAGAGCATTTATAACTAGAGCACCCTTTATAAATAAACATTATAGTGAACATAAAATAACATATTACCGTTTATAATAAATTTCTTATTATACTTTTTCGTTCCGTTGCCTAATTTGATGAACAGTCACTCTAGACATTGTTGATAATGATGATGGTGATTATTGAGGAGATAATGAGGATTTAACCAGATACAACAAAGCCGTAGACATCGTTGTTTATAATATTGTATTGAGGAGATATCCAGACACAGTTTATCCTTTTGAAAGTCTTTAAAATAAATAAAATGTTAAAATTGATTAATAATAAGTTTATTAAATATAAAATATTTGTTTATATTCAGGGTGCCCAAAACGCACTTCTTCCACTTCACATTCTTGTGAAGGTTGTACCACATAACTTTTAATAAAAATCTGAATTACGCTATATGCCTATTTGTGGTCATAAATGCGGCAATTGAGGTTTTACTATAGAAATTAAGCATATTTTGTAACATTTGTAGAAATTGAGCATTTTGAATTTTACTTACAACTTAGCAATAACTATACCAAAATTTAACAAACCATTATTTAAAACTTCGATTATTTCAATTTATGCTTGTGTGGTGTGTAACGAATTTTTTTCTTTGAGCTATGTTCCATGTCAGCATCTTATGGTGTAGATTTTGATTCTGGTGAATTCTGATGTTTACATTTCATTCATTTATAAAAAATTATTTGGCGACTTCTACCCTGTTAACTGTTTTTAAAATTAAGCATTATTTGTACACACTCTATAGTTTTGAGTTAATCATAGTTATAAAGTGATTACAAATAATGTTTAATCTTAAAAAGGCGAGAAAAATCTTTAGATTTTACAAATCATCTCAATTTCCCTTCAAAATCATGTTACGCAACCATGTAACTATGTATCTCAAATTGAATCAAAAATTGTGTAAATAACCTTAAATTAAAAAAAACACAACAATTACAATTTATTAATATATTTTGATGTAGGATCGTGTATTGACAGATTTCCGAAGGTGCAAGCTATTTTTTCGGGAAAATTTTAGCATTTTTCCGTTAAAATCTTGCAATTTTTTCAATTTTTTTAAAATGTAAAATACATTTTTTTACAGCAAGTATAAATTCTAGGTAAACGGGGGTTTGAGGCCGCCGGCTCCCATTCTTTAAGGTATATAATGAATAAAAATTATATTTGAAAAATTATGTTTAAAAAACTTGCAGTTAGCAAGCATTTGTGGTAATGTCAGAAGAAGCATTTCATAGCATTTGTATTTCTATCAGACGAAGCGATAAAAGCGATATATCTCTTTGGTCCGTGCCTACAAGATTGATAAAGCAATATTGAAATAAGAAAAAAAAATTATTTTTTAAAAGATGATTTTTATAATAAAAACATGTGCATGGTCCAAAAATATACATCTTATTTGATTTTAGCGACATAAACAGCAAGTATCACTCTTATTTGAATTATTTTGATCAAGTAGTATTTTAATAATATAGAAAATTTAAAAATACCAAATTTACGGTATGTATAACCTCAAATAATTTCACAGAAACGCACCTCAATTATTTAGACAAAACCGCATGTCTTCTATCAGTATCTGTTTGTACTACCTCGCGAGTGTCTAACAAAACATTTAACAGTCACTTTTATTTTTTTTACACGTGGTCACTTATCTAGATACTTACCTAATTAAATTACACTTGAAATAAAGGCTTTTCCCGCTCACAAAATTATAATTTATGTAGATTTCCACCATCACCATTTTTCCACATTTTTTTCACACAGTTTGTTTCATTATGAACCTTATGCAAGGAAAGATAAAACCACAATGATTTGTGTGATCGACCGTCAATCATCGGCTACTATTTCGACACTTTATTTACGAAATAATATTAATATTACTTCCGATCCCAAATATTGTTTCTTTTTCGGGGTAACAATATTCCTTAACTTTAAAGGATTATTATTATTAACTTCATTTGGGAAATTTCACTTTATTATTTCCATATAAGAGATATTATTAGCGCCAAAAAATAAATGTGTGAAATAGATCAAAAGTATTTCTATATGTCATGTTGTAAATCAATTAAACTGCATTTCTTATATTTTTTACCAAGTTGATTATTTGTAAAAGTTTGAATGTAAACAGAAATTGTTTGGTTCGCAGCCATACGTATTATTACTGCGGGCAAAAAATTAAATTTTCTGAACTATTGGCGAACCAAATTTGTTTGTAAGAATTTGTAACTGCTGGAAATTATCCTCATACGTTTGGCTGAAAGGGGTTTGTCGAACTATACATGTTTCAATACGGATCGTCGGCCATAATTTATTAATAAAATTGTTCATTTGATCAACTTTTTTTGATCAAAATCCAAGTTTGTATACCATCTCCAAGTTCAAGAATTTTTTTTTTGTATCTTGGACGTCATCTCGCGGGCAGATGTTTGGGCTTCGTTGCATTAGTATAACTTCAGAACGATTCATTTTTCGAAGGGTTCGGGTCTCATTGATTAGGATGATTAAAAAGCGAGTGCATATTATCTAGTAGGTCAGTTGAACTAATCAATTGTAATTAATAACTACAGCACCCGCAATTTAAGTGGAAAACAATCGCCACAAGTATTTTGTCACAACTGATTAATTTAATTGTTTCTTAAATATACCAATAAGAATAGTCATTTATAAAAGGTACATTTTAAATGGAGAGTCAATAAATGAAACAAAAACAAGAATTTGGAGAATTGTCCAATCTAATTATTAAAAGTAAAAGATTTAATTCAAGCTTAGGATCGTATACTTAATAACTTAGTAATTCGTAATTTGACAAACTATTACTACCCGTGCGGATTATTTATGTAATGCAGCTAATTAAAGATTTTCGTAAGGTGTTTCAGTAACTTTCAGCCAGACAAGCTGCGGCTTAATAGAGCGGTGCGGTTTATAAGGGAAAACATGGTAAATAAAATTATATTTTGAATTATATTATGTGTTTGTAATTTTTGTTTGTTTGCACACTTTAGTGTGTTCAGTTTAACCATTTTTTGAGTACGAAAATAGAATATTGTTTTTTTAGTTTCAAATTAGAAAAAATAGGTAAAATATGCATATAATTTAGCTCAAATAGTCTGTGAGGTAAATTATAATGCGAATTACCCTTATATTATTTTCTAAAACTACAATCAAAGCACATTTAATTGATATAGTGCATACTTATAAAGAAATGTGGACATTAAGTAAATACTTTGTGATACATTCTTGAATTAACTTGTCAAATAATTAAACGAAGATAAAATTACCATTAAATTGATAATAATAAGTACTACAGCAAAATTTTAAAAAATTGGAACAATCTTACGGAAATACATTATTGCTAATAACAAACCGGTGATAAACTATAACTCCTGAGTGATTTATCAACTTTTTGGGGTAACTTCAATGAAATTTTTGGAAATATATTTTAACTACTAAGAAAAATAATAAAATTAATTTTGAGACAGAGTTAACTTAATTGTAACTCCCGTTGATTTTAACTCACGGTTTGGGAAGAACGTCCCATTTCTTACTGTGTATGTGTACATACATATATCGTTTATTTTTGAGTTGAGTGATTTTGATTTTATTTTTCCCGTATGTACCGTACCATACATTTTCTTTGTAAAACTGAGGAAGGAACATTTTTATGAAATTGTTTAAGTAGTTGTGTTGAATACACAGGAATACATATATTTGTAATATACATAAAAAGCATGAAACTACAAACTATGTAATTGAAAAAAGAGCGAAACCGAATGGAAGAAAGCAAAAAAATACAAAGAAAGCTTTTAAAAATGTGTAGTAAACGCTTTTTCATATTTTTGCTTTTATATTTAAGGCAACACATTGAAACGATCTGTACGTATACATAAATACAATTCTTTGTGTACTTGCTAAATTTCAAGCTGTTGATATTGCATTACAGCATTACACGAAAATTATGTTTGTTAAGTGGTTCAATTAATTCATTAATTAAAAGCACAAAAAGCTCTTAATAGTAAGTTAGTATTTGTGACTTATACGTAATTTTGATCAATAACACAAACAACCAAATACTTCGCAAACTTATACAATTTAATTTTATTTGTGCGACCAATTGTGTAATCAAGGTTACAATTTTTGTTGGTTAAGGTTTTTTTGGAAAAATCTATAATGCTGAATGGTTGATTAAGCGTTCTAACCTTGAATCGAATTACAGAACATTTGAAATATCATAATTTCATATTTAAAAGAAAACATTTAAATTAATATGAATGCCAAAGTAAATATAAGTGTTGGAATTTTAGTTTGAATGTAGCAAAAATTTAAGGAGTACCATGATTACACATATAACATGTGGTAAATTGATTGACTAAAACAAAAAAGTGGTAAGTGTAAAGGACTGTAAATCAATATCGGAAAAGTGTAATAAAATGTTTGCACGCTTCAAAATACATTAAAGATTCATACAATTATGCGGACTACTTCATATTCTAGTAAATATTTCGGAATTAGGCTTCTGGCTGGTCTTGCCTGTGCTACTGGGTGTATTAAAACAAATATATTTCTAACATTTCAGCTTTGCAAGAGTTACCAGATACAAGTCTGTGAGTAAAACGGTCTATGATTTCCCTGTTCAAAAATATTTGTAAATATCTAATAAACATTGAAATATTAAGGATCGGGGAGAACAGATCAACTTCCAATTAAAAACCGACTAGGTGTTATGATTATTATTTATCAGTTCCTCAACTCCGATCTTAAGTTAAATTTTCCGGTTGCCGTAAATATATTGCTTGCCACAGGGCATGAAATACGGCCAAATAGGGCCAAAGCACCAGTCAACAACAAATACAATCAATAATTTCGAATGAATTTTATTGGGAAATTGAAGAAGATAAGTATCGAAACAAATATTATCTGAATGCCTAAGTAGAATATGAAAAGTGGACTGCAAAAATTGTATCCAAATAAAAGAACATTCACAACATTTTAATTCTGGAACAGTGTTCTTTACACCCCAGTCAAGACGGTGCATTTAGCAAGTAGAGTGCTATCCAATTAAACAGTTAAACCACAATAAAAGTTTTATTAACGGTACTTAGGATTGCTTTGCCACATATATACAGCGACTTCGATATAATATTTAATGGCACTGATAAACAAAGGCTGATACCACGGGGTTCATCCGAACCTGAACGCAAGGAATATTAAATGAAATATCAAATGTTAACGTAAATTATGCCTCGGCAAATCCTTATTTCGGAGGATTGTAGGAACCAGCCATCAACTAAGCCAACTATAACATTTGAATCTGATTTGAGAGAAAGCTTTGAGGAAATGGCGTTGAGCCAATAATACCTGTAAAGAAAAGGCAGGGAATGGAACCTTTAAAAATTGGTGCAGAATGTACCTGAGGACTTCTGGGAAAGTGGTTTACAATGGAGAATGGAATGGCAAAGAGATACCTAACTTACCCCCAGCACAACAGTTATTACTTGAAATTGAGCAGCTACATTCTGAAAGGGAAGATTAAGTCCAAATCAGAATTGTTTCGACTTATCTTGGCCATCTAGAATTTTTCCTTTTCTTTAAGAAAACGTTGTTGTTCTTTTTGATTTTCAGTATAAATTTCGTAAGGTAAGTGTCAGGAGAGAAAGAACGTAAGGTAAGTGTCAGGAGAGACCTTTTCGACTCCGACTCCCCAATCAGACTCCGTGTCAGAATCCGTTGTTTTGACTTATTGTATAAAACATCAAAAAGATGGATTTGATTCAAAGTGACAACGACGTTTACAGAAACCACAAAAATAATGGAATCGAATTATTAGATTTCCTTAAAGAAACCCGTTTTCCTCAAAAAGGATGAAATAAATTAGGTTCCTGGATTGAAAAAATCTATGTTATGAAAAAATTGATTTTACAGCCAAAAAAAAAAATTGGTCACTAGCAGAGTACGGTAGCCGTGCTATCCTAAGCCAAACACTGTTTTCACCTCCGATCTCCATATTGAGGTGCAATTGGCCGTTCACTTTTTGGGTGCTTTGGCTCCCATCGTATTTTCAGTTCAATGCGGCTATCAAGACATTATTTGTGGTACCCTCTCAATGCATGACAATTTTCTGGTCTACAGGACTGAGCTATAGGAATCATACAGCAAGGACACGCAAAGCAAGTAAATAAGATATAAATTTCGATATAATAAGTGAGAGCGGACTTTCAGTCCAACTCCACTTAATTCAAGGGCAAACATTCAAAAATTGTTGTCGTTACATCTTCAATCTTATTTAACAGTTAAACTAAAAATTACTCATAAAACATCGAAAAATATTTAATTTGATTACCACAAAAAAAAAATGGCGCATTTTGGTTAAATTCTCTACAAAAAATTTACCACTAAAAACCGACAAATATGATTTACAAAATGTTCTTTTCAACGTGATAACCGGTGTCAACCACCGGTGTGAAGTTTTCCACAGAATTCAGAAGTGTAGCTTCACAAATTTACAGATTTCAAAAATGTAGCTACACAATTTAGCTGTCAACTAAGCCAACTATAACATTTGAATCTGATTTGAGAGAAAGCTTTGAGGAAATGGCGTTGAGCCAATAATACCTGTAAAGAAAAGGCAGGGAATGGAACCTTTAAAAATTGGTGCAGAATGTACCTGAGGACTTCTGGGAAAGTGGTTTACAATGGAGAATGGAATGGCAAAGAGATACCTAACTTACCCCCAGCACAACAGTTATTACTTGAAATTGAGCAGCTACATTCTGAAAGGGAAGATTAAGTCCAAATCAGAATTGTTTCGACTTATCTTGGCCATCTAGAATTTTTCCTTTTCTTTAAGAAAACGTTGTTGTTCTTTTTGATTTTCAGTATAAATTTCGTAAGGTAAGTGTCAGGAGAGAAAGAACGTAAGGTAAGTGTCAGGAGAGACCTTTTCGACTCCGACTCCCCAATCAGACTCCGTGTCAGAATCCGTTGTTTTGACTTATTGTATAAAACATCAAAAAGATGGATTTGATTCAAAGTGACAACGACGTTTACAGAAACCACAAAAATAATGGAATCGAATTATTAGATTTCCTTAAAGAAACCCGTTTTCCTCAAAAAGGATGAAATAAATTAGGTTCCTGGATTGAAAAAATCTATGTTATGAAAAAATTGATTTTACAGCCAAAAAAAAAAATTGGTCACTAGCAGAGTACGGTAGCCGTGCTATCCTAAGCCAAACACTGTTTTCACCTCCGATCTCCATATTGAGGTGCAATTGGCCGTTCACTTTTTGGGTGCTTTGGCTCCCATCGTATTTTCAGTTCAATGCGGCTATCAAGACATTATTTGTGGTACCCTCTCAATGCATGACAATTTTCTGGTCTACAGGACTGAGCTATAGGAATCATACAGCAAGGACACGCAAAGCAAGTAAATAAGATATAAATTTCGATATAATAAGTGAGAGCGGACTTTCAGTCCAACTCCACTTAATTCAAGGGCAAACATTCAAAAATTGTTGTCGTTACATCTTCAATCTTATTTAACAGTTAAACTAAAAATTACTCATAAAACATCGAAAAATATTTAATTTGATTACCACAAAAAAAAAATGGCGCATTTTGGTTAAATTCTCTACAAAAAATTTACCACTAAAAACCGACAAATATGATTTACAAAATGTTCTTTTCAACGTGATAACCGGTGTCAACCACCGGTGTGAAGTTTTCCACAGAATTCAGAAGTGTAGCTTCACAAATTTACAGATTTCAAAAATGTAGCTACACAATTTAGCAAATAGTGTAGTTGTACACAAAAAATGTAGCAGGATAAGTTTTTTGTTTATTTTCATGTAGAAAAAAGTGAACCAAGTATGAAATTAAATAAAAAATAAAAAAAACTAATAGTGTAGCGGTCACTTGTTGATCAGTTAAAAGAATCCTGGAGAGGTGTAAGTAAATCTGAATATGTCATATTATTGCACGCTTTCAGTGGAACGTTTGGGCCAAAAGTCATTTTAACGCGACCCTCAAACGAAAGTGAAGTTTTTTTTAAAAATGTTTACTAAATTTTTAAACTGTCTATGTATTAGTAAAAATCAACATCCACAGAATTTTTTGTTTAACCAATTTTGCTTAGAACGATATGGTACCAAATGGAGTTATAAGCCCTTGACGATCCGCAAAAATAGGGGAGGATTTTTTTGATATTGGGATAGCTTCTAGTTACTTCATGATGTAAGTGGCCAATTGGCAAAATCTCTAGGATTAGATCCACAGAATTTTTTGTTTAACCAATTTTTGTTTACAACGTTATGGTACCAAATAAAGTTGTAAGCCCCTGACGATCCGCAAAAATAAGGGAGGTATGTTTTTGTTATTGGGATAGCTTCTGTTTATGACACTTTATGTATTGCGACATGTAAAATCCTATAAATATGCTCTTGAGATAATTATTTTCGTCTTACACAGACTCACTAATACACAGTTCACTAATACATCTACAATAAAAAATGTTTTGTAAATTCTTTATTAAAATTTTCTCGTTGCCCAACCGCAACGTGAAGTTTTTGCGAAATGCTTTGCTAAATACTTTAGTAAGAAAATAAGTAAGTAATTCCCGGACATACTCTCAAGGGGTGAGATATCGCATGTCCACACTTTTATTTTATACAAATTTAGTGTAGTGATCACTTGTTGACCAGTTACAAGAAATCCCAGAGATGTTTAAGTAAATCTGAGTATGTCATATTATTGCTTGTTTTCAGTAGAACATTTGGACCATGAATCATTTTAACGCGGCCCCCACCCCTCCTCTCCCCCATTTCAATTTTAGTGTTGTGGTCACTTATTAAATTTGAGATGTCTAAGTAAATTTGAGTGGGACGACTCTTGAAAATAAATGCGATGTCTCACCCCCTTCGGGTCGCGTTAAAATGATTCATGGCCCAATTATATGGCATATTCAGATTTACTTAGACACCTCTAGGATTTCTTGTAGTTCTCACCCGTTGAGGGTCGTATTAAAATGTCTCTTGGCCCAAACGTTCTACTGAAAGCGTGCAATAGTATGGTAAACCCAGATTTACTTAGACATCTCTGGAATTTCTTTTAACTAGCCAACAAATGACCGCTACACTATTAGTTTTAATTTATTTATTTTACTAAGCGAAATTTAATTCTTATTTTACTAATCGTATGTCTGTAGTTCATTAAAATTAGTTTTTAATTTCATACTTCAAAAATGAGACGGGCATACTCAAAAATTGTTTTTTTCTTTCAAAATGTTACTATGATTTTATAAATTTTGTGCAACATTGCAGCAGCTTTTACGAAAAAAGATAAACCATCTCATATTTTCAGGTTTTTCTATCCTTTTTAACCTTTTTAACCCAGCCATTATAATCAAAAATGAATTCACAATATTCAACCTTTTATATGTGTTCAATAAGCGATTACACCTTCTGACTACAAAATGTGGTCGTTAGTAGGGATTGAATTCCCGGTAATTTCAGAAATTATAAGTATAATGGAATATTTCCCGGGAATGCAAAATCCAATTTCAAAACTCATCTTTGTCGTTTATTTAATTCATGAAAATAATCAGAAAGTTGCCGGTGAAGGATGCAACGCTATAAAAAAAAGATACGTCTTAGATTTAGAGGGTAAAGAACTGGATCTTTTGTTAAATAGCCACGACGCTTGGAACACTTTAGGGAGTATACTGGAACCGTTCCTTAATAAAACTGGCACTTAGAGATCTGAAAATATATGAAATGAGGGATGAACGAATATTGAGTAATGTCGTCCAGCTACAAAATGTTCTTAAACCACTGATGATACAAACAACATACCCAAAGGCGAAGCAAAATTAGCATTATTATTTAGGAATTTAAAAGAACAGAGAACTATTATTGACCGCAGCTTCTGCTTTCTTTAAGAAAGTATGGATGATCCAGTCTTTGGAATTAGCTCCAAATCCGAAGCGATCTATTTGAAAAACAATGTTGTAGTAGAATCGTTGGAATGAGACAAAGAAATAGAATTCAGTCCAAAGAAGAGCTGGTCATACTTAGTTTATTTATAGAATTAAACGAAATTATTGCCCTGTTAATGTAACCAAAACCCTTTCAAAAGGAAACATATTTTTACTTCCTTAATCAAGGTACCAAATTTAAGCCAGATATGGAAAAGGAACCAATGAAAAAAACAACCCGCTATCAAACCGTAGCGGGTGGGTTTTTAACGAAAGTTACCATATACCATCATTGGGCTCACCTTCGTCAACTATTGGTGATATATTAAGTAAAATCAAAGCGTTTAGGTGTGATTATGCAATAAGACAATAGTTTAAATTCAGTTTTTCTCATGATGGGAGACTGGGATGGCCTATTGAGTGATAAAATCAGTATTTAATTATTTTAAATGTTAATTAATTGTTTTTCATTTCCATTAAAATTTAAAATTATTTGAATTTTAATATTACATACATAATGAGTTAATGGATTAAAACTTTGTCTTGCCCAGGATCCCGGTAATTCCCGTGAATCAGAAAATCTTAATCACATTTCCCAGGAATGTTAAAGGTCCGGATATGGGCAAGGCGTAGTCGCTTAAGTCGGCCTAATCCGAAAATAAATGTAAAATATTCAACTATTTGTATACTCTTACTATAAAACTAACAAATTTGACATAAGCGATTATCCTGTACTGTAGTCATATTGATTGTGGAATCATCTCCATCATAAATCATAATGTTTTTGTTCTATTAAAAAGTGTTCTATTTGACGGAATTATGGTACTGTTATATATTTTCAGAATTGAATAAAAATGTTTATTGTTCATGGTGGATTCACGAGGTCGGACTTTTACCCTAGGGTATGTTTTCCGAGCTTCTAAATCAATGATCCCAAATTTTTTGGTTGTATTAGTGATTGATCGGTTAAGGGGCAGTAGGGAAACAAATACCTAGGGAAAACATCGACCACGTAAGCAAATTTGATTGCATATGCTATATCTCAATTGCAACATAATTCTATATGCAATCACCAAATTAATCGCCAACCAAACCCTCAAATCAATAATGAAATGAACCCCTTAACCTAACTACAAATCGACTCTTTAATAATTCCCCAACCGAACAACTCATTTAACCCCAATACAGGCTCATTAAATCCTAACTCAACTTCAACTCAACTTAGCTCGAACGAAATCTCAATCCTCTGCTCAACTCATAACATCGTACCAAAATATCATCATACCATCACCATCTTAACATCATACCATCTTACCATCATACTATCATCATCATCATACCACCCACTACCTTCACCATCATATAATTCTTATATACAAACCATCATAGCATTATACCATCATAACAACATACCATTATACCGTCATCTAAAATCAACTCAATTTTTAAAGTTTTAGAAATTCCTCTCTTGTAACTTTGGACCTGATTATCATCTCTCAAGAAGGAGATGAATGTTTGAGATATTTACAGTGACTTTCTTAAGTCTTAAGCAATATTTCTGTAAAATTTGGTTCAAATCGTTCATTGCGTTCAATCGTTCCGTGCATTTGTTTAAATATCACTCAACGGACAAACTTTTAAGTCCCATGTAACTGAAGTTTTTCAACGAAAACCTCCCTTATATAAGCTGACACTTTAATAGAGCGGGCACGGACAGATATTTCTAAGATGATACAGGTTTTACGAGTACTTGAAGTGTACTTGAATTAATATTGAATTAACATTTCAAATTGATGTTTTTACATTTCAAGTTGAACCTTTAGCAAATTATATATGTGTAGCAAATTAGGATGCAACTTGCCTATTTCTTAGCCGGTTTTCGTGAAATTTGACATACATGATTGAAATGGGATTCCTTAATGATTTTTGAATAAAATTCTGGAATATAGACAAAAAAAATAAATTAATGAAATTTGACGTGTTGGAAGTGGAATTCTGAAATGATTTTTAGATGAACTTATGGGATATGGCAACATCATTATTTAAAACTCATTTCAGAACCCCATTTCCATCGAACGTGTCAAATTTCATCATAACCGGTTAAGAAATAGCCAAGCTCCATCTTAGTTGCCCATATTCCAGAACTTTATCCAAAAATCACTTTAGAATCCCATTTCCATGGCAGATGTAAAATTTCACTCAAATCCATTAAGAAATAGCCAAGTTCCGTCCTAATTGTCCAGATTCCAAAACTTTGACAAATTTCAAATTTCATCATAATCGGTTAAGGAATAGACAAGTTACATCTTACCTGGTTATACTCAAGAGCTAACAATCCAATTTTCAACGCACAGATCAAATTTGAAACGCAAGTTTCATCACACTTTGCAATATTTCAGAAATGCAAAAATCATTTTAGAATCCCATCTCCATCGCTCATGTCAAACTTCATCATAATTGGTTAAGGAATAGCCAAGTTCCATCCTACTTGGCCATATTCCATAACTTTATGCAAAAATCATTTTAGAATCCCGTTTTCAACGCACATGTCAAATTTCATCATAATCGGTTGAGAAATACCTAGGCAAGTTTCATCATACTTGGTCATATTCCAGAACTTTATCCAACATTTATTTTAGAATCCCATTTCCATCGCGCATGTCATAAAAGTCACATTCCCAA
Organism: Tipula vernalis; assembly: GCA_958295665.1. Lineage (NCBI taxonomy): Eukaryota > Metazoa > Arthropoda > Insecta > Diptera > Tipulidae > Tipula > Tipula vernalis. Next base: position 259,776,656 of record OY282560.1, read on the forward strand.
AACCCGCATCAAATTTCATCATAATCGATTAAGAAATATTTAAGTTCCGGCTTTATTTGCTATATTCCAGAACTTTATCTAAAAATCATTTTAGAATCCCATTTCCAACGCACATGTCAAATTTCATCTTAATCGGTTGATAAATAAGCAAGCAAGTTCCGTCCTTATTGACCATTTTCAAGAACCTCATCTACAATACATTTTAGAATCCCATTTCCGACGCACATATCAAATTTTACTGTGATCGGTTAAGGAATAGCCAAGTCCCATCCTACTTATCCATATTTCAGAACTTCATTTAAAATCCCTTGGAATTCATTTCAGATAGAACTTGGCTATTTCTTAACCGATTATGATGAAATTTGACATGTGCGATGGAAATGGGATTCTTAAATTTCGTCCTAATCGGAAATTGCCGTTTCATTGAATAAATATATCATTAATAATGTGTCTGATCTGTTTAAGAACTTACAATTTCCTGACCATTCGCAATTCGATTATATTCAATATAATATTTTTAACCATTTAGTATAGATATGGTAACAAGTGAGGAAATTGCTATTATAATTAATAATTTAAAGCAAAGATCAGTTACGGGATTCGATCGGATATTAAACCGCTTTCTTAAAAGATATTGTGACAAGTTGATCAACCCAATAGTCTGAATTAGTAATCATAGTGTGAATACCAATTATTTTCCCGATTGCCTAAAACGTGTCAGAGTCTGCCCAATTTCCATTCCTAGCTCGTTAACAAAGACCTTTAAAAGAGTGATTAACTCAAGATTGGAGACCCTCCTTGAATCTAATAATGTCATCTCATCATATCAATTCGAGAACACCAAAAACTCTATAGTACAAATGCGGCGTGTTTAAACCTCATTAATATTTCAGCTTAGTAATGGATAAAAAAAAAGGGTGTCTGTCATTTTTTTGGCGTTTATGTTATAAACCATAAAATTTTATTGATAAAAACGAGGAAACTGAAAACTGTTGATAAGGGGATTACATTTTTTGAGAATTATCTGTAAAACAGAAAACAATTCGTAGAACAAAGCGGAACTAAAAGTGATTTAGAATTAGTCAGCTTTGGAGTAACACAAGGCTATCTTACACCATCTCTACATCTTACTTGGCCAATTTCTAGAGCTTTATCCAAAAATCACTTTAGAGTCCAATTTCCATGGCAGATGTCAAATTTCACAATCCGTTAAGAAATAGCCAAGTTCCGTCCTAATTTTCCATATTGAACTTCATCTAAAAATCATTTTAGAATCTCATTTACAACGCACATGTAAAATTTAATCATAATTGCTTAAGCAATAGCCAAGTTCCATCCAACTTGGCCATATTCCAGAACTTTATCAGAAAATTATTTTCGAATCCCATTTCCATCACACACATCAAATTTCATCATAATCGGCTAAGAAATATGCAAGTTCCGTCCTCATTAGCCATATTTCAGGACTTTATCGAAAAATCGTTTTAGAATCCTATCTCCAATGCACAAGTCAAACATCATAATCGTTTGATAAATAGGCAAGTTTCGTCACAATTGGCCATTTTCCAGAACTTTATCCAAAAATCATTTTAGAATCCCATTTCCAACACACAAGTCAAATTTCATCATAATCGGTTAAGGAATAGCCAAGTTCCATCCTACTTGGCCATATTCCAGAACTCTATCTAAAAATCATTTTAGAATCCAATTTTCAACGCACAGGTCAAATTTCATCATAATCGGTTGAGAAATACGCAAGTTCCATCACACTTGGCAATATTTCAGAACTTTATGCAAAAATCATTTTAAAATCCCATCTACATCGCACATGTCAAACTTCTTCATAATTGGTTAAGGAATAGCCAAGTTCCATCCTACTTGGCCATATTCCAAAACTTTATGCAAAAATCATTTTAGAATCCCATTTCCAACGCACATGTCAAATTTCATCATAATCGGTTAAGGAATAGCCAAGTTCCATCCTACTTGGCCATATACCAGAACATTATCTAAAAATCATTTTAGAATCCAATTTTCAACGCACATGTCAAATTTCATCATAATCGGTTGAGAAATAGGCAAGTTCCATCACACTTGGCAATATTTCAGAACTTTATGCAAAACTCATTTTAGAATCCCATCTCCATCGCACATGTCAAACTTCATCATAATCGGTTAAGGAATAGCCAAGTTCCATCCTACTTGGCCATATTCCAGAATTTTATGCAAAAATCATTTTAGAATCCCGTTTCCATCGAACATGTCAAATTTTATAATAATCGGTTAAGGAATACCCAAGTTCCATCCTATTTGACCATATTCTAGAGCATCATCCGGAAATCATTTTAGAATCCCATTTACAACGCACATGGCAAATTTCATAACAATCGGTTAAGGAATAGTCAAGTTCCATCAAACTTGGCCATATTCCAGAACTTTATCCAAAAATCATTTTCGAATCCCATTTCCGTCACACACATCAAATTTCATCATAATCGGTTAAGAAATATCCAAGTTCCATCCTCATTGGCCATATTTCAGAACTTTATCTAAAAATCGTTTTAGAATCCCATTTCCAACGCACATGTCAAATTTCATCATAACCAGTTAAGGAATAGCCAAGTTCCATCCTACTTGGCCATATTCCAGAACATTATGCAAAAATCATTTTTGAATCCAATTTTCAACGCACATGTCAAATTACATCATAATCGGTTGAGAAATAGGCAAGTTCATCACACTTGGCAATATTTCAGAACTTTATGCAAAAATCATTTTAGAATCCCATCTCCATGGCACGTGTCAAACTTCATCATAATCGGTTAAGGAATAGCCAAGTTCCATCCTACTTGGCCATATTCCAGAACTTTATGTAAAAATCATTTTAGAATCCCATTTTCATCGCACATGTCAAATTTCATCATAATCGGTTAAGCAATAGCCAAGTTCCATCTTACCCGGCCATATTCCAAAGCTTAATCCGGAAATCATTTGTGAATCCCATTTCCAACGCACATGTCAAATTTCATAACAATCGGTTAAGGAATAGGCAAGTTCCATCCAACTTGGCCATATTCCAGAACTTTATCCAAAAATCGTTTTCAAATCCCATTTCCATCACACACATCAAATTTCATCATAATCGGCTAAGAAATATACAAGTTCCGTCCTCATTGGCCATATTTCAGAACTTTATCCAAAAATCATTTTAGAATCCCATTTCCAACGCACATGTCAAATTTCATCATAGTCAATTAAGAAATACCCAAGTTCCATCCTACTTCGCCATATTCATCGTAAACATTTGTATATCGAACCCCAACTCAACCCGCAAATTGACCCCTAACTTAACCTTCAAATCAACCCCAAATTCAATTCCCAATTCAATAATTAAACCGGCTGTGTATACAAAAAATTCGTAAATATTTTTACCATACATAACCAGGTGTTTTGGTTCAATTCGTATGGCACGTACCTCACCGTCTTCACGTACACTTTCCAAAACGCTTCTCAAATCTCCGCCTTGACCATAGAAACAGATTGGCGAAAAAAATTCCAAATCGGACAAGCCGTTCTCGAGATACCATGGGTACAGACAGATATTCAGACATCCAGACATCCAGACATCCAGACTTCCAGACAGACGGACGGACATTTTTTTTATGCTTTTACAGACTCAGGCAGGGGCTTTCAAAACATCGAGAAAAATGGTTTAGAACCAAACCAATTTTTCGTCATTTTTGACAGGATTTCAATACTTGTGTAGGTCTTTTCAGGCCGAAGTAATTTGATTGAGCTACACCAGCTTTTATAAAAAAAAAACTGCTGCTAAATTAGCAGATACAAGAATTAAGAACATGTTTATTTATATATGATGTTTCATGTTGAAAACACAGCAGCAATGAAACAGAGACGTTTCTAAAATTTTTACCAAGTGCATTTTCAAATAAATTAATTCAACTATATAGGTAGTACTTACAATATCTTTGGTCGGCGGCTCCAATGATAATCCTTCAAATTTTTTTACTGCTACAACATTATGATTCGTGGTGTCGATAGATGAATTAATTACATCGTTTGTCATTTTGATTTAAAATTATTTTGTGGTAAACTCGATTAATTTTTCAGCATTAAACACGTTTGTAATCCCACGCAATATATGTTCACCTGTAACAAGAAATAATAAAATATAAAATATAATTTAATCGGCTTTGACTTATATTGTGAGAAATACAAATTTGGCTTATCATTTTAATATTTTAAATCTAAACAATCGCCATATTTTTAATGTCTTGAAATTTTAATTTAGTTAGTCATTGTAGTTCATCAATAAAACCTCAAAATGTATATAACAACTAAATTAAATGTTTCACGCTTAATTACCGTATTGTTTAGAAATCGCATGCATGCATTATATTATTATATTACTGTACATGCCAAAAATCATATAATTACTTTTACTTTCGTGATTGAAACTTTTAAATAAAACAAAAAAAGCAAAACAATAATTTGAAGAAACCCAATCAGCATCAATATAATTAATCAAATCAACAATGCATTCGTAAATCATTTAACAAATAGCTATATGTTCAATTTATCAAAATTGTTTTTGTTTAGTGATTTTATTCTTCTTCTTTGTGCTAATACCAATTACCGGTGTAATCATAAATCATTAATTCAATTTGATTTACTTTTTGTTTTATTCTTGCGCTCATAAAATCATGCAGTTTTAAACTTTTGTAAGTTTATTATATTTGCGCCTAAATGTTTTGCAAATTAAGCTTACTAATTTATTTAGTAGAGATTCAAGGCGTTTCTTATTTGTTTTATTTTTTTATACAGTAATGTCTAAGAAATAATATGTTACCATCGGAAAAATCAATGCTTAAGTCGTTTATAAAAAAATGGGGGTTTTCTTGACATAGAATGATTGGGGTTTGATTACATTGAAAGCAACAACAAAAATTGATCTGGCTTTTGGATCATAATTTTGATGAAAGTAGTTTGGTTGCATTTCTTTGTTGTTTCATAAATGAGTGGTTTGGAACGCGATATATGTAATAAAGAATAGTAAATGAACGCGATAGGGTTAACGTTGAGAGTTATATTATAAAAACGCGATAAATACAAATAGGTGATACTACTGATTACTCGGTAAAAAAAATGTTACTAAATTTAACACAAATCTTCAGCTAAAATTATCACTTATTTTAAGTAAGTCTTAACCAATGTTATAATACTTAATATTAGTGTTCATAATTTAAATAATTTGAATTTTATTGTTTTATATACATGTATGTATAACATAAATGTTTAATAAATTTACAGGTTCAGCAGTCCGAGTAGATCTGTTCTTCTCAGTCGCTTAAATCACGCTTGTTTCAATATATACCTGGCCAATACGTTAGGATGTGCTTCTAGTTCTAAGTAACATTTCGAACTTAATGGCTTTAATTCCAAGTCGTCGTGTGTAGTGTATTACTATTTCGAATGTACCCAATGTGTTATGAATGTAGCTAATGCATTTTGTAAAATGTAGATTTTATTTGGTTGCGCTTTGCTTCAATATGATTTTTCCACGTTGGCTGACGTAAAGTGAATTAATGATAATTTTGTAATAAATAAATAAGTTTTGTACAATAGCGGACAAATATAAGCGGACGAAGAGCTTTTGAAGCATTGTACTTATGGTGAAAACAGATACCAATTTCATTTTTAATCCAAATTTTTATTGATTATCACTTTAGAATAATAAAATGGCACATTTTAAAATTTTGTAATATATGTACAAAAACTACGGTTTGCTTTTTATTGTTATATTCCTCTATAAAATTGATTGAATGTGGGATAGGAAGTTTAGTCATTAGGGGACGTTCTTTAATGATGTCACGCAATTTTTAGCAATTTTTGACCCTCCCCCCCTCCCCCTATGTCACAGTTCGTCACATTTTACTAAACCCCCTCCCCCTTTAGTCACGTCATGACTCAAAAAAATACATAAACATAAACATAAATATTTACTAAGGAGACACTGTGCAATTGCACAACATTTATTTTGTTTGTTTATTTTTTTTGCATTTCCACTCAAAACTCTCCTCTCTGGGGATTGAACCACCTATGAATACCTACAAATAAACGACGTAAAAATAATAAAAACTAACACGACTACATTTATATGAAAATAAGCAAAAGGAAAAATAACAAAATGATTAAAAACTATCATTTTAACAGTATATCTATGTCGAGTACAGACTAAGTCTACCAGATCACGACTGGGTTGTAGCTGCACGTCAAAAATTAATCCCTTCGGTTTATGCGGCTATTAAAATCGATGAAAATGGTATTGGAAATTCAAAAGCAGTAGGGTACAGTGGTCCTACTTTTATTGCAATCCGATCTGGGAAACATTCTTCATCAATCGCATATTCGCATTATCTCGATATGATTGGTTGGACTGCCTGAATTTGAAACATTTATTAAATATGCGAACAAAATTAAACCTATATTTATTTTAAATGTTGACGGAGGCCCGAATGAAAATTCAAGATATCAAAAAGTAATCGATGTTGCTATTCACCATTTCATCCACTATAATTTAGATGCCATTTTTATTGCAACAAACGCACCTGGTAGAAGTGCCTTTAATCGGGTAGAAAGAAGAATGGCACCATTAAGCAAACAACTGTCGGGTGTAATATTGCCACACGAGAAGTACGGCAGTCACTTAGACAATCAAGGTCGAACAGTCGATACTGAATTAGAATTAAACAATTTTGAATTCGCCGCCAACACTCTAGTTGATATTTGGAATGAAACAGTCATTGATGGATATTCAACAGTATGCAAATATGTCCAAAAAGATGTTTCTGAAATCGACGCCAGTTCCTTGATTACGAAAAACCAGGAGTGGTTTGCCGAACATGTAAGAACCAGCCAATATTGCGTTGAAATTGTAAAATGTTTCAATCGTGATTGTTGTTCTGAACCACGTAGCTCAATTTTCAATATATTAAATGCTCGTTTTCTGCCTCCACCAGTGCCACTTTCACAAACTTCCAATGGCCTAAAAGTTTTAGATGCGAGAGATGAGCCAAATTATAATTTTGCGCCATTGTTTATAACCAAATCATTAACGTTGGGTAATATAGTATGGTTCAAAATAAAAATAAATTTGAAATTTACCCATACGAAATGTTTTGCAATACGGTGCAATCTGAATTACAAAAACGAATTTGCAATGTTTGCCAAATATATTTTGCATCACACATTATGCTGAAGAAGCATATGTCTGTGCATAATTTGCAAAAAGAAAATCAGTTGAAATTTGAAAAAATTCGTCCTATTCGAATTGCGGCCAAAAGGCAACGAGAGATGATGGCTATTTTAATGCAGGCAGATCAACTTGAAGTAGCGGAGTGGATTGACGAGGATCATTTAAATGTTGAAAATTTAGATATTACTCCTGATAATGAAGCAGACTCAATAATTCCAGTTTGCACACTGGACCAACATTTTACCAGTTCTTGGGAGGACGCATAAATGCAATATTTAATTTTTATTTCTACATAATTTTATATAGAATATTTAAATTTATTCAATAAAATGAAATATTTTTATTTTTTATTTAAAATTTAGTGTTTTAGTTTTATTTTAATTTGTTACGTCTTTTTTCAGAAATACCCCCTCCGTCACAAAAGGTCACAAAAACTTAACCCCCCCCCCCCAAGCGTGACATCATTAAAGGACGTCCCCTTACTAAACCAAAATGTGTAATTACTTTTTCCGTTTTCTTTTTTCACGACTTTATATAGAATGAAGGAATTCGTTGCACATACTTGTAAGCCCCAGAATTTTCGTCTCCAAACTTTTACGCTCTAAGTGATCCGACAAACCGAAAGGGTTAATTTTAATTAGGTAGCTGTTTTATTCACAATGCAGCACTGATTGACATGGTAAATAAGCAATATAATTGGTTAAGGCTGTGGGGTTATGATATTGTGAATAAGAGGATGGTCCTCTACAAGTTAAAGGTTCCTTGTGTCAACTACTGTTGCCTAAAAAAAGGAAGGTTCCTTCCGGAAATGTATGGATTTGAAAAGCAACCATCAGACACAGAAATCACTAAAAGATAGTTAAAGATAAGCATGTCATGATTAACGCAAAACATGTACATGAGTCAATAACCGTAAAAGAGAGTGGAAGAGAAATATCCATAAAAAAAGAGAGGTTCGGTAGATTGAATTCCGTGGTTGGCACCCGTGTGCAGCTGCTAGCCTTCCAGCGTGTTTCCCCAGGTGGCAGATAGGAATAAAACTTAGATGCGAAATAAAATACCATTCGCGCAACAAAACTAGCTAGGGTGGTTCCCTGAATATACTAACCAATATTATATTGGCTGTACAAATAAATTTCCGACCTTTTTAGATAGGTGTCGTTAGTATCAAGCTTGAATAATTACTAGTGACATTTGTTCAAAGCGTAAACAACAATTATTTGCATGTAATTGAAAATGTCGAATTTTATGCCAGCGGGAAGTTTTACTTCATTATTTTTTGTTGAAGAAAAGTGCAGCGGAAACAAATCGTTTGCTTGTGGAAGTTTGCGGTGATCATGCTCCATCGAAAACAACATGCAAAGAGTGGTTTCAACGATTCAAAGTTGGTGATTTTGACGTAAGAGACAAAGAACGTGAAGGTAGACCAAGAAAATTTGAAGATACAGAATTGGAAGAATTGCTTGATGTGGACCCTTGTCAGACTGAAAAACAATTGGTAGAAGAGTTGAATATTACCCAACAATGTGTTTCGCAACGTATACATGAAATGGGATTGGTTCAGAAGCTTGGAAATTGAGTGCCACACAAATTGAAAGAAAGGGTCATGGAATTGGTTTTTGCATCGGATCATCACTGGGGATTAAAAATGGATCTATTATGACAATCCAAAGCACAAACCAGCGTGAGTCAAGCCAGATGAACCAGGCCGTCGACGCCAAAAGCAAGTATCCATGATTCGAAGGTGATGCTTTGTATTTGGTGGGATATGAAGGGTGTCGTCTATTATGAGCTGCTGAAAGAGTGTGAAACTATTACGGGTCAAGTTTATCGACGACAACTGATGGCTTTAAAGCAAACTCTGGCTGCAAAACGGCCGGAATGGGACAAAAGGCACAATAAGATTATTTTGCAACATGACAACGCTTGTAACAAATCTAATCGGCATGAACGTGTTGTGAGTGAAACTCAAGTTCAATTACATGCCATTCGTTACTGAATAAATTAATCACTTACATAGAGCTTCGACGTGGTCATATTCTGCCGGCTAAGACTCAGGGATAGGGGTGGGTGTTGTCGAAGATATGTAAATGCATTGCTAAGACCACTTTTCTGATTAAATTCTACTGGAAAGGAAAACGGAATACAAGCAGGACATACATACTTACTTCAAATACTCATGTCTCATCCCCACCAATTGTCACTTAATTCATCTGAAATTCAACAATTGCGAAACAAATCGGACCACTAGCTGTAGTGTAATTAACAAAAAAAAAAATGAAAAAAACACAACGCGAAACATTCATGTAGTGACAACTCAAATAATATTTCAATCAAAATATACAAATGGAAATATATATAAATGGAAAAATGAAGTTAAACTTAAAAAAAAATAAAATATATATATAAGAGGATAGTCTAACCTAAGTATGCGCATAAAAAAAAACCTGAACCCACTTAAATCTAAAAAAAATTATTGAAACAAAAAAAAAAAAAAAAAAAAAAAAAAAATAGAATTACTTATAGCAAAGTATTAATTACTATTTCTTAATCAAATAATAATAATGATAAGAATAATAATAATAAAACAAAATATAATCAAAATCTTATCTGTTGGGCTGATTGTTGATTGATGATGTGATGTTGACTGGTGATTTCGTCGACCGTAACCCTGTACCAATATATTGGTAATTTTATTTATTTATTGTTTTAACTTGTTGTTGTTATCACACCATAATTTGAATTATTATAAGTAGTCGAATTAATTTTAGTTTTTCACTGTACTTAATTATTATTAACTGTTAGTTTATGTTTTGTAGTTTTAATTAAATTAACTTATTTTGTAGGTAGTGATGTCTATTCACTTCGTAGCACTAATTATTTCACGTGGAATTATTTTTATGATTCTTAAGTAGTTTGTTTTTGTAAATTATTAACTTATTGTTTTATTCATTCAGATATATTTTAAACAGATATTTTTTTTTTTTTTTTTTTGTTATTTTATAGAGCCACTTTTTCATGACCTTAGAACCGTTTTAATTCACATGTTCTAGATTTGTATAATTTCTGTTTTTAATTTGTAACTTTAATTATTACTTACAATAACTGTCATTTATAGATACACTTTAATTTATTAAATAAAACGAATGTATATTTATCATCATTCTTCAAGTGTCTTTCAAAAATAAAAAGACTTGAGACCATCAAGAACAAGAACCGTTTATCGTACGAAACCGTACTATAGCTTCGGTAAATCACTTCATGAATGTTCTATCTTTTCATGAAAAACTTAACTAAATTAGCATTCAATAAAATTAGTTTTGTAAACTACATTTTATTATCTACGAGTACTAATTAATCTCTAATTAATAACTTTAACTTATTAGTAATCAGCTAATCACTCATCTTTTGGTTCAAAGATTTGTTTGGCTTTTTTCTTTTACTTTTATTTTCACTCAGATAAACTAATTAGATAAATTCAATTCAATTTTCTCGGCAGAACTGACCAAAAAAATTGTGTTATCATTTATAACGTTTTTTCTCGTTTTTTTTTTTTTTTTTTTTTTTTTTTTTTTTTCAACCCTCAATTGTAACACAGTGCCAAGAGCCGTCGTTACAAATCGTGGGGACGACCCAAACCCATGAGATTGTCTCAATTAGCCGGGCCAGATTAGAATGTGATAGGAAAACCAAGGAAAATTATTAAGGGCGCAAATCATTTGCATGGTAAATTCCTAATGATTTGTTATATAAATCGCGAAGTTCGAATGCAACGTTACCGATGCATTTATGGATAATGGCCTTTTTAAATTTTGGACACAATTTAGCAGAGACCTTATTAGCAGCATTGCTTTGTACATAATTTTTAACAAAGACTACTTGTCCTACCTGGTAGGAATGCGGACGAGATCTTAGATTATATCGCCTACTATTCTGCTGATATGCCTTTCGTAAATTATTTATCACGTCTTGCTGCACCAAAGTTAATCTTTCCATAACGGTTAACTCAATATCACGATCCTCTAGCGAGTGAAGTTGTCTAAGAATATTATATTGAGACCCGTGATTAATGTAGTTTTGGCCAAATGTAAGAAAATGTGGTGAGAATGAAGTGCTCTCATGTACCACATTTCGAAGAGCGGCACCAACAGAATGTAAATGTTTATCCCAGTCTCGGTGGTTATCATGGGCGTAGGTTCTAATAGCGGATAACACCGATCGATTTACTCGTTCACTAGCGTTGGCTTGTGGATGGTACTTTGGTGTCAATTTATGCTGCACTCCGTTTTTAAACAGAAGGCCTAAAAATTCCTTAGACGTAAATTGTTTAGCATTGTCGCTCACTATAGTCTCTGGAACAGAAAAAACACTAAACAGCCGATTTTGTAAAAATTTGCAGACATTTTTAGAAGTAGCTTCACGCATAGGCTCCAAGAGCACAAATTTCGAAAATTGATCTACAGCTATAAAAACATAACAGTTACCATCTTTCGAACGAGGGTAGGGACCAAGAAAATCGATAAAAATTTTCTGAAATTGCCGTTTAACTTCATAAAAATTTCCCATTGGTGTTCGAGATATAGAGTTGTAAGGTTTGCATTCTTTGCACAAGTCACATCGCATAATAAAATCATAAACGTCTTTGATCATTCCTGGCCAATAATAATAACGTTGTATTATTTCTAATGTTTTCTTAAAACCAAAGTGTGCCGCATTGGGCGTACAATGAGCACGTTCAATGACTTCTAAAACTTTAGATTGAGCAACATATAACTTCCAAATTGGCACATCTGAAAAGGTTTGATATTTCGGCGAATGAGTGGGTTTATAGTAAATTCGATTGCCATCTAATTTCATATTCTTACAGTGTAAAGGGTTATCTATTAAAACTTTAACCAAATCAAGGTATTCTGGATCATCATCAAACTTGTCAGTGACTGTAACATCAAATAACTCACATAAGGTACCATTTTCGTTGGAAAGATCAAAGGTATTTCTCGAAAGAGCATCAGGAACTAAATTTTCACGCCCCTTCTTGTACTTAATTAGAAAATCGAATCCCTGGAGCTTTAAGCTCCAACGTGCAAGACGTCCAGAAAGGTCTTTTTGCTCCATTAACCACTTCAAACTAGCGTGGTCAGTAGTGATCGTGAAAGGTAACCCCTCCACGTATTGACGGAATTTCATGACGCTCAACACCGCCGCCAGACACTCTAATTCCGTAACGCTGTAGTTGCGTTGCGCTCCATTAAGCTTCTTTGAGAAGAAGGCAATTGGACGATCATCGCCATTAGATGATTTTTGATAAATTACACTTCCTACACCAACTTTTGAAGCATCACATTCAATAAAGAAATGCTTATTAAAATCGGGATTGCATAACACTGGTGACGAAGACAAGGCGGATTTTAGTTTGCAAAAGGCTTGCTCTGCTTCATCCGTCCATTTAAATTTTTTATTTTTCCTAAGAAGTCTGGTAATAGGTTCTGCCACTTCGGCGTACTGAGGAATGAATCGTCTATACCAGCCGGTAACACCAAGGAACTGACGTACTTGTTTAGTGGTTTTTGGACGATTATAGTTGGTTATAGCTGACACCTTTTCCGGGTCAACTTTAAGGACTCCATCGGCTACAATGTGCCCTAAATAATTGATCTCTTTTAAGAGGAATTTACTTTTCTCTATGTTAATAGTTAAATTTGCCTCTCTCAGAAAACTGGCCACTAACTTAAGCAACTGGATATGATCTTCAAACGTTTCACTTGTGACTAATAAGTCATCTAAGTATACGAAGATGCGATGCTGCAGCTCGTGGGGTATCACTCGGTGCATTAATCTGCACATAGTCTGAGGCGAGTTGCATAAACCAAACGGCATGACCGTGAATTGATACAACGGTCGCCCAGGCACGGTGAACGCAGTTTTATCGCGCGAACCCTCATCGAGCGGGATTTGCCAGAAGGCGTCTTTCAGGTCCAGACTTGAAATAAATCTAGTATTGTTAAGACGCCCCAGCAATCCATCGATGAGTGGCAGGGGGTATGCATCTTTCACCGTGACCTGGTTTACCTTCCGTGCATCAAGACACAGCCTTACTTTGCCGTTTGGCTTGCGCACTCGAGTGACAGGAGAACACCACGAACTGCAACTCTCTTCTATTACGCCCAAGGATAACATTCGATCGAGTTCAGCGTATATTTCGGCTTGAACGGCGGGTGAAACTGCGTAATGCCGCTGTTTGATGGGTTTAGCGTTACCAACGTCTATCGTATGGGTCGCTAAATGAGTCCGCCCGAGACCTAAAATAACCGATGAAGGAAATTCTCGAATCACCTCATTTAGTGTTTCTTGCTGTTCCTTAGATAAAACGTGTTTCAGGTTCCTAATTTGCGTATCACTTGTCAGTTCGGAAGTTTGTGTTGAATGTATCAAATGATTATTTTGAAAATTGTACGAAGAAAATTCTATTGATGATGAAGGAAATGAAATTGTGATATCGAATAACCGAAAGAAATCAATTCCCAAGTACAATTCTTGGGACAGATTAGGTGCTAAATGTAAAGTTACTACGTTGGTTTTACCAGCAAAAGAGACCGGTATCTTAATGAACCCGAGTATAGATTCCCTTTGACCATTAGCTGTTCTAATTGACGATGGAAATAAGTGAAACTTAATTAACGGATGGTCTATAAACTGTTCGCTACCTTTGCCTAACAATGAAATGTTAGCACCGCTATCTAACAAACCAACATAAGTTTTACCCAAAATTTGTAACTGGGCATAAGGACGACCATCTCCTGGGGAAGAAATTAATGACTCTGTGATATTTCGTTTACACTGTCTACGATGTCTCCAATATTGCTTAGACCGCCCCAATTGTGTTATATGGGAACTCCTCGGAGAGTTTGCTACATTTAAAGTTTGAGTGGACATGTTGGCAAAGTGCGGAGTAAGAGTTAAAATTGACGGTTGTTTAATTCGGGGTCGGTATTGGAGGCTGCTTCCACACGATTGTTGTTCTGGGGGGTTGAAATATTCGTATCTCGCACCCCCGCTCTCCAGTTTCCCGAAGGCGGATTACACCTGAAACACCTATCTTGTCGATAACCTTTCATACCACAACCAGCACAGGTAATCGTGAAGTCTGGACGTCTGTTCTCATTAGAATAACCACTGAATGGTTGGTGATGGGTTAAATGATAATTCTGGCGAACATTGCGGTTAGGAGCGTGGTTTGAGTTAGTCAAAACGGCCACATTAGCCGAACTTTGCTGAGGATCGTTGGACATTGCTTGGGATGTGGATGGTAATGTACTCAAATCGGCTCTTAACGTAGGATCCCCAACCTGTTCTGTATTTTCCAACGAATTGATCACTTTACGTGGTTGACACAATAATTCGGGCACGAAGCCTGTTCTATTCCAGGTATCTTCGTACGCGACGCACTTCCTGAAAAGTTCATCGACGTTACCTATATTGACATCAGTCAATCGGTCTTGCAATCCGGCCCGCATATTTCGCCGAATTATACGAATAATTTCTGATTCAGAGAGAGGTACTTCCAATTGGAGAGTCATCGAAATCAGATCTTGATAGAAATCATGAAAATTTTCTCGAAATTTTTGTCTTCGTGACTCCATTTGTGTTCGAATGTCATCATCCGTGCGCAACCCTCTAAAACATTTCTTTATTTCGGTTTTTAGTCTCTCCCAAGTTATATTAGGATTACGTTCTATAAACGTCCAGTACCATTCATTAGCATTTCCCTTTAAAATATAATGAAGGTCTGCAACTAGTCTTTCGGAATTAACATTTTCAGATCTAGCCAAATGTTCTACTCTCGTTAGAAATCGCTTAACATGAATACCGTTCGGAGAACCATTATAAGTAATGTCCCATTTAGAAAGTGATCTGTGTGATGTTTTATTGTTATTATAGTTAATAGGAAGATCTAACAACGAAGGGAATTGTGGCAGGTTAAGAGAGGGGTTACCAGGACCTAGTTGGTCAACGTCTGAGCCTTGATGTTCATCGGGTTTTAATGGAGAACTGTTATTAACTACTAGTGGTATTGCTTTTGAAGTCGTAGCGGCATTGGTTGAAGCATATTTTGTTGGATTAGTTTCAGAACTATACTGCCTGATGGTATGCTTCACACTGGACGATCCATCTGACTCACTTAGATCGTCTAGCTCAACGTGTTCCTCGACATCATTAGGTTTAATTTGGTCCAGTTCATGAAGACTCTCATTGAGCTGTGCTGGCTGTTTGTCAAGATTGCTGACTATAAATGTAACTAATTGCTTGACTTTATTTAAGGTTTCCGTGACCTGATCGCGGACGGATTTTGAATATTTCAAGCGAACCAATCTTCCTTTTAAATGTAGTAGACGAGAATTAAGCACACGTAACGTGTCCTTATCACCATCTTTAATTGCCCCTTGCAGATCAATATATATAAAGTGTAATTTCAAAGATATTCTTTCCACTTCACGCTTTGGATTTTTCTGTGCGGGCTTATGCGGCCGATTGGGTATTAAAACTGGATGAAGGTTTTCTAAGTCTATTCTTGTTTTTACACATTCCAATTTTTCAGCAAGGCTTGGCGCTTGGACATCACGAATGTTACATTCGAGTTCAAATTCATCCAGCTCCAAATGTTCGAGATTCATTGTTACAGTAAACAATGTAGCTAATAATGATAACACAAAAATATAAAAAAAAAAAAAATGTTTTAACTTCCACCAAATAATGAATAAACTGTCGCCAATAATAATAAAAAAAAATAAAGAAAAACGTTTTTTAATATGTTATAATATCTGGGGATGAGACATAAGTTACTGGAAGCAATTTGCAGAAGTCTATCCTGCCTGCTAATGAAATTATGTTATGAAATTGAGAAAATGCACCGTTTAAACACGATAATTCTACAACCCAATATTAAATCTGGGTTGGATGTATCAGCGGGATACATGTTTACTCATACACTGGTGTCATGTTGCATTATATTAACCAACATCGCAATCAACACTGCTATTCAGTAGAAGACGATACGAAAATGCAACTTGAACCATCCATCTTACATCTGATCTGACTTGGATAATGCTGACATCAAAATCAATAGTTAAAGACCAGAATCAATGCGTTCGGTCAAATCACATAGTACGATGGATTAGCGAAAATTAACTAAAATATTTTTGATGTACTGAAATGAAAATTTTGGAAAATCACAAAATACTAACAATGGATTCAATTCTAATGAAGATGCCAGTTGCGATTGTGATAAAACAAAATGTGAGATAAATTAAACTAGTACAGCTATACTACGAATTTGGGCGCCATCTGTAACAAATCTAATCGGCATGAACGTGTTGTGAGTGAAACTCAAGTTCAATTACATGCCATTCGTTACTGAATAAATTAATCACTTACATAGAGCTTCGACGTGGTCATATTCTGCCGGCTAAGACTCAGGGATAGGGGTGGGTGTTGTCGAAGATATGTAAATGCATTGCTAAGACCACTTTTCTGATTAAATTCTACTGGAAAGGAAAACGGAATACAAGCAGGACATACATACTTACTTCAAATACTCATGTCTCATCCCCACCAATTGTCACTTAATTCATCTGAAATTCAACAATTGCGAAACAAATCGGACCACTAGCTGTAGTGTAATTAACAAAAAAAAAAATGAAAAAAACACAACGCGAAACATTCATGTAGTGACAACTCAAATAATATTTCAATCAAAATATACAAATGGAAATATATATAAATGGAAAAATGAAGTTAAACTTAAAAAAAAATAAAATATATATATAAGAGGATAGTCTAACCTAAGTATGCGCATAAAAAAAAAACCTGAACCCACTTAAATCTAAAAAAAATTATTGAAACAAAAAAAAAAAAAAAAAAAAAAAAAAAATAGAATTACTTATAGCAAAGTATTAATTACTATTTCTTAATCAAATAATAATAATGATAAGAATAATAATAATAAAACAAAATATAATCAAAATCTTATCTGTTGGGCTGATTGTTGATTGATGATGTGATGTTGACTGGTGATTTCGTCGACCGTAACCCTGTACCAATATATTGGTAATTTTATTTATTTATTGTTTTAACTTGTTGTTGTTATCACACCATAATTTGAATTATTATAAGTAGTCGAATTAATTTTAGTTTTTCACTGTACTTAATTATTATTAACTGTTAGTTTATGTTTTGTAGTTTTAATTAAATTAACTTATTTTGTAGGTAGTGATGTCTATTCACTTCGTAGCACTAATTATTTCACGTGGAATTATTTTTATGATTCTTAAGTAGTTTGTTTTTGTAAATTATTAACTTATTGTTTTATTCATTCAGATATATTTTAAACAGATATTTTTTTTTTTTTTTTTTTGTTATTTTATAGAGCCACTTTTTCATGACCTTAGAACCGTTTTAATTCACATGTTCTAGATTTGTATAATTTCTGTTTTTAATTTGTAACTTTAATTATTACTTACAATAACTGTCATTTATAGATACACTTTAATTTATTAAATAAAACGAATGTATATTTATCATCATTCTTCAAGTGTCTTTCAAAAATAAAAAGACTTGAGACCATCAAGAACAAGAACCGTTTATCGTACGAAACCGTACTATAGCTTCGGTAAATCACTTCATGAATGTTCTATCTTTTCATGAAAAACTTAACTAAATTAGCATTCAATAAAATTAGTTTTGTAAACTACATTTTATTATCTACGAGTACTAATTAATCTCTAATTAATAACTTTAACTTATTAGTAATCAGCTAATCACTCATCTTTTGGTTCAAAGATTTGTTTGGCTTTTTTCTTTTACTTTTATTTTCACTCAGATAAACTAATTAGATAAATTCAATTCAATTTTCTCGGCAGAACTGACCAAAAAAATTGTGTTATCATTTATAACGTTTTTTCTCGTTTTTTTTTTTTTTTTTTTTTTTTTTTTTTTTTCAACCCTCAATTGTAACACAGTGCCAAGAGCCGTCGTTACACGCTAGGCCACATGTTGCTATACCTGTCAAAAATTACTTGGACAGGCAGAACTGGAAAATTCTACCCGACCCACCAGACATTGCTCCCTCTGATTACCACTTGTTCCGGTCGATGCAATCAGCCCTGGCTCAGCAGCACTTCCCTTCATGTGAAAACGTCAAAAAATGGGTCGATGACTGGATCGCCTCGAAACCACCAGACCTCTTCCTTCGGGGAATTTTATTGCCTGAACGACGGGCGAAGGTTATAGCTTCCGAAGGAGCATACTTTGAATAAAACATTCTTTCATTTTCTACACAAACTAATGTCTTTTATTTCAGTAAAAAAGGTCGAAAATTTATTTGTACACCCAATATTTGAGGGGTGAGTAAGCAGTCTCCCAGTCCAAGATTACCAACATCATCAGCTAAAAGTCATCAACATTGTCATCAGAGGTTTACCATTGAAACACGATGATACTCGTGGCATGATAGTTGCTACGTTAAGCAAAATTGGAGTAGCAATTCAAACAGAGGATATTGTCTCAATTAAAGCTATTCAAAAAACTACAACCAAAAACACAACACCATTGAATAAAACACTGAATTCAACATTAGATTTTTTTATTGTTCAACTAAATTCAGTTGATGTTAAAAACAACATTTTGACACAAACTATTAAACACAAAAATTTATCGACGAAGGATTTGGACATCTTTCTTCCGCAAAATCATCCACACCAGCGAATTTTCATCATGCACCATTTGACAGCTTACCAATCCAAATTGTATCGTGAAGCTAAAATTATCAAAATACAACATAAGTACAGATATCTATGGTGCAAAAATGGACAAATTTACCTGCGAAAATCTGCGGAATCAGATGCGCATCGGATAAGTTCTCTGAGCGATATTTTTCGGCTCAAACATCTTGAAGATCCAGATGAGGACAACACGTCTTGCCCAGATGATGATCAGGGCTCTTAAATTATATAATAATAGGTTAAGTAAAATAGTTTTCTTACCTTTTTACATTCAGTTTTTATCTTTATTATTTTTAAATCACTTTATATTATGTGTTTTTGTTTACATTAGTTTGACAGATCAAACTTTATTTGTGTTGACAACATTGTTTATGTTGAGTACCGTTCAGTGTTGTGTGTATGTGTTAAATATCAGTACATTATCTATTCGTATTGATTATATTAATGATATTTCGCTACATATACATAACATTTTGATCGTTTTGAAGTTGTTCGGTAGACGTTGTCAACAAAAACAAATAAAACCGTTTCATCTGCGTGTGATTGTGTGTTGCTCTGTTCTGTATAATTTTAATTTTTTGGATATTTACGTTAGTTCGACAAATATGAATTTCTCTCTCAAGTTTAATTTTCAATTATTTGTATTTTCGCTTGTGTTTATAGTCAAGCTGGTTTCGGGTTTTATTTTAATACCTATCTCACCGCAACATTTTTGTAATTTTTGCGTAATCGTACGCGCATTTATTTTTATTTTTATTTTTAAACGTAATATTAAAACGACTCGCTACTATACATTTTCTGCCTTATTTATTAAAATTTTCCTTTGTAATTTATTGAAATTGATTTGTGTTCAAGTATATCATGGATAGTTCTTTCAGAGTTTTGATTCAAAATATTCGTAGCTTAAGGGAAAATTTTGATGCGTTCAGCTTGTTTGTAGCGAGTCTTACTAATTGTCCTGATTTGATCTTTGTATCCGAAATTTGGATTTATTCAAATGAATGTTCAGAGTTTAATTTGCCAGGGTATAATTTTCGAGCGTGCTGTAATGATAATTATCGGTCGGGTGGTGTGGGTGTTTTTATAAGTAAAAAATTTATAAATTTCACGTATCAACATTGCAATTGGAATTCAGCGGATCTTCTTGTTTTAAATATTCAACTAGCTAAACGAAACTTTACCTTTATTTGTTTATATCGTTTTCATAATGGTAACATCATTTCATTTTGTGATGATTTGGAAAGGTTGCTGTGTACACTAAATAACAAAAATATTGTTATCTTAGGGGATATTAATATCAACCTTTTAAATACTAGTGAATCCTTCAACTACCAAACAATGCTTGCATTCTATGGTTTTGTCAGTCTTGTAAATGAGCCAACAAGGTTGAAGACATGTTTGGATCACGTTTTTGTTAAAAATGAAAATTTATTCAAATTTGATATTTGTAACTTGCCCATGCATTTTTCTGACCACAATTTGATCAAAGTTAATATTTCTTCCTCATCCATCAGGCAACCAGTTTCTGTTAATACTTCGAATCAATCAAGAATTTGTTACGATAAACTCAATAATTTTCTAAAGTTTGAATGTTGGGATTCTGTTTATAGCGAAAGGATTTGCAGTTTAGCTTTTGCAAAATTTTTGTTTATACTTAACTCGCATATTGCCGCATCAAAATTCATTATTGCTCCTCCTAAAATAAATAAGTTAAAGCCATGGATGAGTCCTAATCTATTATTTAAAATTAACAAATTAAAAAAATTTTCTCGTAAACTAAGATGTCATCCAAATAATATTAAATTAGCAAAATTTGTAAAAAAACTTTCGGGAAATATTAAAGCGGATGTAAAAATCGTCAAAAATAACTATTACAAAAGCAAATTTGATTGGGCCAGTAAAAATTCAAAGCACACATGGAAAATAATTGATGAAGTTTTAGGACGTAATCGGATGTATAAACAAATACAACAAATTTATCAAGCCGATACTAATAGCATTCTCACGTCCCCAAAATCGATCTCTGATGAATTCTGCAAATATTTCGTAAAAGTTTCGCAAGGATCAACCTCCAATTTTAATGTAATTACTAGTGATGTTACTTCAATTGAATTTAAAAAGTATATTTATGGAGCTGATAGAAACTACAGTTCATCTTGTTTCTTTGAGCCTATATCTTCTTCGGAAATCCTATCTGAGATAAAACAATTAGATAACAAAGGGTCAAAGGGCTTTGACGGCATTAATAATTTTTTAGTTAAAACATGTGCATGGTATTTGGTGGATGTTCTGCAATACCTATATAATCTTAGCTTGAACAGCGGTCAATTTCCAGATGATTTAAAAATAGCTGTTGTGATCCCGATTTTTAAGAAGGGTGATGAATTACAACCAAATAATTACAGGCCGATTTCGCTTCTAAGCACTTTCTCCAAGATTCTTGAGAAACTAGTTAAGCATCGGTTAATTTGTTATTTGGATAAGATTAAATTTTTAAATAAAAATCAATTTGGGTTTACTGCCGGTAAATCAACTGAAGAAGCTCTTTTGCACTGCTTGAGTGTAATTTATAAACATATTAATGATACTCGGAGACCCATAGCTTTTTTTGTCGATATCGCAAAGGCGTTTGACACTGTTGACCATGGAATGCTTTTATTGAAGTTAGCTAAAATTGGTATTAGAGGTAACATTTTTGATTGGTTTGCAAGTTATATTGAAAATCGTCGTCAGGTGGTAAAAATAGGTGAGGCAACTAGCTGCGAAGGTTTAATAAGTTGTGGCGTTCCTCAAGGATCAGTTCTGGGGCCTTTATTATTTTTAATCTACTTTAATTCGATCTTCGGTATTGATCTATTAGGACACGCCACAGCCTTTGCTGATGATCTGGCTTTGAGCTATGGTACGAATAGCGATGTCGACACTAAATTAATGCTTGAAAACGACTTAATCAAACTAAGTAAATGGTTTTATCATCATCGGCTCGCTATAAGCGTTAAATCAAAAGTTATGCTATTTGGGAAGAATATCACTAATTCTTCGGTATACCATTTAAAATACCATGTCCATCCCTGTGATACAATCATTTGCTCGTCTCAGTGTTTTGCACTTGAATTTGTTAACGAGTTTAGATATTTGGGTTTAACAGTGGATGCTCAACTAAATTGGAAGTCTCATCTCAATGTCACTAGGAAAAACGTACTTGGTGCTATACATAAAATCTATAATCTTAAGAAATTATGCCCAAACAGTACTCTGCGGAAACTATATCACGCCATAGTTGAATCAATAATAATGTATGGAATATCCAGTTGGGGTGGCACTTATTTTAGTAACATTGAAGGTCTATATATTGCCCAGAAAAGGATTGTTAAATTAATATACCACCTTCCTCAAATAACACCATCAATTCCTATGTTTCGACAACTAAATTTGCTACCACTTAGATATCTTTACATATACAAAGTCTTGAAAATGTTTTTTATCCGTAGTAACAGTTTTCACAATCGGATTACACAGGTGTATAATACAAAAAACCCAAATTACTATAATGCTGACATTATATAGCTTCGGGTAATTTCACCAATTAAAGCTGTTATTGTAAACATTAAACAATTGTAAATTTAAAAGCAACTAAGTGTAATTATTATTTTTTTCCATATATTCATATATAAATAAGAAAACTATTGTGTAATATATATTTAACTCAATGTGTCCAAAGATTTTATAGAATAGCATGTTTAAATTGTTTATTTGCTCCACCACAGATTTTCATCTAAACGGAGCTTTACTTTGTTCAACTATAATATGTTAATTAGTTTATAATTTGTTTGTATTATTATTAAGTTATAAGTTGAAATAAAGAAATAAATAAATAAAATAAAAAAAAAATAAAAAAGTGTTGAGATATAAAATAAAGAAAGTTGAAAAATTGTTTAAATTGCAAGCCACGAAACCAGAGGAACAGTGTGCTACAGAGTCCTACACTGACGAAGAAGAATTAAGAGAAAATACTGACTGGATCCTAAAACAGAACAGGAAAAAAAGGAAGGCAGAATCTTCTTTAGAAATGGTAGCTTCAAACCGAACTTCAAAATCAGGTGCATTAAATAAAAACCAGCAAAACGTACCCGATCAGGATAAACAACCTACCAAAATTAAGGAAAAGGCATCACCACCATTCACCTCATCAAATTGATGGCCGGAGGTCTTCGCCCAACCTGTACAAGGCAGGATATAATGGAAGACCTTTAACATCAGGGCTTCAAAATAGAAGAAAAAACCGTTACTGATCAAGGGATCAAAAATAATAAAAGAGGGCTTCCATTGTTTTTGTTTACTTTCAATAGCAAAGACAAAGTGGAAAAAATGCAATATTAAGGCAGTCCTTAACATGAGAGTTAGAATGGAAGCATTAAGAAAATCCAATGGCTTAATACTTCAGTGTAAGAAATGCCAAGGATTCAATATCTAGCAGAAATATTGTAAACGAGAGCCTAGATGTTTGCAAGATTCGGAAAAACATCTCACCAAGCTTTAGTAATGTATTTAAATATACCTCCAAAATGCGTAAAGTATAGCGGACAGCATACCCCTAACTATAGAGGGTGTGAATTAGCAAGGAACTGTATAATTTGAGAAACAAAAAACCGCAGGGCCCGCTATACCGTGTAATTCGCAGTAATAGAACAATGTACAAAAATCTAGTTTTAGAACTACTACAAATAAGTGCAATAGTAGGGCGAAACATGTACTCACAGACTGTCAAACACTGGAAAACAATAAGTAATAAGGAAAACGGTCAAAGCCTAATTAATGACCAAATTCTAAAGAATATAAAGGCCTTTAACTTAAACGGCTTAAACTACCAAGAAACAGTGAATGAAATCACTTCCTTGATGAACTAATCTATGAAAATGAATAACATATTCAGAATCGCCAATTGGAATGCAAATGGGCTGTTGCAACAAATTTCCTGAGTTAGAAATTTTCCTAAATATAGAAAAGATAGATAGATGTATGCCTAATTTCAGAATCTCATTTGACAAAAGAATCATTCGTTATAATTCGAGGACACCATTGCTACAACCGCATCCACCCAGCAAGAAAAGCGAGAGGAGACTAAACTTTATTTGTAAAGGAAAACAAACAGCAAACATTACGAAATTTCCTCTCCGCGTTATAATCTGACTATAGAAAACTATGTTATGTTACTCAAATCGCTCGGTTTTAACATAAAAATTCATATTGGGGATAAAGAATAACAACCCATAAAAGAGTAAGGAGCTGTTTTCATCCTTGCAGGTCGTATCTCAATCATTCGACGAGGTATGGCACAGAGGCCTGGAATATAAACTAGTCAGAGTTCTATCGAAGCAGTTTTACATGATTTTAAAGTCATAACTGATCGACACTTTCATGTAAAACATAACGGGAAATATTCCGAATTAAAGAAAATATCGGCTGGAGTTCTAAAAGAAAGTGTTCTGGGGCCGTTAGGGTTAGCTTAGGTAAGGAACGAATATTGCAACAGTTGAGGATGATACTGCAATCTTAACAATTGAAGACCATATAGTGTCAACCGGTAAATTACAAAACGCCGCCAATTAATTGAGTAGCTGCTAAAAAAAATAGCACCTTCAACTCAACGAAACAAATCAAATGCAAAAATGTTAATTGGATACCCGATTGATTGAATTCGCAACCAATTCCACATGCAAACACGGCTTGATGCTAAACTCAAGTGAAAAGACCATGTTGAATATACGGAATGATAACCTTCATAAGGATCTAAAAATGGAATACGTTGAATTACATTCAGTTGTGATATTTATTAAATAACAAAATAAAAAACAAGTAGGTTGAAAGACAATTACAAACACAGATTCAAAATGTTCAAACGGAATTACAAACTTATAGTTTCAATGACTTGACAAGGAGTTTCTTCATATCCAAATTAATTGGAACAATGCGAATAAATAAAGCCACCAACGTTTAATGGAACAACGTTTTGGAAAATTTTAAATTCGAAATATTTCGTTGGCTCAGAAATTCTGCAGAATATAATCCATTATCGAAAGGCTAGAAGAACCTTTAGGGAATATACTTCAGAATAGTCACCTAAGTTAATTTTCCTCGAAAACATCGGTTGGTATATACATATTTACCAACATGAAAATCGTGGGGTCGACACCATGATTTAGGTATTGAGCATATTACCGCAGACAGGACATATTCAACTTGATTGCTAGGAAATAATAACAAAACCGGAGAAGGTTGCCATCCCTTATGCAGCGAAGATAAAACGGAGAGCAAACATTGCCCAAGGAGGAAGGCCAAATAATAACCGAGTCGTAAAACTAGAAAAAAAACAGAAGCACCAGTCTTACTAAACATCAAATTGGTCGGCTTATCAGCGAACCAGCTGATTACAACTGTAGATAAAGTACAGTCACAAAGGGGGAGAAGATCATAAGGATTAGGACGAAGAATACTTTATTTCAACTTGAAGTAACAGAAGCAACAACCAAGCAAGTAATATAATTGATCATTAAGAGAAGTGGCCACCGAACTCAAAAGCAATTGTTTATGGAAGATTAAAGGAAGGAGGTTTTTACCTGATTAAAATGTTAAATGATCAGACGAAGCGGCGGGAGGGATGCCCTGGTAGGGATATTTCTGAGCATGATACGCACGCGTCAGTGTAACATTCTTTTTTGATTTGTATCAGATTCGCCCGTTTCTTATTTAAAATAAAAACGACCCTCGGGTTTATCGGATTAAATTTGAACAGCGGGAGGTAAACCGAACATAATATATCTACAGAGAACTGTTGGACTCTATAGAGGAGATGATTTGGATCCTGTTCTGGGAGGGACAGGAGAAATTTTGAATAAGTTTTGAGAATGCTTGTTGTAATTTTACCCGCAATTTGCTTTGTGGTATTTCCATGTCGCTCTTTCGTTTAAGGTCATATTAAAGTAAGCAGTAGCTGTAGCAGTAATTAATTTAAATTTTGGAAAAAATTTGTGTAAGAAAATTATATTTTATGCTCAATAAATTATTTTTATGGTAAAATTTTTGGCACAATTTATTTATTAAAAATACGATTAATAATATCCTAAAGGGGATGCAAGTAAATAATTTTTACACTTAAATCGGTTGTATATGCACATCTGCGATATAACTTCAACCATATCTTCAACCCATTATTATAAATAATCAGTCGGAAAAACATAAACAGAAACCACACACTGACAGAACATATGTTTTAACGCTTTTTACCCCATGCGATGTATTGTATTCACCTATATTGTATACATATGTATACGAGTATGTAGACATATCGATCCATCGACTCGTTCAATTTATTTGATCAAATTTTTTTTGTTAAAAAGTGGCGCGGGCACAAACGGATACCTTTATGTATGTATACATAAACCTACCAATACTATATGTACATAAATATATATGAAGAACAAAAAAGATCATCTCACAACATGGTTTAGAGTTGTTGCTACTTTTGATGTTAACAAATCAATTTTTTTTTTTTTTTTTTTTTTTTGGTGTACATATTATCTTCTTTGCTGTCTTCCATTTTCGTCTTACAAACTCTAGTAGACTGAAACTCTTCAGGCAGTTCTTTTTTTACTTGTCTGTCGTTATTTTGTGTCTTCTTCTAGCACACAAAATAACATAAAATCGAAACTGAAAAAAAAAACTTTTAACAGACATAAACTCATATGGAATTAACCTTATAAGATGTTACTCAATGGTATGGAAATGTTATGAAAATTAATTACTTTATGCGGTATAAGGTAGTCGAGATAATAATCACTAGGCGAATAAATTATTTTCTTTTGTATTTTTTGATGTGGATCAAAAGGTGTAAAACATAAATAGTTTGTTGTGTTGGGTTTTATACTATACTATATGTCTGGTAAACCTAATTAATATACTGAACGGTAGCTGATTTGATTAATTTAAATGCTTGTTAACACTTCGTAATACCCAATGACCTTTTATCCTAATTCCGTAATTCAAGTATGTAATATGTATACCGATAAATAACAAATGGGGTCATTTCAATAAATCCATATAGAATGATTGATTGCTGCTTAATATTTTCTATAATATGTTTGGTTACCGTCTGTCAAAACAAGCAGCAAAACAGTAATAAAAGTTCACCAAACTATTTAACGCTAAAATAAACCTGTCTATCAATCAAATATGTTTCTTTTGTATTGTTTAGCATACGAGTCGAAATATAAAACTAAACTACATACATAGTTACACTTACTTTTCAACCTATATTGTTAATGACATCACCTTCGTATAAAATAAACTCAGTCAGATATATTTCTTGAGAAGAACACAACATTTTTTTTTTTTTGTCTTCTTTTGGAATTAAAAGATACTAGTAAACATACACACAGATATAGGATGTATATAAAAGAAACGAAACCATGACAATATTTTGCCATTAATTAAACGAATCAGAGTGTTGTGGCGTGGGCGATTTGCTTGGAACCTAAAATGATTTTTTTTTTTTTTTAAATTAATAAAACCACATCATAATTAATCCACTTAAACTCTGGTAATAAAATAATATTTCCGCGCAAAACAATTGAATTGTTCAAAATTTAAATAATTGCGTTGTCGCGTCAATACAACAGTGCGGCCCACAAAGTATTTATGTAGATATTCTAGCCCACTATTGATTGATGCTTTTATGGTATGGTATTTAGTTTTGGTTTGGTCAGAATACACAGTTGTAAAGAGAATTTTGGTATTATGTATATGTATAAATTTGTTTGGCGTTAAAAGACTAAATAAGGCGACTGACGTTTGTCTTACTCGATCACTTTTTTCAATATTTGTGTATAAAAAAGGGATTTATGGTGGGTATTTTGAAGAGCTGTTTAAAATATTTTTTGAATGCATATATAATACAAATTTTGGGTTTGGATTGATGAAATTTACAGTGTTGAACTGTAGAAAATTAATTCTGTCCCATAACTAAATATTGGTGTATTCTCTAAAATTACCAGCTACTAGGACATTAGAGCTTTTAAGGCAAATCAAAATTATTCTACATATATCGGAATTTTAACGATATTCATCAATCAACAATGCAAACTCAAGATCAAGAAAATATACTTCCAACATTCGAATAAAATGCAGATAAACTAAAATCATTTTAATATGTCTCAATTGATTTTATTTTCACTTCACATTGCAGCAATTTATTTCCAATTTACACCCAGTTAGTTTCAATTGAGAAAAAAGTTCTCTAAACCATCTCCGATTGACCAAGTTTTTTTTAAGGTTTTTAAGGTTTTTGAACTTTCCAAAAAAAAGGTTCGCCCTAGACTTTTTAAGTTCAGATTTCTGTCAAAGAACCGCTAAAACTGTAGTGTATTGCTGCGGCCAGAATGTAAAGGGATTAAATTTGTTAAATTGTTTGTTAAACATTTTCAGAAGAAATTGTATTTCGTGGACTATAATCGTGTACTCTTGTGTAAAACTACTCGTTTAAAGTAGAATATATAAAACATTTATTGCATAATAACGCTTATAGAATGTTTAGAAGATCTTGTATGCTCCTCCGTAAAAACAATGAGATAAACAAGAGGAGAAGAGTCCCTAAAAGATCGCCGAACAAAATAGCAACTAATGAAATACCAAAGACGCGCTACGCCTATATGTAACCAGTGTTGAAGAGGATAAAGAAAGTACTACCGAGGAAATCATTTGGGCTCCGTGGCAGTTGTTAAAAATAAAGGATGAGTTGCCATAGAACATTGAAAATTGGTCGTTCCCAATAACATCGAAAGCCAGACTGTGCTAGTATTAAAACGGATACTACAGAAGGAAAACCTGGAACCTATTTGGGCATCAACAAGACAATGGACATCATAAAAGGTCGGTGGAAATGGAACAATTGCCGAAGTGTTGTGAAAGTAAGGGTGATGTAGAAAGTGTGAGATATCCTCTGCCAGCAAAGGTTCCTAAACAAGAATACTGTTAGGGCGGTAATCGGGTATATATACGCAGAAAAAAATAATTATTTACTATTAAAACTTACCAAATCTTTGCCCAAAATATGACAAAACTCTTTGATTTTAATCATATTTTCTTATATCAAATCAATTATATTTTACATTCAGAAATCAGCCATGTTTGAAAAGAAAGCTGTGAATTTTGAAATTTAAATTAATTTTCGTACATATTTTGTTCTAAGCCAACTTTGTTTAAATTTAAACTTTTCATTTGAACCAAAAATATTAATTTTAGTATAAAACAATATTTTTGAGGTTAACACAACCAAGAATTATTCTTTATACAAAATTATTTATTGGTTTTATTTACAAACATTAAGATTAACATGTTGTTGCCTGACAAGACTTTTTGTCTGGTTCGAGCAGTAACATTTTAAAATTGTCAATTTGTTCGAGTTTAATTAAACGCTGCTAATAAATTGTTTTATTTATTTGTTAAAAAATTGTTTTAATAAATTGTTTTATTTATTCGCTTTTAAGCATGTTTGATACTTTCTGATTGCATTGTGATCGATTTTAAATTACGAGTGAAAATAACTCGACAATTCGCTCCATTTCTCAGCAAAATTTAAATAGAAAATAATAATTAGTAACTGCGATTTTTTTTATTTTAAACGCTTTTTCTGAACAATATAATTTATGCAGTTAACCTATATTAAATAAAACACATTATTCAGATTACTTCTAATTTTTTTATTTACTAATTCTAAAAAATGTTGCTGAATAGTTAGGAATTCTACTGAGGACATGCTTAGTTTGTTCAAAGAGCAAAACAGTTAAAAAATAATTTTAAAAGCAATGCTTGAGACTATCTAAAGGCATGTATGGTACATACATATGCATTTGTATAACTATATTTAAATAAAATGCAAGCATAAATTTGTAGCGAAAAAATTAAAAATTTATTATGTACCATTAGAACGAACGATTTTGTTTCAAAAAAAAAAAAATGTTCTGAAACAAAATCAAGTAAATAGACCATTTATTTTAATTTAAAACCAAATAGTTTAATTCTAGCCACTCGTAATTTGAACCAAAATTGAATAATTCCATAAAGGTTAATTCAAAATAAAGTAGCTTAAATGAAACAAAAATTGTTTAAAACAAAATCGAGATTTTCTTTGTAGTCACTTACAAGCATGCGGAAAATAACCTTTCATTCGTATATACCCTGCCGATCAATAGTGCAGCTAAATAAAAAAATGCTCAAACCGCATAGTAAAATAATAATAAAAATTGATCGTTAAAGATTCTTTATTATAAACAGTGTAATATTAATGGTTACAGTGTATAATTAATAATTTTCGTTAAAAGATTGTGTAAAGTTATTTAATTTATAGCGTGTGGAACTAATGATAATATACAACGTTGTGAGTGCACGATACAGAAGGTGATTTAAAAATTGTCCAGCTCCTGTGTTTACTTAGGTGGGAATTAATTACACCTCTGGAAGAATTGTGGAACTATATAAACCAAATTTTAATGTTTACTTCGACATATAGTTCGCAGAATGTAAGAATAAAATATCCAGAACGGTTAATCCGACGTGAAAAATGTCTTTTATGACATCGTCAGCATTGAGTCTTTAAAAAACGTATGTCTAAGTCTTTAATTTTATAAAATTCAAATATTTTCTGTTACTCTAAAAAATTATTAAAATAAACTTTTTATCATTTAATAATCATCATTCCTTAAATAGCGAGCTATAGAAATAGCAGGGGTAGCTGATTTATTGTTTTTGTGAAATAATATAAATTAAAATAAATCCTTTATCTATAGGCCGCATTACTTTGAAAAACAATTACTTTTTTCCTGAGAGTCTTAGTACTTGTGTCTCGGCGCAAATTTAACAGCGTAAAGCAATAAGTGTACCGCTTGTAAATCTAGAAGGCAGCCCCAATCTAATAATTATTTACACGTAAAGCTTTAGACGAAATTAGCATAAGAATAGAGCGCCAAGCCGTTATGTCAAGTTAAATGGGCAATTGGGTGGTGAGTTTTTTTTAAAATTAGATATATAGTAATCTCAATATAAAATTATTACAAGCCTAATTATTATTTTCAGATGGATATTGATTTCCAACATCTCGTTTATAGGAAGAAAACTGCTAGTAAGACAACAATGGATGACCATTTTGAATCAAATTTTATTTCTACTGTTTGTGTAATTGGCGTGAAAAATTAAACATACTATTGTGGTTGGTACAGAAATCAGGGAGTTAAGTTTAGGAAATACATAAGTTAAATTTGGAAAGCCTCAATTATTGATCGATTTAAAGGGGTTTAAACCATATTCAAGAGGTTCAAATTAAAACATAAGTGGACTGTATATGCAACAACCTAAAGCAGTCATTAGTCGCATTCCAGGTGCTCTTAATAATCAAATTTTAAACGTTTACGTATTTATAGTATATGTATATATGTATATATATATATATATATATATATATATATATATATATATATATATATATATATATATATATATATATATATTTATTATATATATATTTATATATGTATATATATATATATATATATATATATATATATATATATATATATATATATATATATATATATATATATAATAAAGACAGACAGACTAAAATAAAGACCGACTACTAAAAATCAAATTTAAAGAGTGTTAAATAACTAAATAAAAATTGTTTTTTTAATCCAGTTTGCAATTAATCCCTCCGGTCAAATTCTTACATGGAGGCTCAACCGGGATCATACGGCCGGAATTGCGAACTATAAAAGACAAATAAGCTGTGAATAATTTGTTTTGCAGCGTGATAAAATTTGTGTGTGCATAGAAATAACATTACAGTTATTAAGAAATTACGCGACGAAAATTGTATGTGCGAATTTTATTCATAGTGTTAAACATAAAAACTAATAAAGTACGTCACGAATAAAATTTGCGTGCGCATAGAAATAACATTACAGTTATAAGGAAATTACGAGACGAAAATTACATGTGCACATTGTATTCATACATAGTGTTAAACAATAAATATACAACGGGTTAATAGTCGAAACGCAGAATGGGGAATAAGCGTAATAAAAACAAGAATACACCAACGCAATCGTATGAGTGGAACGAACATATTAAGGAGAGCTTGATTGCAGCATAATGAGAAATATGTAAATATATGTATATATATATATATATATATATATATATATATATATATATATATATATATATATATATATATATATATATATATACATATATATATACATATTTCTCTATATCAATTGGATTTTTCTAATTTATCTGCCGGTAGGTCATCAACAATGCACGAAGCAGCCAATAACACAGCCAATATTGCCGAGAAGCCTAACGGCAAAAAAGATGAGATAGAGTCGTTAATACAAGAGAATGAAAGGATGAGGTCAATGATTCAAGACAAAGGTATTCAGAATTTTCGATTTACTTTTAAAGATGTAGAGGAATCCCTAAATAAATTCAGTGGAGACGACAATTTTAAAATTGAAAAATGGGTAAGAGAATTTGAGGAAATATCAGAATCTATAGGTTGGAATCCAATACAAAAGCTAGTGTATGCTAAGCGGTTGCTGATTGGTACAGCTAGACAGAGCGTAAACGCCAAAACGGGACTAAAGACGTGGGAAGAACTTCAAAATTATTTGAAAAGTGAATTTCAAATATGTGTTAATTCGGCGCAAGTCCATCGGATGCTAGTAGAAAGAAAAAAAAATTCAAGCGAATCTTTTTACTGTTATTTATTGTCCATGCAAGAAATTGCAGAAACGGGTGGAGTCGAAGAAGCGGCATTACTTGATTACGTTATCGATGGGATTGGTGATGCAGAGATGAACAAAGCGGTATTATATGGGGCTCAGTCTGTGGAAGAATTTAAGACAAAGCTGAGAATCTATGAAAATATCAAGAGAAAATCGGTTGTTAAAAGTCGGATACCGCAAAAGCAACCAGAAGGAAGCGATAAAACAGAATTAAGAAAATATAAAGGAACGCGTTGTTATACCTGTGGTGATAGTGGACATATAGGACGGAACTGCACTAACAAGGAGAAGGGGCCAAAGTGCTACAAGTGTAATTATTTTGGACATATAGCAACAGAGTGCAAAAAGGACAGAGTACAGGAAGAAAAAGTATTGTCAGTTGTGAGTTCTTCTCGTCGAAATAATGTGAAAATGATAATTATTAATGGCCAAGAATATTATGCAATGGTTGATAGCGGCAGTGATGTGAACCTGATGGCTGAATCAAAATATGTGGCAATGGGAAAACCCACGTTAGATGGAAGAATAAAAGAGTTAAGATGTGCGGGCGCACAATGTTTGTATACTTTGGGTTCATTTGAGGTTTTCGTTTCTATAGATGGAGAATGTTATCATACGCAATTCCATGTAGTGAAAGATGGATTAATCCCAATCGATATGATAATAGGTAATGCGGTCATGCAACAAACCATCACTATTCTCACACCTAGGCAGATAATAATGACAAATTTTCAACCAGACATTATAGCTTCGTGTATTCGAGAAGATGATGACTTCCCTATAAATGTCAACCACATAGCAAATTCAGGCATAGTAAATAGATTGAAACAAATGGTAATTAACTATAACTCTACGAATGCGCCAACGGAAAATACGGGAATTGAGATGAAAATAGTTATAGTAGATGACAAACCAGTATATCAACGGCCGAAACTGATGAATGGTTGGATTGTGGTATTTTACGGAACAGCGTTTCGAGCTATGCTAGCCCCATAGTACTGGTAAATAAAAAAGATTCTACAAAGCGCTTATGCGTTGATTATACTAAGCCTAACCAGAAAATAATAAAAGATCGATATCCGCTTCCATTAATCGACGAACAAATTGACCAGCTTAGAGACGCGAGAATGTTTTAAACTCTGGATTTAAAGGATGGGTTCTTTCATATTCCGGTGGCCGCAGATTCTATTCACTACACAGCGTTCATAACTAGTTTGGCCATTACGAGTTCCTCCGAGTTCCGTTCGGGTTATCCAACTCGCCGTCAATTTTTCAGCGGTTCATAAATCATATTTTCCAAGAGCTAGTGTTCAACAAAAAAGTCTGTGTGTATATGGATGACCTGATTGTGCCAGGTAAGGTGAAAGTGAGTCCGTGGGAAGGCTGGCTGAAGTGTTAAACATTGCGAAGAGATATTCATTAAATATAAATTGGTCGAAGTGTAAACTTTTACAAAGAAAAATAACGTATTTGGGGTACGAGATAGAAGCGGGAGTGTTAGTCCATCCATAGAAAAAATAAACGCGATAAGGAAGTTTCCTATTCCAAAAACTGAAAAGTGTTTACAGAGGTTCCTGGGACTCGTAGGTTATTTCAGGAGATATGTCGAAGGTTTTGCTATTATAGCCAAACCCTTATCGAATTTATTAAGGAAGACGGAGCGGTTTCAGTTTGGACCAGACCAGATGCAAAGCTTTAATAAGTTAAAAGAGTGCTTGATAAATCAACCTATCCTAAAAATTTATTCAAGTACGGCTGAGACGGAACTACATTGTGATGCGTCTAAAATAGGAATAGCATCCATTTTGTTGCAGAAACATGATGTAGACCAAAAATTCCAACCGGTATTTTATTACAGTCGTAAAAATTCTCCTTGCGAAGAGAAATACTCAAGCTATGAATTAGAAGCCATGGCCATCGTAAAATCACTGCAAAAATTCAGAGTATATCTTCTGGGGCTAAAGTTTAAGATAGTCACTGGCAAACCAATCCAGATTATTGCTGACCAAGCACCGGCGTTCACCTCAGGAGAATTCAACCAATATTGTCAAGATGAAAACATCGAACTTCATTTAATTACCACTGGAATGCCAAGAGGTAATGGTCAAGTTGAAAGACTTAACCAAATCATAATGCCAGCTTTATCAAAGCTTGTAGGTGATAAACCTGAAGAATGGTTCAATTATACCAATCAACTACAAAGGTATTTAAACAACAGTTGTCAACGAAGTATTGGTATGAGTCCCTTCGAAAATATGTTCGGATTCAAAATGCGCCGTCCCGAAGACCTGCGAATAACAGAAGCGATTGACGAAGCTGCATTAGAATTGTTTAACGACGAGCGTAACGAGTTGAGGGAAAAAGCAAAGCAGCACTTGTTGACTGTCCAAGATGATAACGCAGCGCAATTTAATAAAAAACGGAAGCCTGCGACAAAATATAAATTTAACGATCTGGTAGCCATCAAAAGAACCCAGTTTAGTGGAAAGGGTAAGATTCGACCAAATTTCTTGGGACCATATATTATCACTAAAATACGAGGCCATGATAGATACGAGGTGAGGAAAGTTGGGGATGGAGAAGGTCCTAAAATCACAACGACAGGGGCAGAATTTATGAAGCCATTTTTTATTCATGGAACAGATGACGACACAGACGAAGAGGAATTGAATGAAGAAGAGGAAGCATTCGAGCCGAATGACAATCCAGGATGGCCGAGTAGAAATGTTGGCTTGTCCGTCAATAATAACAAATAGAAATACTCACCTTTATATTTCGAAGTTGAAGTATAAACTTACCTTTCTTTCAATGTAGCATTTCTATAGTCACCATTTCTTTTGATTGGTATAAAAGGCAAACAAAAAATAAAGACTGGCAGCGTTTTTGGATGGTTGAAGTGGGAAGAAACGATGAGCAAAGAACGACAACCAAAAAAGTAAAGAGTGTTAATAAAAACCTAAAATAAAGACAGACTAATAAAAATCAAATTTAAAGAGTGTTAAATACTCCGGTCAAATTCTTACATATATATAGTTAGATGTGTTTCAAAATTAAACCAAGCAACTTTCAATATAAACGTGCAAGTGTGTATCAACAAACTTTTATTATTTAAGCCAAAATTTGTAAACTTTGCTACTAGAACAAGCGAGTTTCAAAACAAACTTCATGAGTTTTTAATTTAAATGCTTTATTGTTTGTCGTAAGTTTGAAAGTTTAAAATCAATAAAAATATTAGAGCTTTGTATTAAGACTTCAGAATTTTAGAACAATACAAATCAAGTTTTGGAGCAATATCGAAATCGCGTTTCGTTTGTATGTAATCAATTTTATTTGCTAATAATCAACTTTTTTTTTTCTGTGTAGCAATGACTCCCGCTGGCTTTTTCAAGTGGCAAAACCTAATAATCGATACGTACTTGTGTGAACCCGAAAGTGAATTAAAAAGCACGAACAGTTCGTCACTACTATTTCAAACTATCGAATATGAAAATGGCCTTTTTAGGACGACAAAAAACATTCGATATTATGTAAGGGTAACATTGAGAAAAACGTGTCTAAATATTCGAAACTTTGTCAGAGCCATATTTTTTAGGGTTCTATGGAAGTTTGACTTGGTAGCGCTGAATTATTAACACATTTTTAAACAATTGGGTATGCAGAGATTCCGAAGCCCTATAGAACTTCATTCGGATCAAAGGCAATACTGGGATGCAACGGTATGGCGGAATGATACCAATATTCAACAGAACATTGGAAGGCTCTATGGTAAATAGTTAACAACTATAGGATAATTGGAACCGGTGTATTCTCCTGTTTGAGATGGCGTGAAATTGCACTACCTAGTAAAAAAACAAGGTCAATCTGAGGCGGAGAATGATCAACATTCACGCTGCAGTAGAGCTTCAAAGAAAAATAATTTCCTTATTTTAATTCGTATTGTAACCGATTTAATAAGCAAATTAAAGCCGAAATCGTTTTGTTTCAGGTTTTTTGAGGTAACGACAGATAATGACAAAGCGCACAACTTTTCCGATTAATGTTGGTAACTAGAAGATTATTGGTGAAGTTGTTACTTTAAACAAATAGCAAGAACATTACAAACAACCAGTGGATGGCCGACAAGATACTTCATCATATTAATTTGCGTGAATCCTGTACTATAATCATAAAACAACTTTTTTTATGGTTATTGTAGAATTCATTTAAATGATGTTTCGTAAAGATGTTTTTATCATACATTGCGTGACAATAAAATATAGAAACTGTTTTATTAGAATGATTTATTAAAATTTTTGTTTTTTATGTATACATTACAATAAACACCCCTATTATGATTGACGAGTCGATCGACATTCGACACGATCCTCTGTTGCGTTTTCGTTTTTTCATTTGATATTAACAACATGAAAAATAAAGAGAACACAGAGTGATGTCGATTGTCGATCAACTCGTCAATCATAACAGGGGTTAAAATCCCTTCATTAAAAAAATCAGTTCTCTATTCCTTTTATTTGTTGAATTCTAGAGAAGTTACCTCGAAGCTGAAAACTCGGAAAAAAACATTTCAAAGTCTCCGTCTTCCACATTTAACAGTCTTCAAATCGATAAAACGGTACCGGGAGTTAATTAGTTCTTCGGACCGTCCAGGAAGAGAGGTCATTCACGCACCGTTAATACTCCATAGCTCCGTAACATTATCAAATGTCGGATTTATCGAAATCCGCAAATCAAGATGCGTCGAAAAATGGCCAAAGAAAACCTTAACAGCTATCCGTAGCCCTCCAAAAAGCCCATCTTCATATGACAAAATGAAGGCCACTTGTTTTGCCAGATTTGAAAATCGAACGGATGAAAGATAATTTCCAGAGATCAGGAAAAAATCCAGTACGTAGGCTATTATTAAAGATAATAGTCAGTGGAGGGGCTAGACTCTCTGCACAATTCTTAATAAGGATGGGTGGAAATTCATCTTGTCGTGCCCCTTTATCAACTTCAAGTTGAGATAACCAATCATAGACTTCTGCTTCCGTAAATTTTAAAAAGATAAAATCAGAAAGACGGCGGTTAGTTAAAGCCTTGTTACATTGGGGTAGAAAACCCAGCAACCTTCTTTCTACCATTTATGAAATTCCAGAATTTCTTAGGATAGGAAGTTAATTCATGTACGATTTGGAAAATGTAGTTATTGTAAAGCAACCAATTTAAAGTTTTAAACTCCCTACGAGCAGTGTTGAAGCCAGGATAAAATTTAACGATGACGACGTCTAGAGGTAGACATAGTACTACAATTCTCTTCAAAAATGTATATCATAATTGGAGTACGATATATGCCCGTACATCCAGTTAAGTCCTTACACGATAAGAGCTCCAAATACATAAGGTCAGTTGAAAAAAAAAACAAATCGAGGAATTTTCCTCGACTATTGTTTATTCGGTTTACCTGCATCAATGCTGTGCTAGCAAAGTAAACAGTGACTGCTAATCCCGTTTGGTGGATGGAAGAGGCCGTGAAAACTCCATCAATATCAATCCAAGTAATATCTGGAAGATTTAAGTGTGAAATGTCATTTTTTCCATCGGTAGAGTTTTGATGTCAACATGTTGGGAGACCTGAATACGCCATTCATATAGGAGGAAGTCCCACAATAATTGTTTCCAACTATCGACCAGTATCGATTCTAAATAGTTTCTCCAAAATTTTTGACAGTGCAATCAAAAATAGATTAAATATTTTCTTAGAACAAAATAATATTTTGCGATATTGATTTGTGGCGGACGAGTAGATAATGTGCGTGGTGAAGTTCTGTAAATACTGGTATCGAGAATTATAGAGAGAATACTAAAGTATTAAATTTATTAAAACTAACTTTTATGTGATTTAGATTTTAGTTTATTACCGTAGTATAAAATAGTTATTGGGTCAAACAGCGACGTCTGTTGAGGGGCTACTACCTTTGTAATAAAATATAAAGTTTTTTTGTTGATTCGATTTATTAAAATAAAAATTAAAGGAAAAAACTGTATATGTGTATTAAGGATTTAATTTTTAACCGTTTTCGTCCCAAAACCAAAGAACAAAAGACGTTTTGAAACTGAGTCCAGAACATAGCAATAAACAAATCGGTTCGGTGCTCTGCGCTGCAGCAATGAACGTCATAGTGAAAGCTATTTTTATGAGCGAAGTTGATACGTCGAGTGGCAGATGCAGCGTGAACGATTATTTTGATTCAGAAAATGTTACGGAAATGCACCTCAGAAAGAGGCTAGAATTTTATTTTGCACCCACTCCGTTGAAGGTCTAATATATCCATTGCAAGCTCAATCAGCCACACATTTGATCCGCTGAAGACTGATGCTAATCGAGGACTTTGAAGGAGGTTGCGCTCGTTGATAAGGGATGCCAATAATGATGTTAGTAGAGCTCTATTATCCGAGCAGATAAAAATTGATTGAGCAGATATAAATTAGTCAGAGTTCGAATGATCGATGAATATATCAGAGCGTGAAATGAAACGAAGATATCAGAGCTACCATGGATCATTCCGGTGTAATAAATTTTCATTCGTTAAAACTATTCGTATTAACTAGTTTCTAATAACGAAGCTTTCACAAATATTTATTAGAGTTGTAAGTATAACTTTTGGGGCCGGTATTATGGTAAAATAAAAAATTATCTATTTAAAAAAAATGCAGCTTTGGTGACACACATCTCTTGAAAAATTCACTATCGAGATCCAAACAATCTATCAACTTGTCATGCTCTACTGTTTCAGCTACTTATCATCTATTGAAAAATTAGCACTTCAACGACCTTGTTTCTGCCATAAATATCATCGAACTTAATTTTTTGAAGTTTTTTTTTTTTCATTTCATCTTTAATAATTAAAAAATTTGTATTGGTAAATTAGTGTGACGGACTATTCTTCTTTGGCTTATCGTAACCAAAACAAACAAATTCGAAAAATTTCGTATACTAACTACCATTTGCATTTAAACTTGTTCCTCTTCAATAAAATTCTCCTAGTGTCGAGTAGCATATTCAACGCCAGTTCAATAGAAATCTAATTAGAAAATCAAATATTGTAAACTATCATTTCTAATGATTTTCAAAGTTTGATAAACAAATTAACCAATAAAACTAAAAATATAGTTAACAGAAGCGAGTATTTATGTCTCGTGATTTCGGCGATCTATTTAGACAAAATAGGTCAATCCGACTTCTCGGACGACATTTTTCCCACAAAACGTCATCTTATAAAAAAAAATTAAACGTCACAAGTAATTTTCCGCTATTTTGAGTAGGTGAAGGTTTTAACTGATGTCACTGATTTTCCCAAATTAGAACACCCTTGCACTCAATATCAAAATTGACCTTGCCATTTGGCCTTGAACTAATATTCGCTTCCCCCAAGTCGGCAAGTCACAGACTCACAATTAATTATTCAATATTTAGAACTGCATGCTGGACAGGAATCAACTTCGCATTCGCCATTTTCCATTTTTGACCTTTAAGAATTAGTTCCAATAATTTCCATAAAATACTTACTATCTTAAGTATCATCATCAAAAGTATTTGAGCAAGAAATATTTTGAAAGCAAAATCACACAAACTACTTCAATAATAATTATTATTCTTTACAAAGAATTTTTGTTTTAAAATTTTCATTCTAGGAGAAGTTACAGTTTTATTCAAAGTTATTTGGGCACACAAATTTTGATTCATAATGAAAACAGTACATTAATTAAATTGTCCGCTAAAAGTATCAACATTTGTGAGAATGGGAGGAAAAACAATAATAAAAAAAAATATTTGGCTAGAGGCACACAAAGAAAAGAAACAATAATAAAAATATAAAGGGCGGTGATAACGGTGATATCACAAGGTGATAATAACTTCGGTCATTAAAATTTATGCAACTCATAAACCAATCACT
Source organism: Tipula vernalis (assembly GCA_958295665.1). Taxonomy (NCBI): domain Eukaryota; kingdom Metazoa; phylum Arthropoda; class Insecta; order Diptera; family Tipulidae; genus Tipula; species Tipula vernalis. The sequence goes on from OY282560.1 coordinate 259,817,478, forward strand.
AACGGAACTTCTTAACTGTTTAGCTAACCTGCAACTCAATCGCATTGCAATCACAAAAACCGCCAACTCAACTCTCAATTTAATCACGAATTCAACCCCAAATCAACCATTAACCTAAGCGCTAACTCAACCGCTTCAACCCACGAAACAACGCTCAACCGAACCCCTCACACAACCCCAATTCAACTTCAACCTAACTCAATCCCGAAATCCAGACGATTCGAAAGCTACTTGCATAGCAATCGAAAGCTCTCTCGGCTCCAAATTAATCCCCAGCCGAAGCTTTCACTGAAATCCAACTCAACTTCAAATCACACCACCAACTAATTAAATACCATCGATCAACCATAACATTCCCCTGATTTAGCACCAGGTGACTTGTTCCTGTTTCCCAGACTCAAATTGCTACTCTATGGAACCCGTTTTGACTCCATTGAACCTCTATGATGTGCCCATAAAAATGTTTCGATGATTGGAAAAACGCTGACGTAGGGCGACTTTGAGGGGGACAAAATTCTCGGTACTTTTTTAACAGAATGTATTGTATAAAAAATTGGACAACGGGGTAATAAAAAACTGTATAACTACTATCTCAAATTGTGTAGCAAAATTGATGATTCTTTAGTTTCTGTTTAAGACGACAACTATTTAAGGAGAAATTTAATGAATGTGGCATAGATTCCAATGATATTTTGTACCGGAATTTAAATAGAACTAATATCAGAAGAATTTTTTCTATTAACTCAGATATTGGTATTTATTTCTTTAAAATTGTTAACGATTTGAGATCTTCTAACTTTTCTGCCCAAGGTACGAGTCCCAATGATTTTTCTTACTCTACTGAAATTTTGAAGACATTTTTTATTAATCCAGTCGAGGAATCGGAGATTATTAATATTATTGGAGGACTTAAGACAGGTAATGCGGTTGACATTCTTGGTTTTAGCTCGAATATGCTAAAATAGTAGCTAATGTTTTAGTGGTTTTATCCCTAATGCATTAAACATTACAATTATTATCCCTTTATTTTATTATTAAGGATAATCATCGACCCATTACAGTGCAATCCACAATTTTGTAGATCATTGAAAAATCAATGAAATCCCGTATTGAAAAGCTTCTTGACAAATTTGAGTTTCTGAGCCCTCATCAACACGGCTTGAGATCTGACAGAAGGACTGAATCTGCGTTATAAGCGGTCGGTGTAAATTCTGGAAAACTTAAAGAAGTTTAAAGCTGTAGTTGCACTTAGAGTAAAGATGTGCTTAAACCTCATAACTTACAAAAATAAATCAACCACAAAGCATAAACATATCAACTCAATATAAGTAACATATCAACTCAAACTTTTATCAGTTCTAATACAAATTTTCTGTTACTATATTTATGATAAATTTGCATTTAAACTTAACAACATTTATTTCTAACCCAACCCATACTACCCACTTTGTGTTTTACCCCGTTCTACAAATATGATTTTCATATTTATTAAAAGCTCTACTAAACATGAAATAAAAATATTTCATATTTTTATTAAAACTACAAACAAAAAAAAAAACAGCAAAACGAAAAGACAAAACTATCCGTAAATAAAATAATGTTTGTAGAATATACGAGTAGGTTCTCTGTATTCATGTATGTACGATTGTACAATGATAATATACATATTATATGATAATAATAGTAGACCATAAATATGTTAAGCTTATACATTATTATATGCAATGAATATTCATTAGAAATGTAATTTAAAATCATATTACAATAATTATATGTTTTTAATGTAAACACAACATGAAAACCATACATATATAAATGTTTTGTGTTTTGTTGAAATTAAATTTTTATTCCATAATTATTTATTTTAGATTTTCCAGATTTTAAGTGGAAATTTATGAAAATATTTTTTTCTGTATACAAAATTGGTCGAATAATTTTAAGTCCCAGGAGCACCGAGCTACGCTCGTTCCGAATTACATTAGCGTTTGTTACACGTTCATGTCACTGAGTTTCACCTCATTCAATTGAGCAATATGTCAAACCAAAGCCAGTTCTCAACCGATTTCGATAGAACTCGGTATGTACCATGAAAATGGGATTGTAAAATGGGAATATGAATATTATTCTAGTTTCAATAGAATTAAACCATTTCCTTTCAATTGTTTGAATCCCATTCTATACTAAACAAATCCCATTCTATACAATTCATCCCAATTGAAAGGAAATGGTTTAATTCTATTGAAACTAGAATAATATTCATATTCCCATTTTACAATCCCATTTTCATGGTACATACCGAGTTCTATCGAAATCGGTTGAGAAATGGCTTTGGTCCATTGGAATTGGCCATTTTACAGAACCTATACGATCCATATTTGGAACTAATTTATGATCTCTATATAATTCTCAAAAATCACAATTGAACAAATAAAAACAACAAAACACAATGCAATATCAATAGCAATAACAACAATTAGATTTCCTTTGTTAGAAAATAAAATAAAAATGAAACCCGAACCTCTCCAGAAAGCCTACTAAAATATTTTTCCAAGAAATCAAAACCCATTACAACTTCCTTTCACTAGAAAATTTCCATCTAACCAATTACTATTAACAAAAGAAAATAATAAAAATATGAATTCCCATAGTAGGATCCTCTTAAACGAATTTTACTGAAATAAAACCACCCCAACCAACATTAATAAAAATCAAATAACCGTTTCAGAAACCGGTAGTAAGTTAAAAAGTAAGATAAAACCAAGCAAACAGGGGCTCACCGGACGAGAACTTCCTTAACGTTTTTTTAAGAATCAATACCCGGTGTTATCGCGTTTTGGCACTCGAAAACTCTCTTTCACCAATTATGAACAATAAAAAAATATTCAAAAAAACGAACCCCAGGCCTATTAGAGGACCCACTAAACGACATTTCCCGAAATCAAAGTCTACTGCAAATGTTTCCTAACACTAGAAAATCCCTGCTCACCAATTATTACAAAAATCGTTGAACTTAAAAAATGGACCTCGACCATCCGGAGGACCCTCTAAACATATATTTCCCGAAATCAACACCCATTGCAGACCTTTCAAAACCCTATTTGACTTCAATCAATACCCATGGCGATCGCTTCCTGCCGCTCGAATATCTCTCATTACCAAATGTTTACCAAAATTGTTAAAATGAAAAAAGGAACCCGGATACCACTGAAAGACCCTAAGCTAATTTTTTTAAACCAAGACCCATTGCAATCTCTGTCTGGCACCCACCCGCTCACAAATTTTTACCAAAAATGTAAAAATTAAAAAAAAGAAGCCCGGGCTCAACTGGAGAACCCCCTAAACGAATTTTCCAAAAATGTATACCCATCACAATCGCTTCGTGGCACTCGAAAACCCTCTTTACCAACTTTTAACAAAATAGTTAAAATTTAAAAAACCCAAGTTCCAATGGATGACACTCTGGACTGGTAAACATACTTACCAATTTTCAACAAAATCATTAAAACTATAAAAATGGAGTCTGAATTTTCCTGAAATCAAGACCAATGGGGATCACCTTATACCACTTAAAAACACTTCTTACCAATATTTACCAACATCGTGAAAATTACAAAGGAGCCCGAGTTCCACTGAAGAACCCAAACTATTTTTTTCGAAATCAAGACCGGTCACAATTGATTCTTGGCACACGAAAACCCCAGCTTACCAATTTTTACCAAAATCGTAAAAATTAAAAAAAGGCCTGGGCACAAATGGAGAACACCTTCTAAATTATCAAGACCCGTCGCAATCGCTTCCTGGCACCCGAAAACCCCCGCTCATTAATTTTTTAGCAAATTCGCCAAAATTAACAAAAAAGCACCCGGGCCCACTGGAGAACCCCCTAGACAAATTTTCCCGAAATCAACACCCAGCGCAATCGCTTTCTAGCACCCGAAAACCCCTTACCAATTTTTAACAAAATCAATTTTTCTGGCCAATTTTTATGGACACATTTACACTACATGATATTCAAATTCTCTAATTTTTAAGCAACGTTTCTTAGTGTTTTGAACAATAAAATTGGACCAACTCATCAAAATATTAAAAAATTACACTTTAATTTATAATTTTAGTTGACTACGTATGTACTAATTATTGAAATTTTAATTAATAAAATTTAAATCCGCAACATCATTATTTCCATACTATAGACAATGGACTTGACGGTTTTAGTGGTGGCGTTGCGGCATTTGGATAATTTTTCCAGATTTGAATGCTTTACAAAGTTTTCCCAGACTTGAGACCAGAGTCAATCGCATTTTCATGCAAAAAGACATCATATAGCCATTTTACGTCAACAAAATCGGTCTCGAAGTAGTTTTTCGTGCGGACATATATACATACCCGCAATTATTGCTCGTTTAATAATATAGATAGATAGATATAAATAAACTAGGTGCCGTAATCTACAGCAACTCTAGTGTTGATATAATTTTGATTACAAACCTTGCCAACGTGTGTGTCATTGTTACGACCAATATTAATCAAATGATCTATAAGGCGCTTGTTTCGACGCGTAAGTCTTTTTGATTTGATCGACTCAAATTTAGTCAGTTTGCCTGCTTACGACCATGTCCCTATACTAAATATTGCTGAAAAATTTTGCCACCACAATGTAACAAATTATCAAAATTTTCGCTCGAGTTAATGATCCTTCACCCAAATGCGTATATGTATGTAGTTCACCCAAATTATACCGATATACGTATACATTGATTACCGACGCGAGTGAAAATTATACCACGTTTACATTATACGTACCTAATATGTATGTACTTTTTTGCTATTTAATTATTTTTCCGCTGCAGTTCACATTAGCTTTGCGATTTGTAGTGTGAACGCATACTATAAAAGTTTGTTGTTTTGACAGATAGATTTCTGTATTCAATTCAGTTTATGTTTTGTGAATTTCTTCTCAAACTCTATTAGATTTGTCGGCAAATTATTTGATTAACACCCGAAATTGTAAACTACAATGAAAAACGTATAAATTTTTGTTTTGACAACAAATATACGAATGACATTAACATATAGTTATTAGTTAGAGTTCACATTACAACGTAATATACTAATACTTTTTTGATACATACTTTACCGAAATATCAAAAAAGTATGTGATAAAAAATTTAAATATTTAAATTTAAGTTCACATGACGATACTTTTTTGCTACATACTTTTATTCTACTAATGTAAACGTGGTATTAATGATATCTGTGTGCAATATAAGTGTCGTATATGAATAACTCAGTATAAGAATCATTTGATCCCCGATTAAGATAATTATCTGGATTCAGTAAAAATCAATTCTAATATATTCCGATTAGCGATGATACCGAATATTTTGAAGGTAAAAACAATACCGTTTAAATTATCAATCTTTGCATCTATCGTTGCAAAAATAATATATATAATATGGTACTGTAAATGTATGTATTGTACTTATTTCGGTAAATGTATAGACATAACTTGAGAAAACTTTACAAACTTAATTCGAGCGAAAATCTTGAAAATTTCTTCTAAATCTAATTTGAAAAAAAAAAAAAAAAATCCCAGCCTCAATTTACATCATTAGGATTTAATTTCCACTCATTTTCGTGATTTTTTGGTCAAGAAAATCACTGGAATAATTAAATCCTACAATTGAAAATTGAATCCAATATTTCCAGAAAATTATTTCAATATCGATTTCATATAAATTTTCAAGATTCTCGCTCGAATTAATGATCCTTCACCTAAATACATATATATATGTAGTTTCCCAAATTATACCTACGTTTACTGATATACATACATTTACCGTAACTTAAATGTAAATGTAGCTTTTGTAGTTAATTCTTGATTTTTGTGAACGTAAATGTCATAATTGTGCCTTTGCAACACAAATAATTTACTATAATAGCCTAAATGTAGCTTACAACTTTTACATTCATCTTTTATTATTATTCAATCATACATGCCATATAAATTTGAAAAACAAAACGACAAAAAAATTTATCTCAAGAATGTAATTTTCGAGGTTCGAACTACGATCTAAAATTTTAAAATCCACAACGCTAACACCTAGACTACTGCGGCATGGGAATTTGCCGAAAAATTACTTGGTTTTATAAAAAGTTTTGAGCATTCTACTAAATTATATAATATGTAGATAGATTTACACAATGTGACGTATCAACATAGAGAAATTGTTATTTTAATGTAATTTGGTATACAGATGAAGAAAAATATTCTAAGAATAATTTCCTTTTACATCATATCGGAAAAATCACGGAAAATGCGAGAAAATCGCGAATTTCCACTCGGAAAATTCGTCGGGAAAAGACTAAAAAAAATATGCTGATCATCCAACATTAATTTAAATTTTTTTTTTGTCGTGATTTTTGAAAAATGGATGAAAAAAAAATCATAAAAAAAAAATTAAATACATCCCAACTCCGTATGCTGCTAACTACGCAGCTGTACTATTTAAAAAAATCATCAAACATTCTTTTCTATAAAAAAAATACACAATACATATCGCTCATTTGCTGCAACAATGACACAATTTAAAAATAACAAATGTTATAATTTGAGAGACATTTCCGTTTGTCTTGTAGTGAGCTTTATAGCTTTAGGTGTGTCGTTATATCAGTTTTAACTATATTAAAAAGCCGATATTTCTCTATAAATAAGTCAAAAACGACCGATTTTGAGTTATGCCATTGTGGTAGCAAATGAGCGATATACAATTGACCATTTTAGAGATGGCGCTGTAAAATTTGGATAATTTTTCCAGATTTGAAGGCTTTACAGAGTTTTCCCAGACTTGAGACCAGACTCAATCGCATTTTCATGCAAAAAGACATCATATAGCCATTTTACGTCAACGAAATCGGTCTCGAAGTAGTTTTTCGTGCGGACATATATACATACCCGCAATTATTGCTCGTTTAATAATAGTCCCAGGAGCACCGAGCTATGCTCGTTCCGAATTACATTAGGGTTTGTTACACGTTCATGTCACTGAGTTTCACCTCATTCAATTGAGCAATATGTTAGTTCCATTTAGACTGTCGATTTTCCAGAAAAATTTCCGACACTCATGTTTGAATCCCATTCTATACTAAACAAATCCCATTCTATACAATTCATCCCAATTGAAAGGAAATGGTTTAATTCTATTGAAACTAGAATAATATTCATATTCCCATTTTACAATCCCATTTTCATGGTACATACCGAGTTCTATCGAAATCGGTTGAGAAATGGCTTTGGTCCATTGGAATTGGCCATTTTACAGAACCTATACGATCCATATTTGGAACTAATTTATGATCTCTATATAATTCTCAAAAATCACAATTGAACAAATAAAAAAAACAAAACACAATGCAATATCAATAGCAATAACAACAATTAGATTTCCTTTGTTAGAAAATAAAATAAAAATGAAACCCGAACCTCTCCAGAAAGCCTACTAAAATATTTTTCCAAGTAATCAAAACCCATTACAATTGCTTCCTTTCACTAGAAAATTTCCATCTAACCAATTACTATTAACAAAAGAAAATAGTAAAAATATGAATTCCCATTGGAGGATCCTCTTAAACGAATTTTACTGAAATAAAACCACCCCAACCAACATTAATAAAAATCAAATAACCGTTTCAGAAACCGGTAGTAAGTTAAAAAGTAAGATAAAACCAAGCAAACAGCGGCTCACCGGACGAGAACTTCCTTAACGTTTTTTTTAAGAATCAATACCCGGTGTTATCGCGTTTTGGCACTCGAAAACTCTCTTTCACCAATTATGATCAATAAAAAAATATTCAAAAAAACGAACCCCAGGCCTATTAGAGGACCCACTAAACGACATTTCCCGAAATCAAAGTCCACTGCAAATGTTTCCTAACACTAGAAAATCCCTGCTCACCAATTATTACAAAAATCGTTGAACTTAAAAAATGGACCTCGACCATCCGGAGGACCCTCTAAACATATATTTCCCGAAATCAACACCCATTGCAGACCTTTCAAAACCCTATTTGACTTCAATCAATACCCATGGCGATCGCTTCCTGCCGCTCGAATATCTCTCATTACCAAATGTTTACCAAAATTGTTAAAATGAAAAAAGGAACCCGGATACCACTGAAAGACCCTAAGCTAATTTTTTTAAACCAAGACCCATTGCAATCTCTGTCTGGCACCCACCCGCTCACAAATTTTTACCAAAAATGTAAAAATTAAAAAAAAGAAGCCCGGGCTCAACTGGAGAACCCCCTAAACGAATTTTCCAAAAATTTATACCCATCACAATCGCTTCGTGGCACTCGAAAACCCTCTTTACCAACTTTTAACAAAATAGTTAAAATTTAAAAAACCCAAGTTCCAATGGATGACACTCTGGACTGGTAAACATACTTACCAATTTTCAACAAAATCATTAAAACTATAAAAATGGAGTCTGAATTTTCCTGAAATCAAGACCAATGGGGATCACCTTATACCACTTAAAAACACTTCTTACCAATATTTACCAACATCGTGAAAATTACAAAGGAGCCCGAGTTCCACTGAAGAACCCCCTAAACTATTTTTTTCGAAATCAAGACCGGTCACAATTGATTCTTGGTACACGAAAACCCCAGCTTACCAATTTTTACCAAAATCGTAAAAATTAAAAAAAGGCCTGGGCACAAATGGAGAACACCTTCTAAATTATCAAGACCCATCGCAATCGCTTCCTGGCACGAAAAGACGACGTTCTTCGAAGTTCGACGAAGAAATGACGTTCCAAGCATCTGATTTTGTATTAAAATAAAAAACTAGTGTTTTTTAAATAAACAACAGTAGTTGTATAAATAAATTTTTTATTTGTATTATTTTTCACAAATGATTTTGTACTATTATCATGACCGCTAGCCCGCTACAGATATTTTCGAGTCGAGGTGCATTATCTCTATTAGCACATTTTCTTCCGATAGTATATACCGAGAGTGCTAAGATAATTATTGGTGATCCAGAATAGGAAAAATCAAAAGGGAAGTTCAATAATCGGGGAATTGGTTAAAGTTGAACCAAATTATGATTTATACGAGGACGTTGATGGTACCTTGATGGAAATATCGGATAAAATATCAAATATTGTTTCAGCACCACCGCATTCTTTAGCCACAATTGGATAATTCTTGAAACTGCCTGCATATTCAGATGTGCTATTGCGCGCTAAAATAAAAGCACAATGCTTACTACTCTTACCTTGTTTACCGGAGATGGTGGAGGAATAAAATTTATAGTCTGTCGCTAGCTTCATCACTCCTAACGCTACCACCATTTGAAGTATTACGACAATTATTTTATTTGCTCTACTAAACCACCGATGACGCTTGAAACCAAAAAGCATCCACCAGTCAACGGTGTTTTAATAAAACTTATTTTTATAGTTGCGTGAAAAACGGTTTAGTAAAAAAGTGAAAGTACCACCCAACGTATCCTATGGGGTAGTCATTGTCCAAACATTTATACTGTTGACAATGGGCACTTGAAAAGAAAAAACTAAAATAATTTTCAAAACTTAAACTATTTTTATTAACCAATTTATTGTATCATCATGTCGTGTTGCTGTTTCAGCCAACGCTAACATGGCTAAAGCGGTATTACTTCGTACATTTCGGTGTTCATCAATTAAACCATTTATTATCACTTCGATCAATAGCTTGATAATACAAGATGAAATCGCGTTTATTCGAACAGCGATTTGTTGTACGATTTTTATGCCAGTATAACGATCTTGCCATTTGGTACTCTGGCAGACCACCTTGAGGAACGATAATAATGTTGGAATGCCAAAAACAATTGCGACCACCACAAAAGCATGTGCAATGGTATTTCGTATATACGCCTCTATATTATCGATATCGGGACGCATTGCAGAAATCATTGCTGTTATACCGGTCGAATTTACTATTTTTGAGATTATCTCGTAATCTTTATATTCCTTAAGTTAAGGGTCATAAATAGTTTCTATAATTTTCAATAACACAATATCTAACAGATATTTATCATAATTTTGTGCATCCACAAGCGAAGGATTAGTATCGCATTTTATTTGAGGAGTTACATCCCATCGATTATGCCGCGTTGGTTTTGATACTCGTACCTTATTTTGATTTAAGAACGATTTTTTATGTGATATTTTATTTTTATATATTTATTCTATTCCACTCATTTTCGTGATTTTTTGGTCAAGAAAATCACTGGAATAATTAAATCCTACAATTGAAAATTGAATCCAATATTTCCAGAAAATTATTTCAATATCGATTTCATATAAATTTTCAAGATTCTCGCTCGAATTAATGATCCTTCACCTAAATACATATATATATATATATATGTAGTTTCCCAAATTATACCTACGTTTACTGATATACATACATTTACCGTAACTTAAATGTAAATGTAGTTTTTGTAGTTAATTCTTGATTTTTGTGAACGTAAATGTCATAATTGTGCCTTTGCAACACAAATAATTTACTATAATAGCCTAAATGTAGCTTACAACTTTTACATTCATCTTTTATTATTATTCAATCATACATGCCATATAAATTTGAAAAAAAAAACGAAAAAAAAATTTATCTCAAGAATGTAATTTTCGAGGTTCGAACTACGATCTAAAATTTTAAAATCCACAACGCTAACACCTAGACTACTGCGGCATGGGAATTTGCCGAAAAATTACTTGGTTTTATAAAAAGTTTTGAGCATTCTACTAAATTATATAACATGTAGATAGATTTACACAATGTGACGTATCAACATAGAGAAAGATAAAATTTGTCAGATCTTTCTGTAATTTGGTATACAGATGAAGAAAAATATTCTAAGAATAATTTCCTTTTACATCATATCGGAAAAATCACGGAAAATGCGAGAAAATCGCGAATTTCCACTCGGAAAATTCGTCGGGAAAAGACTAAAAAAAATATGCTGATCATCCAACATTAATTTAAATTTTTTTTTTTTTTGTCGTGATTTTTGAAAAATGGACATCCATGAAAAAAAAATCATAAAAAAAAAATTAAATACATCCCAACTCCGTATGCTGCTAACTACGCAGCTGTACTATTTAAAAAAATCATCAAACATTCTTTTCTATAAAAAAAAATACACAATACATATCGCTCATTTGCTGCAACAATGACACAATTTAAAAATAACAAATGTTATAATTTGAGAGACATTTCCGTCTGTCTTGTAGTGAGCTTTATAGCTTTAGGTGTGTCGTTATATCAGTTTTAACTATATTAAAAAGCCGATATTTCTCTATAAATAAGTCAAAAACGACCGATTTTGAGTTATGCCATTGTGGTAGCAAATGAGCGATATACAATTGACCATTTTAGAGATGGCGCTGTAAAATTTGGATAATTTTTCCAGATTTGAAGGCTTTACAGAGTTTTCCCAGACTTGAGACCAGACTCAATCGCATTTTCATGCAAAAAGACATCATATAGCCATTTTACGTCAACGAAATCGGTCTCGAAGTAGTTTTTCGTGCGGACATATATACATACCCGCAATTATTGCTCGTTTAATAATATAGAAGATAGAATTTAAACATTTTTGATGTTTTTTTAACTTAGAAATTTTAAATCTATTACGGAATTTCTGAGAATCTCTGTGCGCCCATTATTTTGGCGAGTAGTTTTAGCTCTCAAATCCTACTGATCGCGAAAATGTGTAAAAAAATTTGTTTATAGTTTTTTAACACAGAAGTTCCACAGATAAGACCAACTTTGTTTAATAACAACATCGCATTTTATCATAGTTCTCCTCATTGACAATTTTTACAACTTTAAGCCGCCGTGGTTTCCATGATAAAATTAATAATTTTTCAAATTTTAGGCGAACACCTTTTTGAAACCACAAAAATAACAAAATAAATTAAAACACAAAAATTTTTGTTTTTAAAAAACTTTTACATAAAACTTTAAATATTATTAAAAAAAAAACCAACGTGTTCGATGACTTAGGTTCATCAAGGCCATCAAGGCGACCATCAGGTTTCGTAACAACAGAAATTTCTAGACATTGGGTGATACCAAAATTATATGGTCAACTATGTACATATATTATTATTTATAGAGATGCAATTATAAAAACCAAACAACAACAAAGTTCTTTAAAGAGATATCTACATAGTAGGAGAATTTTTTCAAATTAAATAGATACTCGTAAATAAAGGGTGTTCCATCTGTTATTATTTTTATTAATATTAAAAAAGACACATAATGTTGGTCGGAAATTTAAAATTTTTTATTGAAAATGATTGTTGGTGCGGCTGTTACAGGCCTGCATTCAAACATCAAAATTTTCGATGACTTTTTCCAATAAAAGCAGTTCAATGGCCTTAATTTCAGCTCTAATTTTTTTCTTATGACCTTAAATTGTTTGTGGATCATTGCTATACACTTTACTTTTCAAAAAATCCCGAAGAAAATATTCTAACGGTTTCAAATCACTTTATCTTGGTGGCAATTGACATAAGCATTTCTTGAAATTATGCGATCATCGAACTTGGTTGCCAACTAGACGAGTGTTTCACAATTTGTGTTACATGTGGCACCGTCATGTTGAAACCAAACATCATCTAAATCAATTTCATCCAATTCTGGCCACAAAAATCTAGTTAACAACAGAGAACAAAAATCCAGTTAACAACAGAGATAACAGAACGAACATTTTCGTAAACGAATCCATAACTAAAAATGGCATAGTTGTGTCTTTTCGTTTGTCAAAACATTTTCGGGTTGCCACCGCACAATAATAGTATATTATTCAACGAGCATATAATGATAGCTGTTATTCATAAAGACGAAGAATACCGACACGAGCCGATAGGCGAGTGTTATGTGAATAACAACCATTATATGCGATTAAAATTGTATTTTATTATCAAATCCTTTAAATAAATCTAAAATAATTAACGTCGACATTTTCACGTCTCAATTTAATAATAATGAAAATAGCATGAGACTACTAGATAAAATTTCCAAAAATGAAATTTTTATTTGGTAGTAGTGAATAATGGAAGAAAGGACTACTAGATAAACTAGCAATGAATAATGGATATAATTATAATTGAAATAACAAACGTATAATGAATAATGAATATATTATATTATACGTTAGCAGAGCCTTCTAGAGTATAGAGCCATAATCTTAATGACGTATTTTTTAGAAGCTTTTTTAGTGGTATAACTTTGCACTGATTTCCATAGTAAAAATGGTGTTTTTTTGCTTCAAGTTTTTCAATGAAAAAAGCAAAAATATTATAAAATGTTTATATAAAAGTTTTCTACATATCTTCAAGAACAATATACAAGAAGGCCATATTGGTGTTAAGTAAATATTAATTGCAGAAATATTGAAATCAAATTATTTCTAAAATATTTTTTTGGAACTTTCATTTTGAAAAATACATCAAAGTTGGCCCTAAGTTAAAATAATACTTGCTAAACTTATCTTTAGTTTTACTAGTGTACGTAAGATGTCTAAAATGGTTACAGAAAAACACGAAAAAAAATTATTTAATCGCAAAATTATCACCCGTTCCTATATTTTGTGAATTTGTTTTGCATTTCCTACAATTTTTGAACTTGAAGTTTCCCCAGGTGGTAATTTTTGGTACGATTTTTTCAAATTTTTACGGCCGTCATTGCCATCTATGTAATGTATATTGACTTAATAACCAAACGAATCGTTGTAAGCTATTATTTTAATTTGACCAGAATACGGTTGTTATGAAATTTTTTTTATGTTTTGGTTTATATAAATCAATTATTACAAGAAAATGAAAACGATTTACTTAAACGACATTCATATATGTTGAAATTCAAACATTTATGAAAGTATTTCAGAAATCATAATTAAGAATTTGTAACGTTTTCATTTAAAAATTTGGCTTAGGAAAAAAAGTGATTTCCCATATGTTTTATGTGTTTTACTATGAAAAGTTCCGTTTTTTCCTCGTTACTAATTCCCTTATAAAAGCTCAGATTTTTTGATTGTGGCTCTATAAAACACAGGGTGCTCTGACGTTAGTCGTGGTTGTTGAACAAATGTTTTTTTGAGCTTAAAAAAACCAACAGATGGAACACCCTTTACCATTTTTAATTTTTTTATATACATGTGTGTGGGTGTACTGAGAGGTTTGCAATTCGTGAAACAAGAAAAACGACTGTCACACCGATTAAACTATAAAATGTAAACAGAACTTGTGTAATGGAATCAGCTTTTGGAATTAATTAAATTAAACAAATTCGAAGATATATCGGACTACCTTTATTGTTCATCGAAAAATTGTTGGTTTGATTCATAACTATGGGTTCTCACCTAAGCAGATTTGCAAATATTCGCAATCTGTTTTAAATCTTTTCACATACAGACGGTGTCGGTATTTTAATTCGCCTACGCAACCATAGCGAAATTTACAATACGATTCGCAATCAGAAATAGTCACGCCTACATCTTTTCCATTGCGAATTTTGCATTTACAAACATAAATGAAAATTTTCCTTATTTTGGTTAGGAAAATTTTCAATCCTGCGATAAACGAGTAGATAAGTAAGTATAGATATTTTTCCTATGTGGATACTTGATTGTTCTTATTGTGATTTTTTATTGACGTTTAGAAATGTCTAAAATTACAAAATTATTTGGTAATACATATCGAAAATGTCTCTAACACAGTGACTTGAAACAAAAATGTCGCTTTGCGATTATTTGCAATCAACTTTATGTGAGAGCCAATATATAGGATAAGTTTGTAAACATCTAACTTGTGATTTTCATTTATATTACAGATGATTTTAGAGATCGATTTCATGATTGTGATTATTAACCTAATGATCCGCTAAACTTGATTTGTGAATATATCTGTTTTTTATAGCCAGTTTATGTTCCTGCAGCCTTTTGTCAAAAGGTCTTGAGGTTTATCCAATATATGTGTAATATATGACGGCGCACTCAGTACAAGTGATTTTGTATATTTCAGACTTCAACGAACTGGATGGTATAATCTGCATATCGTTTCAGCTAAACTTGTGCTCATTATTTGTGTAATTTAATTTATTTTTCCCGATAAATCCGATAAAAATAAATGTTTTCGGTTTACCTCACTACACAAATTTTGGTATTTTGGTTTGTTTAAAGCTTTGGAAAAAACGAAAATTTCAAAAGTTGGCCTAGGCCTATCTAGAATAGTACTTCCCACACTTTCTTTTGGTGGTCACATTTTCAAATCGACAAATTTTCGAGCTAATCCAACATTTTTCTGAAAATTTAGTTCAAAAATTACAATTACTTAGAATTTAAGTAATTAAAATACAAGATACTGTTACTTGGAAAATGAGTAATTAAAATACAAATTACAAATTGTAATTTGTATTTTAATTACGTAATTCAAATACATGTAATTCGTTACTGCCCAGCCTTGCTAATGATGATGGCTTGGAAACTGTTACCAAAAAGGATAGGTATCGGCAACACAAATAATGATTTAGACCTATTTGGGCCTCTTTGGTAAAGAAACCGAATTGAAATTGGAATTCCAAAACAAAATGGAACAATTCGTCCGATTTGCTCGTAAGATTCAAAATTTTCAAATTTTCCCAAAGTATCAAATCAACTGACACATTCAGATGTTATCAGTAGTATCTATCGAATATTTTTTTTTTTATGTGCCGGTGTAATTATTTTACTTAGAACTTAGTGTGAACTGTGTTTTTATTAGATTATTTATTAAATATGGCCCACAGAATGTCTTGTCGGGAACTAAAATTTCATCGACAGAGAAATGGCGTTTTAACGACAAACGTCATTTGATATCGACATTCATAATACCAATTTTTGTAGTCGAACAGATATCGACACGACCACGACAATCATAATCCGGGTCTTTGTTTAATTTAAATTGCTAGGCAACTTTGGCAAGGGTTGGGACGTCCTTCCTAATTTGTCTTAATTCAATTTCTGATGTCATCCTTTTGTCGACAGCTTGCGTAATATCCAAGAAAACTGAAGAACAGTATTTCATTTATTCTAAGGCCTGTTTAACTGTATTTACAATTATGTGTACTTGTTTTATTGTTCCAACAACACTACAGTTTTGGAGCTTTTGGGTTCCAGTTTTTAAAAATATGTTAACCGCTGTTCCATTTAAATTTCTCAGAATCTAGGTCCGAATCGTCCTCTATACTGAAAATATGTTGTTACTAGTTTGTACATTTGGTGTGAACATGGTCTTTAGATGGTCGGAAAACGCAGTATCCTCTTGCCCTAAGTGACTTCTGGCTCAATATTCATCTCGCTTTATGGGCGATTAATGCTGACTCGCTTATGTAATGCTGAATTCCTTGATTTACTTCTTTTCTGAAAGCTATACTCTTAGTGATTTGGTAGCGTTATTTGATTCAAATTTTATGAATGAAGACCATTGGCACTGCCAAAGCCATCGGTTTGCCCGGTATATATTGTATATAAACTCTATTTAGTTAGTTTATTTCTTAGCCATTTAGGTGGTTCTGCTTTTAAGGTTTGGGTACTCGGTGTTATTATTATTGGTGGCTCATCAGATGATAGTTCATAGTAGATTTCCACTTGAGCATTGTTCCTTGCTATTCCTCTTATTACACCGAAATGTGTTAAATCATGTATTTTCGTTCTATCTTTAAGCGAATATGCAGGAAGATAAAAAAAAATTAAATTCTTTTGCCTTTTGGTGCCGTCCATGTCAATCACCATTGGGACTACTGCCTGAGTGATTAACATAATCGGTAAATTGCTGATTTGTAATTGTATGTTTTGGAGGGAAGTAAACGGCCGTTAGTACACATGTTCCAAACCATTCTTCTAGTGAAATATTACTTGTTTGTATCTAATCTTTTTTTATTTATTATGTTCATAACGCGTTATGGTTGATTTGATGAAGACGGCAGTTACACCATTTGCTTTTCCGTCCGGCTGTTTCGGTTATTGTTCTAGACTGAATTTCCGTTAATTTTAAAAAAAGGTTTCATTAACTACTCCTGAGCTACATTTAACTACTCTTGAGCGGGGCGATATAAAATTTTGCGTCGGTTAATGACTTGATTTTTTCCGCAAGTTTGACGCCTCTCTTAAATAAATTGGCAAGAGCTTCTCGTTCTTAACCTTTGCTACTCTAGCTTCGGGAGCTTCGAACTGGAAAAACTGGGAAACATGTTTCCGCCTTTGTTCAATCCTTGCCGCCGTCGGCTAGCGAATGGCGCATAGTTGGGCTGAACAGTAAAATACCCCCCAATCTCGGTTACACTAATGGTTGTGCAGTATACAGACCTAAGTAGGTCAGTTTTACTATATTTATTGTATATCGACGATGAGTTCATCGTACTGTGTTCGTTATTTTTAATTTCATTAATATCAGATTTTCTTTGTATTAGAAACTTAATTTGTCGTTGATATGTATAACTAAATTTGGCGTTGATGCTTATTTTTCTCGTGTATTTTTGTGATTTGCTTTGGGCTATTGGCCCATCCTGTACATTCTATTTTGGTTTCTGAGTTGGAGAACACACGAACAGTAACAGATATCATAGTATAAACACAAACAGACATAAAGACATTTTATAGAAATGATCAATTTGGACTCTTGTATACTCACGAGTAAGATGACCATTTCCGTTAAAAAAAACGTAAAAATAGGTTACAAACTTTATAGCCTACAATATCAATATTATATTGTTTCCTGAATTAAAACTGTATAACACAAAACCATGTCAAAATGATAAAAAAATACATTTCTTTCATTCTATCATAACACTCAATTAGTTTCAATCAAATAAAGAACTTCCACATATGACATGGTATATTATATCAAAACAGTATCCAGGCTAATAAACAAAGCAACAGCAAAGTAAAAGAAATCTCATTAAATTAAACTGTTTTGGTTACTGAGAAGAAAAGCATGAAAACCGTCATCATCACATCAACGTTGATTAGTTAACAAAAAAAAAAACTGAACGAATGACTAAACCACATCAACAATAACAACATAGATGTTGATGCTCATGATATTTGATATCTTGCTGAGACTGTTATATATCATCTTCTTATTGTTGTGGTTTTGCTCTCGTTTATTTTTAGGTTTTTTTGGGAGGAAGGGGGGGGGGCATATAGAGCGCATTATACATATTACCAAAAATATTATCATGATGATATGAAAACATGCTATTTACAATAGAGCCACCATCAACCAATATTATACAATTTATATACGAGTAAAGTTTGAAGTCAAAACTATATTATTCTATTAACTATAAAAGCAATAACCTTGTATGACGATTACATATTAATGATGTTTTGCCGCACTTTGGCTTTTCAATAAACTACAATATAATCGATATCTCGTAATTTGAAATGCACACGATACGTTTCGTGTGTGATGGTGAGAAATCGATAAAATCTCTCAATCTGAATATAGGCAAGTTTGTATTTATGTATGTATACCTAATCGTACGTCGGTCGGCACTTCAAATAAGGTAATCGCTTATTTTTTTTTTTTAATATTCGCTGATTAATGAATTATTTAATTTGAATTCAAAGTCACGTTCTTTTTGTAAGAACAATAACGTTGTACATAGATTTTTTATTTATGTACGTCACTTTATTTAAAAAGTCAATTAATGTGAATTACACATAAAAGAAATAAATGATTTGATTGTTAATTGCAGTTGACCGGAGATGGCCAATGCCACCATACACCCACTTTACATATAACAAAATCGCAGGCGGGAAAGGTTAATTAGTTATGAGACAAATCGGCCAGGTAACAGGCACCTAGGTATAGCGGAAAGATAGTAATTTTAGACAATACAATGACAACACAATTTAAATCTATTAATTATTTCCTAAAACTAGAATCGAACCAAATCAGATTCAGCTGGATATTCTAAAACAGAAATTGAAATAATTAGTAGTTCTACTATTAAACTAATTATTGGCTTATAAACTTAAGAAGCAGCAGCTTCAACTTCCCCCCAAAAATTATTAGAAGTTAATACATTCATTAGGCAGGCCACACACGTACAGTTTTAACTGACAGCTTTAACTGTGCAGTTATAATTCACAAACGTTCAGTCTAATCCTTCAGTTATTATCATGGATTTGAATGAGCGGAACGATTTGGCTGCTCTCGGTGTGGTTTTTTAAATATTAAAAAAATTAAATAAATTGGCTTCAAAAACGAAATGTATCTTCTTCCCATATAAATTTATTAAAAGAATTAAGTGAAGAAGAACCACTAGATTTTCTCAATTATTTGCGTATGACTGAAACAATGTACGAAAAACTGCTTTCATTAGTATCCCCTTTGATTAAGAAGAAACAT
The DNA here is from genome assembly GCA_958295665.1 of Tipula vernalis. Classification (NCBI taxonomy): domain Eukaryota; kingdom Metazoa; phylum Arthropoda; class Insecta; order Diptera; family Tipulidae; genus Tipula; species Tipula vernalis. The sequence goes on from OY282560.1 coordinate 259,836,935, forward strand.
ACAGTCATGAGAAGGGCAATATCTCCACATGGAAGATTAACTGCTAACTTGAGATTTCTAGCAACAGGACGGGCATATGAGTGTCTCAAATTTTCGAAAAGAATATCTCCTCAAGCACTTGTTTACATATTTTATAAATTAAAACATATTTATTTTTTTTATTAGGAAACATTTTTTATTTTTATAAATGAATCGAAATGAATTTAAAAAATCGACTTATTGTTAGTATCAAATCAATTTTTGTTTTCACAATCTTCTATTCATCATCATTAAATTGTGAAAAATAAGAGGATGCTGTTGTGTCATGAGAATAGAAGGAAGAGGTCCAGTTGTTTCATGAAAAATTTATCGAACAAATGGACGGATTTCTGATGGCGGTGTTCTTCAGAACACATATTTCTTTGAAAATCTGGTGAATGAGAATTTACATATTCCTCAGCCTGACGATGTTTCCGAGAATTTCAAAAATGTTCCGTATGTTTTCGTTGCGGACGATGCGTTTCTTCTCAGAACGGATATTTTAAAGCCATTTAGGCAAGGACAATTAGATTCAGCCGAAAAAGAGGTTTTTAACTATCGATTATCTCGAGCAAGGCACATTGTCGAAAACGTTTTCGGGATACTTGCCTGACGGTTTCGTATTTTTCAAAAACCAATTAATTTAGAATCATTCAATGTGGAGAAGATCATAATGGCTACTTGTGTTTTATATAATTTTCTGATTGAACATCAATCTCGTAAATACGCCCCTGCAAACTGTTTGTATCAAAAAAATCGTAATGACGGGTCTATTATTTCTATTGGTTGCGATAGTTATCAATCAAACATGATTCCACTTCAATGTCGTCGAGGAAAAATTTCTATTGATGCAAAACAAATTAGAAATAATTTTATGAACTATTTCATGAATGATGGCATAATCCGATTCAACTTTTCTATGTTCTTTCCGAAAAGCGGATCTTAAGCTATTCATTTTTGCTGTAACACATTTTTTTTCAGCACCAGGTTCTGTTTCTTTTAACTTAATCACTAACTTGTTGTAGGCAGCATCTTTTTTGGCACGGTCATGAAAATCACTACATTTGACTTGCCACAATCAAGGTGCGGATCTATATATGTATTCCAATAAAATCCTCAATAACTTGGTTATGTTTACGTGACATGATGTTCATTTTTATTTACTTCAAAATAAAATGGAAATTTTATAAATAGTCGAACTAGTTTTGTATAATTCAATGTTTTAATTATTATATGAAACGTCCTCTCATCTAAAATTTCGACACAAAACTGAGAACTGTGCAGTTAAACCCCCACACACGTTCAGTTCAGTTAATCGTTTCAGTTAAAAATATAAAAATTTTAAAGTTCTCAGTTAAACTGAACAGTTAAGTTTAACTGAACTGAAATACCCACACACGTACAGTTTAAACTGACAGTTTTAACTGTCAGTTAAAACTGTACGTGTGTGGCCTGCCTTAGTTAATTTATACGACCGATAAAAATATTTTATTTTATAATCAAATCCTTTAAATAATCCTAAACTAATTTCCGTCGACATTTTGACGTCTCAATTTAATTATAATGAAAATGGCAAAAGACTACTAGATAAAATTTCAAAAATGAAATTTATACTTGGTAGTAGTGAATAATGAACGAAGAGACTACTAGATAAACTAGCAGTGAATAATGAATATCATTATAATGGGGCATGCTTATAGTTAAAATGTTTGCCGCTCTTTTTTAAGGCAGCACCATTATGTCAAGGATAGAATGACAATTGTCATTTAAGTTTTGTATATAAATGTATGACGAAATAAATAACATGAAACTATTTTCATATTTTAAAATACATTTAAGTGATTTCAATTTCACTAATAACAGAAATTGTAAACATGGAATCCTTAGCGCGTTTAGTTGTTTTAAATAGATAAACAAATGTTTCTTTTTAATAAAATCGATTTAAATTTGTGATTTGTATTAACCTTAAAAATGTTGTAAGCTAAGCCACCGAAATAAATATTTAAAAATATTGATACAATCTGGTTTTATATAAGTTGACACTACTTTTACGTTACTAGATAAACTAGCAATGAATAATGAATATCATTATAATTGAAGAAACAAACGTATAATGAGTATATTATACGTTAGTCGTGGACAAAATAATGTTGCACATTTTTGGTAATCATTTTATATATCAGCATTAACAATTTACATTTAGTAATCTTTCCAGACGAAAATAACTATTTAAATAATAATTTAGGGTGATAGATTTTTGTAACATGAAATACATAATTCAAGGCTCTTTTCTGCAAAATTTCTAGTGCGTTTAATTTGTACGTATATATCATAGTTGTCCTAAATAGAATTTAAATAAATAAGTAGTGATTGAATATTTCAATTATACAACAAAAGTAGTGACGGTTTTCCGAGATAGAATTTTATTCTTTTTGTACGCTTTATAAGTACATATTGTTATGAACTGGGCTTCATACTACAATAACTAAGGACGAAATGAGTTTATTTGATCGATAGTACGATAACAAATAAACAAGGAAGGGCAATAACCGTTAGGCCATAACTGTTAACTCATTAATTTAACTACTTCCTAATCTGAAAGTATTTTTTTAAAACACATAATAATCATTCAACGGACCTATTCAACGTAGTTGGGTTTCTTTGAGAACTTCTTTTGTCGTTGACATTGGCAAAATAGCTGATGAGAATGAGAGACTCCACACTTTGTCTATACGAAGTATAGAATGGGAAATGCTATGAATAAAATAGTTTTTTTAGTGAATTATAAGGTGACATTTTACACCATTTGGTTAACATTGTACATTACGATGTATATTTTGAAAACCCCGGAAAATAGAAAATTTTTAAAATTTATTCAAGGTATTTCAAATTTATGCACTCTTAGCTTCAATAAGAACCATAAAAATATTTTTTCCTGCTTTCAGTTTACAAAAAGTTCTGATATAAAACATAAAGAAAAATGCTCCGAAGTAAAGAAAATATCGGCTGAAGTTCCTCAAAAAAGTGTTCTGGTGCCGATAAACTATATACACGAGACATACCAAGCACAAAAGAAACAAGTCTGGCGTCCTTTGAGTGGTTGACGAAATTAAATCTATACATATAAACTTCATCAACAAAAATGTTAACTGGTTACTTGTTCGACTGAATTCGCAACCAATTCTACATGCCAACATGGCACAATACTACGAAGTGACAATTGACGCTAAACAATATATTTAATTAAATTTAAATTATTGAACTATCTCTTCCCACTCGACCTTTATTCAGGCTGCCAATATGAATAGACTAAACATGTTTTACATAACTACAGAAAATGCGTTTTGAGAAAATCGATATCAAAGTTTCGAAGCCAGTGCATTTTTCAGTTAAAATGAAATAATTATTTGCATACCAAGTGGCGGTAAGTATATTTTGCTTTTTAAGATGGAAGTTTGTAGTCAGAAGTGATAGGTGAAGCCGAGGGCTACAATTCAAGAGATGCGCATAATGTTTTTTTTTTTACTACAAACAGAATAATATTGGTGCTAGATTCGTAGCAAATTACAGTAGTAAACAAAATTATGAAATTGTGTCTCACTATCGACCATTTTTCAATAAAGACAATTGGGTGTTGGGTGCGTCTCATTGTGGTAGGGGTTGACCGTCTATAGCCATGTATCTCGTGGTCTATATTCCAATGCTGCAACTATGTAGAAACCACCAAATATGTCTAGTATACCTCCACGTGGTAACACCTGAGCAACGATGTGATGCATCGGCTTAATACTAGAGGCGAGTGCAGTACACTATAAATGAGCAATGAGCGGAACAAATATGGAAACTAATACCCCGGGTGGTACACCTGTTGCTCAGGTAAATTCACCCTCTTCGGAGGTCGGTCTTATGGAATCTGGAGGAGACCAGCCATCGCTATACTACAATTATGTTAACCAATTCCAAGACATGTTGGTGAATAAACCAACTCAATTGAGTGAAACAGAAAAGAATAATTCACATCCCTTCTAGAGGAGTAAGAAAGTATATTATTCTCCGAAAAGAAGCAGTAGTCCTTCCATTTGGGCTAGCAGCCACAACACTCGTTCTCCAAAAGAAGAAAAGCTTCACAATGAATTGTGTAAAACTAATAATGCATAATTTGAAGCCAACAATATAAACAAGCAACTGATTGTTACAATTGCATGGATACAGGAGCGTATGAAGACGCTTGAAAACGAAGTTAAAGCTCTTAAGCCAAAGGAGGACATCGGTTCTACTCCTAACCAGAATATAACTCCACAAGAGTACCATACGGATGAAGAAGAACTAGCTCGAGAAACTGAGTGAATAAGAGTTAAAGGTGGGAGAAAAAAAAGGAAACGGAATAATACGCCCTCCCCACCTCAATTAAAGGATGATTTTCCAAATATTATCCAGAAACAATCAAAAAAAAATACCTCCACCACCACCAATAGTACTCTAAGAGAAAATAAAAACAATAACTACCACTGATAAGGGTAATGCAAAGGTAATGAATGGAAACACCATCAAAATTGTTGAATCACGGATCAACAGGTTTTAAAATTATGTTATCTCAAAATGCTCAATATGCATTTTGTATTAAACTTATCTTTTTATATTTAAAATTATATTAATGTGTACATGTTTCATGTTACCTCAAAATGCTCAATATGCATTTTGTATATAAATTATATTTTTTTTTTGCACTTTTTGATAATGTGAGAAAATTAGTATATGTTATGTATATATTCTGTACATACATAACATATAGAATGTAGAATGTAGTGTAGAATGTATCACATTTTGTATAAATAGCACGGAATATGGTAAAATAAAGCAGAATTAAAACGAACGTTAAACTAGTTTAATTAAAAGTTCTCTCGAGTATTCGCTTGGCCCTTTCCTGGTAACCAGGCTAATACTCCCACAAATTCAAAGCAGAGGCTTGAGTTTTTCATGGTCCTTCGAGCCGGATGCGCTACAAAGAGCGTATTCCGCAATCAGCAAGTCCGAAGCCAGTCAACAACAATCGGATATTCAGTGCCATCTTTACCACAAGAGGAGCCAAATTCCGAGGCTAGTAAAACAACAAGTCGGACAAGCAGGTATTGACGTCGTTCCAGACGAACCATCTGTAAATCAACAAGCGCTACACAGAGCGCATTTCCCGAGCCGATAACAACAATCGGGAAAGACTGCGGCTGACGTCGTTCCAGACGTAACGGCAGCAAAAATTTGATACGCCACAACCAGCGTAAATTAATTAACAACATGGAGAGCAAACTACGGCTGCAGGCAGAAATTGCCGAAGAAATAACAACGTTGCAGAGAAATTATGGCAAAGATAGTTTATCCTGCGAAACTAAGTCGTACTTGGAATCGCGGATAGCAAAGGTAAAGGCTTTATACGTGAAGTATTTAGCAGGCGACGAAGAAATTCGTGCTGCAGAGCCACCGCTAGATTCAAGTCATCCATACCTCAAAAAGAGGAAAGAAGTTTCGGAGAATTACGAGATTCTGATAGCTGACATGCGCCAACGGTTAAACGCCGGACCTCCATTAACACCAACAATACCGACGGCGGATATTTCACAACTTCAGCAATTCGATATCAGCGGATATGACGAGTTTGTGGTTACGCCACCCGATATCCCGGGTTTCGGTGCAAAAACCCATGCTCCGTCAAACAACAACGAGGGGGCAGAGCCGAAGCAAAGTGAAAGCGATGAACCCCAACAACATTCATCGCTACATGGCAACGAGCGAGACACATCTGATGGCATCAGGCAGTTGCTAAAAAAACAGGACGTGCTAATGCGTCAATTGTACAAAAAAATCGGGTCAATTGATTACGCCTTAGAAATGGGAGAAGTTACAAAGGAATATGTGCAACTAAAGGTTCATCAGTTGCAAAAGGGAGTAGACCAAATTGATGAGCTGCATACTACTATCATGGTGGAGTCAGAGGAAGAACATCGGACAGATAATTATTTCATAAACAACTACCATGACACCTTGCAGGATAAAGTGGAAACAACAATTATTCGACTGCAGCAAGCTCAGATTGAGGCAAAAGAAGTTTCAACAGGTTGTACCAAGCTCCCAAAAAAGGAAATTCCCACTTTTTCCGGAGATTATGAGCAGTGGAGTTCATTCAACGACATTTTTACCGAAGTTATTCATAGGAATAAGAAAATTTCCGATACGGTGAAAATGACGTACCTAAAATCTCACGTTCAGAAGAGTGCGGCCCAGCTGATCCGTCACCTATCAACAACGGGTGAGAATTACAGAGCGGCCTGGGACTTGCTTCAGGCAAGATTTGAAAATCCAAGATTATTGGCGAGCAAGTATTTCAACACATTGTTGTCATTACCAACCATACAAGTAGCCACTGCCGGGCCAATTCGTAACCATCACGATACTGCAAAGGAGATGTTGCACAATATAGAACGACTACAAATGTCCATCCCATTTGAGTCATTTGTGGCATTTATATTGCTAAAGAAGTTAGATCCCGATACCGCTAGGCTGTATGAAACAACATTAGCCAAACCTCGACAAGTTCCAAACATAAAAGAATACTTCAATTTTATGGAGAGAAGATTCCAGTCTTTGGAAACCATGGGGAGCGCCAAACCAACAACGGTAAGAGCACCTCCACTGACCATGCCACCATTATATAGAGTGGTTGCAGCGACGTCCATCAACAAATGTCTGGTCAAACCTTGCAGAGAAAATCACAGGCTGGATCAATGCAGCCAATTCAGGGAAATGTCGACACTGGATAGAGCAAGGTTGATAAATGAGTCCGGCCGCTGTGTTCGTTGCCTCTCCCAAGCTCATAAGAGAGGTGATTGTAGAGCGGTAGTATGTATTGTCTGCAAGGGGCAACATCACACCCTTCTGCATTGCAACAACGCCGCTACAACGAGCATGAGCACAGCTAAGACTTTCCTGGTCAACCAACAAGGACCTGTGCTATTACCAACTGCACTAATTAAAGCAACAACTAGCAATGGGCAGATCATCTTGTTAAGGGCCTTGATAGATTCTGGATCTCAAGCCACTTTAATATCATCAAAGGCTGCCAACCTATTGAATATTAGAAGACAAAAAACCCACGTCAACATTTCGGGTATAGGCGGAAATAATGCTGGAATATGTCGGCAGACTATCAACGTCGAGATAGCACCAAGATTCTTTGGAGGTTTTCGTTTGAATATCGATGCCTTAATATTTGATAAACTGGCGCAACAGCTTCCTGAGACCAACATCAATGTCGACAAATGGAAGCATCTCCACAACATACAGTTAGCGGATCCACAATACAATATGTCACAACCCATTGACCTGGTAATTGGTGCGGACTATTACCCATTATTAGTAACCAACGATATCCTGAAGGGAGAACGCCATGAACCCATGGCTCAAAGTACGGAATTTGGGTGGACCATTATTGGTAACTTAGGAGCCCTTGCAGACCAAACAATAACAAGCATGGTGACTACCAAGACGATTGAGGAACAACTAAAATTATTCATCGAAAACGACAATATTCCAGAGGAAAGGAGCCGCACTGAGGAAGAAATCAAGATTGAGTCACATTTTGAGTCAACTGTAGAGCACTGCCCCGATGGAAGATACATGGTGAGGATTCCATTTAAGACAAATAATATCAACTTGGGGGAGTCAAGACGAACAGCGGTAGCCAGATTATTACAGCTCGAAAGAAAGTTCGACAAGGATGCATCTTTCAAGCAGAATTATCATCAGTTCATGCAAGAATACATTGACCTAAAACATATGAAGATAATCAACACAGAGTCTGAACGCTTGAAAGCGAGTGAAAGCTATTATATACCACATCATGGCATTATAAAGCAAGATAGTACAACTACCAAACTCCGGGTCGTTTTCGACGCTTCTGCAAAAACAACTACGGGAGTGTCACTAAATGATTTAATGATGACTGGCCCAAAATTGCAAGAGGACTTAGTTGACATTCTCCTCCGGTGGCGTAGACACAAATTCGTCATAACCGCTGATATCGAAAAAATGTACAGACAAATTTGGATTCATAAACGGGATCGAGATTTTCAGCGCATATTATGGCGAAATGATCCAACAAAACCTATGGCCACCTACAGACTAAACACTGTTACATATGGCACCACCGCTGCCAGCTTCTTAGCCGTAAGAGCGTTATTAAAACTAGCAGAAGATAATAGCAGTATCTATCCAACCGCTGCTAAAATTCTATCATCAGATTTGTACGTAGATGATCTTTTAACTGGAGGTGACAGCAAGGCGGAAATAATCTTGGCCGTGAATCAGCTAACACGGAGCTAGGCGGAATGACTCTAAGGAAATGGGCTTCGAATTCTGCGGACGTTCTGGATCATATTCCCAGTGAATTGCATCGTACAGGCAACCTATCAATCAAGCTAAATGATTCCGTCAAAACCTTAGGGATAATATATCATCCCCTTGTGGACGTTTTTAAGTTCAATGTATCCGAATTGCATCTATCCGATTGCAATCCAACAAAGCGTTCATTGTTATCAGATTCCTCAAAATTATTCGACCCCATAGGATGGCTATCACCAATAACCATCACGGCCAAACTGATGATGCAAGAAGCTTGGAGAATTGGAATAGATTGGGATGAAACATTACCAGCAACATTAAACACTAGCTGGGTTAAGTACAAAGAGGAGATGTCAATAATGACGGATATTGCAATTCCTCGATGGATTGGTATAACGAGGGAGTCATCAATTGAGCTTCATGGATTTGCAGATGCATCAGAGATGGCATACGCTGCCGTGGTATATTGCCGAAACATCGACAGTATGAGCAACAATACCACAAACTTATTAATGTCAAAAACACGAGTGGCCCCTATCAAAACAAAGCTGCCAATTCCACGTCTTGAGTTAAACGCAGCATTGCTATTGGCAAAACTGATGAATCATGTTCAGAGTGCTATGGGACTCAATAACGTCAAAACGTATGCCTGGTCCGATTCAACAATTACATTGTGTTGGATAAAGGGGGAACCAAACCGGTTCCAAACATTTGTGGCAAATAGAATATAGGCTATAAATAGTATGTTACCAACAACAACATGGAATCATGTGAAGTCAAGTGACAACCCGGCGGACATAGCATCACGTGGAACAACTCCACTGGCGCTGGCAAACAACCATTTCTGGTGGAAGGGACCTGACTTTCTTCAAAACGAGGTAATATCAGATACACCTACACCAGAAAACCTGGTGGTATTAGAACCAAATGACTTAGAGGAAAAGGTCGTGCAAGCATTCATCGCAGTAAAAGAAGCCAACCCGTTTGCAGCACTATTCAAGCGCCATTCCAACATCAACAAATTGAAACGGATCATCGCGTACTGTAAACGTTTCATTAATCGTAATAAACTTGCAAACCAATGGAATGAAGTGCCATCAAATCAAGAACTCCAGGACGCGGAAACTACAATCCTCAGAATCATGCAAGAACAAGATTTTCATGATGAAGTTCTCTGCCTCAAGTTTGCAAGAAAAATTAACAACAAAAGCAGGCTTGCGTCATTGAACCCAATGGCAGGCGATGACGGCCTGTTACGTGTAAATGGGCGTTTACGAAACGCAGATCTTCCAGCCACCAGCCGATATCCGATCATTTTGGACAGCCATAATATTATCACACTACGAATCATTGAAGAAACCCACCGTAACACGATGCACGGTGGTACTCAGTTGACTTTAGCACACTTAAGAAACAAATACTGGGTTATAGATGGTAAGCGTGCTGTCCGCAATGTAGTGCGAAAATGTCTAAAATGTTTCCGCTACAAACAACACATATCGGATCAACTAATGGGCATCTTACCAGCAGCTAGGGTTCAGCCAGGAAGAGCATTCGCAAAAACAGGAATCGACTATGCTGGTCCCATCCAATTAAGGACAACTAGAGGAAGAGGTTACAAGTCATATAAAGGATACATAGCTCTATTCATATGCATGGTAACAAAAGCTATTCATATCGAGATAGTTAGCTGCTTAACAACAGCAGCATTCATTGTCGCCTACAAACGATTCGTGTCCAGACGAGGCTTATGCACGGATATTTACTCCGACAACGGAACTTATTTCGTTGGAGCTGATGCTGTATTAAAGAAGAATCATCACACCGCCATAAAATCACTACCAACCGACATCGCCGCTATGATAGCTGTTGATGGTACTAACTGGCATTTCATACCACCTCATGCTCCTCACTTCGGAGGCATTTGGGAAGCAGGAATAAAATCAGTAAAATTCCATCTCAAGAGGGTTGTAGGAGAATCCACATTAACATTTGAAGAACTGTACACGGTAACCAGCCAAATCGAGGCATGTCTCAACTCCAGGCCATTAATAGCACTTTCAAATGATCCTTCTGATCTAACAGCACTAACACCAGGGCATTTTCTTATCGGTGATTCACTCAAGGCACCACCATCTGCGAGCATCGAAGCCATTGGGTTAAATTCAAGATGGCTCATGATTGAACAAATGGTACAACAATATTGGAAACGCTGGTCATCCGAGTACATTCACCAACTACAACAGCGGTATAAATGGAAAAATGTCCAACCCAATCTAAAAGTACACGATCTAGTACTATTAAAAGATGATCAGCTACCTGCCACTCGATGGAAATTGGGACGTGTTCTTGAGGTTCATGCTGGCAGGGATGACCTAGTTAGAGTCGCAACAATTAAATGCCAGGATGCGACATACAAAAGACCAATTGTCAAATTATGCAAACTTCCGATTGAGAAAGAACTTAGTCATGCAGCACCTTCACCATATATTGACAACGGCTCCTCTAGCAGTAACAGCGCAGGTCCTAGACAAGAAAAAGTCAGCAACGCATTACCTAGCAGTAACAACGCTGCTCCCAGGCAACAACCTCAGCGACGAGCAAAGCTAGGTAGAGCAAACCAAGTAGCTCTTGCAATTTTTTATTTTTGCTGCCTTCTGGGGTTAGCACAAGCAGACATCCGGATTACTCCATTCAACAAGTCCACCGGAATACATTTCGAGGAATTAGGCAAGCTCGAAATTGTGGCAATGAGATGGACATTAGTAGTTCATTACAACCTGAGCAGCTACTGGGATGAAATTGAGAATTTTAAGCAAGCTCACACCGAGTTAACAACGGTGTGCGCGGAGCTTAATCTAAGTTGTAACATCATGCTCCAACAACTCCTATGGCAATACAATAATTTGATCGCAGATAATGTGCTATTGTTTGAAAGCAATCAGGATCGGAGACGGGTAAAATGCGGTTTCGGAGATACCGTCGGCCTGGTACTAGGGGACATGTTCGGAGTTCTTAGTCAGCGTGAGGCTGAAATATACGAGGCTCAGTTTGAGGCAATTGGCAACAACGAGAATCATCTATTGGGTCTGATAAAAAATCAAACAAGCGTAATAGATAACACCGTAAAGTTAGTGAGACATAACTCCAACCTTACCATCACAGCGATAAACAACTTAATCAAGGAACAACATCGTCTGCGACAGGATATGATGCTGCTACAGGAATATAGAACATATGAAGATAGAGTGCGCTCAGTGTTTATAAACTTGCTTGAAATGACTTTAGTGCTTAAGAGCCTTGAGGATACACAGCAAGGCTTACTTGACGTGGTTCATCATGTTCATCAAGACATTCTGCACCCGTCCATACTTACACCAACTCAGCTAGAAGAAGAGCTGCAAGTGATCCGACAACACGTGCCAACAACCGTTACCCTTCCGGGCCACAATATTCATGACCTCCGTTATGTGTACCAAAGTATGACCGTACGCAGCCGAGTAACCCAGAAGTATGTAATAATTGAAATCATAATACCACTTTCGTTTGCATGGGATTATACGCTTATAGCTATAATTCCTGTACCATATATTGCTCATGGAAACACGCAGTCACACATTGTCCCTTCAACTGACTATTTGGCCATGGACAATCGGCGCGAACATTTCGCGTTGATGACAAAAGAAGATGTAAACCGATGCCATATGTTCCAACATAAGCAATTTTTGTGTGAAGTGTCACCTATTATTTCCCTGAATGACCCTAATCAATGTGAGATAGCCATTTTGCAACGGAAGGACGGGTTAGACACAACATGCAACATTAGAACAATAAACGCTACCAACCATTGGATTAAACTTCATGTCCCAAATCAGTGGATATATGTGGTACCAAACGAAACTACTGTTGATGTCATATGTGATTCCAGAATACAGCCTTACATCTTTCGTGGTTCCGGTATAGTAGAAATCGAAGCCGGCTGTGTGTTACGAGACGCCAATATTCAAATTATTGCCATAGGGACCGCTCAGCATAGCATCAAAAAAATGTTATATGAAACAGCACGTTTAATGCATGGTGCCCATAATTTGCACGATTTGGTTACATCGATAAAGAAGAACATGGCTTACAACGATTTAAACTTGTTGACTACACCAGAAACAACTGAGCTGGAGAACCAGTTGAATGAGTTGAGGGAGAAGGAAGTACTACCTATCCATCAGAACATTCATCACTTTCACCATTATACGATGATTCACGTGATATTTTGGAGTTGCTTAGCTATAGGAATCAGCTGGATTACATGCAAAATAAGGGGAAGACGGATACCCAACAGACCTCCTTCTCCACTTCCAGGCTCGGCTGACAGCATTGTATAAACATTGTGAGAGGCGGGAGTATGTTGAATCACGGATCAACAGGTTTTAAAATTATGTTATCTCAAAATGCTCAATATGCATTTTGTATTAAACTTATCTTTTTATATTTAAAATTATATTAATGTGTACATGTTTCATGTTACCTCAAAATGCTCAATATGCATTTTGTATATAAATTATATTTTTTTTTTTTTGCACTTTTTGATAATGTGAGAAAATTAGTATATGTTATGTATATATTTTGTACATACATAACATATAGAATGTAGAATGAAGTGTAGAATGTATCACATTTTGTATAAATAGCACGGAATATGGTAAAATAAAGCAGAATTAAAACGAACGTTAAACTAGTTTAATTAAAAGTTCTCTCGAGTATTCGCTTGGCCCTTTCCTGGTAACCAGGCTAATACTCCCACAAATTCAAAGCAGAGGCTTTAGTTTTTCATGATTTTTACATCTCTTACAAACTTGAAAGATGGTGAAACTTACAATGATGATTTTTACATCTCTTACAAACTTGAAAGATGATGAAACTTACAAAAAATTGACAAAAAATGTTTAACGAAGAAAAACGTGCTTGGCATACGTTTGAAGACAAACAAACCAGGCCAATTAGGGTTATGGCTATAAACCTACAATCTTCGTGTAAACCGGAAAAAATAATTGATGACCTGAAAGCAAAATGATTTCAGGCAACTGAAGCATCAATAAACGATTACGTTTAGAATTTGATTCTTATACACAACTATAAATTAAAAGATAAACTCAACAATGTACTAGGGCTTATTTTGATTTTGCATAGTCCTTTTTATGAAAATTAATATTTTGATTCAACATACAATTCATTTAGCAATACAACGTATTGACAAACAATAATCTCTATTATCTAAATTTTGTATTAGCGTTACATGCAAACAACTCGTGTAGAAATCATACTCTGTCATTTTTTTTTTAAATAAAAACCATTTAAACAGCAATTACACACTATTGTGTTGAAATATATGTACATACATAGTTATTCATATGTTACATAGAAAGCAAACTTAATCGTATGTGCTGTCATCAACACCTTACACATAAGTATTAACACTTATGTGTTGAATACGGAAATAGTTAAACTTGTGGCAAGACAAAACAATGTAATTCCACATAAAGATAAGAAATTATGTTTATTTAAAATTTGTTTGTTTATTTGATTTTTATTCTGCTGTAACACTAAATACTCAATACAATAAATATTATATGACCATATTGTTTTTAGAATTTTACAAATATGATTTTCAATTTTTAATATTTCATTTAGTTGATTCGCTTGTAAAGTTTATTTTGTTTTATATTACGTTATTTATACAACGAACTAAGGACCGTTGCAGTTCCAGATAATATTTTTAGGAACTATTCCCATTTTGAACACTTTTTATAAACATTTTTGTTGGTCATTTACAATACCGTATCAATACAACAATATCTTATACAAATGACGAGATTCTTTAGTTTTCGGATCTCTACATTCATGGAGTTTCTTTCGCTGAAATTAAATAATTTCACAAATAGTATTTGTAGTGTTTTTTTATTCGCTCCGGATAGCTGCTATCGAGAGCCGTCATTTTTATACGCCTAAATTTAAATTTGACGCGCTATTTATTGATAAACTAAACTTATTTAACATCAAACTATCATTTTTAATTCAATTGTTTAGCGAAAACTTGATATAAAAAATATTTGGCTCTACCTATTTATACGGAGCGCTATCCGGAGCCACTTTTCATATGACGGCTCTCGATAGCAGCTATCCGGAGCGAATAAAAAAACACTACTATTATTTACCTGCAAAATACAGGGTACTCCGATAGTTCAATTATAAAATCTCGAGATTTAACATAAGCTGTATATCTGCTTTTCTACTAATCTGCTATAAAATGCATAGAAGTCCGCCTACTAGAATGTTTTAGCCCTAACCTTAATCCAACGTAACGTTGCCTATGATTTCCTTTTGGATAAACATCATCCAAATTCTTGATATTCTCAATCTATACGAAAATATATTGTAAAATCATTCAAAAATAACCATCTAAATTAAATTCTACACGCTTAATTTAATAACAATAACATTTTGAAAAATCTTTTAAAAATTTACCTTGACATACATTTTCCATTCTGATCTTGAATTATACTTGAATTGGGACAGTCATCAATATTAATTTTTATCTCATTACGAAAACAAAATTATTGTCGTTCTTCTTATGAACAATTTGACGAATCTCATGAGAATTCATCAAAAATATTTGTCTGTTTAATTTTAATTACATTTACTAAATAAATTATAATAATTAGTATACAACAACATTTTGAATAAATTGGCAATTTAGACTTGAGTTACTCGGGAAATCCCAAATTCGAAAATTTGAACAAAGTTAGTATAGCAAATATCTTACATAGTGAGGTACTGACTGCCATTGCTTTGGTTGAAATTCTTTGAAAACTGAAAGTTCATTTTTGTCGACTTAATAAATTAATTATGATCTAATTTTGATCATTTCATCAGCTATCTCCATTTAAAATAAAACATAACAACTACAAAAATTCTAATAACATTTTTAGAGCAGCATGATACCTAAAAGTGATCAATAAATTCGATTTTAAACAAACATAATTGAATACAACAACAACAAAAACTAAACAGTCATCGTAATATACATAAAACCCGGTAAGAAGAATATAAAACAAATTAAGATTCTCCACAGGAGGGTTTGTTTAGCTGTTAAGAAATAACAGAAATTTTAATCGTAAACCCAACTGCTACCAAATACATCTTGTTGATTGAGGTATTAGGTGATTGATTTTTTGGTGGCCAAAATGTTTCTATTCTAAACTATTTTCAGATTCGACCAACCTATAATTATTTTTGTTTTGTTTGCATTGCAAATGAGGAAAATCAATTATTTGCTTTCATCAGCGTCTTAGGTGTTCTTATGTGTAAAAATGCCTTAACACATGGGTGTGAAGTTTATAACAAAAAAATAACACGTATACGTATACAATTCCAATTGGAGTTTTTTTTTTTGTGAGTGTGAGTGATTTACACTGTAAAAAATACAGTTTTATGAGATAGACATATACAAGTGGAAGAGATGTGTTTCTTTCTAATATTATGTTATATGTAATGTTTTAAAAAAAACATATGAGTGAAAAATTACATTGAGTTAAATACAAGTTATTTTAAATTCTAAAAATGAAATATTTTACATTAAGTTGGACAGCTCCTACTACAACATAAGAGAAAAAGAGAATTTATTTTGTATATTCTTCTAATATAAGGCCAAATTTTATTGTTAGATATGGATATTGTTTTAACAAATAAACAACACAGCAACTACCGCAAGATTAGATTAATGATAATTAATAGCTTTAGGTGTGGAGTATAGGGAGTAGGGATTGTCGCATGATGCCACTAGTGGAGAATAATAGCCTTAAGTATTGTGAATCGAATGATGTATACCACATTTCTTAATGGTGGGGAGGAATATCAAATTTTAAATATATAGTTACGTCATATCGCTTTTGCTCGTTTGAGTAATTTATTGTTCAAACCAATGATACTAATATCACAGGGATTGTCGCAAAATGCCATTATTGGGGAATAATAGCATGAAGTGTTATGAATCGAATGATGTATACCACATTTCTCAACGGTGGGGCGGAATACCAAATTTTAATTTTCTTTGTGGTTACGTCATATCACTTTTGCTAGATTGATTAATTTATTGTTCAAACCAATAATACTAATATCACAGGGATTGTCGCAAGATGCCATTAGTGGGGAATAATAGCTTGAAATGTTGTGAATCGAATGGTGTGTACCACATTTCTCAACGGTGGGGCGAAATACCAAATTTTAATTTTTTTTGGTTACGTCATAGCGCATTTGCTCGTTTGAGTAATTTATTGTTCAAACCAATAATACTAATATCACAGGGATTGTCGCAAGATGCCATTAACAGGGAATAATAGTCTTAAATGTCTTTAATCGAATGGTGTATATCACATTTCTCAACGGTGGGGCGGAATACCAAATTTTAATTTTTTTTGTGGTTACGTCATATCACTTTTACTAGATTGATTAATTTATTGTTCAAACCAATAATACTAATATCACAGGGATTGTCGCAAGATGCCATTAGTGGGGAATAATAGCCTGAAGTGTCATGAATCGAACAATGTATACCACATTTCTCAACGGTGGGGAGCAATACCAAATTTTAATTTTATTTAGTTACGTCATATGGCTTTTGCTCGTTTGAGTAATTTATTGTTCAAACCAATAATACTAATATCACAGGGATTGTCGCAAGATGCCATTAGTGGGGAATAATAGCTTGAAATGTTGTGAATCGAATGGTGTGTACCACATTTCTCAACGGTGGGGCGAAATATCAAATTTTAATTTTTTTTGGTTACGTCATAGCGCATTTGCTCGTTTGAGTAATTTATTGTTCAAACCAATAATACTAATATCATAGGGATTGTCGCAAGATGCCATTAACAGGGAATAATAGTCTTAAATGTCTTTAATCGAATGGTGTATACCACATTTCTCAACGGTGGGGCGGAATACCAAATTTTAATTTTTTTTGTGGTTACGTCATATCACTTTTGCTAGATTGATTAATTAATAGTTCAAACCAATAATACTAATATCACAGGGATTGTCGCAAGATGCCATTAGTGGGGAATAATAGCTTGAAATGTTGTGAATCGAATGGTGTGTACCACATTTCTCAACGGTGGGGCGAAATACCAAATTTTAATTTTTTTTGGTTACGTCATAGCGCATTTGCTCGTTTGAGTAATTTATTGTTCAAACCAATAATACTAATATCACAGGGATTGTCGCAAGATGCCATTAACAGGGAATAATAGTCTTAAATGTCTTTAATCGAATGGTGTATATCACATTTCTCAACGGTGGGGCGGAATACCAAATTTTAATTTTTTTTGTGGTTACGTCATATCACTTTTACTAGATTGATTAATTTATTGTTCAAACCAATAATACTAATATCACAGGGATTGTCGCAAGATGCCATTAGTGGGGAATAATAGCCTGAAGTGTCATGAATCGAACAATGTATACCACATTTCTCAACGGTGGGGAGCAATACCAAATTTTAATTTTATTTAGTTACGTCATATGGCTTTTGCTCGTTTGAGTAATTTATTGTTCAAACCAATAATACTAATATCACAGGGATTGTCGCAAGATGCCATTAGTGGGGAATAATAGCTTGAAATGTTGTGAATCGAATGGTGTGTACCACATTTCTCAACGGTGGGGCGAAATATCAAATTTTAATTTTTTTTGGTTACGTCATAGCGCATTTGCTCGTTTGAGTAATTTATTGTTCAAACCAATAATACTAATATCATAGGGATTGTCGCAAGATGCCATTAACAGGGAATAATAGTCTTAAATGTCTTTAATCGAATGGTGTATACCACATTTCTCAACGGTGGGGCGGAATACCAAATTTTAATTTTTTTTGTGGTTACGTCATATCGCTTTTGCTAGATTGATTAATTAATAGTTCAAACCAATAATACTAATATCACAGGGATTGTCGCAAGATGCCATTAGTGGGGAATAATAGCTTGAAATGTTGTGAATCGAATGGTGTGTACCACATTTCTCAACGGTGGGGCGGAATATCAAATTTTAATTTTTTTTGGTTACGTCATAGCGCATTTGCTCGTTTGAGTAATTTATTGTTCAAACCAATAATACTAATATCACAGGGATTGTCGCAAGATGCCATTAACAGGGAATAATAGTCTTAAATGTCTTTAATCGAATGGTATATATCACATTTCTCAACGGTGGGGCGGAATACCAAATTTTAATTTTTTTTGTGGTTACGTCATATCACTTTTGCTAGATTGATTAATTAATAGTTCAAACCAATAATACTAATATCACAGGGATTGTCGCAAGATGCCATTAGTGGGGAATAATAGCTTGAAATGTTGTGAATCGAATGGTGTGTACCACATTTCTCAACGGTGGGGCGGAATACCAAATTTTAATTTTTTTTGGTTACGTCATAGCGCATTTGCTCGTTTGAGTAATTTATTGTTCAAACCAATAATACTAATATCACAGGGATTGTCGCAAGATGCCATTAACAGGGAATAATAGTCTTAAATGTCTTTAATCGAATGGTGTATATCACATTTCTCAACGGTGGGGCGGAATACCAAATTTTAATTTTTTTTGAGGTTACGTCATATCACTTTTGCTAGATTGATTAATTAATAGTTCAAACCAATAATACTAATATCACAGGGATTGTCGCAAGATGCCATTAGTGGGGAATAATAGCTTGAAATGTTGTGAATCGAATGGTGTGTACCACATTTCTCAACGGTGGGGCGGAATATCAAATTTTAATTTTTTTTGGTTACGTCATAGCGCATTTGCTCGTTTGAGTAATTTATTGTTCAAACCAATAATACTAATATCACAGGGATTGTCGCAAGATGCCATTAACAGGGAATAATAGTCTTAAATGTCTTTAATCGAATGGTGTATATCACATTTCTCAACGGTGGGGCGGAATACCAAATTTTAATTTTTTTGTGGTTACGTCATATCACTTTTGCTAGACTGATTAATTTATTGTTCAAACCAATAATACTAATATCACAGGGATTGTCGCAAGATGCCATTAGTGGGGAATAATAGCCTGAAGTGTCATGAATCGAACGATGTATACCACATTTCTCAACGGTGGGGAGCAATACCAAATTTTAATTTTATTTAGTTACGCCCCACCGTTGAGAAATGTGGTACACACCATTCGATTCACAACATTTCAAGCTATTATTCCCCACTAATGGCATCTTGCGACAATCCCTGTGATATTGGTATTATTGGTTTGAACAATAAATTACTCAATCGAGCAAAAGCGATATGACGTAACCAAAAAAAATTAAAATTTGGTATTCCGACCCACCGTTGAGAAATGTAGTAAACATCATTCGATTCATGACATTTCAGGCTATTATTCCCCACTAATGGCATCTTGCGACAATCCCTGTGATATTAGTATTATTGGTTTGAACAATAAATTACTCAAACGAGCAATAGCGATATGACGTAACCAAAAAAAATTAAAATTTGATATTCCGACCCACCGTTGAGAAATGTGGTATACATCGTTCGATTCATGACATTTCAAGCTATTATTCCCCATTAATGGCATCTTGCGACAATCCCTGTGATATTCGTATTATTGGTTTGAACAATAAATTAATCAATCTAGCAAAAGTGATATGACGTAACCACAAAATAAATTAAAATTTGATATTCCGACCCACCGTTGAGAAATGTGGTATACATCATTCGATTCATAACACTTCAGGCTATTATTCCCCACTAATGGCATCTTGCGACAATCCCTGTGATATTAGTATTATTGGTTTGAACAATAAATTACTCAAACGAGCAAAAGCGATATGACGTAACTAAATAAAATTAAAATTTGGTATTGCTCCCCACCGTTGAGAAATGTGGTATACATCGTTTGATTCATGACACTTCAGGCTATTATTCCTAACTAATGGCATCTTGCGACAATCCCTGTGATATTCATATTATTGGTTTGAACAATAAATTACTCAATCGAGCAAAAGCGATATGACGTAACAAAAAAAAATTAAAATTTGGTATTCCGCCCCACCGTAAAGAAAAGTGGTATACACAATTCGATTAGCGACACTTCAGGCTATTATTCCCCATTAATGGTATTTTGCGACAATCCCTTTGATATTGGTATTATTGGTTTGTACAATAAATTAATCAATCGAGCAAAAGCGATATGACGTAACCAAAAAAAAATTAAAATTTGATATTCCGCCCCACCGTTGAGAAATGTGGTATACATCATTCGATTCATGACATTTCAGGCTATTATTCCTAACTAATGGCATCTTGCGACAATCCCTGTGATATTGGTATTATTGGTTTGAACAATAAATTACTCAAACGAGCAAAAGCGATATGACGTAACCAAAAAAAATTAAAATTTGATATTCCGACCCACCGTTGAGAAATGTGGTATACATCATTCGATTCATGACATTTCAGGCTATTATTCCCCACTAATGGCATCTTGCGACAATCCCTGTGATATTGGTATTATTGGTTTGAACAATAAATTACTCAATCGAGCAAAAGCGATATGACGTAACCAAAAAAAATTAAAATTTGGTATTCCGACCCACCGTTGAGAAATGTAGTAAACATCATTCGATTCATGACATTTCAGGCTATTATTCCCCACTAATGGCATCTTGCGACAATCCCTGTGATATTAGTATTATTGGTTTGAACAATAAATTACTCAAACGAGCAAAAGCGATATGACGTAACTAAATAAAATTAAAATTTGGTATTGCTCCCCACCGTTGAGAAATGTGGTATACATCGTTTGATTCATGACACTTCAGGCTATTATTCCTAACTAATGGCATCTTGCGACAATCCCTGTGATATTCATATTATTGGTTTGAACAATAAATTACTCAATCGAGCAAAAGCGATATGACGTAACAAAAAAAAATTAAAATTTGGTATTCCGCCCCACCGTAAAGAAAAGTGGTATACACAATTCGATTAGCGACACTTCAGGCTATTATTCCCCATTAATGGTATTTTGCGACAATCCCTTTGATATTGGTATTATTGGTTTGTACAATAAATTAATCAATCGAGCAAAAGCGATATGACGTAACCAAAAAAAAATTAAAATTTGATATTCCGCCCCACCGTTGAGAAATGTGGTATACATCATTCGATTCATGACATTTCAGGCTATTATTCCTAACTAATGGCATCTTGCGACAATCCCTGTGATATTGGTATTATTGGTTTGAACAATAAATTACTCAAACGAGCAAAAGCGATATGACGTAACCAAAAAAAATTAAAATTTGATATTCCGACCCACCGTTGAGAAATGTGGTATACATCATTCGATTCATGACATTTCAGGCTATTATTCCCCACTAATGGCATCTTGCGACAATCCCTGTGATATTGGTATTATTGGTTTGAACAATAAATTACTCAAACGAGCAAAAGCGATATGACGTAACCAAAAAAAATTAAAATTTGATATTCCGACCCACCGTTGAGAAATGTGGTATACATCATTCGATTCATGACATTTCAGGCTATTATTCCCCACTAATGGCATCTTGCGACAATCCCTGTGATATTGGTATTATTGGTTTGAACAATAAATTACTCAAACGAGCAAAAGCGATATGACGTAACCAAAAAAAAATTAAAATTTGATATTCCGACCCACCGTTGAGAAATGTGGTATACATCATTCGATTCATGACATTTCAGGCTATTATTCCCCACTAATGGCATCTTGCGACAATCCCTGTGATATTGGTATCATTGGTTTGAACAATAAATTACTCAAACGAGCAAATGCTCTATGACGTAACCAAAAAAAATTAAAATTTGGTATTCCGCCCCAACCGTAAAGAAATGTGGTATTCATCATTCGATTTACAACATTTCAAGCTATTATTCCCCACTAATGGCATTTTGCGACAATCCCTGTGATATTAGTATTATTGGTTTGAACAATAAACTAATCAATCGAGCAAAAGCGATATGACGTGACCAAAAAAATTAAAATTTGGTATTTAGCCCCACCGTTGAGAAATGTATTATACATTATTTGATTCACTACACTTCAGGTTATTATTCCCCATTAATGGCATCTTGCGACAATCCCTGTGATATTAGTATTATTGGTTTGAACAATAAATTAGTCAAACGAGCAAATGCGCTATGACGTAACAAAAAAAAATTAAAATTTGGTATTCCGCCCCACCGTAAAGAAAAGTGGTATACACAATTCGATTAGCGACACTTCATTCTATTATTCCCCATTAATGGCATTTTGCGACAATCCCTGTGATATTGGTATTATTGGTTTGAACAATAAATTACTCAATCGAGCAAAAGCGATATGACGTAACCAAAAAAAATGAAAATTTGTTATTCCGACCCACCGTTGAGAAATGTGGTATACATCATTCGATTCACAACATTTCAAGCTATTATTCCCCACTAATGGCATCTTGCGACAATCCCTGTGATATTGGTATTATTGGTTTGAACAATAAATTACTCAATCGAGCAAAAGCGATATGACGTAACCACAAAATAAATTAAAATTTGATATTCCGACCCACCGTTGAGAAATGTGGTATACATCATTCGATTCATAACACTTCAGGCTATTATTCCCCACTAATGGCATCTTGCGACAATCCCTGTGATATTAGTATTATTGGTTTGAACAATAAATTACTCAAACGAGCAAAAGCGATATGACGTAACTAAATAAAATTAAAATTTGGTATTGCTCCCCACCGTTGAGAAATGTGGTATACATCGTTTGATTCATGACACTTCAGGCTATTATTCCTAACTAATGGCATCTTGCGACAATCCCTGTGATATTCATATTATTGGTTTGAACAATAAATTACTCAATCGAGCAAAAGCGATATGACGTAACAAAAAAAAATTAAAATTTGGTATTCCGCCCCACCGTAAAGAAAAGTGGTATACACAATTCGATTAGCGACACTTCAGGCTATTATTCCCCATTAATGGCATTTTGCGACAATCCCTTTGATATTGGTATTATTGGTTTGTACAATAAATTAATCAATCGAGCAAAAGCGATATGACGTAACCAAAAAAAATTAAAATTTGATATTCCGACCCACCGTTGAGAAATGTGGTATACATCGTTCGATTCATGACATTTCAAGCTATTATTCCCCATTAATGGCATCTTGCGACAATCCCTGTGATATTCGTATTATTGGTTTGAACAATAAATTAATCAATCTAGCAAAAGTGATATGACGTAACCACAAAAAAAATTAAAATTTGGTATTCCGCCCCACCGTTGAGAAATGTGATATACATCATTCGATTAAAGACATTTAAGACTATTATTCCCTGTTAATGGCATCTTGCGACAATCCCTGTGATATTGGTATTATTGGTTTGAACAATAAATTACTCAAACGAGCAAAAGTGCTATGACGTAACCAAAAAAAAATTAAAATTTGGTATTTCGCCCCACCGTTGTGTAATGTGGTACACACTATTCGATTCACAATATTTTAAGCTATTATTCCGCACTAATGGCATCTTGAGACAATCCCTGTGATATTCATATTATTGGTTTGAACAATAAATTACTCAATCGAGCAAAAGCGATATGACGTAACCAAAAAAAATTAAAATTTTCTATTCCGCCCCACCGTTGAGAAATGTGGTATACACCATTCGATTAACGAAATTTTAAGCTATTATTCTCCTATAATGGCATCTTGCGACAATCCCTGTGATATTAGTATTATTGGTTTGAACAATAAATTACTCAAACGAGCAATATCGATACGACGTAACAAAAAAAAATTAATCTAGGATCCCCCTTCCCCCTCCCTTACACGTTGAGAAGTGGTATACACTATTCGACGTACGTCACTTTATTGAAACTTTTACTTCCAATCTTTCTCGAAAATATATTATTCTGGCGGAAAAATTCTAAATTCTATTTTGTATTATTTTTCTTTTTTTTTTGTTATAAACTTCACATTTTAATATTTCACTCAAAATTCTTATTAGAATTTTATTAACAGTGTATTTTCTAATACATGCTTATAATTTGTTATTTGTTATAAACTTCACACCCATCTTAACACTTGTTTTTTGTTAGCGAAGTCCTTTTTCGGTTACGATTAAATTCGAGAATTTGAATTTTGCCACTTATGCAAAAGTTATTAATACAATATTAATTTACAATATGAATTATCTATGACGAAAAAATATAAGAAAGTATCTTAAAGAGCAGATCAATTGTGCTGTTATAACTGCAATCTGCAATGTTATGTGCAGCATGTATTATAAATGCAAACTGTTGCCGAAAAGTTAACGCCATGAACAACAGGCTTCCTTCTTTGGAAATTTTCGTTACGACCATAGAAGCATAAGATTTTCAAGAAAATCTACGAAAATCAGTATTGTACCGTACAATTTAAATAAATGTATTACCTACTACCTACCTTCTAAATAATCTCTTTTGTATCGCTCCCCTGTCAGAAATGAAACCCAGTAACTCCAGAAAAGATGCAGTATTGGCCATTGTTCTTCTTGGTCGGTTTGGTTCTATTTTTACGAAGATACTATTAAACACACTGCTTTTGTGATTGTGTGAAAACACCACATGGGAGCTTAAATATCCACCAACTCCGTTTCACAACTACCCTTAAACAAGAGCATTTAGCCCTCTTGAACAAGAGCTTGAAGCACTGTCCCACTATAATTGTTGACAATAGAGTGCTTGAACAAATAGTGGTGGATTTATGTGTGATATTGTTGCATTAAGCAACAATATCATTCATAAACAGATTTGTGCGGATTTAATACGCAGATCCAACAATAACAACCAAATGAGTGATGAAGTAAAATCATTAATTAAAACATCTTCAACAAATTGGTGAACACCGATAACTTTGATTGCACAAGTAGTTTTCTAAGGATTACACTCGATATACTCTGTTAAAGTTAGCCGAAAGTTTCCAGCCGAAAGTAAAAAGTCGATAATGCAGATTACGATATTAACATTCCAGCCGAAAATAAAAAATTTAGTGATTATCAGCCGAATGTAAATAGGATATATGGATTGCAATAAAAACATTTGTAAATAGTGTTACGTGGAAATTTTGTCCCACCTAACCATGGAAAAAATCGGAAAATCAGAAGAATCCACAAAATTTGAATAAAATCAGCCTTATGAGTGTATATCTGAATAATCACATAAAAACGATCTATATGATTTGTCAATAGCTATCGCTGGCAAAATATCATTTTAAGTTTCCCTCTAATGTGTTATGTCTAGAGATGGATTGCTTTGATGTGAATTGTCAACAGCTATCACAGGAAAAAAATTCAGTTGAAGTTTGCCGTGGGAAATTTTGGAAAATTTTAAAAGGTTTCCAACTGAAAGTAAAAAAAGAATGTATAAAATCAACCTCTAGAGTGTTATGTCTAGAGATGGGTTAAATTGATGTGACTTGTAAATAGCTGTCGAAGAAAAAAATTCAGTTCGTTTCCCTTGGGAAATCTCGGAAATTTCGATTTTAGAGAAATCATTAGAAAATTTGTATAAAATCAGCCTCTAGAGCGTCATGCCTGGATATGGATTGCAATGAAGTGACTTGTCAATAACTGTCGCAGGAAAAAAATTCAGTTGGAAAATTTGATAAAGTTTCCAGCCGGAAGTAAGAAATGGATGTATAAAATCAACCTCTAGATTGTTGTGTCTAGAGATTGATTGCACTGATGTGACTTGTCAACAGCTATCGTAGAAAAAAATGCAGTTAAAGTTTTCCAAACTGTAACCAACCTAAACAAAAACGAAATTACTTTTGTTACAAAATTGTGTTAGCCGATTGACCATCTTTTGTAAATATAATTACGAGGATTATAAAAAATTTTAAATATTCCGGAATAATCTCATCCTAAACTTGAACAGAGTCGACAAATTTTGGAAAATCGACAAATTCTCCAAAAACCGGAGAATTATAGGGCTTCCTCATATGAAAAGTATTTCTGCGAATTATGTTATTGTTCTCATTCAAAATATCATACGATTTTGGAAAACTTGTTATTGATACAGCCTTTCCTTTCAATCAATATCAACTATTCGGAAGTTTGGTTCTAGAATGATGGTTAAATAATCCTTCAGATGGAGAATAGTCTGTACTTGCAACTGGCACATTTAGATATTTCATTAACATATGGTTTCCAACTCTATACCGCTTTAAACTGATTTACATAACATTTGCTTACATAAGTGTGCAGCTTTTTCAGCTAATCCATTTGACTTTAGATAGTCCAGACTTGACGTTTTAATATTAAAATTCCAATCGTTACTATAAACTGTTTCATTTCGTATGACGAAAATGGCGTATTATCTGCTGCTATGTTTTGTTAAAGACCATAACAACTAAATATTTTCTTTTCAATTAACACTGAAAAACGTTTACTACCAAAATCTAATACACCTGTCCCTCGATTAACACGGTAATTACGTTCCGCCAAATTACCGTGTAACTCAAAACCGTGTTAATAGCGACTAATACAGTCGTCCCTCGATTAACACGGTACTTGATTAACGCGGCAAATCTTCTGTGCGTGTTAATAAAGACTTTGTCTCAATTCGTTGACCGTGTTAAATCAAATCCGTGTTAATCAAGTACCGTGTTAATCGAGGGACAGGTGTATATTTGTTGGAATCAGCTCTCGCATCTAACTTAACTTCATAATTACATTATTTATTTTAATTTTATCCCTCTCACCTATTTCATGTGTGCTATCCGCGCGATTAATTCTACCTAAATTGCATCTAAAATTGAATCATTCATATAGGACAAACTTTCCTTAATTTGCTTTATCGATTTCTTTTTACATCCATTACTAAAATGACAGCGAATGCCGCAAGCATTACAATTTTTATTAAAAGCAGGGCACTGATTCCTAGCATGATTTATATTGCATCTTGAACAAGTAAATTTTATACTACTGTCACTAACACCATAATGAACTTCACTAGGACGACCGCTTTGGAAATGTCCACCTTTATTTTGTTGTTCATATTTATTTGAATTCGAGTGACAAAAATATAATTATTCATAATTAACGCAGTAGGCCATGTTTAAATAAAAGCGCCATCCTAAATTGTATGAAGTTGTCACTGGATTACGAAACGCGCAAAATAAACTCAATTTTGAACAGGAATTGAGCATATCTTTAAATTGCTTTATCGTGGAGGTTATTTATGGAACACAATATCCGATAAATGGCCGCCTCATGACTGACGACACTTGTGGTTCTTTTGACAAAATTTTCGATGAAATTTTGGCATAGTGCTGGCTCAATTTCATCAACGTCGCGTCGAATCTAGTCTTTCAATTCAGGTATTGTTCTTGGGTTATTAGCATATACCTTTTGCTTTAAAAAAACCACAAAGAAATAAATCAACGGCGTCAAATCGCACAATTGCATGATCGCTCTTAGATTCTCAGGTCTCGTGAAGTTCGAAATGCGCCTCATCGGAGAAGATGATTTTCTTCGAGAAATCACCATTCACTTATTGTTGCTCTAAGATTCATTCTGTGTCTCCATGACTAAACCTCAATGTTAACAAATGACAGCTGCAAAATAACGTTGTATTCAGTTGTGCTTGTGTTCCTTCGGCTATGCGGCAATATTAAATTGTTTCTCCTATTCGACGTCTTCATTATTTAATTTTATTAATTTTTCTTGCAACTGTTCTTGTCGTGTAAACCCATCACTATACTGTCTTCTGTAAAATAGATTTGTCTTGTTCACCATACCCACAATCTGTGACCAATTTTTTTAGCTCTGTTAAAAAATTGTCGAAAGGTTAATATTTTTTTCGGATTACAATGGTTCGTAAACGCTTCTAATTTTTTGTTGAGGTTCGTTTTACCCTTTAAGATAGAATTTCTATAAATCTTTAACTCCAATCAACGTATTTTGAATATTTTGGCATTTTTCGGGTTTTCCCCCTAAATTGCAGGTACATTTTTTTTTTCAAAAAATTAGGTCATACATGTATTTAAAATGAAACAATAAGCCAATTGCTTACAAAAGTTTTGTAATTTTAGCAAAAAAAAGACTCCAATTTGTAATAAAATATGTTTGCCCAATTTTTGTTTCCCAGCATTGTATAAGTGTAGAGCAATTAATAGTTTTAAGCTGAATTGATTTTGATCAAGGAAAAGGTGATCAAACGTGTTCAAAAATAAATTATCGGTACTTTCAAGTACCGTTAGACAGGTATTTTCGCATCACACATATTGTAACACATATGTGTGATAACGAGTTGTGTAAAAATGTTTCTTTATATTTATTAAATGATATTGCTTGGGTGGGTAAGGGATTTTTTTGGTTATCTTTCTATAACAAATAAAGAAACCAACTCATGGGGTATACAAATTTACATTAGCGTATGTTATTGTTAGTGTCTACGGTATTGTGAATTTCATTATATTAAATATATATGCACGTTTTACATTTGTAGAATAAAAGTATGTAACAAAAAAGTATCTCGTCATGTGAACTCAAATTTAAATATTTAAATATTTTAATCACATACTTTTTATATTTCGGTAAAGATTGATTGATTGATTGATTTTAATGTACGATCAAGCTAATCAAGTCTTCCCCGATTATAAATGCGAATACCACACCACTATCTATATAACTAATGTTACAAACAAGACAACCAACCATAATCTCTCTCCCTCACCAAGGAAATATGTACACCATCAACTCAGCTTTTCGTGAAGCCAAACACCATACATAGCCAATTTCACCCTGTAAAGAAAGGCGCTACATCGATAACCACATAAGTCTCTATCTAATAAGTGTGATATCCGCCCCTGGCCAGGCAGCGCCATTATACAACTCTTTTACACATAACAACATCGAGGAATGGGAAAGGAATGTTAGTGAAGGGACAGAGACTCGGCCCGGTTACAGACAGCCGATAGTTAGTGTTTTATGACAGCACAATCAATGACAACACAATATTTTCTTTCCACTACAAATGTCTAGAGTTACACGCTGTGTTGAATTGTGTTGAATTTCTCTCTCTGTCCAATTCTTTCTGAAAAGCTGTATTGAATTATTATTATTATTTCCACTATTTTTTCCATCGGCGGTTGTAAGGGGAGCGAGATTTCGTTTCATCATCATGTTTCCATGCGGTCACTCAAATTTGTACTAACCGTAGCTAGTGTTGCTTGACGTTGTTGTTGAAATCGTTGCGTCTCTGCTGTCCCTGCTACTCGCACCCCATTCTATTTTATATTTCGGTAAAGTATGTATCAAAAAAGTATTAGTATATTACGCTGTAATGTGAACCCTTCTGAATAATAACTACATACCATATATCTTAATGTCATTCGTATATTTGTTGTCAAAACAAAAATTTATTTCGTTTTTTTGTTAAACTACAATTTTGGCTGTTAATCAAATAATTTACCAACAAATCTAACAGAGTTTGAGAAGAAATTCAGAACACATAAACTGGATTGAATACAGAAATCTATCAGTCAAAAGGACAAACTTTTATAGTATGCGTTCACACTACAAATCGCAAAGCTAGTGTGAACCGCAGTGGAAAAATAATTAAATAGCAAAGAAGTACATACTTGTTAGGTACGTATAATGTAAACGTGGTAATAATAAATTTCATATTGTGTTACTTATTCTAGGATGGCCGTTGTTCATAGTTCAATCGATTTAATGTTTAATAACAAAAAGTTTACATAAACGTTCTATGTTACAAGGTGCAGCGCCAATTTTCTTAGCGTTTCCTCTTACAGTCTGAGTCTCTAGACTGAACAAGTTTCGATTTTTTTTTGATTTTTTGTTAAGTAAGAACTGTTACCCCTTTAGTCTATAAAGGGTTGCCCGGGTGACTAGAATTAATATTGATTTATATAACTATATTTTCAGTTGATTGAAAAAAGGGTGGCAGAAATTTCAAAATAAACTATAAAACAACAAACTTTAATCACCTAAAAATGCATAACATTTAACTTATTATTATCAATTACCCGTAAATTAAGATTGAAAAAAATTTTAATTTGATTTATAATGTTGGGGGTCAACTAGGAGAAACCAACAGCGTTAAATCAGCGACGGTCAACGCAGCATTTGTTTACTTGGCGATGGTCAATTTGGCAACAGTTAACTCATTTTTTGGTCAACTCAGCAACGGTCAACTAGACCATGGCTTATTCGGCCATATATCTTTTGGAACAAATACTTTGCATTTTTACCATCATTAATAAACCCAGGGTTTTTATTTGTCTTTTCCAAAATTTAAAATTTTCGGTTTTGATTTTTTGCTTTACCGTCTGTCTGTTTAGAAAATTACATCACAAAATGGTGATTTGCACAAAAAAGATGTACTGTAACTTTCATTAATTTCCTTGTATTTTATACTTTATGCTAAATTGGAATTGACAATCGCCGAGTTGGACGTAGCCTAGTTAAAACTAATTACGATTGCGATTTCTGGTACGGGTTGGAATAATGGCTATAATATTTGCTAAGATGTTAGATTCTTAAATGCAGCTTTTGGGATTTATTATTCAGAGGGCATTTATTTGAATATAAAAGTTAGGCATTAATATCCAAATACGCTAGTTTAATCAAATACACGTATCATCATTTTGACAGACATTTTTTATTGTTTCTTAAGAAGCATGCTTAATTAAGAAGATTAGGTCATTAAAAAAAACTGCATCCCAAAAATGAATGTAAAATGGCCAAAAACTTCCAAAAGGAATAATAGAGAATTAGGTAAGCAGCTGTAGAGAATTAGTCAAGTAGCTACAGTCATTTAAATATTTTTTCTCTTTTTATTAAAAATAGGAGATGGTAAATACATATATTGGATCTGATTCCTTCGATGACCTCACTTCCAGAACATGATTCTATCAACTTCCCAAAACATTTTAAGATGTTTAACCATAATTATCTCGAGCACTAACAGACTTGCTCGCGTTTTATTCCAGTCAATTTTTTAATTTATTGACAGGAAACAAGTTTTTTTTTATTCATATGCTATAACGAAAGATTCAATTAATTTGTGGCAAAATATAAAAAATTATAAAAAATATATGATGTTATATAAAAAATTATGTATTAAAATCAAATATGTATCAAATAAATGTTAAATAATATAGATCTGCAAGCAGCTCACTCGCTTTGAGCGTAAATATCCATGCGTCACTACATCCAGAAATCCTGCACATCTGGTTCCAACATAAGGAAAGCAAATTCTTGTTGTAAATTAATATTTGATTTAAGCATAATTAAGCTATATTTTTTACGGAAGCAAAGCTTCCGTTTGCTTACTCTAACGCTCCTCCTCTGTTCCGTATGAGCTATTTAATATTACCTTGATTCTGTATTCAATGATGTTATCGTAGTTAATAACGTAAAGATGTATTATTTACCTGAAAATAAAAATAAAGAATATTAAATTAACTAGAGGACATACAGATAATACATTTATATTGGACAATATTCAACGTAAACCCCTCTCATGAAAACTCGATACGAATTTAGTTTGAATACTAACTTATGACCTGTGAGGATAGAGGTTTAAATTAAACTGGCCGTTTTATTTCTAAAAATGTTAAGAATGTTGAAAGGCAGTGATGGTAGTTGGTTCTTTACTCTACGCAAACCTGAGCTCTTTAACCAATCTAATCACAGTGATTGATTGGTTAAGGAGCAGGAAATAAATATCCTAAGGTAAAAAACCGACCTCTAGTTTTGCCATGCGGAAATTTGGATTTTCTTATTGAAGGGAATGGTGAGTTGAGTTTATGGCTCTTTTATCAAAGTAATTTCAACACTATTACGATTTTATACTTCATATTTGGCATATACACGAAGGTAAAATATGTAGTGCATACATTTTCTCTTGATAAAAGACACATAAACTCAACTCACTCTTTAGCGCATTTATTTTAAATACTGGAAATTATGTTTATCTAATTATTTTATTGTTCAGCTAGACATGTAGCCCGAACTAATTAAATTTTTTACTCGGCTTCTATAACTCTCGATAGTGTACCGATCAGCAAAATTGTAAACGAAATTTTTAATTTTTTGTAAAAAATGTTCATCAAATTTTTATGGGAAATTTATGTTAGCTCGAGCAGGCTCATTGAACCAAATTTCTCATTCTATGTGTACAGAATGTACTGTGAAAGTTGCATTAGCGAATTATACTTAGACAGCCAAATTCTCTTACAAATTTTCTTCGTCACATTCACACATATTTCAATTTTCGGAAAATATTAAAATCATATAATTAAAAATTAAAAACCCATGAACCTATACTAATGTACTTCTGCGTATTATTTGTAAAAAATTTAAAATGGTCTTAGGACCGGTTGCGTATTAGGAAATGGACGATTTAATTAATAAATTAATTAAAATAATTAATAAAAAAAACCTGCAGAGTATATTCTGTATATACTACATGAACTGAAAAGTTTCCCATATTAGTTATCCTATATTACATTGAGTTATCATTATTAAACTTCGGAAATATAATCTATTCTGAATAGTGGATCAAAAAGATATGGGATTAACTTTATGCGAGTCTACAACATCCTATAAAACTGTATACTTTTGGGTCGGAAATTCAAATGTGGTCGCACAAGTGTTTTGGATGGTGAACCTGAAAATGGTGACCAGAAATGATTGAAAAAATCTTGGATATTGTAATGGGTAATCGTAAAGCGAAGTTGAGTGAGATTGTTGATTTTGTAAATATTTATATTGTAGACTAAATAAAACCATTGCCAAAAAAGTTACATTTTAAATAATATAGAATGTAAATTGTGGTACAATCAGTACAGTCGTCATGGCCTGATGAGACGATAGATTTTACATAATTATAGACTCATTAGTTCGAAACTGGATTAAATTCTCTTACATTTTTCGGAAAATATTAAAATCATATAAATTAAAAATTAAACACCTATGAACCTATCTATCGTTGAGGCGTTGAAGAATTTTTCGTAAATACTAATACATATACATACTTGTATACGTGTTATCTGTTAAATACATTGAAATGGTCTTGTGACCGGTTGCATATTAGAAATTAAACGAATTATTTAATTAATTAATGAGGTCAGCTTCAAATTAATTAAAACCCTCGTTTCTACTGATATTCAAAAATTCTTAATCAGTCTTGGTATTGTTCTAGTCTGTATCGTCATCTAGTGCGGAAAATATGATCATTCTTTGCTTCATTAATAAACGCAGTAGACCATCTTTAAATAAATATCCTGTGCAAAATGTATGATGTTGTCACTATATGACGAGAAGGGCAAAATAAAAACAACTTTGTAAAGTAAATGAGCATATGTTATATTGAATTTATGTTTTGTGCCTGAAACCTGAAGAATCTTCATTGATTCGGGTTTGTATAGAAAACATATTAATTGCCGTTTGAAGTACGAGTACTTCAGAAATTCAAAATAATTTATAGGTTGCTGATGTTAGTGAAAAGTTCCAACAAAAAATAGGGACAATTTAAACGGGCATAAAAGAAAAAAATTTTGGCGACAAACATTAGCATCAAAAATAATAAATTGGCATCACAAATAATATTTTGGAACAACATATGAAAAAACAAACAAATATTTTTGAAGTACATAATTAAATACTGTGACGACAAACTTTGGCATGAAAATTAATAAATTGGCAACAAATATAATATTTTGCAACAAAACAATGAAAATACAAACAAATAATTTTCAGCGTCAAAAAAAATAGTTTAGCGACAAAGAGTAGCATCAAAAATTAGAAATACGCAGCAAATATAATATGTGGTTAAATTATTAAGGTTATACAAAAAAAAATATTTCAGCATCAAACAAAAAATTTTGCCGACAATAAAAAAACACAAAATAATTTTTTTTTGATTCTAATGTCTTTTAGGCTCTTTCCGAAAGTTATTCTTTGTTTTCGAAACACACCAAGAGCAGCGCGACATGTCCCACATATTCCACTTGTGATAGATTTTCTTTTAATCAACATTTATCTATTAAAATTATCAAACATTTAAATGTTTTTATAAAAATTGCTTATACTTTTGCTTAACATACGACTATCTATGAATAAATGAGCAAATCAACATATGTCTAAATTTGCTGCTCGCTGCCACTGCTCGGTGTTTTTCAAGCTTAATGCCCCAAACATATAGACGCCGTTCGAAGCGCCGCTGAAATTAAAATACATGTAGTTTCATATTAGCGATTATATCGGAGAGACCTCAATAAGATACTTATTTGAATAAGGCTGGCAATAAAGCGGCACACAAATAATTAATATTTGAGATACAAAAAATTAATAAAGCGGCACAAATTAATGAGCAACAACAAAAAAATTTCTTGGCATCATAAAATTAATTTTTTTTGACAAAATATAATAATTTGGCAACATTTATTATTTTTTGGCATTATTTGAAGGGGACACAAAAAATTATTTTTGGGCATTGAATTAAAGGTTTTGAGAGTCAACCATTAGAAACAAAAATAATAAATAGGTATCAAATAAAATATTTGGCTGATTACAAATGTCTATACAAAAAATGTTCTTTAAGGAACCAAATAAAATAAAGTGGGGACAAAAATGATCATCAAATTTAATTTATTGCCAACAAATTAATATAGGGCAAATTTATGGGCATAGAATTTTTTTTTTTTTTTTTTTATAAAGAAAATTTTATGAGGTTTTCGGAAAAATTATGTAATACGACCACGTTTTGCGTTATATAAAATTCGTTATTTTAAATTTTCAAATCTCTTTTTCAAATCAAAACATCAATTTTTTTTTGGCATAGAACTATTCTTGAAATAATTTTGAATTTTTTTTTTCTTTGTTTTTTTATTTCATTTTTAATGTCAACTGATAAAAGTAAAAGAAAATTTTTTTCGGTTTTTATTTTGAGCGAAATTTGTATTTTTATTTTTAGACCAATAACTGTTCAAGTGACCAAAGTAAGGCGGCATTTGATTCTTGAGTTTAGTTGTTTATTACTCTTTGAACAAAGCGGATAAAATTATGTTTGTTCTTTGTTGTTTATTTGCGATTTTCATCAACAAAGGGTGAAACATAAGCGTGAAGGTGCATGCCAAAATACTTCAGGTTTCTCGATACGCATTCTACACTTAGGCCCTTTTCCAATTACCTACTTGTTTGATGGAACCTAACTTATTCAATGTAATTTCTTATGTATTAAGTTAGGTTCCACCAAATAAGTAAATAATTGGAAATGGGCCTTAGGCTGTTTTCGAAACCGATACTTATTTCATACTTATTGACTTATTCGACGCCATCTTAAATAAGTAAGTAAAATCATCCGAATTGATTTCACTTACTTATTTTGACAGCAACAACAAAAATTCATTTGTTGTCCAACTTTTTGAATTAAGGATATTGCTATTCGTAACATTATATGCTTGTAGTACCAACGCTTGATAAAACAATGGGACTACTGAATTTTTATGGCCTCTAAATAATGAATTATCTGAAAAAATTCATTTTTTACTTCAGCGTTCATCAAAAGGAAGTTTAAAAATGTTCTATTTCACGCTACCTTAGAAAAATTTTCATACTCAAAATGACAAGCAATTTAGATTTTTTTGTGAGAAAGGGACAGAAAATAAGTCACCTTGATAGAATACTTATTTGAATAAGTTAGGTTCCACAAATAAGTATTCGTTTCGAAAACAGCCTTAGGCCCTTCCCGAAAGTTATACTTATTTCTGAAACGTAACTTATTATATAAGAAATTACATTGAATAAGTTAGGTATAACTTATTGACTTATTTGCGGCCGTCTTAAATAAGTAAGTAAAACCGTCCCAATTGATTTGAGTTACTTATTTTGACAGCGGCGTCAAAACAAAAGAAAATTAACAAAAATATTTGTTTGTTCATCATTTACTCTTAAATATAAGATATTATTGGAAAAATGAACATAGGAAAACAGTTAATTCTTTTAAATTGTTTAGTAAATAAAAATATAAAATTATGTTTAAACTTTAAATTATACACATATATTTTTTAGTTTTCAATTAAATTAAATTTTTTACTTTTTAATTCATAGTAAAAATTCTAAATAAAATCTTTTTAAATTCAGCCTTTGGTTTCTTCTATTCTTTAAAAAAAATATTACAACTATTATAAGAAAGGAACATCGGTAATGCTTATCCATTTCAACTGGGTTCAATCGGTGTCGGAAGAGCTCGAAATGACGACATCTGGGAAATATTCCAGTACAACATTTTTAATAATTTTATTATTTTTTTCATTGATTTCATAATTTTATTATCCTTTTCTTTGACGTGCTCTAACATCGTTTGTTTCCTTTTTATCGATGAAGTAGGAACACTTCTAGTAGTAGAAGTTGAAGGTTGTAGTTCTTGCTCTATTGTTGTCGTAAAACTCTCACTTTCACTCACTAAATGTCCCTCTCCTAACTCAAAAGGGTCTAATTCTTCTAAATTGAAATCACTTGCAGTAGCACTATCAATTCTATCACTTGATGTGATAGTATGCTTCTGCGACATAAAATCATTTATTAATGAAAAATAGGGCCAATTATCAGCATTGGTGGTCGTCGGAGCCGTTCCAGTTTTGGGATATTTTAATTTTTTGTAAATGTCTAGCAGGTTGTTCCATTTCTTGCAACATTCCTGAGATGTCCTAGAAGATAGTTCCTGTCGCGATGTTGTTATCTGTCTAAAATAAACAAATAATTCTTTAGATTATATGGAACTGACTGGTTTTTTTTTTTAAATTGCTGGTCGAATGCAGCCCGGGCCTCTACCAAGGCAAACGTTTCTTCTTCATTCTCTAATTTACATAAAGGAATATTCATGAATAAATATGTACATTAATGTATATACATAATCTCAACTTAAAACACGAAAATAAAATGATATGAACATATTTTACTTACACCTGCTGCTGTATGCCTTCTGTTTGCCCATTTTTAATTTTTAGATTAATTCTAATTATGTATTTGTAAATATTATTATTAAATGTACATACATAACAATATCACAAATGAATTTATGTTCTGATGTTTTGACAGATTGACAAATATTATTTATCGCAATTAGATTTTTATGTAGAAAAGAAATAGAAAATAAGTCACCTCGCCAGCATACTTATTTGAATAAGTTAGGTTCCACAAATAAGTATCGATTTGGGAAACAGCCTAAGGCTGTTTTCGAAACGAATACTTACTTGATACTTATTTGTGGAACCTAACTTATTCCATAGGAAATTACATTGAATAAGTTAGGTTCCACAGATAAGTATTCGTTTCGAAAACAGCCCAACACAAAGAACCCCTAACGACTACTTATTTGTGGAATATGTATCTCATCGAGATCTCTCCGATATAATAAAAAAACGCACGGTATGTGTTCGCTACATGCATTTTATGAAACTACATGCATTTTAATTTCAGCGGCGCTTCGAACGGCGTCTATGTGTTTGGGTCATTAAACGTGAAACACACCGATCAGCGGCAGCGAGCAGCAAATTTAAATATATGTTGATTTGCTTATGTATTCATAGATAGTCGTATGTTAAGCAAAAATATAAGCAATTTTTATAAAAACATTTAAATTTTTGATAATTTTAATAGATAAATGTTGATTAAAAGAAAATCTATCACAAGTGGAATATGTGGGACATGTCGCGCTGCTCTTGGTGTGTTTCAGCCTTTATCCATCACATACGTTAAGAATACATTTTAATGTATGACGGCAAAATTCGAAAATGCATTTTGAGAGATAATTCAAAGAAATACAAAATAATTTTTCTAAAATACATCATATTTATCGTAATTATGAATTCTTTTTTATTTTTATTTGTATTTACAACCATTTATTCAAAAAAAAAAAATTAACACAACAACATCTAAATTAAGGCGAAAACCCACCAAGAGCCGCGCGACATGTCCCACACATTCCACTTGTGATAGATGTTCTTTTAATCAACATTTATCTATTAAAATTATCAAAAATTTAAATGTTTTTATAAAAATTGCTTATATTTTTGCTTAACATACGACTATCTATGAATACATAAGCAAATCAACATGTATTTAAATTTGCTGTTCGCTGCCGCTGCTCGGTGTGTTTTACGCTTTAGCTTGAAGATATCTCATTCGTTTTTAAATAGACAGATAAGTTTAATGATCGAAAATTGGCATGAAATTATTCAGGATGTATTTCCGAAAACACCTAAGATATAACATTAAGGCTGTTTTCCAAGCGTGACTTGTTTGCCGCTATTTTAAATAAGTAAATGAAGTCATTCCAATCGATTTAGCTTATATCCCTAACAGATTAGCGGCGCTCTACGCCTGGCTTCGCCTCTCTTCATTTTTTTTTTTTTTTTCAACCACATAATTGGCTTTCGCACGCATCATAATCCAATTCCGAACTGGATTACCTAATCCGGAAAATGGTCGTGTGAAATATGCAAATCTAATGCCGAAGTGGATTATCAAATACACTTTATAATTCGGTATTATGTAATCCACTGCGGTACTGAATTACCGTATGAAAAGAATGACAGATATTAATCTCAAAACTGAATAGATGTTTTTGGAATTTTGATTAATATAAATCCACATCGGTAATGGATTATGGTGCATGTGAGCGCATTCCAAAAGACTTCAGGTTTTTCGACACGCATTCTACAATAAGGCTGTTTTCCAAGCGATACTTATTTAAGTACTTTTCATACCAGGCGCCTCGGCTTTGAGCTTCGTAAATAAAAAATTTTTATTTCGTTTTTTAATTATTTGATACCGTTTAATTTTATAGTAATAAATTCAATTTGTTGAAAAATAATTTATTTTTAAGTGATAATTAAAAAAAATATATATTGCAATGAAGTTATCTACAAAGCCAAGGCAATGCGTTCCACACTCGACTGCGAGATTTTAAAGTAGTACAAAGCGAAGTGCTTTCTCAACATAACCTACAAATCACATTTTTTGCACGAATATTTCATACTTACCAAAAAATCTACCTCATATGTACGTTACAAATTTAGAATATCTCAGTTCTTGCTATAATTCACGTGTAAAATAGACCTAAATAAAATATTTGATAGCAACCGAATGTTCAAAGCCAACGCCACCGGTATTAAAGGGTCTCAGCTTCGCATTTGTGGTAACTAAATATTTCGAGGCGAGGCGCCTGGTATGAAAAGTACTTTATTTAGACATACTTATTTAAATAAGTATTTGGCGAGGTAACTTAAAATAAGTATGTTCTTACAACAAAAAAAAAAAAAAATCTAAACTGAAAACCAAAATTCTGTTAACTTCATTGCATATACATTGTGATATTATGCATTAATTAAGTTTTATAAAAAATTTAATTAAAAATTATTGAATAGTTAAAAATTAAATGCGTTGTTGTCAAATTAAAAAATAAGTATGTATGTGAAATAAATTCGAATGATTTTACATACTTATTTAAGTTGGCGGCAAATAAGTCAATAAGTATGAATTAAGTATAACTTTCGGAAAGTGCCTAGAAGCCATTACAATAAAACAATACAGAAAATTAAATTTGGTGTTTTTTTACTATCGGCAAAATTTTTTGTTTGATGCTGAAATATATTTGTTTGTATAGCCTTAATAATTTAACCACATATTATATTTGCTGCTTATTTCTAATTTTTGATGCTACTCTCTGTCGCTAAACTATTTTTTTTTGACGCTGAAAATTATTTGTTTGTATTTTCATTGTTTTGTTCCAAAATATTATATTTGTTGCCAATTTATTAATTTTGATGCTAAAGTTTGTCGTCACAGTATTTAATTATGTCCTTCAAAAATATTTGTTTGTTTTTTCATATGTTGTTCCAAAATATTATTTGTGATGCTAATTTATTATTTTTGATGCTAATGTTTGTCGCCAAATTTTTTTGCTTGTATGCCCGTTTAAATTGTCCCTTTGAATAAGTTAGATTCCACACATAAGTATTCGTTTCGAAAACAGCCTTCTAACGAGGTGACTTATTTTCTATCCCTTTCTTACGGAAAAATCTAAATTGCTTGTCATTTTCCCTATGAATATTGTATTAAGGTAGCGTGATACTGAGAAATTTAAAATTTGCTTTTGACGAACACTGAAGTAAAAAATCAATTTCTCAGATAATTAATTATTTAGGGATCATCAAAATTCAATACTCTCATTGTTTTATCAAGCGTTGGTGTTATAAGCGTATTATGTTGCGATTTTGCGAATGCCAGTGTCCTTAACTTAAAAAAATTGACAACAAATGAATTTTTGTTGTTGCTGTCAAAATAAGTAAGTAAAATCAATTCGAATGATTTTAGTTACTTATTTAATATGGCGTCGAATAAGTAAATAAGTATGAAATAATTATCGGGTACAGCAACAGCCTTAGGCCCTTTTCCGAAAGTTATCCTTATTTATATATACTTATATACTAACTTATTCAATGTAATTTCCTATGGGCGGATTGAAAATGAAGCTACCTAGCGCTAGATGGCAGCACAAACACAATTTTTTTTTTTGTTTTTTAGAAATTGCGATCTGTAAAACGTCAGCTGTTAAAATTTCACCCAAATTCATCGATTAGTTTATTTGTTGTAGTCGTTTGAAGTAAGCAACTTTTGTGTTTCTTGAAAAATGGAAAAAAACGAATTTCGTGCAGTGATTAAACACTATTATTTGAAAGGGAAAACGGCGAAAGAGACAAAAGAAAAGCTCGATAAACATTACGGTGAGTCTGCTCCGTCAGATTACATGGTAAAATATTGGATTGCTGAATTTAAACGCGGCCGAAGAAGCACTGCAACAATACCATCAACAAGAAGGCCAAAAGAGGTGGTTACTGAAGAAAATATCAAGAAAATCCTCGATATCGTTATGAATGATCGCCGAGTCAAGTTGCGTGAGATTGTTGAAATGGTAAACATATCATATGAACGTGTGTTCAAGATTTTGCATGAACATTTGCATATGAAAAAGCTATCGGCAAGATGGGTGCCGCGTTTGCTCAGTGTCGAACAAAAACGAGTTCGACAGACCACTTCACAGCGGTGTTTGGACATGATAAAGCGTAATCCTGTTGATTTTTGGCGTCAATTAATTACTGTTGATGAAACGTGGGTCCACCACTACACACCTGAAACCAAAAATCAATCGAAACAATGGGTGGAAGCTGGTGGAAGTGCTCCGAAGAAGGCAAAGGCAGTGAAATTGGCTGGCAAGATTATGGCCACTATATTTTGGGATGCACACGGAATATTGCTCATCGATTATCTTGAAAAAGGATCCACAATCACAGGAAAGTATTATCGTGCATTATTGGATCAATTGGTTGATCCAATCAAGGAAAAACGACCACATTTAAAGAAGAAAAAAGTGCTCTTTCTTCAAGACAACGCACCGGTTCACACAGCATTAGATACGATGCTAAAATTACGTGAAATACACTTCGAATTGGTTGATCATCCACCTTATAGTCTAACTTATTCCATAAGAAATTTCATTGAATATGTTAGGTTCCACAAATAAGTCAGTAAATAAGTATCGTTTGGAAACCAGCCTAAACTCAAGAATCAAATGCCGCCTTACTTTGGTCACTTGAACAGTTATTGGTTTAAAAATAAAAATGCAAATTACGCTCAAAATAAAAACCGAAGAAAATTTTCTTTTACTTTTATCAGTTGACATTAAAAATTAAATAAAAAAACAAAAAAAATTCAAAATTATTTCAAGAATAAATTCTATACCAAAAAAAGCTGGTTTGAAACTATTCATTCCGGAATGAAAATACACGGCAGTGTTGTTGTAAAATTGCCAAAGTAAGACTACAAGTATGACAAATTCACAGCTAAAGACTTTTAAATGTATGTTTAATGTAATCAACTTTAAAGAAAAAAATTAATTGGATGCTAATTACATTTGCCGAACAAAATGATTCAAATGATATTGTGACGGTGACACCTAGTGTGTAATAGAACAAGTTAAATGAATAGCTCAATGTTTAACTGTACTAAAATGGAATTTTCCATCATAAAATTGTTACGTAATGTTTCTACGCTATTTTAACTGGAAAAGTCATGAGCTTTCTAGAAGTTTGGTTTGTGTATATAAAAAGGCGAACGAAGTCGAATTGGATTAGTAATATTTGGTAAGCGACAGTGTGAAGATTAAAAAGTAATTAAAGAGTGATTTAAAAAGTGTTGTAGTGCGAAATAAAAATTGTAAGTGAACAGTAAAATTTGAGAATAATTTATATAAAGTGATTTTGTGAATTTTTATTGATAAACTGTGTTGTAATAAATTTTGTGAAATAAATTCCTTGGAGATAAATTAAATTGATTTTGTATTATTCACAATCCAGACTGATATGAAACTTGAGTGTCAAGGAAAAAACTTAACAATATTTTCACTGTAAAAAGAAAATGAA
This sequence comes from Tipula vernalis, assembly GCA_958295665.1. NCBI lineage: Eukaryota > Metazoa > Arthropoda > Insecta > Diptera > Tipulidae > Tipula > Tipula vernalis. Next base: position 259,879,948 of record OY282560.1, read on the forward strand.
AGTAGGAATTAATCCAGTCTAACAAATAAAGCAAACCTAAAATTTCGTAGCACATTTAGAATAGTTTCATTTCAGTAACAAATTGAAGAAAGAGATTTGAAAATTTAAAATAACCAATTTTATATAACGCAAAACGAGGTCGTATTACTTAATTTTTCCGAAAACCTCATAAAATTTTCTTTACAAAAAAAAAAATTGTGTGCTCATAAATTTTCCCTATATTAATTTGCTGGCAATAAATTAATTTTGGTGATAATTTTTGTCCCCACTTTATTTTATTTGGTTCCTTAAAGAACATTTTTTGTATAGACATTTGTAATCAGCCAAATATTTTATTTGGCAACTATTTATTATTTTTGTTTCTAATGGTTGACTCTCAAAACCTTTAATTCAATGTCCAAAAATAATTTTTTGTGTTCCCTTCAAATAACGCCAAAAAATAACAAATGTTACCAAATTATTATATTTTGTTCCAAAAAATTAATTTTATGATGCCAATAAATTTTTTTTTGTTGCTCATAAATTTGTTCCACTTTATTAATTTTTTGTATCTCAAATATTAATTATTTGTGTGCCGCTTTATTGCCAGCCCAAAAAATATTCTTCTTAAATACGCGTGTTTTTGCTTATGTAGTGATAGGAAATCGTAGTTTGTGTAAAAATATAAAAGCGATGAAAGATGATTTTTTTTGCCGCCGGGTTTTGCGGCGGCAGATAAAATTTAATTTTAACCATTTACTAAAATTGTAATTTCTCTATTAAAAATATAAAGTTTGTAAATGGTTTTATGAATAATAATTTTAGTTTTGATCAAGCTACGATTTCCTATCACTATATAAGCAAAAAAACGTGTATTTAAATTTATTTAAATTTGCCGCCGACGCGCCGAGCTTGATGTGTTAGCACCTTTAATATTCAATGAAAAGCCAAAAATTTAGACTGAGTTATACAGTATAAATCAACACGACAGTAATAAATTATATCGTTAGTTTTGTTTTGGGAAGCGATACACAATTTATCACTCACTTGTCTTGGCTAAAAACCTGGTTATGGTATGATGGAATGATTGTGTGACAAAACCGAATGACGCGAAATTTGGATAGTAAGTAGGGAATGGCTCAAGGAACAAAAGTTATTAAGTGCCGATGCGTGTTTTTACCCTGGGGATGGGTACTACCCCTTATCGGGGGAAATTAGTAACAGCGCGTTACTAAAAATTTCGCTTTTCATAGGTCTGTGTTGAAGCCAGTGTGTGTTCATCTCAGAAGTTAATGCCTGAAACCCCAACAATTCCATCAACTATAAAAGAATTTGTTAGATAAAGAAATAACATTTATTTTTACAGACACAACATTATTAATTATGTATTGTAATTTTATTTTGTTCAGGATCTAAACTTGTATCTAACAAATAGTGGACAAGCCTTACATAAGGAGTATTTAAGAAATCATTGTATACCCGACTGCCTACGGAATAAACTTATAAAGGATTGTGTGGAATTTTATTTAAATAAGAAAATTTTTATGAAGCATTCTCAATTTGATAAAATAGCAGACGATATTTGCGAAATATTTAAAACTGAGCGAAAAGTTTGAAAAACTAAATTGTATGGTCAATACAAACAAAATTACAATAACTATACATTTTCAGGAAACATACTATTGTAACAGAAGCACATATCCATCAGGAAGACTCTACAATACTTATCGAAATAGTGCAGCGAAACTACGAGCCGCAGGTTTATTTCCAAGAGAGAAACGGACAAAACTTTCTAATCTTGCATTAGATTCCGACCAAGGTAAATATATGAAATTGCGCGACCACTGCTGTCTAAACACAAACCCATTATTTATATACGTATATATATATATATATATATATATATATATATATATATATATATATATATATATATATATATATATATGTATATATATATATATATATATATATATATATATATATATATATATATATATATATATATATATGTTTATATATATATATATATATATATATATATATATATATATATATATATATATATATATATAAGTATATACATAATACATAATTGATTTTATCTAATTTGATTTAATATTTTGTGACAGATGATAGTGAAGCCGTTTCTGAAGACAACGATGATCAAATTTGGTTGCAAGTTTATGCAAGCCCGTTTAATATAGTGCTCGAGAAGTGGAGAAAGTCCATTGAAATACGTATTCCACACAATCCAAGAAAAAATATTAAGCAGATTTTAGAATTTTGGCCAAGATATTCACACTCGAATGGGGCACAGTTGGAAAGTTAAATTATTGTTATTCACGTAAACGTAATATGTGTGTTTTAATTGATTTTCTTCACAGATTGACATTGATTTTAATTACATTCAGCCACACAAGGGATCTCTGTTATATAATAAATGGGAGAAATTTATAGTGGACGTGGTTCCAATATTAAAATCTTCAATTAAAGACAAACATTCACTAAAACAACTAGAGAATTTTGATTTTTCAAACAGCAATAACGACAAAGGTAGTTTATTATTGTTTTTCCGAATGTCACTGCCTACATTGATCATTTTCTTTTTCTAGACTCTAGAGATTTGCTTGTGCTCCAATCATTGCACGCAATACTATCTCCAACTGGCCAGTCGAAACATAACTTAACCAAAAAATTATGGAAGTTCAGTATACTCGACAGTCAAAATGCTTTTATAAGAAAGGCTTATTCATTTACTGCTATCGAAGAAATGAGAAAATCAAAGCAAATTGATTATTTTAATTACAATTTACATTTGCAACCGATTGTATTTATAATAAGCGAAAATAACAATACGTGTTATTATGCGACTTATAATTCAGTTATTTATAAGTTTGATCATCTTATACAAGCCATCAACACATGTTTTAAAATACATTATGTATTTAATTTAAGATATCACTCTGAAGGGTACCCAGACACTTACTCGGAAAAAATATTCTATAAAAACATTTACTCGAAAATTATGTGCTCGAAAAACATTTACTCGAAAAACACTTTCACTAAAATGAATAAAACCACATTTGCTCTAAGAACATTTACTCAAAAAACATTTTCTCGAAAAAAAACTTGAAATAAGTAGTCTATGTTTTCAACCAAAACAATTGAAATGTCATTCAACCAAAATATTTATTAGTTCAACAATAATGTTTACTATTTAAACATATAAAAATTAAACAGTGTTGGTAAGGATAAATATACAAACTTTAAAATAGAATAAACTTAATAAAATAAAATAAAATTTCTAACCTTGTAGATGACCAGTATGGATAATTTAAAAACAACAAAAAATAAGCCTTGCTTCCTAGTAGATGGTTATGTATTTATTAAAAATAAACAGCATAATGATGTTACGTACTAGGTTTGCACGAATAATCGGAAAAATCGATGTAAAGCACGAATTAATACCAAAGGTGATGTTATTATAAAGAAAGTTGGAGAGCATAATCATGCTGGCAATTCAGCAAATGTTGGTGTTAGAAAAACCCTTACTGAAATTAAAAAGAGAGCTATATCTACAAATAGTAATACACAACATATTATTGCTGAATCTACTGTTGCCATAAATAATCCAGTAAGAGTCCATATGCCGTCTATTCCATCCATGCAGCGCACAATTCACAGACAAAGACAAGGAAATGCTGTTATTCCAAAATCGTTAATTGATTTAATTATACAAGAAAAATTTAATGTTACTCTTCAGGGTGATCCATTTTTGCTGTATGATTCAGGGCCTACCGAAACTCGAATTTTGATATTCTCAACCCAACGAAATCTTCACTTTTTGGCGCAATCTGACATGTGGTTCGTTGATGGTACTTTTAAAACAGTACCGTTAATTTTTAATCAACTTTTTACCATACATGGGGTAAAAGAAAAGCAATCTTTACCATTAGTGTATGTCTTATTACCGAACAAATTAACTGAATCATACAAAAGGGCATTCGAACAGTTAAAATTGTTAAATGTTTGTTTAAAACCATTGCATTTAATGTCAGATTTTGAACAAGCTATTATAAACGCAGTTTCCGTATCTTTTCCAGATGCTCAACAAAAATTTTGCTTCTTTCATTTAGGCCAGAGTTTATATCGCAAAATATGTCAGGTGGGCTTAAAAGCTCAATATGACCAGGATGCAGTGTTCGCTCATAAAATTCGTATGATTTTATCAGTTGCATTTGTGCCGCCGGCCGATGTTATTAACGCTTTCCAATCTTTAACTGAAATCAATGTTATCCCAGAAGAAGCTAATGAAATATTGGATTATTTTGAGGATAATTATATCGGCAGATTTGATGTGCGGTCTAAAAATGAAACTGGTAGGCGCCATCCCAGGTATTGTATTGAATCGTGGAATGTTTATACTGCAACACTAGAAGATTCTGCTCGAACAAATAACTGCGTTGAAGGTTGGCATAATGGATTTTCTCGGTTAGTTGGTTGTGAACATCCATCTGTTGATTTTTTTTTGGAAAAAATTCAACTAGAACAATCAAAAAATGAAATAGTTCTCGAGCAAATTTTTGCTGGAACTCCAATGCCTCCAAAACACAAAAAATATCGGGATTTAGATAAAAGAATCAAAAATGTTGCTGAGAAATATTCAATTATGGAAATCACCGATTATTTAACTGCAATTGCATACAATACTGTATTATAAAAGTAACCAAAAAAATTTAAATATTTAATTAAAAATCTAAAAAAAGTTAAAAACAAAATAGCATTTAATTAATATTCAATAATCATTTTCTGGTAAAATTAATAATCGAAAAATTCTTCAAAAAAATCGAGCGATTTTTTTGAAGAATTTTTCGATTATTAATTTTACCAGAAATGACGTTCGAGTAATTGTTGTTCGAGCAAATGTTTTCGGGCTAATGTTTTTCGAGAAAATGTTTTTCGAGGAAATGTTTTTCGAGCAAATGTCATGGAATCAATCTGAAGCTAAGCTAGTATGGGAATTTATACAAGCCTATTTTTTTGAAATCGATGAAAATTTTAACTCGACATCCTTATCAACTTGAATCGGTAAACTAAATAAATAGATCCTCAGTTTCATCATAAACGTATACAAGTATTTCGCTAATATATACATATATATTATATATATATATATATATATATATATATATATATATATATATATATATATATATATATATATATATGTATATATATATATATATATATATATATATATATATATATATATATATATATATATATATATATATATTATATGGTAGGTAAATTTTCGTACAAATCTGAAATCAGTTCAAAATATAAAAATTATTTATTTTAACGGTTCTCAGTACATGAGAAACTTATTTTTATTTAAGAAAAGTAAATTATTTAAAATAACTGAGATTTTAGATATTGATAATATTAATTATTTGATTTTAAATCGTTTTAAAATAAATTTCAACGATCATTTAATTTGTTTTATGATTTTAGGAAAATATAACGAATTTTTAAATATCGCTAAAGTATCTGAATTTGAATACAAACCTTTTGAATATTATAAACTATTTAATGGGGACGAGTGTATTAAAATACGATATTTATAAAAACCTATCGCTTAATATGTATATCAATGAAATAATTTGAAATATTTGTATAATTAAGAAAAGTAGAACTGATTATTTTTATTAGTATTATAAGAATGAAAAATGAAAATATCAATAATTTAGATAGGTATTATGATTTATTAAATTTAAGTGAAATACATATTGTAATTTGGTATACAAACTCTTTAGTTAATATGGACGTACATTATATTTATATAATTGAAAAGCTGATTAAATTTTTTTTATGAAATTATAATATGAAATAAATTTTTTATAAAATCAATTCTGTCAATTTGTGTTTTTCTCGTACTGAATTACTCCATGTTTGTTTAATATATTCAACACTTTATTCGTATACCATGGATTTTCTAGTATAATGTTAACAAATCTGCCTCTTATTTTATTAAAGTGAACGTTAATTCCAAGCACAATACTATATTCTAAAAAGTTAACCCTAAGTTTCTCAAATTATGAAATTTTCCGCAATATTTTTAGTAAATCTGTTTCGTATTTCATGAAATCAGAGACATACTTCCAGCACAATATTCTAGAATATTTACCACATTTTGCTGAAATTATGACGATTTGAAGCATATGTTTAGAACAATTGATGCTTATTTCTTACAAATGAATGCATATTTATAACGCAATTTGCTAAATTGTTCACTACATTTTTTCTCAACTTTTGAATTTTTTAGATTGTTTTTAGTTAATCAATTTCTTACTTCCTGAAATTTATTGCAACATTTCAGCATATTTTTCTCAAATTATGACTAAGTTTCTTATTATTCAAAAAAATAAAAATTCTTTAATCAAGTAAAGTATCTCTCAAGGTAAGTAAAGTTACACTAGGCTCCAAATCGGTATGTCATATGCACAATATATGTTGATTATGCTTAATTATTTCTCTCCGTGTACACTGAAAATAACCGCAGAAATTGATAAAGGGATGAATTCTAAGCAAAAAATGTTCCAAGAAGTTTTTTCGATAAATCAATATTTTTTGAGTTCCTCACGATTGAAAACGTTGATTTTTCATCTAAAAAATGCATTTTTGAGAGCAATGCGAAAATTTCACCAAAAAACGCGATTGGCTTATAACGATAACTTCCTTAATTTTTAATTTCGCAGGGAATTTCATTTTTCATTTTGCATGGAATTTCATGGGCTACAAGGCCTGTGAAGTTGAACCTAGAGAAATAAAAATATAACAACAGTTTATGCAAGAAAAACCTAAAGTTTTGTACTCTTGCATTTTGTACGTATCTCCTTTAGTTTTTGGTTTATTGTGAAAAAAGGAAGTTTTCGAATCAAATTTTCGAATCGAAAATCGAATCAAACTTTTTTTCAAATCTAAATATTCTAAACCGTCCAAACTTCTAGAACCTATTGTTAGTACCTAAACAAAGTACATTGTAAATGGATTACGTTTACATTCCATTCTTGCGGTTAAACTATTGGTTTCATTGCTGATTTTTTCTCCGAAAAAACGAGAGAACCATTTTATTTTTATCTTAACTCCGTAAGATTTTACGCTAACGACTTTTACTAAAGCTTATTAAAGGTCTTTTCAAGTACTTTAAAGAAGGTCTAGCATGTTTTCTTACAAAAATTTGTCGTTTTTCTCTTATTTAACGTTGAAAGGTTCGAATTCAGTTTTCGGCGAACAAACAGTCACCTATGTATTATTCGAAAGTTTTATTAGAAAATATTAAATAGGTCTGCTAATATTAACTAAACCACAAACAAAATAAAAAAATTGAAATTATTGACGTCTCAAATAAAAACTTATTTCGTTTTTTACGATTACTTTAATTTATAATTGAAACATAATTAACTCAATCTCCGTCGTTCACCCTATAAGGAAAACTAGATTTACTAGTTATTCGATATTACTAATCCCTAGTCTGAACATAGCATAAGGTTTTTTGCCGCTGGGCAAAAATAAGATTAAGCACCGAGAGACATAACGAGGATGTATGTGATATATACGTTATCCAAAATCGAAATGAGTAGGATGTCCAACAACGGAATGAAGACACATTTATTGGTTATGTAATAGAATTCCGGATGTAGAAATAAAATAAAAATCCACAGGTTATACACACAATCAGAATTGTGACCAAGCTCCAATTAAACATGCAATAACAATTAGTTTACCTTGAACTTAATTAAAATAAAATATTTAGCATTTACATCACGAACTATTGTTTCTATATAATTGTATTGTGGTAAAGCAATTTGTTGTAACTATTAATCAATTTCTAAATAATTAAAGATTTGTTGACATGCTATTTTAATCGTAGCATATCATGCTGGATCAAAATTTGCGTTTCCAGAGCACAAGTAGTATAACTTAATATGTTTATTATTTTTTGTCGGAATATCGTGATATTGCGATGTATCCGCCAAAATGTTAAACAAGCACGAGGGCAAGCAAAATCGAACATTCAATAATTTTAATAAAGGGTACTGTTCTTAACTTCGCTATTCTTACCTATATAGCTTTTCTGAGATTGGTAATCTAAATTGCTATCTGTCCGCTGTATACAAGCTTTCATTATGTTAATTAGCTTTTATTAACACCTAAGAGTGAGTACCTATCAGATAATTTACTTTGATATATCATCGATTAATATAAGATAATATGATTTAGTAGCAGTACTATTACTTAGATTAGAACAAACATTTTCAGTTAGAGATAAGTCTGGTTATGATGTATATTCATCCTGGTCGTAGAGGCACCGTCAGAATATATCGAAAGAGTTTTATTTTCAGTTTCATAGACATATTACAATGGCAGTTTTTCGCAGAGAGATATGGTAAAAAGTCTAGAAGAGCATAACATTTACTATTGTGTCGATATTCTCTCTGTATTGGCTCTGAAAATTGACATGGCTCAGGCTTAGTTAGGATGTAATAATATGACTGATAGTATTTCTCAATTGAGTGAAGGTATTTTATGTACTATCCTCAGATTCGAAGGAATACGCCAAGTCGCCATTGCGGAATAATCTTATCAAATATGAGGATTATTTTTTATATTCTTATACGACCTCATTTAACAATTAATTCAGAACTGCACGGACCAGGGGAATCCGACTGTCTAATTAAAATAAAGCATTGTGATGACCCTAAAAAATACATTAAAGTTGGCTCTGACAAATTAAAATCATACTTGCTAAATCTATCTTTAGTTTTACTAGTGGACGTAAGATGTCTAAGATATTTAAAGAAAAATACGAAAAAAAATTATTTAATCACAAAATTGTTACACGTTCCTATATTTTGTGAATTTGTTTTGCTTTTTCTACAATTTTTGAACTTGAAATTTCCCCAGGTGGCAAATTTTGGTACGATTTTACTAAATTTTTACTGCTATCACTGCCATCTATGTAATATACATTGACTTAATGACCACACGATTTGTATTAAGCTTTTAGAACAATCTGACCAGAATGCTGTTGTTATGAAATTTTTTAAAATTTTGGTTTAAATAAATCAATTATTACAAGAAAATGAAAATGATTTACTTAAATAACATTCATATATGTTGAAATTCAAACATTTATGAAAATATTTCAGAAATCATATTTAAGAATTTGTAACATTTCATTTAAAAATTTGCATTGATTGATTGATTGATTTGAATGCACGGCCAAGCCTATGAAGCAAGTAATCTAGTGTTATTGATGGGTCATTAAACTGTCACACCAACTTTTTGACACAAGTGAATGCTTTCCCCACTGAAGAAACTTAAGCAGACCGGTTTGGTTGGCTCAATATTCTAAATGTGTTCAATCTTGTGACTGAACATAAGTACAATTAAGAACTTCATATAACAACAACAACATAAGTTGATTACTTGACTTATGCTTTTTATTTATGTACAAAATTTCGTTTTAATTCTTTTTATCGTTTAATGCTTAGTGTTTAGTAAGCAATTAATGTTAACGTATAAAATTACATTTTATTTTCTAGGGCTTAGTAAGCAATTTGTTAGTATATAAGAATTTAATTTCCTTCAATAAAAACATCAATTGTTGAGTCCGTCCATAACCGATATTTGAGTGTTATCTAGCTCTTGAATATTTCAAACAGAGTTAACAATACTGCAGCACAAAGTTCTAACCGTGGAATGCTTATTGTTTTGATTAGTGCCACTTTGGCCATCGCCGTGACTAGACTTATGTTATATCCGTTTTCGGTCTTCACTCTACTATATATCATAGCAGCATATGTCAATTCGGATGCATCTGCATATTCGTGCAATTCCAACTCCTGCCCTTCGGTTTACAACCATCTAAGTATCCGGATGTTTTCCAATCTGCTCAAGTTGCCTCTAATCGCTGAGTAGTTTTTAAAAATTAGATTTGGTAATGATTCATCCCAATCAACTCCTAACAGCCACAAACTCCGGAACAATATTTTAATTTTGATTATTGTTGGCGACAACCATCCAATTGGGTCAAATATTTTTGACGCTTCCGACAACATGCTGCGTTTTGTTGGTTTGTGATGCACTAAGTTCGCCTTAAATTGAAAAGTGTCATTTACTGGAGAATACCTAATTCCCAGAACAGATACGGCCTGAGGATCACTTTCAAAATCAATCAGTGGAATGTCCTTGCTGACTTCTGGGATAGTGCACCTCAGCCCGGAAATATTGGATGCCCACTTGCGAAGATTAAATCCTCCTTTTCCCAACAGACAAATTAAATCCTGAACAATCTTTTCGGCTTCTTTTAGATTATTTGTTCCCGACATAAGGTCATCAACATAAAAATCTCGTTTCAGTACTTCTGCAGCCTCTGGAAACTCGTCTTGGTAATCTGACGCTAGTTGATTCAATGTCTGCGTCACTAAAAATGGAGATGATGTCGTACCATACGTGACTGTTAGCAGCTTGTAGATGCATAGTTTTTCATGTGACTCTTTCCTCCATATGATCTTTTGATATTCGCTATCCTTTGCATTCACCCAGATTTGCTGGAACATCTTCTCAATATCGGCCATGAATACAATTTTATGTGAACGAAATCGGAGTATTATCTCTATTAAATTAGATTGTACAACTGGCCCAACAGCTAACTGATCATTCAGTGAATTTCCGTGCGTTGTCTGGGCTGAGACATCAAAAACAACCTGGAGTTTGGTCGTTGTACTGCTTTCCTTTATTACCCTGTGATGTGACAGGTAGTACTGATCTACACCGGTATCATCCGTAAATGTCATATGCCCTAGTGCTAAATATTCTTTCATGAATTGGGAATATTGTCTTTTAAATAAAGCATCACGAGAGAATCGCTTTTCCAAATACACCACAGCCATAATTTTTGAATTACTCAATTTTTTTAAGTCGTTTTTGAAGGGGCGAACTACTTCATCACACGTATAATGTAAACGCGCGATGGCATGCGATGATAACTGTGTAATTGATGGTTGCTCGAAATACGTCTGCAAAAATGAATTCACTATGTATCGCTTCTTATCACACCTCTTACAGAGCTTCTGACATGCTTCTATATAAATCACATCGTTAATTTGGAAATGCCGAATAAGAGCCAATGTTTCACCTTTTAACAGTACTTTTAGGTACTGAAATTTTTGAGCTGGCGAGAGCATTGCGTTTTCGTGCACTGTGCCTAAACGATCGTAAAATGATTGACATTCCTTATAGTTCCCATCAAATGGGAGAATGGAAATGCGCGGTAACCGAAAAACACTCGAAGCCGTTTGTGTAGAATTCAGCATCTGGTCTAAATGTATGGTAGGTTGAGTCGTGCTAGATCTTTTCCGTATAGCGGCTTGAAGCTTAAGAACAACCGAGTAGCACTGAGTATCGACAGCTTCTATGTCAATTTGTGCATCATCAGATATCTCGATCATCTGGTACTCACCTTCTACAAAATCTTTATATAACTGATGAACTCTATCCAACCATAACACTGAATCATCGATGCCTGTATCATCTTTAATAGCTCGAACAAAATTTTCAATTCTTGTGATCCGACCTTTAAGACATGTTCTTTTTTCTTTTAGGCCATCCATTTCAACCACAGATGTCAAATTTTCAACAAATTAGAAAATGGAAGAAAGTCCTAATACGTGAGAACCAAAAAAACACTTGCAAAGGTATAAATAGTTTAAATCAACCGAATTTAAAAACTGCACTAATGTTTCTAATATAAACAATTCACTTTATTTCACTCAAACAAAACGGACAAGAAATTTGCGCTTCGAGTCTGGCGGATTGTACACAAAAAATATTCATATGTACTAAATAGTCTATAATAAGTTAAATGTTTTTAAATGAAATTTTTAATTTATTTTGATACAGTTGGTTTAATGATTATACATATATAAATGTAATAAATAAATAAAATTTACACTCAATGCATTTTTCCACGTTATTTTCTTCAAGCTGCTTTCCGGAAATTTCCGAATCTATTCACCAAGATCCGGCTCGAAGGACCAGTTTATGTAGCAAGAAAATCGTCCAAATAAATCCTTTTCTTTACCACAATAAATGAAAACACTTGTTTTATTAAATTTATAATTTTATTAGCACAAACAATTTATTGCCTTTTGGTGTACACAGCTCAAGATTCAAAATCAAAGTGAACGAGAAATAATTACTAAGAGTTATAAAAAAACTGAAAAAGCGCGAAATTACTAAAACATATATCATTTCAAAATAGTACGTACAAAAATAGTATATTCTACACTAGCACTATCTATTAGATGTTAAATAATTAAATGTTTAATGATAGATGGCAGTGATCGATCTTTATAACACTTTCTTGGAAAACATAGAATAAATTTCTAACAATTGAACAAATATCAGACAGCTTCTCCATTTAACCAAAACCAACAAAAACGTCTATATCTAAACATTTGAGATATAAAGAGGGTACCCTATGGTTTATTATTAGAGATTTCAAAACCTGCTCAAATTCCCTCTGGAGAAAGCCCAACGATTTGTATACTATTGCTGTAAAATATATCAACCACTGATTGTATTAGTGAAACGTTATCGTGAATATGTTGTACGGTTGTGAATACAGTGTATAAATCATAAGGAATCGTGTGATACGAAACAAAAATACAACAAAATAAAATGTGTCGTAAAAAAGGAATGGGTACGATGGGTAGAATTTCATAGGGCCGAATGTCGAAGGGCCGAATTTCGAAGGGCCGAATGGGTCGAAGGGCCGAATGTATCGAAGGGCCGAATGTGTTGAAGGGAAGAATGTCGAAGGGCCGATGGCTCGAAGAACCGAATTTTTTTTTTTTTTTTTTTTTTTTTTTTTTTTTTTTTTTTGGTTTTAGAAATATAAATTTTTAAATTTGTTATTTTAAGGAATGGTTTTGTAAATTTTTTTATCAAATATAAACTAATTTCTTTTGAATTTATCTATTTTATTATGTTTAATCTTTGGACAAAAATATCGACCAAAATATTACATTAATTTTGGTTGTTTATATTTTGTGTTCCTTTTGTAATAATCAAGTGAAAAAATATTTGTCACCAAAAACATGTCTTGTTATATCAATATAAATGGAATTTATATGTATTTACTCGTAGGTATACACAAAGGTATTACTTTTGCAGTATTGGATCTTTTATGTCGTGTGTAAGCTCTCTTATACAGGGTGTCCGGTTTGGGATGCTGATCCGTCATGGGGTGATTCCTTGGTTCATTCTGAGAAACAAATCGTATGTGGAGGGGGGATTCATTTTTGATATCCTTTGAGATACAGGGTGTTTAAAAAATTTGGTTGAGAAAAGAGTACACCCAAATATTAAACTGTAACTTCCAAAATATTTATCGGAGAGCAACCAACTTAGTCTTATTTGGTTGGTAATCGTATACGCTATTATTAAGGATTAAGTGGTTATCTTGTATCTGCATCCGTTTGAGAGCTATGGTGATTTAAAGAAAAAAAAAATATTTGTTTATTATAAAATCGAGTTTTTCTCAAAAAAAACCGTTATAATTTTTTCTTTTGTTTATTTAATTTTAATTTGTCATGATCTCCTCTACAATCCCCCAATACATTGCTTGTACCCACGTGCCATAGTTTTCTTCGTATTCCGTTTATTCTCAATCTAATTAAGAGATGTTATAGTGTTAATATTTGTTTAATTTTTACTTTATTAATTTTTTTGTTGAATATTAATTAATTCATGTAATATCTAATATGCTACCGGTGGTTAGACCATTTTAATTGTGTTTCGATTAACACGAGAAGTATATTAGTATTTACAAACAGTAATTCAACGAAACCGACTAATAGACGTAATTCTATTTATTTAAATTATATGATTTTAATACGAATATGTTCCGAAGATTGTAATAGAATTCAATCCAGGGATTGAATTCTCTTACAATCTACGGAACATACTCGTATTAAAATCATATAATTTAAATAAATATAATTACGTCTATTAGTCGGTTTCGTTGAATTACTGTTCGTAAATACTAATATACTTCTCGTGTTAATCGAAACACAATTAAAATGGTCTGACCACCGGTAGCATATTAGATATTACATGAATTAATTAATATTCAACAAAAAAATTAATAAAGTAAAAATTAGCGTACACAGAAATAGAGCTGTGTGAATATTGTGAAGAAGAAAAATTGTAAGAGAGTTCATCTGTATTAGTTATGATTCACTAATACTTAAATGCACAGCACATTCTGTATATATAGAATGTAAATTGTGGTATAATCAGTCCAGTCGCCGCGGCCTGATGAGAAGATTGATTTTTTCATAATCATAAGCTCATCAGTTCGAAACTGGATTGAATTCTCTTACAATCTTCGGAACATACTCGTATTAAAATCATATAATTTGTTTGATATAAAATCCCAGTTTTTTTCGTTTTTCATTTATCATACACACATATAAGAAAAAATTGTATTTTGCTCTAAACTACATCGTTTTTATTTGCTAAGAACTTTGTGGGCCGGAAATAATTCTTTGTGTTTTAAAAAGGCCGTAGTGAGGCCAATCTCTGATAAACAGCTGAGTACCAGCCGAGCCAGAAGGTCGCTGCGCTCCCCCTCCGCTTAGCCCTCCGAGAGGATTTAGATTTGAACTTCGGGGGACGTAGGGCCGGGATCAGCAAACATGTCGCACTGTCTTCCGCACGTAGGAACGGATTATACAGAATCTATTAATGACAAGTATTAGTGATACGTGGCCAACCCCTAATATAACTTAGAATTGTAGAGGCCAACGGCTTCGATAACCCTCACGGGCACGCGGGATGTAACTTTGCTCCCCCGCTTAGCCCTTCGAGGGGCTTTCGATTTGAATTTCGGGGGACGTAGGAGCCGGGATCAGGAAACATGTCGCACTGCGTGCCGAAGGAGCGGATTATATAGAATCTATTATTGACACCTATTAAAAAGAAAAATAATTGCACTATTTTGTTATGCAAGATTTTATAATTGCAAGATTTTGTAGTTGCAACATTTTGTAATTGCAACATTTTGTGGTTGCAAGATTAATAAAAAAAAGCAATATTATGTTAATGCAATATTTTATATCGATCCCAGAAAAACTATTTCACTAAATATTCATTATTTCACTATAAAATAATCAAAATAATAATTTTGGAGAACAAAATTTTAAAAAACAAGATTTTGTCTAACAAAATTTTGTTAAACTATATTTTATACGGTAAGAATTCAAAAAACAAGATTGAACGGCAAAACAAGATTTTGTCTTGCAGGCAAATACCCCGATCCCTTAATAATGTTTTATTTCTTCTTTACTTTTGTGACTCGGCCCTTCGACCCATTCGGCCCTTCGACCCATTCGGCCCTTCGACCCATTCGGCCCTTCGACCCATTCGGCCCTTCCACATTCGGCCCTTCGAAATTCGGCCCTTCGACATTCGGCCCTTTAACATTCGGCCCATCGACACATTCGGCCCTTCGACCCATTCGGCCCTTTGATATCATTCCGTAAAAAACAATACGAATCATGCGCAAGCGCAACTGCAAAAATTTCATTAAGAAAAACAAAAAAAAATTTGAAATTTTTAGAGCAAAGAATAGAGAGTAAACATGCTCAAATATTATCGGCGTTAGCAGTGTGTGTGGATATATACATGGTGTGGTGTTGGTGATAAACAAATAACTTTCAATTTGTTTTTCTGGTTTTTCGTAGTGACTACTACCAGAGCCTTCTAGAGTATAGAGCCATATAGAAGCTTTTTTAGTGGTATAACTTTTCATTGATTTCCATAGGAATCCATAGTAAAAATGGTGTTTTTTAGGTTCAAGTTTTTCAATGAAAAAAGCAAATAATATTTAGAATATATTATATTCTAAAACGTTTATATAAATGTTTTCTACATACCTTGAACAACAATATTCAAGAAGACTATATTGTTATTGAATAAATATTAATTGCAGAAATATTAAAATTAAACTATGCCTAAAATATATTTTTCGAATTTCCATTTTGAAAAATAAATCAAAGTTGGCTCTGATGAATTAAAATAATACTTGCTAAATTTATCTTTAGTTTTACTAGTGTACGTAAGATATCTAAAATATTTGCAGAAAAATACGAAAGAAAATTATTTAGTCACAAAATTATCACTCGTACTTAATATTTTGTGAATTTGTTTTGCTTTTCCTACAAATTTTTTACTTGAAATTTCCTCAGGTGGTAATTTTTGGTACGACTTTACTAAATTTTTACGGCCATCACTGCCATCTATGTATATTGACTTAATGACCAAACGAATTGTAGTAAGCTTTTATTTTAATTTGACCAGAATGCTGTTGTTATGAATTTTTTTTATATTATGGTTTAAATAAATCAATTATTACAAGAAAATGAAAACGATTTACTTAAACGACATTCATATATGTTGAAATTCAAATGTTTATGAAAGTATTTCAGAAATCATAATTAAGAATTTGTAACGTTTTCATTTAAAAATTTGTCTTAGGAAAAAAAGTGAATTCCCATATGTTTTGTGTATTTTACTATGAAAAGTTTGGTTTTTTCCTCGTTTCTAATTCCTTTATAAAAGCTGTGTTTTTTAGACTATGGCTTTGTATAATCAGAACCATATTGATATGAATAGAGCCGGCATGTGAAAAATGAACTTAAAATAAAGGACATAGAAACACTCAAAAAAAATTTATTTTCATATAGTAGGTGTGTATGAAAAAACGCGATTCCCAATTAATCCTAGATAAATAATTTGGCACGGATTGGTTTTAGCTGTCTCACTTGACAGGCGACGATGGCAAATTTTGGAAAAGGAAGATTTAATTGGTTTTTAAATTAAAATAGGAATTTACTAATGTTTATTCAATTGTGTATTATGTTTGCAAATTTTGGAAAAGGAAGATTTAATGTTTTTTTGATTAAATAAACAGCGATTTTAGTTATTAATATTTCCACACCAAGAAATAAATGGCGCCACTTTGACTGAGACAGCTAAAACCAATGCTAGCCAATAATTTTTTCTGAAATCATTAATAAACAACTCAATGACTAATTCATTTAAAGCACAGATTCTCAAGCTTCCGCATTTTCCAGATATAATCAAAAGAAAATTAGGGAATTAAATTAAAAAACGTCTACAACAACAACAATATGTATTAAAAAGAGAATATTCTATTTAATGACGTCATCACTTATTCACAACTAAAATCAATGGTGAAAAAAAGACAATACGTTGAACAGCCAAAATTAAAATAAATCAAAGAGAGTCACAGAGAAAAAATTATAATTTGATTGAGCGAGAAAAAATCAAAAAAATCAAATCAACCCAGATTGTTATGCATCACAAATAAACGACATAACCAACAAACATTAACTGTAATATAAATGCCTTATTTATTTCTCAAGTATTAGAAATATTATTTACATTAAGTCACAGCTGAAAATAAATACAACATGATTAATAATTGGCATCGATTTTTATTCCCAAAAATTAATGACCCATTCCAAATAAGTTTTTGTTTAGAATATTTGAATTGTCATAACATTTGAGAGCGGTGTATAAAATAAAATAGCTCTTACTTATTATTCCCATTCCTTGATGTCACTTAATACGCAAATAAAAACAACAGGGATTCGGGCTGAGTAAACGATTTGAAAGAAAACTTTTTACGTAAAATTAACATAATTTCTTTCATAGCAATGGTTTAATTTTAGTAAATTTATAAAAAAAAATATATTAAATTAATTATTATTATATTTTAGTTATTACTATAGAGGGAAGCCACCAAAAATATGTTTAACCGAATCAAAAATCAGACCGATTTTAGAATCCAACCGGTTCGATCACCTATTTGATTTTTTTAATATGTTTTTAATAGTAGGCGGCGTCTATGGTTTAAACAAAAGTCGTTAATAAAGCATTGCCACATGATATGAATCTGTATTCGGGCAGATTTTTGTCATGTGGCAATGCTTTTAGAAGGAGACTAAAAAGAGATGGTTATAATTGTTTATATATGTTTATGTTTATTTCTTAGTGAAAATCCTCTTGGAATATAAACTATTGCTAAACTTTTATGGAATGTTGTTGTCGTAAAATATGTCATAACATAAAATTTATAAACAAAAAGAGATGGTTATAATTGTTTATAAATTTTATGTTATGACGTATTTTACGACAACAACATTCCATAAAAGTTTAGCAATAGTTTATATTCCAAGAGGATTTTCACTAAGAAATAAACATTTTCATGATTCGGTTTTTTTAATCAAATAAAGTTACATGTTTTATGAACATTTTCGTATAAAAAATAATATAAAAGCGCATAATTCTTATAGACTAAAAATATAAATGAAAACAATCGTTTTCCCATATAGTTTCATAATAAAGAAAAAATTGTATGTACTTTATTTTAAGCTTAGTAAAAAATACAGTCAATATGGAGGCTCTTATTTATAGAGTAGGCTCTGGTATATTGCACTTTTTTATATCTTGGCTTGTATAGACATTTTTATTGGTTTTGTTACAGCATACCATAAAACCAAAAGCCTAATGCCATTTCATGTGCAGTGCATCCACAATCAAGAACCATTTATAATTGGTGTGTTCGAATATTCGATCGGAAAGAGCAGACAGGGCAAAAACAAAACCAAACAATATTGCTTTGTTGTTGTAATAACAACCGTCCGCTCTCTCCGATACAATAAAAAACAAGGCAAATATATGTCAGTTCTTTTCCATTATGTTTTCCATTTTACATTTCCAACCACACTCACACCACACCATATACAAAACATAATCCCACCACATTTTACTCATTGCTTATTTTATTCCAGAAAAAAAGAATACAAAATTTACTGTTAGAAATTTTTACTACAATCCTAGTGTTCGCTGATAACAAGGGATAAAAAATATCCGGATATTTTTTGAGCAAAAAAACGAACGCATCAAAAGGAACGGTATATTTTTAACTCTACTTTTATGGAGTTTTTCTGACAACCCAAAAATTAATTTTTTTAATGCTTCGATTTGAACAATGATAATAATAAAAAATATTAAAATAAATGAAAAGAAACTGTGATTTTGACGTTTAAAATACCAAAATTATACGTCAAGTACTGGGTGGTTTGGCGTCTATTGGAGGGGGGGATCAAAGTTGAGTAGATTAATCTACCAGCTCCGTAACCTTCCAATAGGGTGCGCATCACGTAAGCTGTTCTGGTCTTGTCATTAGGCAGCTGCGTGATGGGTACAATTGTGTAAGGGCTAACCTGTTCACAATTCGCAAGTGTACGTACTGCCTCCTCGTGGCAACCACTGGTAACTTAGGCCACTTGGCACATTTTTGGCCATTTGGCACAGGCTAAAGTACGGCGCTAAAGGAGAAAACCTTGACAAAGAACCCTAATCTAAGGTGGAACAGCATATGCCGAAAGATGAATGGCTGATAGGTTAATCAGCCCAAAATATGCGGACTCTGGATACCAGGCACCCTCCAGTTTTATTTAGCCTTCCTGTAGTAAAGCTGGGTGACCTACAGGTAATTTGCAATTCCCAGCAACTCGTAAGAGTAAAATCAAATGGAAGACGGGGCAGGAGAAGGAATATACGGGAGTGGGACAACCCTCTCGAGGTCCTTGAGCTCCAATGCTACCGTCTTTCTAGCGGAACTACATGCTGTAGTAAACTTCTAGGAGGGAGAGCAATAAGCCCAGATAGTATGTATCACGTACCGGGAGGCAGTATTGTCCGGTTCATTAAGAACCTGAATATTGACTGGACGGATATTTAAGCAGGGGCCAGCACAATAGATCTTTTAGGTCGCAGTGCGAAGTGGCTGATCGCCCGCATGGCCCCCCACAATAATAATAATAATAATAATAATACGTCAAGTACAAAAGTTGTTCACTCATGTCATCAAAAATAATCTGGAAATTTTATTAAAGTGAAGTTAGCGGGGGTAACATTTGTCAAAAATATCTGGATATTTTCTGTATAGAACGATTACCCCGCAACAAAGATTATAGTGTTTGTAGATCATCACATCACATCACTTATACCATATATCACACTTCCAATTATTTGATTATAAATAATTTATATTACAAAAACTAAACAATTTAAAACTTCTACAAAAGTAAATGAGACGATACCAAATTTAAAAGCTCAATTTAATTTAAATTAATTTCACTCAATTTTATTTAACTTAATTTAATTTATTTTGACTCCGATGAGTATCACCAACCCCATTGTTTCTTTTAAAAATTTGTCTTAGGGAAAAATGTGATTTCCCATATGTTTTATGCGTTTTACTATGAAAAGTCTGATTTGTTTCTCATTTCTAATTCCCATATAAAATCTTCGTTTTTTAGACTATGGCTTTGTATAATCTAGGTTACTCTGATATTATACAAATAGTCGTAAAGTTTAGTGGTAATTACGACGTGGTAGGTTTAGTGCTAATTAAATACTATATCAGTTTTCATAGACATATTATTTGAACTGGTAGTAAAAGAAAGTAATGAAAACAGGGCTTAATATGTTGTGCTAAAAATTGTGGTAATTCATTTGGAAAGTAGGCTGGCCGGAAATTGTTAACATGCGTTAAATTAGTTGCGTATAATGAGCTTAACAATTTCTAAAATATTTTGTTATATTTAATACATTACACAAAAAAATGTAAAGTTCAAAACTCGGCATTAAAGTAATCGACAAACTAGTACAAATAATAATGTAAACTTCTAATCAAAATTCAGTTAAATTTATACTGCAATTCACAATGTACACGTTAAATTTATGATTATGATTATAAACTACACTTGACGAATAAATACTTCAGTTTTAGCCGTTAGATATTCTAATTGCCTTGCTGATAAGAAGCGCGAACAAATCCATGTTAAGAATTCATTATTTTAATTCATTTATATAAAAGGAACAAAATAGTATATAAATGCGCAACCATACTAAAATATACATCATTAAACATGCAGTGCGTTCAGCGCAAAGTGTTATTTGTGTTGCTTTCCACATTATGTTATGTTAATAGTGGCAAATCAGGATCAGATGATTCACTGAATTACGATCACTTGAGCACAAAAGAAGCGTAAGTTATTTTTGGCTATTTTATATTACGGCGGAACAAATCAATAACTTTATTTTACTTACAGATGTCCAATTCTAGAAAAACAATTGAAATCCGCAAAAGCTAAAGTTATAAGGGATGAGGTATTTCGCAATTATTTAATTAGTATCGATGTTGTTATTGCCCCAGACGAACCTGCATTTTTATTCCTTAATAACGTACCGTTGAGGAACGATCTCAATAAAATCTATCACGATTCATCGGTAGTTTTTGAATTAAGTAAAATTTACGCTGAACAATTATTTAGGAATAAGTTGCCACATTCAAAAAATATTAATCCGTTACTGCGTAAAAATTCATGGTGCCTCGAAAAGTTCATGGGCAAATTTTGTGTCGACAACAAACATTACAAATGCCCTAAAAATCAAAAATATCGCCGTATTGATGGTTATTGTACGAGCTCATACCGTCCCAAGGAAGGTGCTGCTGGTACACCATATGGGTCACTTTTAAATCAAAATTATGACGATTGTGAGTAAAATATAAATAGAAGCAATATGCGACTGTTAAATTTAACCGATTTCATAATATTTGCAGCTATATCAAAGATTCGCAAAGAGAAGCGAACCCGAAATCGACTTCCACATTCTCGAGTATTATCCAATATTTTCTTCGACCGATGCCAAAACAATGATATATTTTTCGAACATGGACCCAGTATCGCCGGTGCCCAATTTGGAGCTCTGCTTGCTCTAGACAGTTTTTCATTAGCATATCCAAAGGGTAATCCTTCATTGACATGCTGCACAAAGGACTACAGTACCGTATTACAAAAAGAACTACTACACAAAAGTTGTGATCCTATCAAAATTCCTAAACATGATAAATTTTTCGGCCCTAGAGGTATAACGTGTATGAATTTTTTGCGTGCGCAACCTGGCTATGACAACGATTGTGTGCTTTCATCACGGCAACAATTAAATATTGTAACAAGTTCTATTGATTTGTCATTTATTTATGGGCCCGTGAAAGAGCTTGCAGATGCCGCAAGATCGTTTGTAGATGGATTGTTAAACACAAACGCAGACAATCTTTTCCCCGAAGATGCAAATGGTAATTTTATTTTTACTGATTTTCGTACCGTTGCAACACCGGTGCTTTCAGTATTTGTTCTTGTATTTATACGCGAACACAATCGAATTGCACAAGTATTGAAAAGTAAATTCCCAAACTGGAATGATGAGAAACTATTCCAAGAAGCACGTCGATGGAATATAGCGCAGTTCCAGCACCTCATGTTTGAATGGTATGAAATTTTTATTCCGGAACAGTACAAACATTTACGGATTAAAAAATCTAAAAAGACACAAGTTACGGTTTCTACCTCCAATGAATTTGCACACGGAGCCCTTAGGCAGCATCATCAACTTATACAGGAAACCGTTGGTTTATTTGATCAAAATGGAAACTTGATTGAAGAAAGCCTACTCGGTGATTCTGATACGTCGGCTTTTATTCGAAATTCATATTCAAAAGTGATACGATCACTTTTCTACCAGAAAATGAATTACAATGGATGTCACAATCAGGTGAGAAGCTTATTTTTCATATCGGTTAAGGTTAATGAATTTTTATTATATATTTATAGATAAGAAACCAATTATTTAAAAGTCCAGATGGTGTAGGTATGGATTTATTTTCATTTGACGTGAAAAGAGGTCGCGACTTTGGGCTTCAACCGTATTACAAATACGTCCATTTATGTTTGAATAAAAGAGTGGAATCATTCTCTGATCTAGAATTCTTAATCTCAGACAAGGTGAGTAAATTTAATAAATTCGTAATATTTACAATATATAAATTAAAAATGTAATCTGTTTTCAGCATATTATACAATTACGCAAAGTCTATGACTCGGTTTATGATATTGATCTGTACATTGGAATTCACTTGGAAAAACGACAAAAGAAATTCCAATTTGGTCCTATTGGCTCGTGTATTACAAACGAGCAATTTTATCGATATCGTCACGGTGATTCATTCTTTTACAATAATCCTAAGCAAAATCATCCATTTACTGATGATCAACTCAAAGAAATTCAAAAGGTTTCATTCTCTCGAATTTTATGTAACAATGGAGATATAACGAAAGTTACAAAGAATGCTTTCTGGGCCCAAAGCGATTTAAACCCAGTAGTTCAATGTAAATCAGTGCCAGTTGTGAATATTGTATATTAAGTAACCAACTAATGACACGAAATAAGTAATAACAAAATGTATCTAAAAAAAAACAAAACAATTGTGTTGAGTAATTTAATCGATTAAATCCGAACCAATAAATCACTTCTCAATTAGAATCTCCGCAGCGTGATATATTTTCGAAATACACAATATAATCAAGTTAATTTTCTAACAAACCTCGTGTCAGTATCCTAAATTCATTACATTGATAAATGGGTAAATAATACAAATTAATAGTATTTCTCAAAATACGGTCATACTGCATTTTCGGTTAGGTGAAATTTGTCGATAACAATCTCGGCTGGCATATTAAACAAACACGTAACACTATTTGACTATTTCAGATAACATTTAACCTTCAATGTAATACGTAGAGACAAAATTAAATCCTTCCTAAGTTACATGTATATACCAAATTGATTGGGGCTAATTTATTTATTGTGTATGATCTGAACCAAAGCAACCTTGATATACAGAGCCATAGTCTAAAAAACGAAGTTTTTATAATGGAATTAGAAACGATGAAAAAACCAAATTTTCCATAGTAATAAAACACACATTAGTAAAGAAATTCACAAAGTATATGGGAAATCACTTTTTTTCCTAAGACAAATTTTTAAATGAAAACGTTACAATAATTGATTTATTTAAATCAAAATATAAAAAAAAAATCATAACACCAGCATTCTGGTCAAATTGAAATAAAAGCTTACTACAATCCGTTTGGTCATTAAGTCGTCATTCAATATACATTAAAATAAGGGATACAGAAACACCAAAAATTCATTTGTTTTCATAGAGTTTGTATGAAAAAACGCGGTATCTATTGTCGAAAAAACATGAATTAAAAGTTTAACCCAGTTAAATAATTTTTCTAACATCGCTATAAAACAACTCAATGTCTTACTCATTTAAAACACAGGTTCTCAAATTTCCTGATTTTCCAGCAATAATCAAAAGAAAATAATGGAATTTAAATAATAAAACATTCTACAACAATAACAATATGTATTAAAAAAAAAAATTCAATTTAATGACGTCATGATTTATCCACATCTAAAACCAATGGCAACAATCGAAATTAAAATAAATCAAAAAGAGCCAAACAGAAAAACTTAAATCAATAAAATGAGCGTGAAGAAAACAAAAAATCGAAACAATCTAGCATGCTTCGCAAATTCAAAATAACAACAGAACGATATTCAAATTCAAAATTGAATTGAGGCAATGAAAGAGATGATTATTGTATTGTTTGTAAATTTTGAGTAATTAGTTTATGACGTATATTACAAAAACAATAACACTTTATAGTACAAAAATAAATTATTTTTGAAGACGATTTTCACTAAGAAATAAACATTTTCATGATTCGATTTTTCAGTCAAATAAAATTACATGTTTTATGATTATTTTCGTATAAAAATAATATAAAAGCTCATAATTCTTATAGACTAAAAATGTAAATGTAAACAATCGTTTTCCCATATAGTTTCATAGTAAAGAAAAAATTGTATGTACCTTATTTTAAGTTTTGTAAAAAATACAGTCAATGTGCAGGCTCTTATTTATAGAGTAGGCTCTGTAACATTACATAGATGACAGTGATGGTCTTAAAAATTTGGTAAAATCGTACCAAAAATTACCACCTGGAGGAATTTTGCAGAGCCAACTTTGATGTATTTTTCAAAATGAAAGTTCGATAAAAATATTTAAGAAATAATTTAATTTTAATATTTCTGCAATTAATATTTACTTAATAGCAATATAGTATTCTTCTATATTGTTGTTAAAGATATGTAGAAAACTTTTAAGCATTTTATAATATTTTTGTGTTTCCATTGAATAACTTGAACCTAAAAAACACCATTTTTGCTATGGATTCTTATGGAAATCAGTGAAAAGTTATACGTTATATGATTGTGGCTCTTTACTATAGAAGGCTCTGGTAATAGGTGTGGCATTTGATGTGCTAAGCTCATATCTTACGAACAGAGGAAAATCCTTAGTAATGGAACATCAGTGGAAGGTCCTTAGTAATGGAACATCAGTGGATAAACATTGATGTTCCCCAAGGTTCCATGTTAGTGGGGCATAACAAACATATTAAAATTGAACTCAAACAACATTTTTTCAAATGTGATAGAAATTTATATGACGTGAATTGCGTATCAATCGAGCAAGTAAATGATTTAAGCATATCTTGGTGTCATTTTAGAATCAAAATTAAATTTTAAGGCTTGAGTTTAATTTAATTTAATTATTTTTGTAAATTATTTAAGTGAAGTTTAGTGTTTCATAAACTGATTTAAAAATAAAAAAAATAAATTAAAATGAAATTTATAAAAACAAATTAATTTTTGTAGCTTTCATCAGTGTTTTAGAATTTATATTTATGGTGTAGTGAAGTGTAGGTAGTAAGTTTTATTTTAATGTAATGAAATGATTTAAATATAGTAAATAGAGGTGTACATCACACCAGAAATCCCATTTTAGAAAACCCAAGTTTTCTATATATATTTCACACAAATGGGATTGAGCAATTTTGTGCCTCTAATTAGAAAATTTTTGCCTAGTGTACTTTAGGAGACAGAATTTGATTTCTCACGTGGTTATCACACCAGAAATCCAATATATTCCGTTTACCTAACGAACAAGATTCATGTTTATTCATGTTACACTTTAGCCAGAATCGGCCATAGAACATCCACAATTGTTCAAAATCGCGGTTTTTCGAAGAGGTTACTTGAGCGGTTTTGTGAAATCCCACCTTTTATTAACATTAGAATTAAAACAAAGTGTAGTTAGTATTCTGGCAACGATACATGTTTGTGCATATTACACTTTAGCCAGAATCGGCCACAGAACATCCAGAATTTATTAAAATCGCGGTTTTTCCGAAAAGTTTATATGGGCCATTTCCAGAACCTCAATTTTTTATTACCATTCAAATTAAAACCAAGTGTATTTAATATTCCGGCCAAGAATCACGTATGTATATTACACTTTAGCCAGAATCGTCCATAGAACATCTACAATTGATCAAAATCGCGGTTTTTCGAAGAGGCTATATGGACGATTTCCACAAATCCCACATTTTATTAACGTTTGAATTAAAACAAAGTGTAGTTAATATTCGATGTGTAAATTTATGTATGTAAAGTTGAGTTAAAGTCAAACTCATACACTATGTAAAAAAAGTTAGTACATTTTTAAAGAATATCCGCCCTTCTCAGCCTTCTGCTTATGAAATTAAATAAGATTTTTTTATTCTCTTTTCATACATTTTGAATGTACACTCTACCCATATATTTTTAAGCTCGAAGAATAAGCCGTTAGATTTTAAGTTTGTCACCAATAATGCAAAATTTATAAAAAAAATTAAATACTGTTTTCATTTTATTTAACCCTTTATTTGTCATGTTGCATTCAATAGTCAAAGGTGTAGCGATACAATTTACTTTTTAAGTGTATGAGTTTGACTTTGACTCACTGTATACACAATTTAAATAGAACATTTAAACGGGTACCGTAAATTAAACCGCGCATGTTTACATTTGCCATACCATGATTTAACACGAAGATCGTTCTTGATGGATACCAGACATATTTTTAAAAATCTGAGTATAATTTCCAGCAAAAACCAGTATTTTCGATTGACGGCTGTTCTAGTCACCGATATCCACAATTATATAGTTGTACCAACTGTTTTAAATAGTTGTTGTAGTTTGGTTTATACTCTAAATACTAAAATAGTTAATTTGGTGACATCAGTGATGCTTCGAATAGGGTAAATATAGAAAGCAATTAAATTGAAAAATTTATGAATGCTAAAATAAACAACAAGTTACAAATTTAGTACAGTAAGCGATTTCGTTACATACCGATCGATTATTTTATAACAATTCTTAACTATATTATCAGAGCCTTCTAGAGTATAGAGCCATAATCTTAATGACGTATTTTTTAGAAGTTTTTTAGTGGTAAAACTTTTCACTGATTTCCATAGGAATCCATAGTAAAAATGGTGTTTTTTAGATTCAAGGTTTTCAATGAAAAAAGCAAAAATATTATAAAAAGTTTATACACTGCGCCAATTAAAAAACGGAACAGAAATTTTCTTCGAAAAAATACCCAGATTTGAACGCTTGTATCTTGGTGAAATAACACCTTTCAAAAAAAAATTTTTGTTTCTAGTTGAAGGAAATTTTGTTTTCTTTTCGGTACTGGAAACCGTTTTATTTTATTTAGTTTTTTTATGACGTTTTTGAGTAAAACAAAAGGTGTCTAAAAAAAATAAAACTTTGCTGCTGTTTCAAACTGTAAACGAACTTGCTCGATATTTCATTCAAAAATCCAAATTGGCCATTTTATAGAGAATTTAGAAACCTTGCAAAATGATACTTGAAAAATTTCTGTGCGGCCACTCCTTGTCGACTTATTGAAGTTTTAGAGAAAACGTATCAAAAAGCGTATACACGTTAATAAGGACATTTTTTTATCTTGTAAACTGAGCACTCTACGATAAAATTTTGAGCCACTTTAAATTTTACGTTATTTTATGGAAAACAGTAATTTAATTTATCGCATAGTTATTTGAAGAGTCAAGCGAGATGAACCGAAAAGAACAATTTCGCGTTCGCGCTACAAAAATTGTGAATTTAGTTGAAGCCGGTGAAACTTATTGGGAAATTGGGCGAATCTGTGATATTAGTACGTCTGTTGTACACTGGACTTGGCATCGATATTTAGAAACAGGCAGTGTGAGTCGGCGCGAAGGGCCTGGTCGACCAAGACAAACTACATCAAGAGAAGATCGAGCTATCGCATGTTATGCTAGCAAAAACAGGACAGGCAGTGCTCAAGCAATAAGAAGTAATGTATACATACATAACCAGACACCAAAACAGTTGATATTAAATCGGTTGAAAGTTTATTGACTAAGATCAAGTCGACCTGTCAGAGTTCCGTATCTGACTGATAATCACCGTCGACAAAGAAGAAATTATGCTTTGCAGTATGACAACTGGACTCAGAGGTACTGGTGTAAGGTCCTTTTTTCGGATGAATCGCGTTCAATTTGTATGCGTCAGACGGCCGATGCAGAGTTTGGCGTTCACTAGGGGAACGATTACACCCTAATTGCGTGATGCCAATCGTAGCATTTCATGAAGGTTCGGTGATGGTTTGGGCTCATATTTCTTAGAATTGCAAGACAGATTTGGTAGTAATACCACATCTAGCTAAAACATCAGCAAGGTACGTGGAAAAAATTTTAAGGATTCATATGCTTTCCATGAAAAGGCCAATTGGGCGCGGATTTTTTTTTTTCTGCATGATTATGCCCGGCTGCACACAGCTCTAAACACACGCCAATTTCTGCAATAGCACTGCTGTTTTTCGTAGATTTTAGTTTTATTACGTTTGGATAAAGTTTAAAAGGAGTTTGTTTGCAATTTACCTTATGAAATAAATCATATTTTTCACTGTAAAAACATATTTTCTCCTTGATTTTGGATCAGCAAAATTACGCCTGATATCAAAATGTGGCTCAAAATTTTATCGTAGAGTGCTTAGTTTACAAGATAAAAAAATGTCCTTGTTAACGTGTATACGCTTTTTGATACGTTTTCTCTAAAACTTCAATAATTCGACAAGGAGTGGCCGCACAGAAATTTTTCAAGTATCATTTTGCAAGGTTTCTAAATTCTCTATAAAATGGCCGATTTGGATTTTTAAATGAAATATCGAGCAAGTTCGTTTACAGTTTCAAACAGCAGCAAATTTTTATTTTTTTTAGACACCTTTTGTTTTACTCAAAAACGTCATATAAAAACAAAATAAAATAAAACGGTTTCCAGTACCGAAAAGAAAACAAAATTTCCTTCAACTAGAAACAAAAATTTTTTTTTGAAAAGTGTTATTTCACCAAGATACAAGCGTTCAAATCTGGGTATTTTTTCGAAGAAAATTTCTGTTCCGTTTTTTAATTGGCGCAGTGTATAAAAGTTTTCTACATATCTTTAACAACAATATACAAGAAGGCTATATTGGTATTAAGTAAATATTAATTGCAGAAATATTAAAATTAAATTAATTCTAAAATATTTTTTTCGAAATTTCATTTTGAAAAATACATCAAAGTTGGCTCTGACGAATTAAAATAATATTTGCTAGATTTATCTTTAGTTTTACTAGCGTACGTAAGATGTCTAAAATGATTACAGAAAAATATGAAAAAAATTTATTTAATCGCAAAATTATCACACGTTCCTATATTTTGTGAATTTGTTTTGCTTTTCATAAAATTTTTGTACTTAAAAATTTCCCCAGGTGGTAGTTTTTGGTACAATTTTTCCAAATTTTTACGGCCATCACTGCCATCTATGTAATGTATGTTGACTTAATGACCAAACGAATCGTAAGCTTTTATTTCAATTTGACCAGAATGCTATTGTTATGAATTTTTTTTAATATTTTGGTTTAAATAAATCAATTATTACAAGAAAATGAAAATGATTTTCTTAAACGATATTCATATATGTTGAAATTCAAATATTTATGAAAGTATTTCAGAAATCATAATTAAGAATTTGTAACGTTTTCATTCAAAAATTTGTCTTAGGAAAGAAAGTGATTTCCCATATGTTTTGTGTGTTTTACTATGAAAAGTTTCGTTTTTTCCTCGTTTCTAATTCCCTTATAAAAGCTCAGATTTTTTGATTATGGCTTTATAAAATACAGGGTGCTCTGATATTATCCATTCACTAAAGCTCAACTTAAAGGAATTAGAAAAGCTTCGTTTTGAAGAAAAATGGTTAATTTTGTTTATTAACTTCAATTAAAATGCATCTAACATAACAAAATATGTTAGTTAACGCAAATGCTTTCAATTAAAACAATTCCAATTAAACATACCACAAAACAGTTTTGTCAGAATGCCAGTATAGCCATAGCCAATATTAATTTTAAAGATTTTCAATATGGTAAACATTGTACATCGACCACTGTTTGGGATATTTGACCTTTATTATCATCACACGATAGGAATATTATCTGGTATTCAGGTAAATACAACATTTAATTTTTTTGTATTATTTCCTTATAAAAAAAACAGGTTAAACCAACTTTCCGACGCGTATTTAATAATATGTATGGAACTGTTATATACATTATCTGTTTATCGTCTATGTACGTTATTAATTTATTATAATATCGTGCCATAAGAATTAAATTACGTTTGTGTCTGGCATAAACATAAAAAGTCCTTCAGATCGTCATTAAACACTGAATATTGTTTTAAATTTGTTTTGGACAACAATAAGCAAATAACGGTTTACCCAGTTAGTTGCCGGCAGCTTATTCCGAAATTCGTACTATTTTTCAAATATTTGTTTAAACTCCGCTTTATTGCCACAGCAAGAGAATCTAATGGGTGAACTTTCCTTTCCTCAAATAAACTATTTAGTTAAGGATATAACAAAGACGATCTAAACATTTACTCTTCACGTGTGATATAAAAATGAATTGAATATTCAAACTAGTGGCGCTTCTTCCCAGAATTCACAATCGTCCTTAATGTTCGTAGTGTGCAAGGCTTCGTTCAGCTTTCCCTTTTAAAAACAAATCGTAAGAGGAAGGTTTTTTTTATTCTAAAAGAGAAATTTTTAAATATTCTCGTTTATCACATCCCAATCTATACTACCAAAATTACATCACCAAATGCTGACTCTTATAGATAATTGAAAGAACAGGAGCATTATATCGACCGAGAATTAACGTTGGAAACCGTAGTAAGGTCCCAGAGTGACGATTATCAAAAAAATAAATCGGTTTAATTCGGAATAACGGAATCTGGGCAGCACTTAAAAAATTACCACATACTCTGCAATGCGAGTAAAGTCAAGACTATATTTACTATTTAAAGAGGGTTTTAGTTTTTGAAAATCAAGATGAAATGAAGTTTTTGCTTTGTATATATGTATGTATATTTTCAGTTTAAAACTTATAATACTGTTACGAACTGGGCATCTGTGTTTTGCAACTAAAACCATTGTGTCCTTTTATTCCACTTGACTTAACTTTATTTCACTTCACTTTTATGCACTTTAATATTTGCTTCTACTTTACTATTTATATCTGTCCCATTGCCGCTGGTGGGGGCTATGACAACAGATTTATATTTCGCTTGTTTCACGATTTACAGTAAACCAAGAACTGTTCTCTGTTTGCCATCGGTCGTGTTTATATACCAGTTTAATACTGCTCTCGAGATATCCTTTATTGCGTGTTATAAATCATCTTCATTCTTGCGTATTCTGTTTATGACCCATAATCATCTGGAAATATGGTTTATGGCTTCTCATAATTATCATCATTCATCACCATTTAACATGAATCGTGGGATTATGGAAGATATTGATGTGGATTACCAAAAGTACAAATTTTTCCCTGTTTCTGTTCATAGAGTTGTAAATATAGCTTTAGGAATTTTAAATGGCAATCTAGGGGTGGTGGAAGTTATTAGTTTTACTTTGCAGTTTCCTCTGAAATATTTATTTCGGAGCTTGTTTACGCGTTTTCTGAATTTGGCTTATTTATTGAGTAGCTAAATTCTATAGTAGGTGATTAATTGCTATTTATAGAGGATGGTCAAAGCTTTACAAAAATGCAAGCATCTAATGGGGACTTAATTAGTTTAGAAATTAGAAAATTGTTACTTTTAATGCGTTCTAAATTTAATTTAAATTAATTCACAGAGGAGTTTAAAGCAATATTATAGCAATAGGAGTAATTATTTTAATTTTTATTTTAGAGGTATTTTCTGGAATCATTAGGTAATTAAAGGCTGGTTTAATTTGAACTTTAACTGAATCAAACTGAACAGATTTGAAGTATGTAGCCAGTGCGTTACTAATTATTGCCTGTACCTAAGGCAAGCTTAGGCTTGGCCGTACGATCCAACCAATCAATAGAATTGCTGTATGTTTTCGTGATAAACCCTAGTTTTTTACTTACTCTTTTTTTTTTTGATTCCGCAATTGGTTTTCCGCATATGGAAACTTTTTATGAGAAAATTTGTCAAAAATTTTGAAGTTTAATTTTTGGTCGCTACACCCTTCCCCACCACTACCATAGATGTTTCTCTTATTGAGAAACGGTGAATATTAAGAAATTGTTCTGCATTATAAAACTACTAAAATATGACTGAAAATCACTTTACCAAAATTAGACGTTCATAGGATTTCATTATTTGGAACTTAAACAAATTGTTTTTTAATCTATATTTTTACGAAAATAGCAAACATTCATTAGGTTATCGATACCTTAAAGCGCACAAATGCTATATCCATACTTTGAATTTTCACAACAATATCTCTAAAATAGTGTTCTAAAAGACGGTAGCACCAAAAAACTGAACCTTAAATTATAAAGAAAATCTTGCTGACATCTCAGTTTTGTATTTGCCACAAACCGTAAAAGTGGGCTTAAGGTATCGATAAGTGCAATAATAAATCGGTAAAAGATACAAGTCATTTATATAACAATTTAAGATGTATGACCGTTTTATAATTATTAACAATAAGATGATAGATACAAGTTCATCAAATTGTTTTTTAAATTTGCATAATAGGAGACTTTATCAAAGTGCAATTTTTAAGCAAAATTTGTATTTATTAACAACATAAGTATATAAGCTTTCGGTTTTTGTATATAATTTTTCTATGAATATATTGTAACGGGACGATTCAGAGTTGAATTTTCGCTCCGTTATCAGAATATCTCTATGGTCCTATAAATTAGTGACCGCAGCACGTTTGCCGGCTAGTTACAGAAGGTGGGCAGGTTCTTGTCACTTACCATAGAGATCAAGATGTGCTGCTTTACCCATAGGGCCAATTAAAGGAAACACAAATACGGAACGATATTAAAACTATATGTGTTATACACTATCACAGGTTCACTTAAGACTGCATTTCAATAAATTAAATAAACTAAATAATTTAACCAAATTAACTAAATAAATTACATAAATTAAATAGAGTAAATAAAGAAATGTAAATGTAAGGAAAACTAAATGGAGAAAAAAAAATGACGTCATTGTTACAGCAATATTTCCTTTTATTGTGGCCTAGATGTTGAGCCACATGCTTTCCTCCCTCCCATTGGCAATACCATGCATGGATATTTAGTATGCCCCTGTTTTGTCAAGTGTTAGCCCATCCTACTTGATCACCTATAACTTACTGAGATCATTCATACAGTAAAGTATTCAATAACCAATTGAATATATCGTGAAACAAAGGTAAGGTATATGTACCGTGAAATAACGTGATTGTAGCGATGTCGTGAAGAAAATCTCAAACATAGAAAACACAATGGATTTACAGGTATAAGTTGATTAATTATTGATCTAATTCACTTTACACTGGTCTAGGTTCACAAAAAAATATTCTTAATGGATCCGCGATCCCAAATAGGTTAAATGTTTAATAACAAATACGTTAAATAAATAGCATATTGAATAGATAAATAGTATGTTTGTATATAGTTAAATGTAATATAATATGTAATATATGTATGTTCAAAAAAGTAGAATAAATATAATAAATATATATAGTTTCATAAATATAGTGTTAAAAAAAAATAAATAAATCAAATATAATAAATAAAAATAATAAATAAATAAGGACAATTGTGTCCGATTTATAATTGTTCCCCTTAGCTGACTACTGTATCATGGCGTCATCACATTAATTTTTGGTGGCCTTGTTCATTTTTAATATTGACCGCTCATTTCACGTGAAGTAGGAATTTCTCGACGGTTTTCTTCTTCTTTGTTTTGTTTTACTTTCTTTTACTCTAGTAAAATAAAGAATAGTAATCATGAAAATTTTGGACCTTGAGATTTTTAGAGATTTATTTGTTATATGATTATGTCCCCTGAGTC
Source organism: Tipula vernalis (assembly GCA_958295665.1). Lineage (NCBI taxonomy): Eukaryota > Metazoa > Arthropoda > Insecta > Diptera > Tipulidae > Tipula > Tipula vernalis. The sequence continues at coordinate 259,914,315 of OY282560.1, forward strand.
CGAAAAAGTGGGTTTCGAAATGGTGTCTGTCTGTCAGTCTGTCAGTCTGTCAGTCTGTCAGTCTGTCAGTCTGTCAGTCTGTCAGTCTGTCAGTCTGTCAGTCTGTCAGTCTGTCAGTCTGTCAGTCTGTCAGTCTGTCAGTCTGTCAGTCTGTCAGTCTGTCAGTCTGTCAGTCTGTCAGTCTGTCAGTCTGTCAGTCTGTCAGTCTGTCAGTCTGTCAGTCTGTCAGTCTGTCAGTCTGTCAGTCTGTCAGTCTGTCAGTCTGTCAGTCTGTCAGTCTGTCAGTCTGTCAGTCTGTCAGTCTGTCAGTCTGTCAGTCTGTCTGTGTCCTCTCTACAGCCCAGATGGTTTAACCAATCGAACTGAAACTTCAGATTTAAGCTTTTTTGATAAATTGGGAGGTCCCAGTGAATTTTACTCCAAATCGGCCAACCGGAAGAGGCCACTCCCTTGGTCCAGAAAATTTATTTTTCAAATATCTTAAAAAGTATAAGGTTTACAAAAAACTACTTAAAACAAAATGTTTCCAAAAAATAAAAACAAATAAAAATAAAAAAAAAAATTTAAAAAAAATTGAAAAATTTAAAAATTAAAAAAAAAAATTAAAAAAAAAATTAAGAAAAAATAAAATTTCTCAAAATTCTCTGTTCGTAAAAGAAAGTCGTGTGTTGGTCACACCTCCATTTTCTTTTTTTTCTTTTTACCGTTTGATCCACACTGAATTATGGGGATCGAATAAAAAAAAATATGTCGCGGAAACGAAATCTGGGGTGCTATTCTTGAACCATTACGAAAATTTTGGTAACCGAAAATTTTCGTAATGCTATTTTCGTAATAGTAATGGTGAAATCATAATTTAGTATTCTTGAAACCATTACGAATATAGCGAAGATGTTACGACGGCCATATGTCTCCACTTCATACAGAAGAAAAATTTTTTATTGCAAAAATTCCAAACGCTCAAATAGTTTGAATTTGTTTTTTATACCATGACCACCATAGTGTTGTATGTACATACGCTCTGATTTATGCTTTCCCAAAATTCGAATTAATATTCTCACCGATTGTTATGTGAAAATGTTTTATTTTGTTTTTCCCCTGCATTTACTTGTTTTCTATATTATCATGTACAAGCATATATATTTCTTGCGAGATGGTGTGTGTATATGTATTGTGTGGTATGAGATGGAATGTTTACGATGCTAAAATGTCCAATCTCGAATATTCCATTTTTCTTGTTGGTGTTATTGGCTTGAATTAACGCGTGATATTTGCTTTGTGTGGGGAAGAAAACCGATCGGCTGATTGGACATGAAGCCGAGGCGACCGTACAGCTGAGTATATGTATGTGTTCGTCGTCGTTGGTGGTTTCATTCGTTGTATTTGTGCACATATAAACAAAAAAAAAAAAAAGAGAACATAAACATGAATAAAGATTTTACAATAAAGGAAAAAAAAAAGATAATGAAACTGATTGTGTGTGTGCACAGATACAGCGAGCGGGACAAACAACGATGCGAAGGGAAAATAGGAGGGGGAAAATTTTCTGATTTTTTTGTAATTGATGTAAAATATTTTTTTTTGATGAGTTAGTCTAGTTTCGAATTTTATACAATAAAGTCTAGTTTTGTATTCCTTTTAATAAAGGCTAGTTTTTGCGCATTGATGACTATAAGTCAGAAATTTTCTTTGTATGATAAAAGTAAAAAAAAAAAAAAATAAAGTCTATTTTGGAATTTGTTGAAAAATTAATAAATTTGGATAAATTAAAAAGTTAATTAATGTGATGGTTGCGAAATAAATTTTTATTAAACTAAATTAATAAGTTTTAATAAATTATAAATTAATTCAATTATAAACAATAAAAATAGAATTGTGTATGTTTAAATAAAATTTATATTTTGATACTTATATCCATATGTAAATAGTATATATAGTTTTTGGTTGGTGTTGGCTTGTGAGAGCAATAAATAAAACAAAAATTGTGGTAGCCATATTTTGATTTGTTTCATTAAATAAGCATATAAAACGTACCTTGTATTTATTTAAGTGAACTAAATAAATATTTGATTTGTTAACCTGAACAATATTGTGAAATCTTATTTGCATAATAAAAGCCTTATTTGTGAAAGGTCTTGTGTTTCTTACTGATGTGGAGTGAATCGCTATTGAAACAGTTTTCTGGTACAACATTATTTTGCCGTTATATCGGTGTGATAAAATTTAAAGAAATAAAAAAAAAAAAAAAAACATCATACAATCGTGGTGACATCGCTACGTCAATATTTATGCAGTTATAGCGGTGTGATAAATAAAATAAATCTTACGATCGTAGTATTATCATATACTTGGAGCTGTGTTCTATATTGAGGGGGATCCTGCGTCGGCGCTGTTGGCGGTGTGGTCGGACGGGCCATAAAACAAAAAAAAAAAAAAGGTACTCTATTGAGGGAAAACCATCTGTGAATTTTGAATTGTAACAGTTGTTTCTCCCCCTCTTATTTTTACTATATATATTATATATTTGGTTGTGGTCATACTCGCGATTCGTGGTGGTACACCGATGTGGTGGAAACCCCACACAGAGCAGGTATCACGCCGATTTCTTCTTTTCTCCTTTGTTTGAGTGATTGCGTTTGGAGTTTTCGCGATTTTTCTTTTTGCTTCGCTTCGGTTGGTTGTCCGCTTTGGGTGTGGTTCGACCACATAGCGGTTCATTTTCTTTTCAGGTACTTTTGTGTTATTTTCTTGATTTTAACAGTGATTAGTGAAAGTAAAATTTTAACATAACGTAGAATCAGTTTTAACGTAATTTACCTTGCCTAATTTTCAATTTTTTCACTTTTACCGTAACAAAATTTTTTTCTTTGAATTTCTAACTGTCGTGTGCTAAGCCACACCATGTGCGCGTAAATAAATAATTGATCGGGTGATGTGAGGTGGGGTCATGCGAAGGGTCGGCCTTTTCCCACCCTTTTCCGTGCGTGCCGTTCGTTCCTCCAGGACAGGCTGTGCTGGAGGGCGGCACGCCACATGAGTTGATCGCGTCGGGGTGACGGTCTCGTTCCGGGGGATTGTCGCTGGGATTGTCATGCGGGCGTTCCTCCTTCATAAACGGCATCGGTAGCCGTCGCGACTGGGAAACAGCATCCCAGTAGGCGGGCCGATGAGGGGAGGCCCGTGTGGCAGTCACGGCGGTAGTCGCCTGGGATTGAGACGGTCACTCCGAAACGATCGCTCCCGGCTTATTATTTCCTTTTGCCGCTGAGGCCGTGGCAGTGTAATTGTTAATTTCCATTTGCCCCTCTAATTTTGTTCATCATGCGGTTATTCAAGCATGAGAAATATGTCTGAGAATCCCCACGCCGCACCGTGAGCTCTAGCCAGCTACTATACCGCATCAGACCGCTATTCTCATGTCTGTTAACGTAATCCCTTTTGGGATTTCGTTACAAAGAGAGGAAACAAAAAATAATAAAATTTCGAGAGAGAAGATGAAAATGTAAGTTACTAAAATGGTATTCTTGAAATCCGGATTACGAAAATTTTCGCAACGGAACGTTACTAAAATTTTCGGATGTTTTTTTTGTTTCTTATTGCATTTCGTAATGAAATCATTTAGATTTTTGTTTTAATTATATTCATACAAAGACGTTTATAAAACTCAATAATTTCTGTTGATGGTTAAAAATAATATGTATTTACATTTCGCTAAATATTTATTACCACAAAAAAAGGGTACCTATTTGCTTGTGGTATGTTTATTATTTTCTTAAAAATAAGGGTAATAGCTATAATACTAATTGACAATTTGGGATGTATTTTTAAATGTCGCGTGTTGTAATTGGAATTGGATTGATATACCGTCACAGGCGGCTAATACTAATGGTACGTAAAGTCATACAATCATACCATCATACCATAATAGTATCGTACGACAGTACGATCTAAAATCATATCGCCATAGAATCATAGGACAATGCCACTACATAAACAGCCGTGACATCAGTCTAAAAAGTCAAATCCCCAGGCGAATAAAGATTTTTATTTTCCTATGAAACATAAACAAAATCATATTGGAATTATTTTGTGTTGTCTTTATTTTCAATTTGAATGAACATTTTTATTGATAAATATAAACAATTTTAAATTAAATATATCGAATTGCAGCTTGTCCACAATTTTAATTTAAATTAATAAAATTTTAATTCACAATTTTGCGTTTTAGTAAATTGATTTTTATTCTCAAACAGCGTCAGGCTTCGTGCTTTTTTTAAAAATATCATTTCGTCGATTACTAGATTAGTTTTATTACTTTACCAATGCTACTACATAAACAGCCATGATTTATAATAAAACTAATCTAGTAATCTACGAAAAGAAATTTAAAAAAAAAACACGAAGCCTAACGATTTCCCTAAATTTCTCTAAAAATCAATTTACTAAAATGCAAAATTGTTAATTAAAATTTTATTAATTTCAATTAAAATTCTGTACAAGCTGCAAGATATACAATGTGTTTGATCGTCAAGTGACCGGCCGGAAAATTCTGAATATTTAAGTAAAATTATCGCAAAAAATCCTTTAACGTGGGTGTCTCATTTTCAAGTTATGGGCTCGATTATAATTCTGTTTGCGGTTTTTGAAAAGATGAAGTTTATGAGTCACTTTATTTGATAGTTTGCACACTTAGCTAGGTTTTTTTAAAGAATGTAAAAAATTGCGGGAAAATAACATTTTTTTTAGTAAAGAAAACCTCTACTTTTTAAAAAACTGAACTGTAAACCGTGAAAATGTCCCATTAAGTTAATTATTTTAATTATTATTATTAATCTACAGCATAATATCTACAAATTTTTTTTTTTTTTTTAAAAACATCTTTATTGATATGGCTACTACAATCTTAAACATTATTAATTCATTAGTAAGGTTGACATTAGTACTTATGATATAAGCATAAACTTGTGTGGGTCTGCTGGACCAGTATCCAGTTCCCTTAGGGATCTACAAATTGACAAAACTTTCTTACTAGCTAACTGTTAAAAATACCGCGTAAAAATCACCTAGAGAAAGTAGGGAAATTAAAAAAAAAGTTGTTTAAATTAAAGTCAAAGAAATAAAATAATATTATTTTATTAATAATCAATAAAAACAATTTTTATTACAAATTATTAAACATTTTTAATTAAATGACATGTTCGAAATGCTCTCCACTCTCTTGTAAACAAACAAGAGCTCTCCTGATCACACTAGTTGTTGTCCAACGCAATTGTTAAGGGTTGCCTCTTGTTTCTGCTGCAGCAGCGAAAATTCTTGCTGTCAGAAATAAAAATCTAGGGGCGTAAGATCAGGGGACCTTGGCGGCCAGGCTACAGCACCTCCTCTACCGATCCACCGTGGATTATTTTTATTCAAATTATCACGTATTATTTTGCAAAATGTGCTGGAGCTCCATCTAATTGCAGCTGCATTCGCCTTCTCCTCAACAATGGCACTTTTTCCATGACAAAGTGATTACTGAAAATTCTAATGATACATGTTGATCAAGCCTGTTTATTACCACGTAAGGTCTGATAAGTTAATCGTGGATCATTCCTGCCCATACATTTATAGCAAATTGGCTCTGGAAAGCTGTCTCCCTTAAGACGTTTGGGTTTTCGACGGCGCAAACATGGAGGTTTCTATAATTTGTTATACCCGCCCTGGTGAAAGTAGCTTTATCTGTCTACAATATTCTCCTTATAAAATTGACATCACTTCTTTGCTCTGAAATTATCCAGTTACAAAAAACTGATCTGGCACGATGGTCCACATTTCCTAGATGTTGAGCACGACGGAAGTGATAAGGATTAAGGCCTTCTTGACCTCGATATGCCTAATCTAATAGACAGGCGGCTGATACTTGTCGTAGGGTCAGCGCGTATTAATCTTAATAAATCCTCTTCCAACGTGTACTTTAATATTCACGCTGGACTCGTGTTGTTGTTGGAATAATCCCTGTTCGGGAAAACGTCGATGTATTGCAATGAATGTCCTATACCCAAGTACTGGCCTGTTGGATATCGACGCCTGTATTTTTCGACAGCAACGCGTGCATTTCCATTACAGAACAGGTTTACTAAATGCATATCGGCTACATGAGAAGGTGGTAGATCACGCAAATGTGTCATTGTAATGATTAAGCGTTTACTTAACACAAACTGTCCTTTTAATTTTCACACAAACTTAAAATTGTTAAAACACAGAACACTGAGAGTACATGTGTGACAGTGTCACACGAACGGTTAGCGAACAACTGAACTATTTATTACTACTTACCAATTTGAGTTTTCGATCATTTAAAAGATTTGGTTAGATAACATCACTATACCTAAACGGCTACAAACGCCATTTTTTCGACAAATTGGTGTTCGAATATTTTATGAGTTAGGTAGTAACAATGTTTTAATAATTATAAATAAAATAACCATGCCATGGGACATTTTTTCGACTTACAGTTCATTTTTTTAAAACAGTAGAGGTTTTTTTAAATAAAAAAATCGTTTAAGTAAAAAAATGTGATTTTCCCATAATTTGTTACATTCTTTACTAAAACCTGGCTTAGTGTGCAAATTAACCAATAAAGTGACTCAAAAGCTTTAAAAAACGGCAAACAGAATTAAAATCGAGCTCATATCTTGGGAGATATGATGAAAAATGTGAAAAGCTATCACCAACACACAAGGGGTCACTTGCCGACGAAACAGATTGTATTTAATTTAAAATTATTTCTATTTATCAATAAAAATTTTCATTTAAATTGAAAATAAAGCCAACACAAAATCCCATATGATTGTGTTTACGTTCCATTGGAAAATAAAAATCTTTATTGCCTTAACACCACTACAAGTTTTTTTCCATGGCTTTTTATGTAGTGACATTGCATAGGATCATATCATCATACTACCATACCATCAAACCATCATGCCATCATACACGACATAACATTATATCATCGTTCAATCGTACCATCATACAATCATATGTACCGCCGTACCATAAAAACAGATTTTTGGAAAAAAAAATTCTAAATCGGATAAGCGATTCTCGAGATATCATGGGTACAGACATCCAGACGTCCAGAAAGACGGACAGACATATTTTTTTTTTCTTTTTCGGACTCAAGGACTTTCAAAACGTCGAGATAAATGATTTTGGATCAAACAAATTTTTGGATGGGTGTGAAGTTTATAACAAATAACAAATTATAAGCATGTATTAGAAAATACACTGTTAATAAAATTCTAATAAGAATTTTGAGTGAAATATTAAAATGTGAAGTTTATAACAAAAAAAAAGAAAAATAATACAAAATAGAATTTAGAATTTTTCCGCCAGAATAATATATTTTCGAGAAAGATTGGAAGTAAAAGTTTCAATAAAGTGACGTACGTCGAATAGTGTATGCCACTTCTCAACGTGTAAGGGAGGGGGAAGGGGGATCCTAGATTAATTTTTTTTTGTTACGTCGTATCGATATTGCTCGTTTGAGTAATTTATTGTTCAAACCAATAATACTAATATCACAGGGATTGTCGCAAGATGCCATTATAGGAGAATAATAGCTTAAAATTTCGTTAATCGAATGGTGTATACCACATTTCTCAACGGTGGGGCGGAATAGAAAATTTTAATTTTTTTTGGTTACGTCATATCGCTTTTGCTCGATTGAGTAATTTATTGTTCAAACCAATAATATGAATATCACAGGGATTGTCGCAAGATGCCATTAGTGCGGAATAATAGCTTAAAATATTGTGAATCGAATAGTGTGTACCACATTACACAACGGTGGGGCGAAATACCAAATTTTAATTTTTTTTTGGTTACGTCATAGCACTTTTGCTCGTTTGAGTAATTTATTGTTCAAACCAATAATACCAATATCACAGGGATTGTCGCAAGATGCCATTAACAGGGAATAATAGTCTTAAATGTCTTTAATCGAATGATGTATATCACATTTCTCAACGGTGGGGCGGAATACCAAATTTTAATTTTTTTTGTGGTTACGTCATATCGCTTTTGCTCGATTGATTAATTTATTGTACAAACCAATAATACCAATATCAAAGGGATTGTCGCAAAATGCCATTAATGGGGAATAATAGCCTGAAGTGTCGCTAATCGAATTGTGTATACCACTTTTCTTTACGGTGGGGCGGAATACCAAATTTTAATTTTTTTTTGTTACGTCATATCGCTTTTGCTCGATTGAGTAATTTATTGTTCAAACCAATAATATGAATATCACAGGGATTGTCGCAAGATGCCATTAGTTAGGAATAATAGCCTGAAGTGTCATGAATCAAACGATGTATACCACATTTCTCAACGGTGGGGAGCAATACCAAATTTTAATTTTATTTAGTTACGTCATATCGCTTTTGCTCGTTTGAGTAATTTATTGTTCAAACCAATAATACTAATATCACAGGGATTGTCGCAAGATGCCATTAGTGGGGAATAATAGCCTGAAGTGTTATGAATCGAATGATGTATAACACATTTCTCAACGGTGGGTCGGAATATCAAATTTTAATTTATTTTGTGGTTACGTCATATCACTTTTGCTAGATTGATTAATTTATTGTTCAAACCAATAATACGAATATCACAGGGATTGTCGCAAGATGCCATTAATGGGGAATAATAGCTTGAAATGTCATGAATCGAACGATGTATACCACATTTCTCAACGGTGGGTCGGAATATCAAATTTTAATTTTTTTTGGTTACGTCATATCGCTTTTGCTCGATTGAGTAATTTATTGTTCAAACCAATAATACCAATATCACAGGGATTGTCGCAAGATGCCATTAGTGGGGAATAATAGCCTGAAATGTCATGAATCGAATGATGTATACCACATTTCTCAACGGTGGGGCGGAATATCAAATTTTAATTTTTTTTGGTTACGTCATATCGCTTTTGCTCGTTTGAGTAATTTATTGTTCAAACCAATAATACCAATATCACAGGGATTGTCGCAAGATGCCATTAGTGGGGAATAATAGCCTGAAATGTCATGAATCGAATCATGTATACCACATTTCTCAACGGTGGGTCGGAATATCAAATTTTAATTTTTTTTGGTTACGTCATAGAGCATTTGCTCGTTTGAGTAATTTATTGTTCAAACCAATAATACTAATATCACAGGGATTGTCGCAAGATGCCATTAATGGGGAATAATAACCTGAAGTGTAGTGAATCAAATAATGTATAATACATTTCTCAACGGTGGGGCTAAATACCAAATTTTAATTTTTTTGGTCACGTCATATCGCTTTTGCTCGATTGATTAGTTTATTGTTCAAACCAATAATACTAATATCACAGGGATTGTCGCAAAATGCCATTAGTGGGGAATAATAGCTTGAAATGTTGTAAATCGAATGATGAATACCACATTTCTCAACGGTTAAGGCGGAATACCAAATTTTAATTTTTTTTGGTTACGTCATAGAGCATTTGCTCGTTTGAGTAATTTATTGTTCGACGACCAAACGACCAAACGAGCAAAAGCCATATGACGTAACTAAATAAAATTAAAATTTGGTATTGCTCCCCACCGTTGAGAAATGTGGTATACATCGTTCGATTCATGACACTTCAGGCTATTATTCCCAACTAATGGCATCTTGCGACAATCCCTGTGATATTAGTATTATTGGTTTGAACAATAAATTAATCAATCTAGCAAAAGTGATATGACGTAACCACAAAAAAAATTAAAATTTGGTATTCCGCCCCACCGTTGAGAAATGTGATATACACCATTCGATTAAAGACATTTAAGACTATTATTCCCTGTTAATGGCATCTTGCGATAATCCCTGTGATATTAGTATTATTGGTTTGAACAATAAATTACTCAAACGAGCAAATGCGCTATGACGTTTAGAAATGTGGTACACACCATTCGATTCACAACATTTCAAGCTATTATTCCCCACTAATGGCATCTTGCGACAATCCCTGTGATATTAGTATTATTGGTTTGAACTATTAATTAATCAATCGAGCAAAAGTGATATGACGTAACCACAAAAAAAATTAAAATTTGGTATTCCGCCCCACCGTTGAGAAATGTGATATACACCATTCGATTCAAGACATTTAAGACTATTATTCCCTGTTAATGGCATCTTGCGACAATCCCTGTGATATTAGTATTATTGGTTTGAACAATAAATTACTCAAACGAGCAAATGCGCTATGACGTAACCAAAAAAAATTAAAATTTGATATTCCGCCCCACCGTTGAGAAATGTGGTACACACCATTCGATTCACAACATTTCAAGCTATTATTCCCCACTAATGGCATCTTGCGACAATCCCTGTGATATTAGTATTATTGGTTTGAACTATTAATTAATCAATCTAGCAAAAGTGATATGACGTAACCACAAAAAAAATTAAAATTTGGTATTTCGCCCCACCGTTGAGAAATGTGATATACACCATTCGATTAAAGACATTTAATACTATTATTCCCTGTTAATGGCATCTTGCGACAATCCCTGTGATATTAGTATTATTGGTTTGAACAATAAATTACTCAAACGAGCAAATGCGCTATGACGTAACCAAAAAAAATTAAAATTTGGTATTCCGCCCCACCGTTGAGAAATGTGGTACACACCATTCGATTCACAACATTTCAAGCTATTATTCCCCACTAATGGCATCTTGCGACAATCCCTGTGATATTAGTATTATTGGTTTGAACAATAAATTAATCAATCTAGCAAAAGTGATATGACGTAACCACAAAAAAAATTAAAATTTGGTATTCCGACCCACCGTTGAGAAATGTGGTATACATCATTCGATTCATAACACTTCAGGCTATTATTCCCCAATAATGGCATCTTGCGACAATCCCTGTGATATTCGTATTATTGGTTTGAACAATAAATTACTCAAACGAGCAAATGCTCTATGACGTAACCAAAAAAAATTAAAATTTGATATTCCGCCCCACCGTTGAGAAATGTGGTACACACCATTCGATTCACAACATTTCAAGCTATTATTCCCCACTAATGGCATCTTGCGACAATCCCTGTGATATTAGTATTATTGGTTTGAACAATAAATTAATCAATCTAGCAAAAGTGATATGACGTAACCACAAAAAAAATTAAAATTTGGTATTCCGACCCACCGTTGAGAAATGTGGTATACATCATTTGATTCATAACACTTTAGGCTCTCATTCCCCAATAATGGCATTTTGCGACAATCCCTGTGATATTCGTATTATTGGTTTGAACAATAAATTACTCAATCCAGCAAAAGCGATATGACGTAACCAAAAAAAATTAAAATTTGGTATTCCGCCCCACCGTTGAGAAATGTGGTATACATCGTTCGATTCATGACACTTCAAGCTATTATTCCCCATTAATGGCATCTTGCGACAATCCCTGTGATATTGGTATTATTGGTTTGAACAATAAATTACTCAATCGAGCAAAAGCGATATGACGTAACCAAAAAAAATTAAAATTTGATATTCCGACACACCGTTGAGAAATGTGGTATACATCATTCGATTCATGACATTTCAGGCTATTATTCCCCACTAATGGCATCTTGCGACAATCCCTGTGATATTCGTATTATTGGTTTGAACAATAAATTACTCAAACGAGCAAATGCGCTATGACGTAACAAAAAAAAAAATTAAAATTTGATATTCCGCCCCACCGTTGAGAAATGTGGTACACACCATTCGATTCACAACATTTCAAGCTATTATTCCTTACTAATGGCATCTTGCGACAATCCCTGTGATATTAGTATTATTGGTTTGAACAATAAATTAATCAATCTAGCAAAAGTGATATGACGTAACCACAAAAAAAATTAAAATTTGGTATTCCGCCCCACCGTTGAGAAATGTGGTATACATCATTCGATTCATAACACTTCATGCTATTATTCCCCAATAATGGCATTTTGCGACAATCCCTGTGATATTCGTATCATTGGTTTGAACAATAAATTACTCAAACGAGCAAAAGCGATATGACGTAACTATATATTTAAAATTTGATATTCCTCCCCACCATTAAGAAATGTGGTATACATCATTCGATTCACAATACTTAAGGCTATTATTCTCCACTAGTGGCATCATGCGACAATCCCTACTCCCTATACTCCACACCTAAAGCTATTAATTATCATTAATCTAATCTTGCGGTAGTTGCTGCGTTGTTTATTTGTTAAAACAATATCCATATCTAACAATAAAATTTGGCCTTATATTAGAAAATATACAAAATAAATTCTCTTTTTCTCTTATGTTGTAGTAGGAGCTGTCCAACTTAATGTAAAATATTTCATTTTTAGAATTTAAAATAACTTGTATTTAACTCAATGTAATTTTTCACTCATATGTTTTTTTTAAAACATTACATATAACATAATATTAGAAAGAAACACATCTCTTCCACTTGTATATGTCTATCTCATAAAACTGTATTTTTTACAGTGTAAATCACTCACACTCACAAAAAAAAAACTCCAATTGGAATTGTATACGTATACGTGTTATTTTTTTGTTATAAACTTCACACCCATATTTTTGGCCATTTTTGACAAGATTTCAATACATTGGTCTTTTTAGACCGAAGTAATTTTCCCTTTAAAAGAAAAAGTAGCATACATAATCATTTTTAATATATTTAATTTAATATTAAATAAATAAGCCATTATTGACAATAATTCACAACAATTTATAATTTTAAGTAAAGAAAGCGTCCGCTTCGCTTAATATTCTCAGTTATACTAAACTAAACTAACATTTTTAATCATCTCTTTCGAAATCTTCTTAGTTTTTTATTCCTCTCTTCGTAGTTTTCGTAATGGCTTCAAGAATACTAATTTATGATTTCACCATTACGATTACGAAAATATTGTGCATTACGAAAATTTTCGTAATGTTTGAAGACAGGGCATTTAAAATGATAAAACAAAATTGTTCCAAATGAACTTAATGAATGATAAAATTCACACTTTAAATTACACATTGCATTAATTAATTTCCAATCATTACAATTTTAACAAATAAATATAAAAGTTAAATAAGCAATATAGCTTTAAATAACATATTTTTGTTGTATTGAATCACATATTCCATTTTTGTCCGCTATAGCCAATTGTCAATTACGAAAAAATCTCTTACCCTTACACGTATTGTTTAAAATTAGAAAGTGGTCAAGCATTTAAAAAAATATCCCAAGATTTAGGTATACGACATGTAAATACCAAAATTTAGAAGAAAATATCCTTTTGTTCTAGTTAGGTAGTAAACAAAACCGAATGCATATATATGGTTATGTACATCGTTATCTCGAAATAAGTAATACATATTTTTAAGAAAACGTGAAAAAAAGAAAAAAAAGGTACGCTTCTGTTTTCACTTTTTTATAAAATATTGAGAATAGAAAATATTGAGTTTTATGAACATCCTTACCAATATAATTAACACAAAAATCCAAATGGTTTCATTACGAAATGCAATGGGAAACGAAAAAACCATTACGAAAGTTTTAGTAACGTTCCGTTGCGAAAATTTTCGTAATTCGATTTCAAGAATACGATTTTAGGGTTTTCGTAATACTTTGACACTAACTCGCAATACGAAAGTTTTCGTAATGGTTCAAGAATAGCACCCCTGGTTTTAAAAAGAAAACACGAAACACAAAAAAAAATGGAGGTGTGGCCAACACACGACTTTCTTTTACGAACAGAGAATTTTGAGAAATTTTATTTTTTTTTGTATAACTTTTTTTTAAATTTTTTTTTTTTTAATTTTTTAATTTTTAAATTTTTAAATTTTTTTTTTTAATTTTTTATTTTTTAGTTTTATTTGTTTTTAATTTTTGGAAACATTTTGTTTCAAGTAGTTTTTTGTAAACCTTATACTTTTTAAGATATTTGCAAAATAAATTTTCTGGACCAAGGGAGTGACCACTTCCGGTCAGCCGATTTGGAGTAAAATTCACTGGGACCTCCCAATTTATCAAAAAAGCTTAAATCTGAAGTTTCAGTTCGATTGGTTAAACCATCTGGGCTGTAGAGAGGACATAGACAGACTGACAGACTGACAGACTGACAGACTGACAGACTGACAGACTGACAGACTGACAGACTGACAGACTGACAGACTGACAGACTGACAGACTGACAGACTGACAGACTGACAGACTGACAGACTGACAGACTGACAGACTGACAGACTGACAGACTGACAGACTGACAGACTGACAGACTGACAGACTGACAGACTGACAGACAGACACCATTTCGAAACCCACTTTTTCGGACTCAGGGGACCTCAAAACAAATAAATCTCTAAAAATCTCAAGGTCCAAAATTTTCATGATTACTATACTTTATTTTACTAGAGTAAAAGAAAGTAATATCAATGAATAATTAGAATCACCAACAAAACAAACAAATTATCACAAAAATTAGATAAACAAAAATTGCAGTCATCATACTTGGTTTCCGCGACAACTTAAGCTTAGCAATTATTAAAGTTGTTGCTGCTTGATTTATTTTGTTTTTTATTATTTTTCTTAGATCAACCAACCACCAAGAATTAAAAATCCACGGTTTACAGGTTTACTACCGTATTATATCAATGCCCGTGTTACATTTTTTTTACACACCGTTTTTCACACGATATAGCAACTGGTAAGAAATTTCGTTCACACGCACTTTGGTCCACTGCAACAGTTTAATTGTTGGCTATTTTACCTTTTTTTTTATTTTTTTGTTATTTTTATGATAACGTATCAAGGTGGAATGAGGTATATTGCAATTTTAATTTATTTTGTTGTTGTTGGTGAAAACAGAATAGAACAAAACAACAAATGAAGAAGGTAGCAAAAATCAATATTCATCCAATCTATTACCACCTAGATGAATCAGTCAATTATACCATTAAATAATTCATTTGGTTTTTACCTACAACTTAAGGTAATGTACGCATTGTCACAACCGAAAACATTAATAATTGTTTAGAGTTTAAGTATTCCTTCACGATAACATAACTTGTCTTAATATTTAACATCACCGACGAAAATTCAACGAGTATGGACAAAGCTATATATTTAGTTGGCCTGGAACATTGCTAAAATGTTACAATATACATAGTAACATTAGACGAGGGCAATATACTAATATACCACATCATTAAAAAAACGTTATACGTGTTCAAAATATCAAGCATCGTAAAACTAAAATGAAAAACGCTGACTTAATTAAAATTCATCAATCGATTTGTTATTCATAACATTTTTAATTCATTAATTCAATTGAAATGTAGAATTATATAAATCTAAATTATTTATTGTGTACTTACGTCTGTATTCGTAAAATGTGATTAATATTCAATAAATGTTTTGATATGTCATCGTTCAAGTATATACGTTATATAAATCCGAATTTTACCGTCAAATATGCACTATTATTACGATGTCTTAGCACAAGTAGTGTTTAAACATAATTTTTTTGACATATTTTGACGGCAAACAACTTAACGTAGATTAAACGTTAAATATTTGAAGTATGTCGTAAAGGATATACAAATCGTACGTAATAAGGTGGTTGGATACCTAATGTCAAGCAACCCCGCTTTCGATTCTTATCAAATTTCCCTAAACACAAACATACATCAAATCGAACAAAAAACTATTACTACTGTTGTTATTATTATTATTGCTACGATTATTATTACTACTAAAATATTACTACATTTCAATATTATGATTATTGTTGTGTCGAATATGAATTGACATGAAAAATTTATTTTCGATTTCAATCGTCTCCATGTTGGTTTTCCATCCATGTGTATATGTATATGTGTATTGTATTTCTATATGATTTTTATCGTACTCGTATAACGAATTTTATTGGCTTTTCCATTTTTCTTGTATTGTGCTACATGCACCATATAGTTTTTCTTTTCGTTTTCCTACCACACAGATTTTTCGTACCAATTTTCCAATAAAACATACAAACGTATACGAAATATGAAAATATTGATCGTAATCTGATTACAGGCGAAATGGTGGAATGAGAGGTTTTGAATATTCGTCTTTATATTCGATACGTAAATGTTGCAAAGCAAAGTGGATATTTCCACAGATGAGTCGTGGTATATGAAGATAAAAACAACAACAACAACAACATATCCATACATATTTCAAACATTATGAATTGTTAAATAAATAAAAGATTAACATATTGATATGAAAAATTTTGATTTTTTTTTTTTGGAAAATTGAGTAAACTGTATATTGTATTTGTGTACCGTTTAAAAGGGGTTACATATTTTCATTCGATTTATGGTTCATGTGTTGCACAGCAATATTGCCTAAAAAAATAAATAAATAAATTCTTAAATTTCCTACGATACAGTGGGGTTACTAGTTACTCGTTGTAATAATCAATTCGTTCGTGACTTAAGGTATTTAACACGAAACAAATGGAAATACATGAACTCATTTTGTGATAAAAACTGGATATAAAATTAATTGACATAAAGATAAAAAAGAAATATTTACCTAAAAAAGATGTTGTTTATTAATTCATACACAACTTTCACTATTCTTTTAAACGTTTTAGTTAATGGATGATTAGTGATGACTGATGGTAATTTTTATGGTAATTCCCTATCTTATTTGTTGAAAACTTGAATGATCATTTTGCCGTTTAATTTATGATGGTGGTCGAATATGTGGTAAGTTTATTTATACAGTACGCGGAGCCAAAATTATTTCGCAGTTGCATTCTGCACGTAAGCTTTTATAAAATATATATCAGCTGTTTACGACCTACGTAACTAAACTAATAATGCCAATGATAAATAATCAACGGATTTTTTGACGGAGAGATTTGAATTGAAAAATATTATTCGATTTCTTGTTGTACTGCACTGTCTACATATCATGGGAATGGTCCAGAGCGTTCCAAGACTACTTAAGCGCAAGTAATTATTTAATTTGTAGTACAAAGAATATTATTAATTTTATGGATGTTTGCCGATGGCGCGCGCACGCATACTTGAAAACGTAATTATAGCCTGCTTGAGGGTATAGGAATTTAGAGATCGATGAGATAAATTAGCTATGGTCATGTTTATGAGGGCCGATAGATATTTACTTGTTTAAGTAAATAAATCTAATCTCAAACTAAGTTAAAATTTAAAACTATTTTAAAACAAAACAAGAAATTTAAAAAAATAAAATTAAGTCAAAACTTAAAAAAATTTCAAATGGTGTTCTTCAAAGTTACAGCTATCGGAAAAATTAATCAGGTTTCCAATTTATTTTTTGAAATTGTTTTTTGATAGATGAAAATCAAATTGATCCTCTGCGCTATTTAATGATTTTGCTAATCTATTGATTGGGTTGTTAACGCCACAGTTATCGATATGCATACACTAACATTTTCGGCTATCTGGACTTCTAAACAAGTAATCTGTTTTACTAATTATCGGATTTCTTTTACGATGAAAATACATAATTTTGCAAAATACTATATTATTTTCTACTAATACCAACACAATAGAGACGTCAATAAAGATCGAAATTCAAGCATTTGTACACTCTCACGACATTTGAAAGATACAAACCACTAAATCAGTTCAGATAATATCAAAATTCTCGATAAGCAAAACAATTAAAAAAGATCGATTTTAAAAATGCTGATTGTTCATCTAATTTGGTTTTGTCTCATCAAAAATTATATAACGGTGCGTTTCCATGCAAAGTCAGTTTTTTTAAAAGAATTTGTGATTACCATAGTTTTTGGTTGTGGAAACAAGTTTTGGAAAAAATAAAAAAAATAATTTTGCTTTTGATAATGAATCCGAATAGGATTCGAAAGCTAAAGCTATCAAATAATTTTTTAAATAAAGAGCCCAAAACCAACAAAAAATGTATTCATGTATTCAGTTAACTCGACAAAACTTTTTTATCAACTTTTGATATATAATAGCCCGATAACTATGCTGATTTCAAATAAAGAAAATGTGAAATAACCCATTGTTATTGTATAATCCACGCTGCTAGGGGCAACGTGAGTTATATTTGGTATAACAAAATGTTGAGTAGTCATTGGAACATTATTCGTATTCAAATTGAATGAAAAACTATATTCCAAAAATTAATTAAATTAAAGTACACCATGACAATTTAAAGAACGGTCACTATGATAAAATGTATTTCAAAATTCAATGCTCCAGTGTGAAAACACAAAATGGAACTATTTCTTATTAATTTACGAAGTTTATTTCAACAAAAGTGGATAAAACGTTGTATGGCACTCGTGAGCGAAGAGATATTATCCACTCGGGATAATGTCCCACTCGGCTATCGCCTCGTGGGTCAAACTAATCCCTCATGGATAATATCTCGTTTTGCTCACTAGTACCATAAATAACTATTATTAGTCTGAGCGAATATAAACCGTAATTAACACACTGGCACACAGAAGACAGAACTTACATGATGATTCCAAGTAAATTTTGAATTCAATAGTAATCATAGGCTATTATTCGTTGGAACAAATGAGATTATATCATTGTTCAAAACGAGCACAGGTGCAATATTATGCGAATTATTTCTAGTGAGCAATAAAACTTTACTGTTAGTGGGTTTATTGGAAGTGAATTATTTTTAGCTCATGATGGTCTGCATTAAGCCGCGTAACGATTTCCTCCAATTTTGTAAAATTGAGAAAAGTAAAGGGCCTAAAATTGATCCTAGAGGAACCCCAGCAATCACATTGCTTTTGCCCGATTCCTTTTACAAATTGTTTACGATTAGTCAAAAAAGAATAAAGCAATAAAATAACAGAATTGGATAACATATAATATAATTATAACTTTTGAAGCAACAGGATACGATTAACACAACCAAATGCTTTAGAAAAGTCTACTCGGACTAAAATTGCAAATGAATTGCCTTTCTCTAAAATAGCAGATATATCATCAACAATAGCCGCATTTCTTGACGTTTGATCTGATCCAGATCAGATCATGTCTCATGGAACAACACCAAAATACGTAAAACAAACAAATATCAAATATCAATTTTCTATCTCGTTCCGTTTCGTACCTGCCTCTTCATACTCGTACTGCATTCATCATACTCCTTGGCGCTTTATAAAATTATTGTTCAACTACATTTTCATAGCTGAACTAATTTTTAGATCATCATTTGTGATCCGAAATCAATGTTGGACAAGTAAAGCTAATATGCACAAGTGCAGTAGTAGTACTATGGCCAGATTTGCACCCAGATTGGAATTTGCATAGATTATTAAAACGGAATAGGTACGAAGGGCCGAATTAGAAAGGGCCGAAAGTCGAAGGGCCGAATGTCGAAGGGCCGAATGTCAAATAATGTTTTATTTCTTTTTTACTTTTGTGTCTCTGCTATTTGTTTCCGAATTTTATTAAATATAGGATGGAAGACGAAAGTCGAAACTCCACGTATCCAGTCAGCGAAACTTCGACCCATTCGGCCCTTCGACATTCGGCCCTTTGACACATTCGGCCCTTTGAAATTCGGCTCTTCGACAATCGGCCCTTCATGCCATTAAAGCTATTGTGCTCAAGAATTTGAATTGTATAATTTTTCCAGAATCTTGGATAAGGCAGGCAAAATACTAACGGGCGAATGTCACAAATTTTGTAAATTTCATCCTTTTTACAGGTTTATGATAAATGTGATTTGTGACAGAAACAAATCAACAAATATTTTTTGTACTTTAAAGTTTACCATGTCATATGCCATCGAATCCGACTTAACTGTACGAATTGCATTCAATATCGTAAGTTTATCGACCCAATCAAAAACCAAAGCATCACTATCAGAGCTAATAAAATCAAAATCGGGGAAAGGCAAAACACCTAAGGATTCGTTAAGCTTACAGTTTATTTAAATTATTCAAAATCGAGCTCTAATCCAAATATTTTAAATTTTTTGAAGCCAAATCTCCAAGGTGCATTAAATTCAAAATATGTGAAATTAACCACGGAGCAGTGGGACATTTGAATTCTTCAAGTATATCATTAAAATCGGGATAAAAATAAAAATTTAACCAGTCTAACGAAGAAAAACAATTTATAAAATACTCATGATTGATTGCTTTTTAATCAGGAATAACAGTATAAGAAACTTTATCTCTAGTACGACTGAACTTCTAGCAGGCAAAAATCAAGTTATCATCAGAAATAGCAGGAACAACAAGCTGCCAAAAAAATGATCAGGCTCATACAAAATGCGTATCAGGCTCATACAAAATTATCAAATCCAATAGGCTGGTATGCAATCTAGTCGGTTTATAAGGTAAATCAAATAGTTTATGGCTGATCAACATATCTGTGGTCACAAGGCATAACCGCTTAAGTCGGCTTAAGACAAAAATAATTTTCAGTGTGTAACGTTTTCTAGCTCTTTTCTAACTTCACTAAATGATTGACTTAAGTGGTAAAGCCTTGTGGCCAAATGCTGTGGTCGCAAGCCGTAGTAACTTTAGTCGGCATAAACGAAAATGAATTTAATATTCTTTTTCTACGTCTCTAGAAAAATTATCAAATTTGACTTAAGCGGTTACGCCTTGTGACCACAGATATTAAAGTTAAAATCACCACAACAAATAATTTTTTCATTGTGACAAATTCAGAAAAAATTATTTATAAATTATTAATATCATCTGTACAAACAAGAGGCAGGTTATAAATAACCAAAATAAAAATTTTACTAAATCGCCCGACAAGTTCAGATGCCAGAACTTCAACCTTCCAAAGACACCCGAGAACAATTTGCTGACTTCCAAAGTAGACCGAAAATAAATACCAACCCAACACCATCGCGTATTATTAATAAGATCAAAACGTATTAGTTTATAATTATTGATAAGGAGCGACTTGATTGTAATTTTACTTTTAAGAAGGGTATCAGTTAAAGCGAGACAATTAAATTTGTATAACTCTAACAGAATAAACTAAGGGCATTTAAATGGCCAAATTTTATAGAACAATTTATATTTACCTGCAGATTATCACCTGGAACAAATTTACTACAATTAAGCTATAATTTAACGTGTTTTACTGTTGGCTGCAGCGGTTGTCCGAAACTCTACTCATGGAGGCAATGTTGTCCGAAAAATTGTATTATTAGTTTTCCGAATTTGTACCCCAGTCGGCCAAGTATTTGGTTCAAGAACCTATGTCCTTTTATGCCCAATTTGTAGCAAACAAACTCCAAAGATTCAATATTGAATTGTTTGGGAATAAGTTTAAATAGTTTGCAGCCCTCCATCTCCAAGCATGTTTTAGCCATAATTGATATATCATTTTCAGTAGAATGAATTCCAAATTTGGAAAGGTGCAAGTATCACAATCGATTTTGTACTTAGATGTTGAGGTTGTTTTTTTTAACTTCAGGCACAGTAACACTGGAACTCATTCAGGGTGATGTCACCTCAACATATGTTTCGGTAGGTGACGAATGATTTTGCTTAGACCAATGATTTTGTATGACTGCATAGGTATAGCACATGTAAAAAATTTAGCATCCAATTCGATATATGTTTCTTGAATTACCATATTAGTACAATTTGTTCGAGTTTGATCGGCAACAGGCATAACAATCGAAACTGAATACCTGGTTTATTATATTCACCTTTTCTTTCTCCTCGATTTTTTTTTCAACAATTTAAAATTTTTAAACATTCTTTTAAAATTTTAGCTTAGAAGTGGGAGAGTTTACATAGTCAATTTCATAAAATGTTAATTTTTGTAATACTTGTATGTAATATATTGTGTTTTGCTCATTAGTATATATTAATTAATTTAGTTTAAAAATATTTAAAGAATTCTCTTCCTTAATTTGCTAATAAATAATTCAATTTTCAGAATATAACATAGTTCCAGATTTAATCTTTAATATGGGGATTAAATTAATCCTGAATTTCAGAATTGGATTTTACTTTGATACTATGATGATTTATTAATTAAAATTAGTTTTCAGAGTGCCTGGGAAATTATATATTGATTTTATTTGTTGATTCTTGATATACTTATAGTACTAACTGAATTATTGATGATTTTAGGCTGTTGTGGTGCTGTAACATTATCATTTTTAAATTATTTATTATAAATTTTATAAAATAATTGAATTTTTAATTATTTATTCTCTTTTTCGATCGGTAGGAAGTTTCTGATTAGTTTTAAGTAAAATTTTATGTTTGAAATGGTTTTAACGTTTATTTTTATTCTTGTTGCAGTATGTAATAATTAATTAATTAGATATAGAAGGACCATGAAAACTAAAAAAGCGCTGTTTGTGTAATCTTAGCTTAGTAATTTTAAATTTTCTTAAATATATTATCAGGGAAATTAATGAAAGGCGGACAGGGAGACATTACAACATTAATAATTTTTTAAGTCCTGATTTAGATTTAGGGAGTCCTGAGTATCCGGCCCTGGATTCCAGAGAAATTATCATCTTATAATGTAGTTAGATTGTGCTGTCTTGTGCTAACCTATTTATTATATATATTACTAATAATTTACTAACTATCGATCGCTTTGGTGTCCGTAACCGGGTCGAGTCTGTCCCTATTAATAATCCTATCCAATCCTTCAGTTTTGTTATATGTAAAAATGGTGTACGATGGCTGCCTGGTCAAGGGCGGATATCACACTATTAGACTTATATGGTTATCGATGAGGCGCCTTCCTTTACTGGGTGAATATTGTTATGTTTGGCTTCATGTAAAGCTGAGTATGATGGTACATATTTCCTTGGTGAGGGAGAGTTATGGTGTCGTATTGTAACATGGGTATAGTGGTGTGGTATTCGCATTTATAATACGGGAGACTTGCTTGATGCTTGATCGTACATTCAAATCAATCAATCAATCAATCAAATTGTTGGTTACAGGTGTATCAGCTGTGTACAACAAGTATAATATTGGTCCTAGAACGCTGCCTTGCGGGACACCTGCATTAATATCATTTAAGCAATTAGTTGCGCTGTTTTGTTTGACAAGCTCTTTAATTTTGTAAATTACTCAGGCAGCAGAACAATATTTCTTTTCCTCGAAGGTGATTTTGATTGCATTTACAATTCTGTGTACTTGTTCTATAATACCATGTTGGTGTCGGAACCCAAATTGATGGTCTGGAATAACGCGCCGTTCTGCTAATATTGGTCTCAATTTCGTTAGTAATATTTTTTCAAATAGCTTTGAGAGTGTCGGCAGCATGTTTATTGGACGATATGATGAGATTTGCGTTTCATTTTTCCCTGGCTTATGTATCATTGTGATCAAAGATATCTTTCATTACGTTATTATACTTTATAGGTTTGTAGGATAAACCATCTTCCGTTGGCTGGGGTAGCACGAAATAATTATCTTCTTCGTGTGGGACGAATACTGTTGCTAGATGAGCAGCAAAAGCATTAGCTTTTTCTTCATCACTTCTCGCCCAATTTCCAGTTGGTAGTCTAATCGGTGGCCTTTTTAAATTTTTTGTTGCCTTCCACAAAGAATAATCTGTCCTCTCGGTCGCCGAGAGATCACTTAAATAGTTCTTTATGTGCTGGTTTCATCCTTCCCGCAAAGCAAATCTTAGGGCCTTAATAGCTCGATTTAATTTCCATTTCAATAACGGTGATTTTGTTTGCTGCCATTGACGTCGAATTCTTTTCTTTTCCTGGATTAGTTCCTGTATATTATGTGACAGTTTATTAACTTTTTCCGAACTACTTATGCCGGGTATAGCCCTTTCAGCGGATAATGTCATGACATCTTTTAGATTTTCTGCCGCCACATCAATATCAGCTGGTGTGATCAGATGAATATGACAATTTTGTTCAACTGGCCCCTATATTGATCCCAATTAGTTTGCTTGTTTGTAAGACGGTTCGGTATTTCGTTCCTTAGGACAACGGTACTCACTGTTACTATTACCAGTGAGTGATCAGAAGACAGGTCATAGCAATCGGTGACCTTAGCATATGTACGTGGAATGCCCTTAGTTACACAAAAGTCAATGAAATCAGGAATTTTCTATTTATCCGTGGGCCAGTAAGTTGGGTTACCGGCAGATAAATAATCCAGGGACTGTTCATCTATAGCATCATAAAGTTGTTTGCCTTTCGGCTATGTTAATCTGGAATCCCAATGAGTATGTTTAGCATTGTAATCACCTCACCCCCCCCCCCCGCAAGAAATGTATTACCCCGCTGCCTGAAATAATCCAAGAATTACACGTACCTTTAAGAACGCTTGCGTATGAAACCCCTTAGTGCACGCTGCCGTTTACAGTTGCGTACTGATTTCCATTTTGAGTGTTTGTCTTTATAATTTCTGAGCGTGCTTCTTTTCTAGGTGAAGAATGAAGATTAAGGGTTCGTTCCTCTGCTCACTGTTTTGGATTTATTCTCTTTTTCAATTCTAGATAAATTGGACACCCTCTATAATTAGCTGTGTGATTTCCGTCGCAGTTGCTGCATTTTCTCACTGATGCTTGCTTTTTTGCTTTATTGCAAACCTTTGAATTATGAAGTTCACCACATATAACACAAACATCGATCAAAGTGCAATATGCTCTAGTGTGTCCATATTCTTGGCACTTAACGCACTGGTTAACTGGCCCATTTCTTTTCATGGGTTCCTCGATGGTAACCCTTCTGTGCAGTAGATATTTTTGGTTATTGCATGGTTCCCTTTAACCTTGCTTGGTCCCGATTAAAGATATTGGTAATAGTTTTGCATTGGAAACCTTCTTCAGCAAGAGCAGCTTGAATTTCGTTTGCATCCACGTAACTCTCTATTCGTTTTAACATAACAACCAATCGTTTTTGGCTCTTTTGTTGATACGTATAGTAATGTTTACCAACTTGGTCAAAATGTTTAATTAACGCTCTGTAAGCATCAATATTGAGCGGTTGAATTTTTGTTTCTTTGATATCTCCTCTTTTGATCCCGGAAATATAAAATGCACCTTCCGTAAAAAACTCGATGGTTTTTGCAAGTTCTCTATTTGATTATTCCCTCAAATAGATTGGTGGCGGCTTCTCAGCTTTTGGAGATTTTTCGGGCGGCAGGTCCTCAACAACCAACCCCGCGCTTGCACTGGCGGCTTCTCCTTCGTTTTGATCGGACAGTAATATACCGGTATATTCCCGTTTGCACTAAACACTGACCTATATCACTGTTTATTTTATTGTCCACTGATGTCGATGCACTTTTAGTTTCATTATGGTTCAGCACACCAATGTTATTTAAACTAATTAAGTAATTTTTTGAGCATTTAAAATTTGTTGTTGCTTTGGACTATGCTGCACTTTTGTATTTCTATTAAAAATAATTGAGGTCGTGACGTTCGATGGCAAATCGCTTGTGGACATCGCTATCTGCTGATTCGGCCCAGCCTTTTTTACTTGACGCGGAGGTGAGAACATCACGATTTCACTTATTTTTCACGTTAAAATATTTAAAAAAAAAAAAAAAGATTTAAACTTCTGATTCAACTTTTCACACAAGTAATAAGTAAATTGTTTAAATGTTTTCTCGGTGGTAGCAAATTTGCCTCAAATATTGTAATGACAGAAATTGCCAATATTATTGCTCTAGTGAAACCAATTAATTAAGTTTCCCTTGATGATACGGCTAAACTAAAAAATAATTGAAAAAATTGAAAATTAGGTCATTGTACGTTGTACCCTTGACAAAACACGCATAAGCAGTCAATTGCTGCTTTATACACATCTAAATATTATTGCTATGAAACAGACATTTGTACCACTGCTAATTTAGTTATGTTATAAATCTAGTAATTGAATATTACAATAAACACATAAATTAAACGTCAATTTCGGCACCTCCTATAGTAAAAACAAAAACAAATATTCTATCACATTCATAATATTATTTTCTCACAACATAACAAATATTATGTACGTAAATCAAAAAATGTCCTGTGGGCAAAGTTTGTCAAAATAAAATTCGTTGTGAGATCACAAAACATTGTAACTAAGCCAATTACAATGTTAGAGTAATACAATTATAGGTGATACAGGACATAGGAACAACGTGTAAGTTTTTGAATGAAATATAATTCGTAAAATTTGATACACTTTCACAAAACTTTTTTTGTACACCTTCAAAAACCAAAACAAAAAGCCCCAATACACAAGTTCATTTATAATTTATGTATGACTATACGAGTCATAAAATATGTCTTATTTGTTTACAAAAAAAAAAAAAAAAAAAAAAAGCAAAACTGTAATAAATATAATAAAAATCTTAAGCTCTCATTCCATCTAAAACAAAAACAAAAACAAATATACACAGCTGAATATAAGTTGTATGTGTGGGTATGAAATTGCACAATCCTGAAAGCACCCTTAGGGTATTTTTAAGTTAAAATAAAATCATTTTTTGTCTTGACTTCTTCTTCATTGTATTTTTGTGTTTCTTCGAATATCTTTCTAATAAAATTACAAAATTAAATGTACGTACTTAGATATTATTTATAGTTTTATTGTTTTGTGCCAACAAAAAATTATATACAGTGCAACATCCTCTGTAAACTATACTTAAATAACAATTAAGCTACCCGCACAAGATATTTAATACTCCCACCAAACCAAATATGTACCTCTAAATAAGTACTTGTAACAAGTTGTAATCCATGTTAAAATGGCACACTTGAGTCCAACATAATACACCCATTTCTAAATGTACATTACTGTAAGTATGTATGTAATGTTAAAATTTGCTGTCTCTACAATAGATTCGTAAAGTTTTGGTTTGAGGTTCAGTATAGTTTTTTTTGTTTTTAGTTTTTAATAGTTTTGTAATGTAATTTTGTGGTTAATTGCTTTTAAGGCTTAAAATTTGTACATATATACATATGTATGTATTATATAAATTACAATGAATTTGTAATAATTTCATTTAAATATTTATTCAAAAATTATATCCATATACCATAATACTATGTACTGTACAGAGATGTGGGGTGGTGTAGGTTTAGTATTTTTTTTTTTCTTTTACTGGCTGGTGCCTCATAATAAGATTATTAAATGTTATTTTTTGTGTATAGAAAAGATTTTTGTTGTTGTACATGATTAGAAGTCAATTAAAGAAGAAAATGTTTAGTTTTAAAAATGAATTTGTCATTTGTTAAATTTATTGGAATTATGATTTATTATTTTACCTTGGGACTGTTTAGTTTATTTTTGCTTAGTAAGTGTGGAGCAGGTGTAGAATTTTGCAATTTCCGGCATTACATGAGAATGACTGTGTTTTGCAAATTTTGAATGTTGAAATGTTCGCCAACGTCGATTAATGCTTTAAGATATGTGTTTAGTTTTGGGATTGTGGAAAATATGCATATGTACTCGTATATGGGAGATTATTTAAAATATGAATATGTATTTTCGATAGTTTACAAATACTGAATAGAATTAAACTATGGTTCAAAAACTTTTGGGCATAACAAAAAAAGATAAGCTAACTTCTTTTATAGAGATGTAATTCTTTTTCTAATTTTTAAAATTCATTTTAATTATTAAATTTAATTACTTTAATAAGAGAAACGTTAATTACTATTTCCATGAACCAATCAAGTAATCACTGCCTACAAATTTAGCATCGAAGCCATAAGATCTTAAATATTGAAATTTAATATTCTCCACCGCAAACTGGTTGGTTACTTGTTGGCTTTTGTTTAACCCTTTCAATCCTGAATTAAGGATATGGTAGGCAGATTTTTTAAGTAATATTTTTTATAGTACTTAGAAGCAAAATAACCTAGAAATTATGGAAAAAACCAATTAAAGTTCTCAGGATAGGTTTTTCCTAATGTACATACAGATGTACAAATCAAACGAAAGGTTGTTTTTTTTAACAATGAAAAAAAAATATATTTCAGAATTGTATTGAATATAAAATAAAAATTAAAATCTTGTACATTAATTCAACAAGGAACAATTCAACAATCACATACAAAAACAATTTTACTATAATAACAAAAAATAAAAGTTCATTCTTAGTTTAAATTAAACTTTGGTTTCAGTCTTTGAATTTTTAATAAATGTTTAATTTTTTTTATGAAATCTTAAAAAACAATTGCGGTCTTTTATTAAACAGAGATGTATAGCACATTTACCACAAAAAACATGCGTCCGAAATCCACAACCATCGTTCTTACATCTCGTTGCCTCTTTATTCTGGCTAAATTCCGGGAAATGATCAATAGAGTCATACCTAACATCTGTTATGGGGCGTACTTCGCATTGGGTTCTTGGAGAATTTGTTTGGTATTGATTATTTGTTATATCGGCTGGAGGGCGTCCTCTTTTCCTTGAACTATGAAATGAATTCATTAATACTTGTGCTACCTGCAATCTGAAATTCAGCAAATCTATAATGTGTTTTTCTGGTATGTTTTGTTTTCGCATTTCGGTTTTGTATTCTGTCCAGCTGGCGCATATAGCAAAATCCATAAAATGTGTCAAAACGCGTAATGGCCACTTTTTTGACCTTATGGAGACTCTATAATATTGGATAAGTTGATCTAAAAGGTCAACCCCGCCCATACACTCATTATATGAGCGAACAATTTCGGGCTATGGAACATCAACATAACGTTTGATGGATTTATCCCATCTTTTAATTGTTTCCATTTCTCCTTTTCCCATAAAATTGGACGCCAGATGCACCGGTTTACTATCAAGCCATTTCACAATGGCAATATTGCCATCCTTACTTACACATTGTTCTGTATATCCCCGATTTTGCTTTTTAAATTGGCGGTCATCCGAAAACATTGGTTTGTAATTGTGTCCCTATAGCGTTTATACCTCTGTTTTTCAAAATTTCTAATAAGTCATAGGAAGTAAAATAATTGTCGAAATAAAGTTTATATCCCGGCTCCTTAATTCGCTGAGTTAGATGAAGAACAACTGATGCTCCAAAGCCAAATTTTCGTAGATAATCGGAGATTTCTGTGCTTGATCCTTGGTACATAACAAAATCGAAAGGTTGGCCAGATTTACCACATAGAACAAACAATTTCAACCCCCAGGGTGTTGGTTTACTCTTCATGTATTGTTTTGTGATGAATTTACCTTTAAATGGAATCATCTGCTCATCAATGCAAAGGTTTTCCTCCAGTGGAATTTGTAAACATCTCGCTCTTACGGTGTTTATTATCGGCCGAACCTTATAAAACACATCTTTGTTGAATTTTGGAATATCTAAATTATTCACCACATGAAAATTTGTTCTTAATTGCCAGAATCGATCTCTGGTCATTGATCCCATGACTTGGTCAAGCCCAATTAGCCGGCTCCAGTACATTCGAATTTGCGGAAATTTTGTACATCCAATAAATACATGAATGCCGATGAATCTTCTCATTTCGTTAATGTCGGTTGATTTAAAAGTTTGACCATTTTGTAGTGCGTAAATATTTGTGGACTCTACCATTGTCTCAAGCAGCTGATCGGTAAAGTATTTGTTAAAATATTGCACCGGAGTTTCTTCAATAGGTGGAACATCTGGTTGTGGATGGTATTATACTTCCGATCTTAAAAAATTTGTTTGTTTCCATTTTATTTTTGATCGGTCAGTTAAATTCCCGAATGAATTTTCTGCGGTTTGCATTTGGTCGATGATTTCAAAATTTATATTATTTGAAATTGTAAAATTTCCCTCGCTTGTTACATCAGCGATAACCGTTGCAATAATTGGTTCGCTTAACTCTTCGCTGAAAGCATGACTGTCTTCTGCAGCTTGCTCAACTTCGATTCTAGATTTTTTTGTCTTATTTATGTTTGAACCACTTTCTGGAATATCTTCATAGTCCCAAAAACCAGTTGGCCCATCATCTTCGTCGTTTTCATCTAAATCACTTTCATTCAAAGCAGTCAACCATTCGTCTTGGGTGATGTACTTGCAAGCCATTTGCAGAGCTAAAAGCCAAATTATTTGATTTAATAAAAAATAATAATTATAACAAAATAAAAATGTACAAAACGTTACGCTTCTCCGTTTTTTTTATTTCTTTGACTCTCTATATACATACTAATGTACTGTACATGGAGATGTACATGACCGTAAGATCGATTTGTACATGTACATGTACACATAATTTAGCTTAAAATATCGTAGTTAGTTCGTAATAAATCATTATTTTTAATTTGTAACATATATATTCGGACGTTAACAGTATAAACAAATAATATTTAACTTACCTGGGACGTTTGCAAAAACTATAAAACTAACTTTAAACTGAACAAGTTTCCCGAACTGACGTTGACGTTGTGCACACCTTCACAATTTTTTGAATACTAACCTCATTTGTATATTTATTGTAATTTTTTTTTTAATGCATTTGTGAGAGTAGGATAAAACAATAGAAAAAAACATAAATGAGCGAAGCAAAACAAAAATTGAATTGACTATGGCTCTCTAAAGTCAATGTACATACTGATGTACAAGAGGATTGAAAGGGTACACTAAATAAAGTTTAACTTTTTGAACACAAGTCCTAATTAATATATTATTAGAAATAAATTGGCTGTCTAATGGAGAGCAAACAAATTATGCTTTTAATTATTAATTGACTAAAATAATTCAAACAGAACTTAGTTTAGATTTTACAATATATGTACATAATACATTCGCTTAATCTATAGTGTTATTTGACAGAAATACAAGGTTTCTTTATCTAGTATATGTAATAATTTGTTAATTATTATTGTTTAGTGATTAAAATACTTTTTAATTTATTTATTAATTTTAGTTTATTTATCTCTATTTATTCTATTCTACATATAATGTAGTGCGTATGCGTCCATCTTGGATATATACATAACAACTCAACCTTGATACCCAAAACACACATGAGTAAATAATATTAGATATTAGATTTGCCCATAAAGCATTGTTGATGGAATGCTAAACTATTATTATTACATGATCTTTTTTTTTTTTTTTTAATTTAATTTAATTACCAACCATATCTCTGAGGTGGTTTAACTACACGATTACTTCTTGTTCTATAATTTTCTGAATTGCCCATAAAATTATTCACTTGCGGTGATTTGCAATTATTATCCAAATTTACCTCAGAATCTGTATTACCAAGTTCTTCATTTTCTAATTCTCGGTTATCGCTACCCCGCTCTCTTGGTAATTCAGATTCATGTGTATTACATTTAATTGGATCAATTATATTGTTTGTAATTACATTTACTGGAGGTACGATTTGCACTTTATTTTCGTTTTCCCTTAACTTATTTAATTAATTTTTAAAATTTTCCTCCAATAGCAAATCGCTGGAATTAAATCCAGTATTATTAGTTTGCCCAATAAACCGACGATTACGTCTGAATAAATAGTCAAAACTATCTCTTATAATATAAGACCTACCATTTACATTATTATTAATTGTACCATAATTCCACTCTTTTTCGTTTTTTTTAAATATAACCAAATCACCCACATTCAAAACTGGCAATGTCTTTGCATTTCGATTATAGTAATATTTTTGCGATTCTTTTTTCTTTTGAATTTGTTCCTGAACAGACTTTTCGCTTAAATTGCTTCTATACAACAATGTCTCAGATACCGGTAACTTGGTTCTGATTATTCTCTTAAAAAATAAATCAGCTGGTATCAATCGCATACTCGCCACTGGAGTCGTATTACGTTCCAAAATTCGATACTGGAATTTATGAAGTTCATTTACTTCAAAACATCGTTTCAAAATATTCTTAGCAATAGCTACACCTTTTTCCGCCATTCCGTTACTTTGTGGGTAACGTGGACTAGAGAATTTAAATTGAATATTTGATTTATTCGCAAATTGGTCAAACTCAGCTGAACTAAATGAACGATTATCGCATTTGATTATTGTTGGATATCCGATTCTTTCAAAAATTCGTAAAATTACATCGATAATTTTATTTGACGTTTCCCCATTTAATTGCTCAGATACTAGATAACCCGAATAGGCATCAATGATAGCAATATAATCACGACCACCATATTTAAATAAATCCATTGACACAATATGAAATGGATATCTTGCTATTCTTCCTGAACTAAAGGTTCTTTCTGGTTGTTCCTTTTAAATTTTCCACAGGTGGAACAGTTTAAAACCACTTCTTTTATTTGCTTAACCATACCTGGCCAAAAATAGTATAACTTTCCACGTGCAAGCGTTTTTTCAATCCCCAAATGAGGTGCATGTAACTACTTGGCTATTTTTTGTTGCTTTTCTGTTGGTATAACAAGTTTATGATTCTTAAACAATAAACCATTTTCATAATGCAATTCATCTTTAACCTTGTGAAATACCTGAGCAAGGTCATCCAGCTTATGAAAACCCGGCCAACCATTTTCAATGTATTTACAAATTCGTGAATATTTTTCATCCAGTGCAATTATTGACCGATAATATTTATAGTTATTTTCTGATATACACACGGATTTTGTAACACATTCGCTAGTAACTCTTTTTCAATTTGAGCCCATTTTTGCTCACTTTTATTAAGAGTTCTAGACGCAAATGCCACAGGATGCCCATCTTGTAATAAAACACAACCTAACCCCTCCTTTGATGCATCAGTTTGAATAATTACTGTTTTTCTTGGATCATAAGTTGCTAGCACCGGATTTGAAGATATAATTTTTAATAACTTATTCAATTCAATGTCATGCTTTTCCGTCCATTTAAATTCAACATCATTTCTTGTTAAATCTCGTAATCCCGCCGACAATTTAGATAAGTTTGGAATAATTTATATACTAATAATTTATATACTTGAAAAGTCCCAACAAGCGCA
Organism: Tipula vernalis; assembly: GCA_958295665.1. NCBI lineage: Eukaryota > Metazoa > Arthropoda > Insecta > Diptera > Tipulidae > Tipula > Tipula vernalis. The sequence goes on from OY282560.1 coordinate 259,947,272, forward strand.
TGACATCATGCTTGTTTTCTGGTCGTTTAATTTTTGAAATAGCTTCTATGTACTTACTATCAGGTTTAATTGTCCCTTCCGCTAAAATATGCCCCATAAATATAACCTGAGACGTTCTATATTGAATTTTATGCCATTAACACGTGCACGCTCAATTACTAACCCTATGATTTTATCATGTTCCTCTTTACTTTCAGCAATAATACAAACGTCATCGAAGTATACCACAACTCCCGGTAAATCCCCGAACGTCTCAACCATTTTCCGTTGAAACATTTCTGGTGCATTGTTAAGACCAAATGGTACACGTTTAAATTTATATCTACCAAAAGGAGTCATAAATGTAGTTAAGTCTGAACTTCTATTATATAATTCCATTTGCCAAAATCCACTACTTAGATCAAGAACCGTGAATATACGTTTATTAGAAAGACAAGCAATAAAATCCTCAATCGTTGGAATTAAAAAGTGTTCTCGTTTGATACACTCATTAAGCGGTTTTGGATCAAGACAAATCCGAAGTTTTCCGTTTGGTTTTTCCACAATTTGTAAATTATTGACCCAATCCGTGGGATAATCAACAGATGAGATCACTTTATTCTGTATCATCTGATCTATCTCCACTTTTAGTTTGTCAATTAATAATAAAGGTATTCGTTTTTTATAACGTAAAACAGGCTGACTGTTTTCCTTTAATATAATCGAGCATTTTCCGGGAAATTAACCAAGACCAGAGAATACGTCTTGATTATTTTCTAAAAATTCCTTCGTTGTTTCTGGCCAACAAGTCACCGTATTTACATCCAAACGTTTAATCAAGTCAAATTGGACACAAGCTTCAAGCCCAAGTACCGGTTCATAATTATTATCCACAACTAGGAACTGCGCAGAATGTTCAGTATTTAAATTCCTATCAATACACGTTAATTTAACAGTACCAAAAATTTTTATTTTATTATTAGTATAATCAAATATTGCAAAATTGTTTTGTTCGTTATTCAATTCAACTTTTAATTTTTTAATTAATTTCAACGGAACACAATTGACATATGCACCAATATCTATCTTAAAATTAACTAATTCATCTTTAATTCTATATGACTTGGTCCATCGCTCTTTATTTAATACACCCGTATTTGAATTTACTCTACAAAAAGATGTATTTAACCTTAAAAAATCATTAATTCCATCAACAAGCTTACCTTCGCTGTTTAAATCACGACTCCCATCTAAATTACCCTGGTTAGTAACTGATTTGATTGATTTTTCATTGTTGTTTTCCTTCTTGTTGTTCCACTTGTTTTCTGTTTTTGTTTGTTTACAAAACTTTCGAAAATGTCCCTTCCGACCACACAAATGACAAACAACACCATTTGCTCTGCATTCCCGTAAGGGTGTTACCGTAAATGGTAAACCACAATTATAGCATCTACGTCCACCTGCACCTGCGTTTACCAACCCAACTACCTGTTGTTCGGTTACATTGTTTATATTTAATAGACCTGTATTTCGGTCCAACAAGCTTTTATTCGCATATGCTGCCTCAAACAATTTACATGCTTCAATGACATTTTTTAATGATTCGTCTTTACCGTCAAGCAATTTTAATTGTAATTTTTTATCATGCACACCAATGCACTCTATCACGAAGCATTCGATCTTCATACGAAACACCACACTGACATTTAAATTCACAATGTTGAATTTGTTTGCGTAATTCCGTTTCGAAGTCTGCAAATGGTTGATTTTCCTTTTCAACAACTGCATTAAATTTGAAGGTTTCCATTGTAATATTTTTCCGTGGAATGCAGTATTGATCAAATGCAGTAATAATGGTATCCAATTTACGTTGATTTTCCACATTTTTATAAGCATTTGGAGCATCCTTGTTATCATGGCTTTCATTTCCTATCATACTATCAGCAGAACCGTCGTTCGGAAATAACGTATTATATATATCCATTGCTCGTGCCCCAATTAACCATAAAAACGTAGCAATCTTTTTTTGTTCGGTCTCCTCCATTTTGCCATTAGCCATCATATACATTAAAAACGAGTGTTTCCATATAGGCCATGTTTTACCCAACTCGGAACCATCCAATTCCGACGGCATGCGATCTCCACCTAAATGTGCCATTTTCCACACTAATCGCTTGAAATATCCACTGATATTTTAAATTCCTTACTTATTAATATTTATTTTATTATAGTAAATACGATTAAATCCACGATGATTACTATTTTACCCGATGATTACTGATAACTTTTCCTTTCGTTTTTTATAAAATTATATCTTTTTAATATAGCACATGTTTTCCCTTTTAATTATTATCTTATTATTTACTATAATTACCACTTCTGACACCATGTAATAATTTGTTAATTATTATTGTTTAGTGATTAAAATACTTTTTAATTTATTTATTAATTTTAGTTTATTTATCTCTATTTATTCTATTCTACATATAATGTAGTGCGTGTGCGTCCATCTTGGATATATACATAACAACTCAATCTTGATACCCAAAACACACATGAGTATACAATATTAGATTTGCCCATAAAGCAATGTTGATGGAATGCTAAACTATTATTATTACAGTATACCTTTTAATTGTTTAGGTTATAGTGAATTTTGTATTTTGATACGTGTTTCTATGACCCAGGGACTGGGTCTCTATTCTGGGTCTCCCTACTCATTATGTAGGGGCGGAGAGATTATTGCAGGCGAGATGTTTTATTAATTCATTTATTATTTATAGGTGTGCAGTAGTTTTGATTTGTCTGAATATATTTTTATACATACAGTGATGCAACAGTGTATTATTTGTACACAATCAAATATTTGTATTCTTTTAAATAATTAAAAAGCCAAGACAATATTTTAATGCTGGTACAGGGGATGATTGCCTTTTGTATGGCCGACTTTAAATGGCTTTATGTTGTAAATGTTTCGGTCATTACAATATACCAAGGCATATGGCAGGCAGGTAAATTGAGTTGTCTATTTTGAGCTTTGAAGCCTTTGATGCTTTTATACACATTTATCAATGTTAGTCAAAACAGCCCTCCTTGTGGTACTCCTTCTTGAATTTTATACACTCTAGAAAGCGTGACTTTTACCTTTACCTGACGCTGTCTTTTCAAAAAGAATTACTCTAATAGGACACACTCAGTTTATGTATTATTAATCCAGGCGGTATCAAAAGATTTTGCAACATCCGGCTAGCATTTTTTGGTTTAATTTAACCGTTACATCATTTCTAAAGATTACCGCTGGGTGAGTTGTAGAGTGAAATGGATAAAAAACAAATTGGCTGGCGGGAGTAAATTCATGTTCCTCACAATGATCTTGGTTTTTTTCAAATATAAATTTCTGTTAGAAAAGAGAGCCTGCGGAACTCGTAGGGATGTCAGACGGCTCGCGATTTTTGTGAACTGGGGCATCTGAAAAGTACTCAATGTATATAACAAATGATTTATGATTATCGTGAATAGCTCACTGAACTCTATTATTTAGCAAGTAAAGCTTCGTTTAGATTAAAATCTGTGTTGAAGCAAATAAACAATTTAAGTATGCTATTTATATTTAAAATAACTTTATATTTCCAATTTTTTAATGTTTACAAATACAGTTATATTGCTGGAATTAATTCTAAACTATACAATATTAATTTTTCCCTTAAAAAATCGTTCAACATTTTCAATGCTGAGCAGCCAAGTTCGAACGTCCCTCAAAAATTTATGTTTACGTTCAATCGTGAGAATTTTTATATCTTTAGGTATATATACTCGTACATATGTATGTGAAAAATATGGTGTCATGTAAAGATAAAATCTTCTGCACTTTTCACTATTCCAACGGAAATCAGCATTATAGTAATTTGAATTTCTTGTATTATACAGCTGTGTAATACGATTGTGGAAACTATCACTACGGATAAAAAACATTTTCAAGACTTTAAATATGTAAAGATATCTAAGTGGTAGTAAATTTAGTTTTCGAAACATACGAACTGAAGGTGTTGTCTGAAGAAGATGGTACATATATTAATTTAATTATCCTTTTCTGAAAATATGTACCACCCCAACTGGATATCCCATACAACATTATTGACTCAACTAGAGCGTGATATAGTTTTCTCAGAGTACTGATTGGGCATAATTTCCTAAGATTATAGAATTTATGTACTGCCCCGCTGTATGTTTTTCCTACTGTTATTGAGATGAGACTTCCATTTTAGTTGATTATCGACTGTTAGACCCAAATATCTAAACTCATTGATAAATTCAAGAGTAAAACACTGAGACAAGCAAATGTTTGTATCACAGGGATGAGCATGATATTTCATAATATATATTTCATAATATTATTTCAACATAACTTTTGACTTAACTCTTATAGCGAGCCGATGATGATAAAACCATTTACTTAGGTTGATTAAGTCGTATTCAATCAGCAATTTAGTGTCGGCGACACTTTTCGCACCGTAGCTCAAAGCCAAATCATCGGCAAAAGCTGTGGTGTGTCATAATAGCTAATATCAAATAGATTAATATCAAAATTAATAAATCAATATCAAAGATTAAATTAAAATATATCAAAAATAATGAAGGCGCCAGAACTGACCCTTGAGGAAAGCCACAACTTAATAGACCTTCGCAGCTGGTTGTTTCACCTATTTTCACAACCTGACGACGATTTTCAATGTAATTTGCAAACCAATCTAAAATGTTACCTCAATACCAATTTTAGCTAGTATTAAGTATTCCATGCTCAACAGTGTCAAATGCCTTGGCGTAAATCTCACTCAAGAAGTGCAAAAGAGCTTCGTCAGTTGATTTACCGTCAGTAAGGCCAAATTGATTTTTCGGGAAAAATCGGGATCACAAGCAAGATGAACTGTAGTTCCTATCAGCACCATATATATATACTTTTTAAATTCAAATGAAGAAATATCACTAGTAATTACATTAAATTTGAAGATTGAATTTTGTGAAACGTTTACGAAATAATTACAGAATTCGTCAGAGATCGATTTTGGAGACGTGAGAATGCTGTTAAAATCGGCTTGAAAAATTAATTGTATTTGGTTAAACGTCCGATTTCGTCCTAAAACTTCATCAATTATTTTCCCTGTGTGCTTTGAATTATTACTAGCCCCTTCAAATTTCCTTTTGTAATAGCTATTTTTGACCGTTTTTACATCCGCTTTAATATTTCCCGAAAGTTTTTTAACATATTTTGCTAATTTAATATTATTGAGATAGGTTTTTAATTTACGAGAAAATTTTTTTAATGTGATAATTTTAAATAGAAGTCTGGGACTCATTAATGGCTTTAACTTATTCGTTTTAGAAGAAGCAGTACTGAATCTTGATGAGGCAATACGCGAGCTAAGAATATCCAAAAAAATTTTAAAAGCTAAACTGCAAATACTTTCACCATAAACAGAATCCCAAAATTCAAACTTCTGTGAAAGCCACAGAATTCTGTGGTTTAATTGACGGTGTTGTGTTTTTTGTCGTAGATTTTTGAATAGCTTCTATTGAGGCAATGTCATCGGCTTGAATTGCTACTCCAATTTTACTTAATCATGCCTCGAGTATCACCATGTTTCAATGGTAAGCCTCTGATGACAACGTTGGTTAAGTTTCGCAGTTGATTTGGCTTTTCAATGCTGGCTTCAGTTTGATGCAGATTAGTGTTGGGAATGGTAATCTGTACTTCTAATTTTTGCATTCTTGTTTTTAGAGCTATGTTTTCAGATACAAGAACCGCAAAATTTTGTTTCAGCTGGTCGAGAGCAGATAATTTGCTGTCCATTCGTTTGAGCTGGATCATTATATCCGATAAATTGATGTTTTCGGCGGATTCAATATTGCCTTTTTCGCTCTCTACAATCGATTTGCCAGCAGTTACATGGAAGTCTTGGCAAAGCCAGTTCACTGAACGTTTTTTGATATCATTTACAAGATTTTTAGAAATTTGTGCACAATTGATGTGAAAACGGTTTTCGTATAAGCCTTCACATTTAACACCAGGAAAACGTTCATTGGTGATTTTATTTGTACAAAGATGGCAGGTGGAAGACATGTTATGACGAATACTAAATATAGGACACAATTTATTAACTAAATTTAATCAAACAAATTTTTTGTTTAGTGCACCAAGCTATTAAGCAAAATTAGACGAAATAAAATTATTTATTTTTTATACACACAATAAGTTAGACACAATAAGAAGAAATTAATTTTTTGTTTTAATAAGCACATAAAATGTCCGAAATATGTATTTGGTAATCACAGAAAATATAACACAAGTAAATTAAATTTATTCAATTTCTAAACAATATATTACACTTTTATTTGGTAATTTATGCAATTTACATCTAATAATTAATATACATATTATATTTATTATATTTCTATTATATTATATATTTATAATAATTATTTTTTTTTTGTTTTAGTAAATTAATTTGACAACTTAACTCAATGGCGATCAAAGAACGAATGTCAAAGATAATTTTCTATTAAATGGTGCAGGACACGAAAAAAAACTAAAATGGAAGCTACAACAGCAGCAGGCAATAGTGGCGTGCTAAGTCAATCTTTTTTGTTCTGTTTTCTTTGTTTTTTAGTTTGTTTTGTTATCACTACAACTCTTACAATTTAGGACTTAAATGAAGCATCAATATGGAGTAAATGCATGCATTATAGCTGTAAGATCTGTATAAAAAGTTTATTTCCTGAACATTTTAAAATGAAAAACCCGATGAATAAAAGGTGAGAAGATAAATGGTTCAAATTTGCAAATGTTTATGTTACCTTGAGTGATGTGTGGCAAAGTGTTGTTTTCTGATGAATAATAGTTTTACCTGTAGATCGCCCGTATGGCTAGAATTAACACTTTAATGATTGAGATGGTTTCGGCTGAATATCTCAGCCAATAATATGGAGTAAATTTGTTTAGTGTCTATTCTTTCCGAGGAGTAAAAGATTTAGTTTGAACAATTCAAAAATGACAACCAATTCATAGAAATCTATTTTGGAAAGTGGTTTTCATGAATTCAGAGATAATTTTGAACACTTTTGTGAGCTGCCCAAAAAGACAATACCCAAATTCTTTACACAAAAATAATTTAACATTGGAACCCCTATTTGTTTATCTAATAAAATGGCCGTTATATAAAGCAGCGAGCAAAAAAAACTTTACAAAAATAGTTATCATTAAATTATTTAAGTAAACCCAATCAAGTGAAAAAAAATCAGAAATGTTTGTAGTACAATTATACAAAGCAATAGAGAAAGCTAAGAGTTCTCGTACTATACCCTCTTTTTAAACACTTTTAATTTACTTCAAACCTCTTTTGAAGATTTGACCATCTTGCAATCAATGTTTACCTACTTCTACCAAACCATGAGAATAAACAATATCAGCAATAATAGAAATGAAAAAACTTAATTAAATTAATAAAATTTAATATCATATTTTGTATGTGTAACGAATCTTCTGTATTTAACATAAAATTTTTCTTTTATATTGTAACAAAGTAAACTTTCAACAACTTCTAGGGGTCGTGAAATGGATTCTGTCCATTCGTAAATTGATGTATCCTTATTCTTTATAGAAGTACGTCTATAAAAATAATTAATGAAAGAATACAATAAACCCCATTATCCCTCATTAGACATGATGATAAACCGGGGTTTAAACAGTAAAGCGTTATCCGGATTCGAATTGAATTATACGCGAATATTTTTTTGCGATTTAGTCAGTAGGCGCGTTCTTTATTTAATTTGATTGTATAAATTAAATTTTACGGGTAGGTCCAGAGCCCTCTAGAGTATAGAGCCATAATCATAATGACGTATTTTTAGAAGCTTTTTTAGTGGTATAACTTTTCACTGATTTCCATAGGAATCCATAGTAAAAATGGTGTTTGTTAGCTTCAAGTTTTTCAATGAAAAAAGCAAAAATTTAAATAAAATGTTTATATAAAAGTTTTCTACGTATCTTTAAGAACAATATACAAGAAGGCCACATTGGTATTAAGTAAATATTAATTGCAGAAATTTTAAAATTTAAATTATTTCTAAAATATATTTTTCGAACTTTCAGTTTGAAAAATACATCAAAGTTGGTTCTGACAAATTAAAATAATACTTGCTAAATTTATCTTTAGTTTTACTAGTGTACGTAAGGTGTCTAAAATGGTTACAGAAAAATACGAAAAAAAAATATGTAATCGCAAAATTATCACACGTCCCTATATTTTGTGAATTTGTTTTGCTTTTACTACAATTTTTGAACTTGAAATTTCCCCAGGTGGTAATTTTTGATACGATTTTTCCAAATTTTTACGGCCATCACTGCCATCTATGTAATATATATTGACTTAATGACCAAACGAATCGTAGTAAGCTTTTATTTCAATTTGACCAGAATGCTGTTGTTATGAATTTTTTTTTTTATATTTTGGTTTAAATAAATCAATTATTACAAGAAAATGAAAACGATTTCCTTAAACGATATTCATTTATGTTGAAATTCAAACCTTTATGAAAGTATTTCAGAAATCATAATTAAGAATTTGTAACGTTTTCATTTAAAAATTTGTCTTAGGAAAAAAGTGATTTCCCATATGTTTTGTGTGTTTTACTATGAAAATTTTAGTTTTTTCCTCGTTTCTAATTCCCTTATAAAAGCTCAGATTTTTTGATTATGGCTCTATAAAATACAGGGTGCTCTTGTAGGTCTCATTAAATTGTACTACATAAGCTACATAAGTTGTTTGGTAAATTAGAGACTTTGAATAAAAAATCGATTAAATTTTAAAGCATAAAGAAAAAGTTAAGGCACGTTTATTGAAAATGGACTGTAAAGTACAAATTAAATTTTTTTGCACAAAAATTTTCCTTCACCGTTTTTCACTAAAAGTATTTCACATAACATGAAATCATCCATTAATCTTCATTGTTAATTTTAAAAAAACACAAATTTAAAGTTGTAAATATTGATTGCACCACCCTCTTTCATTTTTAGTGAAACTCGGTGAAGGAAAAAACCTTCGGTATGAAAAGAAAAGAACGCAAAAATCGAGAGATCGCAGCAAAATTATTTCAAAAAATGAGCTGAGCCGCATATTCCTTAACATTAATACCACAGTCTCCTAAACAGTAAGAAGAAAGCTGCCTGCTTAACCCTTGTGTCTTAAGAAATAATAAGAAAAACAATTACCATACTCTAGCTAGTCTATAATGGCGCACCCAGATAATATCGTTTAGTTTAAATGGATAACCGTACGGAAGAAAGGGAAAAATGGTTCTTATGTTGAAACGGATTTTATTGTACCCGTTATAGCACGAGGTTTAAGTTAATTTTAGTATGCAACTTAAGAAAGGCGGTTTTCAGTTGTTCAAAATAAAGCTCTACAAAGGGTTTTATGAGTCATAGTTGCACAAAAAATGTTTAAAGAGATTGTAATCATTTAAGATTTTTTTTTTAAACACGCTTCTTTCCAGCTTTATTATGTAATTGACTTAGTCGGAGGGCACTGTTTCACTAACTAGTTGTGCGTTGCTCATAAAAATCAATCAAAAAGCTTGTAGTGACATTGCAATAAATAATTTTTTTTGGAAAACAAGAAAATTGGGTACCTAATCTTTACCATTAGCATCGTCAGCAGATTTTCGAAGATCGATTCTCGAAAAGATCGAGTTAGAATTGCTAAAAATTAAAATGAAGTTATCTGAAAAAAATACCAGAATTTTAAGCCATCAAAACCACACTCTTGCGCTCGAGGTTTTTCACCAGCGACTTTACTGTACACCAAATCCATAATTTCATTTCGGGTTTAATTAAAACTCTTAAATATAAAATTATCTTAAAAACTTATTCTTACAATTTTTCTTTTTCATTTCGTTTTTGTTTATTTTGTTTAATTTAAGCTTTGAATAAATTAAGCTTTTTTGTGTGCATTTATATATTTTTGTTTTATTCGTACTTCGTTTTAAAAAATTAACTTTATAATTTTATGTAACTTTTTTGTTTGTTCTGCGTGCTTTTGTTTGTACGAATGCAAATAAAACAAAGTGTAAACCCCATTTTCTAATTTGAAATTCGGGAAAATAAAGTAAAGCACAAAAACACCAATACCAAAAAAATATGAAGAAATGTTCACATAAAAATAACAAAACAAATAAGTGATAAGCAAGAAAAACTGCTGGAAAATGGAAACAATTGAAGAATGGAAACAAAAACAAAAAAGTTTGAGGTAAACGGAAAATAACTTTTTGTTGTTGTTTTTATTGTTGTGTTACAAATTAAGTGTAAAAATATATAAACGGAAATACCTCATTTGGAACGAAGAAAGTATTATTAAATTAAAAGCGAATATAGAAGGTAGGCAGGTAAATACTGTATAAGAAAAATTTGATTTCTTTTATATTTTTTGTTTGTTTATTTTTTATGCTAATGAGATGGATGGTGTTTGCCTATAATAGTCGTATAACGTGAGGCAAGAGGGTGTTATATTCACATTGTTTTTTATGAATTCCTTGGATGAATTATACAAAATTTTAATCGTATTTTGTAAAGATGTCAGTTGTTGGAAGAAAGCTTTTATTGTTTTTTTTAAACGGGTTAATTTCTAAATTAAATACGGGTTTCGTCCAAAGACAGATATACCTACATATAAGTTCCTGGCATAGGTTAATTTGATAATATGAAGATTACAAATGGTTATTGTTAACTTTACTTAATTAGAGAAAAATATTGAAAGCAGGGGTAAATCACAAAACTTTAGAGAAACTGTTGTTGACCTAATTTTTACTATAGATATATTATATTTTAATATGGCATTATTTTGGCACTTGCGGAATGCGAGGTGAACTGTAGCTTATGGTATGTAACGAAAATTTATGGAAGTTGTTAAAATAACCGCAAAGGGTAAAAAGGCCAACCGATATGGATATTTTAAGTAGTAGGCAAAAAGGCAAAGTATTCAAAACACGTTGATTAGAGCTACAGTAATTGAATAAAGTACACACTTCTTTTATAAGTTTTGTTTGTTTTCTATTGGTTTATAGAAATTCTATCTTTAATATTAACATTTTGTTTCCCACTTTTTGCTTTTATTACGGCGGTAAACCTCTGATTCATTGAGTTTTATAAATTTTTCAAAGTCGCAGAAGTTATGTATTCCTATATGTTTATCAACAAACTTTTTTGAAGCTTAAATTAATTCTGGGCACTTTCTTGCTACGTTTAGGTCTGGGATTTACGAGAGCCAGTCCAACACATCGAAATTTTTGTACGTTTAAATGAAGAGATAAGAAAAAAATAGGATTTTAATAAATTATTGTTGTTTATCTGAAAGTTCAATAAATCAAAATTAAGTTACTCACAACTTTGGCAGTATTGTATGGAGTTGAAAAATAAATCTGAAAGTATCGACGAAAAGCTCTAACACAAAGAGCTCAAATTTGTTATATAGGACTTGCAGATAAACAGCTGTTGTGGTGATAGAACTAAGGAAGCACGTTCGACCTGTTTATTTTCCAGAAAAAACTCCCCAGACAATAACTCTTCCGGTTTTCGGTGGAAGGCTTAAAAGACATTCGTTGCTAAGCCTCTCGTAAGGTTTTCTTTGTGCGAGAATTCTACCAAAAACCATAAAAGATTTCTTAGAGACGTCTCATGTCGAACAAACAAAAATTCAAATTAGTTGAGTGTAGAAAATACCTGTTTGGGTGTAGAAATTATATTTCGAACAATACAGTGAGCCCTTATGCAATATACTTGAAACCAGAAAAATACAATTCTTTCTTTGAGAAATTTACTCTCCAACTAATGCTTAGAGCGAGGTAAAAAATATTTTTTCAGAAAAATGTTCGTGTGAGTACAACACCGCTGAGCATGATGCAAACAAGTTTAACTCGATCTTTCAAGTCACGTGTTTGTGACGTCATACAATTCTGCCACATGTTTATAAATAAAGAGAGAAAACCCAAATGAAATAGTTTTGTTTCAAGTTCTTGAATCCAGTTTCCATTTTTTGTTGTTGGTGTTTTATTCACGAGAATAAATTCTTATATAAGTAATTTTTGATCCTACAATCAAAAACATGCAGATTGAATTTGGATTCATCTGAGAAAATCAAGTTTCTCCAAATCTCTTGAGACCAAGAAGCATGCTCCTAGCCCCACAAAAAATGGTTTTTGATTGTTTTTGTTTGACTCATATTGCGAACTCTGGCTTCTGGACTGTTTCAAGTGCTCGCAAGCCAGCTTTAACCAGTCTTTTTCTCACAAAGCTGGATTAAATTCGTTTGCCCGTTGCTTCTCCAAAATCCTCTCTTACGTCCTATGACGGTAGGCGTAACATTAAACTAATTGTTTAACCAATGTTTTTGCACAGCACTTGGAGGGATGTGTCCGCCTTAATAAAAGCTAAATTTGATCCATAAAATATTAATATTAAAGATAGAAAATGAATAAAACTATAAAGCACCAAAAATAAGTAGTTACTTTAAATCCACTACTTCCACGCCTTTAAGTTCCAAATAGCAGGTAAATTTTTTTTAGAAAAACTGGGTTATAAATGTATTTAAAATGAAATAATAAGCCAATTATTTTCAAAACTTTTGTAATTTTAGCAAAAAAAGATTCCAATTTGTAGTAAAATATGTTTGACCAATTTTTCCCCAGCACTGTATGTATATATCGATCTATTTCTATACGGAACAAAAGATGATAAAATGTGTTTAAGCTGCAAAGCTCCATCCCTCTTACATGCGCGGGAGAGCTCTCTTATCTTCATAACACAAATGCACAATGCAAAAGCATCACTTTACTGGCTAAACTAAGCACTGTAGATTCACAAATTGGTATTCACTGGAAAGATTAAACCTTTCCTTTAAACAGTCTGACGAAGATGATTAATATTGTGGTAACTACATTAAGGTGCATTCATCCATTTACGTGCCATATATTTAAAAAGAAAAAATTGATAAAATAATTTAAGCATTGAATATTTGGGTGTTGGTATTTATTTTAAAGATTAGTTCATTATTTATCAAACCCCGATAATTACATGTTTTTGCAATATTTCTTGATTTTAAACGTTTTTAGGATGGAGAAACTAATCAAAAAATAGATTTTTGAGCTTTAAAGCAATGTACTGGTCAAACTAAGCCGTGCACAAATCTATATTAACTCAAAAGGTTGAACGTTGTTTTTTCTGATGACGTATCGGACTTTTTTATGATGTTGCAAGTATATCCTCTACGTGTCCGATTTCTTTAAATAAGGAGAAGGGAACACGATAAAAATTAATATATTGAAGTCAATGAGGTCATCTTTGGTACTCTGCATTTATAACATATTACAACGAACACTTAGGGACGTAGTGTTTTTTTTTCTTGAGCCTTTTCTTGTTATAATAAATATATCCAACCTGATTACTATTTTTTTTTTAATAAAATATTTGTCTAATGGTACAATTTATTGGTTGCTGCAAGTAAATTGTTTTATCTCATCAAAACTTTAATTTTAAATATATTGGGTTCATTTAGAATCCAATTTCTAATATTCTAACATTAAATTCCAAAAATCAAACCAAATTCAATCATTAAATAAGATATTCAATAAAAAAATATTCTGAGAGCGAATATCAACCGCAGAAAAGCCGTATTTTTCCAAACAAATTAATATGTTGTATACTCGTATGTACCCATGTATACACAAAAAAAAAATGTAGTATTCAGCTAAAGCTAAACCATAATAATATTTGAAAAGAGCTTTTGTGTTCAAAGCAAGAAAAACATTTCAATCCGATTTTCTATTTTCACTATATGCGAGTATATACCTAAATAAGTCTACTATTATATATAACTTTTAGAATTCATCATCATCTGAACAAAAATAAAATTTCAATGGATATCGTATTTTTTGATCTATTGGATTTCAAACCATGGTTAACATGACTGCTATGTACAACAGGATAAAAATATTAAATAAAACAGAAATACCTCTAAGTACCTTCGTGAATTCATATACTATATATATATAGTATATACATATAAATGTTACATGATGAATAATATGTATGTATATTCCCATCGACGTATTATTATCTACGTGTGTTTAAACCAATAAACTGTGCACCGAACGCCTTCCTATCATTTTAGCATTGAAGGCAGATTTTTTTCATAACAACCTAACATTATTAAATTGCATGTTTTGCGAGTAGCCGATTTTAAAACCAGCACATAATAAGGGGAAAGTTATTGGATTTGTATGTATAGTGTCAATTTATATTAAATAAAATGTTAGTGATGCACATTCAATCGATCAGATTATCACTGTTTGATATTTATTCGATTCATGTATTTATTTGCATTACAATATTCTATTTTACCATTTTCCTTTGATTAAAAATTTGGATGTACTACACAGTAAACACATGAGATGGGTCATTTGCATAATTATACGAATACGTAATAAGTACTGGGAAATGGTATCACATACGTTATTATTATGTAGGAGTGACATTGATCTCAATCAACTTATAAATATTACTTTATACGTGCTGGTATCACGACATGTACATAGATTTTACCATTTTCGGATTTCAGATTGAATTACATTACATCAACGGCTATAAGAAAAATACGTACAAAAAGAGATATTAACCGTGTTATTTATGCATTTTGAAATTATGAACAAGAACATATATATAAAATTTAATGTATTTATGTCGATTGCATAACTTGTACGATATATAAGAAATTTAATTTGTTTTTTTGTTTTTTTTTTATAACTTTTATCATGTTGTGGAGAAAATTTATAAAAATACCCCTACACAAAAAACTGGCAATAATTTATAAGTGGACTTAAATAAAAACTCGAGCCGCTGTCAAATTTAATAACACGTTGTTTCTGCCAGTATAATTTTGATGTCGTTTCTTTCTAAGAGTATTTGCCAAACTGGTATAAATTTAAAATACAAGTTCACCATCCGAAATGTTACCAACTTCACGCTGCTTCATACTGCACACATGTGTTAGTGTATCAAGTTGTTTACAAGCCTACGGAAAAGAAATATCCAAATGGAATTCAAAGATAATAGTTTGATTAATTTGTATTTGGCCGGAAAATCACAACCAACTATTATTCGTAAGCTCCAGCGCTTATATGTGAATACTGGTAGAAATCCATCAAAGCTCAACAAAATTGGTTAAAAATCTGAACGAATCCGACTCACACATATTGCACATTTTGAAAAATGAACATAAATTGAAGCCTTACATGATATAACAAAGTTGCAATGCATAAACAAACGCCTGCTTCTATGTTAGTGTGGCCTACTGTAAATGCAAATAGTTACGACCAAGGTGTTAAGGTGAACCAGCAACTGTACCATGAAAAGGTATTAAAACGCGTTGATCCCTTGAGTACACTTAACAGTTTAATGTCAAACGCTAGACATTCCAACAGAACTAGGCGCCGTACCATAAACCTCGTTCAACATGTTTCTTCGCCATAGTGGGCTCCATTTTCGCCAGACTTAGATCAAATGGGCGATAAATATGGTCCTTTTCGCAGGCTAAGGTCTCAACAAAGAATATGAAAGTAACGTATTTAATTAAGTAATATGTATATGTATTTTCAAAATTGTTTTAACATATTATGATGAAACTACAGAATTTTTAACTGTTAATACTTCGAGTGCAACAACAACTAAGTTTAATTTGATTTTATTGAACTTGTGTTTTTGTGGTTTTTGTTATTATTCAGCATTTTTATATTCAAATAGACATTCTAAACCGTCAATTCCAATTTTTGGTAAAATTGTTATTCCCACAACGGCCAATTATTATGTATTATTTATGATGATTTTCATAAATTCGAACTATTTTTGAAAATTTTGCTTTCGCAGGAATAAGAATTTTGTCAAAAATTAGAAATGTCGGTTTAGAATGTCGAACCGACGTATTTTCACGGGTTTTCATTATATAATCAAATTTGATTTATATTCAATCGTCCCGATACGTCAGTACCATTTTGGCCCCGACTGCAGTAGGTGCGTATTCTGAGTTTTTTAAACTTCCTTAAAAAGAAACAAATGTGGGGTTTCCCGTTTTCCAGAATTCTAATCATGGCAAATATGATTATAAGTTATATATGTCTGACAGATGTCAAATACACACACACAGACATATATGAAAATGAGCAACTCGATTTTCTAGTTCGATTCAAATAGAAAGAGATTGATTTTTCAAAGAGGGAAGAAAACGAATGGCAAACGACATAACTGAAACCAAATCCATAAATGACTTATGTCGTAATCGTAAGTAATAAGAGCAAAAAAATTGATTTTGTTACAGTAGCAAGAACCACCATCAATGAATAAAATATATGATTGCAGCAAAAGACAGACGAATTTTGCCGAAAATCTCGGATTTTTTAAATTGATCTCAGATCAAAAGAAAGATAAAAATTTTCTTTCAAAAAAATATGAAAAGTATTTGCAGTCAAAATTGTTTGACCCGTGATCAACTTTTGAATCCCGGATTATTTTTTTTTTGTTTGTTTTTTCCTTTCCTTATGGGAACCAGCGAGTCAATGCATGACAGAGCGAAAATTAACGCGCAAACTGAAGGAAATGTCAGAATACACCAAAATTTGCACGGCACGCTACTCGTTGTTACGGATTCGATGGCCGATAAGTTTAATATTCCGTAAGGAAGTAATATCGTCAAATTACCCCTTTATTTGAATTATTGTCCTTTTTTAAAAAGAAGTACTCAGTCATATTTTATTTCAAACATTCTTATTAGAAAAATAAATACAAATAAAAATAAATTAAAATGTCATTAAATGGTCCAGAAATAGCCTTGCCCCTTTTTGTTGTTGCTATTGTAATTCATTTGAAATATAATTATACAGTATGTTCTTTAACATCAGAGATGTTAAAATATCTCAATTTATTCATTCTGGTTATCCGCTATCACAATGTAGCAGGTAAAATTATTTTCTTCACTCATTGCCTTTTTCGCGTTAACTTTTTTCTTCAGTTCAAGTTGAGCATTTGAATGGTAAACAACAATACATATTAAAATGAGTTCCATGTATAAAATGCATTTTGCAGTGGTCTTCTCAGTTATTCATCCCAAGGGACTAAAAATGAGTGTAAAGCAGATAGCAAAATTCACCAAAATATCTTTGCCATTTGTGAAGAAATGAATTAAGCGGTATAGAAATTGTGGAAATATTACTTACCTAGAAGAGGTTAAGATAGAGTTGCTCCAGACAAGGGCGATAATATCATTTTGAAGTTGTTCGAAAAAATTCCTATAGGGTTCTAAACATTGGAGTTGCCTTTGCGCCCAGAGGAAAGAACAAAATGCCATTCAAACTCTGGATTAACAGTCACAAAGTCCAGATACTAATCCGATTGGAAACGTCTGGGGCCATATTGCGGCACAGAATAGAGGAGAATGATTAACAACCACACAGCTGTTCGCGTTCTCAAAAATATTCGCAATGGCTTGTTAGTTTATAATAGACAAAGAAAAAAACAATAAAAAATAAAAAATTAAAGTACTTAATTGTTTCCAGCATTTTGTGGATTCATCATGATTCATGTACCACAATAAAATTAAATGAATTATGAAAATGTTCCTCTGTAGATACTTAACTTTGACATTTAAACATTTCTATAAGCAAGAACAAAGGAAATTTGGTTTTAAAATCAATTTGTTTAACTCCAAATCATTTTTTTTTGGCCTGCGTCATTGCCTACATTTTAAAAATAATAATTTTAAATAATGTGTCAGCATGGTTAATATACAGTACGTTAAAACGGCAAACTTGGATAAATGGGGTAAATAATTATAGCGCCAGCATCTTGTAGAGCCCACATCCAAAGCATTGTTTCTGTGTTGGGCACTTGACTATTGGAGGAATTGTTACTGGAGTTAATTTCATTAAATTATTTATTTTCAAAGGACGTCCCGGCTGAATTGGGATTCGGAGCTTAATCTTAGAAGACGATGAATTAGCAGGGTTCCCTCTAGATCGTAAATAAAAACTGAAGGGAATATGCCCGCGCCAAAAGTTCATTGAGAATTAGGAAGATCGACTTGGCTGGTAAATGGGTTGTACCGGATATAGAGAAATTTTGGTTGAATAGTACTGCATTTAGCCTAGCTTAAACTTTGCGAAGGAGCTGACTGTAGAGCAAGGATCATTATTCTTCCTTACCAGTATTGATAAGGTAGCTAATAAATAAACATTTATGGGTCTCTTCAATATTTCAATTTCGCAGTGTTAAATACTTTACAATTTTGATGAGAACCTTTAAGGTCACAGTTCGCCAAAAATTTCATAATTCGGTCTTATTTATTAATTAAGGGAACAAGATTTTATTTATTAAGAATTTAAAATCAAATAACTCTTCTGATTTCTGTTCAACAAAATTCGTCGTTGAAATGTTGTTCAATATTTGATAAAATTATTTCTTGTTGTTTATATTATATGGACGACCCAAAATCGACTAATTGATAATTTCAGCATCAACTGATTTGACTGTGGTTGTTTTGATTTTTTTTAATATATTATTCATTGATGGAGATTTTGAACTCAATATTTGATGTGACAATTGCTTATTATTTTTATTGCCGAAATAGTTGATAATTTTGGTATTAATTCATATAAAGGACATTAAATTATTCCCGATAGAAGGTAATTCACAATATTTTTTCAATATTACTACTGAGGTCAGCTTTATAAATAATACGGAATTTGTATAAGCTTGTTATACGACTGACCCCGATGGAGTTTTCATTTTTGAACCTAAAAACTTTCTGTCTCCAGGCAAATCTTACTACTTTATGATATAGATCAAAGAACCAATTAAAAATTAAAAATTTTAACAGCTAATTTTAAAATGCTTTCGAGCCATTAATGAATTTAATCAACAATAACCTAAATTAACCGTTATTTGATGAAATACATATGTAGGTTAAGTTGGGCGAGTTTCGCAATTAAAATATCAATAAACCTTCTTCCTGTCTATTCATACAGGGTACAACTATTAATTAAATGTAAATTCTCACAATAACTTTCATATGCGGAAACTGTTTACAGTGTAAAAACATTTAAAGACAAACAAAAACGACAACCATTTATCAATTTTTATTATTTCATTTTCGTTATTAAATATTTAATTATCATTATATAGCGACAATTTTATTACATAACTCATAATCATTCATATTTTGTTGTTGTTGTTAATACATAATTATGTGTTTTTATCACGTTGTCTATTATTTGATTTATTTAAATTTTTTATGTTTATATTAAAATTTCCATATTTATAGATTAACATGTTTTACAAACATTTTGACGATTATGAATTGAGAGGTGAGGAGATCCATACATGATTAATGGAATATTCAAAATAAATAGCTTTGGTTTCGACTAGGTACATAGTTTATAATAGGAATAAACTAAGACGATTTCTCCGGGTGGTTTGGCATCTATTGGAGGGAGGGGGTAAAGTTGAGTAAGTTAATCTACCAGCTTCGTAACCTTACAGTAGGATGTGCATCACGTGATCTGTTCTGGACATGTAAAGGCAGCTGCGTGATGTGTACAATTATGTAAGGGTTAACCTGGTCACAATTCGCAAGTGTACGTGCTGCCTCCAAGTGGCAATCACTGTTAACTGGCACATTTTGGCCATTTTACATAGGCTATAAAATACGGCGCTAAAGCAGAAATCCTTGACAAAAACCCTAATCTAAGGTGTAACAGCATATGCTCCTGGTTAATCAGTACAAACTACCCAAATACAAGGTACCAGCAGTTTTATTTAGCCTTCCTGTAGTAAAGCAGGGTGAACTACAGGCGACTTTCTTTTCCCAGCAACTCGTAAGAGTAAAATCAAAACGGAAGACGGGGCAGGCATCGGAATGCACGGGAGTGGGATTTCCCTCTCGAAGTCCATCGTTTTTGTAGCAGAAGTACATGATATAGTAAACATCTAGGAGGGAGAGCAAATTAAAGTATTAAAAACGGAATAAAAATACATGGCATTGTTGTTATAAAATTCCCAAAGTAAACCAACAAAAATATAACCAATTAATTCTATCCTACTTTTAACTGTTCTATTTATCAAAATTTTACTATAACTCGGCCGCTAATTGGCCAATATCGTAAAGATAAAAAAGCCTAAATGAGATTTGACTGTCGATCAATTATATTGGTGATTGCTATCAACTAAAGGGGACCAGAATTGTCAAATTTAACTGTTTGGTTATTTGGTTAATGCCGCATACTCAAAACTATCGTCGGTAACTTACATATATGATAATTTCGCAACAGAAGAACTTGAAGGAATTAATTTTTCGACGTCAAGTTCTTCTGTTGTGAAATTACCATAAAATTTACTGACAACATTTTTTGAGGATGCGGCATAAATCTTGTTCATATTATTTTCAGCAGATGTAACAGCTACTTACTATACATACTATACTACTTACTATAAATCTAAAACATTATTAATTTAAATTACAGCTAAACTTATTGCAATATTTGGACTTTAACTTTTCCCGGGCCTTGAAGCATCTGATTCAATGTTTTATATGGGTAGTCCGCATAACTTATGTATCGGTTTCTTTATTATGTTTGATACTGTTTTGACTGTTATACGTGTATTTCACTGTCAGCTCCTGTTTCTATTATTTTACCAGAAGTTAGTTTCCAGAATATTGAAGAGTAACCATCTGTAACTAATACTACAATACCAATTGGCATTTTTATTGTTTTACGGTACCATTGATCGCAGCGTTGTAAGCTGGTCCAGTAATAAAGCCGCCAACGTTTCTAAAAATTGTTTTAATTTGGTTACCAGTTCCCAACGAGGTAAATGTGATAATTTTTCACCTGTTTCGAGTATTTATCTGGTTCCGGAATTTTCACCATTCATGTACCAATTAAGAAACGTTTAGGGGTTAAAATATTTGACACAATAAAGTAATAAATTCTTGGAACTTATGTGTGGCACCACCAAAAGTCTTTTTAAAATGTGGTTTAACAGTTGATTTCCAGAGATAACCCAGACGGGGCCTCGTCCTTTCTTATTTCGTTCGAAATGTAATATTTAGTATCTTTAAACCATTTATAATGCTTAAACTAGTTCCTCGCGCCTGCGATGTTTGACCCATTGTGAATATAGATTCTTCGGCAAATTCCTCCTCTTGCAATGAACCTTTTAGGAAACATTTTGTCGACATATCGCTGACCAATTCAATGTGGACAGCTTATGTACTGAGGCACACAAATATGCAGACGTCGATTTTTATTCGAACCTGGCCACGACGTTTTGTGTATTGAACCTTAAATGGTCCACAGTTGTGAATTCGGATATGTTCGGTTTATATTTTATACACATAATACATTTATCAATTTTTTTACTTTAATTTGAATTAATTAATTAATTCGTGTAATACTAAATATATAAACGGTCCCAAGACCATTTTGATGTGTTTTGCAAATAACACGTATAGAAGTATATTAGTATTAAAACAATTATTTAACACCCCATATATAGGCAGGTTCTCATTATGTTTAATTTTTAATTATGAAGTTAATATTTTTGTGAAAATATATTAACTTCATAATTAAAAACATAACACGTTTATATATCAGCGACCGTTCAACTTCACTTCTTCTTATAATCCACACTCTTCATGCAACCACTTTAGGTGTAAACAAAGTATTGTTTTGGAAATCAACACGCCACATGAGTAGCACGTATAATTCTTCTGAATTTAGTATTTTCGAATTTTCTTTTTCGATTTGCACATTATCCGGATTAACGCTCCTTTAAGTTTACTAATGTACCGCAACACATAGGCCAGCACTCTCTCCTTTTTTCGAATGAGTTGTATTTGGTGCAGAAGTTATAATACAATTATTTGTATTGTCGACCATTACATTGACATACTTTGATTTACGTTCAGCTTCTGCGTAATAAGACTTAACCAGTCTGGACTTTTCCACCATACACAATTTAAATTAAAAATTTCATGAAATGATATCCCCCTTAAAGCACAGTCTGCTGTATTCTGCTTTAAAGGGACATGAGACCAGGGAATACTCCGCCATAAAAGCATACCATTTCCTATGGTGCATTGATAATCAATCTAACACAATTTTTCTGATGCTTCATAATATTGTTTTGCTGATTTTAATATCTACTACACTTGAATCCTTGAGATATAGTGTTGACCAATTCCGCCAATAAGACCTCGCCAAATAACTCCAGCCGAGATAGGTCAGTTGTCGTACAAGTGATACTCGGAATTTTCCCGCAATTACGTTAACAGAATTCAACCTAATTTCAAATTGAAGCCACCTAGAGATACTAAATTTCTTAACATCCTTTAATTCTTTTCAATTCTTCGGGTAGTGCACTCATCCTATTTTAAATTTTTTTAACTATAACCTTTGGATGGAGATTTTAACTCATACAGTTAGCGGCTACAAGAATCCTAACGGCTAATGTATTCAATGTTTTACTTGCTTCCGAGAGTAACGTTCGCTTGCTTTAGCTGACTCGATGTTCTAAGCAAACAGAGAAATAAAATGCACCCAAATTTCGATTCCATTTTAGACCCAATATTTTGATTGTACCGCATAAAATATCGCAGATTCGATTGGTTCACATTTGCCGGTAAGATGTACCGGATGTTACTTATCGGTATCTGTGGAAGCATATCAAAATATGTACTGGCGGAGATTGGATGGTCGTACCTGTCATTAATAAGTTATTGAGTGATGTATCGTTTACGCCCTTTGAAGACGCATCACAAACTACCCTCAACTTCATGGTGGTACTGGTTTCCTCTAGGCAACCGCGATGTGGTAAGAAATATTCGCTTGTCATATGACGTAACTCTTCGTAATCAATCGTGAATTTAAATACATAGTTCCGGATTTCGGTTGAATCGTTCCTCCATTATTTTAAGACACAGCTCAGCAAAGACCTAATTCGATTCCAAGCTAGATAGTTTACCTCATGTTGGCAATTTAAGTAATAATCTATCGTATTCGTTCCTCTCAGTTGATTTTTTGAACCATTCTTCAGAATACTTATCCTCTTCTCTGAGCTCGTTGGTTGATGGATGATTTTCAATTTCCCACAATCCCCGTAAAGTGCTGCCTGCTTCTACTGTAACTGTAACGTTGAAATTTACAGCTTCATTCTTTCACTAATATGTCCACCAATCACCCAACCAAACTTTTTCTCTTGGGCAGACAAAAGAGGAGACAATTTTAGTTGTTTCTATCACCGAGAAAAATATGTTCATAAATAAAGTACGTTACGAAGCTAAGTGTTTATATAAAATTATATTCTAAATATTAATAATTTTTCTATTTCAGCTGCTTGCTACTAAGCTACTGGAACATCCCCAGCTTCTACACTTTATTTTAAATGTACGTGAATGAGCAATCTTCAACTGTGTAGCCTTAGGTACATATGTAACAAATTTATTGCAAACAAATTATTTGTAACAAGTTGCTGACTTGCTGAGTTTAACACTAAACTTACCGACCAGTTGTCCCAGGTAAGTTAGATTACACATTTTTCGTATAAAACAATTAATCAAAAAAGAAGTGAATATTGAAAAATTTATTGTACTTATGTACATATGTATATTATAGGAAAAGCCGTGAAGAAATTCTAATTGAAATTTTAAAAATGGTCATTGCGAAAAAATTGTTGGACCTCAATTCGCAATTTAAGTGTATTATGGCCCATAAATCACTCTTTTCCAGAATATTTTAAAATTCCTGTAACTTATTGGTGAAACTCAAGTAAAACCATAGGAATTTATTTCGCTTTACTAATATAATTTGATTGAGCTAATGTAATTTGAACCGCATCGTTTAACAGTTTAGAAACTAAGCTGAGGAACTTTTATTGATTGAATGTTTGGTTTCATAATCTTCAATCTAAAACGAATAAATATTAATTGAACACCAAATTTCTCAAAAAGAGTGGATTGATCAAACGCCCATTATAACTTTGTCTTTTATAGTCTCGCTATTAAACTATTTTCCAGTTTTTTGAACTATTATTTTAATGCTAGTTTGGATTGCTTAGGTCATCGTAGGTACTAAAATCCTAATTAGTTTCTTATAATTTAAAAACGGAATATATACCTAAATAAATATAAGCTTGAATTCTATATTGTTACTATTAGTAAACTCATTTTGGACTGAAAAATACAACCGTTATAGCTAACAGAATTATAAACCTCCTTTGATCTTGATTGGCAGTGAAAAGAGCTTTTTGTTTGCATTTGCTTTCAAAATTTCTAAAATATTTTCAAATCTCTATCTATAATTGTGAAAGGTGCCTGTTTCGTTTTTATGCTAATTTAAAAATGGAAAATTTAATTCTAAAAATTTAAACACCATTAAGCCACAGTAGTCTTCTCGTAGCACCTCCTTTTTATCCAAGAAGAAGGTGCTTACAACGGGCTTTAACAAAAAATAATATAGCTCGAAATACTAGTTTCAGATTATGCCCCTCCCTATTGTGGAACGTTAAGTTGGACCAACTTCTGGTTCTCTTGAACCATGAAGGCTATTAAGTACTCCCGCAAAGGACCGACTACATATTTATCCCAAATTTGTAGGTCCGCATTGTTAAAACTAAGGTTTTTATATTAACTAAATTTTTACCAACGGACCGGTTAGGATTTTGATTGGTTAGCTGAATAGCGTTGGTGTAAAAATGCCTCGTGACAGTACCTCATTCAAAAATCAATCGGTAAATCGAACAAGAAAATCGAATTACCCGGTTTCTTATGTGTGTGGGTTTTATATCATCAAAAATAGTACTGAAACAATGTTTGAGTTGTAAATAATAAAAAAACTGACTGTTCTAGTGAAAATGGCAGCAAAATGACAATAATAGTTGTAGTATTAGTAAAAAGCGGTAAATCTGCCAAAAAAATCGAGATTTGTAACCCAGCAACAATTTTGCTCGGGGGATTGATTTTATTGGGCGAATCGAACAACCTGACATCATAAAAATAAATGTCAATCAAGCGTTTACACTATATCATGGATTCGATTTCTCTGATATCACCAAATCAACTATAGTTTACATTAACTTTTGATATGTCCTTGAAATTTGTTTGATTTAATTTTGTTTGTATTGGTGCATGAAATCGATCCACAAACATTTTTGTCAAAAAAGGAAATCAAACATGGCCTTCTCGAAACCGGTTTCGTAGGCAAAGGGGAAAGAAACGAGGAATAAAATCGGTTTCATGATATCAAGTGTAAACAGGCTGATTAACCCAAATTATTTTTAAACCATGACTTCGAGCATTTTATAATTAAGTACAGTGGCTTTTCCGAATTTATCGCCTACGTAGTTTTCCAAAATTGCAACCTCCTAAACGGAATGTGATGCGGTTTATACCAAAGATTAGAACATTTTCTGAGCCACGTTAAAGGCTAAGTAACATATTAAACGGGCTGCAAGGGGCTAAGCACTAAATAAAAATGGACAAGACATCGAGGAAAAATGCAATTACAACAACAACAACAAATTGTTTGTTTTCTCTATATGATGAACTTGCGAGTAACTTTGCGCTAGTTGTCTAGCACTTTCGAAGTCGATTAGGAGCTGTATATATTTACTCTTCCGAAGAAATTTCTCTAGCCAGATTCATAACCAATATGCGAACCGATGGAGAATTTACAAAAGGTTTGCCAGCTTGAAATTTATTTTCATTAATTTCCAATCTATGATCAATGTCCCAACCAATGATTTTCTTTGCAGCATTCGATTCGGTCGGAAATATCCAATATCATCTTAAATTTGAAACCTAAAAGGGCTCTTGGTTACGACAAGATTTCAACAGAAATTATTAATCAAAGTTTAAACCGGTTGGTACCTTTAATTACTCCTGCTGTAAATAGTGCAATTGAGGAAAACATTTTTCTGGAAAATTTAAAGATTGTAAGAATTACTCCTATTTTTAAAACCGGCTCAAGGACCAATTCAAGTGATTATCGTTCCATATTAGTGTTACCATTGTTTTCCAAAAAGGATTTTTTATAGTGATGTGATTACGAAGATCGATAAATTTAATTATTTGAGGCTGTGTTTAGATGATCGTTTGAATTGGTCTCATCTTATACATAATATAAACCGGAACTGGTTCCGTTAATAAGTGTTTTTAGCCGTAACAGTAAATTTGTTATAAAATTCGGTTGAAAAATATTCTCATTTGCACATATTTAATTCAGATATAAGGATCCGCTAATAAAATTTCCATTCTGAGATTTTATCGTTTACAAAATAAGGCAATCAAAGCAATATTTATATCGAGTTATTCGATACGCCCAATAAAATCAATCCGTCGAGCAAAATTTTTGCTCGGTTACAAATCTCGATTTTTTGGCAGATTTACTCCTCTTTTACTAATACCAACAACTAGTATTGTCATTTTCTTGTCATTTTCACTAGAATTGTCATTTTTTTGTTATTCTTTTTGTTAACAAACCCAAGCATATAGAAAACTGGGCAATTCGAATTTTTTGTTTATTACGGATTGATTTTTGAAAGAGGTGTAAACAGCGAATCGAAAACGACATTAGCTTTAGGAAATGTTCACCTTTTAATCGGTTATATTCATAGAAGATTCTACCTGTATTTAAATTGGTCATTATGGTAATTACTTATTGTGTAATAGAGTATTAAATAAAAAATAATATGATACATTACAATATAGCAGTTCCATTGAATATGAAGTTTCAGAAAGTACTGAGCGAGCTAGTTAATCAAACAGAAAGATCTGCTCTACAGGACAATTCATAAACTTACTCAAATATGTATAAGTATTTAATATTTTTTTATATAATTCCTGAAAACATTAAATTTAAACCAATGTCGAATGATAATCTTAAACAAATTATTGTAACATCTGTGGAATTAAACAAAAATACAATATGCGCAAAAAAAATCGCTTTCATTCCAGAATTTAAAGCCTTATGCTATTGTAACCAGCTACAATATGCGCTTACACAATTTTCCAAACATTAAAGCTTGATTCGTAACATCGGAAGCGACATAGTAAAAATACCACAGTATTTATTTACGAACTCTCTGTCAATCAAATCACTTTAAATGACATAAGCTCCTCCTACTTGTTCCTTACTCGAGTTGAAAAATTTCTTACTTTGAGCTAAGAGTAGCGCAGGGTTACCAACCCAAACAACAAAAAAAAAACAAAATTATTAGCAATATTTTGCTCTTAGTACAAAACGCGCTAACTAGTTTATGTACGAAAGGCGCTAAACAGCTTTTTTTGACGTTTTAAGCCTGAATTCCATTGCGAATAAAAGTTTGTCAGTCAAAATAAAGGGAGATAAAAATATAAAATCGGTGGTTATGTGAAAGAAACACAAAACAAAGTCAGTCAAGATTTTACTTACATCAAATGTGTGTTTGTATTAGTGGATCGCCATAATTATGGTCAAAAATTATCAAAATCGAGGTCATTTTATGGTTATCCAACTAATATATGCACACAAATTTTGTGTACGAACGCCAATGTTTTTCCGCACACTAAGTTAATTGGCAATTTAATAACGTAATCGTTTTTTTTTAAATAATTTATTGGTGGTGAAAAAGCCAAATTAAAACTCCAAGTGATAACCAAAAATTTATTTTTTTTATTTTTTTTTTTGCTGTCGCTGTCAAAATTTATCAAAATATTTGTGCTATAAAAAAAATGAAAAAAACATGTTTTATCTTTGTCACTCCAATGGATTTTTTTTTTGTCTTCTTTCGACTTTTAGTCAGTTCAGTCAATTATTCACAGTATTCAGGCATTATTTGATTTGATTTTCTGTTATTTAAAATTTGATGTTGATGTGTTTTGTTGTGCAATTAAAAATTAAAAATTACAAAATATTAAAAAAAATAAAATTAATTATGGTAAATTAAAAATATAATATAATAAATTTAATAAAAATAAAAATTAATGAAACCCGGTTAAAACAATTAAATTAAAATTATGCCAATAAAATGTTTAATAAAGGCAAATTTAAATATTAGCACACGTCAGCATGGTTTTTTTCCGGTCCGGTCAACGGTCACTAATTTAGCAGTGGTTTATACCGACTTCGCTAAAGCGTTCAATAAACCTAATCACAGGATTTTATTCAATAAGCTCACGATTGCGACATTATTTTCTCAAATTGGCAAAGCCTTTTCGATGTTGGGGTTTATTAAACGAAATTCGAAGGATTTTCACTACACATTAACTTTCAAGTCACTGTACACTTCATTTGGTCGTTCACAGCTTGAGTACGCGTCTGTCATATGGTCTTCGTTCTCTCAGAAACAGTTTCTATTATTTGTTCTTAGAAAATTACCGTGTTTTGAGCGTGACAATAATTTCAGACCATCACCATATGTAGACTGATGTCGTTTCCTGGATCTCCAATCTTGAAGTACTAGGCGTACATGTGTAAGTGCCACATTTGCGTGTGACATCATTCTGTCACGTTTTAATATTTAAGCTCCTCAACGCAACTTACGCCCCCGAGAACTTCTTCATATTCCGACTGCAAGTAGCAACTACAGCTTCCATGATCCTATAGCGCGCATTCAACAAGATCTCAACACCTTTGTGGATTGTTTTGATTTTAATATTTCCAGAGAGGAATTTAAAAAACGACTCGCTAGGCTTTTGTTTTAAAGGTTGTTTTAAAATGTTGTGTGTTATTTGTTAGATCTGTTGATGTTGGTAGGAATTTTTAATTTTTCATTGTATTTCATTTTTAACGTAAGCCATTTTTGCATAGACATGCGGTTGGTTGGAAATAAATAAATTTATGGAATATGGCCTATTAGCCTATATCTTTGCTATTTCTTCAGCTATTGCTATTGCTTTCAGGTGATATTTTTGAATATGGCTTAACTGGATCGAACTTGGATGGAAATGGTATTCTTAAATTATTTTTAATGGAATTATTGAATACGCTTTGACTTTCGTTAAAACGATTAAATTGTGTACAAATAGCTTGCCCAAACAGCATATGGAATAAAAATTACCAGCACGAACAAACCACTGGAACATACAATTTCGTACGATTAGGGTAAGGATGGAAAAATTAGCGAAACATTGTCGTCCTCCAGATATCGTTTGCATTCGACTGTAATTTAATTAAAAATGATCGAGTGAATTAAATATTAAAATGGTTGGCTTCGACGAGTAAAATGTTCTGTTTTGAATGAGCTATGGCTCAAAATAGAGTATGCCAACAGCTGTTTAAATTAAAATGTATACACAAATAAATCAAATAACATAAATAAATTCGATGGAAATGGGATTATGATATGATGATGGTGAACCTTCACCATTACCATAACCATCAGCATTACCATGCGTATTGCGGTAAACGCAAATTTCACATTGGTGGTGAAAAGGTTTATGGTGGTGGCGGTGGTGTTAAACAAACAAAAATTAATTAGAAAATATTCTAGTTGTTTATTATATATAGTTGGTGTCTAGCTTGAAGGGTCCTTATAAAGATTCACCAAATTGTCTTACAATCAATTTAATCAAGTTGGGTTGCTGGGCTAAGTGACCTGTTTTGTATTCTCAAATTTAGGTTAATCCTATTTATTTGTATGACACATTAAATTCGCTGTACAATCAACTCTTAATATAATACTAATAAGGAATCAATAAACAGTGTATCTCTAGTTTTCATATAAATGATTGGGTGATATAACACTTTCATGTTAGTTGACCTTGACAGAAATAATTTATGTTCAAAGGTGTCTAAAAATGTATATAATTCCTTCCACTAACTATCTAATAAAATTATTTGGAAGAACACACACGATAAATTTTGATAATATCTCATTTTAAATTACAAAATGAGTCAATTTCCTCATATATTTAACAAAAATGCAAAGTAGCAGAAATTGCATAACACAGTATTTAAGATTCACATATCTTAATAATTGCAACAAATTTATAACAAAACCCAGCAGACCATAGAACATGATGCATCAGCAATATATCTACACATAGTAATCAAGATTATATAATCTAATATCTCTTAACATTTACAGGTTAGCGCCAGACAATATTACGAAATTTATAAATCGGCGCAATTTTACAAAACCTTTTAAAGAATGTGAGATCTTGTTTAGTAAACATTACAGAATTTACCACAATGCATAAATTAAAACCTAAAAACGCCGACCACACCATTTCATAAAAAA
The DNA here is from genome assembly GCA_958295665.1 of Tipula vernalis. Lineage (NCBI taxonomy): Eukaryota > Metazoa > Arthropoda > Insecta > Diptera > Tipulidae > Tipula > Tipula vernalis. Next base: position 259,977,618 of record OY282560.1, read on the forward strand.
AAAAAAAAATTGTAATTATAGCATAAAAAAATTCAGTCACATCTAGCGGCCTACATTTAACACACCAAAACAACCTTGATTCCAACTCAATATTATATATTTTTTTTTTATAAATCGTTGCATGGGTGTCCCATTGGATTTATCGTATATCTATCTTTATATGAATGAAAACGAATAAACCAGATACTAAACGTATTAAATTATAAATTATTGTAATTAAATTTGATGAACAATATAATATGCACGACTGTAACTCATTATACATTTGTCATAAAATTAGAAAATTTAATTAATAAACTAACCTTGCAACGTGAGTTTCAAGTACAAATCCAAATCCCACAAACTACTAGTAAACCACTACACTGATACAAGAAAACACTGAAATAAATTACACCCAAAAAAGCTTTGATACACACAAAAAAATACACTTGTTGAATGTAAACAAAAAAAAATAAAAAAATAAAGGTTTAAAGCTTCTCTTAATGATGTAAAGTCGTGCGCGCACAAAATATTTTGTATCACGATAAAACACTTTGCGTATATATGTATAAGTAAACCACCAAACCTTAAATTTCACTTGCACTTTTGTATAAGAAAATTTCTCGATTTTCTTTTCTTAAAATCACCCAATAAAATAAATTTTTCCGACTCGTACAACCACTAAAACCTGTAATATAACACACGATCAGATTATCTTTTTTTTTTTTGCAAATTTACGAGACAAAAACCAAATTGAAAAGCATAAAAAACAAAAATATTCGTAACAAATTTTATCAGATGTTTACCGCACAAGTATCGCGTCAAGACTGATTTTCTTTGGTCCATTAGATCATTGAATAAAAAATAATAAAAATGAATATAAAAAATAGCAACAACAAACCACACCATATAGTTAAAATAACAATACACATGTAGAAAAGACAAATAAGATAAAAAAAAAAATTATCGCTTTTTTGAAGAACAAGAAGACAACCAACGAAACTTTAAAAAACAAAACGTCATATGAATCACATGTACAGTGCATGAAACAGTTGTGCTTGATTTGACCATAATAATTTTATAATGTGACAAATGTTGAATAATTAGTTTATGCATGTGATTCGTAACTTTACATCGTTAGTTCCCATCGGAAGTAGATTGGATTATAAATTAGCATAATAAAAAATGAAGCTACTTTTTTGATAAATCGATGATAAACGGAAGCTTTTTAGTAAATCTACTGTGTTGTAGAATGTTAATATGTCAATTTAGCTAATCGCACACAACAGCATATTTTATTTTGTTAAGAGAATGAAAATACTATATGATGATAATAAAAAACGTTTTTCCGGAAAAAAATTAACTTTTGCGGAAAATATTTTTCCGGCCAAAACTTAACTTTTTGTAAGCCATTTTTTATCGTTTTTCCGGAATTTTTTTATGTCATATTGAAATGTAGTGCACCATATGAGCTGTTATTTTTGAAGGTGGTATAAGTCCATTTTTCAAAAAAATTATGCTAATGAAAACAATAGAAAAAAATGACAGTATAATCTTTCTACCGGTAAACAATCTATAGTCCAAATAAAAAAAAATGAATCCCTAATACTTGTGCAATAAAAGAAAAAAATCAAAATCCCGTTAATTTTTGCATTTATTGTTTATTTTTTCATTATCAAAAATAACAGCTCATATGCTGCACTGAAATTGCCTTACAGAAACATGCCGCCGTATAGTGATAACTTACGCCGAAGTGACATATTCTGTAATAAAATATTCCGTACTGAAACTTCCCTTTCTAATTCTCTATTTATTTATTTATTTGTTTATATCAACAGGAAAAATCCTTTTTTGACAGTAAAATGGACATCAAATAACTACAATTTACATTTAATTTGCTTTTTAAATAAACATTTGGATAAGTTGAAATCGAACTCATTAAAATTAGAATTAAATTGCCGACACATAGCCGGAATAGGTGCATTATACGCATAATTGGACTTAAAAGTCGGTAAATAAATAAAATGCTTGACCCGAACTGGTTTACAGGGCACATGAATATCAATATTCTGCAACATTGGAAGTTTAGGATCAAACGGCCACTTCGTTTTTGCAGCAAGTATAGAATTAATTGTTTTTGTACTCGTTCAATTCGATCAATATCAATCTTATACATCGGATCCCAAATAAACGATGCCTACTCCAGTTTAGAGCGTACAAGAGAACAGTAGAAACTTTTAACGAAAAGTGGATTACGAAAATCCTTGGTGGCACGACGAACGAAGCCCGGCAAACTATTACACTTAGCTACAATTAAGTTAATATGATCCCGGAAATTCAACTCATGGTCAAAGATGACTCCGAAATCCTTAAATGTCGTCACTCTTTAGGGCGGCTGATTAGTAATGTGAAATAGATGAGTGATGATTCTAGATTTAAGTATAATTTATTCGTAATGGTCCATTAGTATAATAAATCTAGATCACTCTGCAGTTTGGGAAGTAGTTACGATTTTTAATATTTTCAGGTCATCCGCATAAAGTTCACAGCCACAATATTCGTACAAAGAAGATGATAAGCAATGCCTGAATGAACCTCAATGGTTTTAGATGTAATACCATTTATTCTAACCACGTACTTTCGTTCACCCAAGTACGAGCCAATCCAATCCAAAAATAATTTGCATACTCCAAATATGTCTAATTTTCCAAGAAGAATGTCAAACTGCAGTGTATCAAATGCCTTCGAAAAATCAGTAAAACTGACATCTAGCTGACTTCAAACTCAAACGCTTCAAATACTTTCGATGCCAAGCTTAACAGATTTGTACTGGTAGAACGTTGTCGGATGAACCCATATTGTTGAATTGCTAATGAAGATTTGACATTAAAATAGAGATAATTAGCTATAATCAGTTCAAATAATTTAATTTTTGATGTCATAACATTTACCAGATTTAATCATTGGGATAACAATTGACTTCTTGCATCTCACAGAAAATATGCCATTCTTCAGAGAAGCATTGGAAACCAAAGATAAAGGCAATAATAATGACTGACTGAGATTTTTAAGGATACTTCTGGGTATATTATCAAAAGCACACCCGTATTTCATGTTGGATATACCATCGATTAGATCAGTCACAGAAATAAACAACCATCATCATGGTGTTTGTTATAGACAGCTTGGAAAAATCCGCAAATACTTCACATATATCGTTTCATTTGTTAGCAGTAGCCTCATTCAGAGACATCATCTGAGGATAGCCGGAACATTTCTGTTTATAGCATCAACTGATGTCCAAACTAATTATGATTAAAAATTACACCCCAGTCCAGATTTTCAAAAACATGGTCAAAATCAAATGGTGAATATTATCACAGTGTAAATTATAAATCTCGTTAGCACTATGAGGTGAAATAAGTATACGCCATATATAAATATAACGATTTAACAATCCAACTTCAACGCAACAAATTCATTATAATTCGGAAATATTATCTCACAGTTCAAAATTGAGTTATACACAGCCACCAGCACACCACCACCACCACCACCACCACCACCACCACCAGATTTAGCACTAGTTAGAGTTGATCGGTCACATCTGTATACCACAATAATTATCTGTAAAAAATTCGGAACTTTAAACTTCTGAATGAAATCAAGTTTCACATAATACATAGATAGGAAAACAGGACGACGATAAAAATTTAGAAAATAGCGATGATTTAGAGCAGATACCACCAACATTTTGATAATAAATTGTGCTAACTTCAAAATTCACTCCATTAGAGCTTAACGCGGGACTAAAAAATTATTATTCATTAATTTCAGACGTGAATTTAAAAATTCTTTAATCAAAACTGCAGGACGCTACTACAGGAATACCGATTTTAAATGATAAATAATCGCGATGATGATGATCGTCGAAAGCATACAGGTAGTAATGAAAATAATACAGGTTTGTCGACTTCAAATTTGTTTTTGATATTCATCTTGAGATCATCATCAGTAACGTCCTTTCATAGTCGAGAAGTAAAAATCCACCATAGTGGCTAAACAGTACGTAGAGTTCAAACCACTGCCAATAATAATTTTAGGCAATTCTAAATTATTGCTTAAAGCCGGCGATTCCATATTATTGCCTTAATAAACTTTCCACGTTATTATTAATAGCGGCTGATGTTTTATTTATCAAGGGCATAGTGACACTGATATAACGTCAATAGAATTACTCATGTGGTCACTCTTTTCCTTGAAAATTGTATAAACATCCATCGCCACATCGCCAAGAAAAATTCGGAATTATCGAAATGGCATCAAAGACAGGTCATTTCAATTTCAGCATGCTTCGGATGTCAGAAAATGGCGAAATTATCGTGGACCAATGATTTGCGGAGCCCACAAGACACTAAAATAATAATAAGAATTATTAACTTTCAATTTTCAATCACCCGATTTTACACAATAAATCCCGATTTACTTCGCAATCAATACTGGACCTTTCACATTCACACAACGCTGAACGTTAAATGGTATAATACCAACAATAAAAATGAAATCATCTTCTATTATCTATTATAATAAAATTATTTGTGTTGTCAGCACACCAAAAAAAATTAAGTATATAGATAACTTTTTTTGACTGAGTTTAGTTGGTGTGCGACTTTTGAGGAAGAACAACAAAAAGTAACTAAGTTTTGTTTTGAGGTCAAAATTTTGATCCTTGTAGCTAAAGGAAATAATGCCATGGAAATATTACTATGGAAATTGAAAAATTAATAAAATGAAATAAATGATTTGGGGGTTATTTTATTTCTTTTGGGAAGTTATTGCATTTATTAATTTGGAAATTATTTCATTGGGAAGTAAGTTCCCAAATGGTGGTTTGGCGTCTACTGGAGGGGGAGGGGGCCAAAGTTGGGTAGATTAATCTACCAGCTCCGTAACCTTCCAGTAGGGTGCTCATCACGTGAGCTGCTCTGGGCTTGTCATTAGGCAGCTGCGTGATGGGTACACTTGTGTAAGGGGATCTCTTCAAAATTCGCAAGTGTACGTACTGCCTCCTCGTGGCAACCACTGGTAACTAAGGCCTATTTGGCTTATTTTTGGCCATTTGGCACAGGCTAAAGTACGGAGCTAAAGGAGAAAACCTTGACAAAAACCCTAATCTAAGGTGGAACAGCATATGCCGATGGATGAATGGCTGATAGGTTAATCAGTCCAAAATATGCGGACTCTGGATACCAGGCAACCTCCAGTTTTATTTAGCCTTCCGGTAGTAAAGCTGGGTGACCTACAGGCGATTTGCAATTACCAGCAACTCGTAAGAGTAAAATCAAACGGAATACGGGGCAGGAGTAGGAATATACGGGAGTGGGACAACCCTCTCGAGGTCCTTGGGCTCCAATGCTACCGTCTTTCTAGCGGAACTACATGCTGTAGTAAATATCTAGGAGGAAGAGCAATAAGCCCACATAGTATGTTTAACGTACCGGGAGGCAGTATTGTCAGGTTCATTAAGAACCTGAATATTGACTGGACGGATAATTAAGTAGAGTCCAGCCCAATAGATCTTTTAGGTCGCAGTTCGAAGTGGCTGATTGCCCGCATGGCCCTCCATTAATAATAATAATAATAATCAAGTTCCCAAATATCGGATATGAAATAACACTTGAAAATTTTTTAAATATATGTTACTGTATAATTTTTTAAAAAAGGAAGATTTAATTTTAAAATCTTCTGAAAAATGGAGATTTCCATTCTAATTTTAATACCAAATCTCCCTTTTCCAGAAATTTCAAAGGGCAAAAGCCTTTATTTACCAAATAAATAACTTTTTGTAAAATATGAAATAAAAATTAAGATTTGGGGACTTATTTCAATTTTTTTTGCGAATTTGACATTTCTTAATTAGGCGATTTATGTGATTTTGACATAAATAGATTATTAATATCCGAATAGAAATACGTTACAATTTATTTTTGAAAAGCTATGATAAGTCTAACTATTAAACACGTTTTCTACAAACGATTTAATTGATGAAAGTCAAAACGCTGATAATTGAGATTACCATCGATTAGGATAGCAAAAAAATCCCAAAAAATTAATTTTTTTAATAATAAAATGTTTTGAAAGCTATTTTAATTCGTTGTATACCTCAGAGGATGGATACTACCGCCCCAAACCCCGGCTATGAAAATTTTTTCCAAAATTCCAATATTAGAAATTAGAACGTTTTTCAAAAATTTGCGTTTTTAATAATTATTCACATACTAAAACAGAGAACTCCCCAAAGCCGCTTAACAGTCCTTTGCGCAAGGATGACAGGATAACGTAATAATTATTTTAAAAATATTAATAATTATATTATTTAGATTTCTGTTTCACATTGAAAACAATTGAGAACAATTTGACTACACTTGCAAACAATTGTAGAACGCGACACCGCTTTTCTCAAAATAAAGATATTTATACACACAGTACGTAGTATTTCAATTTAACTTTACAAACTTTATTTGTTCATAAATAATTTGGTCGCAATTGATTTTGTCCTAAGATGGATGCTTCCAGAAACAGAAAGTTTGATGTTATGATGCCGACTGATTAGTAATTTTATTTTTATTTTCGTTGACAATTTACAATTTAATAAAATACAATATATTTATGGTAAATGGCTATTAAAATCGAGAACAACATAATTTAAAGCTAAGTTACATGAGTTTTAAATATAAATTATTACTTATTTTAGGCCATCGGTTTTGGATTATTGGCTTCCTGAACACACATACTAAAATAAAAAAATCCTCAAAGCCGCTTCTCATTGGTCTTCTCAGTTAAAATATGATGATTTTTCAGAATAATTCATCAAACAATGCTATCGGAGCAGTTCTGCAGTAGTATAATGAAGGATGTTGGGAGCTACTGAATGCGAAAGCATTCGACAAGGAATTACTCGCAAATCCGATAATTCGGTCGAAGGTCGGAACTACACCATTTATACTAACCACAAGCTTCACTTGGATTGGACATTTTATATATCATCGTGATCGATGATACACCATCTCGGGTGTCACATCATGAGAATGCCGCAGTCGAGACTCACTTCGATTACGCCAATATCATGCAGGTACAGAAAACAGACCTGGAACTTCAGAATTTACTTTCTGGCTCCCTTGGTCATTAATTCCAACATAGAGCTTTTCAAAATACCTGGCTTAGAAATCAGCTGCGAAAATTCAACAGGGAACAATCGTCTATTATGTCGGACCATCTTTGAACCATTGCGCAATATTTCGCATCCAAACATCCGTTCCAGCAAACTGGTCAATTCAAGTCAAAGCTCTTCTCAGGGCTAATAAAACTCTCGTAAAATTTAATTTCCCCGGAATTTCTACAAAGCATCCATTTCGGCCGGTTTTTTTAAGCAAAATCGAAAGCATCACTTTCAACTCACTCGCACGAAAAAAATATTTTATATTATTTGGACTTGAATTGGTAAATGTGTGTAGGTACGTACTGCGGTTAAACAGCAAAGTAATCAGCATCACTTTGTTCACTGTACTCGCTATAAATGAACAATCAAAACAATACCAAATTTGACTTATATTGAGTCAAGTGAGTTGAAATAATAAACAAAAAGCACAAACATAAGAGAAAATAATACCTGGTGGGCATATAAACTTGTCTGTCGTCATTGAGCACGGATGAATTATATTTTATATTGAATCAATAAACGCATATGTTGAGTAGGAAATTTTTTTTGTTCGCCACACTGGATGTGACATAAATGTTAATCTAAAGTAAACATGTTTTTATATAAAGAGATGGCCTGAATGATTGATCGGCAATTGTATTGAAACTAATGACGACATATTACTCCGTTTTACGATAAAATAAACAAATTAATCGTTTTGCGATTTATTTTAATTACATTTCAAATGAACCTTGTAATTTTAAGTAAAGGCATTATATTATTGCGACAACTAAAAATGGACTTACCTTAAAAATTCGTAGTATGAGATAATATTTGATATGCAAATATTTATTTTTGTGATATATGGTTGTTATATTTGTGTAAAGATGATTCAATAACCAGAAAACTTATGATCTAATACCACGTGACATTTGCATTTGTATTTTAAACGATAGACGGTCAAATATAAAGGTTAATGGTGTAAAACTATTTTGTGGTGACTAAATCAAAACTTCTAGTTAATTGAGCAGGTATTAAAAACCTTATTTATTGCATTAAAATTTATCTCACATGATGAATCGCCGTATAAATATAAAAATATATATATGATATCGAAAAATAAAAACAAAAATTAACACTTAAGAATTATTCAAACCTAAATATTTATTATGTGATGTGATAGTCATCTTAAACTTATAAATACAGTAACACATCTCCATTTCACAACTAATAACTCATTTTAATAGTATAATTAAATTTTTTAAGTTGTCCACTTATGAGTTTGCATTCCATATTGCCTTTTTCAGTACGTATGTATATAGAATTTATGTCAACCAGCGCTGAAGAAATCAAAATACTCTTGAACGTTCCATTTAAGGCGTTTTATTATTGTTAAGTTGAATTTATAATTTATTTTATTTTTATTCATGTCGATCAATTTGGTTTTATTGCTTTTCACGTTTTCATACGAAATCAACATAATAGTGACAAGTGTAATCAAAAATATTTATGAGGTGACCTTTTGAATACATAAGTAACATAAAAATATAATTAAACATATTTTTCTGACTGAAAATTCTTATTACATATTACTCTATTCTACACCCTATTGTCTTCATAAACATCCGACTGTAAAATTATTAAGAAATTAATTTTTCGCACCCACATACACTTATAAAGTTGTTACGACCAAAAAATATTTTACTTAAAAATGGTAAAAATACCCACAAGTATATTTTTATGTCTGTATAGCTAGATCCGAAAAAAGTGTGAATTTCAGGTCGAGTTTCGCAAAATTTGTATAGATAGTTGTAAGGCGATAGAGATATTAGTTTTCAATTTTAACTTTCGCCTACAAAACTTCATCAAGCAATAGTATAAATTATAAATATGAACCTTTTCTTGAAAGTTTGAGACTTCTTGGTACCAACACAGCAAAAATAACAAAAATTTAAATTGGTATTCCCACTCACCCAATAAAAGACATGTAAATATTCACCAACAACCGCACAAACGCAAATTTGTTGTTTGTGAAATGTGTAATCGATAAATGTACCAACAACACACTATAAACTTTATTATTAACATTTCAACATTTTATTTAAAAGTTTTGTATACTCAAAATATCTGAAAAACTTCGTTCTTGTTCTTTTTTCTCACAGAAAGTTCTGTTTCTAGCTTTTTTGTGCAGCTTTTTATTTTGTATGAGTCGTATTAGTTGAAAAGTTTTAATTTATTTATTTAGTTTTTTTTTCTATTAAAATAATAGTTTATCGAGTAAATTAAATTGGATTATTTATTTATTTACATTTTTATTTTTGTTAAACTTTTTGTATATTTTGTTACGAAATCTGTATGTAGTTTTAATACTAGATTAACATAACCGATATTCCTCATAGGGATTTGTTGAGGAAAGTACTTACTCAAATATTAAGCAGATATTTGAAATTTAAGATGAAATACTAGCGTGGGTCATAATTACTCTAACCCCCAAACGTGGGACATATGATTTATTATGGAACTATATACGCGAAAAAAGCGAACAGAAATGCCTAATTGTCTACGATGAATTTGGTGTGGGAAGCTTTTTTGCGCCAAATATTTCATGGATATGCTATATCGAAATTCGGCGATATTTTATGGCCACCCAGATTGCCCGATTGGACAACACCACACTTTTTTTTTGCGGGGCTATCTGAAAATCAAGACGTGTAACATTCGACAAGGAATTGCCAACACTTCGAACGAAACACCGCGCCACATTATGGAAAGTGCCCAAAAACGAACCGAAATTGCGTCAATGTTTACCGGACAGAGTTTTTCATTTGGTGACTATTTAGCGGAGAGAATTTTTCATACATAAACAGCAAAACGAAAAGATATCAATCGTAACTTTGAAGCTTTTTCTTTACTGTGTTATTCAAGAAGCAAATCGTTAATTTACCAAAATTATGGCCCACCCTAATACTGCCGTTTAGGACTCATAGAACAAAGCAGTTGTTCTTAAGTTCAGTTGGTAGCATCTCTTTAGTTATATTTGCTAGGTGTCCTTTCCTTCATGTGTTTGACAAGGATGTAATGATTAACTCGTTACGGTTACCAGAATTGAATTGTCGCTGATATTTTAATAATTTCCTATTTTACTGACGGCTGTCATTTGTTCAACAAAACGTACCATCGTGCTCTGACAGTAGGTAATATCATTAAAATGTAAATGAAGACAAATCTGAAACTCTGATGGACAGATGGCTAGCATGTACTTGGACACGAAATTTTAAAGGCGCGCGGGTAAGGTAAAAGGGGTGATTTGGTTGGATGAGACAAATAAAACAATTGTTGAAAACATAGACAAAGTGAAAAGTAGAAATAAAACTATAAATGTTCGTTTGTTCAAACTCTTAAATCTCCGAAAGTTCTTCACCGATTGCTTTGAAATTGTGACACAACTTTGTATTCGAATATGCGCTAACGCGCCTGTGACTGGTTAAACAAGTTTTTTTTTTAAAAACAACACCATCTGTTGAACGTAATAGCAACACACGCAATACTAAACATTGCTCTTGCGTTTGCTTCTTGACAACAGCTATCACTTAGACTTTCAATATTTCCGATTGCATTGATTAGTTGTCATCAAAATAATGCCTCGCCGAAAATCAAGCTTAGGTCGTCGACTAGCGGAAGCACTGCGACGAGTAATTGTAGATCAAACCGAGGAACAAAGGGCATCAGCGAACGAGCGAAACAGACAAACAATGGCTCAAATATGTTCCGAGGAAGCAGCAGCGTGACGTGCAGCCACACTCGAGGATGCACTGTTGCGGGCACATCGATCGCATTTTGCAGCTTCAGCAAGCGATTACGATCGTCTTGCATTCCGGTACAACCCAGGTGATTATTATAGTTTGAGCCGCCATGTTCTCGTCGAGAATCAATCCACAATTAATTATAATTTTACTTTATTTTAAATTTTATGATGATGATTACTTGTTAATCGAAATCGATCTTAAGAAAACTAAGCTTAAAATAAATAATTTCACTATAAGGAAGCAAATAAATTAAAACAAACAACTGTTTTAATTAATTGTATTAATTGTGGAATAAGTCACAGAAGATTCATCTGAGACGAATTCTTCAAATAACAACAACCCTTTAGAATTGTTCGATTTCCCTCTGGAATTTCATATATGTGAGTAGAAACCATATTATACAATAGGTTACAATTCGAAAAATATTTCCTAGATGAAAATTAACTCATTTTATTAAGGTTTAATAAAATGAGTTTAGTCTTTGCAATTAGGTCATTTATCATTTTCGATAAATTTCTAAAACCACTTACCAAACAGAAAGTGTCTAATACTAGCGAATTTTAAACGTGTTTAATTTTTTACCGGGAATTGTTAGATAAAACACAAGTTTTAAGTGCAATCATATAAATTTATTGTGCAATCATATAAATTTATTTTGCGCCCTCAAAGTATTCTCCATTCGATGCCAGCGTTTTCCCAATCATCGAAACATTTTTTATAGGCACTTTCCTGGAGAGCATTCAGTTCGCGTGACGAATTTTGTTTTATGACTTCAATGGCGTCAAAACGGGTTCCACAGAGTAGCAATTTGAGTCTGGGAAACAGGAAAAAATCACCTGGTGCTAAATTGGGCTATTGAGGTAGTTGATCGATGGTATTTTTTTAGTTGCTGGCCTTATATTCGTTCAGAACCGTAGCTCGGTGTGATGGCGCATTATCGTCGTCTAAAATCCACGAGTGTTTGTTTCCATAATTGCAACACAAAATTTAAGGCAAACTCTTTATTCAATAATTTCGTTCATCGTAAAAATCGCCGTATACTAATGAGGTCGACTGACTTAACCAACTGCTATAAACAAACTGGTTTAGAGATCGCACTCAAAGTGGCATCATAATGAAAGACAATCCTACCAAATCTACTTCTGCTCATATGGGTATTAGAATTTTTTTTGACGTAGGACTACGTCTTTGTTTTCATTATATATGGGGGTAGATTAAAATTTAAATGTGATGACGCGCGTCACGGAAATGACGTATTTACGAAATTTATTTGATTAATGCAATGTCTCTTGTTAAATACAAATGTAATGTTTTAAAAACTGTAAAAATCAAACCAAGTTAAATAAAAATGTGTGGATTGAAAAAAAATTAAAACAACAAATTATTAATATGTAGTTTAATTTCAATTTTTAATTAAATAGTGATGAACTTGATCAAACATGCCGCACAAAAAATTCAAAAAATTTTTATTCTCATTATGTTAAATATTGCGAACATTTTTTGAATTTATATGCTGTATAACCTATGCAATCCTAGAAAAATGTATAGTCGCAAAGATGAGGCCGAAAAATGTTTAGGTTTGCGAGTTATGGGATTTCAAAGTTTCCAAGTGACCGGAAACTAATTTGATTTAATGCGGCATTTAATTTAATTTGGTTTCGTCGACAAAACATACAGTGAGAAAATAATAATCAAATCCGATTCAAAATAAATGGTTTATTCTAATGCCCGGTTGCACACAAAACGAGTTAACCATTTGACAGCAATCTAATTGATAAGTCTAAACTACGGTTAAAATTACATTTCGTTTTACAAAAAAATTTCCATGGTTAGTTAACAAATATGTCAATATTGTCGATATAATAAGATTTTACTCAACCCTACTTATAAAAAAAACAAAATATCCGTTATTTTTATTTTGACGTTAATAAAAATTGTATTATTCTTATGATATATAATAAGATATCTATAATATTTCTGCTATATCTACAAAGAAAAGCCATAAATATGAGCTTTGTATCAAAAAACGGTAAGTTATAAAGTGATGCTATTTGTAATTTTATTGGTTTGTTCAAAATGCTTTTATTAAATTTCATTTACAAAAAAGAAGCAAATTCCAAAACCCGTGCACCCAACTTTTCAAATACAGAAAAAATTTTGCTTTTAGAAATGATAAAGCAATACCGGCACATTATCGAGTGCAAGAAAACGGTTCGCGTGAAGTATTTGCTAGATTAATCCTAAAAAAAGTTAGGAACGTTTTAGGAAAAACTTCACGAATTTGTGCAGAAACGTGAAATTTTTCCTATTCCTAAATATTTGCGAGTGTATTTGTGTAAATAATATACAAAAATTCATTTTAATTGGGCATTTTATTGGTTGTTTTATTTTTATCGGTTAATACGATTATTATTTATTTAATTGTAGTATTTTATTAATATTTTAGTATTAAAAGGAAAAGCACACTTGCAAACAAAGTAATCGGAACAAAAAAATAATGAAGTTGCTTCCATTAAGCATAAAAACCTCTTGAATTTTTTCAAACAATTTCCACCTTATGCCTACACATTCTATTTTGAGCAGTAGCTCATTTACAATAAAATGTACAGCAAGAGGTGAAATAATTAAAAATTAACAATAACGAAAACGTTAATAAAAATAATTTAAAAAGCTACGTATTGCCCCTCAATCTTCCCACTAGAAAAATGTTGACTTAAATAATCCTATATTAAACATTTTTTAAAAAAAAAAAAAAATTTTTTTTGAAGCGGAGTGACGTAAGTGATCTTTTTATAATTAATATTATTTCGTATAATCACAAAACACCAACAGTTTTCACTTACTTAAAAATAAAAAAACCAAAATTTTATTTTTGAATTTATTTACTTTTATTTATTTAAAATTACAACTAGTTTCGATCTTGTAAAGATCATCTACAGGTAATTTTTTGCAATTGCAAAAAATTACCTGTAGATGATCTTTACAAGATCGAAACTAGTTGTAATTTTAAATAAATAAAAGTAAATAAATTCAAAAATAAAATTTTGGTTTTTTTATTTTTAAGTAAGTGAAAACTGTTGGTGTTTTGTGATTATACGAAATAATATTAATTATTTTAAATAATCCTGCTGATTATAATCTTATAATTTGCAATGGAATTGAATTCCAAAGATAAACTCCCCTAACATTAAAGGATTTGACTAATGATCTACAAATATTTTTGGCCGGAATTAGGAGGAAGTTAGAGGAATAAACCCTACTAACCAGCAATTTCCTATAAAGATAACAAGGCTCCTTTAGGCTTTGCGAAGTTTAAAAATCAAAAGACAAACACACAAATTCTTATACAATATTGTGGCGTTTCAATTTTATAATTTCCTGTTTTCCCTAAGAAGAGCTCAATTTACAACAAAACTATTTTAAGTTATATGTAGTATAGGATTAAACATTTCTGAATTCACTTCTACTATTTACTTCATTTCCAACTGCTGTTCCCGAAAAGCGCGCATTCTAACGGAAACCAATTATGAGTTACTGGGGACCTATTCTAAAGGAAAACCATAAAGATTTTTCGAAATCTAGGGGAACAGGTAGTTAGGATTGAACATTTCTAAATTCACGTGTAGTATGATTGCATACAGATATTTCCAAAATTTTCCCGCTGTTCCTGAAGAGCGCGCACTCTAACGGAAACCAATTATGAGTTACTGCAACCCTACTCTAAAGGAAAATCATACAGAGTTTCCGAAATATAGGGGAACAGGTAGTAAGGATTGAACATTTCTGAATTGACGTGTAGTATGATTGAATACCGATTTTCCAAAATTTTCCCGCTGTTCCTACAAAGCGCGCACTCTAACGGGAACCAATTATGAGTTACTGTAGACCTAGTCTAAAGGAAAATTATACAGATTTTCCGAAATCTAGGGGAACAGGTAGTTAGGATTAAACATTTCTGAATTGACGGGTAGTATGATTGAATACCGATTTTCCAAAATCTTCCCGCTGTTCCTGAAAAGCGCGCACTCTAACGGGAACCAATTATGAGTTAATGTAGACCTACTCTAAAGGTAAATTATACAGATTTTCCGAAATCTAGGGGAACAGGTAGTTAGGATTGAACATTTCTGAATTGACGGGTAGTATGATTGAATACCGATTTTCCCAAATTTTCCTGCTGTTTCTGAAAAACGCGCACTCTAACGGGACCCAATTATGAGTTACTATAGACCTACTCTAAAGGAAAATTATACAGATTTACCGAAATCTAGGGGAACAGGTAGTTAAGATTGAACATTTCTGAATTGACGTGTAGTATGATTGAATACCGAATTTCCAAAATTTTCCCGCTGTTCCTGAAAAGCGCGCACTCTAACGAGAACCAATTATAAGTTACTGTAGACCTACTCTAAAGGAAAATCATACAGATTTTCCGAAATCTAAGGGAACAGGTAGTAAGGATTGAACATTTCTGAATTGACGGGTAGTATGATTGAATACCGATTTTCCAAAATTTTCCCGCTGTTCCTGAAAAGCGCGCACTCTAACGAGAACCAATTATGAGTTACTTTAGACCTACTCTAAAGGAAACTCATACAGATTTTTCGAAATCTAGGGTAACAGGTAATTAGGATTGAACATTTCTCAATTGACGTGTAGTATGATTGAATACCGATTTTCCAAAATTTTCCCACGCTATCCCCCTAGATTTAAGAAAATCTGTATGGTTTTCCTTTAGAATAGGTCCACAGCAACTCATAATTAGTCTCCGTTAGAATGCGCGCTTTTCAGGAACAGCAGGAAAGTTTTGGAAAATCGATATACAACTTCCTTTCTGGTTTTCCTTTAGAATTGGTCCACAGTAACTCGTAATTGGTCTCCGTTAGAATGCGCGCTTTTCGGGAACAGCAGGAAAATTTTGGAAAATCGATATACAACCATAGTGGAAGCGAATTCAAAAATGTTCAATCCTAACTACCTATTCCCCTAGATTTCGGAAAATCTGTATGGTTTTCCTTTAGAATAGGTCCACAGCAACTCATAATTAGTCTCCGTTAGAATGCGCGCTTTTCGGGAACAGCAGGAAAATTTTGGAAATTCGATATACAACCATAGTGGAAGCGAATTCAGAAATGTTCAATCCTAACTACCTATTCACCTAGATTTCGGAACATCTATATGGTTTTCCTTTAGAGTGGTTCTGTAGTAAGTAATTAAATATAAGTTTTCGTTATAGTTGCTGTTAATTAGGTTAAGTTGGAAACAGTTTTAATTTTAAAATAATTAATTTAACCTAATAATTTTTTTTAGTTATTTTTTTATTAGTTTTAAATAAAATTGTATTGCTGTAGCTTAGGGAGATAAACTTTTTGTTCAATTTTTGTTCGGTTAAAAGAAATTCTTTTAAATATTTCGTAATATGAATTTTTCGTTTATAAGTAGTTTTTTATTACGAAGGTTTTACACATACATTCAAATGATTTGTTAATTTTAGGAAACTTAGGAAAAACTTCACAATCGTAGAAAACGGATAAAATAACATCATAAAAAAAAACGATTGATGGGAAGCATTAAGTTTTGATTTTAATGCCCAGAGCTTGGGATCTTACAGGAAAGCGCAACAGCTTAGATCCTTGTATGAACAATTAAAAAAAAAATGCAAAAAAAAAAATCCGCCGATAAGGTAATATCTTTATTTCTTTAGTTATGTTAATTAATAGTTAATGCATACAATTTTAATTATTAATTTAAGGTTGCCACTTTCATGACTGGTGGGGGAACGAAAAATTCCGAAATTTCTGAAATAAGCAATAAAACGCTTGAGGTTTTGGAGCCATTGACAATCACGCCTCTTGTAAATAGGTTCGACGCCAGTGCTGATTACAACAACAACTTACTGGTACTATTTTTCAATTTACAATTATGGTTTGATAATGGTACACCATTATTTTGATAATTATTATATTTTTATTTATTTAGCTTTACGACGAAACGTGTATTTTGGAGGATTTAAACGATTCTGCTTCCCAAAGAGATGAGCAGCGATCTAACGAGCATCCAGAGATTCAAGAAGATTATGAAATTGAATTTCTGGAAGAAAATCCGCAATCTTCTGCATCAATTGCACCATCGAAACAGACAAATTTTACAAGTAAAAGCCCCACTCAGCACATTCGAAGAAAACGACCAGCTGTACGAGGAGTATATGAAGAATTGACTGAAATTTGCGCTACAAAAAATAAAAAAATTAGTAACAGTTGCCAATTTGAAGAAGAATTGATGAAAATGAGACGCGAGCGGCACGAAATGGAGATAGCAGTGCTGAAAGAGCAGAAACAACTGTTGTCTCACTGGGGAAAAAACGCAGACCAGATCCTACAAATGAAATGTGAGCAACATGCTATTGAACTTGCCATCTTAAAGGAACAACACCATCAACTACTAAAAAAAAACAACGATTGAATTATTAGTTAATACATATTAGTTCTTATTTTTATATTAAATTATTCAAATAATAAAACTTTGTATATAATTGAATTTTAAATAAAAATGTACAAAATTAAAACAAAATTTGTTTACGAATTTATATTGAAATGGCTTTCAATGAGTGCCGATCGTCGGTAATTCGAAGTTCTTGGTGACATTGAGGGGATATCAATTAGATGTGTATCAACTTCTGCAAAATCCTGAAAATCGTCTTTCCATTCCACTGCTAAATTATGCAGAACAGCGACGGCAACAATTGACGTCAATATAGTCTCAACCTTCAAATTAATAAATAACTTTTATAGGTACATTACAATAAACCAATTGTATTAAAAGAAATTAAAATAACCTTGACCCGAAATCCAAGGCTTAAAGCTGGGAATCGTCTCTTCCAGACTCCATAGAGTCTCTCGACTGGATTTCTGGTTAAAATTTGAGACCTTTCATAATTCTTTTCCACTGGGGTTTGGGGATTACTCAATGGAGTTAGTAAAAAGTTCTTATTTCCGTAACCACCATCCCCCAGTAGTACGCTATCATCGAAGTCGTTTCTCCTTAGCCTTACCTTAAGTAAATTTTAAATAATATTTAATAAATTAAACGCATTTTGAAAGATTGTTTACCATCAAAAACGAATTATTAACGGTCACTCACGCATTGTACGTTAATCGAGAAATATCCTTTCCTGTTGCGATATACTTCTCCAACATCCCCACCTGGAGATTGAATTTTTATGTGTGTGCAATCTGAAGAAGAAAAAATGTAAACTAATATCAAATGGGTATAACCATTATGTAACAGGTACCTATTGCTCCGATAACACCAGGAAAGCCGGCGATCTGGTAAAAATTTAATTTCGTACGGCGCAATTCTTCATCGGTTATTGGCATTTTAATAATTTTGTTCATACGACAAAATAAGGCAATTTTTCCCAAAACTTTTCGAATTATTCGACACACTGTAGACTTATGACAATTAAAAAGACCTCCACATGTAATTTGAAAACAACCAGTACCTAAAAATCTAGATTGTAATAAAAGTAATTATGTTTTATTATATTTATAGGTAAGAAACTCACAATAATACAAACCGGATTTGATTAACAGTTGATAAAGCTTTGCATCTATTTGTTATTGGTTCAAGATATGGAACAAGTAGTTCAACCAATTTAGAGACAGTCTCTTTTGATAATCTGAATCGGTCTCGGAATTCAATTTCATTATATTTAAATAAAACATCAGGGCGTTCTGGATATTGCCGGAGTTTTGGAACGTGACCAGCTAACGTGAGATAAAAATTATCATTATCACTGTCGCTATCACTAAACAGTTGGTAATCTTTTCTTAGCATAATTTGAAAAATATTTTTACTTTAAAATGGTTTTTGACATTTAAGAGTATCAATAATATCCGCTGCAACGCTAGTGGCAATATACACAGAAGTTAAATAGTTATCTGCCCAATTTTGCATAGTTACATTTAACTGAAGATTTAACTGACTGTTAAGTGTTGTGAAACGCTTTTGTTACTAACGGCTATGTAGTTAAATCAATCTAAACTACTGATATGTTTTGTGTGCAACCGGGCATAAGGGTCTGCTCGAATCCTGTGGTAATTATTTTCCCGTTGTAGTTTTTGACATTTTAATGTTAAAACATTCCCTTCTTTTATTTCGCTGCTCGAATACTATTTATGTTTGACGTTTATTGTGAAAATGCAAATTGAATAAATTAACAGTTTTTGATTGTTGAATTGCATATTCAAATTTCGTTTATGTTATTTCGATTAATAAAAAGGGACGAATTTGATCATAAATAATTATTCTTATATAGTTTTCATATTAATTCTAAAAATCTTTTATTATTCTCTGGTTTGAGAAATTTCCAGATTCTTGATAGTTGTACAATGTACAAATTTACGATATTGGGTTAATCTTATCATAAGACAATTGCCATAAAATCAGAAATTCCCTATGGTTATAAGCCCATGGTAGCATTAATGCGAAAGGTCAGAGCAACAGCTAGGGAAATAGTAAATAAAATCGATTTTATGACGGATCACTAAATAAAATATGTTTATTTAGTTTACATTTTTAATTACATTTGTATATAAGTAATATTAATTCATTTAAATTAAATTTTATAAAATCTAAATTATTTTATATTTAAATCCCAACGAACGTTAATTCTTTCCTTTCCTTCAAATGCTACCATGGTGTAAGACTGTGGTAATTTGAATGAGTACGTTTTATGGCGTGTTTTACGTTGAAAACTACAACCGGAAAATTATTACCACAGTATTCGAGCAGACCCTTATGCCTCAATTCCACTGTGAATCAAAGTTTTTTAGTAAAAATAACTTGAGATAAAAATATAAAATCGGTGGTTGTGTGAACGAGACACACAACGGAGTCAGTCAAGATTTTACTTACAAAAAATGTGTATCTGTGTTAGTGCACTGAGATCGAAACTAAAAAATAGTATCAAATCGAGAACACAGCAGTCCAACTAGTACATGTACATAAATATTGTGTACCGATGAACTGATTTGTGTACACGCTGATAATTTTAATTGTTTGGCATTTTTATGGGAAAGATTGTTTTTAATTTTGTATTTTATAACGGAAATAATTTGAATAAGTATAGTTATAATAATAATTAAATTTTTAGATTATTTTGAAACGTGAAAATAATCGAATTAACACTAATACTTAATTTTTCTAATAATTCTTGGTTATTCTAGGACTCTAGGTTATGTTTTTGTTTGCTGTCAAAACACTAAGGCAATTTTAAAGTTTGCAATTTTTATGGTAAAGTCTAATGTGTGATCGAAAATATTCGAAAAAATAATTCTTTAGATTATTTTGAATTGTAAGAATATTCGAATTAACACAAATTCATAATTTTTTTTAATAATTCTTGGTTATGTTTTTGTTTCCTTTCAAGATGTATCCATAAAATTTGCTATAAAAAAACAATAACAAAATACTTTGTCTTTGTCTCTCTGGTGGATTATTTTTTTTGTCTTCTTCTAACTTCAAGTCAGCTCAGTCAATTTTTCACAGTGGAATTGGGGCTTTAGTAGCATGATTATAAAAGAAGTTGTTATGGGGCATGCATGTATAGTAAAAATACTTGCCGCTATTTTTGAGGCAGCACGTTCGTTTCCAGGATAGAATCAAAATGTCATTTGTGTTTTCCATCAAAATCTATAGTAAAAATAAATAACATGAAACAATTTTTATATTTTAAAATATTTCTAAGTAGTGTCAATAAAAAGCATAGTTTTAAATAAGTGAAATGTTATATGGTTAACTGTTTTAAACAAAAAAACCATTCGGGTTTTTAATTAAATTCTATTTAATATAGTGAAATACCTTTAACCTCAAAAAGTTTTGTTTCCTCCGTTTCTATCGCACTACTTATAAATATTTAAAAATTGTTTCATGTTGGGTTTTTGGTTGCATATTAATTGCTTGCTTAGTATTAAGTTTTATACATGTAGTTTAGTGTTGTTCATCATTTAAAATAGTTTCAGAATATTTGAGTACATATAGCAGTGAAAATGGCAAATGTTGTTGAATTAAAAAAAAATTAAATCTCTTACTAGCGAAAACCACAGGAAATAAAAAAGATTTATTAAACAGGTGATTTTTATTCTGTTATTACCTGATCATAAATCAAATTATAAACAAATACTTTCTAGATTAAACTTATGGTAAGGTCTTGGCCTATGTAGGAGCCGATGTCCAATAAAAGTTGCCCCTGCAGCCTGTCAGCAGCCATTCCCAGTTGATCAGGAGCCGTATCAAGACCTCTCACTGTTAAACTACAAAGAAGTGGAATGGTTGTCTCCGACAGGTAATTAATTATATTTTAAGGAACGGGGGGCAGTTAAAGGTGACCAGCAAGGCAGAAGGCTATTCCACTCACGCTTCTGTAATAAAATAACATTTTATTCAATTGGTTTCGATATTTTTTTAAAAATTACTTGTAGCGCCGAGACCAAAAAATCGGTCGACTATAACATTCACCTACATGTAAATAAAGCAGAAAGAATTATTATGAAGGCTTCATGCACTTTCGGCACACAACAGGTTGTAACCATTTTTGTAGTCTTCTTTTCAAATAAAATTAAACGATAGAACAACAATTTTTTTAATAAACAGGAAGTAACAAATATTTTGGATATTTTTCTCCTGTACTATTGTTAATTTAACGTTTAATATAATAAAAATGAATAAATTTATTAGATCCACCCAAATTTAACCATATATTTCAGTGTAAAATCGAAACGTCAAATTTAAAGCTATCCTTTAAAATGACATGCTGCCACCTGGTGTCTGGTAAAAGTAATACTGTCGTCTTGCATGCCCCATTACGTATTTCTGTAAAACATTTAAATCGAGGAAAAACTGAAAAATTATTTTGCTATGTGTACTATGTTTTGTCAAATAGAGTTTTCTGTTTCTACATTATGTAAATGTACTTTGTACCAGTGGAACAAACAACGTTGTTCCATATGTTATATTTCAAATTTACAGGTCGAAGTTTTCTAACTCAATAGCGTAAGTGATATATGTAGGTGTTTACCTGGGGTGGGATGTTGTAACAGCACTTTCGATTCGAATTCGATAGAGTTTATGTCTCTTGTTGCGAGAATAAAATTGTACTCTATTTCGCTTTTTAATTACGCTTTTTCTATTGCGATCTCTTTTTGTTGCGTACTTTTCCTTTCCTTCATATCGATAAAGTATCACTAAACAAAAATTTGAGTGATATGATAAATAATAATGAATATCAGTAGACATATGTTGTTTTATTCGAGCAAGTTGAGATAGCAAGAAAAAAAAACATTATTTAAAAACGAAATAGAGTACATTTTTACTCTTGAAACAAGAGACATAAACTCTATCGAATTCGATTTAAAGTGATGTTACCAACAACATTCCACCCATGGTAACAACAAACCTAAAAAACAGCAGGTTTCGGGTTCGATGTTCACCAAAGTGCGTAATATTATTTTTAATTCATAACTTAAAAAATGAAATAAAAAAAACATAATATTGAAAATTGAAAAACATCATTTTTTATATGTATTTTAAAACAATGAATATAATAATATTTTGTAATAATAAATTTTGTAGAACTGATAATCAACATTTAGGCTGGTACAAATTATTTCATTCGATATTCAATTATTTACTTAAAATAAACTTTTGGGTTCGATTCTCACCTTTTTTATTTTTATTTTGTCATTTCATTTGAAAAACATAAAATTTTTCCAAAGGATTATGGATATCCAAAATTCTACGATAACATAACGGATCCTTGTATTACATTACAATTAGTACAACATCCAAAATTAGAAAGTTTCAATCAGAGCTAAAATGCTTGAACAACCATAGGGTGAAAACCACCTACAACAACATAAGGGAATTCATCGACGGAGCGGCTGGTCTCAGACTCGTGGCCCTCAACGTTCAGAGTTTGTTGGCACACAGTGGAAACATGGAGAGCAGATCCGTAAATTATTAGTGAAACTTGGCTTGATAACAATTCGAGTCTAAATATAAATGGATTTCATTGCATAACTAAATTTAAGAGAAAACGTAAGAGCAAGCGGTGTCACGATATACGAAAAGGACGGCGCTCTAGCTGTAGCAGTATCACACATGTTTACGAATGTTGACAATGGTACAAAGCGATTGTACTTTCTGTTTATATCTCGCCGAATACGACGCAAAGTGACATACGATGTTTCTAACTGTTTGCTCAATTATACGCCGAAAGTGACATCGTCATCAAAAGAGAGACAGCTGGACACGATTCCGATTATATGTTGTGTGGTGACTTTAACTTGGATGTTAAAAAGGAAGAAAACCAAAAATTCATCGACTTCATGCAAGAAGAATTCAGTTTTAGGTTGGTTTCCAGTGCAACGGATACAACGACCCTGAGTCACTGTTGTTTGGATATGATATTTGTAAGATCAGTGGATAATGTTTCATGTAGGAATTTATAACTTACTTTTCCTACCATAGACCTATATTTGCAATAACTTAATCGTAATGTAACTTTCTCTATTATTACTACTTAATTTTTATTTTTATCAGAAAATACTAAATTTTTATTATAAATGTAACTTTATTTGAAATAACAAAACAATGAAAATTAATTTTAAATTGAGTGATTATGTGTTGGTTTTTTTACTAAATATACAGTTTTAATTCTTAATTTCTAAATTTTGGTTTCAATTAAACTATAAATAAAGTTGTTTCATTTTTACGTTGTTAATAGGTCGTGCCTCGGATACAAGCTCGTCGGTTTTTTATTCAGTGGGATGCAAGTGCCGTTGACGTGGGTAGTGTACTTTTTCAGCTGGATTCGGATGACGCTGAACACCCTATTGAATTTATTTCACACAAATTGAATGCTGCATAAAGAAATTATTCCGTAACTGAGCTAGAGTGTTACGACTCGGTACTTAGTGAACAAAAATTTCGGCCCTATATTGAGCGATACCCGTCAAGATTTACACCGATCACGCTAGTCTTCGCTGGTTGATGTCCCAAAAAGGTTTATGTGGTAGACTCGCTCGTTGGAGTTTAAAACGGCAAGCGAATAAGTTTGTTATCGGTTATCGTAAAGGATCGATGAATGTCGTGCTAGATGCACTTTCAAGAGCCTTTTATAGTGAGTCCACGGATAACATGGGTGAGAACCAAAGTGCTGTAGTAAATAAATCTAATCAAGTTATTGATCCGCCTCTAGTGTTGAATTTATACTCCAACACTGGGAATGTGTCCAGTATCAATGTATCAAGTGACAGTGCGGTTTTACATATTGATCTCAACTCTTCAGTTTTTCAGGATGACGAATATGTTCAACAAATCAATCGAGTACAACAAGTAAAATCTGTGAAAATAAACGCTTGACTTTATATTCTTTCGCTTTTCAGTACACGTCTACTGATTTGTCTGAATCGAAGTTGGTAGTTGCGCTGTCCTTGACTTCGAACTTAATTGATCTGGCCCATCCATCTCCAACTTCTGCTCATATGGGTATTAGAAAAATTATAGAACAAATTCAACGGCATTTTTACTGGTCTGGCTAAACAAGTTAAATTTTTCATCTTAAATTGTTTTTAGTACAATAAGAATAAACCAGTTAATTTTAGCACTCAACCTAATATGGGTTCTCAAACGGAGTCTACCAGACCATTTGAAAAACTGTTTGTTGATTTTCTGGAACCTTATCCTCGTTCAAAACGTGGAAATACCTGTATTGCAATTGTGTTGGATCATTATTCCAAATTTATTCTTGTTAAGCATCTGCGTGAAGCTTCTGCTTCATTATTGTGTACATTCCTTGAGAATGAGGTGTTTCTACTCTTTTCGCTGCCGACTGTTATTATCTCGGACAATGGCAAATAATTCACATCAAAAATTATTTCAGGAGCTTCTATTTATTTGCCGCAAAGCAATGCGTCAGAATGAGTCAATCGGACATTACTTTCTGCAATTCGTTCTTATTTGGATGATCATAATCACAATGAGTGGGATTGCCATTTGTCCGAGATCACTGCAGCACTTCCAAATGTTAAACATGATGCTACTCATTTTTCCCCTCATTATCTGGTATTTGGGCAACATATGTCAGTGAGCGGATCTGATCATGCTTTACGCAAATGGCTATCACCTCAGGATGATAATGAAACCCAGGTGTTGTCTAAAACTAATCGTTTAAATTTAATTCGTGATCAAATTGTTCATTAGCTTAAGGTAGCACATGAAAAAGCGACCAATCGTTACAATCTTCGAAGTAAAAATCGAATTTTTAATCCTAATCAACCGGGTGTTCGTGAGATCTTTTGTCCAGAGCAGTGCTCCTAATAAATTTTCCGCTAGATAGAATGGGAAATGTGGCGTATAGTGTCAGTTTAGGCGCGGGCATTTTAAATTAACAATTCCCGGTACTTTTTTGACAGAATGTATGTATAAAGTCAATCCACTTAGTTCTAACTTCAGTACACAATCCGTTCTATTCCTCCCAATCAGCAATCACCCTAAAATACCGCTGGGAAATTCTCCCAATATAAGTTTTAACATCAAAACCTCACATACGTATAATAGATTATGAATGCTAGTAGTGAAGGAATGGGTACGAAGGGCCAAATTTCAAAAGGCCGAATAAATAATTAATAATTAATTAACATTAGTATCACGTAAATAGTTTGTTACCTTATTATTGTTTACTAGTTTATAAAATCATTTTTTGACAATTCAATTTGTAGCTCAATTCGAATTGTCAATCGAATTGAGTGCGTTTATGTCTCGAGTAATGTGTTTAATACTCTTTTATTTTTTACACCTATCGTAGAGCATTAGTACTACTGTAATTGTCAAAATATTCTAAATAAAGAAAATTACTTTTTTGTTGGTCTCTTGCGATTCAACCAGTGAAGTCATCACATGAAATATAAAAATTATTAGAACAATTAAAAATAAAATTTAAAGAAAAGTAAAGTGGCTTTTGTTTTATATCACCTTGTACAAAAGTGTTCGTACAACACATATATATTACTTTTGTAGTATTGGATCTGTTATGTCGTAAATAATAACAAAAGGCGAAGTTAATTTTTTTTAAATATACCAAATGCATAAATAGAGTTTAAATAAGAAAAAAGAATTTGGTCATAAAATGCCATAAAAATTCAACTTACTCCTGTTTTTTAAACTGATGATAATATTGGTCGTGTTCAGTCGGGCAAAAGTGATAAAAAATAGCATGAAATTTTTTATTACCCGAACTTCACTTCGGTGTATTTTATGTCACACCCCACAAAACAACCAAAATGAAAAAAGTGATTCTACACGTCAAACTTCTGTAGAGCATCTTTATTCGGGCAACATCAAAACCAATTTATCGCGATTTTTTATAAAATAATAAACAATACCCTTCCTGAATATTATTAAAAACATCACACCACAATCAAAAGCCAAATATTTTGTTTTCAAATATGTATTTTTTTTGACAGGTTAAACCAAAAAAAACTGGTTTTTTTGGTGTTAAATGAGTGCGTTTTATGGCAAAACGTGATAAAAAATAGCATGATAAATTTTATCACTTTTGCCCGACTGAACACTAGGATTCTTTCATTCACGAACGATGTTATTTTCCAGAACATTATATACATATGTAGTTTATTACTATTTTTAAAAAAAAAACGTAAGTGGTAGAATTTGTCTTTTGGAACAATGAATTATAATTGTCGGTCGGCTTTCTTTCAATCTCACTATACGAAAATGTATCATTTTTCTTTACACGACGAACACATAAAACACAAAAGGATGGACAGATTTTTTAAGGGTGGATCTACAAAAACGAGTTTTATTGATATGTCCATTTATATAATCATAAATTACAACATTACGTATTTTGGTTTTTCTTTTATTTTACATAATTGATTTTACCATCCGTAAATATGAATATTTCAATCTGTTAAATTTTCTTTATTTGAAAAAATATTATAAATTATTCTTAGATTGATTGAGTAATTATGTAGGTGTTTTTTTATTAAACTTAGTTTAATTTTTATTATATTTTTTCAAACATATCTCAAGAAGAGAAACTAACTTCTGAAATTATAATTTTAAATAAAATTTGTGTATTATTAATTATTAAAATTTGGTTTTTATTAATTGAATCTGAACCATCTTGAAGTAATAAATGCCTGCTCATGTGAAAAATCAACTTAAACTAAGGGACATAGGAAAACTGGGTTGGGTATGTAATTTTGCATTACAAAATTTCGCATATAAAATTTTGCATTACAAAATATTGCAATTACAAAATGTTGCAATCAGGTCTGTAGAGTCGGAGCCGGAGTCGGAGCCGGAGCCGGAGTGGGAGTCGCGGAGTTTACGTTTATTTTCGTATTTTTAAAGGAGCCGGAGTCGGAGCCGGAGCCTTGTGGAATAGACAGACTCCGGCTCCGGATTTTTTTGCTTACGTAGCCCAATTATTTATAAATGCATTAGCGCAGTTCAAATTGGAATTAAAAATCGGACAAGCCGAAGTTAGGGTTTCTTCTCGAAAAATCTTCGCCTTTTTTAATGCCTAGTACGCTGTTCAAGTGAAATGCACTTTTCACTGGTCTCCAAAAATATAGGAAGATAAATTTGACCGGAAAATTTAGTTTGACGAATTTCGTAAATATTTTAGTGCGTACAACTACATGTTGTCTCTGACAACGTATTTTATACAATAAAATTCACTTCGATCCTCAAAACGCAAAAACTCAAATGAAATTGTCAAAATTTATCTTCACGTTTATCGTCCAGGAAGATAAAAATGAAATGAAAAATGTGTAGAGATAAAATAGAGACATCTGTGTTCTGATATGAAAACTCCCATTTCGCTAGCTGAACTGGGCACCACAAAATGAAGTTCAGCGGTGAAATTTTCATTTTCGTTTTCGCTTGTGTCATTTTTATATGAGAAATTTCATTTTACTTCAGCAGCGTACCGGGCTTAACTCTCGAAATCTTACGAAATTTAAGTCGAGATACGCGTAGAAAGTCGAGAAGTCCCAGAAAAAATTTGGGTTAAGCGCGCAAATCTAATTAAGTATTTTGTCATCACATTTCACGGAAAATTACTGATGTTAAACCAAACAAAAAATTGAAAATAAAAACATCAAGAAGAATTAACAGGGACTTACTGAACCTGCCAAATTTCAAACATGTGACCTTGCAATCGGTAATAAACCAATAGAAACCCTCCCAGTTAAAGCGCCGCAGTAAATAAAATAAAAAAAATATCGGCTCTTGGGATTGAGCCGACGGCCTTTGTAAATTAACACCGAGACGCTATGGTCCAGCTGCTGTCTGCTTGCCATAAATAACAGCGTTTCACGGAAATGAAAACCCTATTTGCTTTACGCATAAAAAGATATATTTTTGATGTCGGGGGAGGAGCTGAAGTCAGAGTTGGAGCCGGAGTTGGAGCCGGAGTTGGAGCCGAAGCTGGAGCCGGAGTCGGAGCTGGAGCCGGAGTCGTTAATAAGTTTATAAATTTCCGGGATCGGAACCGGAGCCGAACATTTTTGCTCGGACTCCGCATCCCTGGTTGCAATTATAAAATCTTCCATAATAATTTCCCGTACATTTTTTTTCTCTATTCTGAGGAAAGTAAATTTAGCTTAGAATTGTAGAGGGTAACGGCTTCGGTAACTCTCACGGGCACGCGGGAGGTCGCTGTGCTCACTTAGCCCTCCGAGGTTCTTTAGAATTAACCTTCGGGGGACGTAGGAGCCGGGATCAGCAAACGTAGGAGCGGATTATATAGAATCTATTGATGACACCTACTAAAAAGACAAATAATTGCACTATTTTGTTATGCAACATTTTGTAGTTGCAAGGTTAATAACAAAAAACCATATTATGTTGAAAATAATCAAAATAATTATTTCGGAAAGCAAAATTTTAATAATCAAAATTTTGTCTAACAAAATTTTGGTAAACTATATTTTATACAGTACTAGCTGTACCCTGCGCGCGTTGCTACGCTATCAACTAAAATAAATTTGAAAGAAAGACATTATACAAATATTCAATTCATTTTGAGTCATTTTATTGATTTTGTTCATTTCGGAAAAATTGTGACATTGCAGCGTTTCGTTTCAATTCGATATTTATTGAAGTGCTGTGGGATACACAATATTTCTTGTTTTTCCATCTGGTGCGTAAACGAATAAATCAGAAGGTTTCCCGACGCGTGAGCAGGCCACATAGAGCTGCCCATGTGAGAAGCATGGATTCTTCTAATTTAATACACACATTTGCAATGATTGTCCTTATGCTTTGTTGATAGTTATTGCGAAAGCGAGTCGCACCGGGAACTGCAAACGTTTGAATTCGTATGGCATATCTGTCGGGATCATTGGGATACGTGGTAACAGTACGTCTTCACCTTTGAATTTTCCAGTCAAAATTGTTGCCTCGATAACATTGTTCATCATTTTCTTGACTGAGAGACTGGTTCCGTTGCAAAGTCGTGGTGGATTTATGTTTCGAAGAAGAATGATGGGTACGCCAATTTTCAATGTAAGAATGTGCGGTGATATGCCTGGCAAACCAAGCGAATTCAAGAATTCACTTGGATAGTTGACAACTTCGTCTTGATTCACCACAGTATCGATGGACTTATATGTTGTTGTTTCGCCGGGTATTCCATTCTGAATAGTGAAGTTAATGGTATTGACATCGATGTTTTGGCCGCTAATATAGCTAATATACTTTCAGAACGATGGATTTGCCGCCATCCTCAACTGATCGTCGACGATACAGTGGGTATCCGTCATTGCCAGTGATGGTATCAGAAACCAAGTTTCTTGGGTATCGTTTCGTGCATTTCCCGTCAGACATGCATGGTGAATTGTTGTTGAATGCGCCACATGGACCATGAATCATATTTTTGGTAACGTCGTCGAATAAGTCTGGATCAATGTCCTATCTGGTATTTCTGCTGAGATGATTTGGTCAATTTGATCTGGCGTAATTTTGTTGATTAACCAAACCAAAATATGGTATGTGCATGTGGCAATCCTCTTTTCTGCCATTCAATGGAATACATCCAGCAGCGTGTCTCTCCAAAAACGTGATGCTTGATAATAAAATCCATCAAAGATTTCAATTTTTGTTTAAATACGCGTGCGGTAATGTCATGGCGGTCCGAAGATGATTGTCCAGTTAACAGAAGTTCTTTAATTTCATCCCATGTTGGATTGCATGTAAATGTGATGAACAAATCTGGACGACCATATGCGCGAACATATGGTATGTCATCGCATCTTGTGCGTATTCATGCATATGCCGTGGACTCCCCGTGAATGTAGACGGTAATATGACCATTCTCCCCAATTCGTTTGGTTTCACGTTACCATCATTAACGATTGCGTCTCGTAAATGGATGTACTCTTCAGAACGCAACTCGGTTTGATTCAATCGAATATATAGGAGTCGTTTGGTTTCAATCTTCGCGTACATGTCGACGATGTATTGATGGAACAATTGTCGACATTTCAGAATGTGGTTCTCAGCGTCTTGATGAATCATCAATCGATACGAATAATAAATCATGGCACTGACTTTCTTATTCGTTTCCTCGTCTGTTTGTGGATTTCTTCAGTTTGATGTTGAAATGATATCCATCTTCTCCTCGCCAAAACAGAATCGGATACTGCAATCCGTCGTATGAGCGATGAGTATCGGAGACTCGCTGAACGTCACCACTTTTGCGATGAAGAATTATGTCGCGCGATTCGAATTCTTCGCCAACTATCACGATCGCCACTTCATCGATTGTTGGTGCATTGAACTGTCTTTCGTGTTGGCCAACGGGTCTTTTGTCTGCTCGAATTACAACTGCGTAGTCATCGGCTGGCATTCGTTGAATAGCGGTTTTAAACAACTGAACTAATTCATTGTGTTGATCGAAAAGGGTTTGTAACGCAGCCACGATTTCTCGTCTAGTGCCCGCATTATAATGGCATCGTTGTTCAATTTGTTCATCACTGTTTGCCATGAAATAAATTTGAAGAAATTTGTGATCTGCGTCCGGCAATGGTAGAAGCGATCCGGCACGATGATAAATTTGCCCTTGGACTCTGAATGTTGGCATGTAATTTTCGCGCACGATGTTCGTTGCACCGAACAATGTCATTTCAAAACATGAATTGTATTTGCGGATGTTTTCGAAGAAATGCTTCGACTGACGTGTAACACCTGATAGCAACGTTGATAGTGGTTCGGGTGGTGGATGTAATTCTGGCAGTTTAACTTTTCCTTTGGCGCAGCACATTCCTCACGTTTCGTTCTTAAATTTGAGGGCCCTACAATACATGCAAATTTTATCAAGGTTTTCCAATGACGACACTTGGATGAAGACTGTAATCATTATTACTGTCATAATGGAATGCACCAAGATTTAAATCAGCGTACAGTGTTCGTCTTGATCGAGCGGTGCTTATTCGAACATTTTTCAGCCTTCTTTCCCGTTGTTCAGTTGTCTCAGACGAACGGGCCTGAGTAGTACGTATTCGATCAGTTTCTAACCTCACTTCTCGTTGTTCGGATGATTCAGACGAACGGGTCTCAGCGGCATGTACTCGAAGATTTTCCAGCCTTAATGCTCTTTGCTCATCTGATTCTGAGGCTCGTAATGGTGTTTTCTTCCGTGCTTGAGGTATAGATCGGCCAATTGCTTGTCGCTTTGGAGGCGTAATTGTACGGGAACGACGTGAAAAATGCGTTTGAATTTATTAGATGTCAATCAGCAATCCGAATCTCACAATGTATCCAATCCAATTGAACCGGCTGTTCACACACGGATGGAAATGTTAATATTGACGGTGATCACCAATTCGCTGAGGGAAATTTCAAGTGAAAAAAATCAGCATTCGAGAATTGTTGAAATCGATTTTAATTCCACTCACGATGATATCCGAAAAAAACTGCACAGCAAATGCGTTCGGAACGTCAATCAGCAGTCAGATCCTTCACATACACATTCGACTATCTTCACGAATTCACTGTAGAGAATGAATAAAATCAGCTCACGGAAACTACGAAAATTCAATTCGATTGAATTATTTATCTAAATTATTAATTTAACTCACAATGAAATGCAAAAAACTATTCGAAAAACGCTCCCAAATATAAAAATACGCACAATATTGTCTGTTCAATGTGAGCCGGACATGAATTTCACAATTTATATAAATTCTTATGTCACCCACAACTCGAAACGTCATCATTCGTTCGTTGTTTTCGTTTCAATTCAAATCAGCATGAACTGTCACGGCAATATATGAAATTCATTGGAATGACAGTGGCGCCATCTGTCGAAAATTGGTCGTACCAACTCAGAAATCTTCGTGGGCTCATGCTTAACAACTTTGCTAAAGATCATCACATGATCAAATGCATAGTTTACGATTCAGTGAAGGACATACAGGCAAATATTCATTTTTATATATAGGGTGGGCCATCTAACTTTTTTTTTTTTGAACTACGGTTATTTTGAGTATGGTAAGGGTTATGTCACTTTCGATTTGACAGAAAGTTAGTTTTATCCTTCCGCTGAACGAAAATGGTTGTGTTATCGCTTGAACAACGCTGGGAAATATTGAAACATTACTTCGAAAATATTGGCAAAAAAATCATTTTTTCGGATGAGGCGCATTTCCATCTTGGCGGCTATGTAAACATGCAGAATGGGGGAGAACCCGCACATGATCGTAGAGAAGCCGATGCATCCTCAACGAGTGCGACTGTTTGGTGCGGATTTTGGTCCGGTGGCATCATTGGGCCATTTTTCTTTGAAAATGAGCAAGGAGCCGCCGTTACTGTCAATGGTGAGCGCTACCGCGCCATGATAAACGAGTTTTTGTTCCCGGCACTTGAAGAGGAGGACATAGGTAACATTCGGTTTCAACAAGACGGCACTCCGTGCCACACAGCACACGTTTCAATTGATCTTTTGCGCACTGTCTGCGAAGATCGAATTATCAGCCGAAATGCTTATGTGATTTGGCCGCCTCGGAGCTGTGATTTGACGCCGTTGGACTATTATCTTTGGGGTGCCGTCAAAGATAAGTGTTACGCCGATAAACCAGCAACAATTGACGCTCTCAAGAACAATATTCGCATTGCCATTGAAGACATAATGCCGCATACCATCGAAAATGTGCTCAAAAATTGGACCAACCGTATGGGGTACGTCAAGGCCAGCCGAGGCAGTCATATGAATGAAATAGTATTCCATAATTAATCGGAAGGATTGTTCTTTACAATGAAAAAATAAATTTGAAAAAATATTGAGAACTTTTTGTTTTATTGCATTTAAAAAAAAAAAAAATTTATTTGGCCCACCCTGTGTATAGAAGAAATTAATTTGATAAAAAAAATTACATAAAATTCCTTAAAATAGCAAATTTAAAAAATTATATTTCTAAAAGCAAAACAAAAAAAGCATAAAAATTCGGCGCTTCGACCAATTCGGCCCTTCGACCCATTCGACCCTTCGATAATCGGCCCTTTGATATTATTCCGTAATGAATTGTCTACTATACTCACTGCATGAAATAAAATGAACCCTACTCGTATCTTCGTTTAAACAAAACACAACATGGAAAATAATGTAAAATATTAAAATATTTATTAAAAAGTAATTATTTTTTTTTAAATATTTTATTATATTAATATGTATATTGTATATGTACGTATTGTATAAAAATTTATATTTTTTAATTAAATAAAATACAATAAAAATAATAGTAATAATAAATAAATGAGTGTAGCACACAATTTTAATTTAATTGATTAAAAACAACGAAAAAATATTGAATTTTCAAATTTTTTGGTTATGGTTGGTTGGAATTTTTTTTGCGTATGTGGTTATTTATTATTATTATAATTAAAATAAATAAATTAATAAGCACAAAATAACAGTTTTTTTTAAATTTTAATGTGTTTTTATGATTAAATTATTTAAATGATTTTGATATTAATTTTTTAATTATAACATATGTTTGTTTTAATTTTTAATTAACAATTAAGTGATTTACATTATTTGGCTATTTGTTTAGAAATAGATATAGTACACACGAGTATAATTAGGTTTAGTTAATGTACTGATACTATGATGGTGGGTTGGGTTGTGATTTATTTACAATATTAGTTTCTTTATGAGAAAAATGGTCTAAATTTTAGGAACAGGTGGAATAGCTATTAATTATACATAAGTATGTATTTGTTGATTTAATATATTGCCGTTAATGGTACCAGTTAGTTTAATCTAACAAATTTCATACAAAACACTATTCAGACTTGGTTAGATAAAAGTGCCTTACTACCGAAACCTTTCTTCAACGGATAAAGAACAACTTTTAATCCAATGTTTGTAAGAAGTTTTTATTAAAACAGACCTGAATTTTCCAGCCCTAGAGGCTTTACGAACTCCTTGAACGAAGAATTCAAAAAATTTTTGAACCAAAAACATAGTGGTTCTAATCCAAACGTTTAAGTTATCACTGAAGATATTACTAGAAAAAATAATTGAAGGGAGTAACGTATCGTTGTTCGAGCTGTCCAGGGCAATTTAAAAAAAAAACTAAATAACTAAATATATTTGTACAGTCACCCAAACAAACCAAGAAATCAGTAAAGAGGATTAGCAATTTTGTTAATGGCTAATATGTATATAAAACCAAAAAAAAAATATTTAAATATTTGTGATAACCACTTAGCGCTCAAATCTCATATGACCATTATGTAATTTATAATTGTGTGTACAATAAGTATCCCAAACCTCAAAAAATATGTTTCCATTCTATACATACGAAACTATTCACATACACATTTAATTATAAATATAATTAATAATTTTTGTGTTTCAGTTAAATATTAATAAATACCATAACCATAATTGATATTATATTCCAAATGGTTATATGTATGTACTACAAAATAAAAACCAAATCCCTCATGCCACAGGTATACAGAAAAAACAGTACTATATCGAAAAAAGTCATCCCCGAATAAAATTAAAAAAATAAATAAAATAAAAATCAATTTTCATGAAAACGACAAATACAAATAAATATATACACACAAACACAAAATATATTTTCCAATCCTTATTGAAATTTTCAATATGCTTTATACAGCTCTCCGAACATTAAATATAATAAATACCCATGCCGTTTTTATCAACCCACCAACGGTTTTCCATAAGCAGAAGTATAAACGTAAGTATGTATATAAAATAAAATATATCCATTCCCCAATTTTCTCTTTATTTATCCAAATTCCCCAAATTTATTTTTATTTTTTTATTTATTTTTTAACGTTCTGCACTCTTGGTGTAGCTAAGCTAATCTATGTATATAATAGCCTAAATATAGGTATAATGATAAATATTATAAGTTGTGTGTGTATGTATGTATATCGATATTTAGCATTTGGTAGGAGTTTTAATCAGGTTTAATTTTATCATCGTAAATTTGTTGTTGATCTTGCTGTTGCTCTAATTTTAATAAATGATAGCGTTTTATTGATAAAATTAAATTAATTAAGTTAATGACGTAAGTTGAAACACAAACGATACAAAAATCTTCGAGGACGAAATAAAGCAAATACGCCAGATAAATTGACAGAAAATTTGATACTATGCATAAGATAATTTGTAGTTTGCTCGCGTCGATCGAGTTGATGAATCCTGAAAATAAATAGAAAAATAAAAAAGTTATAGAAAGTAATAGAATTTAAAACAAGAAAGGCATATGACTTCCAAGAATGGATGACCAAAAGTCATCGTAAAATACCTTAAGGCATATTCAAACTAGGGCATCTAATAATGTATGTATAGTCAAGAAATAATGTTGAAAAGCATAATAAATTATTCATATTTTTTTAACTAACCAATGCCAAATCCTATATTTCACAATAATGTAGTCGTGGTTTTTTTTCATAATTATTTTACTTCATATTCTGGTTTAGTACTGGTTAGTCGTTGATTTAAAAGCGATGATAACTATTTAAACAACTTTTTAAATGCTTTTTAGTATGGTTTATTCAAACGAAAACGGCATTAAATAATCATTTATCGTCCGTTTAATTAAGAAATTGTGCACACTTAAGGGCATAAGTGTCCAATGTTTCAAGTTTCTGGGAAGCTGATTCAGGTTTCTGGAAACAGCAAAATTAATCACGTCCCAATCAACA
This sequence comes from Tipula vernalis, assembly GCA_958295665.1. Taxonomy (NCBI): domain Eukaryota; kingdom Metazoa; phylum Arthropoda; class Insecta; order Diptera; family Tipulidae; genus Tipula; species Tipula vernalis. The sequence goes on from OY282560.1 coordinate 260,013,876, forward strand.
TTTTACTCCGAGTTGGAATTTTCGGTGCGATTTTCGCATGGAAAAAAATAATTAAAATCCGAACTTCATTATATACACAAATACATGTATATATACATGCATATAGGATAACTAAGAGGATTTAGTATCATTTTCAAAACTACGTTTCGGTGATATACACGTAACTAATAAAACAACTCATAGTGTCAATTGTTTTTATTGTGTGATTATCATAATTTAATTGATTAATTTCCAAGTAAATATACACTTAGTTTTAAGTTGAATTATATATAAATAGTAAAATATAATAGTGTAGTATAATAATTTTGATTTGTTATTTTACAAAATGGAAGTGATTCCCATAGAAAATAAAATATTTAAGAATATTAAGTTATCCTATAATAAAACAATTTTTTGTAATTATACTTACAATTACATTCCAATTAAATATTTTTTGCAATTACATTTGTAATTAAAATTAGAATTACGATCGAATTTCATTACGATTTTCGAATATGTATTTTATTTTCTATGGGAATTACCCATTTATCTAGTGTTTGAACTTATGTTATTGTACATACCCAACAGACATTTCGCACAAAAAAATCAGAAAATCAGTACGAATAAATATATGAATATCCCTTCTCTTACTTTTAATTTTTATTTTTAGTTCGGATTTACGATTTTTGGTAATAAATAAACCCAAATATGTATAAAAAAATTAATAAGGAAGTGAATAGTCTATTATCATTTGCTGATAGTTCGAAAGCTAAAAAAATAACTAAGAGACATATAAAAGAATCAAATGATGATTATGTGCCAGCTACCAGTATTAAAATAAAACATGTTGCTGAAAATAGTGTTTCATCAGAATACTGCGAATCTATTTCAGATCATCCTGACGAAAATGATATGTTGACAAGCTCTGGTGTTGATGAATCAGAAGCGGAAAGTGAAAGTGATATAAATAGTTGCAATTTACAGAGTGATTTGGCGGAATGGTGCATAAAGTACAATGCAACAAACGACGCAATAAATGCTTTGTTGGCGTTATTAAGAAATTATCATCCGTCATTACCAAAAGATTGCAGAACTTTAAAATCAACGCCAAAAAAAACTGAATTTATTTCTTTATGTGGTGGATTATATACACATTTCTGTCTTGAAAAAAATATTAAAATAATTTTAAATTCCCACAAAATCTCGACAACTGAATTAAAATTAGACATTGGAATAGATGGTCTTCCTCTAACGAAAAGCTCCAATAGCCAGCTGTGGCCAATATTAGGAAATATACATGGATTTGAGGAAGTTTTTTTGATAGGAGCTTACCACGGATATGCAAAACCAAATTGTGCCGATTCGTTTTTAAAAGAATTTGTGAATGAAGTAAAAAATATTACATCGAATGGAATTCAACATAACAATATTTTATATAAAGTTGTTTTAAGAGCATTTATTTGTGATGCCCCTGCCAGATCGTTGATGTTGCATGTGAAAGGACACAGCGGATATTACGGTTGCACGAAATGCCATGTGAAAGGAACTTATATAAACCGAAGAGTAGTTTTTGCTGAAATAAACAATCCTTTAAGAACTGATATTGGATTTCGGAACAGAATTGATTTAATGCACCATAGGAAAATGGAGGAAATTGAATTGGAGAAAATTGATGTTGGATGTGTGGATCAGTTTCCAGTAGACTACATGCACTGCGTCCTGCTTGGAGTAATGCGGCAGACTTTGCGATACTGGACCATTGTTAGGAAAGAAACATTCTCACTGTCTAGGTGGCAAATTGAAGAAATTGACAACATAATGCTAAACATTAAACAGTGCATACCAAAGGAATTTGCAAGAAAGCCTCGATCGTTGAGAGAATTAGATAGGTGGAAGGAAACCGAATTACGATTATTTTTGTGTTACACAGGAGTCTTCTGTTTGGAAGGAATAGTAAACGAAACTTTGTACAACCATTTCTTGTTATTGTTTTGCGCAATTAGAATATTGTCCGATGATAAAGAATGCATTAGCAACAATGAATGTGCGTCTAAAATGCTTCAAAAATATGTAAAAGAGTTTCCTTAACATTATGGTGAACAATCGGTATCATACAATGTCCACAACTTAATTCATATTTCTCAAGATGTTTTAAAATTCGGTAATGTGAACAACTACAGCGCATTTAAATTTGAAAACCACAAGCAACATTTGAAACGAATAATAAAGAAAAAATCACACCCTTTACAGCAATTAAAAAATCGGCTATTTGAAGCTGAATCGCACATCGTCAAAACTTACGACATTAAACCTTTTGCTACACTACAATACGAATTGCATGGAACAAGTTCATACCGCGAGGTATTATTTAAAAATAATACATTTTCAATTCTACCACCAAACAACTTCTGTTGTATTAATAACAGAATATTTCAAATTCGTAATATAAAACAAAAAAATTGTGATGTACTGGTAGCTGGACACTTTTTAGTAAACGTAAATAATCTATTTACAACGCCAATAGCATCTTCGAATTTAAATATATACTGCAATTCCGATGAAATTTTTGATGAAGCAATAGAGGAATTTGAAGTCAATCTAATTCAATATAAAATTATTTCACTAAATAATAATTCGTATATGATTTATTTACCCTTTTTGCATTAAATTCTCTTTTTTTTATCCCGACAGCAATATGGCAACAAATTCAGATTCCGAATGTATCTTCAAATTTATAAGAACAGGTACTTATATGCTTTTGTTTTATTTTTATAAGTTCATTTTTACAAAACAATTATTCCAGAAAAGAGCGGTACATTTAAGAGATCAGCACCAGAAGACGATAAAAATACAAGTATGATTTTAGATATGGTTGGTTTAAAAAAATACTTTGAAATTTTCTTTATTTTTTAGCGGATGGCCCTTCACAAAGAATCAACTCTACAATCAATGATACATTTTGCTCGTCAGACGAAGAATTCGGATACCAAAATTTTTTAAAAATAAAGAAGATTATGCCTACTACTTCTACCGAAACAAATAATAAATTTGAACAATCTCCTGAACAGCTACTAGATTGTTCAAATACGGAAAACATATGCCCAGAAAGTATTTTAATTTTAAAAGTATATAATTACCGTTAAGTTTTTTAATGTGGTTTCTTTTTAGCAAAAGAACTCAATGTAGAGGAAAGAATCCAAAACATTGAAAATGATGTCAAAACCGTGAAGGATATGTGCAAGGAAATAAAAATCACGCAACGAACAATATTGAGGGAGCTAGTTATGTTGAAACATCGAACTCGTGATAAAAGTAAAACAAGCGAAATTAAAAATCTCCCTATCGACATTCCCTGCAAAACAGTCTTGCAATTCCAAGATTTAGAATCGAAATCCAAAGAGAGTGAGGCAATAGAAAACAATTAGTAAAAACTATTGACAAGCTTAGCTAAAATTATAGATTATAATTATTTCATAATAATTATAGGTCAGCATATTTGACTCCCAAAAGAATCACGATATGAGCAAGTTTTTAAAGACGAACCTACAAAACCTCTTAATAGACGAAGTCGCTACAAAGTTCTCGTGGTTTGGTCAGCATGGGAATATTGCAGTTAAGGACTATTTAATTTTAAAACTTTTAATAGGTACGAGTACCAGAAAACCTAGTACCTTAACATTCAAACTAACTTGTATTTTTGTTTTACAGACTCAACACAAAAAAAATTTCCGAGCACATCGCGTGATGAAGTGGTAACCTTTGTCAAAAAGTGGTTCCAACTTGCGAAAGATCGGCAAAGGAAACGGTCAAAGGCAGAATGTAAACGATCAGATATAAAATAATAAAAAATATCATTATAAGATAGTTTATTATATTTTATTAAAAAACAATTTTTAATTAAAATACTTTCTTATTATTATTTGAATTGAATTATACGCAATAAAAATTAAATAAAGTTGCAAGAGAAAAAAATACTGTTTTCTTCCAGAAAGTAGTTGGGTTATCTTTGAAAAAAGTTGACAAATATTCTTACAGTACGGATTAAGGTTTTCCTACAAAAAGGAGTAGAAATATCTTACAGAACTGAGTAGGACTTTTATACTCAAAGAAGTAAGGTTATCTCACAGAAACTTAATTTAAAATGAGTATATTATGTTCACAGAAAGAAGTACTATATTTACACGGAAATTATCCTCCAAATTCCGATTATTCTCTCACTAATACATTGAAACACTCGGAAAAAATTGTCCATTCTCTTGGGCACAACGCACAGCTTTCTATATGAAAATCGATGTGGAATCTGCGTTCCGTGTGCTTTATTCGTACTGATTTTCACACGAAATGTCTATTGGGGTATTACTAAATATTACTTAATAAGCCAACTTGCCCAAAACCTGAATCATCAATAATTGCTTATTGTTTTGCTGGTTCCTGAAGATGCATCTGCAAATCTACTATCTCTCTGCCTTATTACATTCATAATAATGAAGCAGAGTTGATAATGAGCGAATGCTCGAAACCGGTCTTCAGTATGAAATAAAAAATATTGTGACGGTGACACCTAGTGTGTAATAGAATAAGTTAAAATTAATAGCTCAATGTTAAACGCTTCTAAATGGAATTTTCCATGATAAAATTGTTCTACACTATTCTAACTAGAAAAATCATGAGCTTTCTAGAAGTTTGGTTTGTGTATATAAAAAGGCGAACGAAATCGAATTGGATCAGTAATATTTGGTAAGCGATAGTATATATAAAGATTAAAAGGAATTAAAAAGTGATTTAAAAAAGTGTTATAGTGCGATAAATAAAGTAAAAGTGATCAGTAAAATTTAAGAATAATTTATATAAAGTGATTTTGTGAATTTTTATTGATAAACTGTGTTGTAATAAATTTTGTGAAATAAATAAATTCGTTGGTGATAAATTGAATTGAGTTTGTATTATTCACAATCCAGTGATACGAACCTTGATTGACAAGGCAAAAACATAACAATTGGTGAAAGCGGTGGGATTGTGAATAATTAGATAAAGAAAATGATTTTCAACGAATTAAAAGTTCCAGAATTAAAAAGGGAACTTGAGAAACGGGGTTTGGCCACTGATGGTGCTAAAGCAGCTTTACAACGTCGTGTCCAAATAAGAGTATTACATCTGTAAACCATACATTTTTTGGAGGGCGTGTCAAATTTTTAATGTTAAATTTGGCTTAATTTTTTTTTAATAAAATTCTTGCCACACTTTCTGGAAAGAACTTTATTTAAAAAAAAATTAAGCCGAAATTAGCATTAACAACTTTAAAGCCTCTTCAAAAAATTAGCGATTTGTAGATGTAATACTCTTATTTGGACACGACGACAAGCGCGACTACGTGAGGCCATGCAGAACGAAGGGCTGGACGCGGAACATCATAATTTTGGAGAGAAAGTAACGGATGCGGCAACCGTAGAGCAGAAAGCAGAAGATACTCAACCGTTGGTCGAAAAGACACAAGAACATTATGGAAGTTTCGATTTGTCGCAGTTAATAGCTGCTATGAACCAGATGAAGGGACAGACGAGTCTAATGAAACAACAAAACGAACGACAGCTAGGAGAAATTAAAAATCAAATGGCGCAACAATGAGAGCAGTCGAATCAAGAAATGAAACGACAAATGGACAAGTTGGAATAACAAAATCAGTCTAACCAACAAATTAAAGACCAAATTACAGATGGTCATAAGAAAATCGACGATAAGCTTCTCGAATTATCAACTAACATACACGGCGAAGTGGAAAAGGTGCAAATGGAGATTCAAAAGGTTGACGAAAAATTGGAAACGAAGGTTCAACATGTTGAAGAGAAATTGCAAACGGAGATTCAACAAGTTGTGGAAAAATGTCAACGTCTCGAGAAAGATCTAACTGATGTCAAAGCAAGTGGAACAATGAAGCAAGTGGTTCAGACCGTCCAATCAATCAAGTTAAAGCCACCAACATTCGACGAAACAACATCTTTCGGCATTTTCAAATTTCAATTTGAAACGGCAGCCAATCAAAACCGTTGGAATGATGAATATCTTGTCGCAGCGCTAATTGTGGCCCTAACCCCTAAAAGGTGAAGCAGCGGAGGCCTTACAAACCATTCCAGAAAAGGATCGCAACAGTTATCTCGAAATTATGAAGGCGCTGGATAGGAAGTACGGCAGTGACCACAAGCGTGAAATCTATCGAATGGAATTGAAAAGCCGCTACCAAAAGGGAGGAGAATCACTTCAGGCATTTGCATCGGCAATCGAGCGACTAGTACATCTAGCACATACCAGTACGTCGGCCGATTATATGGAAAGGCTAAAAATTGACGAGTTCATTGACGGCATTCGAGATCCAGAGACACGCAGGGCGGTGATGTTGTCACCTAAAGCAACCTTTGCGGAAACCAGCGCTTGTGCGTTAACAAATGAAACTGCACAAGCCATCACCAAACCGTCAATGAAAATACGCCGAGTAGAAATCGATACAAGCATAAACAACGAGCGGTCAACACCAAGATACCGAGATGGAAGCGGCAAAATCAGATGTTGGGCATGTGATAAGGTCAGTCACATCTCTCGCGACTGCTGGGAATTAAGAAGAAAAAGGGGAAGATCACCATCTCCTATGCAGCGATGACCAAGCGGGGAGCAGGCGTTGGCTAGGCAAGAAGGCCAAATGACGGCGGAGCCGTTAAACTACAAAGAGTCAGCTTAAAGGGGCAGAAGCTGACTCCCACAACCGATTGCTCCATAACCTCCATCCGCGTTTCGAAAGCAGCAAGGAGCGGTGACAGCTTAACAATCAAAGGCGACATTGATGGCACGGATTGCATCATCACTCTGGATACGGGAGCAAATCGCACGATTGTCCGTAAAGATCTGATCGATGGAGGTATACAACCAGCTAATGGATTGAAGTTACAAACAGCAACTGGAGATAGTTCAATAATAAAAGGCAAAAAGATCGTGAAAATAAAAATCGGGAGAACTCTTTTCCAACACGAAGTGCTGATTGCAGATATTGTGGATGAAGTCATAATGGGGATGGACTTCATGAAGCCAAATGGCTTCGTGGTGGATGTTGGACGAGGAGTTTTAAGTTACGATAACATCGAGTTGCCACTTCAATCTAGCAATGCCGACGCATTATCAAGACGGCCGTGTCCAGTAGAATGTAAACATTGTGGCCATGTTGTAGCAAAGGAAGGCATCATCGACGTTCGGCTTACGTAAGTGCTGCCTGATGAGGAGTGGACCGACGAAATGGTCAGGAAAGAGCAATTGGATGATACGGATTAATCAGTTATAATGGAATGGAAGGAAAATGAACACCGGCCAACTTGGAGCGAGATCGCGGATAAAACTCCCATTGTCAAGGTTATTGGGCTCAATGGGATAACCTCCGTCTTGAGAATGGCTGTTTAAAACGATTGTGGGAAAGCACGGAAGGCAAAGTGAAGCAATTGTTGCGGGTGATACCAAAGGGCCGGATTGCAGAAATCCTGAATGAGTATCATGGAGGAGCAAGTGGGGGCCACCTTGGCATTAATAAAACTCTAGCAAAGATACGTCAACGATTCTACTAGGCAGGATGTAGGCAGTCAGTGATTGAACGGTGCCAAAAATGTGACCAATGTGCGGCGGTGAAGGGACCCGCACGCAAAAGTCGTGGAATCATGAAACAATATAACGTCGGAGCACCATTCGCAAGAATTGCAATGGATGTAGCGGGGCCATTTCTCACCACCGAGAGCGGCAACAAATATGTGCTAGTAATAATGGATTATTTCAGCAAATGGCCAGAGGTGTACCCCATTCCCAATCAGGAGACGACAACAATAGCTAATGCCGTAGTAAACAACTGGTTTAGCAGATATGGAGTGCCGATGGAGATTCATACCGATCAAGGACGGAATTTTGAATCGGTGGTGTTTCAAGAAATATGCGAGATGCTCGGTATAAATAAAACGAGAACAACGCCTTTGCATCCACAGTCTGATGGTATGGTGGAAAGATTCAATGGTACATTGGAGGAATATCTAGCAAAGGTCGTTGAGAAAATCCAACGCAACTGGGATCGACATATACCGATGTTTCTGATGGCCTATCGATCAGCAATACATGACACAACCGGAATGACACCAGCTAAAACGTTATTTGGAGATAATCTACGGTTACCTGGAGATCTAAAGTTTGGGACTGTACCATCATCGGCTTTATGTGGACAGGATTACGTAGACCGAATGAAAGAGGAACTTAATGAGGTTCATCAATTTGTAAGGGAGAAAATACGGATGTCAGGTGACCGGATGAAGAATAATCAGGGCTTCCAGGAAGGACAATTAGTATGGCTTCACAACCCGCAATGGAAAAAGGAATTATCACCGAAGCTACAACCAGCATGGGAAGGACCTTACACTGTCATCACAAGGATGAACGACGTGGTTTATCGGATACGGAAGGGACATCGAGGTAAACCAAAGGTGGTGCATTTGGAGAGGCTGGTCCTGTACATAGGAGGTGATTTGGGTCCTATTCGGGATGAACAGGCTTAGGTGGGGGGTAGTGTGACGGTGACACCTAGTGTGTAATAGAATAAGTTAAAATTAATAGCTCAATGTTAAACTATTCTAAATGGAATTTTCAATGATAAAATTGTTAAACACTATTCTAACTAGAAAAATCATGAGCTTTCTAGAAGTTTGGTTTGTGTATATAAAAAGGTGAACGAAATCGAATTAGATCAGTAATATTTGGTAAGCGCTAGTATAAAGATTAAAAGGAATTAAAAAGTGATTTAAAAAAGTGTGTTATATGTTATACTCAATGTTTTACTGTACTAAAATGGAATTTTCCATGATAAAAAAACGTTCTAAATGTTTCTACACTATTCTTACTGGAAAATTCATGTACTTTCTAGAAGCGTAGAGAGAGAAGAGTTCCATTAGAATTTGGATTTTTTCGATTTGTCGTAGTTAATGGCTGCTATGAACCAGATGATGGGACAGATGAGTGTAATGAAACAACAAAACGAACGACAGCTAGGAGAAATTCAAAATCAAATGGCGAAACAAGGAGAGCAGTCGAATCAAGAAATGAAACGACAAATGGAGAAAATTGAGCAGTCAAACCAAGAAATGAAACAACAAGGAGAGGAAATTAAAGACCAAGTTATAGATAGTCAAAAGAGAATGGACGAGAAACTTCTCGAATTATCTACTAACATACACGGCGAAGTGGAGAAGCTGCAAATTGAGATTCAACAGGTTGACCAAAAATTAGAAACGAAAGTTCAACTTGTCAAAACGGAGATTCAACAGGTTGAAGAAAAATTACAAGCGGAGGTTCAACGTCTCGAGAAAGAATTAACTGATGTCAAGGCAAGTGGATCAACGACGCAAGTGGTTCAGACCATTCAATCAGTTAAGTTAAAACCAGCAAACTTCGACGGAATAACATCTTTTGGCATTTTCAAATTTCAATTTGAAATGGCAGCCAATTAAAACCTTTGAAACGATGAACATCGTGTCATAACTTTAATAGTGGCTCTCAAAGGCGAAGCAGCAGAGGCTTTAAAAAACCATCCCGGAACAAGAGCGCAACAGTTATCTCGAAATTATGAAGGCGCTGGGTAGGAAGTATGGCACATACAATGGTCATATCTCAATGGACTGTTGGAGTGTTATACAGGGAGAGAGAAGATCGCCACCTTTTATGCGGGCAAACGCCGGACGCTCGGGACAAAGGTCTAGAGGCAGCGAGCTAAGATGTTGGGTATGTAACAAGATTGGCCACATCTCGCAAGATTGTTGGGAAGCAAGAGGAAAACGGCACGGATCACCAACTTCTGGAAAGAGCACTAAGAGGAGAACAGGTATCGGATATACGGATGGCAACAGTCGGTAAAGTGGAAAGGTTAGAAGTCAGTTTGAAGGAACCAAAGCTGGCCTCGCCGTCTGGTTGCCCCATAACATTCATCCCTGTTACGAGTGAAGCACGAGGTGGAAGCAGCGTAACAATTAAGGGCAATGTTGATGGGTGGAGGTGTATCATTACACTGGATACCGGATCAACCCACACAATTGTCCGGAAGGACTTGATCGCAGGAGCTGTGCAGCTGACTGAGGGGTTGAAATTAAGAATGGCAAATGGAGAAAGTGCAATGATAAAAGGGAAAAGATCATGAGCATAAGGATCGGCGAAACTCTTTTCCCACACGAAGTTCTGGTCGTAGACATTGTGGACGAAGTCATTTTGGGAACGGACTTCATGAGGATGAATGGCTTCGTGTTGGATTTTGGACGAGGAATATTGAGTAGCGATAACATCGAGCTGAAACTCAAATTTAACAATCAGCCATTATGAGGAGCTGCCATCGAAATCTGAAACAATTGTTGAAGAAATCAATGAGCATCAGGTTAAAGTAATATTGGGTAAGAATTGTCGGGCTGTGCGAAGAGGAGTACTAGTGCCCGGTGACTGGATGAGGGATCGTTATGGCAAACAAGCCAAAGGTGGAAGATTAACGAAAAGCGGCTGAAACGGAACCCCTTTCTACAATGGAAGAAGGATTCGTCGTCGAAAGTGCCGCCTACATGGACGGCACCCTACAGGACAAGAAAGGGACAAGGAGGTAAACCAAAGGTGGTGCATTTGGAGAGGCTGGCCCTATACAGAGGAGGTGTTTTGGGTCCTGTTCGGGACGAACAGGATTAGGTGAGGAGTAGTGTGACGGTGACATCTATGGTGTGATAGAATAAGTTAAATTAATAGCTCAATGTTATACTGTACTAAAAAGACATTTTCCATGATAAAAATGTTCTAAATGTTTCTACACTATTCTTACTGGAAAAGTCATGAACTTTCTAGAAGCTTGGTTTGTGTATAAAAAAAGGCGAACGAGACCGAATTAGATTATTAGAATTTGGAAAGCGATATTGTAAACTTGTAAGATTATTATTAGTAGTTGGTAAGCGATAGTGTAAAGATTAAAAAGGAATTAAAAAGTGATTTAAAAAGTACTGTAGTGCGATTTAAAAATTATAACTGTACAGTAAAATTATGTGAAAATTATAAAAAGTGATTTTATGAATTATCGTTAGTAAATTGTGTTGTAATAATTTTTGTGTCAAATAAATAAATTCGTTGCTGATAAATTGAATTGATTTTGTTTTGTTCACAATCCAGTGATACGAACCTTGTTGACAAGGCAAAAACGTAACAATATTTCAAATTTCTATGACTCTGTCTGTATGAATTTTACACAAAAACTCGCTAAAATAATTTTGTACTAATTTTAACAAAATATTTAGCCAATGAAACTTCATGTTGAGGAATACTGCAATTCATAATGCTGTATTTTAAATGACAACAGGCGCAAAAAACGGAATAATATATTTCAATAAGATATTTTACGATCTTAGGCGATTGTGATAAAATTCGACAAGTATAATCGAAGTGTGATTCTAAAATATTTTTGAACACAAATCTGGAATATGAAAAACGACTCAAACTGGACCATTTCCAAACCAATTAAGATAAAATTCGAGATGGTTTCGAGAAGTTATTGAATATAGAAAACTGGATTGAAAGTAGACTATTTTATAAGTAAATATTTTTATTTATCGCTCTCGCTGGTAGAGTAAGTAGAACGCTTGCTTTATTTGTAACAAACAAAAATCAGTTTTTTTCAATTTCTTTGCATTACCCAATTTTCGTAAAGACCTGGAAATAACGATTGGTATTTAGTTTGCTAAATAATTTTGTAGGCTATAATTTTACTATAATTCAACAATTCTTAGTAATCTCGCTTTTTCATTGGATACGGCTAATATATGTATGTTGCCGAAGACATGCTTGTTACCAAAATATCAATTTTATTATGATTTACCGTTAGCCGATGGGTTCAACATTATTTGTGGATATTTTTAGAAAATTCTCTTGGAATTTACTCTCTCTTGAATCCCTGGGATACTTGAACTGTATATTACTAACTTTAGTTGAATACTTTATAACTTGAACAAAACATTTAATTAAATTTGGCCAGTTAGGCATCAACCTTCGTTTTAATAAACTCAAATGATTCCAAGTTACCAAATTGTGTCGAACCATTTCCAAAGTCTCTTTCAATTTATTGGTTTTAATAAATTCAAATGATGACTCAGGTTACCAAATTGTGTCGAAGTATTTCCAAAATCTCTTTGAATTTATTCGTTTTAATAAATTCAAATGTGGTGAATTTTTTAAAAAATTTCGGAAAAAATGTTGAACCCATTGACTAACGGTAAATCATAATAAGATTGATGCATAACACATAATTTTATATTTCGAGCCTACCAGTAAATTAAGATTTCCAGTTTTTATACTAAGCTTTAAAAAGTCTAAGCGAATTTTCAGAGTTTTTGCAGAGATATAACTGAACCTTAACTTATAATTTTATAATTTTTGATTGATTGATTGATTGATTTTGATTGCGATGTACGATCAAGCAAGCAAGTCTCCCGTATTATAAATGCGAATACCACACCACTATTACCCATATTACACACAATACGACACCATTCTTCATGAAGCCAAACCCCGTAAAGAAAGGCGCCACATCGATAACCACATAAGTCTAATTAGTTGTGATATCCGCCCCTGGCCAGGCCGCCGTCGTACACCTTTTTACATATAACAAGATCGAGGGATGGGAAAGGAATGTTAGCAACAAAGACTCAACCCGGTTCCAGACACCTAAGTAGTTGATAATTAGTAAATTTGTTAGTAATATATTTTTAGTAATTTATTTAGCACAAGACAATACAATTTTAAAGTTCATCTCTACTGCTCCAACCTGTAAGAAGACACAATGACAACACAAATCTCCTGGTATCGCAAACTCTTTTTTCTGAAAAGCTGTAAACAACTATTATTATTCCCCTCCACCATTTTTTCCATCGGCGGTTGTGAGAGGGGGGCGAGATTTCGTTCCATCATCATGTTCCCATGCGGTCACCCAAATTTGTACTAACTGTAGGTAGTGTTGCTTGACGTTGTTGTTGAAATCGTTGCGTCTCTGCTGTCCCTGCTACTCGCCCCCCTGTTAACTTATAATTTTATAATTGGTAATAAATTAATATATATTTCAGTTTATACTAAATAGTCCATCTAAATTTTATTGAAGCAAATAAATTAAATATTCTATGACGAGACTATTTAGAAAAAAGTAAAATAGAAGTTTTAAAAAATTATCAATATTAAAGTTTAAATTTGCAAAATTAAGTTTGATAATTCTATTTCTTGTTGAACTATCCCTGAATGTATGGATTTAAATAGCTAACGCCGCCATTTTTATTTAGTAAAAATTAGTAAAAGCTACATTCGCGTAATTTGTTTATGTCGTAACGAATTTATTACGAAAAGGAAACGAAGTCGCACGGGTTTTCGAATCCTGACCAGTGCTGTCGAAGTGAGTACAATCGGAGCATTCGTACTACTTTCGCCTAGTGGTTACTCCTGTACTCCGCTATTACATTCTGTACTCCCCTGTTCAAATGACTGCTGTACTAATAATTCATTTACACAATATTTTAACTTATCGGATTTGTTTGCAATAATTGTAATATTCTGGGAGATAGCTGGCTTTTTCATAAAGCATTTTTTCAAAGATAATTTAAAATGGTTTCTGTCATTCTCAAGCAAAAACCCACAAAACGGTTTTCTTGCAGTAATATGCTAGTCACTTTAGCAGACAATATCAATTCAAACATGTCAAATTTGCGCGAACTAAATTAATTCAAACTCCACAATGTTTTTTTATCAGAATCTGTAGATTTGTTGGTAAAACTTATAAAAAGATAATTTAGAGTTTTTCACATCTTATAAAACCATCGAGGCACTCTATATGCGGCACCAGGTAAACTCAAGCATGATAGAGATTACCTGATTTTAATAAAAAACTTTTATCTGTTTTGGCTAAATATTTAGATTAGGACCTCCTGAATACAAAAATTACGCTGCAAGACAAATTCTGCGGCCATTTATCCTTACCGCACAAAATCGATGTGTGGAAGTCTGGATTTACAATACTTTCAAATACTTCCATAAGCTTAGACCAAGGCTTAGACTAGAACCCTATTTTATAGGGATATAAAAATAGTACTATAAGATAATTTCTGCAGTCATTTAACCTTTTCAGACTAGATAGAAAGTTGGATGGAAGTTTGGATTTAAGCAGTGTGCTATGGGAAATTTCATTGGTCCAATACGCCTTGACATCAAGATTCTCAAATCCTTTGCTTACATTTGAATAAAATCCAGTCCCCCTTGCATCTTTCTTGTCTAGCAAGGTTAAATGCCGACAGCAGAAATTGTCTTTTGGTTTTATTTTGACATTTACCTTCTCGCCTAGGTAGGATATAGGGTGACCATACCTCCTGCAAATTCAGGAGGAACCAGAAAAATAATAATTTCAACAAAATTTAAATCGAGCTCCAACCCAAATGACTGGCCCAATGCTTACTCTTTATATATATATATATATATATATATATATATATATATATATATATATATATATATATATATATATATATATATATATATATATATATATATATATATATATATATATATATATATATATATATATATATATATATATATATATATAGGAACAAATATGTGTATTCCATTCAGTGCTGGAGGCGAACAAAATTGTTTGGGTTGGCTGTGTCCGGAAAAAAAATTGGCAAATTTAATTTTTGATTTGTGGTATCGATCATGATACCATTAGCACGAGTAGTGTTCCAAAATAGTTCTTGCCGTTGGGCTTTGTTTTATTTTAAAAACTCTGACTGAAGCCCAGCTTTATGGCAGACATTTTTTTAAAACTATTTATAGAATTTACAAAATATTGTAGACAATAAATATCACTAAAATCCATCATCAAATGTGCTTGCTCTATTCATATTATATGTGCTTGCTCTATTCATATTATTGCTCTATTCGTTTGATACAGGAGACTGAGAAGATAGTCTGAATTAGCTAAGTATATGTCTATGTAAAAACAAAGAAAAATTGGTGAAACAATGTTTCTAATAAATGTCATCAACCAAAATATCATTAGTGGTGCTCCGCAATATTTCTTGAATTTGACTCTTATTTTATTTATCAAATCCGACCCCAAATGGGAGTGACCCAAGGAATTTTCAGGGTGTGAACTCAGGTATAAAACTACACTAAAGTCCATTGGCAAAGGTGCTCCATTTGGTGTTGGAACCTGTAAGATAGGCCTTATTTTATTTAAGGAACTCCATTGAAATTTATTCTCTGACTTAGCCAATATATTTGATGATCAATGAATTAGTTGAGGAGTGTCTGATCAAAAGTCGCTAATTACATTTTCCAAAATGATATTTTTTTTTTCAATCAGGGCAGAATTTTTTAAGTGAAATAGACCAAAAGTGGTTATTTCCAGCTTGGACCAAAAATTGCCAATTTCTCTATGAAAAATATTCCTAAAATTCTTGATTTTGGTCAAAACAAGATATTTACCACAAAAATGTGATCAAAAGTAAGTAGCAAAAAGTAAGATGTAAATAGCGACTTTTAATCAGACACTCCTCAGTTAAGGCACCACCACATCAAGAATCAAGTTAGCAAGTTTAAAACTTTTTTAGAAGAGATTTCGCCAACTGCATGTTTTGTGACCAGTCGTCGCCACCAAACCATAATTAGAAATTTTTTTAAAAACAAATACAATACATATTTCGAGACCATGCTCAATCCTGTTTTTATAAGTATTCGTCCAGGCTTAGTCATTTTTGACCTGGTTCACCCCTAGGTACGTACTAAGTTATCTGACAATGACATATCTGACATGTTTGAATTTGCATATGTGTCAAAATTACGCTTTTGAAAATGAAAAGTGTTCGAAGCTAAAGTTGGTTTAAGATAAATTTTCCATTTACCACGTAAAATTTAGATAAAAATAGCTAAAAATTAAAAATTTCGTGGATCGGTACTCTTCTCTACGAGAAAAATTAAAAAAACTCAAAATGATCTAAAAATATTTGTGATTTTGTGGAGAGTTGTGGCAGCGTTAAAAACTATTTAGCTCGAGCAGCATACCGTGCAATAAATAAATCACTTTTCTTTTAATATTCAAATTTGGCTGAAAAATTAAAAACAATTTTAGTGTAATTTGCTGGGTCGTGATTTTTGTTATCGGAAAATATCAAAGGTCTAACTATTATATTTCGTATGTACTCCCTTCTGACTAGAAACACTATTCTGAAAACGTACTGTGTTTAAAGTATTCGGAACGATAGCACAACCGACCCTGAGATGAGATACTAACACTGAAATCAATTGACTGGAGAGAAAACCTGTTGACTTTTTTTATCAGGCTGACTCTGTTAAAAGCCAGATCAACCCTCGAACCAAGTGGTGCAAGCCCTAACCTCAATCGAACTTTAAAACTCTAATTCCACAAACCACAACATAAATGTATTTATGTTTACCCGATTAATTACACAACGTTTTAGTTCACACAAAACTATCACACAAACACACTGACTTAGCGAATTATAAACTATTTTCTTAAAATGTTGGCCGTGTCGGCCAAAATTGGCAACATAAGCAGGCTGAGACTTTATACACTTGTAAATGTGATAGAAGACATATTTAAAAATTTTTATAGAAAATTCGTAAATTTTTTTGCTCAAAAAACGATTTTCTGTTAATACATAAACAAATTAACGTATTCTAATTTAACGCTAACACGTCAATGCTTGCGTATTTCACTTTCAACCTTAAAATTGTCGGTATATTTAATAAAAGTTCTTTATTTTCCACTTAAGGACCAATTCCTCGCGGATTGAAGTTAAAACAAAGTGTGCAAGCTGAAGCGAAGCTTCTAATAGTAGTACAGGCTTCCGGAATTAGAAACATCTTATTAGAGCTCCATTTCCATCGCATGTGTCGAATTTCTTCATAACCGGTCCATCCTAATCGCACAGAGTTGTGTTAAAATTAAGTATGAACTATATGCACGTGTCTTTGAAAATAAAGCGATAGTAAAGTGGAAACTTTGTGAGAAAAAACAAAAACTTTATTTTGATTAAAAACATGAGACTTCGAACAACTGTACTGTTTTTTCGTTCAAGTCATTTCGTCCAAGTTTCCTGTCTAGATACATACTGTCGTATCGTCTGGCAACGATATTTCTTTAAATTGCACCAAAATTTCTTCCAATTCCCCAAAATTTGGTTTGTGAAAATAATGAACATATTCGCATAGTTGACAAGTCCGTATTGGTATACATCTGCCAAAATTACGCTTTTAAAAATGAAAAGCGTTCGAAAATAAAATTGCTTTAAAATACATTTTCCATTAACCACTTACAGTTTCGCTGTACCGGTCAGCGGCTCTGGCCTACTTAACGCTTTAATAGTAAAATAGGTAAATCGTTCTAAACCAATAAATAAACTATTTTTCTTTTAATATTCAAATTTGGTTCAAAAAATAAAAACAATTTTAGTATAATTTTTCGGATCGTGATTTTTCTTAAACACCAACAATTATTTATGTCTAAGGTCTAACTATTGTATTTCTTATGTACTGTACTCCCTTTTGACTTGAAATACTCCCCTGAAAATTTGAAACTTACTCCGTTTAAAGTTTTCAGAGCGGCAGCACTGATCCTGACTCGCAATCCTTTTAAATACATAACGATCCAAATTAACACCAAACATAAATCTTTAAACGTTGTACATATGTACATACTTTATTGCATAATCATATTCCACAAGACCGTATACCACAGTTTACATATTTTTTAAACAAAAACAAAATCAAGATAAAATGTAATATCCTTTACATAAATACATATATTCAAAGGAACCCACCTTTTAAATTCCTAATTGAATAACAACAAAATCAACATAGAATTTATGAACTGAAAACTACTCTACATGCTTTCTCTTGTTATGCTTGTCGTATAATAATGAAATTTTGATTCTGTTAAAATACATAAACAGAAAAAAGAAATGTAAATAAATAATAAATTTTTATGTTGTGCATAAAAAAACATAAATTCATAAATTTGTCATAAAAAATTATTAAATATTTACATCAAGTTTTATTTTACATGAACAAATTTTGCTTCATTTATTCATTACCTCTATATAAAGAGAACAAGACACACACCGTATGGTATATGGATGCATGTATGTACGAGTATATTGTATATATTCTCATCTGTAGTGTTTTATTTTCCATAATAATTTCCTTTTTTTTCCAACGTTTTCTCCCCTCGGTTGTTGATTTTTTTTCTATGCTTTTGTCGTTTTGCTCTATCAATTTTTTTTGCTTACTTGCAAGTAACAAGTTATCGCCGTTATATTCTTATACGTATTATACGTTGAAATTGTTAAATAAATTCTTAATATGTTTAACCTAAATTCAGTGAAGTGCTTTTCTCTTCGTCGCGTCCTCTCTTTGTATGTACTATTTGTTATACCATATTACCAACAAATATGATTGTTTGTTAGAAAATTTCAAATTTGGTAGGGTAACTTGGCTGTTTTTTTATTGGTTATATCACGATGAAAACTAAAATGAATTTCGTGAAAATTTCTGTGTAAAGTGCGAAATATTACAGGGGTTTTAGGAGTTTTGAAGACAAATTAATTTGTTTGTTTGAAAAATACAATATTATTTAATGTAATCTAAGTTGAGAGAATTTTAAAAACGGTCAACGTACTAATTAAACAAACATATCATAAAAAATCATAAAGTTGGGTTGGTGACATATTCGCGAGGGACAAAATCCCACGGAACATAATCTCGAAGGACAAAAGCCCGAATGTACAAAATCCCTAGGGTACAAAATCCCAAGGATACAAAATCCCAAGGGTACAAAATACCGAGAATACATAATCCCAAGGGTACAAAATCCCGTAATCCCGAGGACCATCCCTTCTGGTGAAGGAAAATTTTAATTGAAAGTTTAGTAAAAATTAAAACCGGGATTTTTATTTTTGCGGAACCGGGGTTTTTAAGGCAGGATTATGAAAAAATGGAATTTAAAAGGCGGGAATTTTTTTTGAGCACGATTTTAACTAAGCGGGATTTTAAAATGCGAGATATCGTCGTTAAGATTCCGTTGTAACCATCACTATTTTCAATGTTCGATTTTTGGGGAAAATTGCACCAATTAGATTTTGGAATTTTCATAGGCTTATACCCTGCTACTCGGGATTTTGTATCCTCGGGGTTTTGTACTCTCGTGATTTTGTACCATCTCCCATAAAGTTTTGTTTGATACTTAAGAAACCTTCCTCATATCGACATTTCCAAAAATCTAACTCACCTCAAAAAATATCTCGAAATTGCTTCAAATAAATAGGAAGTTAATTGAAAATGTAGTAATATTGCCCCATTATTTATTCCAATTAAAGAATATTTTTACGTAGAAAGATTAGATCTTCTTTCGCACAAATTAACAGATGTTGTACAATTAGAAACTCTTCCACACCCTACTTACAAAAATGTCGATAATCATTGTTAGCAAAACCAAAAATTTGAAATTGTAGTGAAACCTGCAAATAATACTAGTTTTTCACAAAATATACACTTTTTAAAAAATCGACTTATCCATCCAAAAAATGGTTCTTCAGGAAAACGCTTTAAAGTTCGGAATTTTGAACAAAATATTCTAAATCTATTTCTACAAAGTTCGGCAATGTACGTATATCTTGAAAATAAAAAAAATACTTCGGATCGAAACTTTTTATGATGCAGGTATTTTAGACTTATCGACAAAGAAATAAGTTCTATTTGGTATGATGACTTGAAATTGGACAATTTTAATTAAAGCATATGTTACTCTTTCAAAGAAATTGCAAAGAGCTGCATATGAAATTCTTGAATTTTACATAACATACTGAATGTTTGATTGCTAGCGGTCATTTATTCGAACAAACAAACGCTATTGTAAACCAAAGCAAAAAGTGATATTCTGCCACTTTTTCATTTTTACCGCTTTGCACGATTTTCCATAATATTTCACCACATTTTCGGAATCAAACATAAATATTGTAAGATAATAATAAAAAAAGAAGACAGAACAAAACACAGAAAGTCATAAAACGAAACAACAACAATAAAAATAATAAAAAAAGCTTTTCTAAGCCATTTTCACAAAAACAAAAAATTTGTAATGAAAATTCTTTAGGATACAGTACACAGATAAAAAAAAAATATTTTTTTTACGTCTCTCGGTTCATTTAACTTGCAACATCTTTCTATTTTTGCGACGGCAAGCAAACCCGAATACAGTTTTTAGTTTCTTTGTTGATTTTCATTTGAAAATTGGGGAAAATACGAAATAAAATGCTTTCTTTAAATCAAACAAAAATACTTACCAACAAATCCAACAATGACATAAAAAAAAATTCCACCCAAACTATTTGGTTGATTTAATATTGATTTTTCGCCAAATATTGGTCCAATGATACCAAATCCACGTCCGTATCTGTATAAGTATAATAAAAGAGAAAAATTATCAATACACTTCAATCGATTAAGAAATATAAAACTCACTTTGACGTAAAAACTTTAGTGCAGCTTATCGATTCACTTATATCACAAAGTGCTTCGTACGTATGATCCTCTTCGGCATGCAGTTCTATATTTAATGCATATACCGAAAGCAGCACACCAAACATGCATGACATTGCGATCCAGGCTGAATATTTACATTTACATTCGTTTGACATTTTTCTGTATTAAAAAAAAGGAAACACAATTTATTTTCGTTGCGACAGTGAACAATTTTTTTCTGCTTTTAACCGAAATGTTTGAATGTAGACTATAAACTGAGTAAATCCGTAAAAGTCAAACCAATTATTTGCTAAATCTTTTATGATTATAGTCAAGTATTAAACTAAATGAGTGGATTATTTTGTTGTTTATTAATGCAAGTATTTATGTATATGAAGATAAAAACAACTAAATAGGAGGAGGTTGGAAGGCTCTAGGGTGGAAAAATCATGAATTTTCATATAATTTAACAGGGTATGTATGTATGTATGTATAAAGTATTTACAGTAATAAAAAGGTATGCTAACTATAGATTATGTATTTTTATTTTTGTTTTTAAGAAGTATAAAACAGTACGAAGAAGCCAATGAAAAAAATGATTTTGTTATCATTCCAATATATAAAACAGATAGATAACAGATTTATATAGAGATACATGCTCACACCCATTTAAACAACGACACGACACAATATACTATCAGGAAAGAAACAGGAAAATAATGTTTTTCAATAAACTTTTATCGTTTCCGTATATGTGTGTACAAAAACAAAACTTGGTACATATTATATTGGTATTTTGGTACATAATAGATATACCATATAGTTTTGTCTATAGACAATCTTCTTGTTATCATTTTCTTATTATTTTTGGTTTCTGTATTATCAAATGGATATAAAAACGCCCTTATATTTAAGAAGATAAATGTCATATGTTATTAAGAGAATTGTCAGTTATATACTCGTATTCGGCAAGGAAAGGAAATTATGTGTGATTTGAGAAGAAGAATATGTAAAGAACTTTTCTTTGCTTGGCGATAGGGAAAATAATTTTGCTCTGCAACCGAACAATGAAAATGGATGATGTCATAATTTAGATGAGATTTTTCTATCTTTTTTTTTTTGCGTAAAAAGAAAGAAAAATTCAAACAATGGTTGTACTTCAAGGAAGGAAACGAGGTATTTAAAGGAAGGATAATTTAAGGGCCTGTACCCTTATAAAATATAGGAGTACAAATTAAAAATTGTGTACGCCATTTTAACTTAAAACAAGGATCTTTATGAGTACAATACACTGGAATATGACCATAAACTTTAAGACCGCTTGCCTAGCTAGACAGACGAATACTGAGATATAACCCTTGACATGCTTTGCACCTCTTCCTCTTTTTGTGGCGAGTATAATGGGTCCCACAAAAACCACTCCGACCCTGTAGAAAGCTCTCGTCTCTGTAACTCTCGATGGTGGTAAATTACCCATTAGCTGTGTACTTGTTTTTGCAGACTGCCGGAAACAAATTAAGCATTTATGTACAATTTGGCGGACCATGCTACTTACACTTGAGATCCAAAACTTTTGCCAAATAAGAGCCGCATTTCTTAACGTTTTATCTGATCCAGATCAGATCATGTCTCATGAAACGACACAAAAATGCATAAAACAACCCAAGTAACAATTTGGAGTTGTTAAAACGTTGTGCCATCTAAAATTTACAGTAATTTAGCTATCATAACTTCTTAAAAAATAACCAAAAACGTCGGTTTGTTGGTTTTTCGACGTAATAGCAGCAAAAATGGTAATCGCAGTTTGCTTGCCGATACGTTGTAGCAACGTCAAACAGCAAACTCGTAATAAATGGTAAATTACTTTTGAGACAGCAGTTTGATTTATTTAAAAATATAGGTTCCCAAATAGCAAAAAAAATTATATTTACAGTTTCGTTGTGCTTCACGCAAAATAGTTACATAAGAAAAATTAATGTTATAGCAGCAAACACGTAGTTAAGGGAATCGGTTTCAAAATAGGAAAACAGTCGGAAATAACTAAACAATAACAATTTGTTGCTAAATGATTGGTAAAAAACATATTTCTATAATTCCATATACAATTTTAATGATGTCATTTTAATTATGTTTTCTATACTTCAATAATATATGTCATAAATATTTTATAAAATATTTACAGGGATAATATGACTTTGCTTGTGATTTTTAATTGTAAAAATACACGGGAAACAAATTTCATCGACCAGTTTGAAAAAGTAGGTCAGAAAAAAAACGCGACTTAAAAATATTTGATATTAATGATAAAATTAAATTCAAAATTTTTTTCGAAAAATTTATTTTTCCTGAAAAATAAATCCAAATCTGTTAAAAAGCTTCTGGTAATCAACCAAAAGCTGAATTTTAGCGTTTTTTTAATATTTGCATGTGATAAAGTTGTTTTTGTCGAAGTTTTTTAACCAGATAAATGATGCAGCCATTTTTATGAAAAGAAAAACTAAATTAAAAGATGGCTTTAATATATGTAACAGCTAAATAGCATAATAGATAACCATATTAACTATTTGTCCTAAATTAAATATTATTACAGCTTAATTGTCTTACGAACTTACGAAAAAGTAACCAAAATATATTAAATGTTTTAAGTAACTAATTAGCTTTTGAATGAGAAAATCACTGATCATAAAACATTATTGTTAAGCGTTTTAGCCGTTGGACATTGCATGGAATATTATTTACTTTAACCCGCTAGCAGGCAATTTTTTCAAACTGGGAAAATTATGGTAGGGTAATTTTAATGTGAAAAAATTGAAAATTAGGTCTAAAATTATCTCCGGTTAAAATTACTAACATATTATTACATTAACAAAGATTATATAATACTAAAACATCACTAATTGAAATTCTAATTCCCGGTTGAACCGTAAAAGCACCAACCGCCAGTCAAATAATATTTGGTCTCACGAATGCATACTAATATTTCAGAAACACAAGCTAAGTAAAGCTAAGCTATTCGATGTGAAATAATTTTGTTTATACATATCTCTCAATTGCAAACGAAGCCTTTTAAAACTTACTAGCACACTTGCGTTAAATCAAGCGAGATACGTTTTCTTGTTTTGAACAATGCAAACTATTTTACTATTGCCTTGATATGTCAGCTATCATCGCTCACACGACGTATCGATGTTTTCTACATTTTACATTCTTAGCTCTTTGCACTCGAAGTACTCCTCCCAAGTACTGTTAACATTTGGCGTTATACTCGAATGGTGTCTCTTAAGCACACCAAGAAGATACTGCACTGTAGATCAGAATATTAGGAATGTTCTATTTTTCTATTCTTTGATTTCTACGACAAGAAACACAAGACACTATTCTTGTACACTTGGACATTGTGACGCGACAATTAAATATTTGTCTGCCCAATTTTGTTCACATAAATATTTAACTGAAGTATTTGAATTACGCAAATAATAACCGTTAACGCACATAACAACTTATAAAATCGTAATTCTGTGCAAAGAGTATAAGAGCAAATAATAATTTTCTATTTATTATTCATGTTTTCTGTGCTCCGTTTAAAAGCGGAAATAGCTGCTAGAGGGTTAACAACATTGTTTTAGTTATATATTTACACATAGTACACACTTAGATTCTGCGGTATGTTAAGCAGTTTTGCTGTGTGTTAAACAATTTTGCTTTGAGTTAAGCAGTTTTCCTTTTTTATCCACGTTTAGTTTACTCATATAAATTTCGCTGTGTGTTAAGCCATTTCGTTGTTAGATAAGTAATTTTGCTTTGAGTTAAGCAGTTTTTCCTTTTCCAAACCAATTGGCATATCAAGTTGGATTTCTGTAATTTGTTATTCAACATTATTGTCAGATTAACGCGGTAATTACTGAAACAGTACATTTTATCTTTAATAATGGTAAGTGTTTGCTATGAAATCATTTTTTCTAGTGATTTTAAGTTTATTTAACCTTTATGTAAACTTGTACTAGTTAATTGCAAGATGCCTCTTCAAACAGAGCATTTGGCAAGACTCATTTGCAAGATACCACATCACTATTTACAATTATTATAAATAATAAATTAATAAATATATAAAATTATAAAATAATAAATAAATAAAATTATAAATAATTAAATAAATGTTTGTTCGCCATTATATTCGACTTATTTGATTTTATGTCATAAAGCGCAAAATTAGACCGCACAGCATATTGGATTTTTGTATCCGTAAATAATCATAGCCGAAAAAATCCTTTTCCACCTCCAAAATTACTTATAAATTTCTTTTAGACGTAAAGTACTATAGCTGTCATATTGGTTTAGTTGACTACCACAGCAAAATTGCTTTTCTCCCGACTGTTTTACTTTATGGCGTATAGCAAAATCTCTGCTGGAATGTCTTATATACCTACTTAAGCTAACAAGCTTTTTTTTCACTACCACAACGTTTTAAAAACTTATTGAATATCTATTTAACATTTATAACTAATTTGTTTGTTTCTGATTTCACGACGTTGTAACTGCTTTGTTTTTGCTGTCTAGGACAATTTACCTATCAAATTGTTACTTGGGAAACAAACACCAAAATTCATTTTTTTTGTCTCGTTTCGTTTTGAATCTGCCTCTTCTTACTCGTACTGTATTTATTATATTCTTTGTCGCTTTACAAAATATTGTTCAACTATTTTTAGATCACCATTTGTGATCCAAAACGAATGTTGGATCAAATGTTGTTGTTGCTTCACATGTAAATTTTGATCTGATCCGGATCACTATGCGTCAAGAAATGCAGCTAAGATTAAAGAATAAGGAAGGACCAGTATGTAGGAATTTTGAGTGGTAATAGTTGCCAATCATTTTACTCAGGTTATGGGATGCTTGTAAAATGATTCTATGTTTCGCGTTGTAAGGCAGTGATGAATTTGTATTCTGCCACCCACTCGCATGGTCCCAGCTGGATCAATAAAAGGGGCCAGAGATGTCAACGTGTCTTTAGATGATAGTGCCTTTTGCATGTGTTAGTGCCCAAATCAATAATTTGTTCTCTGCTTCTTGTATTTCGTTGGTAGTTAGAAACCCCTGTCGTTTACTGATTGTCTCATGTTTGTTGGCCTTGCAGTTATTTATGAATTTTTGACAAAAGGCCACTACCCTCCGAATCGTACGGTAACTTGAGATCTTGTTCATTAAAATCCCGAAAATATAAAATACAAAAACGGCCGTTTGGTTAGGCTTGGCTTCCTTGCAAACTAGCAGCTTGTCATGTTTTGAATCAAATTGTGGCCAGGCTTCACGACGTTCTTTCATCCATTTCCATCAAAGATCAAACTTAACTAGATCAGCCGAAGACAGTCCTCGAGTTGCATAATCTGCAGGGTTGTCCTTAGATGGAACATGATTCCAGTGTTCTCATGAAATAATATCAAGTATTTCTAAGGTGCGATTAGCCACAAATGCCTTCCAATTGCTTGGATGTGTTGAGAGCCATGCTAAAACCACCGATGAGTCTGTCCATGCATAAAATTGCAATGGTTGATGTATATCCATCAGATTTAATCGACTTATTAATTTTGTCAGCAGATGTGCTCCACACAACTCTAGTCTTGGTAGATATACTGTTCTTACTAGTGTTACCTTTGTTTTAGCGGTAATCAACAGCACTTCTATGTTCCCCGTATCGTCTTGACTGCAACAATATATTGCTGAAGCGTAAGCTGACTCGCTGGCGACACAGAAACCATGAATTTCTTTGTGTTTTATTTGAATACCTATGTGTCTTGAAATTTGTATAAATTCCAGGCTTCATAATTCTGCCTTTATTCTTCTCTAAACCATCAGAACGTCCTTCGGTAGTGCATCATCCCATTCGATTTTCAACAGCCACAACTGCTGGAATCAAATCTTCATCATGATTGTTGCTAGAGAAAGACATACCAGAGGATCAAAAATCCGCGATGCTTCGAAAAGAAAGGTTCTTTTTGTAACAATACTGTCACCGTCAATATTAACCTTCAACGTAAAATAATCTTTATTCGGAAGCCACTGCAGTCTCAAGATTTTTATGGAACCTAATTCATCATCAAAAGAAATTGCAGAAGTAGGTTTATCGGTTGGATCACAAAGTTCTACAATATTTAATTTCCACTTTCGCAATTTAAAACCTCCTGACGCCAACATATTTGCTAATTTTATTTTTAAATCAGTCGCCTCCAATCGCTTTTTCCCACTGGTGAGCAGATCGTCGACGTAAAAGTCTCGCAACACTATTTGTGCTGCTTCCGGATAGTGTGAACTTTCATCTTGTGCTAACTGCTGTAAGGTTCTAGTAGGTAGCTAAAAATGGTGCTGCAGATGTTCCGTAGGTAACCGTGGTTAACACATAATGTTCCAAAAGTTGATTGGAATCTTCTCTCCACAAGATTCTCTGATAATTTTTATCGTAGGAATTCACTAAAATCTGCCGATACATTTTATCCATGTCGGCGACTAGACCAATTTTATTGGTTCGAAAACGGATGAGAATTTCCTGGTCGAGCCGACTACTAACCTTTCGTTTAGTGAAACACCACTTAAACTTTTACTGGAGTTATCGAAACTACTCGTATGTCACTATTGTTTACATTTTTTTTAAAAACAGCATGATGTGGAAGGTAAAACGTGCGCTTATCATTTAATAACCTATCTTTAGTTGATAAAAGTTTCATGTGTCCAAGGGATTGGTAGGTATTCATGAATAAATTGTACTTCTCCTTCAATTTATTATCCTTAATGAACCGACGTTTCAATGCCAGAATTCTTTGATATGCCTTGTGCTATGAATTTCCTAAAGATATATCGTCCCTTTTGAATGGGAGCCGTACAACATATCTACCATCCTTAGTGTGTTTCTGCGTACTGCTCTTCCGAGGTAGTGTGGATGCACTGTTGAAACTTGGGGGGTATGATGTTTCCGGTTGCATTTGGAGCATCTGAATCTAGATCTGCATACGTTCATTAAGACAGTTGTAACATATTCGTTTAGTTTAAACCAATTCTCTACGATCGCACAGGTTATTTTCCTTGAATTCTAAACACTCTTATGTTCTGTGGCTTTGATGGCAAATTGCGCATATTGGGGAATTAGGTTGTGGTGTGGCCAGGTATGGTTGAGCTTGTGTTAATGTCATGGCATACGACTGTGTGGGCCTTGTTTTATTACAAGTGCTTCTTTTCAAACTTTTATCGCATGCTTCAAGAGCATCACACCTTGCTTTTAAGGCAAGTTTGTCCAATAACTGGTGAATTAGCCATGGGTTTTCAGTTTGTCCAATAACTGGTGAATTAGCCA
Source organism: Tipula vernalis (assembly GCA_958295665.1). Classification (NCBI taxonomy): domain Eukaryota; kingdom Metazoa; phylum Arthropoda; class Insecta; order Diptera; family Tipulidae; genus Tipula; species Tipula vernalis. Next base: position 260,041,801 of record OY282560.1, read on the forward strand.
TGGGTCGCGCCCTTCTGTAACAGTTCCGAGTGCTGTTGATCTCTTATAACTTCGTCAGCGATGTTCGTGTTGATTCTAAGTCTTCGTGCTGTACCCTTTTAGTAGATGGTATTTCTAAGAACTTAAAGATTAAGGACGATATGATGTGTCCCATACAATTATACCGTTCTTTAACTTTAATCCAAGCATTTTTGTAATTGGTATCCGTAACGGGAATGTGCTTAATGAGATCATGTGTTTTGCCACGGAGCACTCCCCGTAAATATTGAAACTTGAAACGACATGAATTTGGAATACTCTCCAATGAATTTGGGAATATCTATATTAGGTAGCCGAAAATCGCACGTGGATGTTGTTGTGCCTGTTTGACTCAAATGATCAAAATAAGATTGGTATTGGTTAGCGAAACGAGTTAGTGTTTCATTTAGGGTGTTTTGAAATTAGGTTTTAATTGCATCCCTCCGCTTTGCCTCAATCCGTAATTTCTCCTTAATATCGCAATATCTTTCCTCAAATTCATGTCGCTCAGATGTTTGGTTTGCAAATGCGAGTAACTGGTCTTCTATATCGCCATTTTTGTTGATACCTTAATTTTATCAACAAAGTTATTGTTTAGTCGAATAAGCGCTCCCTTGATATTACCACGTTTTCGTTTAAGATCCTCTGCCATTTTACCAATTATCTCAACACTGAACCACTTTCACTAAAAATTGACAGAATTAAGCCAATTTTAAGTTTCTGCTTACTTACGTGAATACAGAAAACCACTTTACTTGAAAAAAATAAAAATCACTTTATTTGCGGGAACCGTAAAAATGTGTTAAACCTAATTCGGCTTTTAACGTAGAACCTAGGACCGAACACCAAATCACCCCGTGTTCAATTCCAACTTTGATTGTATCAGTATCATCTTTATAAATTCCATGGATCTGGATTAATCTCTCTCAGTTGATTTAATGTTTCATATTTCTCGCTAGCTCAAATTTTTCTAAAGTTCCTAAAATAATCTAAGGAATTCAATTTACATCGTCATTGAAGTCGATACCAGTGATTATCGGCAAATCAGCATAGGAACACTCAATCGTGAAAGGTTTTTCATTTTAATAAGCTTCATTCTTTGAATCATTTCGCCAAATTTATTGAAAAATTGATTAGCCAAAAACAAATTTTTCGCGGAGACAATGAAAACTATCTCACTCTAATTACGGTCTACATGGAAAACCTTATTTACTTTCAAGTTTTTTAAATTAACATTACATTTTTTTGGGGATAGTGCTAAAACCTCGCAAAATCAAAATATCGAATAAACAAAAAAAAAAAACAAAAAAATCCAGGAAAATATTTTGTTAATGTAAATGAAAAATTTCAATTTTGAGCATTTACATAACATGAAACATTTGTGATACATGTACCAGCAGAAGCGATAGGAATGATACAATTCCTTTGATCTGTATCTGCAAGGTACGAAGCATTTAACAATTTAATAAAAATTCGCAATCCGTTGTAACACATTCGTCGATTCCGTACTAACACAACGATTTAAGCAAACCAAAATACAACTTGAAAAACTTACGGTAAAACTTTCAGTACAAGGGATACAATTCCTTTGATCTACGCCTGACGTTTTGATTTTTTTGTTCCTGTATTTTTTTTCGGGATTTCAGTTTCTATGTTTTTTGTAGATAACAATTCTATATAGAATTGCAAAAACATAATATGATTTGCTATTTATATTTTAACATTTAATAATACATATTTAATAATTCAAAATGCTAAACTTCAGTATCAAACATGAAAAATTGTATGTAAAATACCAATTTTACAAAATTATACTAATTATTCGGGTTTCAAGATTTGGAAAGGAGAAATTTTTTTTCCGACAAAATTTAATCACATTAATATGCTATATACACAGGATTTATTAGCACTTATTTTCAGTTTACTTAAATCACTTACATGAAGAAATAAATTCAATGGTTTTAAATATTGATTTCAATCAATTAAGTGAAGGAAAATCTAATGAAAGTTCTACCTTTCGACCCAATCGGCCTTTCCACACATTCTGCCATTCAACCCATTCGGCCGTTCGACATTCAGTCTTTCGACCCATTCGGCATTTAGACATTCGGCCTTTCAACACTTTCGGCCTTTCGACTCAATTGGCCTTTCCACCCAATCGGCGTTTAGACATTCGGCTTTTCGACACATTCGGCCATACGACATTCGGCCTTTCGATATTTGGCCTTCTGACCTATTCGGCCTTTGGGCGTTCAACCTTTCAACATTCGGCCTTTCAACATCGAAAGTTTTAAACTATCAAAAAAATGGGTTGGGTCAGATCAAGGGAATTGTATCATTCGTATCGCTTCTGCTGGTAGATGTACCACAAATGTTTCATGTTATAGATACGCTCAAAATTGAAATTTTTCATTTACATTAACAAAATATTTTTCTGGATTTTTTTTTAAATTTCTGAAATGTAATGATTCCAAAAAAATATTTTATACTTTTATTAAAAAAAAAGGTTAATTTGAATTTTTGGCGTTTCGAGATAAAAAAATTCGAGAAATTTTATAGCGATATTTTATAATTCGATATTTTGAAACTGCATCAAAAATTTTATTCGATATTTTGTTTATTCGATATTTTGATTTTGCCAAGTTTTAGCACTATTCCAAATGGGGTAGGGTACAATATCTCGACAAAATCGAAATCACAATCTCGAAATCGAAATCTCGAGTTTGAGAATCTCGAATTTCGAAATATCGAAATTTTAAAATTTCGAAATCAAAATCCCGAATTATCTCGAATCCCGAATATTTAAAATAATCTTGAAAAATTATTTACGGCGAAACAAACAATTTTACAAAATCATATTAATTATTCGGGATGCGAGGTTACAATTTTTAATTGTTTGGTGATTTTATGCAAAATCTTAACTGTTTACGTATACCTGGCTTCCGAAAATAATCCGAAAAACGAAAATCCAGGAACACAATTGTCAAAGCGCGTGCGACCCATGTTAAATTTTTGTAAAATTGGTAAATGCTTCGTCAACCCTTCAAACAAAGATCAAAGGAATTGTATCTTTCGTATCGCTTCTACTGATAGATGTTTATTTATTTTTATTTATTTATAGTATTTTATAAATAATTTAGTATTAAAAGGAAAAGCACACGTGGAAACAAAGCAATCGAAACAAAAAAAAAAAAAAAAATGAAGTTGCTTCCATTAGGCATAAAAACCTCTTAAATTTTTTCAAACCATTTTCACCTCATGCTTACACATTCTATTTTGAGCAGTAGCTCATTTACAATAAAATGTACAGCACGAGGTGAAATAATATTAAAAATTAACAAAAATAACATAGTTAATAAAAATAAATTTAAAAAACTACGTATTACCCATCAATCACGCCACTCCAAAAATGTTGACCTAAATAATTTTGCACCACAAATGTTTCAAGTTAAGGCTATGTACAAATGCTTAAAATTTAATTTTTTCCATTATTTTAAACAAAAATTTTTCTGGATTTTTCTCGGGCCAATATATACCTACTAAAGATACATGTTAAACCGAAAGTGGTCTGACTGAAAACGTCCGAGATAAATTCAACATGTACACGGATCTTGACGGCGGCTTGACTGAAAGCAAAGATTATTAACAAGATCTTCTTGTTAATAATCTTTGCTTTCAGTCAAGCCGCCGTTTTAATGTTGAATTTATCTCGGACATTTTCAGTCAGACCACTTTCGGTTTAACATGTATCTTTAGTAATAGTGATCAAGAAAAAAGATTTATACTTAAATTCCCAAAAAATTTTAATTTGAATATTTTGTGTTTCGAGATAAAAAATTCGTGAAATTTTTCAGCAATATTCTAAAATTCGATATTCCGAAACTGAATCAAAATTTTATTCGATATTTTGATTTTGCGAGGTTTTACCACTATCCACATAAAAAGATGAAAAATTAAAATCAATTTTGACACAAACGGTTTTTCGATCTATTCGGCCTTTTGACCTATTCGGCCTTTCGACACATTCGGCCTTTCGACATTCGGCCTTTTGGCGTTCAGCCTTTCGACATTCGGCCTTTCGACATTCGGTCTTTCGACATTCGGTCTTTCGGTATTACAAAGTTCTGTTTTGATATTTGTTATTACAATATGAATATTAAAGACATAATTTAGTGATAGGCAATCGAAGAAATTGGTGGTCGGAACAATTGCATCTTACTGATTTATCGAAGTCTTCAATTTTTTATTGAACTTTAAAAATTATAAATTTACAATATTTAAACCAGGGGATGTGATCGATTACTCGACTAATTTTCCGAGTAATTAGTTACTCGACTACTCGAGCAGTTTTTGTTGAGTATTTGAGTATTCCAAAATATGTATTAGGAAAAACTGTTTTCGGTAAGAAAAATCTAAAAACAAACTTAAATTTTTTTAAAATACACAATAAGCAAACACAATTATTTCTATTTTCAGTTTTTTTTTTGCGTTTATACCGTGGTCTATAAAGGATTAGATTTAGTCCATGGTTTAGAAAATAGAGACACTATTTTAAAGGTATAGAATATAGTTGTACAGGATCTTGGATGGCCACTTATTCCTGCTAACAATATCGCGAAATTAAAAGAGATTGCCGAAGTACTATATAAATAAACTCTTCCTTCAACTTGCTCGGGCAGGCTCCTGATGGACTACTCACTTTCATCTGTGGGAAACTAAGTAGCATTAATATAACCAAAGCAATCTGATCGACGCTCGCCGAAATAAAGATACCGTTTCGTTGTAGTATGTTCTACAAAATGACCTTTAACCCAAAGTCTATTGAAAATCTGAGTTCTATCAAAGATTATTTTGCAAATATCTAACTAGACCAGTGGTGTCCAAGCCAAATGAAAATTTTCGACTAATTTTCAAAATAAATATAGAGCAATAAAATTTCAAAAGAAACAAATCAGGTGAAGATCGTCGCGGTAATTATTTATGTATCTAGTGTTATACAATTTACCACTGTGTAGTGAATGTCAGGGGCACCCCAATAATTTTTCTATCTTGCGGTATGCGGCCCGCGGGCATTTTTATTTAGTAACATTATTACGATTGGAAAATCTAATTAATCCAATATGTAGCTTAAAGTGTGATTTTTGTAAATTTGATGATTTGGAACAGTTTTATCATTTTTGACAATTTTCTCAAAACAAATAAATCAAATATACAAAAACTACACTTTAATCTTCATATTGGATAAATTAGTTTTTCCAACCGTTACAATTTTAACAAGTAAATATTAAAATGAAATAAACACTATTTCCTTATAACTTGATATAGCAAAATTTTGTTACAGCATTTGTTTATTTCACTATTGCCCGACAGAGTACAAAACTTAAATTAATTAAAACAATTATTTCTCAATACACAAACAATTATTCCAAAATTAATTCACAAAATCACTATAGAATTCACTTAAAACACTTTCATACTTATTAATCGTACTATTATCACTTTAAAAGGTGCACTATTTAATTTTCACTGTATGTATTCCCAATATGTAATAGAACGACTTAAATTCGGCTACACTCAAATCACACGTGAAAATGCGCTATTATAGTAATTTAATCTACCTAAGCCTTTGCGTCCCGAACAGAATCCAAATTACCCCCTCTGTGAAGTGGCAATAGCTCTAGTTATCTACTTCCAGTTTACCTCATTGTCCTTTCCTGAGTCCGGTGGCAGCCCCTCCTGATGGTTTACTATTAATTAACCCAAAAAAAAAAAAAGCCCAGCACTTTGTGGTGAAAGTCAGTGTTCCGAATCTTACCCTTAAAATTTGCTTACCCTTTACAACTGCACTTTCATTAGAAAGTAACTTTCTTGTAGAGGGCGCAAAAGTTCGATTGTCATTCTTATGTGCAATCGTATGAATTGATCCTGTATCCAGCGTACTTCATCCCATAAGCACCACCATTGATTGTTACGCTGCCATTGCTTTAGGTCAAACCCGTAATATGGATGTTTTTTTTATGTGACAATCAGATGTGGGAGCCAGCTTCTGTTAGTTTAAAGCAACTTTTAATCTTTCCAGTTTACCAACTGTTGTTACTTGGACATATCGCACCGATACCTGCTCTTTTCTTGATGTTACTTGCATTGAAGATAACAATCTTTCTCTTATGTGTCTTACTTCCCAGCAATCCCGGAAGATGTAACCAATCTTGCCAATGACAGATCTCATTGCTGCTGCTGTGGCGATCTTTCCCGTCCTTGTATCTGGCAGTCCCTTAAAAGTGATCAATCCTGCCACATTCCCATCACCTGAACCAGCCGCTTCCGAATCTTCAATCTTTTCGTTCAAATCCACTCGGCGCCTAAACATGGTAGCCTTCAGTTACAACACCACCACTCTTCTACGTATTTGTTTGCGCTAGATAGCTCGATTGCAGATGAAAACGAAACGAAACGCCTCTCTATTATTTCGATATAACTGTTGCGTTCTAGTTCCGGAGCGGTTTGCAAAGTATCCGCTGCTGCGCCTCGTTATAATTATTTTGATTGTTCGTCACTTCGAATTGAAAATTACTGAAACGAAAAATGGTTTGACCCAAAGATTTTATACTTCAACAAGTAGGCACACATTAGATTTTGAGTATTATCGGGATTCGTACTTCCCAATAAGAAGGTCGCAGCCTTAAACACTGTGCAGTTTAGTCGTACTAACAAGAAGGCCGCAGCCTTAAACACTGTGCAGTTTAGTCGTACTAACAAAGTTATGTATACATATATACCTTATTTCGTTTGTAGCAACATAAATATGTATGTACGTCAATTTGTATTAGATTCAAACAATAAGTTGTCTATGTATGCAAAGTTACAGTTAGTAATTTAGAATGATTGAATGATAACGCACACACAGCAGTATCAGCACCTATGTTTGAACGTACAGCAACCCCCTCTGAAGGAAGGGACAAAAATTTATAAAAAAATACAGTGCTTTGTTGTTGTAAATATCGACTGATAAGATAAGGGCAAATTTATTGGATGTGACACAAAAGAAATAACAAAACAAGATATGTCATCTAAGATGGTAAATCTTTTTTTACCAAATTTGTTGTTAAATTATTGTTTTTTCTTTCTGTTTCATATTTTATGTTGCTATTATTTTTATGTGTATATCCATAAATAGGAGAGCATATAATAAAGGACGAAATTCTTTATAGATTTTTATTGTTTTATGATTTACGGTTTGTGGATAACTACCACAATATTTATAATAATAATGAGGTTTAATAATTATCATTCCATTTACGTTGGTTGGTTTTTTTGTATCCTTTCGATTTATTATTTTATATCTCATATGTACATAATGTATAAAATACGAGACGATGAAGATAATAAATATATTTTTCGGTCAAGATGAATTGAGTGAAAATAAAAGTTTATCGAACATCGTATAAGAAATGTGAGGTTAAACATATTGTGACGATGATAGCCATCATACAGCAGCTCCACATTGTGAACAGCGATATCTCGCACGGTTGGCGCGTGGTATAAACTGGAGGAAAGGTCGATGGTTCGATGCTCATCGTAGCCAATGTTTTTTTATCATGGTTATTTATTTTGGACATCGAAACATGTTTATACACCAAAATGCACCAATGTTTACTTTAAATAGTGAAACAAGTGAAATAAATCTGTTGTCATAGCCCCCACCAGAGGTAAGAGGACAGATTTAAATAGTAAAGTAAAAGCAATTATTAAAGTGTATAAAGTATAAAACTTGAGTGCAATAAATCAAGTCGACGTGTCCAAATAAGAGTATTACATCTGCAAACCGTAATTTTTTAGAGGGGCGTGTCAAGTTTTTAATGTAAAATTTGGCTTAATTTTTTTTAAATAAAATTCTTGCCACACTTTTTGGAAAGGACTTTATTTAAAAAAAAATTAAGACGAAATTAGCATTAACAACTTTAGAGCCTCTTCAAAAAATTAGCGATTTGTAGATGTAATACTCTTATTTGGACACGACGAAGTGAAGTGAAATAAAAGTACACAGTGTTTTTAATGGCAAAATCCAGACGAACTCAGAAGCCCAGTTCAAAAAATAAAAATGAGGGATAATATAGAATTCGGATTGACAGGTTTCATTATTTACTGTACTCTTGGCATTACAGCACATTTTATGGGGTCGAATGCTAAAATGTAAATTGGTCAAAAGGACTATTCCATTAAAGCATACCCCAACTCAAGAGTCATAAATAATTCTTAAACCTCATTTGTACGTAAGTTATCCCAATGAACCTGACACTACAAAATTCCAGAGAAAAAAGAACATAAGCCCTTCACCACTGTTTATTTTGTGATTTTTACTTTCAGCGACACCAAAATAAAATCATCCAGTTTATTTAATATTTCTTGACTAAAAAAGGGTTGCAAAATAAAATAAAATTAACATTAATTTAAATTAAATCACAAGAATAAAAACATTCTTATCTTTAGGGAACAATTTGTATCCCATCATACAAATAAATTCATCAAAATAGGGAGCACGGGATAGCGGTGAGGTAAAAGATAAGAATAATATTTTTTTTATATTATTTTACCTTAAGTTCGAAATACTCGTCGTTAAAATGGTTAACCTTTTCACCAAAAATTTATAAAAATTATTTTGGTAACACCCTAAAAAGTTCTTTTTTTTATATTGTGTTACTAAAACTTCAGCGTTGGAACATCCGCCATGAACATTTTTGTGTGCATGTGCAAAGTGTCCTTTTTTAGTGATGATGCGGTGCAGGAGTTTGAAAAATTAGTTTTATATTAAATGAAATTTCGTTTTTTTTTTTAAATTCAAAATCTTGTTAGGTTGGTAGAGTGACCAAACATTTCAACTATATCCTCGAACCAATGGGTTTACCAATATTAATATACAGATGTTTATAATAATAATTTGTAGTGATTATTAAAAGGAGCTTAATTGTCCTATTATGGTTTTCACCTCACCGACGAGTCGTCGTGAATCGAAAAGTCGTGCGAGTTCAATTTTGGTATTGTGGTACCCGCTTTTAGTTTGGCGACAGTTGTGCGCGACTGATGTTTTTGATTTAGTTAATTATGACAATTTCCATTCGTTTTAAAGTTGGCAGCATAGAAAATTTTAATTTTTTGGCGTATGTTTGACAACTTATATACGAATTTTGTAGTTAGGTTAGGTTAGGTTATGACGGTCCATTGTGATACCACAGGATATATCCCCGTTACTCTTGCGCGAACCATTTTGAACTACTTATATAGCGTAAGACATCCCAAACTTTACAGTTTTCGAGATCCGACAGGTTGTATATCGTGAACTTACCCAAGTGTTTGTGCCTTCTGAGCGCCAATACCGGATATGAGCAAAGGAAGTGAACCAACGTCTCCTACTCCACCTCGTCCAAACAGCTTCTACAGAAGTCATTTCCCTCCAGACCTAGCGCCTGTTTCTTAAGTGCTAGTTTTAGCGCTGTGATAGGCCTCCCCAGACTTGCCCTTTCTGGTTATAGTTCCTCATAAGGTCCGAGTGACAAGGGACGCAGATTAATTGATATCATTATGTGCCTTATAGCCAACTAAATTTTTTCAATGTCCCATTTAAATAAATGACGTATAATAAAAATAAACCGAGCCGTTTATTAATATTATGTACATAATTCAAAATAAGGTATATATAAAGGGTGTTCAAATTTGAAGTATATTTTTAAATTTTAAATAAAGCACTTCTTCAAAAAATCCCTGCTCTTCGAGAAATTATTCGATTATTAAATTGTTAAAACCACATATTCTGCGCATCAATATCTTCCAATTGACTCCACAAAAGTTTTTAGTTTGAGGCTTAATTGCTGTGAACGACGACGAATTGCTGTCCTTGGCTCTTCAGCAACACTTGTTCTCACAGCTGTAATATTTTCACTTAAACGACCACTACGCTAATAAATCCTGCTTCTCTGATCTTGAGCTGAACCCGTTTCTTCAAATTTATCAATGATAAATTTAATAGCACGGTTTGTCAGACCATTTTCTCTACCGTATTTTGAACGAAATTTTCTTCCAACTTCTGAATAATTGTCACCATATTTAAAATAAGCTTTAATAATGAAAACACGTTGTTCACTCGTGTAGCGATCCATTTTAACTAACCGAAATTTTTGTACTTGTCATCTGCCAAATAACATATGGTACTCTGGTACCAAAAATATAAATGGCGGAATATTTAAAAAGATACCTCAAATTTGAACACACTTTATATATATATATATATATATATATATATATATATATATATATATATATATATATATATATATATAATTTGTGAGGTTATGTTACGGTAATAATAATATGTTACGGTAACATTATTATTTATTTGTAGATAACACGAAACTATAACAAAACTGTAATTTACAAGCATATATTTGCTAATGATAATGCTTATATCCGCAAATACTTAAAACTGTATGCTCATTCACTTAATAAAATATGCTGTATATTCGCCCACCATAAAACTTTTAATTGTTTCAAATTTTCAATAAAATTCCGTGTTTCTGTGTTTCTGTATTGACTAAACAATGCAGCGAGCTATAGGCTCACTGGTATAAGTTTCAATTGATATATTGATATACTGTGAGAACAATTGTTCACAAAATTCTTGATATGTTTGTGAAGCTTGTACCAAAAGTAATAAAATTGCCAATTTAGATATATATAGTCTTATTGGCAAACCATTTAATAGATAATCGGTCAATTCAATATATTCGAAAGCGTTAGGTGATATCGATGGATGCCACATAAAAATTGTTGTACCGACTGCGTTACACTCTCAATGTATAAATCGTAAACTTGATTACATTATTAATTTAATGGATGTATGCGATAATTCTGCTAAATTTATTAATATTTGTTGTGCATACCCCCGGGTTCCGTACATGACGAAAGGGTCCTACGGAATAGTCAATTATATCGCAAACAAGCATTCACATCTCATGGATCTTTTTCTATTAGGTGATGGTGGATTTAAATGTTCATTATAGGTCCGGCAGCTAAGATCGGAGTTTTGGAGGAAGGAGGATTCTCAAATCGTCAAATAGCTGAAAAAATTGGTAGAGGGAAACCCGTTATTGGATCTTTTATCAATAATATTAAAAATTATGCTAAAAATAGAGAAGGACTCATTGCGGAGGCTATAACGCCCCCGGATAAACGGGCGATCATTCGATGAGCTTCAAATTCGTGCTTATCAGCGTAAAAAAATAAGGCAAAATCCGGAGTCAAAGCTAGGTTACCAACGGTTCGACGTGTGATTAATAATGCTAAGCATCTTAAATTGAAAAAACTCCAAAAGAAACCTTGAATTTGCCAAAAACCACATGTCATGGGAGCAAGAATGGAACCGGGTTGCATTTTCGGATTCATGGAAATGAAACTGATGCCCGTCAGAAACATCCAAATTAATTGTTTTGATATTCAATTACATTTACTTACTACGTATTTTAAACTGTATGTCATACAAATTGAAAAGTCGTCGAAAAGTAACCTACTAAACTGCATTTTCAATAAGCATCTATGAGGAAATAGCGAAAGCTTCAAAATTTGAAAAGTTTAGTTTGAAAAGTCTTCTGAGGCACACAGCATTAATTAGGAAATAGTAAACAAAAATTGTATAGTGCTTTTATTTCCATTATTTCTTTATTCCTTACAAAAAATCGCACTAGTCGCCGCGAAATATTAGGCGAGCAATTTTTACATTACTCTCACTCACTTTGCACTTACGGAGATAACCATAATACCAAAATTTGTGAGAACCATAATAGGGACATTATGCTTTTCAATCAAATTAATTGATTTTTTAATTGATTTGTTGAAAATGGAACGAATAATATGAACAAAATCCCAATTTAGGAATAACACACATCAATTAAAATTAATTAAGCGAATCTTTGGTGATTAATGATTCGAATTCTCGAGACAAAAAATATAAAATCCACTTCAAATGCAAAAAATTTGTATTAGTTTGATGAAGGGTTGGAAAATTTAAAAACATAGTAACTACCATATCCGTGATAAAAAAAGGAAAAAAAAACCGAGGAGGGTAGAAAATTATTAGGGCTAGATATTTGATGAAAAAGTTAATTCGGCACATAACAGCACAAATTTCATTTTATTTGATTAACCCACAAATTGCCACGAATAATTTGTTTATACATCGACACTTATACCCTAGACAGACTGTGGTTTAATAAATCCGATTTAGGTAAACTAGTTTAAGTATTCTATGCAAAAACAAAGGGATTAGCTAAATCAGGTTGACACACTGCGACTAATCTTGAAAATTTCACTAAATCGGGTTTATTAAATCGCAGTGTGTCTAGGGTATTAAGCTCATATGCAAACAATTTAAAATCAACTTAACTCATCAATTTTTCTTTCAGTAAAGGAGAGCTATTTGTACAACACAGTTTTTTGTTCTACAAAAACACTAACAAATAAAAATACATTTTATATTATATGAATATCTGATGATATTCACGTTTAGAGCTACTACCATTTATGGCTTATCCATAAGTAAAATTATTTTTTTTAGCCCAGAAAGAAATGTTCGGAGAGCTCAAAGCAGCCGATATTTTTTCTTCGTGAAAGCTTAAATATTCTAGATTTGCCCACCGTTAATTTTTTCCTACTAATAGCCTTAAGGTTGCTTAAAAGAATAAGTTTATATGAATAAGGCACAATCAAAATCTACTCGACACAGTCGTCTTACAGCTCATTATGTGTTAGACAAAAATTACATCCAGATACTATACAATGTCTCAATTATTTAAAACCACCCGCCAGCCAAACCGTTATTACCTCCACCGGAGTCTTCACTTACAATTTATCGATGCACAAGATAATATTTCACTTTTCGATTAAATGCGATATATATCTACTATTCAGCAGTTGTATTTGTCAATAAAGTTCTTGATAAGCATAAAGTTCTTAATATGCTTCCTGGATTTATTTTTTTACCAAAAGTTGACAACAATCAGAACAGAGATACGTACAATATTAACTCCAAAAAAATGGTGATATAGTTAAATTTTTGGGATTATGTCTATTTAATTGTTGTTGTAAAGCACCCAAAGCAACACAGATAATAAATACATAATATTCAGATAAAACTTCTTAATTCATGCAAATTCTCAGAGCTTGGTGAGTGGTTTACCGGTGAGATCATACCTTGTCATTTCTCCTCTGAAAAGAGCTCATTTCTTTGAAGTTTACTCTAACACGGCCAAATGTGTAATTTTCAAGAACTTTATCAAATTCCACAAGAAAACCGATCAAATTTATTTCCCATATTTGTGATATTATTCACATTATAATCTCTTTCTAGTTTAACTTCTGCGATATTGGTTAGGTTTCTCCCTCAACCGTAATCCCGTCTCTTCTACCTTACTTGTCCTTTGCAAAGTTCTTTTTGCGTTTTTCATCAGAGTTCAAAAAATCTTGCCATCTATAACTACCCAATCCTCACACAACTCTGTCTTTGCTTACTACTGCTTGCTAAAGAGTTACAAAAAATTATAAATTATTCATTAGCGTGAAGTTTGTTCTAAACTGTCCTAAAAAGCAAAAACCACACGATAGGACAAGTTTAGGAAAAACTTCACATGACTATATAATCACGTGAAGTTTGTTCTAATTCCTAAAAATATTTATTAGGATTGGTGATAATATTAAAATTTCGTAAAGAACAACATTTAGGCGGATTTTTTTATGAAATGTATTTAATTTGCACCTATTTGACCTATATGCAGGATGCAGCTGAAAATGTAGATTTGATTTTCTAACATTATTAAGCGTAATTTAACATATCCGGGAAGTACTTACTTATATTCTTACTAAAATATTTAGCAGAACATTTCGCAAAAACTTCACGGTGCGGTTGGGCAACGAGCAAATTTTACTAACGAATTTACAAAACATTTTTATTGTAGATGTATTAGTGAACTACCTATGTAAGACAAAAATTATTATGTCAGGAGTTTGTTTAAGAGATTTTAGAAACAGAAGCTACCCCAGCATTAAAAATACCTCGCTAAATTTTACGAATAATCAATTCCGTTTGAAGCCGCATATCGTTCCCAACCAAACTAAGTTTAATACAAAATTCTGTGAATCTGATACTTGAGATTTTGCCAATTGGCCACATACATAATGAAGTAACTATAGAAGTTATCTGATTATCAAGAAACACCCTCCTTATTTTTGCGGATCGTCAGGGGCTTATTACTTAATTTGGTACCATATCGTTCTAAACAATAATTGGTTAAACAAAAAATTCTGTGGATCTGCTCCTAAAAATTTTGCCAATTGGCCACATACATAATGAAGTAACTAGAAGCTATCCGAATATCAAAAAATACCTCCTTAATTTTTGCGGATCGTCAGGGGCTTACAACTCCCTTTGGTACCATATCGTTCTACATAATTTTTTGTTTATCCATTTCGTGATTAGAACGATATAGTACAAAACGATGTTGTGAGCCCCTGACGATCCGCAAAAATAAGGGAGGTATTTTTTAATATTGGGATAGCTTCTAGTTACTTCATTATGTATTTGGCCAATTGGCAAAATTTCTAGGATCAGATTCACAGAATTTTTTGTTTAACCTTCACTTATTTGTTTGTTTTTTTAATTCTTCTTAATAAATAGTAAGCTTGTAATTTCACTCTTATGTACGTTACGTCACTTAGTATCTTTATCGAATAGTTGAGTAGTCGAAAAGAAATATTAACCATTTGATATTAGAGTGGCATAGCAATTTGGCAAAAAAATAAATCTGTTTGCTATTTATTGATTAAATTATTTTAAATTTTTATTGAGCTAAAATAATTGAATAAGATTAGTAAAGTTTTTAAATGAATAAACATTTATAAAGTTTATTTTCCGTTTAACGCAAGAGTTGATTTTTACTAATACAGTTTAAAAATTTAGTAAACATTTTTAAAAAAATTTCACTTTCGTAATTTAACCACATATACAAATTTTCATTGGTTTACTTTCCATTTTCCTAAGAGATTACCACACCAGAAACTGATATTTTCACATTGATCCAGATCAGTGCTAACCAAAATATATCACTTTTCCGAAAAATTTAGGGGAAGTGTGCGCTTAGTATTAAAAAGTTGTAAAGCATAATTTAACCACAAATACAAATTTTCATTGGTTTACTTTCGACTTTCCTAATGGAAAATTGAACCTGGAATTGTATTTTCACATTGTAGCAGATTCGTGCCAACGAAAATATATCACTTTTCCGGAAAATCTAGGGGAAGTGTGCGCTTAGCATTCAAAAGTTGTAAAGCATAATTTATCCACATTTTCGTAAGAGGTTACCACACCTCGAATTGATATTTTCACATTGGACTAGATCCGTGCTAATCAAAATATATCACTTTCCGGAAAAACTAGGGAAAGTATGCGCTTAGTATTCAAAAGTTGTAAAGTGTAATTTAAGCAAAAATACAAATTTTCATTGGTTTACTTCCGATTTTCCTATGAGGATACCACACCTGGAATTAATATTTTCACATTGTACTAGATCCGTGCTAATCAAAATATATTACTTTTCCGAAAAATCTTCAACACAAAAGGGACGTTGCACATATTAACAGACAAAGAAATACTCAACCGTCCACTTTAAGATCAGCTCTTGTAAAACATGTGATCGAAATGAAGCACGAGTTCGATATTGAAACAGCAACCCCGTTGGAGTACAAACCGAAGAAAAATAAACGGCTATTTAAGGAAGCTTGTCATTCTGACTGGTAATATAAAAAAAATCGACACAAAAAAACAAAAGCGTACCTACAGTACATCTCACAACATCGTTCATCAGCACTTCCCAATTTAAAAAAACTTAACAGAACATAGTTTATATTATAAATGAATTTGATTAATTTATTTCTGAATGAATTTATGAATGCAATTTGGTTTAGTTAATAACAAGTTGATAAACAGAGTTAATAATGAAATTTTATCAACTAAATCGGAGCTAAATAATAGTGGACAAAACAACAACAAAAAAATATATTTGTTTTATTTTAGAATTTTTTTAACGGAACTCACCTGAACCTCCACCGTAAGGCCTTGCAGTATCGATCCGATGAAATGCCACTAATTCGACCTTGAGCACAAATTTCCTTTTTTTTTATGGTTTTAATAATAACAGTTAAGATAATAATATTTAAAGTAAATATAAATTTGATTAAGACTTAATTGAACATCATATAAAAGAATTGTGATCTTGAATTAATAATTAACTTAATTAAATTGGATTTTGAATTATAGTATCAAAAATATTAAATTAATTAATATTATGCAAGCAAACACTGCACAACACTAGTTTTTAAATATATATTGTATATCAACACTTAAAACGGTATTGCCAAGAAGGCGTAGATAACGGCCCCCAAAATAAAACTGGCAAGCCCAACAAAAATCCATCTATCACGGTTGTAAGGATTTTATTTGCTTATCAAGCAATCTGCGGATATGGAAAAACTATGATAAATCCGCTAATCCGTTAATCCGCGATCCCTCTCACTGGCCAACTCGACCACGCCAAATTGAAACAAAATGTAATGAGTACTATATGTTTGTACCGCAAGTGGAAATTAAAATCAAAATATTTATTTTGCAATGATTTCAAATCAATTAATTAATTAAGCTTTTACAACGAGCTTACACATTATTATTATCACGCTAGTTTATTATTATTTTTATTTTTTTTTTTTTGTGGTTTTATCACTTGTGTATCTTTTTACAAACTCTTCACAGTACGCGATGTCAACCGGAGAGAAAGACTGGTTCATCCGATCGATACATACCTATACACATACATAAAGATATACTCTCGATTGATTTATTGATTTTTATTTTGTTTTTTTATTATTATTATTCAACACAGTCGCTGCACTGGTCAATAATAGTCTACAAACTGATATTATTAAAAACTACATACTTATATATTTTCCGTTAGATAATTCGCACAGTGCAGTGCATACTGTACCTTGTCTACTTTGATTTATTTTCTAGTGGTGAAATTCAGAAATCCATGTAGTCTAAAAATTATGACATCATAATGTTTTTATTTTGAACTTTGGTTTTTGAATTGTCTTAAATAAATATTAGGTCAAGACAATTAATAAATTTTTAAATTGGTAGCCTTAATTTACAGAACTGCCTTGAAAATGATGTGCAACATCGAAATATTGGCAAAATCAAGTTTTAAATAAATAAATATATTGTGACGATTATGGCCATCAAACAACAAGTTCTCGTTATGATCAGCGAAAGCTCAGACGGTTGGCGCGTAGTACGAACAATAAACGTCGTAGTCCATGTTTTTATTATAATTATTTATAGTGAACATCGAAACATGTTTGTAAACCAACGCACAAATGTATAATGATCTAGTGAAATCAAGAATGGCCGAGATAATATAGCGTACAAAGGGAGGTGTGGTTTAGTGATTGATGAATAAAATGAACAACAGCATAAATACATACACACGGCCCGTGGACAATAATGAATGATGATGATTATGATAAGCCATAAACGATATTTCCAAACTGGTATAGAAACAAGACCGATGGCAAGCAGGGAACAGTTTTTGGTTTACTTTAAATCGTGCAACAAATGATATAAATCTGTTGTCATAGCCCCCACCAGTGGCAAGCGGACATATTTAAAGAAGTAAAGTAGACAGTGTTTTTAATTGCAAAATCCAGACGAACTCAGAAGCCCAGTTCGTAACAATATATTAAATTAATAAAGGTCTATAATTAAACCTAAAAATTAAAAATTAAACAAAGACCTAAAAACCCGTAACAATATTTAAAATTTCATAATCTAATATTATATATATATGAACTTATTTCGTCACTGAGAAGTTCTCTTATGGGATTTTTCTCACTAGAGATGGAAATCACGTTTTAGCTGGAAATACTTTATTAAAAATACAGACATTCGAATTTTTTTATTTTCACTAATATTTTCATGTCACTTTTCACGAAGCGAGAATCGGGCCACAGGACAGTGAGAACTATTTGGTTTTATTTTGTGCAATGAAAAAACAGAAGTCAGTGACTAGATGTGGATGAAAAGATTTTTTTCATTCGATTTTTTCACAGAATCGATCTCCTGTACCAGAATTTCGGACAAAAATAGGAACAGAAACAAATATTGCGTGGAACACACAATATTAAAATTCAATATTGCATAAGGTGGCAAAAATTGAACACCAAAGTTGGTGTACTATGGTTTAGGCATTAGTGGTATATTTACGCTGATAAATTAGAATCGAATTAAAACGCGATTTAAATTTACTTAATATGTACATAAAATGCGATTAATTTGTCGCTTGAAATATTTGAGTAAGATTTGTTCTCAAAATTTAGATAATGTAGGTAAGGACGCTTGATATGACCAAAATCAGTATTGTATTGTAAAAAGACTAATGTTCAATAGTTTAATTTATTAAACCACTACAGGTAATTTTTCCAGACTTAAATCGAGAGACAAACTGTCGATATCAGAATAAGCCTGCCCTTGAATTATTCACATTTCGAAGATGTTTTCATGAGGCGCTGAGTTTGATAAGACCAAACACCAAATTGGATTGTGGTGCAATTTGAATAACTTATCAATGATTATTGTTTGCGTTACGCATGAGAACATAGCTTTGATTTACACAAATCTGTTTGACTATACAGTAATTATTAAAAACCGAAATACGAACAGCTGTTAAGAAGGAGGTAACATTTAGTAAACATTATCCATCCAATATGGAATTAACTTGCTCTACGTCAGAACCAGAAAATTACTAGTGAAATTAAAAATAATTGGTATTTATAAATGGTGCCTTAACCCTCGTTCTCATTAGTCAAGTTACTTGATTTCAAGTTCACGTTCATATATATTCAAGTCATAGTTGTTTAAACGGTCATCGAATGTTCCGCGAAATTCATAGAATTGGTAAATTTTCAAAAAAAATTGTGATTTCTGCACTACTCCAATTCATTTTTTTAGATCTCAAAAGTTCTGCCTTCACTATTTTAATAAAGTACTTTCCACACTGCTAAATTTTATAATATGGTTCTTTTCAGACGACTTGACTTGAATACAAATATTGGTGAAGTAGGATCAAGTTACTTAAATTCATGTACTTGGAATCAAGTAACTTGACTAATGAGAACGAGGCTTTAGTCTATATTTATTTATTTATTTATTTTTATTGACAACTGGGCAGCATACAGGATTAACCCAATTACATGCTGCCACATTTCAAATGGAAAAAAATACATCAATACATATTTAAACTGATAATTACATAAAGAAAAAAAGAAAAAAATTATAATAATAATAATTATAGAAATAATAATAATAATACAAAAATGATGATACAATTTCTTTTATATTAAACTATATTTAACAGAAACTAAATTACAAACCAAAACACCAATGGAGTGAAAACTGTGAAACCTAAGTTGTGTTAATTTTACTATAGCATCTTAAGTAGCAGTGCTATAGTTGAAAAATACAGATTTACATCTTTTCCGAAACACCGACAGAGACATGTTGAATAGGTCGAGGTCTGCAAAGTACATCATATGGTTGGATTCCAGTCTATTAATAATTGAAGACATCTCCAAATTAGTTCTAGAAAGCGATGGTAAAAACAACTGCACGAGGCGAGTCCTGTAAGCCGGGGCATAAAAATTAATTTTTGTCAGTAGAGTTGTGTCGAGATGACTATTAACTATTTTAAAAAGTAAGAACTCATCAAGTAGGACCCTTCTATTTTCTAGTGTGATCAAATTGAATTTATTACAGCGAGTTTCATAAGCCATAAAATTATTCGATGGCACAAACTTCATGCATAAAAATCTAGTTAATCTTCTCTGAACACTTTCGATTCTATTGCTATATTCTGAATAGAAAGGGTTCCATACTTGTGATAAATATTCTAAGTTAGACCGGATAAGGTTGAAAAATAATAGTAAAAATGTAGACGGATTTTTAAAGTCTGTACCTCGTCTGAAAATAAAACCTAAAGTTTTGAAAGATTTTCTGCATATAACATCAACATGTAAGTCAAAGCGCAGCTTTGAATCTAGTGTCACACCTAAATCCTTAATACTATCTAATAGAACTTTAACTAATGTTGATATTCCAATATTATTGCAAAACCTAATTTGATTAACTTTTCTGAAAAAGTTGCAGAGACGCACTTGTATATTTAGAGGTAGTTTGTTTTCAACAGATCATTTATAAACACAATTTAGACCCGCTTGTAGTAAATAGGTGTCATCTACTGAATTTATAACCCAAAATATTTTTAAATCATCAGCGTACAACAAATGTGGCGACTTAATCACCTGTGAAAGATCATTAATAAACAATATAAACAATAAAGGACCTAGAACTGATCCCTGGGGAACTCCCGATGTGGGTACAAACTCACCAGATATCATCCCATTAAATTTAACAAATTTAATTCTAGCGGTTAAGTATGAGTGAATCCATTTCTGGAGGAACGGTGAGATGTTGAAAGACGCAAGCTTATTTTGTAAAATATAATGAGAGACTTTGTCAAAGGCTTTCGAAAAGTCTATATAAATACAAGCCAGTTGCCCATTACTATCTAAAGTGTTACAGGCTATGTCACAAAATTCCGCTAAATTAGATAATGTTGATCGTTGAGGAAAAAATCCATGCTGCATTGGCGTAATCTCATTTCTAACCTGATTAAACAGAATATTGAACAACAATTTTTCAAAAATCTTGGGAAGTGCATTTAAAATGGAAATGGGCCTGTAGTTTCCAATGTTCGCTAAGTCTCTACTTTTATGAATGGGCACCAAAAATGACGCTTTCCATTTAGATGGAAAAATAGAATAACTGATTGACAAGTTAAAGTGCAATGTTATAGGAACTACAAGAACATACCTCAAACGCTTTAAAAATAAATTAGGCAATTGATCTGGACCGGCCCCTTTATTAACATCCAAAGATTCCAATATTTCAAGAACTTCACTTTCTAGAAACATAGGTTTCTTTTGGGTTGATGTACGACATGAAAAAGTATGTGAGATTGGATCTTGTTCATAAACTGATTTGAAATGATCTGCGAAAAGTTCACAAATTTCGGATTGGTTTTGGGAAAATTTGCTTTGCAGAAACATCTTTCTGGGATAAACAGCTTTGGTGCGAAGTGATCTCTGATAGCTCCAAAATAATTTAGGGTTTGTTCTTAAATGACTCTCGATACGTTCAACATGCAAGTTCCAGCATTTTGTAATTTCACATTTAACTTTCCTTCTATACTCTGAGAACATAAAATAGTCGACCCTATTATTGTATGATCTAAAACGTCTTAAAGCACTTTCCTTACGTTTGATCAGGAACACGAGATAGTTCAAATACCAATTAGGAAACTTTTTTCTTTTTACAACAACTTTATTAGAGTCGTGTATTAAGGAGAATAAAATATTGTAGAACGTGTCTGTTGCATTATTAACCGACAAGTTAGAAAATAAAGTTTCCCAATCCACACATGATAAGTTTTTCCCCCAGTTTAAAATTAATATGCGATGCTTAAATAACATGATACGTTTCTATCAACATTTAATGAAATAGTGACAGAAAACGGTGGATGGTAACCATCGACCTTCGCAAGTAAATAATCATACTTTTTAAGTGAAATGTTATTTGGGTTTAAATTCGAAAGAAATAAATCGAGGAGTTTGTTTTGAATGTTTCTTACATTGTTATATTGAGACAAAAAGGTTAATTCCAGTGTGTCAATTAGGTAAGCTGCTGCACGTCCTTCACAATTAGAAGCAAAAATATTCTTTGGGTCGTGAGTATTCCATTCAAGTGACGAAAGATTAAAATCCCTTACTATAATGAATTTAGTATTAGCATGACTCGTATTAACAACCTGTGAAAGATGATCCCAAAACAATTTATAATCTTCGAAGGAAACACCTACATTAAAATATACAACGCAAATAATTAAAGTTGACCCTTTTGTAAGAATAATTTTTACCCAGACATCATCTGTTGATGTGCCACTATAAATATCACAGAAGCTCCGGTAAATCCGACATCAGATGCATTAAATTTTTTCTTCAGTTTAGCACATTTTAGTGCATAATCTTTTTTAAATTTTGAGACAAATTCAACAGTAATAGGTTTTACTTTTGATTTAGATCTCATTCTATGAGCATACTTGACGTCTGTGACTACCAGATCATGTGCACCAACATGCTTAAATATTTTAACCACAATATCATTAAAATTTTCATTTTTTACTTCCGGAACACCAAAAATTTGAAGGTTAGAACCATAACAGTAACGTTCCAATTGCTCCGACCTATATTAATTACGGTCTGTAAATTCTTCCTCAGCTGAGTATTTTCAACTAATAAATGATCATTCGTCTTGTTGATACCTTCTATGTCTGATTGAATAACCTTTATTTGACTCTCGTTCTCATTAACTTTATTCTCGATTTTGATAAGTTCAACAAGGTTCGAGTTAATAGAGGTTAACGCTTCGTTGAAAGGATTTTATTGTTTAATAAATTCCACGTGCTTAAGTTTTAATGCATTCAAGTCAGCTTTCATAGTTAAAAGCGTATAATTTATCCCCGATTTCGTGGAAACAGCCCCCAAATCAGCTTCACAACAGTGCACACAATTCCAAATATATTTATCGACTTGCAAGTAATCCTTCAAGGCAGTTGCTGATAAATTGGCACAACTGATATGATAGTAACAGTTACACTGACTACACCGTTTATTATCATTTTTATTGTTGCGGGTGACCTTTTCGTTACACGACTTCCATTAGACATTTTAAAAAACAGCACACACAAGGATGTAACACCAACAACTCAAGTCAGATTATATATAATATTCACGTTTTCATATAATTGTTGTTGCAACAACAGTAAATTAACAATTTCTTTAATTGTTTTTACTAACTCCGCGATTTGACCATAAACACTAGATTAATTCACACATCTATATCGAAAAGAAGTTCCTTGAGATGTGAATAGATTACAACTAATTAATTTAATTCTTCGCTACAATGTTTGAATACGGCTATGAAGAAAACCATAACAAGAAGCATAAAAACTATAAGTGGCTCCACAAAATAAGTCAATGATTGTACACTGTAACACTTTATCTGATTAATTTTAATTTAATAACATTTTTGTTGTTTTGTACACAGAAAACCAATTCAAAATTCAAAATTGGAGTAGATAAACTGCTTAAATGTGACAGTAATTGCATAAATCTTAATCACAATGTGTGAATATGACTATGGAAAGAATCAATTCAAAATGCACAAAACATTAACCAACTTCACTGAATGAGTCAAATGATTGTACACTGTGACACTTCAATTAATTAATTTTTCATTTAATATTGTTTTTAATTTTTTAGAATAAACAACGCAAATCAAAAATTTTTCATTTGTCCATGGAGTAAAACAAATTGTTTAAATATAACAGCTATGTTTGGTTAATGTTTGCATATATGTACATATAACCAACTTTGATACACTGCAAAATTACAGTAACAAACAAAAAATTGGTGTAACAATTTACATGAAATTTAAATATATTAATATGCTTCATCAACAATAAAATTTCACAGTTTCACTTATTATATAATAAAATATACTATTTACAGATGCACTACTATTTTATTTCTTTGTAACTTTAAATTATAAATAAATTTTTAAAACATTTTACTTTTATGATTATCTAATTTTCGGATTTTTCAATTATGCGATGTTATCAATTCAACAGCTGAATGAATTGATATTCACAGCTTGTTAACAAAAAACCAAATTCTAAATTGTTCGACATGATTATTCCAATCAATAGCTGAAACCAAAATCTTTTCACTAAGAGTGATAGGCTGAAACTGTCTGCAAATATCAGCACGTAAACAAGCAAATTACGCTCGCAAGATAAACAATACGTTTTTATTCTACTAATGTAACCTATAAGTACATGTAGCCCTTGTAATATTCTTAATAAAAAAACGTCTATATAAAGTCACCCAAAACTATGTACAGTTAATATTCATTAAAAATTCGTCAACCGTATACCAATGAAGCCTCTGATTATACTCGAAACTGAAAGTCTAATGTCCTTTGCAATAAAAAACAGTACCCTCATAATTTTTATTTCCCCAATCCAAACTAAGTGAAAATTATGTTTTAAAATTTCCATAATATGTACAGTAGAAGTAAAATAAAACATCGAAAACTGTTCTCCCCAATTTCGGATAATATTTTCTTTTTGTATATTAAATTTCCCATTGTTTGACTTAAGATAAAATCATAAATTTTTAAACAGTAAAAAAAAATATTCTCAATCCAAAAAAAAAAACATAATCAGATTGGCAGGGATGGATTTTTATTTTTGCAGTAGCTTATGTAAATTTTAAAACTAACACTGTACAGTGCAAATAGTTAGTGTACATTTATAGTATAGTGAGAGATAAGTATTTATTGCTTAATATTTTACCACCTTTCATGGTGTCTACACTTACAGCTTAGTTTTATTTATGAGAATTTCTATTCTAAATTGTGAACACAATAATTTTTAATCACCAACAGTAATTAACTTGAAAGAAACGTAAATTTAACATTTTTGTTTAGTGCCAAGATGTTATTCATTTTTCACTATCGCTGACCGTTTTGTATATATAGATGGTATTATTTATGGCTGTGTTTTTTTTTGGGGTCACTAAGTGCATAATTTAATCGAAACTTTTATGCTCATTACCCAAGTCTACGAGAAACGATAGTAGGCGACCAAATATCGGATGAAATCATAAGTAATCAAAATTAGTATTTAGATAAAGAGAATGCAAATATGTACTGTAGAACCGATTCAAACCCGCATATCTAACTTTAGGCGTTTTTAATTATTTATTTTCAACAAAAAGAAAGAAAGCACACAGTAAAAAAAAAAAAATTATCGAAATTATTATTTTTTATTTGTCTATTCGGTTGTGCTTTAAGTTTTTTTCACTTTAATTTTTTTGTTTTTACTGTTTTGCTTGAGTAGTGAGTATAATCCAAAACAACAAAAACAAAAATACTTATGGTAGAAAATTTGCGAAATCAACAACCAACAATACCAATGGAGATGGGAAATCATGAAAATGAACGGAAAAACTAAAAAAAAAAATAGATATTTATTAAAAGTTACAAAGTGGATTTTTGTGCTTTTTGATGGAAATAACAGAGATTTTTTTGTTGCTCGTTGTTAGTTTTGATTCATACAGTTTTTGTTATGTTGTTGTTGCAGTAAATTTGAAAAGTAAACGATTTGGAAGTTCTTTTGATGAAAGATTTTCAGAAGTATTTTTTATTTTATACAGAGTAAATTGGGAAATTAATATTCCGAAAGATTAAAATTATTCTCTTGATAATTAATTTCAATAAAGGAGAAATATTATAATAACCTCACAGTTTCGTGTCAATGAGTTTTTATTTAGTGGGTTGGATTTCAAGAGCACTAAAAACCAAAAATAATGTTTTTTTATTGCTATAAATACGGTTTTTGGAGTTAAGGACATACTTTCTTTTTAATACAGTTGCCTATTGATGACAATAGGAATATAGCCTGCATTTGAAATTTAATTTAAATTATTAATTTGCGACACTTCTATCAGAAATTCAGAATTATTACAAAATCCCAAAAAATTTCATTTCTAAATAATGTACACTTTATATTATGTCGCTGAAGACACATTAAGGTTTTATTGGCAAATATGAAATAAAGTGTTGTAATTATGACGCTAGTTACAAAGGCCAACCGAAACGAAGCATAAAGCAGCGGTTGGACAAGGAACATTCGAATGAAGTTGCACCAAGAAATTGCGTTACAGAAATATCGGTAGAAAGAAAACAATTGCCGGTTTTCCATTGACAACCTAAGTTTATTTAAAGAAGTGAACATTTCACACTACAATCAACAACATAAACTGGCATGATGAATGATGACGACGGCCCGCTAAAATCAAACTTCTGCAATTTTTTTAAAAAGAACAAGTAATAATTTTTAATGCTTAGCTTAGTTCTCAATGATTTTGTATTCAAAAAATTATGCTCTGAAATCCACAAACCAAGAACTTTCAAAAATTGTAAAAAAAAACGAAATTCAAAACAACTTTTAATGTAATGTATCCAAAGACTTGGTTTTATTTTTAAAAATATATGTATTAACGTTTTTGTAAAATCTTAGACTCTTGTACTTAAATTGTAAATTTAATATAGTCTTGATTTACAGTTAACTAATAGATTACCACGGGTGGGGTCTATTTAGTTATTGAGAATAAACAACTTGTTGTTAATATTAGAGTTAAATTCATTCTATTTTATTTTATTTAATATTCACCTTTTATATACAATTAAATGCTACTGTCAGCAACTTAGAGAAAAAGAAAATATAAAAATAAGAAATAAAATATGACACCAAACATTCCTATCCAGTAAATTTAAATGTTGTAATGTTGATGAGCCAAGGTTGCTTCAACATCATTATTGTTGTTGTAAGTAGGTTAACTGCTAGTATCAGCAAATTAGATAAAAATATAAAAATTGGACGTTGTAGTTTTGATGAGTTGACATAAAATATTGTGTTTTGTTGCACTGTTGATCTCAACAGTTTTCGTCTACTAGGTGGTCATTCTAGTCGGTAAACTAGAAGTCTAATAAATACTTTGGAAATGTGAATCTTGCGACTGACATTGACGTTAAAACTCCTGATTTCACTTGTGTGACAGTTAACCTAAAAGTGGAATATGTATTTTCTAATCTATAAATAATAAACAATATATTCATTAATTGTATAAGGAAAAAACCCGTGTTACAAAATTCGGAAGTAGTGGAATAAAGTAAATCCTTTTTTTTTATTTTTGTGCTCTATTGGTTTATGCAAATTTCATCTTTAATATTAATATTTTGTTGGACCGCCCTCTGCTTTTATTTCAGCGGTACATCCTCGCAAGTGCTGTGACACAAAATTGGTCAAACAATTAGTTTACTTTTACGCTTACCGTCACAGGATATAAGAGGGGATCTTGAGCGAGTAACGGACAAACGAATTTTGGGTGGGAAGAAGACTGGTTAAATCTGGCTTGCGAGCACTTAAAACAGTCCAGAAACCAGGACTCACATTACGAGTCAAACAAAAACAGTAAAAAACAGTTTGCTGTGCGCCCAGGAACATGTTTCTTTCTCCGATGAATCCAAATTCAAGCTGTATGTTGGAGACGGTAGAATCCTCGCACGCATGTCTTTGAAGACTTCCACCGAAAACTGGGGGAGTTATGGTCTGGAGAAGAAACCGGTCGAATGTACTTCCTTACTTCGAAAGTCACAGCAGCTGTTTATCTGCAAGTCTTAAGATAAGGAATTTGAGCCCACTGTGTTAGAGCTTTTCGACGCTACTTTCAGATTTATTTTTCAACTCCATGCCATACTGCGAAAGTTATGAGTTACTACGATATATTAATTTTGAATTGTAGATAATAAAATTGACTTTCAGATAAACAACAATAATTTATTAAAATCTTATTTTTTTCTTATCCCTTCATCTAAATGTAAAAAAGTACTTCGCAGAAAAAACATCGACGTATTGGACTGGTCCCCGTTTAGTCCAGACTTAAACCCAATAGAAAATGAAACAATAAGCCAATTGCTTTCAAATGTTTTGCAATTTTAGCAACCAAGACCAATTTTTTTACACAGCTCTGTATATATGAAGTGTCAGAAGGTTTAATGTTAAATAACGTAGACCTAACTATAATTTAAAAGTCAAACAATCGACGAGCACACCATCCAGTTCAAAACCTTCTGTAGAAAAAACGCAGTCACTTTGAAGTAAATTACACGGCAAATTATATAGATTGTCTAATATAACACGAATGTTTAAACTGCATTCATCAACTAAAAGATAAATGCAACTAAAAGATGCATATACATATGTACGAACTTTCAAAATGAAAATTCAAGAAGTAGATTGCGGTGGTTTCATTCGCGAGTATCTTTAAGTTTTCCGAAAACTATAGAGAAGTATCTCTGGATTATTTATCTGCTGGTCATTAATTACCATAGAAGAAAAAAGAAAGTGCTAAAAGCGTTGCACATTTTGCATGTTCGAATGCTAAAACTAACAGGTGAGGTGACGTTCGGGTGTGGTGAGTATCGATGTCCAAAAAGCAGAAACCGGAACTAATTGTGATCAATACAGACATTTTTAGCCTAACAAAATAGTTTACTGGATTTCCTCTTAGCACACAAGCAAATATTGATGCTAAAAGATACCCTGGAATTATCAGCGGTATATAAAAGGCTACACTCGTCAATAATATCTCTGATTAAGTTGATAAACTCACTCATAATATCCAAAAATTAATCCAGGGACGAAGGAGATCGGCTTCAATGACATCAAATAAAATCACTGTTTTTAAAGTGCAAACTAAATCGAGCTATTAGGAAAAAGATTTGCATTACGGAACGAGGAAAACCAGGGTATCTAAAAATATTAAATTGAACTGTCAACCAAGGGTGCCTTAAACGACCAAGCATTTAGCAGGATCTCCCGGTAATTATTTTATTTTTAACGGACCCAGTACACCAAGGATTGGGCAGGATGGTTAAATATGATAAATGTATATTTTTTTGCGCAAATAGTTTGCGAACCCAATCCTGTCATTTAAAGAAGTAGTGTTGTGTTGCCTAAAATAAGGGGTCGGATTCTCCTGTTATTTCCTAGGGCCCGGAAAAGTAGGCTTTCCCTTAGTCAATTAATTTTTTATTATTTAATTCAAACAATCAACTTATTTCTATTTAATACCTCCAACCTTCCCTTTGCTACATACTTAAGTACTTAAAAGCCAATTATGTGTGATTTAATTAAAGTTTCTTAATTTTTTCCAAAAACATTTGTATTTTTGGACTCATCCTCGCACCCTCAGCGGACATCCACCCACCATCACGACTCACTCCACGCACCCATTAATACAATCTAACGAACTTCACTACTTATACCCAGGCCAGACCGATGTTCATCAAATCCGATCTAGCCAAACTCAACGAGATGCTCCAAGAAAAAAAACGCGCTTCGAAAAAATTGCGTTTGACACACTGCATTCAAATCCGAAAAATTCACCAAGTCCACTTTATTAAACTGCAATGTATTAGTTGAATAACTCTCTGAGCTTTAAGTGTAATGATTTGGCGAAAATTCATCATGACATTAAATCGAATTAATAAAATATCACTCGGAAAAATTAGGTAGAATGAAAAAATCGAACAAATTTTCAAAGTATCCAGTTCTTGACTCAAAAGTATTACTGTATGTACCAGTATACCAAAAGTATCAATTCAAAACCTTCATTACCGAATAATAAATGATACAATCTAGCCGTAATGAAGAAAACGAAATTCAGACAACGCCCGCCCGTTCGACAATAAAACTAAAATAAAGAATACGCCCAAGAATGAACCAATCCATGTACAGTTAAGAACGACGGATTTAAAAGATTATCCAACTCCGATGGAGAGTAAACGACCGGTTCCTAATTTCTGTGTTTAATTTTCTCTTCTGATTTCAATTTTTCTCTGGCAATACATGATTCAAAACTATTGTACTTAAAAGCTGATCTACATCGAAAGAAAAGAAAAAGTATAGGTAATATAATACTTTACCAAGAGAAGAAATTGCTAAGAGTCTGCAATTTAGTTTGGATCTGTGAGCTTTTTGAAAAATAAATCACTTTTAAAAATTTTCACAAACATCACTAATTAATTCACATTAGTTACACAACCCTACGCTGAAATAAAAATAAACTAAATTTATTTAAATTAAACTAACTTCAATTACATAAATTATAATGAATTAAATTAAAATTAAATTTACGTAGAAAGACAAAAACACGTGTTTCTACATCGAGCATCACTATTCAACCTTCCAGATACTAATACTGGCTTAAGAAGTCCAACAAATTCGAAGGCATTTGGATTGCCAAATGGTATTGGATGAGAAACGCTGAAGAAAAATCCAATGATTTCGCTTCTCTCCTAAAGGCAGAATTCTCACTCAATTTCAGATGAAATATTTAACTATAAATTTCGTGATTCCTGAGAAAAATTATAAAGTTTAATTGGAGGACAGTTAAGAACAATATAAGTTGTAATGGTCTATATCCATTTTTGCTTTCTTGTGTTTATTCACTTACAAATTTTATAAAAAAACAACTTAACACCGCTCATAATGTGTTAAGTCAAAACAAAAAAAATTCACTATTTTGAAAAAGTACTTTCCACACTACTAAATTTTATAATGTGGCTCATCTCAGACGACTCAAGTTAAATACAAAAGTTGAAAGATCCTCTACTTTACATGAAACCTGAATTCAAGTAAAATTAACTTGAATTCAAGAAAAATAACATTTTTAGTTTATATTCGTCAAGTAGGTTCAAGTTACTTGAATTCAAGTACTTTATAAAATTTAGCAGTGTGGAAAGTACTTTATCAAAATAGTGAAGTTGAAATATTTTTTTTTTTTTTTTGGTTTTAATCTATGCAATCTGTTCTGGGGCTCAAGGCACTTCCAACTCTTTCGCAGGTGATTTTTCCGTCCTATTTTACGCAATGGTAGCCAAATCGAGGACGTACGGCTATATACCCGTTTTGTATAAACCACACGCGCATTGCATTGCTTCATACCAACCTATAGTGCTGACATGAAAGATGGGTCGGCCCATGGATTCTGCACTCTCAACAGGGGGTCATAGTTGTGTTCATCGTTATCACCGATCGTAATCAGATAATGAAAAATCCCTTTTGCATCCCGCCCTTATCGAGATTCGAACCCGATTCGGTCGGTAGGAATTCCAGTAACTTGACTAATGAAAAGCTTCAGAAAAACTGGAAGAAATCAACAGACTAAGAGCTTCAATAAAGCTGGATCTACTCGATTAATTTAAATTGTCGAAATTTTTCGTTTCATTTTATTTCTTTAATTGTGCTTTAAATTGGTTTTTAATTCTTGTTATGTTTAAATTATGTTTTAATGAATAAAGAATTTGAATACGAATAGAGAACAGTATTATTGAATTTTATAATATTTAGATATCACATAGAAATTGAAGTTGGAGTCGGGTAATCAATTTTCAATACATCGGAGTCGGGGTCGAAGCATTATTTTACCGACTCCGCAGCCCTGGTCCCAAGGATACATGTGGCTTTCTAGTGGAGATTACTTCAGTATTTATTCGATTAGTATGGTAAAACCAAGTAATGCCTGAAGAATGGAAAATGGTCGCTTTATGCCCTATCTTTCAGAAAAATACGAGAACTACCGCGGTACAGCACTCTTTGCACAGCATACAAATTACGGTCTCACATAGTATTGGGAAGGAACACTCCATTAGCGGAGGAAGCAAAAACTTGATCAGTCACTTAGACATCGCATGATGTATACCAGATGCTCCTGGATTTCAAACAAGCATATGGTTCTGTCAATCGGAAGAGTATGGATTGCTTGGAACTCTCTGGGACAGGAAGGTAGAAGGCTCCGTTTCTATCGATTTTTGGATTTCGAACACTATTCTACAAATTACGAGGAGAACTTCCTATTAAAAGATTGACCAAATCATTTAACATTGCGGAATTGCAATGTGATTTCTACTAATCTAAAGACAAATGCAGGAAAAACTGCAAGATTTACTTTTGAAGATTTTAAAATTTTTGATTCAAAATATGACAGCTTCAAATAAAATTTGAAGAGCTATACATTTTTATAAAATTTTTTCTATTTAAATTTTTGTTTAATTTAATCAATTTTTTTGTTTTTTTTTATGGTTAAACTTAATTCTTTGAAATCTTATACGTGTTTACTAAATCGATTTCTTTAAATTTTAAATAAATACCTTAAAAATAAGTACATCTATGGTATATAATGCAGTCACAGTATTATGTTATATTTGAAAAAAAGTTATCAAGCATTTTTGCAATTAGCTCCGTTGTTCGACAAGGAGATGCTTTGTCCTCTGTCGCCGATATTTTAACGCCGAAGTGAAAGACCTCGGGACAACATCTTACAACAGCAGTCCAATCAGATACTCGGATATAAAGCTTGGAGGCCAACTTCAAACCTAACGGATTCAAAATAAAATATCTGATCTTTGGTTTTAGGGACCATGACGCAATTACATAACTTCAGCAGTGGTAAGTGGCCGTCACTCATGTTTATAGTGTAGTGAATGATATCAAGGATGTTCACTGCTAAAGTCCAGTTGTAAATGAACAGGCCTTTTGTTATCTTTGGGTGTGAGAGTTGGACCTTGATGAATGAGTACGAAAGGCTGATGACATTCGAAGAAAAGTCATGTGAGTGATATGAGGCAGTAATCGCGACGATGATGGCTTATACCGACTTTTGTATAACCGTGTAAACAGGGGTTTAATGCGAATTCTTGATCTGGTGCATCGAATTAAAGGACAACAAGTACGCTGCAGGCATGTTATGCTTGCTGATCCGGAACGAATAGTACAGCGATCTCTGATAGATGAGCCATCTTTTGGTAGGTGTAGAGGTCGTTGTCGGTGATGATTACTCTTCGGCATAGAGAACGGTTTAGCATCTTCCGGTTGTCTAGGACAATACGAAAATCTATCTCGGGGTAAAAACCGATGGGGTCAGATTGTTTACTTGGTACTGTAAAAACCGTTTATTATTTATAGTATTACCAACGCTCTATGTTATACTCAAATTACTACCATACACAAGTTTACACTTCTTAGCGACTGGCACTTCTGAGCTTTCCGGTATGAAAGCTTAGCTCTTAAAAACAATTTTATAGTGAAAACTCGAAGCAATACATTTAACTAATGCTACGTATTTGATTAAAGTTATTTCTCCGAAGTCATACAAGATGCGTAAGGCAGTACATATACAGTAAGAAATTATTATTATTATTATTATTGGAGGGCCATGCGGGTGATCAGCCACCTCGCACTGCGACCTAAAAGAGCTATTGTGCTGGACCCTGCTTAATTATCCGTCCAGTCAATATTCAGGTTCTTAATGAACCTGACGATACTGCCTCCCGGTACGTGATACATACTATCTGGGTTTATTGCTCCCCCTCCTAGATGTTTACTACAGCATGAAGTTCCGCTAGAAAGACGGAAGCATTGGAGCCCAAGGACTTCGAGAGGGTTGTCCCACTCCCGTATATTCCTACTGCTGCCCCGTATTCCGTTTGATTTTACTCCTACGAGTTTCTGGGAATTGCAAATCATCTGTAGGTCACCCAGCTTTACTACAGGAAGGCTAAATAAAACTGGAGGGTGCCTGGTATCCAGAGTCCGCATATTTTGGACTGATTAACCTATCAGCCATTCATCCATCGGCATATGCTGTTCCACCTTAGATTAGGGTTTTGTCAAGGTTTTCTCCTTTAGCGCCGTACTTTAGCCTGTGCCAAATGGCCAAAAATGTGCCAAATGGCCTTTGTTACCAGTGGTTGCCACGAGGAGGCAGCACGTACACTTGCGAAATGTGAACAGGTTATCCCTTACACAACTGTACTCATCACGCAGCTGCCTAATGACAAGACCAGGACCGCTCACGTGAAGCGAACCATACTGGAAGGTTGCGGAGCTGGTAGATTAATCTACTCAACGTTGCCCCGCCCCCCCTCCAATAGACGCCAAACCACCAAAAGAGATAATCCTTTTGTTTTTTGAGGATTTTTTGAAATATACCGTGGTTGTAAAAACCTTCTATGCAGTTACTCTAGCTACTCTACTAACCTTTTCTTTCGTATAAAAGAGTAATTGGTCACGTACATAAAAAGCACGTTTTTCAAAAAACATTGCAATATTTATTTTTAAAGTATATATTTGTATTTACAATATAGTCAAATTAGATTGCTAAATACAAAATATACAAGTTGGTTGCTTAAACCAAATTCACTTAAATTGACCAATTATGTATATAATTTCAAAATCTAATTAAAAAATAAAAAGTTAATTTTAATTCTTAATACAATTTCGAGTATACATACCTTTCTCATAGCGCTGTATATTTTACTCGCTAAGCCACTTACCAAAAAATTGCTATTATATTCTTAAGTGACTTCTTCAGTACTTTAAAATAAACAACAAAACAATATAAAATCTCTTGAAGTATTGTACTTATCGTAGTAGAATAAGCACACAAAAAAATTAAGATATTCTTCTTATAGTCTTGTTTATATATAGTAAAGAAGCAAGTAAACAGCAATACAAAAATTACAATAACTTTCTATATTGAAATCAAACGATTATTTTTATATTAGAGACAAAGTTGGTAAAAACAAAACGTAAATTAAGCAAGAAATAAATCTTATTTAGAATTTTGAAATTAATGAATTGAAGTCCTCCAAAGAAAATTCATTAAATTTTCATAAACTTTTTGTTTGCAAATAAAATAAAATCAACAACAACCAATAAAAATATTAACTTTATCAGATATCGGATTGAACACAATTTTTTTACTGCTTTCTTAAGAATATTTTTTTGATTATTATTTCAAGAAATGTATGTATGTATATGTAAGGTTTTTTATTATATTTTTGTGTGTTTTGCGTTGCCTTTCATCGCTTCGTTCTCTTCAGTTGATGGTTTAGTTAGAGATTTGAACTTTTTGTGGTTGTTTCCCACGGATTTGGTATGGTCGTGATTTAATAATAAATAAATTTTCTTGTGTATAAAGTGTGAGGAGTGGAAAACTGTCAACCCGTGGCGTATCTGATAAAATATGACCCCGAAAACAGATTTCATTTTGTCGCTCGAAATTGATAACAAATTTGGCGAAACCACAAAAAAAACACCATAAATTGGTTGACATTTTCGTTTATTTTATTTTGTTTGTTATAAGGGCAGCAAATAATATGGTCTCAATTTCTCATGTACATTTTCATTATGTGTGTGTGCCGTATTGTTTATGGGCATTCCCTTTAGGATTTTGGTTTGTTCCTTTTGATTTTATTTTTTATTTTTTAGATTTTGATAGTAAATAATAAATTTGGCCATACAATAAATTTTATTTTCGTCGTTTTAGTTTTTTTTGTTAGTCCATATTCAACATACCGCTAGCTCTTCCGATTTCGATTTCCTTTTTCAGTAAATTTTTTTTTTTATGATATTTGGTTTTGGGACACAATTTTTTGTATGCACACACCAAAGAAAATTACCATTTTTCATCGTTTTATTGTATTTCTAATATGGACGGCGGTGATGAAGAATTCGGTTGAATCCATGAAGTAAAAAAAAATGTAACAATTAAAGTATGATATTCGGCAATAAACATAACTTTTACGTTAAAATGATTTATGATTTCACTTAGGACATTTTATTTTTATTTTATTTTTGTTGCTATTTAATATTTAACTGTAGCACATGTTTGGTACAATACAATGTATTTATGACTGTAACTTATTTCATTACATGTATGTAATATAAAGTTACTTAATTCAACTTAAGCTAATCTTTGGATATTATATGAGTACTAACGGCATGTGGCTACCTTGGACGGGAATTTATTGTAACTGCATTTATTGTTTTCATACAGCCACATGTAAACACCATTAAATCAGAGTCTCGAATCCTGCCAATTTCGAGTTTAGATTTGGGTTCAAAAATAAAAATAAATAAAAATTTCCAATTAGGCGAAGAAATAAGAGCTTTATGGAAGAATTAATCTTTATTTCTTAACGAATTTTCTTTTAATTGAGTTCGTTGTGACGTTAAAATTAATTTTGAAGCATAATATTATTTGTTTTGTTATTTTGATGTTGTTATTATCAATTTATTTTATACTAAAAAATAATAATTTTATTGTTAATTTGCAATAGAAAGTAAACTTGAAGTGATTTGTGACGACGAGAAAATCATTTCGC
The DNA here is from genome assembly GCA_958295665.1 of Tipula vernalis. Classification (NCBI taxonomy): domain Eukaryota; kingdom Metazoa; phylum Arthropoda; class Insecta; order Diptera; family Tipulidae; genus Tipula; species Tipula vernalis. The sequence goes on from OY282560.1 coordinate 260,077,880, forward strand.
CGTTCCAACAGAGGGTTTTAAAAATCCAAATTAAATTTTGTTGAATTAAATGCACCGGAGTTGCCTAGAAAAAAAAATTACAATTTGGCGCGAAATGAATACTAGGTTGGTGTGGAGATCGTATGATTTTTTTTATGACCGGGGTAATAAAACCAGATCGGTGAAAAAAATAATTTTTTTTGATGATTTTTTTTTGTTGGTCAGTTCTCGAATGATTTTCAAAACGATCGGAAGATTGAAAAACAGAAAAAAAAAAACGCTAGAGTAAAAGTATTAAAATTTGAAGTTAAATATCAAATCGATTGAGATACTGTAAACGGATTAATTAATTAGTGAATATAGTTTAATATTATAGAAATTAAATTACTATTTAAGTTTAAGTTTAGTTTAAAAACAAAAAAAAATAATAATAATAGTAATAATAATGATAAGTACATACAGCGTAAAGTATTAACAAGTACATAAACGGAACTTTTAAGTTTATAGTGAAAAGTAAAAAAAGAAAAAAAAAAACAGATTTAGCAAAGTGAAATTTGAGTGGTGAAATTCCTTAAATTAACAAACAAAAAAAAAAAAAATATAAGAGTAACTAAAAATAAAAGAACGAACGAGTCGTATTATGTGAGTGAAAAATTATATTTGAGTTTAAAAAAAAAAAAAATAATAATAATAACGATCGAACTTTTTAGTGATCTTATTTCGTGATGAGTAATAAGTGGTGAATTGTGATGTTATTGTGGACTGAAATAATAAATGGGCAAGCAATGCAATAAAATAATTAAAAGATAAATAATAAAAATTAAAAAAAAAAAAATATTAATAAACCAAAACTTTAATCGAAGGCAGAATAATTTAAAGTAACAGTACTTGTGTATTCATAAAGTACAATGTACATTTATTGAGTGATATTATTGATTAGTGAATTTTAAAAAATTCTAACAAGTTCGATTAAAATGAGAGAAAAACTACTTTTTACACACGAGTGAAAAAAAAACTGTTAAGAAAACTTTACAACAAAATTTTTTTTTTTTGACCTAAACAAGAAAAGTTAAATAATAAAATTTATACGGAAGACGTCGTACATCAACATCAACAATTAATTCTATTGGTGACGTCACCCATCAACAGGCTGCATCGAGGTTGCGCAAGTTAAAATTTTTTTTTGTTTATGTTATTATATAAATTTTAATTTTAATAATTTTATCGATTTTTTTTTTATATATATATATATTATTCTTAAATATTTTTTTTTTTCATATACTATAATTTATCAATTTATTTAGGTTCGTTAATGTATATATCGTACTATTAAAGTGTATTTAGCTAGTTAGTATAGGGTGTAAGGGTTTATTTTCATTAATTTAATTTTTTTCTTTTATATTTTTCTTCATTAATTAATATTTCCTTCATTTTTTTTTTTTCATTGACTTTCTTTATTGTTTTTTTTTATTTCTGGTTGTTTTGGGTTAATAAATTTTCTTTTGTTTCTGAAGTTTATAAATGAAATCATACGTTCTTTTAATTTAATTTAAATGAGTGCTTAAAGAACAACGCTTAGCGGGATGAGTTCAAGGTAAGCATACCCTCCAGATAGGTGAGTGAAGAGAAAGAAAATAATAAATTGTTGCTTCCTATCCAGTCTTCTCCCAATCCTGCGGTCCAACTCGATCCACGTCATGTCTCGGTAAAATCCACGCCCTTCCCTGAGCTTTAGCCAGCAAAATGACCGCCCCGAGACACTTAAAATGACGTGGGTATTCTGTTAACTGATGTGGATTCAGAGTTGTGGTTCAAACCTAAAATAATTTAGAATGTTGAGCCGCAACTCCATTTCATTTCGTTACAGTGGCGCCCAAACAAAATTAAGGCTATCCTTTCCATTTTCCTATCCTTTTTTTTTTGTTGAAAGATTTTTGTTGATTCAACCATTAACATGGTTGTCCAGTTTGGTATGACTGTTTGAATCAGATGTTAATGTTTGATAAACCAGAATTTCAATTTCATCCGCTTTCCTTTTTAACGTTAAATATTAATTTCGATCTGTGCGTTTTAGTTCTATTGCAATATAGCTTATTGTTTCCGTAATTATGTTGACTCCAATCTGTCTCAGTGCATATTTGACGAATCGCACATAATTTTATAACTTTTCGTTCGTTTTTTTTGTTGCATTTCGCTAATTTTAAGCTTTGAAAGCAACAATCAAACTCAAACGAGAAAAATCTTTATTTATTTGCAAGGTCCAGTAAATGCGTGCTGTAGATCCTTCTCATTATTTTGATTTTTCTCTTACGATTTTCAATTTCCTCCAACTTTCTTCTCCTTAAACCTTTCCCTATCCTATAGGCAACAGTTTATTTTCTCTGCTCATCTTTTATTGTTGATACCGAAAAGAAAAATGATTTGACAATTTTTTTTTCGCTACCTTGAACTCATTCTCGTTAATTTGATATATGTACATATAAATTATTTGAAAAAAAAAAAAACATCATTTTATCACTAACGTATTATATTCTTCTACTCACACGCCAAGAAGTATCTCTGACTATTTTTACGATCCCAATTAATTTATCTTTGGTTTTGAATATAAAGTCAAATCCTTCTCTTCCGATTAAATTATAAAAATAAAAAAAAAATAAAAAAACAATCTTTGTTGTTATTGGTGCATTAGCTAATCATTGACATTGTATATATTATAAATTTACACATTCTTGGTGTAATATAACGTAAGCGTCGCGAACCTATCATTATCTAATTTTAAGAGTTAATTTTCATTGTAAATATGGATGTTACTGTATTAGAAACTGACGAATTTGAGGTTGAGTGTATGGTGCGCGAAATTCGTGTTGATGTTCCTGAAGCGCTCCAAATCCTTGAAAATGCAATCAAAGATGAAGAGGCCAATAAAATGGAAATCCCGGTTAGAATGCACTCAAAAGGCCGTAAAAACCCAGACATTGAAAGCGATATTTGTCGCAACAAGCTACATGTTTTGAAAGAAATGATTACGGAATTGAATCAAGAATCCGGGGATGATTTAATTAATTTAGCCCATCAAATTAGTCGCGTCTAATGCATGTATCACGCCGATTGTACAGACTAAAGTCCTCCCCTAAATACCAAAGCAGCGCACAAAACTCTATTAAAATATGTGAACAGCTACAATCTAGCTTACAAATATTTATGGAAAACCATGACAGATTGAATGAATCCATTGAAGCTACCAAATTAGTGGAAGTCGGACATCCAGAAGTGGATGAAAATAATGATCCTGATGTGCCTACATTAGAAACCCAACAAAGTGAATCAGACTCTCCAACCCAAGGTTTAGGTAGAAGATCCACTTTGGAAGATTTACTTGATAAAGTTCACCTCGACAGCCAAATGAAACAGCAACACATCGAGGTTCAGACAAAATTATTGGAGTCTACGGTGCAAAAATTCAATTTATTATCGCAACAATTATCCATACTAACTCAACGCCAAGATGCCATGCAAGAACAAATTACAGGTACAAATCTACCAAACGTGTCCATCCCGACTAGCGCGGGTCTACCAGGGTCAATCAAAGGATCATTTCCTTCATTCATTCCTACTTTAGCTACATCAGCGTATGGGACATACAGCCAACCACCTCCACTAGTCCCAGGTCTGATTCCAACCTCATCGAATACTACGAATTGGCAATCGGCTTATAATAATCCAACAATGATAACTGATAACTATTTTCCAACAACCATCTCGTCAAATTTACCACCCGTATCGTCAGTTCCAATATCTCAAGCCAATCCAGCCTCGTTCGCTTCAGCCGTTCCAATAATTAATTCGAATTACACAAACCCTCCGTCGATTGTACCACAGTCATTTTCGAATATTTCTGTTGCTCCAACCTCGCAATGTGTACGATATCCTCTCGAGCATCGCAGTCTTTCTCGATGTGGAATATCTTTTGACGGCTCACCATCAAGTGTTCCAATAGACATGTTCGTCTTCCAATTGGAAACATTAGCCAATTCCTTGAATTTATCCGAAGTCAGCTTGATCACCGAAATGAGTTCGGTACTAAAAGGGGTCGCATTACAGTGGTATTGGACCTGTAGACGGCATAATCCTGCGATATCTTGGTTGGAATTAAAAAATAAATTTATGGAAAGGTTTCAGGACAGACGATCTGACTTTGAGATACGGCGAATGATTGAAACCAGAAAACAGCTGCCTCGTGAGACCTTTGTGGAGTTTTACCATCACGTCTGGAGTATGACATTGCAATGCCGAACCCCTTATTCTGAGGAGAAGATCATTGAACTTCTCATGCAAAATATGAGAGCTGGCCTTCAATATCAATTGACAGATCGACGATTTGCTTCAATCAATGATCTGATTGCCAGTTGCACAACGTGGGAAGATACTTGGAATCGGCTCCGGATCGACCCAGAATCCATGATCTGTACTAGAAAAGGAATCAGTGAGTTGAAGATGCTTGAACAACCTGAAGTATCCATTCCAAACCATCAATATGGTGAGTACCTCGCTCCTCCGTTTAGAGAACAAGAAATAGCAGCGTATCGTAATAATTATGTCGATCAACCAAAGAATTGGGTTGCAGGTGGGACGTCCCAACCACACCTCAATTTCTCTCGCACGCTTGGTAACCGAGAAATAGTATGCTATAATTGCGACGAGAAGGGACACACTTTTATTGATTGTCGTTTTCCACCTATGCGATGGTTTTGTCATAAATGTGGAATGAAGGACACAGTTTATGCCAAATGTTCAAAGTGCTCGGAAAACCCAGCGAGGGGTCAGTGGCGTTCTGGGAACCACGGAACCCCGAAAGTAATACTTCCCAGGCCGACAAAAGAAACAGAGGACCAAGCCAGCAATACGGATCCGGAATTACGTCAGTTTGCACAAACCAATTCACCAATTTAAACTCAATAAGCTCAGCAGATAGTAATGGTCAGTACGGTAGCCCATCGCTATACAAAATATCGTCACCTGACTTTCCGGTACAATCACCTCCCCATTCTTCGACTGGACACTATCCTGATCTTCAACATACTTTAAACCCGTGCATTAGGACTCAGAATACGCAAAAGAGATTTTATAATTCTCATCAGCGTAAGCGAACTCGGTTGTATTGGCAAAAACGCAATAGCCTCAAATCTGAAGTAGTTAGTTCCATCCTCATAAACCACTTACAAGATCCTAGGCCATATGTACAAGTTCTAATTAATGGGAAGGAATATAAAGGTTTGTTAGACAGTGGTGCTACAGTTAGCGTTTTAGGCGCTGGAGCAGAAACATTTTTAACAGATACTAGTGTTCAATTTCATAGTTCTCCATCGTATATAAAAGCAGCAAACGGGCAGTCTGAGCGAGTGTTTGGATTTATATGTGCAACAGTAAAATTTAATAACAAGTGTCACAAAATGCGTCTACATATCGTTCCAAGTCTGGACCAGCCTCTATACCTAGGGATCGATTTTTGGAACCTTTTCCAGATCACCCCAGCTTTATGCTCATTAAGTCCTGAGATTCCCTCTGAGCCCGAATCGTCTAAATATCACTCACTGTCGCCAGCCGATCAATTAAAATTAAATCTAGTGATTGATCATTTCCCATCTTGTACTAAACTTGGCCTCGGAAAAACGACTCTGCTTTCACACTTTATCGATGTCGGTACCGTTAGACCAATTAAACAACGATTCTACTCTGTTTCGCCAGCCATTCAAAAACAACTTTTCGACGAGCTAGATCGAATGTTATCGTTAGGCGTGATAGAGGAAAGTCAGAGCAGTTGGTGCTCACCGGTCACTTTGGTGCGTAAGGCAAGCGGCAAGGTTCGTCTCTGTTTGGATGCCCGTGAGTTGAACAAGGTCACCGTAAAGGACGCGTACCCACTACCACTTATCGATGGATTGTTGGGCCGATTAGATCAAACCAGGTATATATCTTGTATCGACCTCAAGGATGCCTTTTGGCAGATCCCGTTGGACCAACAATCCAAAGATAAGACGGCGTTTACCGTACCTGGGAGACCTTTGTATCAATTCACGGTCATGCCATTCGGATTATGCAACGCTCCTCAGACGATGTGCCGCTTGATGCACAAAGTGATCCCGCACCAACTACATGATAGAATCTTTGTATATTTGGACCACCTGTTAGTGACGTCTGCCTCATTCGAAGAACACTTGACACTGCTAGAAGAGGTTGCGGTTCGTTTAAAAAACGCTGGACTCACTATAAACGTCGATAAAAGTAAATTTCTCTTAAAAGAATCGAAGTACCTTGGATACCTTATCGGTGACGGATGCCTTCGAACAGACCCCGACAAAGTTCAGGCAATCGTCGATTTCCCTGTTCCTAAAACAGCAAAACAAATTCGTCGATTTTTAGGAATGAGCGGTTGGTACCGTCGATTCATAAGAAATTATGCAACTTTATCTGCCCCACTTACGGACCTCCTTAAAAAGGGTTCCAAAATTAAATGGTCCGTCTCTGCTGAATCTGCTTTCGACGCACTAAAAACTGCCTTATCGACATCTCCCGTCCTGGCAAATCCTGACTATGGAAAACCCTTCTTTATACAATGTGACGCCAGCACAACAGGAGTAGGTAGCGTATTGTTCCAACTCGATGTCGACGGAGCCGAGCGTCCGATAGTTTTTGTTTCTCAAAAGCTAAACGCTGCTCAGAGAAATTATTCGGTTACCGAGTTGGAATGCTATGCTGCTGTACTGAGCGTCAAAAAGTTCAGACCATATATTGAAGGGTACCCATTTACAATATATACAGATCACGCCAGCCTCCAATGGTTGATGTCACAGAAGGATTTGTCAGGACGGTTAGCTCGCTGGAGTCTCAAGCTCCAGTCGTTCGACTTCCAAATGGCCTACCGAAAGGGTTCACAGAATGTAGTGCCAGATGCATTGTCCCGTGCGTTTTGTGAACAAATAACACCAGCTATAGATTCTGGTGTACGAGAAAATTTATGTTCACATGATTTTGGTTATTTAAACCCGATATGTTCGCTCGATTCAAAAATAGATTCCGAACCTCTTCATATAGATCTAAGCCAACCTTCTTTTCTTGATACCGATTATATCAATCAAATCAAACGGGTCAAGACGTTACCAGATGTTAACCACAATTTCCGAGTTCAAGATGGAAAGTTACTCATAGCTCCTTCATATGGATGGCGGTATGAAGACACCGACATACCTAATTGGAAATTGGTCATACCTGAGAGTCTAACGCAAACCCTTATTCGACAGGCCCATGTGCCACCTTCCGCTTCTCATATGGGTGTGGCGAAAACAATTGAACGGATTCAACGACAATATCACTGGACCCGTATGGCACAAGGCGTAAAAGATTTTATCAAAAACTGTCAGACGTGTAAAATGACTAAGGCCGTTAATTATTGTACCAAGCCTAAAATGGGCAACCAAATCACTTCGAATCGTCCTTTTCAAACACTTTATATAGATTTCCTCGGTCCTTACCAACGGTCTAAACGAGGAAATACTTATATTCTAATCATATTAGACCAGTATTCAAAGTTCGTCTTTCTCAAACCTTTAAGAGAAGCATCTGCTTCTTTATTGTGCCAATATGTCGAAAATGAAATATTTAACACCTTTTCAGTGCCCGAATATATCATCTCAGATAACGGCAAACAATTCACGGCAAAGCTATTCCACGAATTATTGTTGAAATATGGAGTTACTCATATACGTACGCCTGTCTACTCTCCCCAGAGTAATGCCTCCGAGCGGGTAAACCGTACCGTTTTGTCCGCTATTCGATCCTATTTATCTGATAGCCATACAGATTGGGACAGCCACATTTCAGAAATTGCATCTACGCTGAGAAACGTCACCCACTCTTCGACGAAATTTTCTCCCCATTTTCTAGTATTCGGCCAACACTTCATTCAACATGGATCAGACTACAATCTCCGACGGCTGCTTGGTGAGTCTGACGATAATTTCCTAAACGTGGCCTCAAAGCCGGATCGATTAAATATTGTACGTGAAAAGGTGTTGCATTACTTAAGGGTAGCACACGAAAAATGTTCGCAGCGGTACAATTTTCGTAGTCGTCATAGGGTATTCAGCATTGGACAGGCGGTATTTGTGAGAACATTTCCACAGAGCGACGCTTTTAATAAGTTTTCAGCGAAGTTGGCTCCTAAATTTGTCCCTGCTGTTATTGACGGTAAAGTTGGAAATGTAGCATATAAGATAAAGGACTTGCATGGAAAGCCGTTAGGTACGTATCACGGGAAAGACCTTCGAGTTTAACTAGTTAACATCCCAATTTTTTTTATTTTATTTTAATTTTCTTTTATTATACATTCAACACGAGATCCGCCACCATAAATCTCAAATGCATAAACTTATACTCTTACATATACAATGATGATTTTCCATTAAAAATACACCATTATTAATTCTCTGTACTATTTCAGGCTTACAATAGGCCATTGTTTTTTTTTTTTTTTTTTTTGCCTGGCATTTATAGAGACTCCTTCTAGGGTGTGAGTCGTCCCCACGATTTGTGACGACGAGAAAATCATTTCGCCGTTCCAACAGAGGGTTTTAAAAATCCAAATTAAATTTTGTTGAATTAAATGCACCGGAGTTGCCTAGAAAAAAAAATTACAATTTGGCGCGAAATGAATACTAGGTTGGTGTGGAGATCGTATGATTTTTTTTATGACCGGGGTAATAAAACCAGATCGGTGAAAAAAATAATTTTTTTTGATGATTTTTTTTTGTTGGTCAGTTCTCGAATGATTTTCAAAACGATCGGAAGATTGAAAAACAGAAAAAAAAAACGCTAGAGTAAAAGTATTAAAATTTGAAGTTAAATATCAAATCGATTGAGATACTGTAAACGGATTAATTAATTAGTGAATATAGTTTAATATTATAGAAATTAAATTACTATTTAAGTTTAAGTTTAGTTTAAAAACAAAAAAAAATAATAATAATAGTAATAATAATGATAAGTACATACAGCGTAAAGTATTAACAAGTACATAAACGGAACTTTTAAGTTTACAGTGAAAAGTAAAAAAAGAAAAAAAAAACAGATTTAGCAAAGTGAAATTTGAGTGGTGAAATTCCTTAAATTAACAAACAAAAAAAATATAAGAGTAACTAAAAATAAAAGAACGAACGAGTATTATGTGAGTGAAAAATTATATTTGAGTTTAAAAAAAAAAAAATATGTGATGAGTAATAAGTGGTGAATTGTGATGTTATTGTGGACTGAAATAATAAATGGGCAAGCAATGCAATAAAATAATTAAAAGATAAATAATAAAAATTAAAAAAAAAAAAATATTAATAAACCAAAACTTTAATCGAAGGCAGAATAATTTAAAGTAACAGTACTTGTGTATTCATAAAGTACAATGTACATTTATTGAGTGATATTATTGATTAGTGAATTTTAAAAAATTCTAACAAGTTCGATTAAAATGAGAGAAAAACTACTTTTTACACACGAGTGAAAAAAAAAAAACTGTTAAGAAAACTTTACAACAAAATTTTTTTTTGTTTGACCTAAACAAGAAAAGTTAAATAATAAAATTTATACGGAAGACGTCGTACATCAACATCAACAATTAATTCTATTGGTGACGTCACCCATCAACAGGCTGCATCGAGGTTGCGCAAGTTAAAATTTTCTTAAATATTCTTAAATATTTTTTTTTTCATATACTATAATTTATCAATTTATTTAGGTTCGTTAATGTATATAGCGTACTATTAAAGTGTATTTAGCTAGTTAGTATAGGGTGTAAGGGTTTATTTTCATTAATTTAATTTTTTTCTTTTATATTTTTCTTCATTAATTAATATTTCCTTCATTTTTTTTTTTTCATTGACTTTCTTTATTGTTTTTTTTTATTTCTGGTTGTTTTGGGTTAATAAATTTTCTTTTGTTTCTGAAGTTTATAAATGAAATCATACGTTCTTTTAATTTAATTTAAATGAGTGATTAAAGAACAACGCTTAGCGGGATGAGTTCAAGGTAAGCATACCCTCCAGATAGGTGAGTGAAGAGAAAGAAAATAATAAATTGTTGCTTCCTATCCAGTCTTCTCCCAATCCTGCGGTCCAACTCGATCCACGTCGTGTCTCGGTAAAATCCACGCCCTTCCCTGAGCTTTAGCCAGCAAAATGACCGCCCCGAGACACTTAAAATGACGTGGGTATTCTGTTAACTGATGTGGATTCAGAGTTGTGGTTCAAACCTAAAATAATTTAGAATGTTGAGCCGCAACTCCATTTCATTTCGTTACAGATTGATGAATTATGAATTGCGTGAGAGTGAGTGATGAATTGTATACATATTCCAAACAACATCCAGATGTGGAGCTCAACAATTTCTCCTCTTCGTAAAATATATGTCTATCTGGCTAATTCCAGAAAGATTTAATGTTTGAAATAGAATATTAATAAATAAATTGAATGTGTTAAAAGTTTTCAAGCGGTATTGTAAAATTAACTAATACTTGTAATTACCTGGTTGATTTCTTTTTATAGGGAAAAAACTAAAGTAATAAGTTAGCAGTTCAGTTGCTATAGCCTGATGAGATAATTGAAAAATTAATCAATTTTTCGTAATCCTCGTCAGAACGAAACTGAATTTACAGAACTCTTTCCAATTTCCCCCCTTCGGAATATATATTAAAGTTTAATGGTTGGGTTTTACGGGAAGCAATTATTTGCAAGGAAGCCTATCAATGAATGGGAATGGAACATCAATTTATAATTGCATAATAAATGTTAGTCAGACAAGAAATTCTGAACTTAAAATATACGTTAGAATTCAGACTTAATGTACTTTGTTTTCTGAATTCACCCTTTTTATGTTTAATCTAGATTACTCACTAACAAACCTTTCCTGCCCTTCCTTACATATAACTGGGGTGTGTGACGGGCCCGGTTTCCACTGCGAGAGTTGCTTAACACTTAGTCGTGCATTCAAATCAATCAACTTTGATTTCGCTATATTAATGATATTCTAATTTTTCCAATTTTTGGAAAATTAATTTTGAAGCCGAACCCGAAGTTTGATTTGGTTCAGGTTCGGGTTCGTAGAATTAAGTTCGATTTCCGGTTTGGTTGGAAACTCTGCGTTAAATAAACATTTCGTTAACTTATTTTGGTGTAAATGAAATTTAGCAAATCTTGCAGAACATCTTTATCAAAGAATTTATTTTAATAGTTTACTTCTGTTGATTGATGATAAAAACTGGGTTGGAGGTGGGCAATCTTGCTGTACTTCTTGTGAATTCAAAACATGTTAAATAATTTTCGATAATTTTTAGAAACCCTAATTACCTAGTGGCTCGCACCTACTATTAACTCCTCTTTAACGTTTTATTAAGTATACAATCAGTTCTTTAAATAGAGAACTTATTCCGTGGGAATAACTCACAATACGAATATTTTCGTGCATTATATTATATAGATTAGCAACAAAAATCTGGTTTTATTAGTTACCCTAGCCTTTGTGTCCCTGAACTATTTTTTGTGCGGAAACCCTTGCGTAGGTACAAACGCACGTATAATTTAAGTCATATAGTTTATCTTTCTCTTTTAATTTGCTCAGTAAAAAATATTTTGTATCAGTAGAACATATCGGTACCTCAATTAAATGTGAGGCGGGCAGTTATATCGAAAGTATATACCAAAGAATATATACATACCAACGGAGATGTTACATGAGGCGTTGACTTCAATATTTGGATTTTCAGAAGATAAAAAATGAACCATTTACTCCACTGGAATAATCCACTATTACAATAAGACAAAAAAAGGGATGTAGACGGTGAAACACAGCGGTGGTCCAATGCGCTATTTTACAATATAATTAGCGAACAAAACATTGGCAACTAATGCAACTTAATAATTCAAAGTAATATTGAAATTAAAAATCGCATTTAAAATATTTTTATGTAATTTTTTAATTTTTTTTTTTTTTTTTTTTTTTTTTTTTAAACTATGCAATCTTTTCTGGGGCTCAAGGCACTCCCAACTCTTTCGCAGTTAATTTTACCGTCCTACTTTACGCAGTATTAGCCAAATCGAGGACGTACGGCTATAGACCCCGCTTTGTATAAACCACCTGCACATTGCATTGCTTCATGCCAACCTATAGTGCTGACATGAAAGGTGGGTCGGCCCATGGATTCTGCACTCTCAACAGGGGGTCATAGTTGTGTTCATCGTCATCACCGATCGTAATCAGATGATGAAAAATCCCTTTTGCATCCCGCCCCTATCGGGATTCGAACCCGGTACCTCCCGATCCAAACGCCGCAGCTTTAACCACTGCGCCGTTTGCTCGGTAATTTTTTAATTTAAAGTTATTATATTAAAGTTATTATTTATAAATTACATCAATAAAAGTACGTATGGTTGTCATCCAACAGTTGCAAATGTTTTGTTCGCAACCGTATCTGTTCGCTATCTATCTATATCTTTTAATCGGGACGCTTGAAATTTGTTAGGTTATAGTAGCGGCAGATGGTTAAAGCAACATCTGCCAAATTTGTTGTGAATTGTTCAGTAGTGTATGGCAAATCACCATGGAAGGTTATAGTGTTGAACAACATATACAAAACATCAAATTTTATTTAAAAAATCATAAAATTTTATTTACAAAATCAGTGCTCCGTTCGAGAAACGTTCCGCGCATTACGTGTTTTTTATCCTCGCCACAACCGTCCTGCCGAGTCGACTATTCGACGTTTGGTGGAAAAATTCGAGTCAACCGGTTCGGTAAATAATCAGCCAACATCCGTACGTCACCGAAACATAAGGTCTACCGAAAACATCACTGCTATGCGTGAGGCAGTACGCGAAACCAAGAACTCGGCTTTTCAGCGACTTTAACTTGGCGAATTTTGCCAAAACCAACTAAGCAACTTCTTGTAGCCTAAACTGGATAATTTGGATACCGACGACATGTGGTTCGAACAGGACGATACTAGGTGCCACACAGCGCATGCCACAATGGACATTCTGCACGAGCGATTTGAGAGCATAGTTGTCGCAGCGACGTGAACTGGCCATAAAGATCCTGCGATTTAACGCCATTAAACTTCTCCCTTTGGGGCTATCTTAAATCGCAGGTCTATGCGAATAAACCGCAAACAATTGATGCACTCATAGTCAACATAACGAGCGCCATCCAGCAAATACAGTCAGATTTATGCGACAAAATCATCGAAAATTAAACCTGCCAAATGCCGTTCCACGTAAAGCCGCAGCGGACATTTGAACGACGTTATATTTCATACTAAATGCAATAAAATTATCTTTCAAATAAAAGAAAAATTTAGTGAATATCTCACACCCAACTTGTTTTATTTAAATTTAAAAATCGAGCGTCCTTGTTGAAAGACCCTTTATAAATGTATAAATGGGTATTTGAATGTGTGATATTTATATAAATCACACGCCTTGACCGATTTAAACCAAACTTTACACAATTATTGTTTAAGACCTAAGGACGGTCACTGTTAATATTTCACACCACCACCTTCTTCTTGTGAGGAATTCAAATTTCAAATAAAAAATAAGAAATAACATAACATACAACTTTGAATCCCAGAATATGGTCTGAAATATCTGTTTCATTCATAAACTTTCACCTGCTAGAGTTGATAATTTGGCCATCCCACATTAAGTAGTGTGTGATACCGACAACAAATAGTAGTAGTGAGAATGAAAAAAAAATTAATTTTTTTTGTATGGCTTTTCGTTATGACCAATACAATTAACAGTAGAAATTTTTAAACGTGTATCTGTGTACTAATAAAACAAGCAGGGTTTCTAAAGAAAGAAATCTTGCAGGTTTTGTGTATGATTGTATGATGGTATGATGGTGAGATCACACATCTTCATTCTGAGGATGTCAGTGATGCCCGCTAATACGCGTTTGACTCTAAGCATTTGTAATTTCCAACGAAGGGCAAGAGCAACCGTGGAAGTATAGTTGACAGTAATTTGAAGAAAAGGTTGCATATTCAAGAGCTAGTGATTTCTGCTTAAAATTGGAAAAACCAAAAATATTATAAAATAAAACGAAATACAATGAATTTCATTGCACTGGAAACAAGGCAATGCCTAGCATACAATTTTAAATACCGGAACACCGCCTAATCTTAACTATAAGAAGCACTGACCTAAATGAGCAAATACATTTCAGAAAATGGCTGAAATATCTTTTTCATTCTTCACCCGTTATAGTTGATATTTTGGTAATTCCATAAATATTTAGTAATATTTTTCCGCGCAACACCGGGTTTACCGGCAAGTTCATATTATATGTATATATATATATATATATATATGGTATGTGAGTGTTTTTATGTGCGATATTTATACAAATCCATATGCGTTGACCGATTTAAACCAATGTGTCGTATTATCATGATATAATGTACGATGGTACGATGGTTTGATAGCATATTAGTATCAATCATTCCGTAATCAGTAATGGTATGATGGTATAATTATTTGATGGTATGATGATATAATGGTATGTTGGTATGATGATTGTGTGATGATATGATGGAATGTTGTATGTCATGGCCAGTGGAACTGGAAGTAGAGTTCTGGATGTAAAGTATGGTGTTCTACAAGGCAGTATTCTGGAAACAGTTTTGTTTCACATTTTCATTAATGATATGTCTAACTTACCATTAAAAGGTCATATTAGAGAATTTGCAGATGATACTGCTTTGCTTTATGAAACTCTTAATCCTGGCAGGACCTTGAACAATATGGAACATGATCTTGTTATTTTATGTATTAGACTATTTTAATTCTAATCTGATATCACTTAACATTTTGAAAACATAATTTTTGATTTTTTACTCTCCATTTAAATCAATGCTTACGTTTTCTCCACTTACAGTTGATAACATTAATATTTCCTCCGCTTGTCGTCTACTGAGGAAATTATCTTATTTTGTTCCAACTTATATATGGAACAGCCAGTTCAACTAGGCTGAAAAAACTACAAGCAATGCAAAATAAAAGCATAAAGGCGATTTATAGGCTGCCTATTCTATTTCCATCCAAAGAATTATATTGTAATGAGAATAGTTTAGTATTACCTATTAATGTTCTACATAAGTTTCAATTAACCTCATATATTGTACATATGTATGTACAAAACGATAAATCTATGATCAGTGAAGTTATGTCTGACTTAAATTTTAAATAATGAAACAATTCCAACAAGGAATTGTAATAGAATTATTTACCATCACATTAAAACTGAATTTGGAAAAAGTCAATTACCTTTTTGGGACCATTTACGTATAACCAGATACCGGGAGATGTACAAAGATCTGAAACATTTCTTAAATTTAAAAAAAATGTCAAGAATTATTTTAAGAAAAATCTTGAATTCTGTTTTCAGTTTTTAGACATTGACATTATTATATTTTTTAATTATTATAATTAAAATAAATTATTTAATTTAATTAAAATGTATTTCTTTGTTTTTTCATTTTTTTGGTTATCAACTCAGATTATCCTTAAAGGGACACTGAATCCACTGGATAATCTGATGTATTATGGTATGATCCAACAAAGACAAGAGCAGCCCTTGGAAGTATAGTCGGCAATAGTTTGAAAAATAGGTTGCATATACAAGGGATGATAAAATAAATTAAAAAAACGGAAAATATTAGAACGTATTCCGGAATTTAAATTCCGGAATACTGCCTGAAATATATTTCTCATTCATAAACATTCATCCGCTATAGTTGATATTTTAGTAATTCCACAAATAGTTAGTAATTTTTCCCGAGTAACACCGGGTTTACCGGCTAGTTGTTTATAAAATCAACAATCCATTGATTTGAAATCATCAAACAGCAGCCGACTGTTTCTTCAAGCATTAGGGAAAAGTTTGGCGATGCCTACAATACACACAAGATCGGGGAACTCACACATAATCAAAAAAAATATCTACAAGGGTTGCCATCGAATCCATTTTTGGACACCAGCAGATATAACCGTGCAGACCCACGTCAATTTGCGTACAAATGAAAAATGTTCCAACAAACGAACCGGTAGTAGATTCTTGCTATTTATGACGCAACAATCGAACCGGTAGTAGATTCTTGCTATTTATGTCACACAAACAGTGGAAAACTAGAAAAAGTTGCCGAGTGTGCCAGCGCCCTTTATGCGACGAGCACGTGGAAGCTATGTACATCAAAGTGATATTGGTGCAACTTATAAACACCTTTCTAATTCCATTTTTTCGCTGTCGTGAATTAAATAGTATTAATTATTTAGTTTGTTGAAATATATTTAATTGAAATTGAAAAATTCTTATTATTTATGAGAGGTGTACCTTTTCAGGATTCCACGTTATATTACATGCCTTTTCGCAGAAACTTCTTATGGCATTTTGTTTTGGATTCTTATTATCAAAACGTATCGTTTTGAGATATCACAAAAATTAACTTTATATGTTTAGATTCCTCCAGTAAAAAGGGAAATTTACTTTTAAAAAGTTAAAACGGTACCTATCTAGGGACATACGAGTAAATGTTAAGAGTTTATTTGATTTAGAAACCATACTTATTTATAACGAACAAACTATCCAGTCATTTAAATTCGAAATTGTTGTTGTCTATATTATTTATACCCACTTAAATTTCTCGAAAATTATACCTCGGAGATCAAAATATTCCAGGGAATAGTGATTTGGGTATGAGAGAGATCAAGGTCTTAATTTTTTAAATATAAAACTAAATTTTTAACGGCACCTTTTATTACGTAAACACGGAAACAAGTATTGTTTGAAATATTTTTTACCCGTCCTTTATTTTCCAAGGTGTGTTTGTATGAAAAAAATAAAGTTGAACTTCAGGCCAATTCGAAATTATCCAAAATAATTTAATTGTGTTTTTGGATAAATTAGATACAGGTACAAATAGCTATAATGAAATGTTAATTTGTATTCGATTCGAAATACAGTTTGTGCGCGAGTATCAAGTACAGTGGCCACAATAATTGACCATGTATTAACACGAGTTTAACATTCCAAAAGATCTAAATTACCACGAATAATTAAGGAAATGTTATGGAATATGCGGCAACGAACGGTTTTGTAGGTACTGAACAAATGCCCTTTAGACCATTTTATATATGCACATTTTACATACAACTTTTTGACGTTACAAATAGGTACGTTTTTGACATATTTTATATAAAGCCACTTTAGTAAAATATCCCGATTTTTTAATGACACAAGTAAAGCCCGATATAGACGAAGAAAAATATTTGCTATGCAAAATTTATGTGTGAAGCTTGTGAACTGCACGCAATACAAAAATAGACATTGGTTAAAAAGAGAAACCTTAAGTAAACAAAACTGACGATGCTATAATTTTGGCGGCTGATAAATGGACGCCATATTTTTTACATTTGTCGGAAGTGATATAAATTAAATTAGTTCCATACGTATCTATATAAAATAAATATAAAAGAATTTAATTTTTATATTTTATATATGAAAGAACTTAATATTTATACGTTCGATAATTTTCTTTACTTTTTCGCAATACTTTTCCAGCGCTTAAAAAATCGCAAAAACCGCCAGTGTCATAATACCATTAGATTACTTATGTATATAGAATTGAAAATCTCTGGATTAGTCTACATTTTCAAGATGGGTGACTATAATTAAAACAGCTTGATCGAGTTGCAGTGCGATATGTTCAATTAGCTCGCTAAAATCCTTCACAAGTTAATTGAAATGAGCGTTTTATCGGTAAATGTTCGTAGGATACCATTGAATTTAATTCGATTTTTTTAGTTTTCTTTTAAAAAGTTTTAATTTTCTAACTTTTAGTTACATTTGGTTTCTATTTTATTTATATAAGAAAATAACCGTAAGAAAAGTCGTAAGCCACACGACGAAAATGATTTAGCAGCTCGTTCCACTGGGACGCACTAATGGAGAACGCGTATTATATTCTTCACCCCGCTTGCCCAATTCAGACTAGCAGAGATAAACACCTTTTGATTGCGAATTATGGAGCATACAAGTTTTCTCCCGATCATCTTTGCGAGTGTTAGAGCTTCTGAAATATTTACAAATGTAGAGGCAGAAAACGCTATGGTAGTACACGGTTGGATTCAAGCCCTGATTTTCAGAAGGGAGATAGTTTAACCAACAGAACCAACACCACAAGTCATAAACAAGTTATGAGTATAACAATTACTAAAACCGCAGTACTACATTTGTCATTTGTTTTAGGAGTTCTGGGTCATATCTTCAGATAGGAACCCATCGTTAATCTCTGTTTAAATTAATCCGAGATAATTTCAAAATATGTAATTTTTACAACATAAAAAATGGAGGTGTGGCCAACACACGACTTTCTTTTACGAACAGAGAATTTTGAGAATTTTTTTTTTTTTTTTTTTAATTTTTTAATTTTTTTTTTAATTTTATTTGTTTTTAATTTTTGGAAACATTTTGCATTTAGTAGTTTTTTGTAAACCTTATACTTTTTAAGATATTTGCAAAATAAATTTTCTGGACCAAGGGAGTGGCCACTTCCGGTTAACCGATTTGGAGTAAAATTCACTGGGACCTCCCAATTTATCAAAAAAGCTTAAATCTGAAGCGTCAATTCGATTGATTAAACCGTCTGGGCTGTAGAGAGGACACAGACAGACTGACAGACAGGCAGACAGACACCGTTTCGAAAACCACTTTTTCGGACTCAGGGGACCTCAAATCAAATAAATCTCTAAAAATCTCAAGGTACAAAATTTTCATGATTACTGTACTTTATTTTACTAGAGTAAAAGAAAGTAAAAGAAGGTTCCTCACAATCGGAAAACAAATGACAATACTCCTTTAAAATTGCTTTGGAAATGTCCTTCTATTTTGAAGTACATACATAGGTTAAAAATAAACTGTATCGTTGTAGAGAAAACTGTATAAGTATTAAACTTACGGCTCACCGCATAATTTGAAACGACAAACGTTTTGGAAATGAAAAATATCACATCGTTCATAAAGTCTTTGGGTATTTTTCTACACTTCCCAAGTATAACAAAACTGAAAACTTCAACCGGTTATCAATTTTTGTCCGGTTTTCGAACGAAAAAATCGGAAAATGATGAAATTTTGTTTCCAACTTTCGACACATATAGCGTTGAAGTGCAAGTATAATTTTGTTTTTATTTCTGTAGAGGCCATTTGTTGATTTTTTGTTTGTTAGTTAACTATTTAACAAATACAATTGCGTAGCAATTGCTACGCTAAATTTTTTTTATCTTAAAATAAATTATTATTAAAATCATCCATAAGGCAAATACCTTCCTATCCTTGGTAATCATCCGTAAGGTAAATATTTTGCACATGCATATAATTATTTTCTGTTTAACAAAGTGTGAGATTAAATAATGTACATATATAATATGGTATATACAATATTGTTGTTGTAAAAGTGAAATATGTCCAGCTATCAGGATATAACAAACATTTTTCATGCGAAGTTTAAATGGAAATAGTGTCTATTTAATTTGCATTTTTATTTGTTAAAATTGTAGTGATCAGCAAATTTAATTAACCCATTATGTAGTTTAAAGAGTAATTTTTGTATACTTAATTCATTTGGAACAGTTTTATAATTTTAAATGGAAGAAATTTGCCCTTAAAATCTATGTAGTGTTACGAAAATTCTTGTTCCAAATGAATCTCAAGTAGACAAAAATTACCCTTTAAACTACATAAGGATTAATTAAATTTGCTGATCATTAAAATTTTAACAAATAAAAATGTAAATTAAATAGACACTATTTCCATTTAAACTTCGTATGGAAAATGTTTGTTATATCCTGACAGCTGGACATATTTCACTTTTACAACAACAATGTTGATATATACCATATTTTTTTTTGAAGAATCTAATTATTTTTAATTTCAGATAGTGCATTGGAGAAGTTCCCGATCACAAAGAAAAAGTTCTAATCTACGAAAAACGCAAAGAAAAATCATTACTTTTTAGATTTTAGATGTACTTTTTCAAGTTTATTAGATTAAGTTAAAATTAAGTTTGTGTTAATTAAGATTTTTTAAGTTTATTAGATTAAGTTAAAATTAAGTTTAATAAAAAAAAATTAATATTATTTCGTATAATCACAAAACACCAACAGTTTTCACTTACTTAAAAATAAAAAAACCAAAATTTTATTTTTGAATTTATTTACTTTTATTTATTTAAAATTACAACTAGTTTCGATCTTGTAAAGATCATCTACAGGTAATTTTTTGCAATGGTTGAATTGCAAAAAATTACCTGTAGATGATCTTTACAAGATCGAAACTAGTTGTAATTTTAAATAAATAAAAGTAAATAAATTCAAAAATAAAATTTTGGTTTTTTTATTTTTAAGTAAGTGAAAACTGTTGGTGTTTTGTGATTATACGAAATAATATTAATTATAAAAAGATCACTTACGTCACTCCGCTTCAAAAAAAATTTTTTTTTTTTTAAAAAATGTTTAATATAAAAAAAAATTCTTAATAAAATTTTAAATTAAAAAAAAAAAAATATTTTTATTTTTTACGTCTGTAACCAAATTGAAAAGTAAATTTTTGGCGCCAAAATTTATATTATAAGCCCCGCCCACAAATTTGTCGTACCATAACCTAACTTTTTTTGTCATCATTTTCCGAGTTTTTTGGCCAACTTTCATAGGAAATCTTATAATAAGTCGGACATTATTCCTGACAAAAGTCGGTGATGAAATCCGCATAATGTCAGGAAAATGCAAAAATTTTCGGAAATAAAAATACTTGGGTTCATTTGAGAAGGAGTATGATTCATTTTTAAGTATTCATCTAATAAGTAGTATTCATATTTGGATGAGTCATTAACTTAAATTTTAGAAAAAGGGTTTTAAAAATCAGAAACGAACGACGTTTATGAGTCATCAGTATTTTTGAAGGTTAGAAAAAGAGTATAAATGCCCCTTATCTAACAGTCCGTTTTCGATCATTATTTGTACGTTTACAAACGGATTTCTGTACGTTGAAGAATTGTTAACGAATCCATATTAAAAGGAACAATAATTCTATGTGTACAGCAGTAATTTAATAATTAAGATGCCATGAGAAGGGGATAATTTTTAATTCAATTTATATCATTAAATAAATAATTTTACAAGAAATACGATATTTTTTATTGAAATTGAATGACATTGGCGAAGCCGATTACAATCAAAATATTGTAAACACTGACAAAACTTGAAATAACGTCAAATAGACACTTAAATTTTATTTAAATAATAAACATAATTGAAACTGACCGATATAGTACTTGTTCCTCATTACTAAGTCGTCGTGAATGTGATTCATTTATAGACCGAATTTTAACGGGTGCGATATTGTGGTCCGTTGAAGACATTAATCACCTAAAGGAGAAACGTCATTAACTATTGCCAAATCTGATTTGCTTCTAAACAAAGTAATGTTTTGTAGTTTGTGGGGTTGTAAAGGTAGTGTTTACGTTGAACCTTTCAAAGATTATTCCTTCCGGTGGCGCTGCATCTCAAGAACGAATTTGGCGGCCCTAACTATGTATAACCTTCCAAATAGTTCAATCCACTGCAAGAGAACGCCGTACACAGTGACCGAGTGTGCTAGGCTCCATTTCAACATCATACATCCATCGGCTAGGTGGGCTCCTGCGAGGTCCTACTTTAGTTAGTACTGACTCCAAGGCCTATTTAGGGGTCCGATAAAAAGTTGTGTTATTTAAGTTTTCTGAGGAAAGTACATTATTAACTAATTATATATTAGAGCTCGAACCCAACAGAATAATACTAACGGTTGTTTATCTAAACATATTTAAACTTCATCTGACAAAGTTATGTAGGCCAACTGTCAAAAAAAATGGTTGAATATTTATTTTCTTCTGTAATTTTTTTTTTTGATTTGTGTAAATTTTTAAATTAAATATTTTTTTTTTTTTAAATGCCTATGTGGTTCTAATAACCTGTATAAGGTCCACCGGTATCTGTTATGGATAACGAAATATTAGAAAATTATACACCGAACCTGTTCAATTCTGAACCACCAGTGAAACAAATATTGATAATGAAGAAGTTGAAGAAGAAGATTATCAACCAGAATGTCGTACCGTCGGCGCTGTTATTAAAATATGTCAATTAAATGTTGAAGGATTAACGAAGGCGAAAGTTGAATATTTATCAAGATTTCTTCACACCAATAAATGTAATGTTTTGCTGGACAGGAAACCCATATGAAAGATGATCTTCAACTTTTGAATTGCAGATTAATAAATGAATTTTCGTGCATTGATTCTATTCATCCTGAACATTATGGAATTGCGACATTTATAAGAAGTGATTTATGTGACGATTGTTCCGTTTTATTAAAATCAAACATCAATAATATTGAAATTCTGGTTATCAAATTAAACAACGTGAAAATTTAAAATGTTTATAAACCTCCTGGCTCGTCTTGGTCAACACCATTACCAGTATTTAATGATCCCGCAGATTATATGGGCGATTTCAATAGTCATCATTGTCTGTGGGGTTACAACCAAGATGATTTGGATGGAGAATTTATACTTGATTGGGCAAATAGAAACCGTTTACACTTATTATTTGATGCTAAAGATAAATCAACATTTCATTTTGGTAGATGGAACAGAGGATATAACCCGGATCTATGTTTTGTTTCAACAGGCGATTCGTGCAATGTCTTATCTGCTGTAAGAACTGTAAGTAATAAATTTCCAAGAAGTCAATTCGTCAGTATCTTTTGATGAAATTAATAGTGTACTAACATATCTAAAACCAAGAAAAGCTAGTGGAGTAGATGAGCTGTTTCCCGAATTTTTTATTAATTTATCAAAAAACGCCCATAATTGGTTGGCGAAATTTTATTCTGATTGTTATAATCGTGGAAAAATTCCTCCGATTTGGAATTTATCAAAAGTTCGTGCCATTTTAAAACCTGAAAAGGACAAACATCTACATGAAAATTATAGACCGATATCTTTGTTGTGCATTGGTTATAAAATTTTCGAAAAAATTATTTATAACAGAATTTTTCCAACACTTGATGAAAATATTCCAAATTAATAAGCCGGTTTTCGTCCAGGAAGAAATTGTTGTGATTAAGTTTTATTTTTGGTAACACATATTGAAGCAGGATTCCAAGACAAATTACAAACAGCTGTTGCTTTCGTGGATCTAAGTGCAGCATATGATACGATTTGGAAGAAAGGATTGATGTTGAAATTAAGTAAGATTTTAAAATGTTCAAAAACTTTAAACATGATCTCTGCTTTGTTATCGAATCGAAAATTTGTTTTACATTTGGGAAATCAGAAAAGTAGAATTTGATGTGTGAATAATGGATTGCCTCAAGGTTCAGTTCTTGCTCCTGTTTTGTTCAATGTATACATGTGATTTGCCAGAAACCAAATCTAGAAAGTTTCTATATGCTGATGATTTGGCAATAGCCTACCAATTTCTATACAATGACAGAGCGGTGGTTGATGCAGAGCATACTTTGACATTGGATTTGGAATTACCAAATGATTATTACAAGAATTGGCGACTGAAGGCGAATCCCAGCAAAACCGAAGTTGCATTTTTTTCATTTATCAAATCAACATTCGAATACTCGTTTAAATGTTTACATGGATGGAATTTTAATCAAATTTAATCAGAATCCGATGTATTTGGGAGTTACTTTGGATCGAGCTTTAACTTTTAGAATTCATTGTTTAAAACTTGGACAAAAGATTAAATCAAGAGTGAGCATTATCCAAAACCTATCTGGAACTCGATGGGGTGCGAATGCTAAAACGTTACGTATATCAGCAATTTCACTGGTGTATTCAACGGCTGAATATTGTTCACCTGTCCGGGAACATAGTGCCCATACAAATCATGTAGATACAAAACTCAATAGTTGCATGCGAATTATTTTGGGTACAATTAAAACAACACCATTACCAAGGCTGCCGATATTGTCCAATATTGAACCACCTCACCTTAGAAGACAGTTAGCATTACACAAAGAACATTTAAAAATTACAAGAAATTTAAACCTTCCTATTCATTTCGACATAGATGGAAGAACAGAAAACCGTTGGAATTCTAGAAAACCTTTTTGGACAAAAATTGCTGAGTTGGGAGACTTAGCCAACTATGACATCAATAACAATTGGAAGGCACTTTTCAATGAATCAGAGTTTGTCATCAAGCATCTAATTGAAGATCCAACATTAGTTGTCCCTGGATTTACAAATTCAAGATATCGTTGGACCAAACAAATCACGGGGTGACAAATTCTGAATTAAATCGTTACAATCATGAAATTTCAGCTGCCTGTGATTGTGGACATCCTATACAAAATATTGTTTACATTTATCAAGAATGCATATTTAGAAAATTTAAAGACGGATTGGAGGAAATTCATCAGATGACTGACGATGCGATATTGTGGATGGATAACTTAGACATTTTTATATAACATAATTATCAAAATATTTGTAAAGATATATATGTATATAAGCTTAATAATAATCTGATATTCCGCAAGGTATAAGGGCCTATCGCCGTTACTGTCCGCACAGGACGAAAAAATATTATATTTCGTAACACTTATGTTTTAAATAATGAAAACATAACCACACTTAAAGGTATTATCTTTTCAGTAGCTATGCATTTTGTTGCTCACGCTGTACATCTAATAAAATATATATAAAAATTCGGGTTTGTCCTTAGAATTTGTAAAGACTTTTACACGCTTCGCTCACTGTTAATTTTGTATACAGCCCTCATTAAATATCATTTTGATTCCGCATCACTTATTTGGGTTCCTCCTCAGACAACATTTATATGCAAATTAGAGAGAATTCATTAAAAGTCTGTTCGACCGCGGATTTTTTTATTTCAGAAACATTTGGTTACAATATGTTTATTATAATAGAATCTATAAATTCAGTTTTTTTAAAGTGTTCAATTGTTTCAATTTGAAAGTTCCAAATTACAACCTTCGGACGAACCCTACCTTCTACGTAACCAAAAGTAAAAGAAATTATGGAAAGTTCAGCGTGCCGAATCGTTTAATGACACTTTTTAATGAGTTTAATGAGTTGCTAATGAGTTTTAATCATTTAGATGTTTTGAATGTTATGTCCTTAATGAAATTTAAAAATTTGACGACTAATTTAAATTTTTGGCTTTTTCGATAATACTGTTAAAAGTACTTTGGAAATTTAGTTTTTATTTTGTTTGTAAATTACCATTTTTTTTTTTGTATTTTTGTTTCTTATAACTGTCAGATTTTCTCCGTTCTTACATGTGCATCGTTTTATTGTGTATCTTTCTTATTTTTGCTTAAAATTAGTAATAAATAAATTAAATAAATATTTAAAACAAAAATCTATACTAAATCTTAAAATGAAACGATGTAGATTTTACACTAACAATAACAAAGTAAATTCATTTACCATATTAAATAATTAGGGTAAATTCTTAAATACATGCCTTGGCTTTGTCTCTTTTATATTTTAAATATAAATAAATATATAAAAAAAGTTTTTTAACAAAATACTTGGTTTCCTTTTTGTATTGAAAAATGATGACTTTAAGAACAACCTAATATACAACAGTTTCTGAATGCCTACCCTTTTATTACCTCTTTTGTTTTCAGTAAATAACGACGATCTAACATTTACCCCAATTTTGTGAAATGTGTTTTATCAATTAGTTTATATTTGAAATGTAAAACCAAAAAAATTAAAGGCAAATATCCGATAATTAGTTTACCGACACTTGAAATAACACTGAAAATCCGAGTATTACATAATTTGGCAATTTGACCTTCTCAAAAATATAGCAAAAACCAAAACAACAAACTTTAAAACAACAACAATAATAATAGTAATAATATTAATAACAATTTCCAACAAAAGGGTATTACAAGCACCAACAAAATTAAAATTAGCCCCTCATTACAACATAGTATTTTTGCTGACAAAACCATATTACAATGGCCATTATAAATACTTTGATGCTGCTTCTGTTGTTATTGTTGGTTTTGCGTGTGATGACAAAAAAAGGGTTGAAAAATTTATCGCTATTTTTCCAGTTTATGCCTGCCCAATTTTTTTTGTTCAATGTGCTGTATGTATTTAGTATTTACTGTGTGCCGTTTGTGTTTTCAAGAAAATCAATTTTCGGATTGTAATTTTCATTATACATTTTTTGGTTGGTTTTCCTGTTTTCTTTTGTGAGTTTCCTTTATTATTATTTTAAGGTTAATTTATGAAAAGTGATACTTGGCTGACCTTTTATTACGCCAAATTGTTTCAATTAAATCGAATGATCGAAGACCAGGTTGTAAATGTGTATAGAATAAATAAAAGTAATGACTATTTTTTGGGGGATTAAAATCCTTTCATTTTCGAATAGTGACATTAGACAAAAAATAGGGTGGCTACACACACAACTATATTTCAAATTATTAAGTTGGCAACATTGTATTTTTCTCTAGAACACAACAAGTATTTTTTTTTTTTGGTGTTTTGTTTGAAAATAAAACGAAATCTTGAATTTTTTTTATCAACAAGCTAAACCAAAAAAAAAAAAAAAACTAAATCAAACATAAAAAAAAATTCCTTATCACATCGATTAGCACAGTTAATTTATGTGTGAATGTTATCGTTGAACAAGTAATTTGTCTTATCTTGGAAAGCACAAAAAACACTTTGAGTTTGTTTTTGTTGGTCGTTCAACAACAGCAAAAAATACAAAATCAGAAGTAATTTCTTTTTATCGAAAAGCACATATAAATGATTCTAATCTGATTAGAATATTGAATTGGTATTAAATTGAAGTTAATGTTGTTAATTTATTTGTTTCGTGATAAGATTAGATTTATTTTTTGGAACAAGTAAGATTTTTATTTTGCAAAAATTTTATATAGTAGTAGAACGATTATTTAAATGATTAAATCGTTATTTTAACAATAATCAAATAAAAACAAACAAGCAAACAAGTTTTAAGTTGTTTTAATTTAAGCATGTCTTAGGGAGCCGTTTGATGTTTACAGCGTTTGATTTATGACCTTGCAAGGGTGTTCTGTAAAAAGATGTACAATATTTTTACGGATAGTGAAGCTTTAAATGGATCGCTTTGTATTCTTGCTTAAATGCGTACAAAATGGGAATTGCACCAGCGCACTCGGCTTATTTTATTGAAAACGAAATTGAAAAGGCCCAGAAATCTATAATTTTACTGGTTTTGATGGCTGAAAAATATTTAGAATATTAAAATATACCAAATCATTTAAAAAAAAAATTGAATTTGTAAATTACGTAATTGTCAACAAATATAGAGTTACAAAAGACCCAAAATTATGCAGATTGATTTGTACCTAAAACTAGAAATTCTACTGCAAGAGCTTTAAATTTACATGATTGCAAAACCATTATATAATTATTAATCATTATTATTATATTATTGGTTTAGTAGAACTTCTAAAGATTTAAACTTTTGAAAAGTATATCAAAAATTTTACAAAGCAACAATTCAAACCTAAATTTTAAGTTTAGAATGATTGATTGATTCGTTGGTGTGTGCGATTTTGTGTGTTAGTAGTCCTCAATACGCTCATATGTTGTTATTATCGCAATTACCAAACCTCATATTGTTACGTAAGGGTAATGTTGTGTTATAACCATTGAATGGCATAAATATTTTTTATTTTTTTTTCGTATTTTTCTGTAAACGAAACTAAAGACATCTGATGATTCACTAGTAAAACCAAGACTGCATCCGAAGGTATATTTACACCACTAAAGTTCAAGCGGTACGGTAAGTCAATCACGGCAAGTCAATCACACAATGAATTTATTCCCAAACCGTCACAAATTATCATAGGAATTGAGTATGATAATTTGAATGTGTGCTGTTTTTTCAAACAAATGTCAACAAATTTATACTAACAAATATTGACCACAGGTTTCAAACCCGGCCGAACGATACATTTAGGTAGTACTTTTTCTGCTATTTACTATCCTGTCTATATGAACTTTCAAAACATATTAAACAGTTTTCCATTTTGCTTAGGGCAGTGCCTGTAGTCTATATTTTGTTGAAATGAGATAATGAAAGAATTGGGAATCAAAAATCATTAACTTAATTTTTTTGAAAAATGGACTTTTCCCACTTTCAAAATAAACGGCATTATCTTTCAATACGGTAAATAAGGAATTAAAGAAAAAATACTGGCATAATTTACTTCATCAAGGCCTATCACATGAGCTGAAAAGTTTCCTCTATTGATAATAAATCACAACTTTTTTGGCAATGTGTTTATGTAATTCTCAATATAATCTTCGTTTAACTCAAGACACTCAAACAATGCTGGGAAGTAGTTACTCGGGAACGTATCACTCATCGTGATTTAAGCTTTTTCATTGAAATGTTTACGATGCCACAATTTCACGCAACTTCACTTTACGATCACTCAATACAGTACGTTTGGTGTTATCACCTCTTTTGGGTTCATCATCAAAACCAACAGCGCGACCACATTAAATTCACCCACCCGAAAACGGACAATTTCGTAAGACGATATAGATCCGCCTGAAGTTTGATATATGTATGTCTTTTTTGATAAATATATTGAATTTCACCACAAATTTGAATTTCATCCATTCTTCACAAAGTGCAAAATACGTCAATTTTGGTTCTTATGAAATGCATATAGTGATAAGTCGTCCTGCAAATGGAAATGGTGTCTAATAAAAGATTATATTTTCGAAATTTAATAATGATAACTCATTACAACACCACCTATGTGTCAATATATGAAACATTTCTTCTTTGATGTTTTCTTTTAAATGAAAGTTCGGAAATTATATTTTCCTACAATCGCCGTGAAAAGCAGGCTTTTTTTCTCTGTTTTCAAAGCCCAAAGTGTCTGTTTTTTTGACAGTTAATAAACAAATTACTTTGTCACACGTTTCTCTTAGAAACGTGTGACAAAACTTGAAACCGCACGCTAAATTTGAACATATGAAAAGAAGAGTAAGAGTAAAAGAAGAGTATTGAAAAGCGAAATTTCACATAATAATGATGTAATTATTTTTCTTGCTTCTAGAGCAACGTCCGGCGGTGTATTTGAGAAATCGCTGTCACTTAAATCCATTTTTTTTAGTTTTTTGTTGCAAAAAATAAATTGTCAATTTTTAAGAAAGACTAATGTTTGTATAAAACATCAAACCAAATTTTTATTTTTCTTTATGAAAAATAAAAAAAATCTTTGACTACTCGATTGAACAAAATGTTGGTCCTAAAATAAAATCGTATTGTCAGTATAGTAAATTTTACTACAAAATTATCTTTTTATTATATTTTTTAAAATGATTGTAGGAAAAATAAAGTGTGAAACACGTCCGCAAAGTTGTTTGTCACGCTCGAAAGGTTGCTGGCTTCCGTCCCGTCGGTCAGCAATTTCCTTTCTCGCGTGACAAACTGGCACTTTGCGCTCTTGATACACAAATAACTATTTTGACACAACTTAATTTTAATATATTAGTAATTAATGTTGGATGATCTAAAATATTTCCGCCGTTTTAGTAATAAATGTCAGTAAACGGTTGTTCCTCATTTTTGAAATGACATTTCATAAGTCATTAAAGAAAAAAGTAGATATTTGTTTATTCAGTATTAGAAATGAGTAAAATTAAAGAAGAAATTAAACACATTCTAAAATTCTATTTCAAAAAAGGAAACAAGGCAACGCAGGCTGCTAAAAATATTTGTGAAGTTTATGATGACTATGCCGTGTCAGAAAGAACAGTGGTTCGCTCGATTTCGTTCTGAAAATTTCGAGGTCATAGGTGCAAACAATTAATTCTGTTCTCTACTGTTAATAATTAACCAGACTACCGCAAGAAATTAAAAGGAAGTGGCCACAATTAATCAACAGAAAACGAATTGTGTTACATAATAACAATGCATGATGACCACACATTTTTGATGACTCGTTAAAAAATAAAAGAGCTTGGTTGGGAATTTTTAATGCATCCACCGTATAGTCCAGATCTTGACTATCAGACTATCATTCGTTTTATTCACTGCAGAACTCTCCTAAGGGTGTAAAATTGACTTTTAAGAAGACCTATGAAAAGTACTTACTTCAGTTTTTCACTCAAAAATTAAAGAAATTTTACTGTGACGGGATAATAGTTTTACTAGAAAAATGGCAAGTGAAATATTATGTAAAATTATTAAGTGCTGTTGAAATTTGAGTGGAAAACGGCGGTAACTTGTATGGCCACCTAATGTTTTCCGTGTGGAGTTGCTAGCCTCCCATCGGGCGCGTCCCCAGGTGGCGGATACGGGTAAACCCTAACCCACTTGTCGGTGGGTAAATGGGAAATAAAATACCATTCGCGGACCAAAACTACCCAAGGGTGGTTCTCTGAATATAATAACTGTAATATATTGAGCCACTGTACATTGTAACATTAATTAAATGTACTTTTCAGCACACATACTTACGAGTATTTATTAAAATTACTGTTATGTATTGCATTTTGGTTGTAATTTTTAGAAATAAATTCAATTCTATTTACGGTGTTGATCAGTAAATATAATATTGGCGACGAGAATCAAAGTAATAAAATAATAAATAAAAATTAAAGCTCGAGATTATTCTTCTTTTATTATTATTGAAAAATATCGCGTGCAAAAAAAAAATAAAAGTGGTGTGACTATTTTTTGTTGAAATTATTTGTTAAAATAAAGCAAATAACGCGTTCAAAATAAAAGTGGTGTGATTAAATTTTTTTTAACTTTTGTTAATTATAATAAAATACTGCGTGAATTTTATAAAATTTAAATATTAAAAAAAAAATTTGGGTAGGTGTACGAGTTGCAATGTCATCAATCGGAACTATGGAACCATTTGAAGTGCGGAAAGGATCCAGCTGGCAAGGTTATTGCCGACGTTTCAAACTATTTTTCGAGGTGAATGAAAATGTGAACGCTACAAAAAAGCGAGCGATTTTCTTGACGCTATGTGGATGAAATACATATGAGCTTTTGGAATCCCTCATAGCTCCCCAAAAGGTTAGTGAAGTGGTGTATAAAGACATTATTAAACGTCTCACTGACCGTTTTTCTCCCACACCATCGGAAATCGCGGCCTCGTTTAAATTCTTTAAACGAGAGCAAATGCCTGAGGAGAAGGTCGCAGATTATATCGCCGAGCTCCGACGATTAGCCAAGGAATGAAATTTTCCAACCGGAAGCCTTGAATGCATGCTCCGTGATCGAATAGTATTCGGTATCCCCAATTCAGCCTTGCAACAACAATTTTTAGCTGAAAAGACTGCCCTTGGAGAAAGTTTGTGATAATGCCGTTGCCGCCGAGGCTGCCATTCAGGATCACAAAGCGACCACCGACGCCCATCAACAGTCCGCTCAAGCAAAGATTGTTCAGCAATCACACCAACCATCCAAAACTCCAATCGTGCCCAGCCCACGAAGGTCAGCCGCGAACAACACCGTCATCCGCGTGCATCAGTTCAATGCGAAAGCTGCGGAGAGAATCATTTACGTTCAACCTGCAAATATCGAAGCAGTGCTTGTAATTTCTGTAAACACATCGGTCATCTACAGCGGGTCTGCCGATCTGATCCTGCTAACCGTGCCGGAAAACCAACAAAGTCTAAGAAAAGATATTACAAACGAAATACAAACTCTGTCAAGCAGGTATCCTTGTCCAACGAAGTAAAAAACGGACACAACAGTCGTTATCAACAAGGTGCCTTGCCATTTCGAAGTCGACTCGGGCTCTCGATTTACCATTATTTCGGAGACAGCCCTTAGTTTAATCTGGAAATCACCACCGATTCTTCAGCCATCTGAGCTTAAGTTGAGAGATTTAAAACAGAATTCGATCCAGATTCTCGGTCGCACTGAGGTCGACGTCGAATACAATGGCCGATTCATCAACAATATGCCATTGTTTGTCACTTGTAACATTTTTCCATCAAAAGACAGATCATCGTTGCAGACTTACAAGAAGTTACCTGTTGCAGCTGTTTCAGCCGGCTAGCGTGCAGCGCGTGGGGTGGGTTATTATTTACAGGGCTTCTTGAAAGCTTGAATTGCTGCGGATCTTAAATTTAAAATGTTGTCACGGGTGCATTATCACTTTACCTACCTATATTACAAAATAATTTAGCAAAAGCTCATGATATCTGATCACAATCAACAAATAAAATCATTTAACTTCTTCTGAACTTAAAATTTTAATGAAAAGAAAATATTAATAATGATAAAAAAAAATCTTAATTTTAATTTACAAAGAACAACAAAAAAAAAATATGGTACCTGATGACGATGTAAAGTCATATTATCGAAGTACATATGTATTTTGCCGTTGTTGATGAAGGTTGTTTATGATGGTGTTGTATCATTAATTGAATTTGGTAATTATTATTAATTCAATCAATGTAATGTTTGTTGTTTTTTTTTTAATTGTTGTTGAATTATTATTAAAATTTCTTATTTATTAATTAATTACAATTAATTATTATTATTATAAACAAATTATGAATATACTCATATATTAAACACCTGATTCACTTTTCGTAAATTATTGTCTTTTACGGGAATCACTAATATTTGAGTCATTACTTTCACAATTTTGTCCGAACTTAACTATGTTTATTAATTTAATACTATTATTTCGTATTTATTATTTATTATTTAAATATTATAATTATATAAAACTATCAATATAATTTAAGGAACACGATTCACTGGTTCGTAATCGTAATTTTTTTTTTTTTTTTTTTTTAAGCTTAACGGGTTTCACAAGTCCACTTTAATACAAGTTTTATTATTAATCGAATGTTTATCATTTAATATTATTAATTTTCTTTATGGATCACCTTGTTTTTAGTTTAAATCACTTGATTGATTTTAATTCAAATTTTACTATGATTTACATCAATAGTATTGATAAAAAAAAACTTCCACAACAATTTGTTTTATATCAAAAAAAAATATTATCTGTGGACTTCGATGTGTCCACTTTAGCGATCAAAAATAAACAACCCGGTTTTTTTCTTCTTGATCTACCATCATCATTAATTTCATCATGATTTCCCCTCGATCACAGTTACCCTTAGGTCTAGTGTTATAAGTATTTATTTTATTGTTATAATTTATAAAAAAAATTAACGAAAATTATTATTCCCATACTTGCATGGTGTAAACTGTAATCTACGAAAAAAAAATCGATACTGGGTGTATCAAAAAAAAATAAAACTTGTGCGGTCACACACTACGGGACACAAAACAACTATCTTGGGTCTTGATTGGTTCGGACCATTGGGAATCTCCATCCATGGAGTGCATTTAATTCGACCAACGAAATTTTCGAACATATTGGAGAAATACCAACACCTATTCTCAGCTGAATTAGGAGAATTTCGTGGTCCACCGGTTTCATTCAAATTGGATCCGTCAGTCGTACCAATTCGACTACCACCTCGTCGAGTCCCTCTCGCTCTTCGTAAACCAATAGAAGAGGAGCTGCAGAAGATGTTAAACCAGGGAATTTTGGAGTCAGTGGAGTCAGTGGGCGACACCTATCGTTCCTGTAATCAAATTTGATGGAACAGTACGGATTTGCGGAGATTATAAATCTACCGTAAATAAAGCACTTTCGCCGCACGCATTTCCAATTCCATCAGCTACCCATTTGTTGTCCACGATGCCAAGAGGGTCGATATTTTCCAAGCTGGATTTGGCGCAAGCTTACCAGCAACTCACAGTTGACGAAGACACCGTCATGGTACAAACCATCGCAACTCACAAGGGGGCTTTCAAAGTGAAACGTCTCCAGTTCGGAATCTCCACGGCACCAGGTATTTTTCAAAATGTTATTACTAATAAATTTACTTCGTGTAATTTCAGGGGTCATTCCATATTTCGACGATGTTATTGTCATCGCTACTTCTGATGACGAACTTCATGAAAAATTGAGTCAGATTTTTCAACGACTTGATGAAGCAGGGATTCGTCTTCTGAAAGATAAATGCGTTATCGGATGTGAAGCTGTCGATTTCCTCGGTTACCGAATCGACGTCAATGGTCTTCGCCCCACGTGAAATTTTTTTGTATAGATATATTTTGTATTGGTTTTTTCTTAACCAAACCAAATGAATGGCTTCTGTTACAAGAACAATAGATAAAAAAATTCGAATTTCGCATGCTAGAAGAGAGCGAAAAATGACTGAAGGCGAGCATAAGCACCAAAAAGTTGAACCGATTTCGCCCGATTTAATTATTTTTGACACTTATCTAATATAACAAAAATATTTGCACAATAGCAAAATGTATATTATACGCCGTCTACATATACAAAATTCACAATATTCAATTCTGGGGGGGGGGGGGGGGAGTATAAATAAAGAGTTTAAATATACTCGATTAACCAGCTACATTATCGCAAGGTTCAGTTTTATAATTAAGCTTAATGGTGTTAAACTTGAGACTGTTGTGTATAATGTTAATCTGAGACGCACGAAAGCTAGCTATCATTATTGAAAGGTAAAGAAGCGTTATCATCCAACTTCCAAATCAACTTCAGGAAATTGAAATCCCCATAAATAAGCAATCTGTTTTCTCATCCAAAAAGGCAGTGCGTTACTAGTGACTGCCCACTAATTCGTCATAAAACG
Source organism: Tipula vernalis (assembly GCA_958295665.1). Taxonomy (NCBI): domain Eukaryota; kingdom Metazoa; phylum Arthropoda; class Insecta; order Diptera; family Tipulidae; genus Tipula; species Tipula vernalis. The sequence goes on from OY282560.1 coordinate 260,112,723, forward strand.
AACAGCTAAAATTGCAATGGCAATACATCGCACAGATATTTAACTGATGATTCTCTAAGTTCAGTTCAAAAGCTGTACATTCTACCTTTGGGTCAAGAATAACAGGTCACTGAATATTTGTTGACGTACAGTAATAAGGTCGCCGCCGCCCTTAAGACGTATACTAAAACTGTAACGATCACGTACGAAAACGGAAAATCTGACTGAAAAACTTAGAGGTTTTGATACCAAGGTCGTCCATGTTTCAATTAAAAGTATGACATCGCAAATGCATTGCAACATACATATGTCGGTGTATGATAAAAAAATGTTCATTTAGACCACATAAATCCGACCATATAATCCGCTCGGATGAGAGTACTCCACCGGCACAAAAAAGGCCAGGGAGGAAGAATCTGTACCGGCGGTCTCGGGTTCTGCGGTTCGGTCTGTAGTCACCTTTAAGCAGGCCGCGGAGTTGGAGATCATTGGGATCTTGCCCTCTAGTTTTCCTGACGTTGTCCTCACTGGAGAGCAGCTTAAGGCTGTCCAAGAGGGCATCCTAGATAAGGTGCTAGAGCAAGAGGCCAAGGAGCTTAAACCTAAGTTCCTTGGCAGTCAGCTTCGGCTTGGGTGACTGATAGTAACCTGCGTTGAACGGGCCACTGTTCAGTGGCTCAGGGAGGGCATAGGGATTATCAAGCCATGAAAGGGTGCACAGCTGATGGTGGGCGAGGCGGAAAACCTCCCTCGAGCCAGGATTGTGTTTGGCACATTCCAAAATAGTGCTGAATTGCCCACGGATAAACTTTTTGGATTTATCAAAAGCCAAAACGAGGGCATACAGGCGATCAACTGGAGTGAACAGGAGAGAGGCGAAAGGCTCTTCAGCCTTTTGCACCTTCTCTATGGACCACCCTTCAGTTGGAAAGCTCAAGCGGGTTGGCTTTAAAGTCAATTATAAGTTTGGGACTGTCCAACTGCATCCCAAGAGTGGTCAGGGTGGTGCCAACCCGTTTCTGTGGGCGGGACCCAAGTGGTCAAGCCTGGGGGGGGTCCGCCGCACAAGCCACTGGTGAAGCCTGGACGCTCTCAGGCAGCGGGGGCCAGCAGAACGAAGATGGAGGACATTGGTCAGCCATCGGCCGGTCAAAAAAAGCATAAGGGTGGTGCGTAAAAGGAGGCTGAGCAGGGTCTTCTGAAGAGGCCTTCGAAAAAATGAAGGCATACATCGCCTGCCTTCAGATAAACCTGCATCATGCAAAAGCGTCTTCGGACTTCCTTTGTCGTAGGTTTATCTGCCATAACATTGGCATGGCTCTAATCCAGGAGCCTTGGATGACAGGTAACCAAATTAGAGGTATACCAAATCAAGTGGTAAGTTGATTTATCATAACGGAACTGAGAGTCCAAGAGCGGCTATTTTGGCCATTTACAAATTAATTTTATTCCCATTTCAGAGTTTATCTCCAGAGACTTGGTTGCAGTAATGGTGGAGATTCTGGGTGAAAGAGACAAACAGGAGGCTATAATGGCATCCGCCTACTTTCCTGGAGACTCAGAGTTGATAGATCCACTTGAAGTTAGCCGGCTCTTAGCTCATTGCAAACGCAATGGGCGGCCTAACTGATAGGATGCGATGCAAACGCGCATCGCACGGTGTGGGGTAGAACAGACATCAATAACAGGAGTGAGTACCTTTTTGAATTTCTGATCTCTAATAATGTAGACATTGTCAATAGTGGGAAGAAACCTACTTGTATAAATGCGATAAGGCAAGAGATCCTAGATTTGACACTTGCTAGTCCACATTTCACCGACTTGGTCAAAAACTGGCATTTGTCTGAAGAGGCCTCATTATCGGATCACTTGCACACCAGATTAGATTTGGCGGCCGAGACCATGCAGCGGCAGGAAATTAGAATTGCAAATAAGACCGACTGGGACTCTTATAGAGTTTCACTTGAATCAGAAATGCCCTCGGTCGTGGGGAACATAGAGTATCCAGAGGGTTTAGAGTTCTTTTCAAACCAGCTACACAATTCTATACACTTGGCTTACGAAAACAGCTGCCCGGTTAAGCGAAGAAAATCCACAAAGGCGGTCCTTTGGTGGAACGGGACGGCGTATAAGATGGCATTGACGGAATATAATCTCGAATTAAGAAAATCCAAAAGGGCTACCTGGAAGAATTTCTGTGAGGGAATCAATGAATTTCCAACTGCAGCTCGTCTCCAGAAAGTCCTTTTAAGGGATCATTCAAATGGTTTAGGACTTCTCTAGAAGCAAGATGGGAGGTTTATTGAAAACCGGAAGGAAAGAGGTACTATTAGAGACCCACTATCCGGATTCAGTAGTGGTAGGAGTCCAAGAGGACCCGCATGATCCTTCAAGTGGGGAAGCCTATGCGCCTCACAGTAGGATCTGGAGTCTCTCTGGGAAAATGTTCACACCCAGCAAGATGCGATGGGCTATTGGACCTTTCAAACCTTTCAAATCCGCTGGAGGGGATGGTATCTTTCCAGCTTTACTTCAGAAAGGTATTGAGGAAATACTACCCAGCTATATTCAGATATTTCGGGTAAGTTATGCTTTAACTATATTCCGAAACTGTGGAGGAAGGTTAACGTGGTCTTTATACCAAAGGGGGAAGGGGGCTCGTCCAGAGTTATATTTATTGCTTCAAAAACACTTAAAATTTTATTATTCTGGAATTAATTTTTATTAATTCCAGAATTTATTTTATTAATTTTATTTTAATCTTACATAAAGAGTACAATTTAGGTTGGAATACAATTATAAATCTCATCGAGCAATGGTTTGATTCGAGTTTATATACATAAAAAATGCAGCGTTATCATCTTTACATTTTTATGTTCACACGTTTTATTTTAAATTCAATTACATTATATTTTGCATAAAAGGCAAAATATATATTTACAGCATAATTCGTAATATTAAACTTGTTATGCATGTTAAAAAATGTGACTGCATGTTTGTTGTTGTATGTTATCGTGGGCCGAATCGTGTGCGTTATTTATGTTGCCTATGGTTTACATAACTCTTCCCCCCTAAGATGAACGTCAGGCTGCTTTGGTGGTCCTGAAGTGATCTCTCTAATTCTGTGTAGATATCTGTATTTAACTATAAGAATTGTAAAAATGGTTAAGATAATTATTATTAGAGCGATGTGTCCTGAGGTGCCATGTAGAATCGAGTGTGTATGTATCATCTGAGTATGTTCCAAATTGGTACTTGTTTTATTATGTAGAATATCTAATGTTAATTCTGGTTTAATATTTGAAATTTTAACGTCATTATATGGTAATTTTATTTCGAAGTGGTCATGAAATTCATTTTCTTTTGTGGAAAATGTTTGATTTTTGATGATTATTTCACAATTTTTAAATTTGATCAGTGTGGGTTCCTGAATTTTATATGAGGTCTGATCACATGTTGATGTATATGTAATTGGTGTTATGTCAGGCTGGACATACATTTTCCCGTAATTCATGTAATCAATTTCTTCAAAGTTTGATATATTCTGGAACATGCATGTAGCTTGTTGCTGCATTATAATGGCTGGTGTGCAGGAATTTTCTACCGGCTCTAGTTGATTTTCTTGGAAATAATGTGTGTTGTAGATTTCTCTACATTTTGTTGTATCATACTGATATGAGTAGGCATTTAGGATAATCATGTTTGGTGGTTTTGGATAAAGAATTTTGTTAATTTGGGGTATGGATTTTATCTGATATATTTCAAAGTTTTCGCGTTTAAATATTGGTATTTTGATAATGTAAATTAATCGATTTTGATTGTCGAAAAAACCTTTAAGTTCTAATAAGTCGTATATAAAATTGTCATTTTGGAAAACAACATTGTCTTGTTTAAATAAATCGACTATGTACTGTGTTTCGTTTTCAGTTAATAAATGTCTCGAAAATAGTCGTTGTTTTGAGAAGGTGATTATATCTAGAAGGTTTTCGAGGTGGTTATGTAGTATATCTATTAAATGATTGAGTTTATAAAAATGTTGGTCATATAGCAGTAGTAAGGATATGTGGTTTAATTTGTCTGAGGTTTTGTTGTATTCGGATTGAAGTTTGTTTAAGTTTGTGTTTACGAAGTTTTGGATTTCCTGTAACCTTGTTATTATTTGCTCGTTAACTTGGATTTGTTTATTAATTTGTCTGTTAAGTGTGTCTTGATTAGTGTTAATTTCCTGAAGGGCTGTTTGAATGTCTATTAGGTCTTGGTTATCTAGGTTTCCAGTTAGGTCTTTAATTAGAGTACCCATACCGTTACTTAGTCCTCTTTTATATCGCCTAGGTAGTATTTCTTTATATAATTTCTTGAGTTCTTCCAGTTTGTATTCCATAATTATTTTTTTGTTGTTAAGTATGGTTGCGTAATCGATTTTATCTGGGAAGTCTTTAGTGATATGACCTATTTGATTGTCCATGTCTTTTATTAAGTTTTCATATGGTTTCAGTTCAATTATGTGTACAATTTTCCCGAAGTTTTTATACAGTTTTACATCTCCTAGTTTGATAGGAATAATACCTTTATTGGTCTGTAAGGACGTCAACTTGATTTCCTGTGGGGTTGTCCTTTGAAACCTGGAAGAGACGTTTTATTTTAGCTTTGTGAACTCTACCTTTGTCAGTTTCTACAGTAACTCCGTTATCTTTGAGAACTTGAGCTTTTTTATAATTGGCTCGCAATTTTCCTCTTTTAGTTTTCTTTGAGAATATGTGTACGTTAGTTAGTATAGGGATGGTTTTCTTTTTGGTGTTTATTTTATTAACCAATTTAGTTTTCTTAGTCACGTCATTTTCATGAATTTCATTACAAAGTTGTTCAAATCTTTGTTTGTGTTGGGTGAGATAGTCTTGTTCGTTATTAAAGTCTAATGGTGTTTTTACATAATGCCCTTTTAAAAGTTCAAATGGAGTAAGTTTTGTTGAGCTGTGTATAGCGTTATTATATGATAATATAGCAAGGTTCATGATGTCTTCTAGATTTTCCTTGTCGTCTTTAATACGAATAATGCTACAGAGTTCCTTCAGAGTAGAATGAAGGCGTTCAACCGGTGAATTTCCTGTTGAGTTATATGGTGTGGTTATATGTAACTCTATTTGATGTTTTTCCGCTAAGGCTTTAACACTTTTGCCTGTACCTACCTCTGTGTCGGCTATGATTTTTCTTGGAATTCCGTGTAGGCTGAGGAATTGAATTATTTTACTTGCTAGAGTTTTGTCGGATTTTTCTTGAAGTTTGTATGCTGAGGCAAATTTACTAAATTTGTCTATGACGGTTAAAAATTTTGTAGATTCTAATTGAAAAATATCAGTATGGATAATTTCCATAGGGGCTTTGGGTGTTTCCGTTAAGGTAATTTTTAATTGAGGTGGCTGTCTGTCATATTTGACTTTTTGGCAAATGTCGCATTTGTTAATATATTCCCTGATAGATTCTTTCAGGTTGGGAAAATAGTACTTACGTTTTAGCTGTTCGTAATTTTTGATTATTCTACGATGTTCGTTTTGATCGTGTGTAAATTTGACTAATTCCAGCTGTTTTGTTTTATCCTCTATATCTATTAGAAGGGAGTTAGATCGAACTAAATTTACCTTGGGGTTACTTGTTCTTGGTTTTGTGGATGTCATTTGTTTGTAGGCTTCCATTACATATTGAAAACATTCGTCCGTGGTAAAGACACAAGTTAAATTCCTTGTTCTTCCAAACATTTTCCGTAATTCTTCTGTGATCCTATTTTTAATGCCTAATTTCCTAGGTAAATGTATTGTGGTTCTATTCCTTGTGTTAAAGATTGTTTCATCTTTTCTGAGAGGCTCTTTTAATGTGTCAGAAAGGTAAATTACAAGTTGTTTTTCGAACATGTTTACGCTGTTTTTGGTGGTTGGTATTAGGTTTTCGCTAGTAGATAGCATGCTAGCTGTTTCTTCGACAGATGGTGATGTATCAGTAGTGTTTATTTCTACGTTATTGATTTGTACGCGTAATGCGTCGGCATTGGCATTTTGTACACCTTTTTTATAAACAATACTGTAGTCAAACTTTTCTAATTTTAATCTCCAACGCACTAATTTACTATTTGGTTCTTTCAACGAGAATAACCATGTTAACGGTTTATGGTCCGTAACTATAGTAAATTTATTTCCAAAAAGATAAGGGCGGAAATACTTCGTAGCCCAGACTATGGCTAAGAGCTCCTTCTCTATAGTAGAGTAGTTTTGCTCAGTTTTAGTCAAAGTCCTGGAAGCGTAACATACAGGAAGATCTTTTCCTATATTTCCCTGTGACAATACTGCTCCGATGGCAACATTGCTCGCATCGGTGGTCACAATGAAGGGATGGTTAAAATCGGGATATTGCAAAATTGGCTCATGGCAAAGCAATTTTTTGCATTTCTCAAAACATTCTACATATTCTTTGCTCAAGTCAATACTAGAGTCTTTGCGTAGACACTCTGTCATTGGTTTCGTGATCTTAGCGAAATTGGGTATGAATTTCCGATAATATCCTAAGAGACCCAAAAAACATTTAATTTGTTTTTCGCTCTTTGGTAAAGGAAATTTCTGGATGGCCCGAATTTTGTCGGGATTTGGTTTAACTCCATTTGCTGTGACAAGATGTCCCAGAAAAGCGATTTCCTTATGAAGGAATTCACTTTTATCTAGTTGCACCTTAAGGTTAGCATCTTTTAATTTTTGGAAAACTAATCTTAGGCTGTTGATATGTTCTTGCAAGGATGTACTGAATATAATTATGTCATCCATATAACACAAGCATATCTTTCCTTGGAGTTCCCCTAAAACGTTGTCCATGACACGTTGGAACGTGCTAGGAGCATTCTTTAGCCCGAATGGCATGCGAACGTATTCGTAGTGGCCAAACTCAACGCTAAAGGCCGTTTTTTGTATGTCATTAGGATTCACTTCTATTTGATGGAATCCTGATGCTAAATCTAGGGTCGTAAAGTAAATGCATTTCCCTAATTTGTCTAGAATATCCGTTATGTTTGGTAATGGATATCTATCTGAGATGGTTTTATCGTTTAACTTACGATAATCGATTACCATCCTCCATTTTGTTTGTCCTGAAGCGTCTTGCTTTTTTGGAACAATCCAAATGGGTGAAGACCAAGGTGAATAACTTGGTCGTATGATCCCTTGGTTGAGCATATCGTTAATTTGTTTTTCAACTTCGTTTTTGTGTATAAAAGGATAACGATAGCTCTTTGTAAAAACAGGTTTTTCATCACTAAGTTCAATTTTGTGTTTGACCACATTACTAAATGTTAGTTGATCATTTTCTTTTTTAAATATTCCCTCGAATTGAAGACATAATTTTTCAATGCTTCTTTTTTCTTCGATATTTAAATGATCAGTTCTAATTAAATTTGTTATATTTTTGTTGTAATATTGAGTGTCTCGAATAGTCTTGAGGGATTCAATATTATTATTTTCAACGTAATTGTTGTTGAAGTTTTCACATTCAATTGGATGTTCTATAACAAATTGTTTGAATTTCGGACTATAATTTATTACTTCCACATTGGCATAATTCTTTGTACTTGTGTATATCCCTTCCGGAATAATTAAATTACCGTTAAGAACTTGTGGTTTTAAGTAAATTTCACCGTTTTCTACAGTAACGGGAATGTTTGCAATAATTTTACTACGCGGTGGAATGTTGTACGTAGCTGACATAAAATTTAATTTGAAAGAGAGTGGAATTTCGACCTTCGGTGTTTTAAGTATTGATTTTCCTAAATCTAGGGTAATTTCTAATAATTGCATGATTTCCATGCCTATCAAGCCACTAAAATAGTCGTGAAATTTGAAGAGAATAAATTCTAAGCATTCTTCTGTTTTAAATTCTTTGAGACCTTTAAGATTTACAGCTTTGTTAACTGTTGTTTGGTTGAAAAGAGTTGAAATTGTTATAGGTTTGATTTCTCGAACATAGTTGAGGTTTATGATTACAGGGTCAATGAACGACTTTGTTGATCCCGTATCTATTAAGAATTTATGGTGTTTTCCATGTAGGAATATATTAATATAGGGTAATTGATATCCCCTTTTATGGTTGGAATTTAGGCTTAGGTATCCGAAATTGGTTCGGTCGAGGCTATTTGGTGAAAATCCTGGTCTTCTATTTCTATTTGAGGAATATCATTTTGAGCACCGTATTCATTCATATTATTGTCAAAGTTTATTTCCTGCGCCATGCAATGTTCTTCGTTCGGATCTTCAACGAAATAATTGTCTTGTTCATGGTTGTACGGGTTTGAATCTATATTATGTATTTCTTCGACTTGGAATTTGGGTGGACCATTAGAATGGAAATTGTATCTTTGATGGTCAAACTGTGGGCTTTGACGTTGAAATGAAGGTTGTTTGAAGTCACGTCCATGTTTCAAGTAACGTCCATGGGTTCCATTTTTCGATGGTCACGTTTTGGTGGTAAACCGCGAGTATTAGCGAATTGTTGGGTCGTTAATGATCGATGGTTAAAGTACTGCATATTCTTTTTGAATGGTACTCCATTGTTATTATAATGATTATAACGATTATATTGAGGTTTAGGTGGTAATGGGGGTATATTTGGTCTATAATGGATTTGTGGTGGTTGATTATAATGATTATATTGATGTTTAGGTGGTAATTGGTGTATATTTGGTCTATAATCGATTTGTGGTGGTTGACCGAAGGTTTTTGTTTTCATGTAAACCGTATTTTGTTCTTTTAGGCAGTAAAGCCTAGCTGTTGGTGAGTCTGCTGGTTGCATGGCTCTTCCCATAACTCCTAATGTATCGTTAAGATTGGTTGTGAACACTGAAAGACACATTGAATCATACCATTTGGCTTTGTGTTCATATTCGTTAGGTGTATTCAGTTTTGCTCAAGTTTTTAGGGTGTTACAAATTTCTAAAATTCTTGTGAAGTAGACTTCTACACTGTCTTTTCTTTGGGAAATAGAATGGAGATCTCGAATGAGACTGTTTTCATCGCGTTTATCTGCGAAATGAGCTATCAGGCTTTCTTTTATACTGTCCCACTTGTTTGTAGTATTGTACATTTCTAAGGCATGGTTGGCGTTGCTAATAATTTTGTTTCTTATCGCACGTAATAGAATAATTTGGTACGAAGGATCCGTGAATACAGATTTTAAAATTGTGAGGATGTCCTCAACTTGTGTTATGAACTTACTAAGTTCTGTTCGACTTCCACTATATGGTGGAATGTCTTTAATGGCATCTGGGATTTGAAGGAGACGAAGAGTTCGCTCCATTTGCTTAAAGGTTTGTTCTTCCACCATTTTACTTTATAATTTATTTTATTGATCACGATAAATGATTAACTTTAATGTTTAACTTTAAATTTTAATCAAAATTTTCTAAGATACTTTTTTTTTATTTGACTTTAAAATATATATATATAAAAAACTGAGGAATTTTTGATATCAATCAGGGAGATTTAAATCAGTATGGTACTCACCAAAAAATTATAATTGTTACAAAAATCAATTGTTGATAAGCCGTCATTCCTTGATTCCTGTGTCTGTTGATACCGGTTTCTTCCTTAATTTTTTCACTTTTTGGGTACAAACGCCCAGTCGTTTTATTATATTTGTTTTAAATATTTCTATTCGCTTACCACTGGTGGGGGCAAATAGATATCTCGAAAAAAAAAATTTTGTATTATTATTTCGGTTTAATTAAAAAAATTTTTTTTTTTTTATTCTCTTTTTTTCTTAATTATGTTTGATCAACCGTCAAACAACATATACTTTGGTTTTGTATATGCTCGCAAATAAAACTTGGTTCAAGCACTACTTACTGATGAACCGTCAGTATTTCACTTTTTATGACACTTAGAACACTATTATTATTTGCTATGCAGTGTGTAGTGAAACAGATACTGTAGTGAACAGATATTAAAAAATATCCTACCAACTGCACCAGTTATATTTATTGCTTCAAAAACACTTAAAATTTTTTTATTCTGGAATTAATTTTTATTAACTCCAGAATTTATTTTATTAATTTTATTTTGATCTTACATAAAGAGTACAATTTAGGTTGGAGTACAATTATAAATCTCACCGAGCAATGGTTTGATTCAAGTTTATATACATAAAAAATGCAGCGTTATCATCTTTACATTTTTTATGTTCACACGTTTTATTTTAAAGTCAATTACATTATATTTTGCATAAAAGGCAAAATATATATTTACAGCATAATTCGTAATATTAAACTTGTTATGCATGTTAAAAAATGTGACTGCATGTTTGTTGTTGTATGTTATCGTGGGTCGAATCGTGTGCGTTATTTATGTTGCCTATTGTTATGTTACCTGTTGTGGGTTTACATAACTCCAGACACCCAGGCAAAGGCATATCGGGCAATACCCTCACATCGTTTCTATTGAAGACGATGCAAAAAATCCTGGACTATCAAATAAGAAGCGAGGTCTTTGGAAAGAATCCGCTGCATCGAGACCAGTTTGAATATCAAACTGGTAAATCCACTGTGATGGCCCTTAGCGGTCTAGTCACGAGGATTGAAAAAGCGGTAACACATAAAGAAATTGCCCTTTGTGCCTTTGTGGACATTGAGGGGGCGTTTGATAATACTTCCTATGGATCGATAGAGAGAGCATCAATGGAAAAAAGAGTTCTGCTTTCTACAATTCAGTGGATCCATTCCATGCTGGAACATCGTGAGGTTACAGCCGGATTAGGTGGCGAGTCATTAACCATCGGGGCCGTAAAGGGCTGTCCACAAGGAGGCGTACTATCTCCTCTTTTATGGTCATTGATTATTGACAGACTACTGGTCCTTCTGAGTATCCATGGGTTTGATGCCCAGGGCTATGCGGATGATGTGGCTATCATACTCAGAGGCAAGTTTGATGAGGTCATTTCTGATCGCATGCAAAATGCACTCAATATAATATGGCAGTGGTTTTACCAGGAAGGACTTAGTGTCAATCCAAACAAAACTGTCATTACTTATTTTACGAGGAGGAAAAAGCTCGCGCTTACAGCTCCCTCGCTAAACGATACTACTGTTCCTTTTTCCAGCGAGGTTAAATATCTAGGGGTTATCCTAGATCAAAAACTGAACTGGAAGCAACATTAATTGAAAGTTCAAGATAGAGCCACCAAGGCTTTCCGGCCTGTCAAACACTCTATGGGCGTACTTGGGGACTACAACCAAAAATGATCTACTGGTCATTACTTACAATCATTAGGCCTATGGTCACCTACGCATCAGTTGTATGGTGGAACAAATCGAAGCAGAAGGCAACGCAAACTTTATCGAATAATATTCAGCGTATAGTCTGCATCGGTGTTACGGGCTCAACGAAAACATATCCAACCGCAGCGATGGAGTCACTTTTAGGACTGACATCGTTACACCTGCATGTTAAATAAAAGGATGCTGCAATTATGGCCCTGAAAATGCAGGCGGAAGGAAATTTCAAACCAGGCAATATGGTGGGTCATCTGACAGACAGACCCTACCATAGGAATGCCTTCCGATTGTATGCCAGCTAAACTGGACTTCCACAAACCATTTTGAGTTAGGTTACCTGACCGGGTTGTGTGGAGTGCATGTGAACCATCCTTTGATCGAGGATCCATGGTATGGTTTACAGATGGATCAAAAACGGAAGATGGGGCAGGGGTAGGAATACATGGGAGTGATACTGCCCTCTCGAAGTCCTTGGGTACCAATGCTACCGTTTTTCAAGCAGAAGTACATGCTGTAGAGCTTTGCACTAGGATAGGCATAGCAAAAGGCTTAAATAATGCAAAGATTTATATTGTATCAGACAGCCAATCGGCCTTAAATGCTCTTAGGTCGTGTACCGTTTAGTCAAGGCTAGTATGGTTATGGTAACCTCTGAAGGTTATTAAGCATCTGGCAGGCTCAAATAAGGTAACACTTATGTGGGCGCCAAGTCATACTGGAATCGAAAGAAATGGGGCAGCTGATGGCTTCGCCCGCGAGGGTTCTGTCTCTCCATTTATTGGACTAGAACCCTTCTGCGGTGTCACTAAGAGACACCTTAGAGCAGCGGTAAAACGTTGGGAGGATGTTCAAAAGTATAGAATTCCAGGTTTGCGACAGGCGAAGAAATTAATATTACCTTCGTCTGTCAGGGTTAAGGAGTGTCTAGAACTTAGGAAACCTGAGTTGATGCTGCTTACTGGCTTCCTCACAGGTCATGTCCCCTTAAGGTATCACCTTAAGAAGACACCTAAGTACGACAGATGGATGCCGTTTCTGCGATCGGGAAGCGGAATCAGCGGAACATGTTCTGTGCCAATGACCAGCCATTTTCCAGCAAAGACTGCAACATCTAGGAGGGAGAACAATGACCACAGATAGTATGTATCTTGTACCGGTCGGTAGTATTATCAGATTCATTAAGAGCCTGAATATTGACTGGACGGATAATTAAGCAGGGTTCAGCACAATAGATCTTTTAGGTCGCAGTGCAAGGTGGCTTATCGCCCACATGGCCCTTCAATAATAATAATACCAAGGTCAGCCATGTTTCAATTAAAATTATGACATCGCAAATGCATTGCAGCATACATATGTCGCTGTGTGATAAAAAAATGTTCATTTAGACCATATAAAAGCTGTAATTAAATAAAAAAAATCGATAATTTGTTGATGACATTATTAGTGGCACTGATATCGACAATTACGAGTAAATCAGAATCTAAAATTGAACTATTAATAATTCCCGTTTGGCTGTACGATACTCACTTTTTTCAAATATAATCAAGTATCGCAAAACAAGTAAAGCGAAACAAAGACGGGTAGAAGTGTTATCGACATTATATGTAAATATTTTGAAGTTTCGGATAAACAAAATACGTATGTATAATATACAATGAACATTTTTTTTTTGGGTTGCAGATAAACAATAAATAAAAAAATAAAATGTGGTAACCAAAAGTTTCTGGACAAGACGAACTTAACAAGACATGCATGTCTTGTTTATGATTGAGAAAGTAAAGATGACAGAATATATTTGAAACCAAAGAAATATTAGTTAGAAAAATAAAGCTAAAAAACAATTATTTTGGTCAAAGATTGTAGAAGACCTTAACTTGGCAATCCCATTTGATGGAGTTTTTAAGTACGTTAAGTTTCTACATATAGATTATTCTACACATTGTGACGACGCATTCTTGCGTCGTCCCGGCTCATGGTGAAATACAGGTGCACAGCCCGTTTAACGTGCAACTGAACGAAGAGAGAGGGGAGATGAAATTCTGTGTTATTGTTTTTTTTTTTTGGGGTAATCGATCGTTTATCAAGCGGCGGACATTTTTTTTTTGAGGGGAGTCAATTTTTGAATTTCGTGGCAAACAGTCGAGTCACTTTAATATAAACTCACTTTAATATAATAAACATAAATGTAAGAAAAGACAAACCTGAAGTTACTTATTAATAAATAAGAAAAAAATGAATTTGTCCACGACTAACGTATAATATAATCATTATACGTTTGTTTCTCCAATTATAATGATATCCATTATTCACTGGTAGTTTATATAGTAGTCCTTTCTTTCATTATTCACTACTACCAAATAAAAATTTCATTTTTGAAATTTTATCTAGTAGTCTTATGCGACGTAAATTATTTTAGGTTTATTTAAAAGATTTGATAGTAAAATACAATTTTTTATCGGTCGTGGACAAAGTATCGTATTCTACTCGCATATTTAAATAAGTATGTCTAAATAAATAAGTATAAGTTTCGGAAAGGGCCTAACATCTACACCATCATTTGATCAAGAGTAATTGGAGTAGATGTACTTGTGAGTAGTTTACTCACGCCAATGGAACACAACAACAATTTTTAACAATAAAAACTAAATGGTTTGTTTACATAAAAGAAAGTGCAACCATATATTATTCGTAAGAACCCATATATATATATTCGTCCATTTCCAACTGTCTATGCTTGAAATAGAAGATTTTATATGGGAAAAAACTTTGTTTCAAATGGGTTCCGGTCAGTTGATCGTAAACAATTGATCATGTTACAATTGAACGTGAACAATTGATCGTAGACACAATTGATCGTGAAAACAATTGATCGTGGATACAATTGATCGTATGAACAATTGATCGTGGATCAATTGATCGTATGGACAATTGATCGTGGATCCATGGTCAATTCCACGGATTTATTTGGCGTAAAATATTTTTTTTTTTATTTCGTTTCTTTCGCTCCTATAGTGTTTGTTTGTTTGTTTGTTTCTTGATTTAGTTTTTACCGTCCTACCTTACGCCTGGAGTAGCCAAATCGAGGACGGGCGGCTACAGATCCGTCTTTGAAAACCACCTGCACATTGCATTGCTTCATGCCAACCCGTAGTGCTGACATGAAAGGTGGGTCGGCCCATGGATTCTGCACTCTCAACAGGGGGTCATAGATGTGTTCATCTTCATCACCGATCGCAATCAGATGACGAAAAATCCCTTTTGCATCCCGCCCCTATAGGGATTCGAACCCGGTACCTCCCGATCCAACCGCCACAGCTTTAACCACTGCGCCGTTTGCTCGGTCTCCTATAGTGGTAAATTCCTATAAACCCCAAATTATTTTCTAAAGCACCTCGGAGTGCTAAGCGGGGGGGAAGGGACGAGCGAAGCGACCTCCCGCATGCCCGTGATAGTTACCGAAGCCGTTAGCCTCTACAATTCTAAGTTAAATCAGTCGTCATTTCTCTTTTTCCGAGCCTAATTGGAAATATTTTTACAAAAAGTGGAATTAAATTCGGAAAAATATTGTTTACATTACGCGTATATATATTGTATATATAAATATTCATTTATAAATAGCCTTATCCATAAAAATATACAGAAAGATTGGCTATGTAGGCCCTGCATAATACGAAATGAAAAAACACAAAATATTTTTCCGGAACAAATGGATTAACTTTTCATTATCAGCCAATTTTTCTCTATAACTTTTTTTTTTTGTCTCGACCATTTGGTCAATTTGATTTAAAACTCGTTTGGAAACAAATAACTAACGCAATTCACTTCAATTCTTTATTTAAATACACGATCAATTGTCCATACCGATCAACTTATCCACGATTTTTTTAGTTTCTTTGGTTTTGTCTAGGGATGTTTCCTTATAATTTTTTTTTAAATCATATGTGTAATATATTTAAATAAGTAATCTAATTCTTGCACCTCACGCAAATAAATTCGTTTATAATATTTTGCTTGATGGGGCATTTAACACAACATTTCTATATGTTTAAAATGTTCCTAATTATTTATCTGTTGCCTTGATTATTTACTTTTAAGTTAAAAGAATGTTTTTGTAGGTATTTTATATTTATTATTATTATTGAATTATTAATTTGTATTAAATCCAGATAAATAAAAAAATAAATAAATAAATAAAAAATCAATTGTTCTTACGATTAATTGTACCCATGATCAATTGTTTCCACGGTCAATTGTAGTACGATCAATTGTTGTACGATCAATTGTTGTACGATCAATTGTTCACGATCAATTGTTTACGGTCAATTGACAGTAAATCGTTTCAAATCTATAGTATTTCTAGATCTATGTTCAAATTAAAATACACAGAAAGCATACGATGCTAACAGAACGAATGTCCCTGGCGACGACGACAATATCGCCAAAATTTTGTTAGAATCTATATCTAATTTTGTCACCAGCGTTGTAATGTTACCAACTGATTTTTGGGTCGTTATGTTGGTAATTGCAAATTTTTGGTTGCCAATTTTTCAAATCCTAAGTTTTCGCTCAATTCACAACGAACAACGTAAATTTATTACCCAAATTTAATTTAAATTATTATTTTTTAATTCATTAAATATAATATCGCTTGAAAAAAAATTATTTGAGGTAGTGAGACGATTATTATTCAATTTTGTCGTTGTCGCTGACGCTGTTGTTGTATTTACTACGCTGACATCGCCGGCCGACAATTAATGTATTTTGAAATCGTCGCTTGTAGTTATCGTTCTTGTTCTGTTTATACCAATGGGTGGGATTATAAAGTATTACGAGTTTCGAGTTTCTCGAAATTGCGACGAAACACGGTTATGTATAACTTTACGAGGTTTCGTAATTGGACTTGCTGTTGTTGCTTTACTCGTCCACCTTTTTAAGTACGACAGACAACTCGTAATGATTAAAAAGATTATTTTAAAATAAAAGAAAAAATGTTATTTTTAGGCAATTTTGTCGCAATTTCGAAAAACTCGAAACTCGTAATGCTTACATAATCGCACACGTGCATACTTCAAACTGTCGACCGTAACTTTTTTGGTAATGTTGCAACAGATAAAGTTGACGGCGTAATTTTTTTTTAGTAATGTTTGAACAAAAATGAGGAAAAACTAATTCCGTCCTGTTTTTCTATTGCAAAAATACCAAAAGAGTTACTATCGACAGTTTGAAAGTATTAAGCCGTATACTTCAAAACTGTCGACAGTAACTTTTTTGGTAATTTCGCAGCAGAAAAACTTGACGGGCGAAATATTTTGTATAGTAATTTTTGAAAAGATGAAGAAAAATTAATTCCGTCAAGTTCTTCTGTTGCAAAATTACCAAAAAGTCACTGGCAACAGTTTTGAAGTACATACGATACATTTTTATTATTTTAAATTTTTGTTTAAATTAAATTTATTTCTTATTTTTCATAGTTAAATTTAATTTTTGGAATTTTTTAAGTATGTCTTTACTAAATCGATTTCTTTAAAATATCAATTAACAAACAAAATAATTGGAGAGGTCGCGCTGTATGATAAACAAATTTAAATGTAAATTTAAGATCTGTGCATATGTGAACACGATTTTAGTGCAGAGGCAGAGCAGATATTTGCGGTTTTCAGTTCTAAGTCTCACCAAAACGTCTATAATTCTAAAATCAACTAACGAACAAAATAATCAGAAAAAAAGGAGTTCAAGTTCAAAATCTAATCTCAACAAAAAATCAACTAATCTCTCACCTCAACTCAATTAATAATCACCTAAAATGCTAATCTATCTGCACATCTAAACATTTACGTTTCACCCTTAATTTACGATTCGATTATGAATGAAACATAGTAAAATAACTACATAAAACGTAACTACTTAATTTACAAAATTTTATTTAAATTATAAAACATTTTTTATTACATACCTACATGCCAATTTCGTAGTGTCAACTACAATAAAATAAATAAATCTATTAAAATTTAATGCACATGTCAAAAAAAATAAAAAAGAAGTATAAAAAACGAATAAAGTGCCAACTTAATCATGAAAAATACATGATTTTATCGCAAACATACCAACGTTACGAAACAAAAAAAAAATCTACCACTTCAGCACAGTCTCTTTGTCTTTTAAGTTATATTGCATTTTTTCCAACACACGAAAAAAAATAAATCAAAATAATTAATTTCGTGGATTTATAAAATAAAATAAAATTAAATTCAATCGAAAAGCATTATGTAGCGTAATTGAAATGCAATTGAGTAAAAATTTCTGGTGTTCAATGTGAAATATTTTGTGGAAAAATAAAAATAAAATCGAAAAAAGTTTTTTTGTTTCGTTTTTTTTTTATTGTCAATATTTGACGGCGGTGACGCCCGTCATTTTTGTGTACATTTTCTATATTTTTAGTTTTGTTATGTTGGCACCATATTAAATAAAAATAAAATAATATAAAATTAATTTCAATTTAAATTAGACATCAACTATTTTAATTAGAAGACGAGTTTGCGGATAGCTAATAAATTTATTGTAACAGTTTTGTGAATAATTTTGGAATACAGTGCGCAATTTCAATAAAACGAGTGGTTTAGTGTGAATTGTGACAGCTCGATAGGATAATGATTAGTGAATAAATTGATTTACCAGTTATTTTAAGCAAGATGAAACACAATAAGTTGCAATTTAAATCAAAGTTTAATCAACTTCATAATAAAATAATTATTGTTTTTGTTAATAAAAATTAACAAATTAATTTTTTTAATAATTAAACATAGCTGCCAATAGAGCCGCTAGTATCGCGAACTGCTGAATAAATTTTATATAAATTGACATACACGAACACAAACAAATAACTTAAAAATGCATTGATCGATAATTTTATGTTTGTGATCAATTTAATTAATTTTAGCTATTTTGCTCGTCAGAAAATTCATACGGTGGATTAAAAAATCATTCAACTTAAATTAACTTAGTGGAAAAAAATTGTTACACAAATTTATTTCGATCCAGCGATGAAACAAAAAATCAATAATTCTTGTGTTTTTTGCGGCCATTATCCGTACCAACACAAACACACGAAATAAATAAAATCTCAAAAATTAAACGAAAAAAATACAGAAAATGTGTTCCGCCATTGATGTGTTATTCGAACACATCACATTCTCCAGGTGCAATTAATATCTGTGTATTTAATTATTTTCTTTTGGAATTAAGCTTACATAAAAAGGAATTCGTTCGAAAATAAAATTCTTTGGAAAATTGTAAATCCATAAAGTGTTCATCAAGAAAATTAATTGGAAAATAATTAGTGTTAAGTGTACAAATAAAGTTGAAAAAAAAAATCATTTGGAAAATTTATATCAAATGTGAAATTGTTTATATGTATTTGAAGTGTTTTTCATTTATTTTTTTATAAGCGTGTATATGTGTAGTGAAAATTCTATTTTTTAAAAATGTGTTAGTGAATATTCTGTGATTTTTTTTGTTTTCTTTTTAAGTTTTTTTTTTATTTATTTTTTCTATTTTGAAAGATTCACGTTGGCCAATTTTTTATTTATATATACCTACATGTGTATGTAAGTTAATTTTCATGAGGGTAAATGAATATGTGTGCATGAATTTATATTCGAATATGAATGTATATGTCACATAAACAATAATAATAAATAGTGTGGTGAATTTGTGTTAAATGTAAATAAATAAATAAATAAAATAAGTAAAAAAAAATATATATATATATCTATATAAGATAAATAAAAATATTTAAAGATATATATATATAAATATATATATATATAAATATATATATATATATATAAATGTATTTATTTATATTGTATATATGTGGTTAAATTATTAAAATAAAAGTGCCATATGATTTTTATTATTATGATGTGTAATGAAAAATCATGGAAATTGATGTGAAACATAGAAATCAACGTAATCGTCGACGTGAGAGGGCTCAACGCATGCAAGCTGAGAGAGATCGTGACGTCGATGGTGGGGGTGTTGGTGGCTGTGATGATCCGGATAGTGCGGAAGATGAGAATATACCATCCAACCGTGAGAAACCACCACGTCCCCCAATCAGACGGAAAAAACCACAACAAAAGGAGCCATCACCATTGTTGGAAGAGGATATTATTGATGGATTTGCAATTATATCGTTCAAATCATATGAGGACTTAGAAGTAAGTGAACGCTAAATATTTTCATAAAATTTTTTATTTTTATTTTTTTTACAATTTTAGTTCTTGATCAGCTGTAACATATACATATTCATCTCTGTGATTATATGTCGAATTATCTCCCTTTTATGAATTGACTGGACTTAGCTACACTTGCTTACGTACCACTGTTCTGAGCTAACTGCTGTTGCGTACTACGGTAGCTTACACCAAAATATCTTCAATTGGTTTGATATCATTTTGGAATTTTCCAAAATTATCAATTTACTAACTACAAATATTTTTGAGGGTGTCTTAGAAAAAATATTGGATTATAACAAAAGTAATATTTGCATGGTCCAGATTTTCAAGTACTGTACAGAAATCATTTGGATTTTCGAGTCCTGTCTAAGAAACATCTTAGCGTCACCACCCCCTTCTATTCGTTTAAACAATTTTTAAGTCCAAAATCTCAGTCTTGCTTCTTTCATATTATAAGTATTATTAATAATCATATTATTTTTTATAAAGTCATTGTACGTATGTTTGATTAATCCCCAAACCATCGGTGACAAAATGGTCAGGTATTTCATCTACTTGCTTCAAAATAATTTGAAGGAGCGAAATTTTTTTTAGAAAACAATGCTGCATTGTCGACATTTTTAATTAAAGAAAACGTATTAACACACTGGAGTTGTCACGTTTGGGTGAAGGAGTAGAATTGCCAATTGTGTGTTCTTAATACATTCTCTGTCCTTATACCTGTAATAATCTAAACAAAATTTGAAGTGAACCGCTGAAATCCTCGATTTACTGGAGTTTGGATGGCAATTTGCCCACATATTTTTAGGAAATAATTATCGGATGTTCGATTAGCTGGAGTGAATACATTTTTTAAGCATACAAAATAAGTACATACTTAAACATTTCTTCAAGTAGGTATTATTTCTGATATTCATCAGTCTTTATAAGATATTTAGAATAGTCTCCATTTCACATACTTACCACATAATACTAATTTACATGGACCATATTCTTGAATTCAATCGAAATACTAGTAGCAATTTAATTAAATTTTCGATTGACATATCGTTACTAGAAAGTCACCAATGAATTTTTCGATGAGTTTCAAGAATACGGGCCCAAGGCGTAAGTAAAATACAGTTCTGTCGAAAAGTTAAATTGTTTTATACTAAAATTGCCTGTAGTTTTTTTCGGGTGAATTTTAAGAATACGAGCCCAACACCCGAATTCCGATTCTCCATTCCCTTTTATTTCGACTAGCCGATTACATTTTTATTTACGGGTGGGGAAATAAAAAATCAAGTTTCTCGTTCTGATTTGTCTAGAACCGGAATTCGAGTGTAAACCAAATTGCTCGTAGTTTTGTTTTTTGATAAATTTGCAATTATCGGATTTAGATAAATGTTCGATTGTTTAAGCTTCTAAGAAAGAATCTAAGAATCTACGCAAAATATGTAGAATCTACATTTCTAAATGCTCTGAAAGCAAAATAGTTCCTTACAAAAATGAAGATGTTGTTTTGGGAGATTAAAAAATCTAGTCTTTCGTAATTATCGTTTGAGTGAATTATTAACATTTTAGAAAATCTCAAATGTAGGTACTGCATGGGCTGAAAAATTTCCGTTGATGGCGCTGTAATGAATTATCACTAAATTTTTAATGTAGAATCGTTTATCTTATTCAGTGGGCGTAGTACAGTGCAGTGGTTTTACAAGAACGATCACGCCCCGGTCGCTTGAAATTTTTTATTTATTTATTATGAATTTTGTGAAGAGCTTGTCTCGACCTTGCAGAGTTAAAAATGTGTGTGGCCGGTTTTTTTTTTTTTTTTGCTTTTCCGCATTCTTTCCATACTTCTCTGTTCTCTCTTCTCGCCCACGAATTTCATGGGAACGGCTTTAGTCATCATGTCATCACGCTTCAAAATGTATATTTTGGATATTTTCTTCCATTTTCTTATAACTAATAATAGTTATTTATGGTACTAGTGAGCAAAACGAGATATTTTATCCATGAGGGATAAGTTTGACCCACGAGGCGATAGCCGAGTGGGACATTATCCCGAGCAGATAATATCTCTTTGCTCACGAGTGGCATACAACGTTTTATTCACTTTTGTTGAAATTAATTTCGTAAATTAATAAGAAATAGTTCCATTTTGTGTTTTCACAGTGAAGCATTGAATTTTGAAATACATTTTGTCATAGTGACCGTTCTTTAAATTGTCATGGTTTACTTAAATTTAACTAATTTTTGGAATATAGTTTTTCATTCAATTTGACTACGAATAATTTTCCAATGACTACTCAACATTTTGTTATACCAAATATAACTCACGTTGCCCTAGCAGCGTGGGTTATACAATAACAATGGGTTATTTTACATTTTCTTTATTTGAAATCAACATAGTTATCGGGCTATTATATATCAAAAGTGGATAAAAATATTTAATGATATTAGCACAGCACTGACTGACGTGAAAATTTAGTTTGACGAGTTTCGTAAATATTTTAGTGCGTATAACTTCATGTTGTGTCAGACAATACAATAAAATTCACAAATACAATAAAATTCACTTCGATAGTTGATTATCTTCAAAACGCAAAAACTGAAACGAAATTGTCAAAATTTATCTTCACATTTATCGTCCTGAAAGGCAAATGTATAGGGATGAAATGTGGAAATGTATAGGGATACAATGGTAAGAAAACTCTGCTAAACTGCTTAAGTAACTACCCTAAAGTGGAATTTAGCAGTGAAATTTTCATTTTCGTTTTCGCATGTGTCATTTTTGTATGACAAATTTAATTTTTAAAACAATACCTAATGATACTCTTAAATGTCAAAACCCTCTACAACACGAAGCCGTAGTTTAAGATTGCCAAATAAATATTATCGTGTTCTTTTTATTTAAAATAAATATTTGTCAAACAATCTGAATGAAAATTCAAAACACAAAATGAAACTATGTATTTCTTATTAATTTACAAAATTTATTTCGACGAAAGTGGATAAAACGTTGTATGCCACTCGTGAGCAAAGAGATATTATCCACTCGGGATAATATCCCACTCGGCTATCGCCTCGTGGGACAAACTTATCCCTCGTGGATAATATCTCGTTTTGCTCACTAGTAAGACAAAAACTTATCCCTCGTGGATAATATCTGGTTTTGCTCACTAGTAAGATAAATAACTATTATTCTCGGATACTAGGAAAACGTGTATCTTTTTCGTCAGTTAAATTATTACTACTATAAATTATAAGCTCTATTACTCTACTCTATATTACTACTCTACTCTATATTACTACTCTACTCTATATTACTACTCTACTCTATATTATTACTCTGCTCTATATTACTACTCTACTCTATATTACTACTCTACTCTATATTACTACTCTACTCTATGTTACTACTCTACTCTATATTACTACTCGGTATCTATTACTCGGATTACTTCGACATAAAAAAAACATACTCTATATGTGCCATATACACTTTTTGAGGGGCTGAATCTTTATTATGTGTTCCTCCTTTTTTAAAATAAGGAGCTGATTACTTGGCCATTTGGACAGTTTTATTGCTTGTTAAGTCTAGTAAGCACTTGGCGTAAAATACAATTTTTCTTATAAAAATGACACAAGTGAAATTTAGCTAGTGAAAATGAATTTTTCGATTTTGTTTCTACACATTTTGCACTGCTGTTTTATCTTCATAAGGCCGGTACACTGCTGAAGTGAAATGAAATTTCTCATATACAAATAAATAAATTATAAAGCTATCTAAGACCTTGTTTACATTTTTGTTTCGATACAAAAAAAAATGTTTAAAAAAATACTACTGCCATCTTTAGAAATAATCCATCTATCGTCGTTTTTAGACAGCGATGTCCCTTATACCCCCAAACAGATAAGCGGCGCTCTACGCCCGATTTCGCTTCTCTTCGTCTTTATGATTTTAGTCTTCTAGGATTTTTTTTACAATTGTCTTTCTCATATGCCCATTTGGATGTTACATTCAGCTAAAAATAGAGGTTTCCAAGCATTTACTTTAAAAACAACAACAATAAATATAAATATCATTCATCACCTCAAAAAATACAAACTGCTAGTTTGACGCCGCTTTATGTGTTCGCTCTTATGGAAATACATGTATTCTAATTTAGCGCCGCTGTTCGCTCTGTCAATGTGTTTGGGGTATTAAGCGTGAAACAGACCGAGCAGCGGCAGTGAGCAGCAGAATTAAATATTAACTAGTTTATTAATTTACCTAATATTTTTGGGCGTAAATATAGGCATTTTTCAAGAAAATAACCAATTATTTTATAGTTTTAATAGAAAAATTTCAATTAAAAGAAAATGATTTGAATGAAGTTAGTTCTGCCGTCGCATCAACAGGTTCCACAAGCAGCAAAGAAAGAATTCTCTTTATTGCTAAACATAACCTCAATAAATATGACATATTATTTAGTTTCGGTTATTTTCGTGTATATTTGTTTTGAAATAAATATTTTGAAAAATAAACTTCCTTCACAAAATATAGTATTAAAGTCTCGAATTATAAAAAACACAATTTTGAAAAAAGTAACAAAAAAATAATTTGTTGTGCTGCAAATTCACTTTGCGGTACGCAGTTTAGCTAGGTAGCGAAATGGGGTTTTTCGTATTCGAATACCGATGTCTCTATTTTAGCTTTATACATTTTTCACTTCATTTTTGTCTTCCCGGACGATAAATGTGAAGCAAAATGTTGACGTTTCATCATTTGAGTTTCTTGTTTTTCAATCGCCTATTGTATTCAATTTTAATTCCAAATTGATGTTATCTAATGTAAATTTGTACGAGAATCGACAACCAAATTTTTCAAGTCCAATTTATCTTGTAGTTTTTGAAGACCAATGAAAATTTCATTTCAGTTCAGCAGCGTACCGGCCTTTATACGATAAATGTGGGGCTAAATATTGACATTTCATCTTTTGATCTTCTTGTTCTTTTTTCAATCACCTGTTGTATTCAATTTTAAATTTATGAATATTAAGCCTAGTAAGCGGTTCAAGTTAAATGAAATTTTCACTGTTCTATAGGAAGATAAATCTGACGTGAAAAAAATTTGTTTGTCGATTCTCCTAAAATCTTTTATTAGATAGCTTCAATTTGGCGGTTGAAAAACAAAAAACTCAAATGATGGAACGTTAAAATTTAGCTTCACATTTATCGTCCGGAAGTTAAAAATGAAGTGAAAATTGTGCAAAGATAACTTAGAGACATCTGTATTCTAATACGAAAACTCCCATCTCGCTAGCTAAACTGCGTACCACAAAGTGAAATTCAGTGGTGAAATTTTCATTTTCGTTTACGCTTGTCATTTTTATATGAGAAATTTCATTCACTGCAGCAGCGTACCGGCTT
This sequence comes from Tipula vernalis, assembly GCA_958295665.1. Classification (NCBI taxonomy): domain Eukaryota; kingdom Metazoa; phylum Arthropoda; class Insecta; order Diptera; family Tipulidae; genus Tipula; species Tipula vernalis. The sequence continues at coordinate 260,137,629 of OY282560.1, forward strand.
TAAATTTGCAAAGTAAAGTTATCTGATCGAAAATTTGTCGAAAATCGACAAACTAATTTTTTCTCGTGGAGTTTATCTTATATTTTTTGGAGACTAGTGCAAATTTTATTTCACTTCAACTGGGTACTAAGCTTTACTAGCTGACAAACTTTTCTTCTTATTCTAGCTTAAAATTACGAAATTTGATTGACCTTTGTTACAAAACACCATCGATAGTAATTTTATAATAGATTGGTTTGACCTAAATGTTCCCTATCTGAAGATCTTAGCACTATATATTTTTTCTATATCTTTCACTAAATAATTAGCAGCTGAGTTACTTAAATTTAATAGTTTTAATTTATTATTTATATTGACCGGCTGTTTGATGAAAAACTCGAAATATTTAAGTGAGGTTTTGATTATTAAGCACAATTTTGAAAATATTGTTCAAATCAGGGGAAAACACTTAACCTAAAATATTCAATAATAGCTTAAACCAGCTTATGTAAATCAAGATTATCCCAAACATTTTTGGCAATTATTTTATTATTGGTTATTTTAAATAACTATTCATTTATTTCCACCAATGTTTGTTATTTGAAATAGCAAACCATTCAGTAAATTTTGATTTATTGAAACACAAATTAATTAATTTTCCAAATGTCTGTGCGATTTACGCTATACACACTACAAACCTAATAAAATACAAAAAAATTTATACCTACTTAATCTAGATTAAAAATATTATCCGTTAAGTGTACTTAAGTAGAAAAGATAAGGTGGGCTTGATTGTTTTCAGTTCATGTTATAACAAATTCTTTCTTCCGTTATCAATTAGTAGTATTAACTGCAATTACACAAAATCCATCTAAGATTATGAACATTTTGAAGGTTGTGTGCGGTATATAAACATCACCTATCATCGTTCGTGTAAATATTATGCATAATATTAATATATAATTTGTTATATGCAAATTTGATGCAACAACAAACTTTATATGGTGCAGTCTTCAATTGTTTTGCAAATTTGTCGGAAAAACGATATAAATAATAAAACAACTTTAAGTATTTAAACGAATTAAATAAATTAAATTTTACTTCTATTATAGAATCTAATTATTTAATTGACTTTACTTATTACGAAAAGAATTTCTGACCTGGAAAATTTCCAAAAAAAAAATTTCTTTTCTGTAAAGTCTTCTTAAATTAATTACGAAGTATTTTTGTTAGTTCGAAATCGACAATCGTCATATAATGGTTGCACTAAAATTTGTGTAATTAGTTTAAATGCTATTTCTTTAATAGGAGGTTGTTTAAGAAAAAATGACTTTAAGTAAATAAATTGTTTATCGAGGATGTCAGAAAGTCAATGAACTTAATCTTTAAAAGTATGTAATAAGAAAATAGTGTATGCAAGATATTCAATCAGCGATAGCTGCTCATACAAGAATACTCGCACAATATATAGAAGGGAAAATCTGTATATTGTATTTTGAGAATGCGCATTACAACTTTTCATGTATTTTCGTTTCTGTAAGAAACACTCTGTTGTATAAGCTGTGTGTGCGTTTATCTATCACAATGAAAACCATAATAATGTTACTGTATTTAGTACAGCAAATATATATCCAACCTCACAAAAAGGATATTACTTAAATAACTTGTTCATAATTAGTCTTATGATATGTTGCGTCTTTTGTTCTCATTTTATTTACTTATGTTTAAGTATCCAAGTGTCACATTGGAAGGGAAGAAACATTTTCATGTTAATATTTGGATGTATAGGTTAAAAGAAAATTATTAAATTTTTTGACGGATTGTGACTCAATCAACAAACTAATAAAGTTTTATGTAATCGGATATTATGAGGTATGATCTCTAATTTTAACAAATCAACATCAATATACAGTTGCAAATCATCAGCAAAAACATGAAATCGACAATTTAAAATATGCCAAGGTAGCCAATTTATATAAATGGAGAAAAGTAAAGGATCCAAAATTGATCCTTGAGGCATTCCCGCAAATATATCACTTATACTAGAAATATCGTCACGAAACTTCACGAATTGTTTACGATTACTTAAGGGGGGAACCATTTAGAACCTTCAAAAATAGATTTTTTTTTGCTTTAAAAGTTATTTTAATATGTGTAGAATACGAAAAACTTCATGACCGACCAAAACTCAATGATCTTATAAACAGAACCAACTTCCTAGAATCCCTTTCATTCTACTCCGAGAGCCGAGCGCTGATATATGAAATAAAGAGCAGCGGACGGAGCTTGCACACGTTTTCGTAACATATATATAAGACCACTTGGTGAACCTAAACATATTTTAAATTTCTCAAAATAAACTATCGATTTTTTTGATTTTATATCTGCCATTTCTCCAAATATTCTCAATCAGCGAACCTTTAAGAAATTTAACGTAACAGTGGGCTATATTGATATTACATGTTACTGCCCAGCGAACCTTTAAGAAAGGTTCGGTCAGTTTCGTTAAATTGAAGTGTCAACTTAACAGCGAAAATTATCGCGCAAAACTGAAATGTCAAAAATCCAAATTGTTCTTTGTGCAAATCCTCTTGTTGATAGCTCTTTGTACATTTGTAGTTTAAATTCAAAATTATTTGTTTGCATTCATGTAGGTAAATTGATAATCGAATTATCAAAGATTTTAATAATATCAAATTATTTATTTTTAAATTTATTTATTTTCGAGTTATTTATCTTACGCCACAAGATCTGTGTACGTTTATGTCCTTTAAGGATTTAAGGCTTTTTAATAATTGAAATAATTTTTGAAGTTCTTCGAATTCTATCATCAGTTCGAAATTGTACACTTCAATGCAATTGACAAGTTGTGTTACAGTTTCGCTAGCCGGCTTGTCAAATTTTCCATAAGAAAAAACTTTCGTTAAATTCTGTTACATTTCTTCTTTATCAAGCAACCATATGCATATACTGATTGCCCTTCTATTTCAGATCGTTTTTCACGGTGCTACAATTGGCACCGTAAAAAAGGCCTCCGCGACCATGTAGTTCATCTCCGTCAATTTGCAATCTTTTCTAATGATTAAAAATGGGAAATACTCGTTAAAATATTTATAATAAACTATCAAAATTTCGAAAAGATCCATTTATTTCTTCCTCTTCAAAAATCTCCTCAATTTCGTCGTTCTAAATGGTAATAATTATTATAAAGTTATTTTGATTTTTTATTAATTTCCGCACAAATATCTCCAGTGACGTTGGAGCGGAGCGGATTGAAGGAGCAGAGGCGGAGCGAATTGGACAAATTTTGCTCGGAGCGGAGCGAGTTTCCAACCAAGCGGAGTTAGAGCGGTATTCCTTTCGCTCCGAATCCCTGCTTACAACTTTAACTTTTTTAAGCAACATAATATGGTTAACATAATTAAACGCTTTAGAAAAGTCTATTAGGACTAAAATTGCGAATGAATTACTTATCTTTGTCTAAAATAGTCGATAGATCATCTACTAAATGCACAGTATCAGTAGTAGTACTGTCGCCCGATTTGTATCCTGACTGGAAATTGCACAGAAAATTAAAGCTATTAAAGTGCTCAACAATTTGTTGTTATATAATTTTTTGTAGCATTGTCAAATGAAATGCTGCTCCTGTTCCGTGCTGTTGAACACAACAACCTCAAAGTGGAATTCAGTTTCAATACTATGTTCCAGACCTGTGGTCAAAAGTGATTAAACACAATGAACAAATTAGGGTTTCTACTTTTGATAAAAGGAACGGATGATTCGCCTTTAGTGAAGCATCACTGTCAGAAAAGACTTTAGTAAACAGCAATTTAAAAATTCGATTAAAATGACGTATTAAACTAGAAAGTTACCGGTGACTTTTTCGATTGAATTTCAAGGATATGGTACCTGAAAAGATGGAAACATTTTTAGAGATATATTGACACTCTTTAATCACTTTGGACACACAGATGTGTCACAGTCGTGAGAATTATAAAACTAAAATCGGCAAAAAAGCATTCAAATCTCAAATAATTAGTTAAATATGTGTACCAGTGTGGTTGATTGGATAACATATGTTTTAGAGCTGTCTTCTTGATAGAACTCGCATCTATATTTTCATAGTATTTATAAAGGGCATTAAATAAAAACTAATTTATTATATTTAAGCTATGCAAAATATTTTTCATTTTTAAAGTCAATGGATTGACCGAAATATTAAAAATTGCACTGTAAACACAGCATCTGTGACATAGGCTAGCATAATGAATTTATTCGAAATGAGCAGTGATCTGTGACATAGGCTAGCATAATGAATTTATTCGAAATTTTAAATTGTTAAGTTATAATTTACATTCACTGTAAATAGTTAATTAATTGTTTTAGATTTAAAAATAAAAAGTGGAAAATATATATTTAACCATACTATTAAATTTCACCTAATCGGCAATTTCCTACAGATCTAGAAAAAAGGAAATTAAGAATGTTGAAATTAATTATTTATTTATAAAAGTATATAATATAATTTAAACATTGATCATAATATTACGCAAAAAAGTCTAGAATATCAATAATTTAGTTAAGTACTACATGTACCTATGTATGATAATTACTAATAAAACTCTAAATAGAGTTTCCCAGGTATCACTGAAAACTAAATTGCTTTACTACTTAATTAATAGAAATTTAGTTATATAAATTAGTTAGTGATAAATAAAATAAAATAGATATCACAAGAACAATACATTTTCTACGCTACATAACTGCTGGATGCTTGAAGTTTCTGGATGTTGAGACGATCTAACAATTATATCTGTGACTTGGAGACGATCTAACAATTATATATAATTAAATATACTTTATATCAACTACACCATCAGACAAAAATATCCGAACAAACTATGACACTTTGATATAATTGAATTAAATTAAACGACAAAAAGTGTTGAAACATTTTCATCAATACCTCAAATATTTTTGCAATGCAATGTAGTTTACAATATCAAATAAAAGGGAATTTCCCGTTTCCTAGATAACGTACGATGCTACTCATTTAATTAGTAATATTTCAATCTATATACATAAATATTTAAACGAAACAGCAACATTAATATAAATTACAATTTAATACCATTACCAATAAAGTGATTGATTTAGCAGAAGATATTTTTGATATTTTAGAACAAAAATTTTAACTATGTATTCAAAAATTTAATTTAGGGATTGAAAAATGAGCCTCGCCAAAGAAATAGATGAAAGCGTTAAAAAATTGATAATAAAAGCATTACAACGACAAGAAACTTATCAAAATAAATCCCTACAATATGTAATATCAAACGGTAGCATCAGTTTCATAAAAGGAAATTTATTGAAACCGGATCAACAAAAATAAACATCGTTGTGGACGCCCACGACTTTTAACTAAGCCAACTGAGCGGTAATTTGCACGAGTAGCAAAATCAGCTACCCCAAAATCAGCTCCGGTGATTAATCCCGGACGTCGTCGAAATATTTATGTCTGATAGTGTACATATTCAAATGATTTCCTTCACCTTAGTCATTTTCGCAACTCAAAAATAAAACTTATAAAATATTAGACCACCTAAATAAAAATCCAAATAGCATCATTCACCTTTTGAAGAGATCTCCACCACCAAAAATTTGCACCTAATCAATAATTCAGAAATTTGATCTCTTTAATAATAAATAAATATAAATATATCCAAAATTTTAACTCAGTTCACGGACCCCATTCCCTGCCAAATCAAGCATGCAAAGTAAATAAAACAATAAATAAATGCAATGAAAATGAAATCGTACTTTCTTAAAAATTTATCGATGTGTCATATACGTAATTATGACGATTGTGTGTACATCACACCATCTAAATTTCAATAAATCCATTAAGACAACCATTAAACTCAAAAATATTTAGCCTTCCAAAATGATTTATCATAATTGCACTTTGTTCGCATAAATGAACTCATCATTTTGTGTTAAAAATCAAATCTTAACTTAACTTAAACCAACATTTCTAAATTCGCATTTTATTTATCTATTTATTTATTTATTTAGTCAATTTATAATATTAATTAAATTAATTAGAAAACAATTTGATTCAGTATGTAATACCCTGTAAAAAAATTATTAATCCTACCTAAATAAACCATTCAAATGAATTGTATAAGACAGCTCCCAATTCCAATTTGACTCAAACCAATTCGAATATACAAAGTATAAAAAATCCTATTTGAGTCGAATATACAAAATCTCATTGTGTTCACATAATGCATGATTTCAATAATATCATAGTTGTTTCGTGAATACACAGAAACACAAAGAGATTAACAACACCAGCATACAATAACAAAATCTTATATACTAAAACCACCAACACACATTGACGGTAAATATTTTCTACCATCTTTCATGTGCGTAGCAATAGGCCTTATAGTACATATAAACACACCTCACTTTTGTATCAAGATAATACAGTAAAATATTGTGACAACTGTATCAACACCAACGAAAAAATTCTCTTCTTATTGTTGCTTGTGCATTATAATACAAAAACCAACAAAATATACTACCGTGTAAAGAGCGAACGAGACAGCTGTACAATCATATTGTTGATCCTGCCATATATAAATCAAGTTGTATGCATGTATTAGTGCCCATTATACACATTAGTAAAATACTTGTGACAGCTGTATCAAAACCAACGCAAAGATTCTCTTTCTCTTTGTTGTTTGTTCTTTATAATCAAAACTAACATTAATGTACTACAAGCCTGATTGTCACCAATATTATAAATTTATTTTGCGCTTATGCATGAAAGTATTGGTGATAGACAGATTATATAAATTGTAGATAAAACAAAACAAACGAATTGTGGAGGGAAAATTGGGTATGTTAATAATGAAAAAAACTAATTGGGATTGGTTAGTTGAGAGTATTTTTATTCTATTTTCGCACCAACACTTTCAAGTATAAGGTATTAAATGTAAGAGGGTATCTGTGTGTTTCATCACTGAATCAGGCTTGTAGTATTACATTAGTTATTTATTTTTTGGAATATGTCCATTTTTGTGCACTTATGCCACAATGTTTAATTAATTTGAATTTTGAATAATTAAATAAAATAAAATAAAACAATTTGAGAATACTTTCTTTTTGTGGTATTATTTATTAAAACTTATTTAAAGTAAGAACATGTTTCGGGTATTCTCCCTTCGTCAACTTTTTAAAATATTCTCAGAGAGAAACTTTTTATTAACTTTTTAAAATATTCTCCCTTCGTCAACTTTTTAAAATATTCTCAGAGCGAATATTTTAAAAAATTGTTGAAGGGAGAATACCCGAAACATGTTCTTACTTTAAATAAGTTTTGATACATAATACCACAAAAAGAAAGTATTCTCAAATTGTTTTATTTTATTTTGTTTAATTATTCAAAATTCAAATTAATTACATTAGTGTTGGTTTTGTTTATAATACAAAAACCAACAAAGCCACGCACATTTCCTATACAGAAACCGTGCAAAGAGTAAACGAGACAGCTACACAAACATTATAAACATTAAAATTAGCTTTATTACAATTTAGTTTGATTAATTTAGTAATGAGTATTTCCCTCCCGTGGACTTCTTCCGCTGCAACTTTCAGCTCTGCTAACGAATCTGGTGCGGGATTTCTAGCTCTAATGTGGCGTTTTAGAATGTCCCATACGTGTTCGATCGGATTAGGATCGGGACTCGTTGGTGGCCACTTAAGTGCACGAATGCCGATATCTTGGAGATATTGTCGTACCGTGCCAGCTACGTGGACTGGAGCGTTATCATACATTAACACAAAACTGTCATAATCTATAAAGCCCACATATGGCAAAATGTGATCGTCAAGAATGTTCCGAACATACCAGTCTGCATTCTTCCTCAAACCAATCTCCACCAGCTCCGTACGGCCCTCTCAATTGATGCTACCTCAAAACATTATTGAACCTCCACCAAAGCTTAACAGTTTGGACCATGTTACACGGTCCGTAGCGTTCTCCAGGTCTTTTGTATACAAGATTACGTCCATCTGGTTTCCATAATTGGATTCTGGTCTCATTTGAAAAGAGAACAGTGGCCCATTGATCAGTTCCCCAATTTGCATGAGTATGAGCAAATTCTAAACGGCTGGATTTGTGGCGGGGAAGAAGCCGTGGAACTTTTACGGGCCGTTTTGGAGCTAGGTTCGTTTCTTTTAATCTTCGTCTAATTGTTCTGGCATCAACATTCACTTGGTGCGCACTAAGTAACTCATTTTTTAGTTGAGTAGAAGTACTCTTTCGATCACGTAACGAATTAATTTTTAAAAATCGGTCGTCATGCTCGGTTGTGCATCTTTTACGCCCTTCGATATCGCTTAACTATTCGTGAAACCGAAGACTGGTTCACTCCTAATTTTCGTGCGATTTGTACTTGAGTATAATCTTCCCAATACAACATGACGACCTTAACCGCCTCCAGCTCACGTAAGGGTGCCATATTACAATGGATCTTATTTTAGGTGTTTGCTTTAGAACACATTTACAAGAACTAATGGTACTACATTTACAAATAATTGATATACAATGTAACAAAAACCGATCGTTGCGTTATATTTCAAACAGAATGCACTCTTGATTAAGCATTTTTGAAGATTTTAATTGATTGGCTTGCAGTAGACTTTATTCAAGGTGGTTTCTGATAAAAATATAAATGTGTTATCATTTGACAGTAGTAGTATTAAAATTGACCAGCGGGACTTTTTTATATTACAAAAAAAAAATATTCGTTAATTTTGTCCAGGAGTGTATATATTCCAAAGTTAGTGAATCCATTTTTCTCAAGAATGAGAATCTGGTTATTTGATATCTAAAGCATCTTTAGGCGGTATACATAAGGACGTGATACAGTTTTAAAAATATGTTATAGAACAATTTCTCCTTCAATCCCTTTTTTAAATCATGACCAATGTTATCATATTTGTTTATGTTGTTTTCCAACTTGGATGCAGGCCTAATAATAAATGACGCGTCCGCTGAAATTAGGCAAGTTTGGGATTGGGATATCACGTCAAGGCAAAATAAATGCATTGCAAATTTAAAAAAATCCTTAATTATACCTTTCCAAATCGAATTTGAAAAATGCAATGAATTTCGGAACTGAGTTTACGAACTAGAACCAATCCAATTCGATGAGCATCTGCCAATTTGCTATTATTTATTTGCCTGTATGTTATGTAACATTAACGCGCCTGAGCTTCTAAATCGAAAGACCTTAGTAAGATGAATTAATGCTTTGTTCGGACTAGGGATTAGTAATTTCGATTAGCTAGCAAATCAGTTTTTCTTATAGTGTGAACAAAGGATATTAATTTAATCCCATTTAAATTATAGCTTAAAACCGTCAACAAATTGAAGGATTATGTCTGTAATCTCGATTAATTCATTCAGCGCTTGAAATATTGCATTTTTAGAGCGAAATAATTTTTTATTCGAAACATTAATATTCTCAATTATTCTTTAGTTTGTCATTTGGTTGACATTAAGCACACTTATTTCATATTTAATAAAAAAACATTTGAAATAAATAGATGTTCCATGAATTATTTTATGCGAAATGCCCTAATAAAGAATAGGGTTTTGAATAGTTTTCGGTAAAGTCACAAGGTATACAGTGCCATTTTTAATCGCGATTTTCTCTTACCGTGTGAACGGCAGAAAAGTTAAACCAGATTACAAGTAGACTTGATAAGGCAAATCTGGATTACTAATCTGTATTTTGAACAAGCAATTACTGTCCAATCAATTTCGCAATGGAGCAATATACCAGATTAGTATATTGGGTCTGCTAATGTTATGTATAAATGTATATCATTTTGCTCCCTCCCTATCGTCCTTAACGAAGTGAATAAGTTTTTCGTTAATGATCCAGTGTTATGTTGTCGGCAGTTCATAGACTGTAAAACTAAGCACCTTGCTATGGCAAATTGAATTCTTCTCGTTAATATTCCGTCGCTCCGCTTTTTTCTACTAAAGTTTCTTCAAAAACAAGTTATCAAATACACTACTTAAGCATCTCAAATCAAAATTTTGAAAATTTTGTATTGCTTTGTTTAATTGATGATTTGTTAGCTGTGTGTTGTTGGTTTATTTGTTATTAGTATTACACTGTAAATTTTCATTTTACATATCATTTATTTGCTTTGATAAAATCAGGTTATTAAATTTTCTATCCAAATAATTTTAAAACTAAAGTAATTTTTAAATTAACTGATTCCTTTTGTGATTTGTCGGAAGGAATCTTTAAAGTTTATTATAATTTTATAATTTGTTAGATAATACAATTTGCTTCAGTTAACTAGCCAACTTTTATTTGTTGAGCTTCTTTAATAAATATTCATATATTTATTACATATAAATATCATACTTATTAAACATAAAATTATATAAAATTCACGATCTTTTACTGACAAAAGTTATGTTATGTTCTTATGTAGCTGTTTCTTAGATGTTTCTTTTAATAATAATAATAAAGCTTTAGTTTTTTTATTTCTATATTAAGTACTTACTATATACATATTTGTATATACTTAAGTAAAACTTGATAAAACGGAATTCATACGTGCTATTCATATTATTAGTTAGATATAACTAACATGTACATTCAAACAATATAGGAAATACTTTAAATACGTGAAGTTTTGGGTTAACGACCATAATCGACCTTGATGATTTTTAGTTTTTTTTGTTTCTTCTGTTTAAATATTTTGACTATGTATACCTACTGTATTTGTGTAAAAGCTTAAAAATAAGGCGCATTAGCCAAATATTCAAGTACAATACACAAACGGCGTTCGTTCTTCTTCGATGTCATCAACATACTTATAACGTCTGGAGTTCTTATTTAAAAGTATTCCTTTTAAATAAAAGTATGACCGAAATTTTATTGTCGCAAGGAGTTCCCGCAGAAGGCACTCAAATTTATTAAATTTCCTGGAGTATGCATTTTGGGCCGTTGCCCCCCTAAAATAAAATGATTAATAACTTGAAAGATTAAAATATTTTTGTGGGGTTTCTAAAATATTGAACAAGAAGCTGGATCTCTGTTGATACAATAAAAATCTGATAGCAGGAAATAAACGAAAGCAAAACCAAATAAATTAAGGGTCAATATACAGGTAAATATGCATGTACAAGTTTAACCTTTTCTTTCTTTTAATCGTATTCGGAATTTACAATGTACTTAAGTGAAAACTGGACTGTGGTTCTGTTTGATCCTTTTTATTTACTTGTGGTGTGGTCGTTAGAAGTGAGTTTAAATTTTATGATTTTTTTTTACAATGGAATTTTGAAGGGTAATTGTTTTCTGTATATAAATTTTGGTCCCAAATTTCCTCACTGCCTCATGAGAATTTTGTATACGTACAAGGAGTATAAGATACATTTTGTTATTGTGTTCTGTCATTTTCGTTGTTTGTATTAGTGTATCGTTTTGTGACGGTAAGTATCAAAAATTAGCCAATCGGTTGAAATCAGTTGGAATCGGGAAAATTTTTTGATGCTTATGCTTACGTGTGAGAATATTTCACTTGCTATGAAGCAGGAGAATTAACAATACATACTGTGTTGTTCGTTGTAAATATTTTTTGAATATTCTACTTTTAGTAAAGTTCTATTATTGTATAATAAAAAAATGTATTTCTTTAGTTTTAACTTAACATGTTTGTTTATTAATTTTTTAGATTTCGTGTTGCAATTAATTTTTTATTAAAAACTTAATTAAATCAATCAAATATTGTGTAAGTACAGTTTACATTATGTACACAATACAACACATAACATAATGTAAACTGTACTTTCACAATATTTGATTGATTTAATTCATTTTAATATTAAAGCCATCAAACAATTCTGTTGAAAATTTGATAAATTTAAACAAATCAAGAGTAATCGCAATTTGTTTTAACAAGCTGTATTTGAAATTGATAATGATGTTTTACGAAACCCTTTTTACGTACAGCGTTACATACATATGTATGTACCTATTATTAAAACTCTTTTTTCTTATTCCTTTATTTTCTGTTTATCTTGCTAACTACTACATGCATTTTATACATTTTTCCAATGCCATATGGAACGTAAACAAAATCATATGGGATTTTCAAATTCATTATTTTACATCGTCTTTATTATCAATTTAAACGAATTTTTTTTTTATAAATATAAATAATTTGAAATTAAATATAACGAATTGCAGGTTGTACACAATTTTAATTGAAAATAATAAAATTTTAATACACAATTTTGCATTTTAGTCAATTGATTTTTTTTTTCAAACATCGTCATCTTCGTGTCCCTTTAAAAATTTCATTCGTATACGAAACCCTAATCTCAACAAAGAACACAAAATAACTATACAAAAAACTAAAAAGAGCATGAAGAGCATGAATAGTTAAAGAGCATTCAAACACACACAATAACTAATACCATTACGATCCAGTAATTCTCGCCTCACCGACTCATGAGACGACCAAAATTTATGTCCTGGGGGCCTATTCTCGAATTTCACATCCATTTTCCACATGTGGACATCTGTCAAAGTTGTCAAAAATTGGTTCGAAAATTGTAATTCGTATATAAAACACATGCGGCATTGACATTTTCCTATATGGGGAATTTTTCCACATGCTTATACCCATTCGGAAATATTCCCTTAGTACCGAAAAAATTCAATTTTTATGAGTTTTGACAGATGTCCACATGTGGAAAATGAATGTGGAATTCGAGAATAGGCCCCCTGGGGGCCTATTCTCGAATTCCACATCCATTTTCCACATGTGGACATCTGTCAAAACTCATAAAAATTGAATTTTTCGGTACTAAGGGAATATTTCCGAATGGGTATAAGCATGTGGAAAAACTCCCCATATAGGAAAATGTCAATGCCGCATGTGTTTTATACACGAATTACAATTTTCGAACGTTTTTCTGTGAACTTTGACAGATGTCCACATGTGGAAAATGGATGTGAAATTCGAGAATAGGCCCCCTGGTGTATATACATTTTTGTATTTTAACCGGGGAACCTTACTGTTTTATGTTTTTAGTATAACGTAGACGTTTTATTAGGTTGGAATTGCAAAAAATATTTGGCTTAATAGCATCCATCAATTAATTTAGTGGTTATTGTGTTGTTTCGTTAAAAATCATAAATCATTAAGTAATGGAGCCTATTACAAAACGTTTAAAATAACTGCAGCGTTCCGGTACATACAATTTTAATAAACAAAATAAAATAAACCAGTAAAATTAAGGGATACTCCTTAATAAGCAATGCCATCCTAATAAAACCGTTTTTCTTGTTTAAATTTATATTGAATATTATTTTTTTGTTGGTTTTTATTCATGCAATTTGTTCGCCAACTTTTTCGCTGCTACAACCTGTTTGTAGAAAAATGGGGTGCATAAAACGGCAATGAGGGAAGGCAAACGGCCGTTCAGTAAAACGGTTGGAAATTCGAAAAAGTGGGAAGAAACACCAGAAACACACGGTCAAAAGTCTGAAAAAATAGTTCGTTTAGTACGGAACGATCCTTTCACACTTTCAATGAAGATGAAAAAGAAACTTAAACTGGATGTCCTAATTAGAAGGAGACATAAGTATATTATATTTTTGAACTGGTGAATCCAAAATTGAATTATTTGGCGCTGAAGGTTGCAGGCAACACATCAGAAGTTGTACACAAAATGTTGTTTACGACCCATTTTATACTACACCCCCCCGAAACATCTATAAGAACACTTAGTTTTTTGCAATATGCTAGTTTTTATTTTAAATATTAATTCAATATTACAAGTTTATATAACATAACAGTCAATAAAAAAACAATATAAATATAAAAAATAATAATATTAATTTCCTAGGAACTTCAATAGTCAATGATTTTAGGAGATGTCATATTTTCGGTACGAAATTTCTATAAGAACACTTCAAAATAAAATATAAAATTAATTGAAATTTTAGAAAAAAGAATGATACAATAATTTTAATATGAAATATGATCTCTCTTCTTTATAATAACATGATGCAATCGCCGTGGCATAGATTGCACCAATTTTTGCAGCACCTGAACCTCGATTTTGGCCCACTCCTCCTGAACACATTTTTTCAGCTCCCGAACGGTATCAAATTGACGATTATTTTTATAAATAGCATCAGACAACAATCCCCACACATTTTCAACTGGATTCAGGTCCGGACTTATTGCCGGCCAATCCAATACGGGCATTTTGTGATCAGCAAAAAAGTGTTTTGTTACCTTTGCTGTGTGAACCGCAGCATTGTCTTGTTGGAACACATACTCCGGACCCGCAATATCCTCTCCATGAGTCACAAGAACATCTTCCAATAATTCGGTGTACATTTCTGCATTCATTCTACTCGAAATAAAGCAAATAGGTGTCCTACCGTTGAACGCAAATCCACCCCATACCATCAAACTTCCTCCACCGAAGTTTCTAGTCTTCCGGGCCAATGGTTTTTTTCGGGGATCATGCCAATATTTTTGATTACCATCTGGTCCATCAAGATTAAACATTTTTTCGTCACTAAATATGACATTCTGCCATTCATCTTCCCAAAATTGGTACTTTTCTGCAAAAAGAAAACGAGCTTTTTTGTGTCGCTGCGTAAGATTCGTTTGATGCACCCTGTTGAGATGTTGCAGCTTTTCGTCGTATTTTAAAATTTGTTGTACTCGTCGAGTAGAAAGTGGTAATTGTAATTCGACTTTAATATCGTTAGCTGTACAGCCTGTATTTGATGCGAGATGAATCATTCGCCTTTTGGTTCGATTGTTAATTTTGCTACGCTTTGGATTTCTCTTTTTAGTGCCATATTTAGATTATAAAGTGAGATAATTTTGCACCACAGTTGATCCTCTACCAATTTTATTAGCTATTTTGCGAACTGATAGTCCTTCAACATGATAGGCCAGAATTTAGCCTTGCTCCAATGAGTTTAAAATTTTTCCTCTCGGCATGATTTTTTCACAAGAGCCACCACTGTAATCTTACTAAAAAAGGAACACTCCACTTTTTTTAGGTTAGTTAATACATAAAAATTTGAGTATATTTACCTTAACAGTTATAAATCAATACTGTTCTTATAGAAATTTCGCACCACAAAACGAGAAATATCAAATTCGGGGAATCACTCGTATACAAAACAACACAAAAATAGAAATAAAAGATGTATGTATGTTAGTTGAATCAAACAGACAAAATAAAAAATAAATAAAAAAGCGACCTTCATCTCATTTCATATAATTTTACAACTGTTCTTATAGAAATTTCGGTGGGTGTATGTATTAAAAATATTAAGCATGAAAGAGCGAAAATTGGCCTAATATTTTGGATGATACGATTGAAAAATACCTTCCCATTCTATGCGGAAGGAGATGGCAGTTACTTAGCGAACGCTTGGTTGGCAACAAATAGGGTTTGGGTATAGAGTGGTCAGCTAAAAATCTACGTGGCAAAATGGAAGGAGGGGAGGGGGTTCCAATCATACAAGTCCACTCACTATATATGAACTAGGTGAGGCCTATGTTTGGGTCAGCGTAGGATTTGGTCACTCCAGAAAGATGTTTGCGCCTAGTCAACTCAATGACACTGCTTTGTACTTATAATTTAGCTAATAAGGGATAAACGATTAACTATTTAAGCAGGGATTGAGTTCTCTGGTAAATCATTTACGTCTGCGAATGTCGATGTTTATTTCGCTTTTTAACAAATTATACATTTTTTCTATTTTATGTTCATCCAATAGGTTCTTGTGTCGTTTGTTCTCTCTCTCTGCAATCTTTTCTGGGGCTCAAGGCACTCCTAACTCTTTCGCTGTTTGCTTTTCATGTCCTACCTTACGCCGTAGCCAAATCGAGGACGTACGATATAGACCCGTTTTCGTTTAAACCACCTGCACATTGCATTGCTTCATTCTAACCTATAGTGCTGACATGATAGGTGGGTCGGCCGGAGGGAGAAGATGAGTTCCTGGGTTGATTTTCCTGTATGTGGACGAGCATTGTCATGTAGCAATATCACATTCCGCCTTCGTTGACCCGTAAATGGTCTATTTTCCTTTTGATCAATTGGGCCTGGTAACGTTCAGCTGTAACAGTTTGACCAGGTTACAGAAGCTCGTAGTAAATGACTTTCCAATCCCACCAGACACACAGTAACACTTTCTTGGCATGAATAATTCATTTTTGTAATTGACGTTGATGGCTGGCCTGGATCAACCCATACTTTTCTGGGTTTCGGATTGTCGTACAAAATCCACTTTTCTTCACCCTTATGATTTTGTGCAAAAAATCCTTTCTTTTGTACCGAGAAAGCAAACATTTTTAAAGCCTGCAAGAACCTATGCACCTATTTTAATTAATTGCTGCGAAACGAAAACCAATTTAGCCGCCCTAATAGTTCCGAGTTTGTTTCTTAAAGCAGTTTGCGTTAATCCAAATTTAGAAAAAAATCCTTCTATACCAGCTGATGACGATGTAGCAGTATGCAGCTGACCAATCAAATCCAAATTATTACTCGAAATAATATTCGGATAAAGCGATTGCATCTACATCCACCATTCAAAATCCGTGAGCTGCTCACAATTTTTAAAATGTAAATCCCTGAATGAGTTTAATTTTGCGATAAATTTCATAAATGTGGTATTTATGAAATTTATTGAAAAATTTATTTCAATAAAATCCATTGCCTGTTCTCTTTCGTCTGTAGTAATAACTGATTTTTTGGCTTAGGACTTCAAAGATATGCCGCAAAATGTGCATTTGTTAGTGTTTTATTGTATCTTTTTTGACATAATGTTTTAACAGTTCCATTTCCAGTCAAATGTGGCTCCAACCCTTTCCAGACCTTTACAGCGTCTAATTTGCAGGTTTTACTTTGTATTTTGTCAAGGGCGACTGTAATTGGCTTCAATTCCTTTGTAACAACTTTGTTAAACAACTGTTTAAAATAAAAAAAACAAGGTGTTTTAAACAATGTTTAAAACAGTGTTTAAAACTTACCAACCCTGTGTCCTTATGTATTGTATTATAGACCTGTTCAAGGATGTAATGTGGATTATTGACAAAATGTTAATATTAGAAATAGGCTTCACCAAAAATAGCTATTTCAAAATGAATGGATACTCTATTTATGACACCAAGCACCCAGATGGTAAAGCACATGGAGGCACTGCTGTATTGATTAAGCGAAGATTAAAACACTACGAACTTACGAAATATGAGAAAGAACATATACAATCAACGAGCATCTATCTGCAGGAGTGGTCTGTAAACTGTGTCATATAGGCAGTGTACTGTCCTCCAAAACATGCTATAAAAAAACTCCAGTTCTTGGATTATTTCAGCCAGCTGGGCTTGTTCCTGCGGGCGGTGATTACAACGCTAAACATACTCATTGGGGTTCCAGATTAACATCGCCGAAAGGCAAACAACTTTATGATGCTATAGAGGAACAGTCCCTGGATTATTTATCTGCCGGTAACCCAACTTACTGGCCCACAGATAAAAAGAAAATTCCTGATCTAATTGACTTTTGTGTAACTAAGGGCATTCCACGTACATATGCTAAGACCACCGATTGCTATGATCTGTCTTCTGATCACTCACCGGTAATAGTAACATTGAGTACTGATGTCCTAAGGAACGAAATACCGAACCGTCTTACAAACAAGAAAACTAATTGGGATCAATATGGGAGGCTAGTCGAACAAAAGTGTCTACTTAATATTCCTCTTATCACACCAGCCGATATTGATGCGGCGGCAGAAAATCTAAAAGATGTCATGACATTATCTGCTAAAAGGGCTACACTCGGCATAAGTAGTTCGGAAAAAGTTAATAAACTGTCACATAATATACAGGAACTAATCCAGGAAAAGCGAAAGATTCGCTGTCAATGGCAGCAAACAAAATCACCGTTATTGAAGTGGAAATTAAATCGAGCTATTAAGGCCCTAAGATTTGCTTTGAGCGAAGAAGAAAACCAGCACGTAAAGAACTACGTAAAGAACTACCTTAAGTGATCTCTCGGCAACCGAGAGGACAGATTATTCTTTGTGGAAGGCAACAAAAAATTTAAAAAGGCCAACAAATTCGAATCCACCGATTAGACTACCAACTGGAAATTGGGCGAGAAGTGATGAAGAAAAAGCCAATGCTTTTGCTGCTCATCTAGCAACAGTATTCGTCCCACACGAAGAAGATAATTATTTTGTGCTACCCCAGCCAACGGATGATGGTTTATCCTACAAACCTATAAAGTATAACTGGAAGAAAGTTAAGAATACAATTAAAACTTGCATAAGCCGGAAAAAGGCACCACGACATGATCCCATTACTGGAAAAATGGTAAAGGAATTGCCGGATAAATGCATAAAACTAATAACATTTGTTGTATTCAACGCGATCAAGCGAACCAGTTATATTCCTCAAAAATGGAAGATATCTTTGATCACAATGATAAATAAGCCAGGGAAAAATGAAACGCAAATCTCATCATATCGTCCAATAAGCATGCTGCCCACAATCTTAAAGCTATTTGAAAAAATGTTACTAATGAAATTGAAACCAATATTAGAAGAACGGCGCGTTATTATAGACCATCAATTTGGGTTCCGAAACCAACATGGTACTATAGAGCAAGTACACAGAATTGTAAATGCAATCAAAATCACCTTCGAGGAAAAGAAATATTGTGCTGCTGCCTTTTTGGATATCGCCCAAGCTTTTGATAAAGTTTGGCACGATGGACTAATTTACAAAATTAAAGAGCTTCTACCGAAGAAATTTCACTCAGTTTTGGAAAACTATCTTCTTCAAAGGCAATACATGGTCAAACAAAACAGCGCAACTACTTGCTTAAATGATATTAATGCAGGTGTCCCGCAAGGCAGCGTTCTAGGACCAATATTATACTTGTTGTACACAGCTGATATACCTGTAACCAACAAAGTATTAATATCAACATTTGCCGATGATACGGCCATCCTGGTGTCTCACACTAATCCTGAAATTGCCTCAAAGGAATTACAGAATCATTTAAACAAAGTCGCGGACTGGCTGAAGGCATGGCGAATAAAAGTGAACGAAAACAAATCAACTCATGTCACATTCACGCTAAACAAACGCACCTGCCCACCAATGAAATTAAACGATAAAAATATTCCTCAACAAACGAAGGTAAAATACTTGGGTTTGCATCTGGATAGAAGGTTAACGTGGAAAAATCATATTGAAACAAAGCGCAACCAAATAAAATTACATTTTCCAAAATGTATTGGCTGATGGGAAGAAAATCTCAGTTGTCATTAGCCAATAAAGTTTTACTTTACAAAGCGGTAATCAAACCCATATGGACATATGGTATTCAGTTATGGGGATCCACCAGCGCTTCAAACAGAAAACTCCTGCAACGAACCCAAGCGAAAATACTTCGCAGTATTAGCAATGCTCCGTGGTATATTCGAAATAATAATATACATGACGACCTTGGGATCAAAACCGTTAAAGAAACTATTAAAGAATTCAGTTCGAAATATTACTCAAAACTAGAAGCATATCCCAACGAATTGGCCAGGGATATAATAAAACAGCCGCGATTTAGACGTCTGAGAAGAACAGATCCACTCGAACTGATGAACCTGTGAACCTCTAAATTTAATTCGATATATAAGTATAGTCAAAATTAATTAAATTGTGAGCACTAACAATAAGTATTAACATTGGTTAAGACTTAAAATATGTAATAATTTTTAGCTTAAGATTTGATTACTTGTGAGTTTCTTATGTAGAAAGATTCAAGAATAAAGCCATTGGCAACATTTAAAAAATAAAAAAAAAAAAAAAGTGTAGGTTCGAATTCGGTTAAAATAATCTTTAATTTAAATATTATTAAAAACAATATTCAAAAATTTTATAGAAATGCATTATTTCACATCATAAATTTTCGTGTAATTATCCTTATACGAACCGTACGTCCATAATAGATTCCTTTATTAAATATATATGTTTCTAATTCAGACGATCCTTTAATAAACGTTTTGAGTAATTATTTTGATTGAAAACATATGTTCCGAAAGACAATGGAAACATATTAATAAATAAAATATTACCAAATTGCATGACAGGCAATGGACATAGATTTACAATCCCCCGCTTAAGTACACCTGCAGCTGTCCTGACTGAAACTACACGAACTAGTCCATCCGCTCCAGGATGCAGCTCAATAACTCGTCCAAATTTCCATTGTAATGGAGGAATATTGTCATCTTTGATAATTACTACGGAACGTAGTGAAATGTTTACTACTGTCTTTTGCCATTGAAAACGAGTTTGTAGTTGTTGCAAATACGCTTTGGACCATTTGCTCTAAAATTGAGTACGTATTGAGTTCTTCGTATAACAGGTTCACATTTCCCAACCATGGGACGAATATGATACTTGGCCGTCTTCACCTCAGACCACAAAAATGAGATGAATTTGGTCAGCTTTTGTTTGACTGTTGTGAAGTAGCTAGTCCTTGTAGTTTTGAATTGGCACCTACAAAATTCGTGCCGTTGTCTGAGAAAATGTTTTTGCATAATCCTCGAGTTGAAATGAATTACAACAGGGTGCCCAAGAATGAAGAAGATGATAAGTCCGCGGATAATTTCAAGTGAATTGCTTTCGTAGCTAGACATACAAATACTGCCAAATATGTTTTTATCGGAGCCTTGCTTCGTGTATGATGATGAATACGCAATGGCCCGGCAAAGTCAATTCCGACGTTGTAAAATGGTGGAGCCATAGTTACTCATTCTGCAGGTAAATCAGCCATTTTTTGTTGCAATAGTTTTGGCCTGGTACATGCACAAAACACTCCATATTCTTTTTGCCAACTGTTTGCCATTAATTGACCAATATAACTGTGGAATCGCGGCTAGAAGTCCTTGAGGTCCCACGTAAAATGTTTAAAATGATAATATCTCAGAATGGTCAATGTGAAAAAATGGTCCTTTGAGAAAAGTATAGCGTGCCATGATGATTAAGACACCGATGAAAATTGAGGTCATCCACCAACTCGCAATAATCTGTCCTTGTTTAGAAATAACGACAATGAATTTAGCGTGGGCTTACGAATTACGTAGTCTTTCTTTTGTAAGTAGTCCAAGATACACCTCAGCAAATGCCCTTGTTTGGATGGAACGTAAGATAATACCCAAACCCGTGTCTACCTCGTCCGGTATCAATGGTTCAGTATGCTTAATGGAGGGATTTTGTGTGTTGTGAATGAATTTACTTACATATGCCATTGTCCTACACACCAGCCTAAACTAGTTTTTTTTTTGTATGAATTCGATCTAGACAATTGTCGACGTCTTCCGCGAGCGTACATATTTCAGCTTTGTTTCGTTGCTCTGGAATAATAATACCTTGACCAAATGTAATAAGTTTGTTGTTCCAATATTCATCAGTGAAAAACAAAAATGGAGGCCCGTGCCACATTACGCCTCTAGAAACTAAATCTGCTGAGTTTAATTTCGATTCAACATGTAACCATTTTTACTTTCTTTTACTCTAGTAAAATAAAGTATAGTAATCATGAAAATTTTGGACCTTGAGATTTTTAGAGATTTATTTGTTTTGAGGTCCCCTGAGTCCGAAAAAGTGGGTTTCGAAATGGTGTCTGTCTGTCTGTCTGTCAGTCTGTCTGTGTCCTCTCTACAGCCCAGATGGTTTAACCAATCGAACTGAAACTTCAGATTTAAGCTTTTTTGATAAATTGGGAGGTCCCAGTGAATTTTACTCCAAATCGGCTAACCGGAAGTGGCCACTCCCTTGGTCCAGAAAATTTATTTTGCAAATATCTTAAAAAGTATAAGGTTTACAAAAAACTACTTGATACAAAATCTTTCCAAAAGTTAAAAACAAATAAAAATAAAAAATAAAAAATTTAAAAAAAAAATTTAAAAATTAAAAAAAAAAATAAGAAAAAAATAAAATTTCTCAAAATTCTCTGTTCGTAAAAGAAAGTCGTGTGTTGGCCACACCTCAATTTTTTTGACTTAGAATGAGTTTGAATGATTGACACTCGATTGGCCAACTAAGTTTTCTATTTAGTGAATGGTGAATTGATCAAATAGAGTGTTATCAAGGAATCAGTCCAATCAAAATAATCTTTGACAACGAAATTAGCAAGATTTGCCACTTTTTCCATGAGTTTTACTAAAAGAATTGCGGCACAGAGCTCTAGTATTGGTAACTTATGTTGCTTTAGTGGATCTACACGAGATTTAGAAGACAGCAGTGTAACAACAAACTTGTTTCTGTCACGAAAATACGCATAAATTGCAGCACCAGAAGCCTTCTCAATGCCGTCAGCGAACCCATGTAGCTGTATGTCTTGCGGAAACTGGCACTCATTAAACAAATGTCGTGGAACTTTCAATTTATTTAACTCAGGCAAATTATTTAAAAAATTGATTCAATAAGAATGATGATTCATCGGAAGACTCTCATCCCAATGAACTTTTGAAGAGCAAAGTTTTTGCAGAAAGATTTCTCCTAATAATATGAAGGGTGCAACTAGACCATTGGGATCAAAAATGCTGGCAAACTGAGAAATGACTAGACGTTTTGTAATTCTTTTTGTTTCTGAAACTTTAGAAGCAACCTGAATGTTAAAATGATCTAGAATCGGGTGCCACATTCAACAAAAAATTAATAAAAGTAAAACAATGTGAACTTTCGTTGGGCTCCATCAATTCCAAGTGGTTTAATTGTTCGTACTCGAACATAAATTGATTGTTCATTGACCGAAGTTCAACATTTTGGTCTAACTTGGATGCCATATTTAGATACCGTTTCTTCGCTCGCATTGCTGTCATCTAACAAGGATGAAGAATTGGAGAAAGGTATTCTGACTACGAATTTTTCTGAATCATTTCTTGAGAAGGTTTCTTTAAAATTTTGCTCACATTCATTTTCAGGGACTGGTGTGCCGGTGTTAATTTCACATTGATCAGTTTCCCAAAACTTCTCCAATAACTCATCTAGTCGATGAGAATCGGTTTCGGTTGTTACCATGTTACGGTAACCGTTAGCAATATCTGTTGAAGCCCCAAGCACAACCCATTCTAGCACTGTGTTCTGTAATAAAGGCAACTTTTCCCCTATCTTAATTTGGCCTACTGACTTTAGTTTACCATAAATTTCGGCTCCTAAAAGGAGATCAATTGACCTTGATTCGAAAAACTGGGGGTCTGCTAATTTGATGTTGGCAGGAATTGGCCACCTTAATTTGCTTAATTTTACTGAGGGTTCATATGCCGATATTGTTTTTAACGTATGAACTTCAATTACGGCTTGAAATTTGCTTATGCGAGAATGAATATTTAGTAAGGCAGTTTGGGATGATTTAGCAGGAGCAGCGCCTATTCCACTAATGTTGATAAGTGAAGTTGTAGTTTTCATGCCCAACCTTTTTGCTAGTGATTCAGTGTGAGTTGTGATCCGGAATCTAATCGGTGAATTCTGAACCATGGTAATCCAAAACAGTTACTAATGCAGTTGCCAAGAACACAAATTTGGAATTGTTTTCAAGATTGATTTGCATTGAAGTATTTACTAGAAGAGCATCGTTTATTGTACTAGCTTCGAATTGATTGGCATGAAATTGACTTGAATGTGAAGTGGCAGCTTGATTCGCAGTGGCCGATGGTGACGACTCGATGTATAGAAGGGTGTAATGTGCCGTTTTACACACCCGAGTTTGTGCGGAGCTTAAGATTATCAACATTTTTTCTGCGTTCACTCACCGACATTTTTTACACTGTTCGCAATTATATACCTTCGATGCCATGATTGATGAAGTTGTATTACGCTGAAGTGCAATATTTAGTATTGGTTGAGCTTGGCGGTTCTCAAGTTATACTAATGGCGAGATAGAGCAGAACGAGTATCTGAATCACGTTGTGTTTCATCTAGCGTTTCCAATTCCAACTGATTTTACTTAAACATCGTGTAATTAGAGATTAAATCGGCAAGATGCAACTTAACCTGTGCCAAAGATGCTGACCTAACTTGGTTTCTACAAATTCCGCTAGCTCACTTAGAGATTCAACGAAAATCTTGTTTATTTGGATCAAACGCTTTATTTGGACTGCCATAGTAGAAGTTGAGATAGTTATGACCACTTGATGACCGATTGGAACAACAAACTGTAATTTTGACTAATAAATCTTGTAGAATATGCTTTAAATTTCAAATTGAATGGTCAACGTGTCTCACAACCGGATTTACACCAGAACTTAACTAAACTAAACAAAAATGCTAAAACTTACGGTTTGACGTGGAGGGTCCTGACTTGTTTTCCGCTTTATAAAATTTCAACGTGTTACTGGAATGCAGTTCAATGGCAATGTGGCGTAGAAATTCCACGATCTCAGTCTCAATTATGTGATGTGAAAACACTGAACCTCTTTGAACACAATGTTTTGATACAACACGAATGATAGCTGTTTTTTCAGACTAATACTCGATATCTGCGCAGGAATAACGTGGTTGGTAAACTTTAACTGAATGTCCACTCACTGGCAACAACGGAGGCTCTGAAGAAATGTCTCCAACTTTGTGTATATTTTATTGAATGTATGTGCAGTGGTAACAACATATGCTGAATATATACACATGTGTAAAAAATAATGAACTGATGAAGAATTTGTAGGTTATGTGTAGCTGGAGTAGACACAACTGGCAACAACGAAGGCTCTGTAGAAATTTCTCCAATTTTGTGTATATTTTGCTGAATGTATGTGGTAACAACGGAGGCTGAATATACACACGTAAAAAATAATGAAGTGATGTAGAATTTGTAAGTTATGTTTAGCTGGATGTATACACACTGGCAACAACGAAGTCTCTGTAGAAATTTCGGTTGGATAACCAGACGTGGAGCGATGTATTTAACTTAAAACTGGATATTTCCTAGCGTGTGATATCACGAAGGCTCGCTAGATATGATGGCGTCTAATTATATTTCACTTGAACAGAAAACCACACGACAAAATAGCTGCTACTATTTAATTAGGCAGCATAACCATCATACCCCACTTCTGACACCATTTGTTTTTATACAAATAACCTTGTATATGGAACGGAGCCTTTTTCGTTCCGATGATTCGATCATCTCTCAGAAAAACACTCAAATAAAAAATGAAGAACACATACAGTAAATTTTGTTAGCTCTTTATGGTTTTAATTTTAACTTATTTATTTAAAAAATTGTATTAGCTTGATTTTGGTGTTTCTTTATAAACAGCAACATAAGCTGTGTTTTTTTATTCGCTCCCGATAGCTGCTATCGAGAGCCGTCATTTTTCTATGCCTAAATTTAAATTTGACGCGCTATTTATTGGTAAACTAAACTTATTTAACATCACACTATCATTTTTAATTCAATTGTTTAGCGCAAACTTGATATAAAAAATATTTGGCTCTACCTACAATATTTATACGGAGCGCTATCGAGAGCCACTTTTCATATGACGGCTCTCGACGGCTATCCGGAGCGAATAAAAAAATTCAGCTATAATTTATTATCGCTGACAGATAAAAAAAAAATTAAAAAAAAAAACAAAAAACGAAACCAAAAAATGGTATCGATACCAAAACAGAAAACGTATTAAATCGTTTACAATTTTATGATTAATTGACTTTAACCCAATTATAACAAAGCTGAAAACTTGAATTTGTTTTCCGAATATTGTTACAAAAAGTCGGAAAATGATGAAATTTGGTTTTCAACTTTCTTTTGTTTCATCATTTTCCGATTTTTTATCACACGATCGTAGTAAATCTTATAATAAGTCCGACATTATTGCCGAAAAAAATCGGTGACGAAATCAGCTAAACGTCAGAAAAATACAAACATTTTCGGATATAAAAATACTTGGGAACTTAATAAAACATAACAAACATACCCAGTTGTACAATGTAGCGCTCAAATATTGCATAAACTTCAATCAGCGCTCAATATTGATGCACCTAATTCCATTTTAGTCGGATTTTTATACACGAGGCTTCATCGATCTTATAATTAATTAATTAGTTGGCTATTCTCCGGTAGGAAATACTAAATGTTCTATTGATTTGCGATAATATTGGTTACTAAACTTCTCTAAATAAAAAGATTTGTTTTTAGTTTAAAATTATTTTGAATCTGTTTAATAACTTATTTTATTTATTTTACATACTTATTATTTAATTATTTATAAAAATTATGTTAAGTGTTCTTTTAAATAAAAAACCTGAACATATAAAATTTAATAATATTCACAGCAGTTTTTAAATTAAAGTTTCCGAAATTAAACATAATTTAATGGCTTTACTTCACACACAAAAAAAACAACGTTTTATTTAACATAAGACCCAAAACATTTTCTAACCAAATACCTAATTATTATAGAATAAAAACTAACACTTTTTATTACAATTGAAAATTCACCATTTTGCTTTTAAAAAACACAAATTAATAATTACCTAATATTAAAAATACCTTACCTTTAACAAATTAAATCTCTTGTGTAACGCGGAGGGAGGTGGTTATTTTTATTAGTATTTATAACTATAGTATTTGTAATCAATCTAAAAAACACAAGAACTCTAAACGAATTGACATTAAGCGGAGTTGTTGCTGCTACTCTAAAGTAGAATTGAAACCGAAGACAAATCATTTGTCTTCTTACTTGGGCTTATTGGATTCGTTCATGCTTACTCATTCTGCTCTCAGCGTTTATGAAACTAATACCGATTTTCCATCGTCAATAGTATAATAGCATAGTAGTATAATACTATTTTACTATTATTCCTTGTCGGTTTTCCATCGCACGCGGTGAAGTTAGCACCAATTATATTTTTTTTTATATGAACGTACTTAGGTATAATTCCCATTTTGAAATTTTTGACATTGATATTATATAATTCCATGAATTTTAGAAATAAATGCCGATTTTCACAATATTAATTTCAAAAAAATAACTAAATTCCATTATAATATTTAAACAAGCTATGCACGTACCACAACAAAAAAATCGAATGCTAATTTTGCGAATTGTCAAAATAATACACTGTCAGATAAATTTGCAATGTTAAAAGCACCATTTGCTACCTACTATATTTTTGATAGCTTGTATAACGAAATATTATTATTATACTGTTGTACCAATATTATACCAAGACGATGGAAAATCGGTATAAGTTACAATACCATATTTCTGGATTCATTTTTCATATTTAATATCAATTTTGTTGGTGGCTAACAATGAAACTTTCGTTTTGTTCGTAAAATTTAAGACAATGAAATTTACCATTTTATTTTATGTACTCGTACATACAAATAACACAATTAAATAAGCTTTAATTAAATTGTATTTTTTATTAATATAAATTATAAGTACTAATCCATTTGTATAATAGTTATTTATGGTACTAGTGAGCAAAACGAGATATTATCCATGAGGGATAAGTTTGTCCCACGAGGCGATAGCCGAGTGGGACATTATTCTGAGGGGATAATATCTCTTTGCTCACGAGTGGCATACAACGTTTTATCCACTTTTATTGAAATAAATTTCGTAAATTAAATAATAAGAAACAGTTCCATTTTGTGTTTTCACACTGGAACATTAAATTTTGAAATACATTTTATCATAGTGACCGTTCTTTAAACTGTCATGGTGTACTTTAATTTAACTACTTTTTGTAATATAGTTTTTCATTCAATTTGACTACGAACAATTTTCCAATGACTACTCAATATTTTGTTATAAAGAATATAGCTCACGTTGCCCCTAGCAGCGTGGGTTATACAATAACAATGGGTTATTTTACATTTTCTTTATTTGAAATCAGCATAAAGGTGCTATTCCACTTGACTAAATTGACTGATAATAAAATTAAAGGAAGACAAAAATATACATTTGCTGGATGGGCGAATGAAACAAAAACCCTTCTCAGTCAAAAAATATTTGTGTCTGTAGTAGTGTGACTGCAATAAAAAGTATCAAATTGAGGACATTTTATAGCAGTCACACTAACACACATGCATAAAATTCGCAATATGATGAGAAATATTTCCCGCACACTAATTATTTTATGGTTATTATATTTTTATACCGCTTCTCCTTAAAATTTTACTTTAAAAAGTAAAACTAAAAAACACATGACGTTTTTTTGGTTGAGATTTTTTTAATTTTTACGGAAAATATACTAAAAAAGACAATTCTGATATGAGTATTAATAATATTTAATTTTTTAGATAATTTTGAGATGTATAACTAACCGAATTAATAGTAATATCTAGTTTTTGTTAATAATTATTGATTATGTTTTTGTGTGCTGTCAAAATTTCTCCTGAAAATTTTCCTATAAACAAAAAAAACTTTGTCTCTGTCTATTACATAGAGTTTCGAACTTTTTTCTCGTTTCCTCATTTTTTACTATCAGTCAATTTTTCTAGTGGAATAGCACCTTAAAGCGTATTTTATTGACCAAAATTGAATTCGAATTATTTTGGGTTTATTTGTTTTCCAAGAAAATAGCCAATTTGATTTAATTGACAAAAGCCAACCTTTCCAATATAAATTTAAATTTAATATGTATTATGACTCTGGGGGCAGGTATCATAACCAAAAATTAGAATTACTTATGTTTAATTAAACCCAATTTTTTTTGGGGTTAAAGTTATTCTTGCGGGGATTTATCCTATGCAATTGTTGTTGTAAATTTGTCAAGGAAATACGCTAATAGTTATCGGGCTATTACACAGCATTCACAATGAAAAAACTTTTTACTTTTGACTTACAGGTTTGTATGAAATTCCAACATAATGAGCAAAAATTTTTGTTCATTAAGTTGGAAATTCATACAAACCTGTAAGTAAAAAGTCAAAAGTTTTTGCATTGTGAATGCTCTGTTATATATCAAAAGTGGATAAACTAATTGTATAACTTACATTTTAAAAAGTAATTAACGTTTAATTTAATATGTTTGTAAATTATTTATATTTTAATTTGTTATAATATGCGTGTTTTCTTCATTGCCTTCGTAAATACAATATTCGTCAGATATAAAGTAGTCGGATTTTGACGTTTGCTTTTCGAAAAATTCCATTTCGATTTTTTTTGTTCATAATTTGGCGGATTTTACGGTTTTTGTATTTTACGAAACAAACAAAAACTCACTATATGAATTATCCGCGGCAGATCAAATTTCACGAAATCGTAAAAATTTCACAATAGACACCCCGGACGTGGATCGTCTTCAAGACTAAAATTGCCATCACGAACAAACCACTTCTCTAGTGTTGAATGACTCACAGAATGTTCACCCAAAGTCGAATTAATCAATTCCATCTTGAGTAGCATTTTTTTCCCCCTTTGAAAACAGAATGGAATGCAATGGCGTAAATGTTGCTTATTGACAACAATCTCTTAAAATTGATGCACAGGGAATGACAGCTTGTAAATGACTGAAACTTATGTCATAAAAACAGCAATGACTAAGCTACATATGTATGTATATCCAAAATGGCGGGCGATTTGGATGTGTTCAATTATGTCTTTAATGTAACCAACTTCAGAGCCGAGTTTCTACTTGCACAACTAATATTATTACAAGTGTACTACCGTCATATAATCTAATGCGGTATCTACGGATGGCACCAAAACAATTAATTAAAGCAATACTGTTTTGTTGAAGGCGCTGGATAAAATTGAAGATAATTCTATAAGGTGATTTCTTAAGGAAAAAACAAGCGTTTGACTCGAAAGTCATGGCCACAACCTACTTATTAAATCATAATATATTTAAAAAATTATTAAATAAACAAAATAAATTTTGGTTAAATGTTTTGTGTGATAACAATCAAAAATATAAACAGGTGTTGGCGAAAACGTCTGATGTAAAAAAATGTTCATCTATAAACTTCTTTCAAGAATGTAACTTAGTTTACAAACACTTCATTAAACACTTCAGCATATGTTAAAATACACAAATTATATACGACAGAGCATAATATTTTCCAATTGTCTGTGCACACGATAGTATAGCAACGTCTGTTATATGTTACATCACACAATGCACCAGAATTTTTTATTGAATATTATTCTAACTACAAAATAATTTAGCGTTTTTGCTGCTGTTGTTGTGCAAACTACTATATAAATTAACAACGAGATAATTATTATTATTAGCTATCATCATTGATTATAACGATGACACTATAATTAATTTACAAATAGAAGAATACACAATAATTTATATGAATGAAAGTGTTTAATGTGAATATAAATTACTGATTCAACAAAAACAAACAAAAAAAAACAAATCAACTATAATAGCATTATTAATGATGGCAACGGTTATGTTTATTTATTGTTTGTCACTAAACATTAACATAAATTTCTTATAAAAACTCTCTTAGTATTTTCGTTTCAAATTCAACGACGATGAGTTGTTTGATGTACAAAAAAAAAATGACAAATTACTTACACATAGTACAATATTCATAAGAAGAAAATTGAGTGTGGTCAAGCAAACGAAACGTCTTACTAGTTTGCGTCGGTCAATAAATTTTAAAAATTCAACCTAATCTTAATATAAAGGGTGTTTCAACAAGAGGTGTTATTTTAAATTATTAAAAAAGAAGCTTGTTTTAAGAAATGCTATGATATTTTTAGTTTAATTCACGTAGAAATTATGTGATTAATAATGAACAACCATATCTGCCAAAAGGCCGCCTCGGCTCGGCTTACAGTTGACCATTCTTTTGGGGAAATTTTACATCACTTTTCCGCACAATTGCGGCTCTATTTAACAAATAACACCTCTTATATTGTCTTTAATTGCTTGAATCGTAGCTGGTGCATTGGCGTAAACTTTATCTTTAATATAGCCGAAAAAAAACCGAGCAAACGGCGCACAGTGGTTAAGGCTGCGGCGTTTGGATCGGGAGGTACCGGATTCGAATCCCGTTAGGGGCGGGATGCAAAGGGGATTTTTCATCATCTGATTACGATCGGTGATGACGAACACAACTATGACCCCCTGTTGACAGTGCAGAATCCATGGGCCGACCCACCTTTCATGTCAGCACTATAGGTTGGCATGAAGCAATGCAATGTGCAAGTCGTTTATACAAAGCGGGTCTATAGCCGTGCGTCCTCGATTTGGCTACTACTGCGTAAAGTAGGACGGTAAAATTAACTGCGAAAGAGTTGGGAGTGCCTTAAGCCCCAGAAAAGATTGCGTAGATTAAAAAAAAATAAAATAAAAAAAAATAAATCTAGAGGTGTTAAAAGACACAATAAGGCACACTAAAATTTTCAGCATTTTATAATGAATATCAACAATTTCTATGCGTTGTGCAAGCGTATCGTTCCATTTTTACTAAAACCACTTGATGTAACACCCTTTATAAGCGGATAGATAAATAGTATATGTATATAAGTATAAATATGATAGTATAATCGATTTTTAGTTTTATTTAAACGACGACCTTTTCTTGTGGGACACAACAGAAAACTAAACTCATTTAAATATTAAAATTTAATATAATTTATGGAAACATTTGAAATTGATAGCAACCAATTTATTGATTTTCGGTTTTAATTTTTAGTTTTAGTTAGTATGTATATACTTACTAGGGTTTCTCAAACGTGACCCAGGTTTCTCGGGATCCCAGTCTCAAAGGTATAAGTAGTTAGTGTTAGTATTAGTAGTCTCTTTTAGCTCAAATCCGCATAGGAAATTTAGAGATTCTCGAACGGAATTCTAGGATCTCGTTTTCTGTATCAAAAATGTGACCAGGGCCCGAATTCCGGATCAATGAAAAATGAGAATGAAAAATGACTTTATGTTTTATTTCGCCTACTCTAAATAAAAATGCAACCGACTAGTTTAAATAAAAAATCAAGTCATTTCTCATTATCATTTGTCATCGAACCTGAATTCGGGCACATGACAGCGATTTTGGTCGCAAAACGATAATTGATTTGAGAATTACCCGAAGTCAATAGTATTGGTAAATTATGTTGGTATCGAATGTGCGTTTTTATTTAGTTTTTCATTTAACATGGTGCAAATAACTGAGATAAAATGACACGAATAAGTGGGATAACATGACTCAAATAAGAGAAGTAAGCTCAGAAGAGAACGATCGAGAGAATGTATTAAAATATTGACTACACTTTATGATGTTCTTATATAAGTACATACTCCCACACATAACTCAGAAAGAAAACAACAATAACCAAAATAAAAATTAAAAACTAAAAACCATTTATTTATATTGCTTTCTGTTTTTGTTTTTTATTTGTTATAATTGACGATCACGAGAAATTTTTACCATCATTCTTACACCATTTATTTATGTTGCTTTTTTTTTATTGACGATCACGAGAAACTTTTGTCTTTACGTATACATATTTTGTCTTGGTTTTTTATTAACGAAACCAAATGAATGTTGTCGGTTACAACAACAATAGATACAAAAACATGAATTTCTCATGTTACAAGAAAGGGAAAAATGACTCAAGGCGAGCGTAAGCACCAAAAATATAAACGTATTTCACCCTCTTCGCTTGATTTTGACATTTAGCATCAAAAAAAAATACACTAGTTAATACAATAAAAATATTTGACGGCACACAATAGCAAAATGTATATTATACATGGAAATGGGATTCTAAAATGAGTTTTAGATAAAGTTCTGGAATATGGCCAATTAGGAAGGAACTTAACTGTTTCTTAACCGATTATGATTAAATTCACCATGCACGACGGAAATGGGATTCGAAGATGAATTTTAGATGAAGTTCTGGAAATTGAACAATTAGAAGTAACTTAACGGTTTCTTTACCGATTATGATAAAATTTAAGAAGCATGATGGAAATGGGATTCGAAAATGAGTTTTAGAAGAACTTCTGGCCAATTAGGAAGGAACTTAGCCGTTTCTTAACAGATTATAATGAGATTCAGCAATTCTAAAATTAATTTTACATGAAGTTCTGCAATATGGCCAATAAGAATTAAGTACCTTGGTTCTGTTTAAACCGATTTTGATGTAATTTGATTTGTATCACGGAAATGGGATTTTAAAATTGTATTTAGAAGAAGTTCTTGAATATGGTCAGTAGGAAGGAACTTGGCTGTTTATCAACTGTTATGATGAAACCCAATTTGTACCATGAAAATGAAACTTTAACATAATATTTAGAAAAAATTGTAGAATATAGCCAATTAGGACGAAACTTGTTATTTCTAAACCGATTGTGATGAAATTCGAAACCAAGTCCTTTCTAATTGGCCATTTTCCATAACTTTACCTAAAATTTTTCCAGCACTTTATGGAATAATCATTTTATAATCCCATTTTCGCCCTGCATGCTGAATTTCATCATACTCGGTTGAAAACGACCAAGTTCCAGCTTAATTCGACACTCATCACAATTTTTTTTTTGAATGCACAATAGCCTGCGTAATAAGCTACTGCATTTTTTAAAGAACGTTGCTTTCCGAATTGGTCTCTAGAAGAATTAAAAATTCATCAAGAATCGTGTCGTCCTCAGATGCACAATCATGAATTAAATTTTCTGATATTGTCATCATCTGCTTAACAGCTAGAATACTCGCTGTTGAGTAATATTTTGGTGCATTTAATATTGGCAAAATGAATTCCAATTTCGCTTCTGGTATGCATTTAATTAAAACCACCTTTAACGCGTAACCGCGAAAAAATATTTTCCAGACTGTCTTGGTTTGTTTTACCCGTCAAAATGTATTCTACACTAAGTAATATTGACTGATAATTGGTTAATTAACATTATCTGCGAATTTATTGTTAATTGGAGACCTTTAATAAATTTGAAATAGTTTTCATTTTTGGAAAGAATTTTCAAATTTTTCAAACATTCTAAGCTGTCTACCAAATAATTATAAATGTCATTGCCTGATATTAGTGACTTTTCATTAGGCGATCTTGATTTAACATTTCTGCTATTTAAACAGTCGAAGAAATTATAAAATCGTTCGAGGAATGCCGACGTTGATGTTGCGTTTTCTAGTGATGCACCTAAAATTTCTGGAAACGTTTGTTCTACTGTTCTTATCGCACGGCTTACGGTGTTACTCAATAATTGAGCAGCCAACGACACATTCATTTTATCGAAGCAATTTGGATAAATGTGTTTTCGGCCAATCTTTGAAAATATTTTGCACTTATTATTGGAGTCTCGGGCAACAATTTTCCAGATCACATCCATTACTTGCATATTTATTGCACCTTGATTTTTAAATTTGTTTTAATTAAGGCGCTTAATTTCAAAACTGTAAATGATTTATTGATGAGTACATCATTAATAACATATGTCCAGTTTCCTATTATTGACCGGACCATAAAATATAGAGCTGAAGTAGCTAGTTCGTTTTTTCTCTCCTCCCAATCATCATAGAAACTATCGATTCTATCGGTCAAGAAATGAATAAGAAAAAATTGATTATAAACCACTCATTTTTTACACCGAAAAAAATTTCATTTTCATCCATTTAGCACATCGAAAAATCATTGAACAAAAGAGTGTTGTTTGTATTGTTCCGAACTGTAAAGAAAAATCTACCATGTCGAAATATACATTTTTTAAGCTGTCACAAGACCCTGAAAAGAAAATTACCTGGTTAAAATCGATAGGGTTACCACACACAGGAAAATTAACAAACAAACACAATTTTGTTTGCAAGAAACACACAGTGACGAGTCCTTTTAGTGTCAGAACTATTTTTGGAAAAATCTAAGTTTAGAAATCTACTTTATGTTGTTGGGTAAATATTGAACTCGCGAAAAAACTATGTTCCTAATTTTCACATTTCTCGACAAATTAGGTTACAAGGACTCCAAAACATCGATTAAAAAATAACGTGTCAGTCCTTCTAGTCTAATTGTTCCATCGTGTCCTAAGACAAAATGAAAAGGTTACCATATAAAAGAGAACTTAAATTTCTAAATTTACCTAAAATACTTTGCTGGTCACCTTTAAAATTCCCCTTTAAAGCCTAGTACGCTGTTCAAGTGAAATGCAATTTTCACTGGTGTCCATAAATAGGAAGATAAATCTGGCGTGAAAATTTAGTTTGACGAGTTTCGTGACTATTTTAGTGCGTATAACTTCATGTTATCTCTGACAATATACAATAAAATTCACTTCGATAGTTGATTATCCTCAAAACCCAAAAACTCAAATGAAATTGTCAAAATTTATCTTCACATTATCTATCGTCCAGGAAGATAAAAATGATGATAAAATTTATAGAGATAAAATAGAGACATCCGGATTCTAATACGAAAACTCCCATTTGACTAGCAAAACGCAAGTGGTACGGATATCACGTGAAATTTAGCGGTGAAATTTTAATTTTCGTTTTCGCATGTGTAATTTTTATATGAGAAATTTCATTTCACTTCAGCAGCGTACCGGGCTTAAAGGACCAGGGTTCTGAGTAATAAATTCTCTTAGTATTAAAAGTCGAATATATTGTAAACCTTAATAGCAAATTACTAAGGGATGCCCTTAAACAACATCACACTACTAGGGCGGAGGAGGTTAAAGAGAGAGGCGGTAGCAGATACAGAAAATATCGGCCACAAAATATAATTCTGATTTTGTATTGTTTGTGTTTTATTTGTTTGTAAGTATTGTTCGAATAGTCAACACGTCTCAGTTCTAAATAATCTGACATTATCGAATTATCTAACATTTTTAATTGTGAATCTGTGATTTGCAGGCTTGGCGTGGGCTAGATGATTTATATTACCTGTGTTTTTTTATTCGCTCCGGATAGCTGCTATCGAGAGCCGTCATATAAAAATTGGCGCATGATAGCGCTCCTTATAAATAGGTGCAGCCAAATATATTTTATAGGAAGTTTTTGCTAAACAATTGAATTAAAAATGATAGTTTGATGTTAAATAAGTTTAGTTTACCAATAAATAGCGCGTAAAATTTAAATTTAGGCGTAGAAAATGACGGCTCCCGATAGCAGCTATCAAGAGCGAATAAAAAAACGCATCTATTGTCGTATCCAATTGTGATCAAAAGAATGTGAGAATCAAAATTTTTTGATTAATAAAAAAAGTTGCTAGACTGCACCATGCGCCAAATATCTAAAATTCATAAATATGAAATATAAATTCATAAATTTATCCACACGTCTATTTATTATTAATTAATTTTAAACTTATATAAGGTAATATCCAGCACACGTTGAGTCTACATTTGTGATATTCTAAAATGTGGAATATTTTACACAAGGGAAAAAACTGTAGATTAGAATTTTTAGTCTCACTAAATCAGGAAGACTACGTTTTTTACGGAATTGCAATATTTGGCATTCAGAGCTTTTAGAAATAAGATTCTACATATTTTCGGTAGATTTTATATGTGTTGGTGCTGGGTGCACCCAATATGTATTCTTACATTAATGTCGACACTAATCGGAATTCTGGCTCGATCAATAAATTCTCATGTACGTGGCTTTGATAAATTACAATATATAACAAAACTTACTTACGTTTCAAACTTACTTCAAAACTTACCCTACACTGAATTTTAGTAAAATCGCTAAGAAAAAACAAACTTGTTGACACTAGAATTCAATAGCTCGCCGAAAGGTGGCTCTCAAAAAAAAAAATTAAAACGAAATGTCAAAAAATGTGCGCACTTGTTTTACTTGTGCATAATTTCCGCCCGTCTGTTTCCATACATTATTTATCTTTTTTAAAGTTTTTGTACTCTACCAACATAATAGTTTTATTGTTTTTTTTTACAGTCAAATACTACACGGGCTGAAAAGATTCCTGTACTGACATTTCGAAAATAGAATCTTTTATTAGGTAGGCGCCATCTAAATGATCAAGTCGATCTGTGATTTAGTTAGCATTTCACAAGCAACAAAATTTAGAATACGTAAATGAACATTTTAAAGAATGTATGGATTTGTTTAGATTTTCTGTAAGGAATGAAATTTCAATTCCGTGATATAATTTTTTATATTTGTTTGAAAGGCGTATCTGCAACCTATATCAAAAAGATGGATCAAACTTTGAGCGAGTCTACACTATCCTATGAAACTGTCCGTTTTTGGGGCAGACATTTCAAAAGAATGTACCTTCCATAGATATTTGCATAAGAAAATGCTTAAAGTAATATAGTTGCCGCGTTCGCTCACTAGTTTAGACCTGTTAAAGCAAGAAGGACTTTCTGCGTCGATTAATAACAGTTA
Organism: Tipula vernalis; assembly: GCA_958295665.1. Taxonomy (NCBI): domain Eukaryota; kingdom Metazoa; phylum Arthropoda; class Insecta; order Diptera; family Tipulidae; genus Tipula; species Tipula vernalis. Next base: position 260,175,034 of record OY282560.1, read on the forward strand.
ATGAAACAAGGATTCCCCTTTACATACTAGAGTCCGGAGATCAGTCTGCACTTTGCAACCAAAACACACCAATCAGCTGAAAAGGTTATGGTCACTATTTTTTGGGATACATGGAATATTGCTCATTGAGTTTCTCGAAAAAGGAAAAACAATCATTCGCGAGTATTAAAGTGCGTTATTAGACAAATCAAATTATACAATCAAGGCAAAACGAACATATTTGGCGAGGAAAAAAGTTTCTTTTTTCAAGATCGCCCGCTCATAAGTCAACAATGGGAATGGCAAAATTGCCCCGACCGAGTTCTCCAGATTTGGCATCTAGCGACTAATTTCTGTTTCTAAAATAAAAAAGATGGTTGCAGAATGATGAAGTAATAGCCGAAACAAATGCACGTTTTGAATTGTTTGAAAAATCGCTTTACAATGTAGGTATTGAAATGTTGGAAAATCGTTTGATGTAGTCATATTGAATCATCATATTGAAAATTAAATAAAAACATTGCCAAAAATGTTGCGTTTTATTATCAACATAGGAAATTTTCCAGCCCATGTAGTACCCATGTCTCTATGATCCAAAGCAAAATTCAAATGTAAATTATAGAGGGCTGAAACCTCATGAGGTGGTTAGAACTAAGGTCTTAATTAATTGAACTCCCAAATCAATCCCGAAATCATTCTCTTAAGTCAATCTTCAGCTCAACCTCCAATTCAATAAACAAATCAACCTCCATCTCTATCGCAACATAATTCTAAACGCAATCACCAAATTACCGCCAACGCAACCCTCAAATCGATCACCAAATCAAGCCCAAATTAACTTTCAAATCAACCCTTAACCTAATTCCAAATCAACTCTTAAATAATTCCCAACCGAACAACTCACTTAACCCCAATGCAAGCTAACTAAATCCTAACTCAACTTAGCGCGAACCAAATCTCAACCCTCTGCTTAACTCATACCATCATAACGTCATACCATCATCATCACCATTACCATCGCCATCGCACAATTCTTATATACAAACATCATACCATTATACCATCATAACATTCTCAAGTCTTAAACAATATTTGTGTAAAGTTTGGTTCAAATCGTCACATACACATATACTGTACATATATATAAACGCCCACTTTTAAATACAGTGAAACCTCATTTCAACAGACACTCAATTTAGCAGAATCCTCACTTCAACGAACAAACTTTTAAGTCCCATGCAATTGGAGTTTTTCAATGAAAATTTCCCTTAGGTAAGCTGACACTTTATTAGAGCGGACACGGCCAGATATTTTTGCGATGATACAGGTTTTACGAGTACACTTCAAATTGAACGTTTTACACTTGAATTGGTTCCTTTTATACTTCAAATTAAAACTTTAACATTTTAAATTGAATTTTTTACATTTCAAATTGAAACTTTAGTAAATTGTATGTATGGCTAATTAGGATGGAATATGGCTATTTCTTCATTTAAAAAAAATCAAATTTATTTGTCGTTGCTTAAAAAGAGCATTATTGTTTCGTATATGAAGGCTGGTTTCCTTTATGAAACATTTACTGAATAAAAACGAAAAAATCGAAAATTTCATTAAAGTGACAGTGACCATTTTTTGTTTTCAAATGTTTTTGAAAAATTTCCTTGAAAACGGCATTTGCATTTGCTTTGATTCTAGCATCCTAAAGTAAGATGTAATTTTGTAGAATTAGGACTTTTGGAAATCGAAATTACTAAAAATAATTTAAGTCGTTGAAATATGACAAGTTAAATTAGTTTAGTAGACGCTATTGCATGAATATGATAAAAATTACTGTTCGAAACTAAGGAACAACGAGTATACTGGCTTCGTTACTATTGTATGCTAATCCGGAACGAATAGGCAGCAACCACATGCTCAATAAGTTCACTAGAAGTGTACCAATTTAGTTTTATTTCGCAGATCCGAATGCCCTCAATATGTGAACATATACAATGTATCTACATTTGATTTTCAACCAATTGTTCGGCAGCGTATCGATTATCTTTTCTTAATTTAGAACACACTAAAATACAATATGAAAATTCAATGAACATTGATTTAGATAAGATAAGAACTTCTATGTATTTATGTTTTGTATATATATATACAAATCTAAAGAGAGGGTGAATTGTTTTAAGTTAACACAAACCAAAATGTACACATTCACTTACAATATGTTGTTTGTACTTACGGTAACAATATTGTGTAACTATAAAGTGGAATTTTTAGTCAATTTTGTTATGTATACTTGTTATAATTTCTAGATAAGAATAAAGCAATTATTCAATATAAGTGATAGATAAACAACTATTCCCGGAAACTCCTACTGATTTTTTGTAAAAAATTAAATCGCTTAAAATTGCAGTATTTGCAACAAACATGCAATTGCTCAATTTTTCCGTAAAAATTGCATTCTCTTTTACCTTATCTACCTACTTATGCTATTCGTCCGTAGATGGCTTTTATAATTTAAGGAAATATTTTACTAATTCTTAATTATGATCTCAGACATTTTCATAAATGTTCATTTGCTTGTAATATTTGATTTATTTAAACTAAAATTTCTAAAATTTTCATAACAACAGCATTCTGGTAAAATTGAAATAAAGCTTACTACAAATCATGTGGTCGCTAAAAGAATATACATTACATAGATGGCAGGGGAAATTTGGTAAAATCGAACCTAAAAATTACCAACCGGGAAAATTTCAAGTTTAAAAAATTGTAGGAAAGCAAAACAAATTCGCAAAACATTGAGAACGTGTGATAATTTTGTGATTGTGTAAATAATGTTTTTTCGTATTTTTCTGTAAACAACTACTGACATCTGACGTATACAAGTAAAACTAATGATAAATTTGGCAAATACTATTTTACTTCGTCAAAGCCAACATTGATGTATTTTTCAAAATGAAAGTTCGAAAAATATATTTTAGGCATAATTTAATTTTAATATTTCTGCATTTAATACCAATGTAGGATTCTTGTATGTTGCTGTTAAAGATTAAAGATATGTAGAAAATTTGTTTTACAATATAATATTTTTGGTTTTTTCTTTGAAAAACTTGAAGCTAAAAAATATAATTTTTTACTATGGATTACTATGACGAACAATTAAAAGACATACATTGGGCGGTTTCAGATCCGGAAACTGTTGACGACATGTTGAGTAAAATAATCAAGATGTTTTCTTTATGCAACCGATTTATCCAAAGTTTCATGGCAATATGATAGATCGAATGCCATCAGTAAATGTTGGAGAAACTGAAAGCGCCCCCTTGGCACAAGTTGAGACACAACACTTAATAATTTTGGGCGTTTTGTAGTTTCCATTTATAATCTTCACAGTAACCGTCTCCCCCACAAAACTTAGAACAACAACAAAAATAAAAATTTTAACAGCCTGTTTTGAAATCTTTGGATGATATTTAAGTTGCTCTGTTTGGTACAACCCGAAAGCTGAATACCATAAGTCCAATTCGGTTTCAATATTTGCTTTCAAAGTAAAAGCTTGTACTTACATATATGTTGATAAAGAAAAGTTTCTTCCCGTCAGCCAATATATCTTTTTGTATTTATGTCTTAGTTCTTCGCACTTTTTCGTACTTCTTGACGTGTGCTTTCCATAGTGGTTGAGCGTCCAGGGTTATGCCGAGATAATTAGCTGCGTTCGAGACGATTTACCGGTAAAACAGTGAGCAATTTTAACTCGATGTACCAGTAAGTCGGGTTCGAATTCTAGGCGGTATGTCGTCTTGAAAAATGGTTTTATAAGTTAATTATACATTATCGCTTCTATCAAGCGATTCGAACCGAACCACTGGGCGGAAAAATATCACTAAAGCACTGCATTCTGTCCTCGCACGTTTTACTGTATTTAGTATAATTTGCGTTGAAATTGAACCAGTCTGCTTTTGGAAGATGAAATATTTTCAATAGAATAGAATGGGTTCGATTTTTTGGCTATCCAATTATATAATCTGAAGTTCTGCAAGTTCGATTTTACCTCGCCTATCTTTTGCAGGGATAAGCTAATTTTTAGAAGGTCTATTAAGTATGTGATAAACTAATCTCCCTAGTCCATCGTTGGATGTCCAAGCTTAGTTTAGTTTTATTTGACTAGATGATTCAGATGACTTTTGCATAGGTATATTTGGTTCCTGCCATATTCGGTGGGTGGAAGAACCTTAACTGTTTATTATTCTTCACATAGTGATAGTGCGTGGTATTAAGATCGAGAATTTTTTACACAAGACAAAAATTGAAAAAAGCGAAGCCTATTTTAATGAATTAGCAATTTTTCGATTTGATTCTTCAAATAAAATCGAAAAAATTGCAAACTGATAAAAGAAAGCTTTGCTTTTTACGAGTTTACACGTTTACCCATTATCTTACTTTTTTAGAGAATCAGTGCATTTAGTTTTAGAGAATAGTGCATTTCGTATGAAAACCGTAAATATTGACCCAATTTTATTGGCGACTACTGAAAAACTCAGTATGACAGGAAATTTCCATTACATTGATTTTTACATTTTTACAAATACACACCCGGGAGTATCGTGTTGACAGAAAGGTTAAGCCAAATAAACCAATAATAAAATAAAATAATTAAAAATTGAATATAAAGTGTGTAAAGTAAAAATTAAAGAAACACATAAAGTGGACATTTTGTTGGTAAATTTGAAAGTGTGATGGAGTATTTCATTTTTTTTGAGATTTTTTGTTTCTGCAATGTATCGCACAGTATTTCTATAAGTTAGAGCTAGAGCATCAACGTATGTTTATTGGCTTTTCAATTGCGATCAGCTGCTTTCGCATATTTCACCCACTGTCTTTCTTTTTTAAATTAATTTATATAATTTTGGGATTTGAAACTGTCTATTTCATTGTTCTTCGTTCCTTGGTCATTAGTTCATTACTGAACATGTATTATACATTTTTAATAAGATATAAATATTTATTTAATTTTTTTGTTCATTTTTGATATTTAAATTTTCTCTAAACATCGAAACTTTTAAAAAATTTGGTAAAGTTTATAAGTTATTCTAGTTGACCCAACAAAATATAAAAGGAAACGTTGTGGCACCACCAAATCTTCAAGAGGTTGCAAATTGATATATTTTCGATTTCTTAGCTACCCTTAGCTTTCTAAGTTGCTCAAGTTTATATTACTTAACATTCCCCCTTTTTAGTTTCTAAGTTACCCTTGAAAAAGAAAGTGATTCAATTAACCTTAAAACGATTCCAACATTTTGTTGAAACGTGCAGAGCTATATTTCTCAACCCCTTTAAGTTCGTCTAGCAAGGGCGTATTATACAAAAGCGCCAGCTTAAAATATATTTTGTTATTTGAAGTACAAACAATACCTCGAACCCATAGGCAAGAGTTTTAAAATGTTTTGACCCCCATTTTCGCCAAAAATCAATCCTTTATGATTTATTCCATACAAGTTGAAAACATCCGCTTATCGTATTTTCCTTTGAACCAATCTCTAACAATCTAACGAAATTATTTTAAGTGTTTGTCAAGCGCACAATTTTTTGAGCTCGTTAAATGTTTCCCCACCAATTTTCAGAATAACTAAGGAAATTCTAAGAACTTTAAAAACTGCTGCATTTTAAATAAAAAAGAAGGAATTTTAATTTCGTTGTGTGATAAATACAAATCGAATTAATTTGAAATTAAAATCAAGGTTCTTTCGTCTGTACAAATGCAAGATATTCGAGTAAATACTACCTAAATACCGCTCACATCCAATATCATTTGAATTCGATATCATCTTTGCACCTAAATATTGTTTTATTTGTATAGTTGCATTTTACGTGAATACTGAAGACCCATTAGGTCATGCATGGTTAGTTGAATGAAAATTTATTACAAAAAATAATAAAAAACGTTGAACGTGCAAACGCATTTATATAATTGTAAATTTTAGTTTCTTTTTTCTTGCTGTTTTCAAAATAAAATTAAAAGTTCATTGGCATTCCGGCGTAGCTGTATAGAGTTTATTTTTTTGCATCTTTAGTTTTAATCTTTAAATAAAAACGTATTCATCGTCTTTTATTTAGCTTTTTGTTGTTATTTTCTCTTTATTGTTGTCTTACAAGTTTAGTTATACTTATATGTATATTATATATTATATAAAAGAAAACAACCATCTAAAATGCAATAATAATGTTGATATTGCAGTCGAAGATTACATTCTTCTTCTTAAAAAGGCTATTCGCACAGGTAGTTACTTCATATGTCACACACTTACTTGGTGATGACAATTTGACAACCCATATAATCACATGTAAGAATTTATAGATATACATATACGTATAATTCCTCGAGGTGTAATTTATGTTTGGTTGTATATAAGATGTTAACATTTTTTTTGTTTCTTTTCGTTTCAGTTTGCAATAAAAATAGGCAATAAAAATAATGAAAAACGTTTATCAGCATTATCAGAATTAACATCAATTATGGTAGATGAAAAACCACCTAAAATTGACACAGGACAACGTGATAAAGATAGAGATCGTGATAATAGAGACAGGGAACGTGATTGGACATTTCAAAACCACAATCATATTAGTAATAACCATAATATACATACTCAGCCGAATTTAATGAATCATAATACACATGTAAGTGCTTCAATAAAAAATAAAAATAATAAAAATTTAGCCTTAATATTGAGTCGAGATCAATAATCTTCTTATTATATCAAACATGTTTTAGTATACATTTTTATTTTAAATACGAGAGTAAATCAAAAACTGTACTAATAGTGCACCTAAGAGTCAGTCTGAAAAATTCGAACAAAAACAAGGAAAACACAATTTTTTAGGAAACATTTTGATTTTTGATTTTTAGCAGCTCTAGCGCAATTTGTGCAATTTCGCCCGGTGTGTGATGGAAGAGGGCTTTTTTTGTTGTTCAATGTGGTCGTTTTTCCTTAATTTCGGTGTTCAAATGACTAAGAAAATACCTTGAACATACCCTTTCCACTAGGTAGTGCAACCAAATAAAATGTTTGCACAAGTACATCAGCTATCTCACGCACCTTGATTCGATGATGATCCAAACCGCATCATGAATTTTGGAATGATTCGAAGTGTCTTTTGGTATCCTGGGATATTTTACGTTATCCGTGCACGTACATCGAAAATAAGAAAACCACTTAAAACTCACTCTTTGTGAGAGAAGTACCCGGCAAATATTTTTCGAGTTTGGTTTTAGTTTCTGCAGACGTAAAAAATAATATTTAATCAAAACGTGAAATTTATTTGTTTCCATTGTTAGAGAATGCAGGGAGATTGTTTGGTGTTTATGGCTGTTAAAACTGAACCAAATGATAGGAGGGCGAATCAAAATGTCTTGCAATATCATATGCAAAAAAAGTGAATGAGACAACTACATATTTTTTAAAAAAAAATTTTGTCGCGGTTGAAACTTATAGAAACAAAATTCGATGTAAATTTTACAGTTCGTTTGTTTTCTTCAATTTAGTAGCCCGTGTTTTGAAAAAAATTCTAAAATGAATGAAATTGAATATCGTGCCGTTATTACATTTTTCTGTAAAGATGGATGCAATGCAATTTAAATATTCAATTACATATCAAAAGTTTACGGCGAATTTGCACCATCATATTCCACAGTAACAAGGTGGGTAAAATTGTTCAAAAGTGGTCGGGAGTCATTAGAAGACGACAACCGCCCGGGTCGTCCCGCAGATGCTATTAGCCATGAAAACATACTTTTGGCAGAATCAATTGTATTAGAGGACCGCCGTATTTCTGTTTCGCGGTTACCGTGGAGACTTTCCCTTTCATATGGTACCACTTATACCATATTACATGACCACCTTCATATGTCAAAAGTAAGTGCGTGATGGGTTCCCCGTTTTTTGACTGCACAACAAAAGAAAATTCCTGTTCAAACTTCAAAGGCGATTTTAAAAATGTATGAAGAAGATCCAGAAAACTTCTTGGATAACATAATAACAGGCGATAAAACATGGATTCATCATTGGTATCCGGAATCCAAACAAGAATCGATGCAATGGATTAAACGTGGTGAACCACCACCAAAGAAATTCAAAACTCAACCGTCTGCTGGTAAGGTTTTGGCAATCATTTTTTGGGATGCTGAAGGGATATTGATGATTGATTATATGCCACCGAAAACCACAATCACAGGCATCTATTACGCCTAGGTTTTACGAAAATTGAAAAAAGCGATCCGGGAAAAACGGCCAAAGAAAGTTAGAAAAAAAACCTTACTTCTTCACGACTATGCACCAGTGCACAAGGCTAAAGTTGCTCAAGCTGCATTAAAGGACTGCGGCTTCGTAGAAATTCCGCATCCACCATACAGTCCAGACTTGGCACCCAGTGACTACTTTCTGTTTCCCAATTTGATAAAAAAAATTAAGGGGCCGGAAATTTTCCAGTGATTCTGAAGTACAGTCTGTTGTAAATGAATATTTTATAGAGCAAAAGAAAACTTTTTTTTTAGAGGGCTTAAACAAGTTAATTGATCGATGTAACAAATGTATAAACCTTAAAGGAGATTATGTCGAAAAATAAAAATATTGCTGTCTCACTCACTCTTTTTTTTTCATATGATATTGCAAGACATTTTGATTCGCCCCCGTGTATCTGTCTATAATTTGAAACATTGAGTTTTGGAAGATGGCTCTTTAAGGTGACAAGGCGGCCATCTATTACTGTTAACGAATTTAATGTCATTCAAAACAGTCTTAGAAAATTTTACCACAGCATACTTATTTTTAATTATGTAGCCCAGTTTTTTAACTTGTCCCACAAAAAGGCTTATAACTAAATTTTCAAAGGTGAATACTTCTTGAACCGCATTGGCGGGAAACATGAAAACAAAACCAAATTCTAGAGCTTTCAAAACATTCTTAGAAAATATTACCACAACATACTTTGTGTAATCATGTGGCTGAGTTTTTTAACTTATCCCACAATAAGATTTATAATTAAATTTTCAAAAGTGAATAATTCTCTAACTGCGCTGCCTGGAAACATGAAACAAAAACCAAAATCAAGGTTATAACCAATCAAATTATAAATATTATATTGAGTGACCGTAAGGTGTAGTTGATTGAGGTTGTTGAAAAACTTAAAGAGAGACGGATGCCGTGTTTGCTCACTATCGATCAAAACGCGAACGAGAAACTACTTCATAACAATGTTTGGACATGTTGAAGCATAATAAGCAGTCATTTTTACATCGATTAATGACGGTTGATGAAACATAGATTCATCACAAAACATCAGAGCTGGACCATAGCCTGCACAGACAATGCAACCTATTATCAAAGCCGACCACAGCGACGCAATATACACAATCCTTGGAAGGTTAAGGCCTCTACTTCTTGTGACGTTCTTACCTGGAAAGGTTAAGGCCACTACTTCTTGTGACTTACATCGAATACATAAATATCTCATCGACTATATAGAAAAAAAATCACAGGCGAGAATTATTGGACAAATTGAACGATGCAATCAAGGGAAAACGAACACATTTCGCGAGGGAAAAGTTCTCTTTCTTCAAGGCAGTGCCACTCGCTCACAAATCAACAATAATAGTTGTATTGCTTTCACCAAAAATAAAAAAATTACAACACAATCGTACTAGATAGACCAAAAAATAATTTAGCTAACCCAAAAAAAAATTGGTGGTTAAATAAATCTTAACCAAATTTGTAGTTTCAATACCTGCCACAAGAGTCGAATTGACAAGAAAATACACGAAAAAAAATTAGACCAAAATTTGGTTAATTTTTGCTGTAGCTTTGATCAGCCGTTAACCAAATAAAATACCTAACTCATATTGGTTGGAAGCAGTACACTTATTGGTATTCGGCTATATGGAAAATGCTTGATTACCATTTTAACTAAGAAAGTTAATACTCCTTTACTGTCAGGCATTGATATACTACTTTATTTATGCTAAACCTACCATGCTCAATTGAAACAGTACAATTTTACGATAAATTTGAAATGAAACCCAAAAACAGGTTAAAAATGTTTTTCATGTGCTTTATTAGAGCTTTCTTGGCATTTCTTTTAAGATTTCTGCAGTAATAAGATCGTAACCAGGAGCGTATTCCTATTAGCTTTTTTCTCACGCATGACTTCTCACGTTGTTGTCGGTAGGATTTCTTTACTTTATTGCACAGGTGGAGGTTAATTCTCGTTCCGTGAAAAGTATAATGAAAGTATTTTCAGTGAGAAATACACGTTTCCGATTCATGTTCCTTGAGAAGGAAAAAAATGACGTCAACATCTTTTCATATGAATAAAACTTTCTTAGCGACCATTTTGGCGATGAGAACAACATAAATATGGAAATAAAATTCTATAAAAGCTAAATTTGTATTTTTAGCATTAAATGTGCATTGAAACTAGAATATGATCCACTTTAAACTTAACTAATAATAATTTATTTTATATTTTGACAGGCAATGACGAAAACTGATTAACTAAATCTACTTTATCATTTATTTAGCTAGTATCTAAACTAATTGCTATGTCATTTAGCGGAAATCTATATGAAACTCGATAAAATGTGTGCTTACTATGAAAACATCTTATTCAGCGTTTTTTCACGATTCTTTTTCATTTGGACATCGAGAATCGCTTATTGTCGTTCTGTGAAATGTTACAAATGAAACAGACTTGATCTAAAAAAATAATGGAAACATGTTTTTCATTAGATTTTTTCATAGAACGAGAATTGACCCCGGGTTCAGTTATTATTTCGAATTCCAATGTTTAATAGAGCTTTGTCTTCATTTTCCTAGACCATTTCTCACCTTCAATTCTAATTTTAGGAATCTGTATTATTGGTCTTTTAATTATTTTGATTGCTTTCCTAAGTGTTAACAGTACTGTTATTATTAGTCAATTTTCTTAGACAGTTGATGATTAATTCATCTTTCAATTCCTTGATCTCTTTTCTTAATTGTTGAGCGAGATTGTTCAAAATAGTTTTACCTTGGAGGGGCCCCTGTTTTCTGCCATATTATTCTCTTCTTCTTTTTGCTGCTAGGTGTTCTCTAATTTCTATAGGGTAGTTGTTACCCTTATTTTCTTTATAGTTTCAATGGTAACTATTTACCTAAGCTTATTGCTGTGTATTATTTCTGATAAATTCTGCATTTAGAATCAAATGTGTCCCCAGATTGTGGAAAATTGCAGAACTAATAATACGTAACCTCAGTTATGCCCAAATTTTTTGAGAAGCTACTGGTGAAAAGGGTAAATCCGATAATCGAGAGAGAAAAACTTAATCCCAAATCATCAGTTCTGTTTTCGTACCCAACACTCAACAATTGATGAAGTACTCAGAATAAGCAATTTAATCGAGAAAGCACTAGAGGAGAAAAAAGTTTCAACGATATTTTTAGATGTTGCACAAGCGATTGATAGAGTGTGGCATGAAGGTCTTAACCACAACTTAAAAAATCTTCTAATAATGCAATTTGCTAAAATACTGGAATCTTACTTGAAAGATATATTCTTCAGGATTTAGATAGGTGATAACTATACTGAATTGAAAGAAATCAATGCACGAGTATCACACCACAGTGTATTTGGGCCGTTTTTATACCTACTGTACACTTAAGATCTCAATTTTAGAGTCATTGACTTATCGGTAGTCTGTTGTCTCAATCTAAAAATGCCAAAAAATTTTGTAATACTGTCAACTTTCGATTTATCTGAGATTAAGCTTTTGAACATGTCTGCTTTGTCGACATACCTCATATGCCAATTGTAATCTATAATAAGTATGGGACATAGTGCTTGCTGCAATACCCGGTCTTTCTGCTTTCTAGTCACAGTTGCAACCTCCTTAGGATTATGAAAGATACTTAAAAAATAAAGCAGCAGATTGTCAATCCACTTTACGTAAAATATTCCATCTTGCTCCCGAGTTAAAAATTATCAAAATATACTTGAAGGTGCTTACCAACAACAGTGATTGTTAACTTCGTTACAATATGAGCACCCAACAATTTTTCGGTAACATCTGCTATTTTGCCTGTGTACACTTGGAACTGGCTTACGTACCCTGTTTTATCGGATCTAACCCTTACTTTGTACCATCGTTTTATTGGTTTTAAGGCATAAACTGTTTTAACGTGCTACAACCTTTATACTTTATCATGCTTTCATCGATAAATTGGTACACGCCAGGTTTGTAACATTTCTAATTATTTCCCAGAATGTCTTCAATTGGCCTAATTTTGTAAAATTTATCTTAGTTTACAGACCCTATATTAATTTTGGAAGTTTCAACGAACAAGGCGAACATTTGAAGGTAAATTTAGTCGTATCTAATTTCGAGAAGTATTCAATGCCTGCCCTTTATGCTTAAGGAGACATATAAATAAATTCAACAAACTTTTTACAGTTTCTCTTAATTAATACGCATTTAAAGACCGCTTACGTGAATATTCAAACATAAAATAAGAAACTGCTTTGCGGCTTTGAATTCTTGAAAGCTCCCTTAGTAAGCGCTTTTGAAGTAAAATAAAAAAAAAATTCAGTTATTTTACATAAACCCTGGATTTTTTCGAGGGTAAAACAATTAAAATGAATTTGTATTTCGCTTTGTATTTTCGAAGTAGTAATGTGAATTATTTAAATTTAAATTAAATGCGAATCAATTTGAAGAAAATTACAAAATTTGTGTTTAAAACAGGCGATCTTTTTAAATAAAAAAAAACGTAAACAAATAACCAAAAATACACGACTGTATTCCCGTCATATTAGTTTATGTGCGAAATATGTCAATTTTTCGTTAGTGTTTTGATAGAACTATGTATACATTAAAAATTTTAGCTTTTACTCATATTCGTATGTAAAGTAAACTAGTGAAAGAGGAAAAAAGGCCCTATGACCTTATATCCCTTTATAAGGGATTTCCTCTAATTTTTTTACGGGCTTTAATGCTTAGAGGCTTATTTACTGGCATCGATTATAACCGCTATCACAAAAAAATCCATGTGGCGAACACACCTAAATTTTAATTGTAATATTCCAGTTACCAAAATAATTTCTTCTTCTCCAAACTACTGCAATAATTTTTTGATTTACTCTCGTGTATAAACAACAATACAGACACAATAAGTTTATTTAATTTACTATACAAGATAATTTTATATATTTAATCTATTTGTTACTTAACACCAAATTATCGCTTCCGTAGTAATCGTGTTAATTAATAATCTGAAAAATATACATAAGTATCATCAATTTTCGAAGAAAAAATATTGACAAGTAACAGATAATTGTAAATAATATCTTAACGATAATTTGATAATTTTATGTTTTCGATATTTGTAATTTATTTATTTTTAATATTTATTTATTTTTGTTAGAATGTATTAACAATAACACAAGATCCTAGTACTTCCGATGATAGTGGGAGAGCGTCTGAAAGACTTACTTCTTCATCTGTTGCACCAAGGGATCCTGATAGTTCTAGAGACAGACTAAGTGATGTACGTATAAGTTCAGTTTTCAATGTTGTATAAGTATTATGCTTTTATTGTTTATATACAATTATGTGTGAAATAGATACTTTACTAATTCATTTTGCTCATTTTTTTATTTCATTCATACAGGCAAGCAGTAGATGTAGTTCCGGGAAAGGATATATCGTAAGTACAAAATTTATAATTTCTTATTATTTTTAATTGGGTGATATGGCAGAAGTTATATTATTCGCTAATTTCTTAGCGAAGCTTTTTTTAATCAAAATCATAAATTGTTTATCTGACGAAGTATAGGGTTTAAATAAATATTGTATGATTATAAAAATGTCAATTTAAATGTTTCTCCACGATAACAAATACGAGTTAATCGGAAATGCCACCCATTCACGCTCTTACTTTCCATTCAGACACTCCAATTTGTTTTTATCTTATCATTATCATTCAAATAAACATGATTGTAAATATACTTGATTTGACGATTTTGAGTTAAGTATAAGAGTTATTATTTGTTATTTGCTAATCAAATAAATCGACCTACATTATATAATGCTCGCACACCTTAATTTTTTTCAACTTAAGTAAATTGCAATAAACTAAAATTTTTCAAATAAACATTGACATTTTTTGAGAAATTATGGATTTTTGAGAAATTATGGACAAATGACAAATAAAAAGGGTCACTAAAAAAAGGTGTTGAAGAAAATATCGAAACATCTGAGGAATTAACGGAAGACTGGGAAGAACGGTTTTTCGCATCAATACATGAAAGCAGAAAGATGAAATTAATGATAGCTCGTCGTCTGATGGAGAGGAGTTACACCAGAAATCTCATTTAACCATTACATTCACTAAAGCTCAAACAAAAGGGAAAATGTAGAAATCTGAGCATAAGCTTTTCGAAAGAGAAATTCTCAAATTTCCGCTTATTTTTCAAAAGCAACCTAATTGAATAATTTAGAAGAAATTATATGTATGACTATTGTTTTTGTAACATTTGTTTATAATGGATTGATGTTTTTATCTGAAATACAATAATTATGTATGTACCAATACATAATATTTATGTTCCTAATAATCAAGGGGGTCTTTCAGTAAGAAAGATCGATTGTGTGTGAGATATCCACACAATTTTTTTTTTATTTGATGGAATATTTCAATGGCATTACTTAACTATGGAATGTAACATCGTTGAAATGTCCGCCACGGCTTTGGTTGGTGGCACGTATTCGGGAGGTCCAATTTTCGATGACTTTGTCGCTTAGATCTCTGAATTGTTTGAGGTTTATTCGCATAGACCTACGATTTAAAACAGCCCCAAAGGAAGAAGTCTAAGGGCGTTAATCGCACGATCTCGGTGGCCAGATCACGTCACTGTCGCGTGACATAACCATGCCCTCAAATCGCTCGTATAGAATGTAAATATTGGCATGATGTGCGGCATGTAACGCCGTCCTGTTGGAACCACATGACGTCCGTACCTATATCATCCAGTTTAGGCCACAAGAAATTGCTTATCATCGATCTGTAGCGCTCGCCGTTGACGGTTATGGCAGTGCCAGTTTCGTTTTGGGAGAAGTACGAACCGATGATTCTGTCAGACCCAGATGCGCCCCAAACAGTGACTTTCTCGGGATGCATTTGGTACTGGTCTATCTCGTGTAGATTAGGATCGCCCCAAATCCGACATTTTGCTTGTTCCACGTATCCATTCATCCAAAAATAGGGCTTGCCGCTAAAGATGATTTTTTTTTTGCGAAATTTGGGTCAACTTCCAACTGTTTTAGAGCCCAATCAGCGAACACACGACGTTCTCCATGATCGTTTACCTTAAGTTCCTTGGTCAGTTCAATTTTATACGGGTGCAGACCCAATTCCCGACGCAAAATTCGTCAAGTTGAAGTCGCAGAAAGGCCAAATTCTTGTGAACGATGAGAAATTGACTGCCTTGGGTTTCACCGTACACTCTCATGCCGGTGACGGCACTCAGTAGCGATGTTTTCAGCAGACGTTGCGTTTCGGTGACGTACCGTATATATTCGTATATATATATATATATATATATATATATATATATATATATATATATATATATATATATATATATATATATATATATATATATATATATATATATATATATATATATATATATATATATATATATATATATATATATATACATATATATATATATATATATATATATATATATATATATATATATATATATATATATATATATATATATATATATAGATATATATTATATATATATATATATATATATATATATATATATATATACGGTACTGGGAAAAAAATTGGGCAAACATATTTTATTACAAATTGAAGTCTTTTTGTGCTAAAATTCCAAAACTTTTGAAAGCAATTGGCTTATTGTTTCATTGTATCACTGTAATAAAAACAAATGGCGGTCCAACAAAATATTAATATTAAAGGTAGAATTTCTATAAATCAGTAAAAAATAAAAAAATAAGTGTTTAATTTATTCCATTAATTTAACTCCAGTCAACGTATTTTGAATATTTTGGCATTTTTCGGGTTTTCCTCCTAAATTACAGGTACATTTTTTTTCAAAAAATTAATATTACTATTTATTGATTGATTGATTGATTGTGAGTGCACGGCCAATCATTATAGCAAGTCTCCCGAACTCCCGGGCACACACCGTACACCCGTTTACACAAAACAAAACCGAAGGATAGGATAGGATTATTAGTTGGGACAGAACAGACACCAATGCGATCGATAGTTAGTAAATAAACGGCACAAAAGACAACACAATCATCTCTCTGGAATCCAGGGCCGGATACTCAGGACTCCCTAAACCTAAATTAAAAATTATTAATGTTGTAATTTCCCCTGTTCGCCTTTCATTAATTTACCTCATAAAATAATTAAGAAAATCTAAAATTACTAAGCTAAAATTATAATTATAATTACATTAGAATTCGCTTACAGCAAACACTCAAGGGACATAATTTTGTTCACTATAGCCGGCTGTTCATTTTAATCAAATATTCGTTTACGTTTATAAACGTAGTTCTTTGTTTGTTGTGTATAAGAAAAAAATAAGAGTTCGTGCAAATTCAAGGCACACAACTATATGACAAAACCATATGATCATTATAAGCGTTTGTTCGTTATATACATGGTTTGGTATAAACGGATTCTACTGTATTATAAAAAAACATCATTATAACAAAATAAAGATAAAATTAAATAAAATAAAGTTGAAATTAAACTTTTATGATTGATTATGAGTGTACGACCAGGCCTTATAGCAGGATCTCCCGACTCCCGGGCCCATGCCGTACACCCGTACACATATAACAAAAGCGAAGGATTGGATAGGATTATTAGTTGGGACAGACTCGACCCGGTTACAGACACCAATGCGATCGATAGTTAGTAAATTATTAGTACAATATATAATAAATATATTTTATTATAATACAACCTATAATATAATAACCTATAGGTTAGCACAAGACAGGAAAATCTAACTACATTATTAGATGATTATTTCTCTGGAATCCAGGGCCGGATACTCAGGACTCCCTAAATCCTAAATCTAAAACAGGGCTTAAAAAATTATTAATTATTAATGTTTTAATTTCATCCTTGTCCGTCTTTCATTAATTTACCTGATAAAATAATTAATAAAAATTTAAAATAACAGCGCTTATTTCATTATTAATAGTCCTTTTATATCCAATTAAAAATTATTACTTACTGCAACAAGAATTAACATAAACATTAAACCGTTTAGACATAAAATTTTACTTAAAACTAATCATCAATTTCCTACCGATCCAGAAAAGAAAATATATAATTATGAATTCAATTATTTTATAAAATTTATATAAAATGATTTAAATGATAATATTACAGCACCACAATACCTAGATTTATTAATAATTCAATAATTCAATTAGGTACTATAAGTATATTAAGAATCAACAAATAAAATTAACATACAAATTCCAGGACAACTCTGAAAACTAAATTTAATTAATAAACATCATAATAACAATATTTTATTACTTAAATGAATAATTATTATAACAGGATCTTCAGTATCCCCGAGCACACATCGTACACCCATTTATCCATCCCCAGCCGAAGGATAAGAGTAAATTGTTAGTAATTATATGGTATATAGTAAAAATAGTTAGCACAGGACAACACAATTTCTAAACTACAGCTTATTCACTGCTTGGTTATCCTGGAAGGTTGATTCAAACTTGAAATTTAATTATTGTGTGAATGGATTTCCATTTTTTCACTATTTTGTGTGCTTTTGTTACTTTGTAAAATTTTTTATATAAAAAAGAAAAATTCTTTATTATTATTTATACAAACACAAAGACAATAGTAACATCTTAAACGACAAAATCAATACTAGAACAAATAGGTTATACGAAGCAATAATCAACAATACAAAGAGTGGAAGGGGTAAAAACAAATAGTATATAAGGACTTAACTTTAATAATTTTGTAATAATATTAAATTAAAAATTGAGAAAGGAAGGCGAAAGCATCCGAAATCGATTTTTTTAAAAAAATAAAACAGATTGTTACTATAAGGAAGATAAAAATATTAAAATAATAAAAATAAATAATAATAAAGAATTTTTCTTTTTTATATAAAAAATTTTTTGAAATTTAAATTTGAAATTCGGTATTAATTTTGATCCCTATAAAATGATTAATTCTAGAACTATGTTTATTCTGAAAATTGGATTATTTATTAGTAAATTAAAAAAGAGATCCCTTTAAGTATTTTAAAACTAAATTAATTAAAATATATTAATGTACAAAACAGAATATATTACACATTACAAAAAATTAACATTTTATTGATTGATTGATTGATTGACTGAGAGTGTACGGCCAAGCATTATAGCAAGATCTCCCGGACTCCCGGGCACACACAGTACACCCATATAAATATAACAAAACCGAAGGATAGGATAGGATTATTAGTTGGACCAGACTCGACCCGATTACAAACACCAATGTGATCGATAGTTAGTAAATTATTAGTGCAATATATAATAAATAGATTAGCACAAGACAGCACAATCTAACTACATTAGTAGATGATCATTTCTCTGGAATCCAGGGCCGGATACTCAAGATTCCCTAAATTTAAATCAGGACTTAAAAAATTATTAATGTTGTAATTTCTCCTATCCGCCTTTCATTAATTTACCTGATAAAAAATTAATATTACTATTTATTCATAAAAAATCAATATTTTGTAGGTCCACCCTTTGCCATAATTATGGCAGAAATCTTTTCAGCATAGAATTGACAAGTTTTTTTACACTCTTCAGGACGTATAGAGTTCCATTCTTTGAGCAAGCGGCATTTTAGCTCCTCTTTTGTGCTTATTTTATGGCCCCGGATTTTGCCTTTTAATAAACCCTATAAATGTTCTATGGGGTTTAGGTCCGGGGACTGGGCAGGCCACTCCAGAAGCTCAATGCCTTTTTCTCGAAACCATGCCATTGTGCGAGCAGCTTTGTGACATGGCGCGTTATCTTGCTGTAATTTAACGCCAGCCATGTTCGTTTCACCAAACAGTGTTGAAAATGAGGGCAGCAACGCAGATTTAAGGACGTTTATATATTTTGTTGAGTTCATGTGGCCCTCACAGACGAACATTTCGCCAACTCCAGAACGAGTCATGCAGCCCCAGACTATTATGCTGCCTCCGCTGTGTTTTACGGTTGGTACCACACTCTGGGCTAAATTCTTCGCCGACGCGGCGACGCACAAACGTCACACCAGGGTGGTCATTTTGTGGTGCTATATTACATTTGGCGATAAAAACTGTGATAAACTGATATTTGTCGTAGCTTACTGCGGTGGCATCATGGATGAACTACGTCACGTCGTATATTGATTTGAATAAAAAAGACCGCAATATTTTCTGTCTTGCTTCTACAAGTGCAAAAAAAATGTTTCTTTTGTTGTTTACATTTGTTTTATATGGAGTTTAGTTAAAAACAGCTCTAATAAAAATATCAAAAAAGAATGAAATTTATATTGACGCGAAGTACAAATAAATGATATTTATTAACAAAATAACCATTTATATATTTTTGAAAAAAAAAAAAATGGGTTATTGTTAAATTTGCAAGAAAAACAAAATATAACAATCAACAATTATTTTAATTTTGTGTGGTAAATTATATTTCAAAAAACCGTTGTAGTTGCCTGGAATAACAAATTTCACAGGGAGCTCCTAATAGAAATGGACAAAAAAAATTCTTGAACAAAAATCAACCATCCGACATAACCCCACAAAATGCAAATAATGGTCAGCGTTTAAACATCGAATTCTAATAAACCAAACGCTTTTCTGGAGTGGGATTTTGCACAAAAGGCAAGAAGAGAGTTTATCTCTCTTTTTAAAAGAATAAGTCTTTACTCCATTTCATTCGGTCTATGTCACTTTTTCTATTGCGATCTCAGTCAATTATATTATGTATAAGAGCTATCTCCTTTTCTCCGCTTCGACCACGTATCTTCGTTGGTGAGAGACACAGACCAATGATAGTTAAATAGAATATCATTTTATTTTGACTAGTTGAGATCGCAATAATAAAATATATTTCTACTGAGCGAAATAGTGGTCATATTCAGTTTAAGTAAAAGAGACACAAAACTAGCTTCTCGCTTTTTGTGCAAAATCCCAGCCCTGGTTATGTTGAGTTGGAAATATAATAATTAGTAATTTTTCGATCAACAATTTTGTTTTGCACTTCGTGTCGTGGTGGTTTTCATTCGGTTTTTTAAAACTTTAATTTAGTTCAAACTCCAAATAGTTTTATAAAAAACAACTAAGTTAAAGCTTTAAAAAAATTGATGAAAATTACTATGATGCCAAGTGCAAAATAAATTGTTCATTGACAAAGGACTAATTGTTGTAATTTTAACATAACTTAATTAGAAAAGCCTGGAATAACAAATTTCACAAAAACAATCATCCTCCTAATAGAAATGAACAAAAAATAAGCAATTCTTGAACGAAAATCAACATACACCATCTGGTATAACCTCACAAAATGCAAATAATGGTTGGTGTTTAAACATGCAATTCTAATAAACCAAAGGGTTTTCTAGGTATGTTAACTTAAGAATATAATAATTAGTCTTTTGTTGGTGGGCAATTTTGTTTTGCACTTCAAATCATGGTAATTTGCATTCATTTTTTTTTAATTTTAATTTAATTGTTTTATATCAAACTATATGGAGTTTGATCAAAAGCAACTAAATTAAAGTTTTGAAAAATGAATGAAAATTACTGTGATATGAGGTGCAAAGTAGAATTGTTGATTAGCAGAGGAATGATTATATTTTTAACTTAACACTTATCACCACATAAAACTTCATATAAAAAGTAAAAAAGTTCTTATAACTATATTTGAGGTTACGTAGAAATGTCAAATTATCACTTTGATTCATTACATAAAATAAAGAAGTATAAGAAAATTCAAGCGCATACAACAATGAAATTCAATCAGCGCACGAATAATGTGTACGGCCGAAAATAAAACTAACATTAGGTGTCCACCGAGGGAAACAAAGTTTTTTATAAACGTAATGAAATTCTTTATTTGAAATGGAATATTTATTTCCTTCACTGAATCTGCTCTTTAAACAACAAACAAACAAAAAAAACAAAAAAATTTACCTCTCTCTTGCTTTTACGAAAATATTTGTTTCCTTGTTTTTTTTTTTTTTTTTTGGTATATTTATGTAGATGTACCTCTGTATATTATCTTGTACGTACATAATTGAATCGATTGTTGTCGATTAGTTTTAGTTTAGAAAACAAACTTATGAACGTCGGTCGTGCGATTTTTTGTATCGAGAAATAAAAAAGATGAATTATGGGTTTTCTTAATTAAAATACCCATTTTTCGTCTAATATGAATGAAAACAAGTTGATTTTTTTTTTCGTAATATACGGTCCAAAACCTATAAAGGAATTCAAACAAAATATTTTTCTTCAAATCGATTTCTCTATAAAGTTAGCAGTTGGTTGGACTAATAAAGCTTTATTCAAAATTGTTTGTGCAAATTAAAAATTAAGACAAAAAAACACATTTAAAGGAACAAACAGTTACCCGCGACATGATGTGTTCTTTTTAAATAGTAGATCTACAAATAAAGAAAAGTGAGTTTTCCAGCGAGTGTAAAATTTCTCAAGCATGCGGTAAATCACTTTTGTTACGCGCCGAATATGCCATTTTTCCTTGTATACTTGACGAAAAATACCCAAATTAAACAATTATAATCACTGGAAAACTTTCACTTTTCTTTACTTGTAGAACAATCTACTATTATTTGTGTAAATTGTCCCTTTTAAAGTGGAGAAAAAAAGAAAAACTGATTTTTTTTGTTTTCTTCACATTTTTATTTATATTTCGATAATGGATGAACGGCCGTTAACGGGACAAAAACCTTTCCACGCGATTCGACGACCTCTTTATAACAATTTTTATTTTTGAAAATCGCAGAAAATATTTCTCATTTAAGGTCGCCGGTCCGCGCGTTGTTTTATTATTTATAACTCGGTAAGGGTTGAACGGCCTTTAGTCGACCAACACTATTTAAATTGCATGGAACGATAAAACAATCCTAATTCATATACTACCAAACTATCCTATTCTATGTGACCTCTTACTTTATACTCTAGGCGTATGTAGTTCTACATTTAAAGGTCGTGTCTCACAATCTTCTGCTTTTTTGTCTTAAGTTTTAATATGCACAAACAATTTTGAAGACATATTTTAAGCAGTTTTGAATAAAGCTTTATTATTAGTTCAGCTAACTTCTCTAATTTTACACTGAAAACGATTTTAAAGGAAATATTTTTTGAATTCCTATAGATTGTGTGCCGTACATGACGTCAACATATAAAGTGTACGCTGTTTAATACGGAACACTCTTAAAATAGAAGAAGAATCCCATCTTCACCCTTTTTCTTTATTTTAAAAGTCCTATAGGGTCAAACTAAAATACTTGAACTTAATTTGCGGCAGAGATATTTGGTGTTCCTTATGTTGTGAAAATGGACACGCGTTTTTCAGTAGTAAACTACTTGTAATTGTTTACTTTTTTTTTAAATTCCTGAATATCTGTGAATTTATTTATTTATTTAGTTATCCTTATCACCAACTTATTTAATTGTTTATATAGTTATAACGAACTGGTTACATTATTAAAAAATTTAATCAAATTATATCATTAACATATTTCAAAATTTTTATTTTTTTCAAAATTTACCAATAATCTAAAAGATGCTTTGGCACCAATTTCTTAAATGGGTCTCTACGAATAAAGAGGGGCTCAGTATTTATTAATTTGCATCTACCTCGATATGCTGGAAGTATGAAAGCAGGCAGGCTTACATCTCTAGGTTGCCTTGGGAGAGCTTACATTTAAAAGCGCATTTACACTCTATCTATGCAATCTGAGTAGTTATTATAAAACAGATTCCATACGGCAACACCATATTCTAACAATGAACGAACAAACGAGATGTATAAAATTTTAATCACGTAGGAATCCTGAAAATCTTTGGAAAACCTTTTAACAAAACCAAGCATAGAATTCGCTTTAGAAATGCAACCCTCAATGTGCTGTCAAAAAAGTAAATGTAACTAGCGGATGAGTGTAATCGGGTAAAGCAGATTGTTTTGCATTTGTAGATCTATAGCATCAAATTATGCGATGTACACGAAGCTTTGAAGTTTGTCGGATCAGATTGAAAGTCAATTGCATCATTGGCGCAAGAAAAAGTTTTGAAAATTTTAATGTCGTCCGCATAAATTACTCAGACAATTTACCACATCATTTACGAAAAGAATAAAGAACATGGAGCCAAATGACTACCTTGATGGGCTCCTGAAGAACTCTTGAAGTGAAATTGTACCAATTTTCACCATTTGAATTCTAAATTCCAGGTGAGACTTAATCCAATCAATTGGCAAAACAGTTACAATCCAAGGAGTCAAGTTTCCGCAGCAGCGATTCATGATCGATCTTGGCAACGGCCTTTCACAAATCTGTGTAAATGACCTGTACAAAATTACCATTTTATAGTGCATATAAAATATAATTTGAAAAAAAAACTAAGTTAGTTACAGTTGACCTATCAAGGAAAAATTCAAGCTATCCTGTGAAAAATTCATGAGAAATGAATATCTTAACATGAAACTACAATTTCCCTTTAACTAGTTACACACATTGCTTTGTTAAAACTGAAATAATGCAAATACCTCTATAGTTCTCGACATCGCTTCAGATTTAAAAATAGGCTTAATAAGTAAGCGTTCCCATAGAAGAGGGAGGCAACTAGGGAAATATGGCCAGAAATAGCACTACCGGCTAATTTTAGAAAATGAGTGGAATACAATCGAATCCGGCACTTTCATTAATATCAAGAATTGACAATTCGGATAAAATAGTATCTACTTCGAGACGAAACATAGAATATTTTGACTCCCTTACAACATTATTCAAAATACATAGATTTTGAATTAGATACAATGTCCAACAAATTATTTGTCCATTAGATTTGTTTTTGTAATTAACAAAATGCGAAAAGTTATTCGGCTCTGATTTAGTTGATGATGCAAGCTCCAGAATATAACTGCTGTAAAGAATATATATGTACATATATACTATATTTATATATATGTATATATATATATTCTTTAATAGAGTTTCCCAGCATTTGGCTCTTTCCAGCGCTCCTCCTCTCCCCCTCCACGAGTAATGCTTTTTTGAAGTTAAAAAATTGAGCGATTTTAGGCTATTCTCGATAGGTAACCATTCTACTTAGATTGCTTTATTTTAATGTTATAGGCATCATTCTCTTCGTTTTTTATTGAACTTTCATTTGAAGTCAGTTTCAGCCTCATATTTAATATTGGCTAAATGCGACACCAAAAGGTACAATCATATTTTCTTAAAAAATGGCATGTTTTAAAATTTTCGCTAAATCAGTGAATTTTTACTAAAATACATAGACTCGGTTTTTTCATGTTTTCATGACATTTACAAATTTTTGAACCACATTTAATTTTTTCAAACAGTTTTAATGTTGGGTACAGGCGTTTGAATGCACCCAATTTTTCGGAAATCGAACATTTTTAACTTAATATTACAATAAAAAAATTAAAAACTCTCAGATCAATTTTGATTTTATATATGTAGATTATAACGAAATTCAGAAACATAAGGAACAGCTCAATAGCAGGTTCAACACTGTTAAAAATTCACAGTTGTGATCTCCTTGATGAGTGAAAATTAACTTGTATCTATTACTAAACGTAGCCCTACTTATAATTTTAAAAATGTTAGATTTAAAGGCAAACTCATAATAAATAAAGTGGTACCTACTTTTTTTTTAATATGATAAACAGAAGCTGAGATATTTGTAAAATACAGAATTAAAACGTACGTTACTACTCCTGATTTTTTTTTAACGAGCTGTTAGGTGTTTTAAAAAAATTATAACGTAGTGGGGCGAGAAAACGGAGAGAATGAGGCCTATAACTTTAAAAACAAAGCAACCTAAGTAGAATGGTTAGCTATCTATTAGCCTAAAATCACTCAATTTCTTAACTTCAAAAAGTCATAGCTTGAGAAGTGTGGGCCAGGAAGGGGTCAAATTTTGGGAAAATCCATTTTTCATCGACTAATTTTCTGGAAAAAAATTACAGATAATTCGGTGAATGCAGTAAAATGCATGCACCCGGTTTTTTTAAAAGTAATGGATAAGCCCATATATAAACTTCTTACGCAATTAGAATGTAATTTATAAGCTCAAGTTCATACCGAGACCTTACGAGGTGCAAATTTCCATGGCAGAAACGCGAGATAAAAACAACTTATTCATAACAATAATATAAAAAAACACGGTTAAGGTGTACATTTCAGCATTATATTATATTCTCAGATGAGAGTAACTTTAATATTTTTGGCTTCGAATCCCAAATGGAATGATGAATAGTTATTTAAACTTGCGTTATGCGGCAATATATATTCAATTTAATTTACATAACGAGAGAAAACGCATTTTGGGAAAACCGATGTAAAAGTTTTGAAAATATTATATTCTGCAGGAAAATTGAAAACTATTCTTCTTAAGCGTTTATTAATCTAGTTTTATGTATTTTTTTTGTTAATTTTAAATGTAAAGCTTTTTATTAGTTATAGATTTGCATCAATAACTCAATTGGGCCGAAAATATAGTTCTGTAAAATATGCAGTGAAACATGAAGGTGGACATGATGAAATGGCGTGGGCTGTGTATCAGACGGAGATATGGACCGATTTCTAAAGGAAACTTGATTTCAAGCTTTTTAACCCTTGGAGTGGTAAAAAGCTTGGAATTAAAGATTGTTTCAAAATTTATCAGGAGAACGATCCGATACGTTTATCTGATATCGTCCAATAATGGCTTTTGTATAATTGTCTCGAAGTTATGAAATACTAACATCACTGGGCTTAAATATTATTGAAAACTTGTCGCTTAAGTTAGAACTCGGAATTTGAAATCACTCCAGTTCCGACAAAAATATGCCCAAAAAGCGCTGGTAGAAGTTTGGCAGAAAATTAACTTAACTTACACACGAAATAGACTCCAAATAGACTGAAGTTAATAAGAAAATATAAAGCAATAATAAAAGCGTGCAAATAATGAACTATGAGAACAATCTATTAAGAGTTCTATCTAAAGTTTCATTAAAATTACGTAAGAGCATCATTTTATGTACCATTTGGATTTATGAAGTAATTTTCATTTGCCATTTTTCTTGTTTAATTTATCTTTTTGCATTAATGCACTAATAAATGTAATTGAAATATAAGTTTCTTTCAGATCTGCAATTAGCAATTAAGCCGCTATAGCGTGAGATGGAAAAAAAATTTAATTTTTCATATTTCTCATTCAGATCGAAACTGAACTTGCAAAATTCTTGATAATTTCGATCTTCGTAATAAAAGTATTGTAATATTACAAACCGCTAGAAATCTTTGTTCTATACAAAACTAGCTCTTTTCAAACAAAAATTTTAAATACAATATAATATTACTTAATATACCTAGTATAAACAAAAAAATTTTTAACTATTTTATTAAAAATTTAATGTTATAATATTTTTTATTTTTCAAATTAGTCTAAAACTAATTGTAATAATTTTAAATGTTAAAATGAACTGAAAATTATTAATTTAATGGTTCAAAAATTATATTTGGGTAAATGACCGAAAGAAATAATTGAATTAAAATTTTTAAACAAATAAAATAAGTCAATTAGCAAAAAAATCGTTTTTTCATGTTTAACCTGGCAAGCTCATTGTTTCCACCAGAAGTTGAACCTTTCATACTTGGTCTCGTTAATTCAAAATGATATGTTGAAAAAGTTAACAATTTGTAAAATAATTAAAAAGTAGGTAGAAATGAAGAGTATTTTCCCATTTTAAGAGTGTTCCGAACTAAACTGAGAGTAAGCTTTACTTTTTCCTAATCTACGGCCTCAAATCTAAAGGAATAAAAAAAAAATCCCAATCATAATCGATTGCCCATTTTTAACCTTTTTTACAGATTAACTGGACTATATCACCTATACTTTTCTCTAAAATAAAAATTTAATACAAATTGTATTGATTATTTTCCAAAATGATTTTAAATTTCAAACCGTTTTTTAATTTAGGAATACCGTAAATCACACACAATTTAAAAATGGATGTTTAAAAACCACCAAACTTTGCTTTACAAAACAAATAAAAAATATGTAAAAACATTTACATATTCTAAAAAATTATGCACAGTGCATCAGTTGCTTTTATTTAATTCTTATTGAGTAAATAAAAGCAACTGATGATGCGAATTTTACTTCACAAAATGCATTTTACACAAATTTCTAAAATAAATGTTTTTATTTTTTATTCGTTTTGAAAATAAAAATTTTGTGAGTTTTGAAACTTTCATTTTTAGATTGTATTGAAATAAAAAGCTTAGATTATTTATTTATTTAAAATAAAAACAATCCTAAAAAAATATTATTTGATTTATTTTTAATTCCATAGGATTGGGTTACGCTGTAATACAAGTTTAGCCTTCACAAACTATTTGAATATTTTGAATGCAAGGAAAAATAAATAAAATTTCGTAGAAGTAGCACAAAATTAGATAAAACCATGAATGAAAAATTTTCTACGTTTTGAATTCTTTATTCATAAATTAAATGGTTCGATGCAGAAAAAATCTATTTAATAGTTATTTGTGTATCAAGAGCGCAAAGTGCCAGTTTTTCACGCGAGAAAGGAAATTGCTGGCCGATGGGACGGTTTTTCACACTTTATTTTTCCTACAATCATTTTAAAAAATATAATAAAAAGATAATTTTGTAGTAAAATTTACTATACTGACAATACGATTTTATTTTAGGACCGACATTTTGTTCAATCGAGTAGTCAAAGATTTTTTTTATTTTTCATAAAGAAAAACAAAAATTTGGTTTGATGTTTTATACAAACATTAGTCTTTCTTAAAAATTAGCTTGCGGTTTCAAGTTTTGTCACACGTTTCTAAGAGAAACGTGTGACAAAGTAATTTGTTTATTAACTGTCAAAAAAACAGACACTTTGGGCTTTGAAAACAGAGAAAAAAAGCCTGCTTTTCACGGCGATTGTAGGAAAAAGTATATATTATGTTATGTATTTGTGCATACTATAATATGTACATATGTATAAAAAATCAACATAAACAAAACTATGTAGATATGTTTCCTTTCTCTTCTCTATACCAAATGTGGCTAATGGAATGGCTAAGCTATATGTATATATATCTATGGAGGGACTATGTTATGTATGTACATAATTACGAAAATACAAAATCGAAGTCAAAACGAATGAAAAATACATGAGAAATTGAGAATATGCTTTACAGTGAAGGGAATATATATTCCATTTAAAATACAAAATTTCATAGCATATGTAAATGAATTTGTTTCCCTTACTAGACACCTAATATTAGTACCAAAAAATAATATTCAAAGAGTGGCGCTAGCTTCGCGCCGGCTTATAATTTTACTTTGGTTTAATTATTCTTATACTTTTGTGTTTTGTGTTCATTACTTTCCCCTTAAAATTCATTTTGCAGTGTTGTCATTTTGGATGTTTTCTTTTATTCATTCTGGATATTCCGAAAGTGACGTAAATCGTTCTTTTATTCATTCCATTCCTTCTATTCATTTTTTAGTCCATTATTTTATTTATTCGGAATATTCAGAATGTATTCTTTTTGTACTTCATCCAAAGATGGAATAAAAAGAATATTTCATTTTACATTTTGTAATAATGTTCGATGTTTATAATTTTGAATTGAATTAAATCGTACATAGTATAGAAATTTTTTTTTTTTTTTTTTTAAAACATCTTTATTGATATGGCTACTACAATCTTAAACATTATTAATTCATTAGTAAGGTTGACATTAGTACTTATGAGATAAGCATAAACTTGTGTGGGTCTGCTGGACCAGTATCCAGTTCCCTTAACATAAAAAATGAAATTATTAATTAAGATACAATTAATGGTTTAAGGTGTAAAAATGAAATTTTCGAAAATAGTTTTAAAAATAGTTTTATATAGAGCTTGGCGGATACAAAAAGTCCCAGGTTATATTTTTTAAGAAATATCATTTAAAATTAATATTAAATTATGTGTTTTCACGCACAAAATATTTGCAACTTCATTTAATTATAATGAAATTATTTATTTAATAAACTTAATTTGTTTCCTAATTAAATTATAAAATAAATTCATGCTATGGAAAATGTATTCCATTTACTCCAATCCGTTCTTTTATTACATTACGTACGGAATATTCTGAGGTCACGTGATCAATAATCTATTCCTTCTGTTCTTTCGGTGGAATGAATAAAAGAAAATACCCTTTGTGGTAATATATCGTCTTGGATGAACATCGTCACGTCGCATAATGATTTGAATGAAAAGACCACAACTTCTTCCGTCTTACTTTTACAAGTGGAAAAAAATATTATTTTGTTGTTTACATTTGTTTTATATGGAGTTTAGTTAAAAAAAGCTCTAATAAAAATATCAAAAAATGAATGAAATTTACATTGACGCGAAATATTTTTTTTTGTTTTTTTTTTTTAATTTAAAATAAATTTTATTTATTTATTTTATGTAATTACAATCTAGTCTCCTGGACTAATTAGCAATTTGTTTCTGACTTAATTTACTAACTTAAATTAATCTATGGCTTTCTTCCCATTGGCATTCCATAGTGTTTGGTAAATTGATGTAAACCACATCTTTGTTGTGGATTTTAGATCAGCATAATGCTGCTTAAGCTGACAATCACACCAGCTCAAAAGGTTTGGTTCTTTTAAGTCTGCGAACTAAATTCGTGATGCTTAGGAGCTGAGTTGCCTCAATGTTCACATGTTGGCGGAGCCTTTCTTCATGTCTCCGTGCTTTTTCCTGGATTTCATTTAAGATGAGGTTCATTTTAAGGTCCCTATGAAGGTCATTGTTCCTAACATACCAAGGTGCATCAACGATGTTCCTTAATACCATATTCTGAAATCTTTGGATGATATTTACGTTGCTCTGTTTGGTACAACCCCAAAGCTGAATACCATAAGTCCAAATCGGTTTCAATATTTGCTTATAAAGTAGAAGCTTGTTGTATGTTGATAAAGAAGAGTTCCTTCCCATCAGCCAATACATTTTTCTGTATTTAAGTCTTAATTCTTCACTTTTCTTCTTGACGTGTGCTTTCCATCGTAGTTTAGCATCCAGGGTCATGCCGAGATACTTAGCTGTGTTCGCATGCGGTATTATTTCCCGATTTATGGTAATCGGAATATGTTCGATTCGTCTGTTTGTAAAGTTGATGTGAACTGATTTAGCTTCATTTAGTTTTATTCTCCATCTTTTTGTCCATTTATATATTTGAGTTATGGCTGATTGTAACTTCTGTGTTGATTCTTCGTTGCTTTTTCCAACAGCTAAGATCGCCGTATCATCTGCAAAAGTTGCCACTGTGTTGTTTTCTAATGTAGGAAGATCATAAGTATATAGTAGGTATAAAACCGGCCCTAATACACTACCCTGTGGAACTCCTGCATTGATTTCTTTCAATTCAGAAAATGTATCATCTAACTTAATCCTGAAGAACCTATCTTTCAAGTATGATTCTAGTATCTTAGCAAATTGCATTGGTAGAAGATTCCTTAACTTGTGGTTAAGTCCTTCATGCCACACTCTATCAAACGCTTGTGCAACGTCTAGAAATACTGTTGAACAGACTTTTTTCTCCTCTAATGCTTTCTCAATTATACTGGTTATTCTGTGTACTTGATCAATTGTTGAGTGTTGGTTGCGAAAACCGAACTGATGATTTGGGGTCAAGTTTTTACTCTTGATTATCGGATTTAATCTTTTTACCAGAAGCTTCTCAAAGAGTTTGGACATGACTGGCAATAGCGAAATTGGCCTATAAGACGATGTTATATGTGGTGGTTTCCCAGGGTTTGGGATCATAATTACTTCTGCAATTTTCCATAAGCTTGGTACACATTTGATTCTAAATGCTGCATTTATAAGATTGGTGAGTTTCACCAGAGCTTTCCTTGGCAGTTCTTTTAAGATTTCTGCAGTAATAAGATCGTACCCAGGAGCTTTTTTCGTATTCATATTAGCTGTTATCTCACGCATGACTTCTTTTGGTGTTGTGGGTAGGATTTCTTTACTTTCTTGCACAGCTTGTTCAGTTATTATCTCGGCTTCCAACGTTTGGTCTTCATGTGGCTGGAATATTTTTTCGAGGTGTTGGGCAAATTCTCGAGCTTTATCTTCATTATTTCTAGCCCATTTCTCACCTGCTATTTTTATTGGGGGAATCTGCATTATTGGTCTTTTGATTCTTTTGGTTGCTTTCCAAAGAGAATAATCAGTACTGTTATCATTAGTTAATTTTCTTAAATAGTTGCTGATTGATTCATCTTTCAATTCTTTGATCTCTCTTCTTAATTGTTGAGTGAGGTTGTTCAAATGAGTTTTATCTTGGGGGGCCCTTGTTTGTTGCCATACTCTTCTCGCTCTTCTTTTTTCTGCGAGGAGTTCCCTAATTTCCATAGGGTAATTGTTTCCCTTGATTTTCGTTTTAATTTCAGGAGTATTTTCCCAAGCTGATTGCTGTATATCGTTTACAAATTTGTGAACTTCTTTGTCTAATTGTTCTTTAGTCTTTAATGGAACCATTAAGTTAATTTTTTCTTCTAGCGATAGTCTAAAGCATGCCCAATTAGTGTGATTATTTACTAGGAAAGGGTTTCTTTCTTTCTGAATGATTTTTTCACTTAACGTTAGAAGTATTGGTGAATGATCAGAGTTTAAGTCGTGGCTTTCATCTACTTGTACATAATTTACAGATATGTTCTTTATTATAAAGAAATCAATCAGATCTGGCACTTTGTTTGGATCAGTTGGCCAGTAGGTTGGTTTTCCAGTTGAGAGGGCTTCACAACTGCATTTTCTGATAGCTTTTAGGAGTTCTTTACCCTTAGTTGTTGTTAATCTGGATCCCCAGTGGACATTTTTTGCATTAAAGTCTCCTCCAAGTACAAATCGTTTTCCTATTTTACTGAGGAACTCGAGATAATCTTTTTCTTTCATTGAGTGCTTCGGTGGGCAGTAAATACTAGCAATACAAATATAACTACTTTTGGATTTGACAATAACAGCAGTTGCTTGTATTTCTTCCGTTTCATATTTTAACTCCTCATAGTGATGAATACTATTTCTAATTATAACAGCACTACCTCCTTTAGCAGTGTTTCCAGGGTGAATAGTGTGATATATTTGATAATTTTTAAATTTAATGTTTGATTGTCTAGTGAAGTGTGTTTCCGTGATGAGACATACATCGATTTTTTCTGTGTCCAGGACCACTTGCAGTTCTTGTTGATGTTGCATCAGTCCATTGGCATTCCAACATAAGATTCTAAGATCTTGGGCCATTTTTCTGTTTAGGGATGGCTCCCTTAGTGCTGTACTCTAGTTTCTGTAATCGCTCATCAAATGTATTTAGTCTGCTTAAAATTAATTTAAGTGTTTGACTTATATCGTCATTTTGAGCAGTTTTTCCTGGATTTCCGTTGCTCATCATTACTTGAGCATAAGTCATTTTACCAAATTGTCCTTGATTAGTTCCCGACACTCTACGATTTACTTCGGGTCGGTTCATCTTAACCGCTTGTTTCCTGAATGAACTTGGATTTTTAGCAATCACGTTCTTATTTTTGATATTTTGCAGTTCAATAGCAACGCTGCATCCTCTGTAGTTAGCCGGATGGTTTTCTCCACAGTGAACGCATTTAGGTTGAACATTTTGGGCTTTTACACAATCTTTGGTATGATGTTTACCTAAACATTTGACACACCTAGGTTCCCTGTTGCAATATTTTTGTGTATGTCCATAGGCTTGACATTGTTTACATTGTGGTATAAGCTTAGACCTTCTTAGAGGCTGAATAACCACTTTGCACCCCAAGATGTACTTAGTTTGATAAATTTTTTCGATATCTTCATCAGTATCGAAGGTCAACATAAACATGTTGAGAGGTACTTTGCCTCTCCGTTTTAGCTTAATCGATGCTTCAGTTGCCTTAAATCCTTTTGCTTTCAGGTCATCAATTATTTTATCTGGTTTACACGTAGAGTGTAAGTTTTTAGCCATGACCCTAATTGGTCTGGTTTGTTTATCTTCAAACGTGTGCCAAGCACGTTTTTCTTCATTTAACATTTTTGTCAATTTTCTGTATGTTTCAGCATCTTCTAAGTTTATTTTGATGGTGTTTCCATTCATCACCTTTGCATTAAACTTATCAGTAGCAGTTATGGTTTTTATTTTTTCATAGAGTACATCGTAGTCTTTGACTTCATCTATTACTATTGGTGGTGGTGGAGGTATTTTTTTTGGTTGTTTCTGGATAATATTTGGAACATTATCCTTTAATTGAGGTGGGGAGGGCGTATTATTCCGTCTCCTTTTTTTTCTCCCACCTTTAACTCTAATCCACTCAGTTTCTCGAGCTAGTTCTTCTTCATCCGTATGATACTCTTGTGGAGTTGTATTCTGGTTAGGAGTAGAACCGATGTCCTCCTTTGGCTTAAGAGCTTTAACTTCGTTTTCAAGCGTCTTCATACGCTCCTGCATCCATGCAATTGTAACATTCAGTTGCTTATTTATATTGTTGGCTTCAACTAATGTATTATTAGCTTTACACAATTCATTGTGAAGCTTTTCTTCGTTTGTAAAACGAGTGTTGTGGCTGCTGGCCTCAATGGAGGGACTACCGCCTCTTTTCGGAGAATACGCGACTTTGTTACTCCTCTGGAAGGGATGTGAATTATCCTTTTCTATTTCACTCAAATGAGCTTGTTTATTCACCAACATGTCTTGGGATTGGTTAAAATAATTGTAGTATAGCAATGGCTGGTCTCCCCCAGAATCCATGAGACCGACCTCCGAAGAGGGTGGATTTACCTGAGCAACAGGTGTACCACCTGGGGTATTAGTTTTCTTATTTGTTCTGCTCATTGCTCATTTATAGTGTATTGCACTCGCCTCTAGTATTTCGCCGATGCTTCACATCGTTGCCCGGGTGTTACCACGTGGAGGTATACTAGACACATTTGGTGGTTTCTACATAGTTGCAGCGTTGGAATATAGACCACGAGATATGTACATGGCTATAGACGGTCAACCCCTACCCTATTGAGACGCACCCAACACCCGACGCGAAATATAAATGAATGATATTTATTAACAAAATGATCATTTATATATTTTTGAAATAAAATTAATGGGTTATTGTTAAATTTGCAAGAAAAACGAAATACAAAAATCAACAATCATTTTAATTTTGTGTAGTAAATTATTTGTTAAAAATAACATTCTAGTTACCTAGAATAACAAGTTTCATCGGGAGCTCATAATACCAAAGAACAAAAAAAAAATCTTAAACAAAAATCAACATAAACCATCTGGCATAACCCCACAAAATGCAAATATTGGCCAATATTTAAACATCAAATTCTAACAAACCAAAGGCTTTTCTAGTTATGTTATGTTAAAAAAATATTAATTGTTTTTTTTTTCAATCGATAATTTTGTTTTGCACTTCGTATCATGAAAATGTTCCTTCATTTTTTTGAAACTTTAATTTATTTGTTGTTGATCAAACTCTCAATAGTTTAATGGAAAACAACTAAATTGGGGTTTTAAAAAAATGAATGAAAATTATCATGAAACCAAGTACCAAATAAAATTGTTGATTGACAAAGGACTGATAATTATATTTTTAACATTTTATTTAAATAATAAACACCTTTGCATTAAAGTATTACTTTATCACCACATAAATAGCACTTCGTATAAAATTTTCATATAACGTCATTTGAGGTTATGTGGAAACGTCAACTTATCACTTTGATTCATCATTTTCCCCTTAAAATTCATTTTGCAGGGATGTGTTTGTAACCTTTCTTTTTTTTTATATCACACAAAAAAAGTCTCCACTAGTGATATAAAGGTGTGATATAGCACCACAAAATTACCACCCAGGAGTACCAAAAATCTGAAATAAAGAGAAAATATAAAGACTTCGAAAAACTAAAATATTTGTATCCATAAACTTTATTTTAAAATCATATTGTTAATTTTAATAGGGCATAAAATTGACTAACTCACCTGAAAGTTTGATTCGCCTGACCAAACGATATTTGACCAATCTTCTTCGGTCAAACTTTGGTATTTTTGGACCCATATCCTTCTTGTTGTTTTCGGAGAGCCATGGTTTCTTCCTGGCCTTACATCCTTTCAGACCAACTTCCTGAAGCCGTCTACGAGTGGTTCGAGAAGAAATTGTTTTTTTAATTTCTACTGACCACTCAGCACTAAGGTCTGAAGAAGTTTTTTTTTTCTATGTTTCAATGACTCTCTCACTAGATTTCTTTCCTCACGGTCTGTGGTGATGCGTTTGCGTCCGGTTCTGTACATATTACTATGTGATCCGGTTGCAGAAAATCGCTCAATAGCATATTGTGCAGATCGGCGCGAAAATTTCACAGTTTTAGAAATTTCTACCTGTAATTTCTCTTGCTCATGCAGAAACTGTATCTGTACATGTTGTTCTGAACTAAGTTCATTTTTTTTTTTGGCATATTAAGGATATGTTCTTTTATTCATTCTAAAGAAAGAACAGAAGGAATAGAATATTAATCACGTGACCTCGGAATATTCCGTTCGTAATGTAATAAAAGAACGGATTGGAAGGATTTTGGAATACATTTTCCATGTGAAAATACACAATGTAATATTAATTTTAATTCATATACTAGTATCTTGAAAAATATAACCTGGGATTTTTTGTATCGCCAAGCTCTATATAAAACTATTTTCATTTAATGAAACTAAAGATATTTTCGAAAATTCTATTATTTTACGCCCTAAGCGATTAGTTGTATCATAACTAATAATTTCATTTTCCATAACATGTACGATTTAATTCAATTTAATCATTTAAATTGTTAATATCGAACATAATTTCAATTCGTCAAATGAAATATTCTTTTTATTCCATCTTTCGATGTAGTACAAAAAGAATACATTCTGAATATTCCGAATAAATAAAAGAATGACGTAAAAAAGGAATAGAAGGAACGGAATGAATAAAATAACGATTTCTGTCACTTTCGGAATGTCCGGAATATCCAGAATGAATAAAAGAAAACATCCTAAGACAATATCACTATAATTAACAATACAAAACACAAAAGCGCACTAGATCGCTGGATGTGTTTACAATAAGCGAAAGTATGTTTTATTACTAGCAGCTGTGCAAGTCATTGTTTTAAACCTTTTTAGATACTGAAAAAATCATCCTCCCACAAAATGGTTTGTTTTCTGCTATACTTATCGTGTACGTGCGAAATTTGTAGGGTAGAAATACTTTTGGGCAAGGCTATATCGTCGTGTCCAAATAAAAGTATTACATTTACAAATCGCTATTTTTTTGAAGAGGCTTTAAAGCGGTTATTGCTAATTTCGGCTTAATTTTTTTTTAGATAAAGTTCTTTCCAGAAAGTGTGGCAAGAATTTTATTTAAAAAGAACTAAGCCAAATTTAACATCAAAACCTTGACACGCCCTTCCAAAAAATTAATGATTTGCAGATGTAATACTCTTATTTTAACACGACGTATATATATATATATATATATATATATATATATATATATATATATATATATATATATATATATATATATATATATATATATATATATATATATATATATATATATATATATATATATATATATATATATATATATATATATATATATATATATATATATATATATATATATATATATATATATATATATATATATATATATATATATATATATATATATATATATATATATATATATATATATATATATATATATATATATATATATATATATATATATATATATATATATATATATATATATATATATATATATATATATATATATATATACCGGGTGTTTCTTTTAAACTGAGACGATCAAATATCTCGAAAAATAGCCACAGTCTTTACACCAAGATCTTCATGGCGCTGATTTCCAAAATCGGGTAACTTTTTGTCAATGGGCACGTGACCAAATACAACAAAACCCCAATTTTTTTCGTTGCGTAATGTTCTCTGACGAATCGTCTTTTACAAACCATGGAACGGTTAATCGACACAACATGCATTATTGGAGTGTTGAAAATCCACACTGGCTTCGCCAAGTTGAACATCAGCGCCCTTGGACTGTCAACGTGTGGTGTGGAATAATTGGCAACCAACTCATCGGCCCCCACATTATTGAAGGCAACTTGAATGGTCAAATGTACCGAAACTTTTTGGAAAATGAACTGCCAATATTACTTGAAAATTTGAACTTAGAAGTGAGACGGAACATGTGGTTTCAACATGATGGTTGTCCTGCACACTATTCGTTGGTAGCACGTGAGGTACTTGATCGTGATTTCAATGGTCGCTGGATCGGTAGAGCTGGTCCGATAAATTGGCCCGCCAGATCACCAGATCTTACTTCGCCAGATTTCTTTTCGTGGGGCTATCTCAAAGACAAAGTTTACAAACAAGAACCAACAACACGTGAGAACATGATTGAGCGAATCAGAAATGCGTGTCCTGAAATTCAACCAAACACACTTCTCAGTTGTGTACAATCATTGGAAATGCGTATTAATAAGTGCATTGAAGGCGCAGGCCATCATTTTGAACACTTATTTTAAGCTAAAATTATTTTATTCACCTGCCATTTACATTAATAAATTGTTTTGATGACGAATTTCGAGTATTTCCAATGAAAACGTGATGTTTTTTATTTCAAACGTATTGCAGAATCGAATGCGTGTGTTCTAAGAAGAAGAAATTGAAAAAATTGAATTTCGTTGATTACAACGCCATCTATCATGAACCGTACAAAATATTTCATTCAAATCATACGTACTTTTAGTCGTAGAATCCGTATCTGCAATAAAAAATATGGCTTCCTATCTTAGTTTAAAAGTTACCCCCGCCCCACCTACAAAGCGGGGGGTGGGGAACTATTTTTTTGCACTAATGTATTTCCCCCGCGGTATGATTAAATTTTGATTATGGACATTTTTTCCGTAGAGTGGCTATTTTTCGAGATATTTGATCGTCTCAGTTTAAAAGAAACACCCGGTATATATATATATATATATATATATATATATATATATATATATATATATATATATATATATATATATATATATATATATATATATATATATATAGTATATAAGTATTCTAATGCCCGGTTTCACAAAATAATAGCAATCTCTAGTTAAATAATATTCCCTCCCTTTCTTCTTTTATTAAATTGCGATTTATTTCATAATACAAATTCAGCGCTTGCTAATTTTATTTCTTTTTTTACATCAACATTTTAACTGGAGAGTTAAATATTTAACTGCCCAATTTCATCGAGCTCAATATTTAACTGAATGCTAAATACTTCTATGTAAAAAACAAATATTATCAACTTGTATAGAATTTGTATTATGAAACAAAACGTAATTTTATAAAAGAAGAAAGGGAGAAAATACTATTTAACTAAGGATTGAATATTTTTTGTGAATCCGGGCATAAGTGTCGTAAAAAGTACATGTTGCGATATCTCTTTGAAGTTGACAATTAATTTGCAAACTTGATACCGTAACACATAAATCTAGTAGTATCAGTGATTTTATATGTAGATGCAATAAACATATTTTCATTTAATCATATGACCTTCCTTAATATTGCCAAATTAACGCGGATTACATTGAGACACTTTAACTAGGCAATAAATCATTATTTCCCATTTTTTCGTTGATAACCAACCACTCAACCATATCGTTAATATTATTATCTTACATACCTTATATTAGACCAGTTAATGTTACTAATCAATTACGGAATGGAAATCAAAAAAAATTAAATAATTAATTATTATTCTGCTAATTTATCACCACTGTGTTTAACGACCTAAATATATTTTTTTTAGACAGTAATTAACTTAACGCACAGAAAATAATATTTTTCACTTTTTTATCTATTTTCAGTGTGATAGCGAAGGCGATGATGATAAGGTGAGTCCAGTCATTTTTTGATAATTTATTTTGAATGATTTAAATTTATTTTGGCTCAATTTTCCTTAAACATTTTACTGTGTAATAATTAAAAAAAAGAAAAGAAAAGAAGTATACATCAGTAAAAAATATGCCACTTGCGTGAAATATTTAACCACTCCTTTTTTAAATGAGTTGGACAACGCGCTCCGTTTTACTTTAATAGGTTCACTTATTTTTTGGATTAAGTGGTACAAAAAGAGAACATTACGTTAATTGTGTATTTTAGTGATTTTTTGTTGTTCCACACCTCGAATTTAATGATTACGTTTTTTGTTAGTTTTGAAATTTTCATGCTTTTAAAAAATTAATCCATATTTGCTATTTGTATATAGAGCAGATTAAGAAAAGCTTCCAGCAGTTTTAATGGCTTCTGCCAAGACATTTTAAAATTCCTCGATAACTAACAACATTTTGTATGATTTTTTTTAAATTTATTTATTTATTGAGAGCAAGTCCATAAATTTTACTTGAGTATATTAATATAAGATCCAATGATATTTAAATTATACAAATAACATTTAAACAAAATTTAATAATCAAAAATTAAGATTGATAATTCACCTTCTTAGAAAAATATGTTCAGTTCGAGCTTAATATTGCTCATACTACGTTTAAAGCTAACTTTACTTAAGCAAAAGTCGAACATGCGGTCAATTTTATTAATACTCTTGGACGTTTCACCAGTTCATTATTACCATAGTTTGTTCTGTATTTATGCAGATGAAGGAACTCATGATTTCTTATATTCTTACTCGGTGCTTTTATTTTAATTTATTCCAGTACAGAGATGATGCACGGTGCATCGATTTGGCTAACTAAATTATTTGCTGCAATCGTGATCGCTTTAGGTTAACGTGCTACGGTAAATCTTGGTCATAATTCTGTCCATATTTCCACGTTGTACAGCGTAAAAACTTTTTGTATGTGCTTAGTAAAAGAACATGTTTTGAAGAATAGTAACCCCTTGTAGTCTCGAATACTTTTTATAAAAGTATGTACTTATGCTATGTATATTGATATTATTGTATAACAGATATAATTTTCCGAAGGAACGATAAACTCTTTCACTTGTTACTGTCCAGACAAGGAAGATTAGTCTCATACCATTTTGAATGTCGATGTATTCCGGTAGCTTGTTGGCATCGCCAATGTTCACGACCACAAATTATATGAGCATAAGTCTAAAATTTGCATTTTTCAGGAAAATGTTTTTGAAATTAAAAGTAATTCAAACTCGTATTGAGTTTTTTGAATTCTTGTTTTTATCAACACTTATTTTTGTTTGGAGTTGCCGGAATATGTATTACAAAAAGTTGATGTGATATGAATTTGAAATCATACGTACAAAGGCATATCTCAACTTATGCCATTATGGTCTGTGCTTAATACCTTTGAACGCTACGTTTGATATTTAATTCAGTAAAGCCATTGATGAAAATTATAAAGATCCAAGGACTAACGTGGGAACCTAATGGTACCGCTGAGGCATCTTGTAATTCTGATCTTTATTTTCAAGCTCACTGTACTGAATGCGGTTACTCGAGTACTATTGATACCAGGCAACAAACTGTTTGGAGAAACCGAATCTATGTAAGCGTTCCAATGTTTATTCCAAATTCGGAAAACCATTAATTTCATATTTTGCTTTCAAAAAACTTCCATAAA
Organism: Tipula vernalis; assembly: GCA_958295665.1. Classification (NCBI taxonomy): domain Eukaryota; kingdom Metazoa; phylum Arthropoda; class Insecta; order Diptera; family Tipulidae; genus Tipula; species Tipula vernalis. The sequence goes on from OY282560.1 coordinate 260,216,099, forward strand.
ATTTAGTTAATGAATGGATTTTATCAACTTATTGGAGCCAATAAAAAAACTGTTTTAGTTTTCTACAATTTGCCTCATTTTGTGTAGCGAGTGAGATATTTCAGAAACGGGCAGAGCGAGTTGCTCAATATCACACGATTTACACCAAATGACATTTCCTAACGTTGAGTTCCTAGCAAGATTTTTTCTAATTCTAATATGAAACCAGTTCATTAGAGTCGGATAAATACTGACCGACTCCGAATTTTATATTTTTCTTTCTCTCCTAAAATGCTCCTTGCCCTAGTTACAAAAAGACTCGGTCAATTTTATAAAGAATGGCGTAGCTTATTGTTTCACTTAGGAAAAATCTCAAATATCCTCGCAACAGAAATAAAATCATCGTGAGATATTATTGGCGGGAATTTATGTCGGCCGCTAGGTTAGAGTATTATTAAGTGATGTGATGATCAACAAAATAGAGGCAAACCGGCGCTATGTAATTTGGCAATCGTTTAAAATGATTTTTAGGCACATCCTGCGCAGTGATGTGAGGTCTTACTAAAAAACAAACAGATCTCTCAAATTTTACGTGGTAAAAAATTCAGTGTTGCAATAAATGTGTTTTTACAGTATTTTCAATTATCTACAGAAAAGAATACGTCCTTTTGTCCCAACTCCCTCCTACTTAATCCTTCGATAGGCTTTAAAAAAAACATCGGAGAACTGGTTTGTGCTTTGAAAGTTTGGGTAATCGTTGTTAATTTTAGAAACTATGACGTTTTTATTATTAAATCATTTGGTTTTTAAAGTTTAAAAATTGTACATCGAGATTAATATTAGATCGGATAGAATTAGCGCTTAGGTGATTCATTGTAAGAAGTAGTTACAAATTTCAGAAATGTTTTTGGAATAAAACTTCAAAGACATCCGCAAAATACCTGTTCAATAAAAACCAAACTAAATAATTTTATTTCATGCTCACACTGCCTAATAGGGTTAACATAGAAAACGGCAATAATTTATGTTTTTTATAAATTTGCAATTTATAAATTGTGCGAGTTTTTTTTTCTACTTCTTCGTTTTTATTTTATTTTATTCGAATTTAATTCAGTTTATGAAGGTAATAAATATTATTATTACTGAGCTTTATAAATAAATTAAGTAACAAATTTTATTACGTATTATGATGCTATATATGCCACAGTGAGTACTCGTATACAAAATACAAACGAGTTCCTCGTTTTTATTTTGTATTCGGTTGATCGATCGGTGGTTAAACGGTTGTGGTTGGTATGTTTTTCTTTTTTCAACATGTACGTAATAGATATTATGTTTGTTGTATGTATTTATGTATTTATAGGTAAATGAGAAGGAAACTTTTAAAAATTTTCAAGATGGTACTTTCTCTTAAATTTTTTCTCGCTTCGAAAAAGAACTTTTTTGCGATAAAAGGCATGCGCTTTAATATATTTATATGGAGGAATTACGTGTAAAGTTTATTTTTTATTTTGTTTTGTAAGGAGATACAGCAATATTTATGTTTATGTGTTGATACGTTTATTTTATTTTGCATGATGGCAGAAGTAACTTAATGTTGGAATATACAATATATGAAGAAAACAGAAGGAAAAACGTTCTCGCTATTGATTAAATTTTCATTTTGCTAGTGCGGTATTTTATACAAAATGAAGTAAAAAAGTGAGTTTGCAGGTTGTGTTGTGGATTAATTTGTTGTAAAATCAATTCGACAAATCTTGTTGTTGTTTAGTAAATTTTTAAATAAAAATATTTTAATATGAACTAACGGGGGTGCTTACTTTCATATGTATACATCCAAGTCAAATTAAACTTAAAAATAATTAAAATCCCACCACCCCATCACCCATCATTACTCTACCTGTTATACACTTTATAGCATTCCCGAATTATACTATAATAATTAATAATAAACAAACAAATTTCCTTATATCTTCATGATCTAACCCCCAGCTATTGCTGATATTCCTGTGTAAGATTAACTAATATGTGTTGTGTCACCGCAAAATCGTTACTCTACCGCGAATTCATTGGCTCATCAACTCAAAACTAGCATCAGTTCTCTGATGATTTCTGGCATCTTGTCTTGAAATGTTTGCTTATGGTACGGATTAGTATTTCTAATATTATTTATGATATTTGCAAAAACAGATCAAAATGGTTTATTATACAAGTGAACCGGTACATTATAGATATTAGGTATTACACAAATTAATTATATGATTAGTTCAGGTTAGAGTTAATAATTCGGCGGTACCAAATATCAATTAATCTTACACTTGAGTAGAATATAAATAGAGACGATGAAGGTTGTAAAGAAATTTAGTCGTGTTTGCATAGTATAATTCGTCAATATAACTTATAATAGTGCACATTCCTTACAAAGGCTGCGGACCGATTCTTCATGTTTCTTTTAACACGTTCGCACCTCAACCGTTTTTGATGTACAAGAATAACCCTTGTGTTAAAATATAATGCCACATACTTATATATAATAGACTCGCAGTAAAATTGATTGACGCAAATATGTGTCAAATACTCCTAGAAACTCAGCCACATTGTAAATAATTGTAACAGAAGTTAATACAAAGTTATTCCTAAGTTTGTATGACAAATCTCTGTGACATCAGTTTTAGGGAAAAATAGCGCATGTGTGACGTTGAATGGCGTACGTGAGGAAAATACTGTCATTCGAAACTACTACGAGTATAAACTTTTAACTCATTTTGGGATAGAGTCCAAATACAGTGGAGGCGATTCCACCGGAAATTCTAGAGGAACTTGTCCAAAATCTTGCCGGTTACAAAAATATTATCGGCGGTAAAGACTAGTAACTGTAGTAGAAAGCTAATTAAAAATACAAAGAAGTGCAACACCAAAGAACCAGTAACTTTACCAAAATAATCCTTGTTTTATAAAAATATGGTTTAACAAAAATCTTAAATAATATGTTATATTTGGCACCGGTAGTAGTAATACATCTATTGGAGCTATTCCATTGCGTAAATGTCTATTTGTATCGAGGCTTAAGCCTTGCATTACCGACACCGAATCTAAAGAGTTTGTGAAAAATAATTTCCAATTGCCGGATGCCAATTGTGTGCCTATCAAAAAAAAAATTCAAAATACAGTTGAGGCGACCTATATTTCTTATAAAATAAGTGCGCCACTGGAATCTTTTGAACATGTTATGAGTGCTGATGCATGGCCGGAACACGCACGTACTTATAATGGAACTCAATACAAAGGAATCCGAAACAGTAATTTTATATATTTTCAAAATGTTCGCGGCATTGCCTCATTGAGTTTTATCGCTTTGTCATCGTTTCTATGTATCCAGTATACGTTATTGTGGAAACCAATTTAAATCCTGATATACTATATATTGTTCTGAGTATTTTCCGGCAGACTACATTATCTACAGGTGTGAAGTGGGGAAAGTCTACTAATCGCTATTCATTCGTCTATTGTAAATATACCTGTTGATGATGATCCAACAATAGAACTTAAATGTGTTAAGGTGAATATTTGGCTTACCTATACATTTCACCGAAGTCGTCATCTGAAGTTTATGCAACTTATACAAACTGTGTGTATAATAATTTTTCTAAACTGAACTTGGATGAGAACGTACTGATACTTGGTGATTTCAACTTACCAAAGGTTAAATGGCTGGTTGATGATAATGTAAACTGCATCATTCCGCACAATATAACATCGGGTGCTGAATCTATCTGTGTAGGTTCTATTTTGTCGTATGGCCTTGTCCAGATAAATAATGTTTCCAACTAAAATGAAATATTTCTGGATTTATTTATAAATATGACACCAATTCCATAAATCATTAACGGTGTCAACCATAAATCAATGGATTTTAGGCGTGCTGATAATGATAGTCTGATTTCTTATTTCAAATCGATTGACTGCGATTCGTATTTTTCGTTGGTGGACATTAACCGCGATGTGCAAATATTCTATAACATTTTATTTATTGGCTTTGACAGGTTTGTCCCAATTTCTGTTAAAAGGGTTAATCTTAGCAATCCCCTGTGGTTTAACAACCACCTAATAACTCTTTGAAACCGTAAAAAAAATTATATCGAAGGTGGAAGTTCTTCAAGACTGTCTTATCGAAACAGTTTGATAGTTTACATTGTACTAATATGGTATCAAATCCAAAATCATTCTGGAATTTCGTTGACTCCAAAAGAAAAACTTTTGGATTTTCATCATGTCGTTCAATGATGTAACTGGGAATAATTCTGATGATATTGCTAACTTATTTGCTTCTTTTTTTCAAAATGTTTATAAACGTACTGGTATTTTGAGTATGAAAGTGATGAAGGCAGTTGTACCAAAACTTGCTTGTATACCCCTCACATATCCCCAGATGATATCATTAAATCCTTCCATCTTTTTAAGGATAGATGTTTATCAGATGGTGTTTCTTCAAATTATCTTAAAGAATTCGGCAATGAAATGGCTCAGCCTTTCTCAATTTTGTTTAATAGTCCAGTTTTGAATGGTGCTTTTCAGGTTGTCTGGAAATCGTCTCATATTGTACCGTTATTTTTAAATCACGAAAGAGAAGTGAAGTATCTAACTACAGAGTATTTCATTATTGTCGGCAATTCATAAATTGTTTGAGTCGATTGTTTGTGATTTTATGTTTTTCGTTCTTAAGTCTCTTATAGTAGATGAGCCACATGTTTTTTTCCGAGGACGTTCTTCTGTATCAAACTTAGTAGAATTTTCGATTACGAGTAGAATTTTTAATTTGGTATTACTTTACTTGGTATTAATGATAATTTGATCAAATGGCTTGAGTCATACCTTACTAGGCAGATGCAGCGTGTAGAAATTAATAATAGTTTATTTGATCCAAATTATGTACACTCTGGGGTAGCTCAGGGATCGTATCTCGGTCCGCTTATTTTTAAATAATATCACGAAAAGTATAAAATTTTCCCATTGTCTTGACGAATCTTTGAATTTAATGTCGAAATGTTATAACGAACTAAGTAGTTTTTGTAACTTTAATATGATGACATTAGAAATCAGACAATCATTAAAAAACAGTTATTTTAGTATTGGGTCTACAAATAAGTTGTGAGGGATTTACAAAAGATGGCATAACTATTAAATCGCATGGGACTATCTTGTAACTTTATTCATATTGAAGCGTCATCATTTCCCTCTAAAAATCAGTATGTGTCATTTCGCCGAAGTGTAAAAAATATATTTTTTTTGTGTTCTAACCATGTCAACCTTTGTGCCAACAAAACACAATTTGCGGGAAGTGCTGCTTTTATGTTTTAATGTGAAGAAAAAAGCAGCTGATAAACACTGAATGTTGTGTGAATCATATGGGGAATATGCATCATCAATAAAAATCATTTAGTGACAAAGAAAGCGAAGGAAGGACAGTAAAGTTTGAAGGCGGAGGCGTCAGTTGGAGGCGGTATTGGACCAAGGTTCATGCCAAACTCAAGAGGAGCTCGCTGAAACTTTAGTAGTGATTCAACAAGCGATTCAAAACTGTCTCTGAGTGTGTTGCAAAAACAAGGAAATTGATTTCCGTATGAACTGAAGCTAAGAGACGTCGAACGCCGTTTTTCACGTGCGAACAACTGCTCCAAAGACAAAATCGGAAGGTTATTTCGCATCAAATTGTAACGGGGGAAGAAAAGTGGATCCACTACGACAACCCAAAACGCAGAAAATCGTAGGATAAGCCTGGTCATGCATCAACTTCAACGGCCAAACCGAATATTTATGGCAAGAAGCTAATGCTGTGCATCTATCTGGTGAGATCAGTTTTGAGTGATCTAATATGAGCTATTCCAGCCTAATGAAGCCATCACTGGAGAACGTTATCAACAACAATTGTTGCAATTAAGCCGAGCATTGAAGCACAAATGCCCACAATATGCCAAAAGATATGACAAAGTGATCTCTCAGCACGACAACGCTTTACGATTGATGGCTGTAACCCAAAATAAAGGTGAACACGCAAAATATTAATTTTTTTCAAAGTTTTGGTGTTTAATTTCTGTAGTAATTTGTTTATATTTTCCTTTCTTCGATAAATTAAGTCTTGTTGGCATCTGTGGTTAAATAAACCATTTAAGTATTTATGAAAAATATACGTAAAACAAAGTCAAAGTCTGTCTTTTATGCTCAAAATGAATCTGAGTTGATTGTAACCTTTCTTGCAGCGGCTCGTTATCTTTTTTTACTATTTTCAAAGAGTTGTTATTTTTTACCTGTAGAAACAATATTAAGCCCTTAGCGATTTTTATAATTTTACCGAGTACCTTCACCGAAAGGTTCCGCGAAATGTAACAAAAATTTTATATTTTCATTTACATTTTGTAAGAACTATATATGTTCGCTACAGTGTCAACACAACGAAATAGTATAACCTGGGTTTCCTAATATTGAGTAAAAACTTTCAAATTTCGTAAGCTTTTAACGTTAAACACATGTGTGTATAAATTAAATGAAAATTTACCGACCAAACGGCAAAATTAGACTTGTGGTATTTGAATAGGGAGGGAACCGGGTTCGAATCTCGGAAATGGAGCGATGCAAAAGAGAATTTTTATCAATTGATTACGATCGATAATGTCGATGAAGACATCTATACTATCACCTCGGACCTGGCGGCCACGTTTCATGTCAGTCTAGTGGAGCATAGGACTATAGAAAGTGCGGGTGGCCTACGTATAAGTATGTTGTCGATTTAGCTACTGCAAGAGCCCCATAACAGATTGCATAGAAATAAACAAACCAGCAATAAATGAAAATTGTCGAAATTCTGAGAAACTTTTACAAAAGTGCTATAACGAGACGTCCCAACATAATCAAAGAGGTTTATTCGAAATTGAGTAAATTATAAACTAGTAAACGGTTTCGCTTCCAATAACACTTTTGACTTCGTTAAAAAAATTAAATATCCGGAGAGCGGCGAGATCCAAACTTGGAACGACGGCTTGGTTCGAAACCCCCTTAACCTCTATCCCACTTTTCCAACGGCGAAATGTAAAGCTAACCAAAAACTTCTGCTGTGAAGCACCTTCCCTAGATAAATTATTCAAAATCGCGAAATTATTTTCAGAATTCATTTAAACTAATTTCGCATGTTATTTCCGTGCCCACTATACCATAAATTCCAAACCCACGCTTTTAATATAAGAATTCAATTAATTGAAGAAAACCGACAATATTAAAAGAAGCCAGAAATTTTACGAAGTTGGTTTTTATTTTATTATTTTTGTGAAAAATGTGTAGTACATAAAAAAAAGAAAAATTTAAGTGACTTTTATAATAAATTAAATAATTCTTATTATAAATTATTACATGATTTGTTCCCCGCTTCACACTGCATAAATAAAACACATTTAAATAAAAATTACTCATAAATTAGCATCATAGATGTAGGAAAATGAGATAAGAAGAATATTTATTTCGATCGAAATGTTTTATTTAATTTATTTATTCATAGTGATGATGACTTTATATAAATTCTTTTGTTCATTGAGAAGAAAATACACAAATAACAAGAAAAGAATCTCAACACCGACAAAAATCTTTCACCACAAAAACACCTTTTATTTTTATTTTTTACTATTAAAAGAAGAAGTTCAGTATTTTTCCGGTTGATTTATTAACCCAACCGCAAAATAATTTAATCGTCAATTTATAATAAATAATCGCTTACAAAACATAAAAAACAAGATTCACGCGTTATTTAAAACCATTATAAAGAAATATGTAATCGTGAAAAAGAACCACCAGATAAAATAATTGAGATGGATAAATTAATTAAATATCCGTTTTTCCTCTTCATTTTTGCCATTAAAAATTATTCATTTTTTATTGAATTTAACAATATTAAAAAGTTAAAAAAAGAATGTAATTATTATGCTCATTTTTCATCTTAATTAAGTACTTAAATGCGAATTTATATTATTAAGGCTTGTAACATTGGCAGATTTTTCTTTCAAATTTGATTTTTGGGTTTTCGATTTCATGGTAAGTTTTAAGCCCTTTTGGTTGTGTTTATGCAGAGCCATCTTGGTATAAGACCAAGGGTTATCAATTTTTTTGGTGCTTTTCTGAGAACCGCCTGCTTTTTGTAAATATGATTTCCCTGAACAAAAATCGGTATCCAAGCTTTAAAAAATAAATATTTTGCGTGGGTGAGGAAAAAAAAGTTTTTCAGGGTATTTTCGGCCGGGGAAAAAAGGGTCACAATAATAAGCAGACGTTACCGTATAATATTATTAGAGATTAGTTAAAAGCAAAAGTAAGCTAACCGTTGGCTGGAATAAGTTATAAAGGAAAATTGGTCAAATTTGAAACTTAATCTTAATAAAAGATTTAAAAAAGCGGGTCAAAACATTTTAAACACTTGCTAATGGGTCTCGATGTATTATACATCCAAAGTGTCTTGGACAGGTGTTTTTTGAAAAATTCATTTAGACAAGCTCCTTTAACGATCTATAAATTTTCGCGCGTGTGAAAAAAAATTGTGAAATCGTTTTAACTTAAGTTTCGAGAGAAACATAAGTTTCTATTTTAAAAAACATTATTTTGTTTTATTTAAAATCTAAATTTATTTTTTTAGGTTATTTTTCAGTTTTTGTTTGAAATTTTAAATGTACATCTAAATATTGAACTATTTTTTGTCTAATTTAATATTCAGATATTCCCGTTTAAATGTATTCAATTATAATGCCGGCTGACAAAATTCGGCCAAACCTCTTACCCAGAAACCAGAATATATTTTTCCAAAAGTTTTTGACGGGCAGAGTTCGAATCCAAGGTCCGAGTTTCTCTGATGGGTCCGGTTTTCGAGATATTTGAGGTTATGTTACATCGAAAGGTAATTTTTTCATAAAACCATTAAAGAACTACTCTTCCTCTTCAAAATGCATTTGAATTGGTTCGGATATCTTTTTTCATCTTTGAGAAATCATATGTTGAATTTAAGCAGTCCGACAAGGGTTGAAACGTTTTTTTTTTGTTTTAAACTGTTTTTTTTTTGTTTTAAACAGTTTTCTGTTTAGTAAGAAATAAAGGTAAGGTATCTACATATTAATTCAGATGAATGAAAAACTGTTTCGAATTTACTTTTTTTTTTTAATTTTTTTACTTTTATTTTAATTAATTGCTGCGAAACGAAAACCAATTTAGCCGCCCTATTAGTTGCGAGTTTGTTTCTTAAAGCAGTTTGTGTCACCAATCAAATCCAAATTATTACTCGAAATTAATATTCGGATAAACCGATTGCATCGATATTAAACATTTTTAAAAAAAAAAAAAAATTTTTTTTTTTGAAGCGGAGTGACGTAAGTGATCTTTTTATAATTAATATTATTTCGTATAATCACAAAACACCAACAGTTTTCACTTACTTAAAAATAAAAAAACCAAACTTTTTATTTTTGAATTTATTTACTTTTATTTATTTAAAATTACAACTAGTTTCGATCTTGTAAAGATCATCTACAGGTAATTTTTGTAATTAAAAAACCAAAGTAAAAACAACTCTTATATATACAAAAATGTTTGTTTAACAGGTAAAAAAAAAACAAAAAAAAATATAAAAAGGACTTATATATAAAAAATACTAAAAAAATATAAAAGAAAGAAAAAAAAAACGGAGGCGGACAAACCCACAAATTTAATTAAAAATAAGGGGTGTTGCGCTTGTTATGGTTAATTTAAATAAGGGGGAATTAATTTTTGCATCATCTGTGTTCATGAGACTTGTGGTGTTGGCGATGTGGTATGACTCGTATGCGTCTAGTTTCCATTTTTGATGTACTGTTTTTATTATTTTTGAAATAGTGGTGTCTATTTTGTGGTTATGGTGGAACATATGATATGCAACACTAGATTTATTCCAGTTGGCTTTTTCATGTTCTTTAAGCCTAGTGCTGAAATCTCTCGAAGTCTGGCCGATGTAGGTGTCTTGGCAATCAGAACATTTAATTTGGTAAATTCCAGACCGTAAATCTTGTGTTACATTATCTTTAAAGTTGTTTAAATCCTTTTTGATGGTTGTTGATGGACGGGTGACAAGTTCTATGTTGTGTTTGTGGAAGACGCGCTGAAGTTTATTGGTGTTTATTGATTGCATCGACATCCACCATTCAAAATACTTGAGCTGCTCACAATTTTTAAAATGTAAATCCCTGAATGGGTTTAATTTTGCGATAAATTTCATAAATGTGGTATTTATGAAATTTATTGAAAAATTGAATTCAATAAAATCCATTGCCTTTTTTCTTTTGTCCTTAGTAATAACTGATTTTTTTGGCTTAGGACTTAAAAGGTATGCCGCAAAATGTGCATTTGTTAGTGTTTTATTGTAACGTTTTTGATACAATGTTTTAATAGTTCCATTTCCTATCAAATGTGACTCCAACCCTTTCCAAACCTCTACAGCGTCTGCTAATTTGCAGGTATTACTTTGTATTTTGTCAAGGGCCACTGTAATTGGCTTCAATAAAACAACTGTATCCTCTGCCAATCTTTTCATGTTTACATCAATAACTTTGTTGCTGAAAAACATTAAATGTTTATAAAGTAAATTAAATGTTTATTATGAAATATGCATTTATTAACACTTACTTACCTACCCTGAAGACACCTTATAAATTTAAATTATCTTAAGTATTTTTTTATTAAACTCAAAAAGGGAGTTGAACGAATGCAATATTTTTGTCTAGAGTGTACAAATAAAAAGTAAACATATGTTTCTATGAAAATAAATGTAAATTAATATGCGACGTTGCCGTCATCATTTAGTCACCAATACTACCTTCAGTAGTCATTATTAGACAATAACAAACAGTCATTCGTCTTGGAACTATAGATGTTTTTGGTATAGATCATAACTGTATTTTTTTCGTGAAACACACGTGAAATCAGTCAGTACAACCAAAGGTTATTTATTGATAATTTTTGCTATATGTGCACCAACACCTTAGTATTTAGCGAACACAATTAGTTTTTTTCCTTTTCAAATGTTATATTAAAACCAAAAAAAAGGTTTATAGTATAATGGATAGACATTTTTGTTGGTTTTGGTTGAATATAAAATGGACCAACACATACATATACTTATACCAGTATATAGTTTTTTAAACCAGAGACTAACAGGGCTTGCCAAAAACATCTATAGTTCCAAGACGAATTATTGTTTGTTATTGTCTGATAATGACTATTGAAAGCAGTATTGGTAACTAAATGGTGACGGCAACGTCGCATATTACTTTACATATATTTTCATACAAATACATATTTACTTTTTATTTGTACACTCTTGACAAAAATATTCTACATGTTCAAATTCATTTTTGAATTTAATAAAAAAATTATTAAGATAATTTAAATTTAAAAGGTGTCTTAATGTTAAAAATCGAATTGTGCCTTAATATTTTTATATTTAACGTTTAGTAAAGCATTGAAATATGTAGGCTTATTCGTATTTTTTAAAACAATGAAATATGCCATTTTTTGGTCGACGAGTGTAATAAAGATAGGTTATAGATCTTTTTCCCAAAACCAAGAAAAATGTTTATAGACATTTTTATTGTTCGGTTTTCCTTAAATGTCAAACATTTATCTCGAATCTCGAATATGACGAATAAAGAACAAACATTTAGCTTATTTTGTTGATAAATTTACAACAACAATTGCACTAGGCAGAGAAATTAAGTAATTCAAAAAATAATTCGAATTATTTAATTCAAACTCGAACAAATAAAATTCGTAAATATTTGGCAGAAAATAGGAGAATTAACAACATAAAAGCTACAAATTAAATCGAAATAATAATTCTCGACTTATATTCTTGAAAAAACAATAATTCCATTGGTAACATCCAATTTTCTCAACAAAATTTGCTGATTGTTGTGGTAATTTATTTTGTTGTTCCAAGAAACATCCACATAAATAGCTTTCGTTTTATTTGATATTATTATACGGCGTTGCCGTGATGTAAATTGTTGTTGTTTATTATGTATTTTTTGATTTTTTTTTTTTTTTTTCATATTTCATAGATAAAAACCAAAACAAATTAGATTAGTGTTGGTTGTTTTTTTATTGAAGGCATACGTGTACGCAACTAACACTATAACGAGTAGTCACTTTGTACCTTTAAATTTTGTATAGTTCGTCTTGGAATTATAGATGTTTTTAGGCTTGCATCAAAGCCAACTCAAATACTTTAGTACTAGTGCATGTTTAGCAGCAGTTGTTAATGTAATTTACCTATCAGAATTTAAAATAATGTTTTTTCCCATATTTTCGATACATACATATTATACAAGTAAAATATTGTTGGATTTATACTTTTTGCTTTATTCCATATCGTGTTTGTAGAGGGCGACATCCGACATCACTGACACCAAAACACCAGTGTAACTTTATTTATATATTATGTATTGCGAGTGTGCAACATTTAGTTGGCTTTGATGTACATATGTATGTAACAGAAAGAAAAACCTACATTTCAATTTTTGTTTAAACCAACTGTTTAAAATTAAAAAAACCAGGTGTTTTTAACAATATTTAAAACAGTGTTTAAAACAACGTGTTTAAAACTTACCAACCCTTGTCCGACTTATTTCCCGAATTTTGGAAAATGAAACTCATTGAACAAATACAATTCTTCTATACATCTTCAACTCATTTCAACAAGTCATAGGGTATTCCTGACATTTTTTTTGTCAATTTTGCGCTGTTTTCAATATTAACCACATTTATTTTTATTTATTAAAAACCAATATGGTATATACAGGCAGTTGCTATCCGCAACGTCCCGGTAGTATAAAAGTGGCCGTCGAAATGCAATAACTCGACAAAGATTCGTCGTACATAATTTTCAACAGTCACATACTCATAAAAAATAAGACCGATGGAGTATAACCGAATAGACGAAATGAAAGCAAATTGAATTGAATCAATTCATCCGTTCGTTTTCATTTCGTTTCTTCTGGATAATTGGTCTAATAGTTTTTCATACAATCAATTCGTTCGTTTCATTTCATTGTGTTTCTCTTGCGGCTAGGTAACTAGGCTATTTAGTTGGCTTAAACTACAAATAAGTACATAGTTTAAAATATGATTTATCGCAAAAGTAAAAATTAACAATTTACGACAGTCTGGCCTAACCTTACCATTTCCCAAACAGTCTGGCAATGGCCCCTTTAGTTCTGGAATGCCACACACAAGTACTACAAGTAAAGTCAGGATGGTGGTAAGAAAAAAGGCACGACTTTATTGCCATTTTTGATTTAGTGAATTTATGCGCTTTTCTCCTCCCAATACGTAACTACTGAAGTAAAATTATATTTAAAAGTTTTACAGTGGATCGAGAAGCATTATTACAATTGTAGTATTATAATTGTCATTTATAATATATGCAAATCTACCAATAGTCATAACTTACACCCCAACCTTACCCATTTTATTATTTATAATCGAGAGGCACAAAATGGCTGTGAAACCAAGTAAAGGGAGATTATTAATTAGACATTAATACTGACATCATATCGTAGGTTGCATTCACAAAAGTCCCGAAATTTGTTATCAATAGCAGTAACTTTAACAACACCATTTGAGAATTAATAGCTTAGAGGATTTTGGGAACTAGAAAATTTGAGGTAATAAAGCAATAAGAGATGTTAAACCTTTGAAGTTGAAATAGTTCGAACCGATTAATTCAACATTCGTATGTTATTTTTGTATAACCAAAGATATTATTGAAAACGCAGTCATGTGTTGTCTCGTGTACGATAAAACACGAATTATGTTTAAAAATGTTTAGCAGTTTTCATTTGGTATACAAAGTAATTTTCCGTTGTCAATTTTTCGTATTTATGTTAGTGAATAAAAAATTAAATTGCCATAGTTCAGTCAAGAATTATCGTTATAAAATGAAAACCAAATTAAACCCACATTTGTCAGCTTAACTCATATTCGATTTTTTTTTAGTTTCCTAGATAATTATAGAAAAAAACATTTTGCCCCATCTTTCTTCTCCAGCAGGAGGAGCAGAGCCCGAATTAGAACGGTATATATTTTTTTTTAAATTTACAACACGACTGCAATTTTGTTTTCTGTAGAAATGATGTTTTCCTTTTCATATGTTTATTTTTACTGGGCTAGGCAGAGTTTTCCATAATTTGATTTACCAGTCATTTGTGAATTTGCTTTTTGGCGGGGCGGGAAAATGGGTAATAGATAGATTTTGTCTTAAGCCGGTTTTCTTGAACACCACCGACTGCATGCCAATCACTACGGTTAATATTCATTGTAATTTTCAGCGTTTACTACCTTTTAGTATTTTCTCCCGCGAATATTGGTTGATCACCGTAGTTAAAAAAAAAAACATTTTTATCTTAAGCACCAAGATTATACAAATTACACTTACACTAAACAACACCATACTTATCAAAAGCACTTAAGTCTTTAAAATGTACTTAAATGAGATAAAACGTTCAAAGTGTTTTTATATATGGTTTATGAATCATCACGTATACACAACAAAACAAATATAACTTATAAGCCAACCAAATATATATGTTTACAATATATAAATATATGATAGTACATTTCAACGCTGAAGGGGTTTGAAAAATATTGTAAAACAAATTTATATATTCAATCGATTAGATTAGAGAATAATTCAAATAAATATATTATTTTCTGGTTTTGTTGTTATGTATTTATGTATTTGTATGTGTATTACACAAAAAGGAAATGATTTTATTTTTCTCGGGAACACAAACATCCTTTCTTTCGTTCGATATATTTAATTCACATTTTTATTGGATTACTATTATTCGTAACAGAATTTCAATTAAAGCAATATACATAACAGTAGCTCAGATTTTTTAGGGAAGCGAGGCGAAACGCGATTTAAAACGTGGATTTAAAATTAATGTGTGGATTGAAATATGCGAATTTCTTATAAAACTCAAATTTGTGGAACAAAATTATTCAGCGATAAAACGAAATGTGAGAGAAATAAAAATTCCGTTCCAATCCAACTTATTTCACAAAACCAGGGCGAAATCTACATACAGGACCACTTGCCACCTGCCATTCTTGTTCAGCATAAAATTCTAAGATCATTTGCCATTTTTCTGTTTAGGGATGGCTTCCTTAGTGCTATACTCTAATTTCTGTAATCGCTCATCAAATGTATTAAGTCTGCTTAAAATAAATTTTAGTGTTTGATTTTATAATGCCATCTTGAGCAGTTTCCTTGATTTCTGTTGCTTATCGTTACTTGAGCGTAAGTCATTTTACCCAATTGTTCATGAGTATATAATTTAACCCAATCCAGTCGCCGCGGCCTGATGAGAAGATTGATTTTTTCATATTCATTAGCTCATCAGTTCGAAACTGGATTAAATTCTCTTACAATTTTCGGAACATATTAAAATCATAAAATATCAATGGGATAAAAACCATTGAATACTGTATATCGTCGGTTTCGTTGAATGATTGTTCGTAAATACTAATGTACTTCTACATGTGAATTTGTAAAACACATTTAAAATGGTCTAAGGACCGGTTGCATATTGTTGCAAATGTTGATGGTATACAAATTACACGAATTAATTAATTAACATTTAAAATTAAAATTAAATTAGCTTACACAGAAATAGAGCTGTGTGAACGTCGTGAAAAAGAAAAATTGTAAGAGAGTTTGGCTGTATTAGTATAATTCGCTAGTACATCCCGCGCAGTACATTCTGTATATCAATCATTCCATTAGTTCCATATCAATTTTGTCACGCGTACCTAACGTACATTTATCCACTTTTGATATATAATAGCCCGATAACTATGCTGATTTCAAATAAAGAAAATGTAAAATAACCCATTGTTATTGTATAACCCACGCTGCTAGGGGCAACGTGAGTTATATTTGGTATAACAAAATGTTGAGTAGTCATTGGAAAATTATTCGTAGTCAAATTGAATGAAAAACTCTATTCCAAAAATTAGTTAAATTAAAGTACACCATGACAATTTAAAGAATGGTCACTATGCTCAAATTTATTTCAAGATTCAATGCTCCACTGTGAAAACACAAAATGGAACTATTTCTTATTAATTTACGAAATTTATTTCAACAAAAGTGGATAAAACGTTATATGGGACTCGTGAGCAAAGAGATTTTATCCACTCGGGATAATGTCCCACTCGGCTATCGCCTCGTGGGACAAACTTATCCCTCATGGATAATATCTCGTTTTGCTCACTAGTACCATAAATAACTATTGTTTACATATCTCATTTTGTTTATTCTATGTTAGATTCAATCTGCCGAAATAAAATCTAGGGTTTGATAGTTATTGATAAAATTTAAAAAACCTGACTGCACAGTTATAAAACACTTATACAAATTGAAACATGTCACTGTACGAAACGCGAATCCGTGATATATAGAATGTAAATTGTGGTATAATCAGTCCAGTTGCCGCGGCCTGATGAGAAGATTGATTTTTTCATAATCATAAGCTCATCAGTTCGAAACTGGATGAAATTCTCTTACAATCTTCGGAACATATTAAAATCATATAAATTAAAATATAGATTTTAACATTTAATATACTTCTTATGATCGTTAAAAAAATTGGATCATTAATTAAGTTATTGTTGAAAAAATGAATCAGAAGAAGAAATATGGCAGTTTAATTTATTTTATTAAGAAAATATATTATATTTAAGGAAGATTTTTATTAAGGAATATTAAGATTTATTTAGAAGTGTAGTCGTTGCAGATTTACCACACCCGACGCCATATTTGATATTTTTTTTTTAACCGATATGATGAGAAAATTTGGCAGGTGGAGGTGGCCGGGTTAGGCTCGACCAAAAAAAAAACAACCTTGAGGACCTCGTTTCTGGGAATAAATAAATGCGAACTCATAATTTTATCGTTCTTATTTCCACTTCCACTACTTTTGGAAAAGGAATAAGAAACTCAAATATGATGAAATATTAAAATTTAGCTTTATTTGTATCGTACTTGATGATAAAAACGCAGTGAAAATGGATAGAGATAAAATAGAGACACCTAAATTGTAATAGAAAAAGCTCCATTCGTTTAGCTAAACTGCGAGTATACAAAGTGAAATTTATCGGTAAAAATTTCGTTTTTGATTCCACTTCTGCCATTTTTATGTGTACATTTTCATTTCACATCAAGTACATAACAACCAACCTTTACGAATACATAAACGCGATTGAGCTGATGACAAACCACAACTGTTGTGTCCTTCTAGCGCATCCTCTTCGTGGTATTTTATTTGTATTTGTGGCCTAGTATATGGGTGTCGTTAGTCGTAAATCCTATTGGTTATGTTTAACGTTATCAGCCTGGCTGACTGTTTCCTGTCTCTGCTCTTTCCTGTCGCTGACTGTGCTCTTTTTCGTAATTCTAGAGTTCAACATATTTTAATCTTCTTTTAATCAATATGGTTGAACCGTCTTGTCCTTGCTATCTTGATTGTTTGAGCTCTTCGAAATTATTAACCTAATAACCTTCGAAATCATTCACTTTGTCACTTTGTTAGAAACAAAAGTATAAAATTAAATTTATATAATTACAAAATGTAATAACAAATCATCATTATTCAAGATCGCCCACACGGGGTTTCTTACTTACATAAAATCATTCACTTACATAAATAAATTTTCTTCATTCATTTGCTTAAGGAAAAATCTTGTTATTTGTTTATTTTTAAGAATTTTACTATAAATAAAATATACATTTTTTTTTAAATACAAAAACGGTTGGTGAGGTGTCTTAAGTATGTTGTAGGAATTTAGTTATATATTCTAGTATAAATTGTATGGTATGAATTCGTTGCTGGTTGGTGCCTTTTTAATACACAAAAGAGAACATATGGCTGTCTCGCTCCAAAACGATAAAAAATGTTGATGGTATGCGCACGACAGTTTATAAAAATACTATTAATGATTTATGAAACATAGTTCACCACTGCTTATAACTGACCCATATACGACGTCTTATGTTTGCCGACAACAAGTAAACGAGAACCAATCTCGACAACAGATTGATTGTTTAATCATCTGTGGAAAAAATTATATTTATAAACTTTTCGAAATGAAATAAATAAATTTTTCAACACTTATGGATTTATTATTGCAGTATCGAGAATTAAATGTTTAGTTAACACAAAACCATTAGAAGAGAAATGTTTAAGATATTTTTATTAGATAATATAATCTAATAAAATTTTCAATCAACGGTTATGTCAGAAAAAATTGTTTGGTGGTGGTCTTTCTTTTTATACAGCTAGAAATCGTTAATTTTAAATTTTAAGACGGAGGTGGAAACGTATGTTTATCCAAATCTATCATCATGCATGTTGTATACAAAGAAACATTCCAGTCATTGGGTTAACATGTTTTTAAGTCAACATGATAACTTAAAAAATAAAAGATCAGCGAAAATTTCACGTTTACATGAAAAACTACATGATAATAATTTAAACTAACATATAGCAACAGCACTAAACTGTATGTTAAACATAACGATGTATGAATTAAGAAAAATGTGAGAGTTTATTTATACATATGTATGCATATACGTATAGTTACGAGTAGTATTCATTTATACTTTACTCGTAAAAACATAATCGCAGAGCACACAGAAAAATTTTATATTGTTTTAATTAAAATTAATTTTTGCCTAATTAGTGGGGTAATTATTTTAGAAAATTATCTCATTTTCATACGGTTTTCACACGTTTTTCTGTTGTTTTGTTTAACTTAATTTAATGTGTGAAAATTTTCATATGGTTTCAGAATAATTAGATGGTGACTTATAATTGTAAAGGATAGATTTGGTCGTTTAGTGGTGAATTCATTTTAATATGATTTCCTTGATTTAGAATACCTATATAATGAACTAGAGATCAGCTATTAAAACCATAAGCAAGCGACCGACAAGAAGAACTTCAAGAACCCGCAATGGCCGAAAAAATATTGGCTTTTTATTTGTACAAAATTCGAATTCATTTGTTAAATTTCCGGGAAGGCCAACAATAAATGATATATTTGTAAAAATTGTAACTTAAACTTACATTTAAAGGCATAATTTACGTTTTAGACTGCGTTCGAAACCTGTGATAAATATTTGTATTACTAATTTTTTACATTTATTTGAAAAATCCGCACACACCCAAATTATCATAGTCAATTCCTAAGGGGAATTTACGGATGACCAAAAAACACTTTAACTTTAGCCAATTTTTTCCATTTTATACTATATCTAACACAAATATCACCTGTCAACAAAAAATTTTTTTTTTAAAATTAATGTGTCTTGGTAATTGAATTGAAAGTCATTTATAAAAAAAAGTGCTGAATTTCTGCGAAAAACGTTTTTTCAAATGACCGCCATTTTGTTTCTTTTTCAAATTTTTTCAATTACCTACGTAACGATAACTATAGAAAACTTAATTTTAAGAATCGTTTTTTTTTTTTCAACAAAAAATGAAGTTCTGATATATTATAATTTTATTAGATTCTGCAAATCAGTGGATACCGTCCTTCGTGGTTTGATGATTTACTCATAATTTAAAAAATCGCAAATTGAAAGCTTGCGCTATAATGATGGCAAGTGGGCTGGAATCAGATAAACTCCTCTTTCTCCAATACAATGGTGAATATGGCGTTTACTTTAACACTTAACGGATGGGTTGTTTCTTCTCTATCTTTCTTGGTTTCCGAGAATTTTTGAAAAAAATAAGATAAAAACGTATGTTTAAAAGCGTAAACCTATATGTTGCCCGTTTTTCGAAGTTGGAATGAAAAAACGTAAATCTACGTGACCCGTCCGGTAAGTGTAAAGTTTGAATACAATTCTTATCTAGCTGGTGTCCAAGATAAATTTAAAAGTAACCCTAAACAATTTTGGAAATACATTAGATCTAAACAAGAAATACTATCAATTTCTCCCTGCAAATATGTCTTACGATACCACCAACACCCACTGACGCACCACAGTGGGTAAAAAATGACTTTTTGTGGACAAAAATCTTCCTCAACTTCAATTGTTAAGGGATCTGAATAATTTTTTTTTTTAAATCACTCTGGAAAGGGTAGTTTATAACAGGGTCAATGCTATCTCCAGAGCACTGCTACTTTTACGTTAACCTGTAACCTAACCTCAAAAAGGGCAACGGATTACTGTATGAAAATTATTAATTAGATTTTGTTCTTTATTATTTCAAAGATCTATACGCAATATTTAATAAAAAGTTTCTAATTTCCTTTTGTTTTTGCAATGCCATCTTTAGGTGTTAAACACCCCTTGTAAGCAATTTCTGTAAAGATACAGCTTTAGAATTATTTTATTTTGTGAATTAGGAGCATTAAGTTGAAAAAAAACTCAGAATTCAGTTAGATTTCATCGATTAAATTTTAGATCGTTAACTTAAGTTTTTAAAATTCTTACAATAACCGTACATTTTTAAAATAATTTTTTCTTTTCTTTTTTCAGGTAAGCGATCAACTAAAACCATTCGAATACAAATTCTTAAAAATTAAATATGTAAGTTTTGCAATAAGTTTTGTATTTATTTGTGACAAATGTAGATATCAGTTTATTATTATTTTATTGATTCATTATCAAAGAATAATTATTGTGATAAAATTGACAGTTCTGATTTATAAACAAACAAAATAAGCAACGACAGGCAGTGTCAAAAGACAAATAATTGATTCACATTTTTTTCTCGTGTAAACTACACGATTTTTAACAAATTGATCTATTTGAATCTAAACTCATATGTGTATATAGCGTTAAATTCAATTAAATATTGCTGATAGAATGTGAAATTCAAACAAAACATTTATTTATTTACAATATTTAAATCACATAAATAAATAGAAACCCGAATTTAATATATTCTATTGACATGGTTAATTGAATCTAATCAATAATAGAAATATACAGCGCAACGCACAAAAAAATGTACATCAATTTCAATCAAAATGCCTAACTAAGCATATGTATATAATATACAATAAACATAATGTGTCTGTATATGTGTGCGCTATAATTCTATTGTAAATTGGTATGTTCACAAGTGGATAATAACAATTATTGATTAGCTTCTAGTATTTTTATTGATTTAAGTTACGTTGTTACATATTTACTGTTTTGATTGAATAGTTTACGCTGTTCGAGAATAAATTATCGCGCCTTTTTTGTATGTGTGCAATTTAGATTTTTTGTTGCTTGAGTGGTTTTCTAGCATCGTTTCAGTAAATAGTTATTTAATCCTTTTTAATAAAGAGATAATACAGATAAATAAACAAATTTATGTAACTTAGAGCTGCCGTGGTTTCCTTATTAACTTTAATAATTATTTAGGTTAACAATCAGCCTTCTCGAAACAAAAAACTAAAGTGGATTTAAACTAATAAAAATTCTTTGTTTTAGAAATTTCCAGAAAAATTCAGATTTATTTACAAAATAATCTTCGTGATAATCCAACTGTACAGTTGGATAATATCGGTTTTTCCATTTAGACCTCTCTTACATAATCTTATAATATAGATTTTCTTGTGCCAAGGAATCAACCTAAAACAGCTTTAATTTGCATTCAACAGTAGTTTTCCCCAAATGATTGTAAGTTCAAAATTAAGCTATACCGGTATACATAATATGTGTTCTGTAGTAACTTAACAAGGTTAAGTTTTGGACATGTTTTGGACACATGTTTTAAGTAATTCTTCAAAAAAGGTTTTCTCATATATTAGAAAAGAGGCCAAATTTGATCACTAGAAAAGAGTAATTTTACATAAAGTTAATGGAAGACAACAAAGACCTTTGACGATTAGAAAAATTACAAGAGTTCAGTTGAGCAGTTTTAACGCATCCCCTCTCCGAATATTGAATCATAGGATTTTTATTTATTGAAATCTACAAAAATATAAAACATTAAATGACCTTAGAACGTGTGTTAGTAGTGACTATTTCAATCAAAGGCTAAAGAATTTTACAACAATGGTTGATAAGATGGAGGTAAACTTATCTGGATAAAATGGATATTTTTGAATAAATTTGTGTGTACTCAAGTCAAGTTCGAATCACCCTTTACAGTGTTTTTAATGATTTTCAAATTCTTCTTCCTTGCATGAATTTATTTACATTGTTATTACAGTTATATGGTTTTTTTAATTCATTCGTTTCAATCGTCTTCTGACAGGTTCAATTTCTTTTAATTATACAAATAACCACGGCAAACCTAATTTACATTCATTTACGATTTTAACATGTCGAATTACAATTGGAAATTGAATTGTTTTTATTTTTACCGTTTTATGGGATTACTAATTTAAGCCGATTTAATAGTTTTTGTTATTTTAGGGGAATATGATATATGAGGATTTGGGTTAATCTAACTGTATAGGTAATTCTTAGTTTATTCAATTTTTGTGATTAATTCTATGACAAATGCTTAGTAGTTTTCAAAATAATCAATAAATTGTGATCAATTACAATTCATCAGATTAATAGTTATTCGTTTATGAAGAACATCAATAAGGCATATTTATTAAAAAAAGCAATAAACACGAAAACATGATAATTCCAATTATACCATCTATAAACTTCATTTGTAATTCATTCCCGTCCGTCTATTGTCACCTAATTTGTAATTCAAATTGAAATGTGAATATTAAATTAGCTTTTTCTTCAGTTTACAATAGTATCAACAACAGAATGTTTAAACAAATAACACAACTGAAAAACGAGAATCATTTTAAATAATTTATTTAGTTTTTGTTGAATTATGTATTACTATGTATGAATAAAAAAGCGCTGAAACTTACTGATACAATTTTATACATGAGTTAATTACTACAGCATATTTTAAATAAATTAGGACCTAAGGACGCGAAAATTCACATAATTATTTCTTTATATGAATTTAACAAAACACAATTTATTTTGAGTCTTATTTTGAGAGTTTTTAAGTCGAGTTTAAAATTGGAAAAGTTATTAATCTAAAATGTTTTGATGGTTTATTTGATGAAGTAACATTCCTGGTTGATGTTAAACTAGTCGGTCCTCAATTTGCTCTTCACCACGATAATGCTCCCATACATAAGAATTACATTTATTTATTTATTTACATTACATTAAATTAATTTTGGCACACCTCGTTTTGAGCAAAGGGTCAGTCTCAACTAAGCTTACAACTTATGACCAAATTTTTTACAAATAACTGCTTATTTATATCACAGATCCCGGTACAGCAAAAGACTCCGCAGTTTAATATGATGAATCCGTTAACCGCTAGATTATTATATTATCCAGCATAAAGGGAAATCCCACATCAGATATCTTGATTGCGCCCTGATCGCAATTTTGACTTTTATGTGCGATATAATTATATTTTAAATTTAAATTAATAATGAACTTTTTCCAAAAAATATACGACTGTTTGACTCGAATGTCAAGGCCTAAGAAGAGTCATTACCACGAAATTATACAAAAATCTTGAATAAAATTATTTGTCTCGTCCTGAGGATGGTTTCGATTCAAACTTGCGGAGGCTTAAGGTATTCATGATCTAACAAAACCAAAAATTTGTAGCAAGTTGCTAAGAAAACCGAGTGGGATGAGATTCTAGGTGATGTTAACAACAAATTTTTGAACCACTTGCTAGATGTTATAGAGCACACATGGCCAAATTGCGGCTCTTTGAAAAAACGAATGCGGCTCTCGATAAGAAATGAAAAAATTAAATAATATTTAATAATTCATTAAAATTGTAATAAAATTGGAAGTAATACATATAATGTATAATATTGTTTAATACAATATGATTTAATAAAATCATATCATTATATTTATGCATATTTTGCGCTCTTCTTAATCGAAAATATCTTCAAGTGGGATAATTTCCGTTAGTTAAAACAAAAAAAAACTCTTTCTCCTGCCGTAAAATTATAGTTTGGTTTCTCTTATAAACAAAATAAAATCTTTAAAATCTAGATTAAATAGTCAGCAAACATTATTATCATCTTTTAGTAAAGAAGCTGATAATACTACCGAAGCTAGTTTTATGATCGCTTGGAACATCCCCGTGCTAAACGACCTTACACTGAGGGAGAATTTATTAAAAAGAATGTGGAGCAGGTAGTTAAAATTCTGGATTCATTAAATATAAAACTGCACAGACTAATTAGCAATGTTCTAGTATCACGTCATACAACCGAGCGACGTATTACGGAAATCAGTAAAGATTGTAAACAGCGACTAGAAGAAAATGTAAAAAATAGTGTAGCTTTCAGCTTAGCCCTTGACGGATCTACCGATATACAGGACAATCCACAGTTAGCTGTATTTATCCGATACGTTTCCGCATCTTTAATTGTGCACGAAGGACTATTGGATTTGGTAGCATTTAAAAATACTACTCGTGGAATTGATATTAAGAGTGCACTTGATAATATATTGTCAGATACAGGTATACCACTGAACAATTTGATAAGTTTAGCGACAGACAGAGCACCTGCAATGTTAGGAAAAACTGTATAGGCCTTATTGGTCTATTAAAAAAGGATTTTATTCCAAGAATATCAGAATTTTTACTACTTGGGTGGAATAATGACTGTATGTTCTTAACTGATATAATGGAGCATCTGCAATCCCTCAACCTAGCATTACAAGGAAAAGATAAAGATATTACTGATCTTGTTCAAACGATTCTAAGTTTTACTAAAAAAAATCCGCTTTTTAAACGCGATTTAACTACAAAAATGTTCAATCACTTTTATCGTCTGAAGAATAGACTCTCTAAAAGTGATGAGAAAAAATTGAGTGAAAACGACAGAAAATTAGAAGAATTATTATAAGACTTTCAGTTGCCATTTGATGATTTGAATAATTTAAAGGTCTCTCTAAATTTTCTTGTAAATCCATTCGAGATTGACGTTATTAACGATGGATTATCGATTCCTCATTATATTTTGAATGAAAGTGCCACAGGAGAAATGGAATTATTAGAACTTCAAGAGGATCACAGTCTTAAAATGCATCACAAATCAACACAATCTGCAAATGAGTTTTGGAAACTAGTGTCACAATCAAAGTATCTCAATTTAAGAAAAGCTGCTTGCAAATTACTGTCCATATTCGGCACAACATATTGTTGTGAGTCACTTTTTTCAACAATGAAATTTATAAAATCAAAGCACCGTTCACAACTCACAAATGAGCATTTAACGGAATTAATTCGTACCGGGCAAACGAACTATGAACCCGATTTCAGAAAATTCACGGCCAAGTTACAAACACACATGCCATCTACCAGCAAACAATAGCTGTCATGCAACAAATTTTAAATATATGTATATATTTGTTTGAAGACGTACTCAAGAAAATAAAAATTCCATAACAACTGATGTTTTTGATATTTTATTTTTAAGTTGGCGTTAATAAATGTTGATGAAACATGCATTCATCACTGCACACCAGAGTTTGGACAACAGTCTGCACAGTGGATGGGGCCTGGTTAAAGTCGACCAAAGTGACCAAAAACACAACAATCAGCAAAATCAATTACAAGGAGATTATATTGAAGATTAAATAAAAACATTGCCGAAAAAGTTGTGTGTTATTATCAATAGACGAATCTTTTCAGTCCATGTGGTAAGAAATAAGCAAGTTTCGATCTATGTCAAAAGTTCCATTTTTTATTTTTTCAACCACTAGAAGCCGTTCGTAGTGAAATAAGAATCTAATAGTGAGTTTATAAAATATATTTTGGAATAAAATAATTTACTTTATGGAACTAATAATCTTTTGCTGATGTTACATTTCTATTGGCTTTTTATATAACAATGATTAAATAACAAGATTTGATTTATCTTACCCACCCCAAAGCCAAAATTCAATCGTAGCAAAATATAAGTATCAGTAGTAACTAAATCAGTAATCTCGATTAAATTGCCAACGCCAAACGAATTTGATGGATTAGTAACGGAACGAACGGCTTGGGATGGTACTTGCTGCTACTGACGGATTTGCAATATGCTACCTATTTGCAAATGTTGTGAAGCTGAACTATTTAGAGCTTTCCACTGGGCCATTTTAACATAAATAGTAAGCACAAGTTAATAAATTAAAAAACGTAAACTCACTTTATAAGTTTTATACAAATAGTTCCACTTCAAGCAGATTTGGTCGAGTGAATGATTGAATTGTTTATTTTGAAAGTGGCAGAGATGTTTACTACAGCATGTAGTTCCGCTATAAAGGCAGTAGCAATGGAGCCTAAGGACTTCGAGAGGGCTGTCCCACTCCCGTAAATTACTACCCTGTCCCGTCTTCCATTTGATTTTACTCTTACGAGTTGCTGGGAATTGCAAATCGCCTGTAGGTCTCCCAGCTTTACTACAGGAAAGCTAAATAAAACTGGAGGGTGCCTGATATCCAGAGTCTGCATATTTTGGACTGATTAACCTATCAGCCATTCATCCATCGGCATATGCTGTTCCACCTAAGATTAGGGTTTTTTGTTCTCTCCTTTAGCGCCGTACTTTAGCCTGTGTCAAATGGCCACAAATGTGCCAATGGCCTTAGTTACCGGTGGTTGTCGCGAGGAGGCAGCACATACTATTGCGAATTGTGAACCTGTTACCCTTACACAATTGTACCCATCACGCAGCTGCCTAATACATGACCAGAACAGCTCACGTGATAGACGCTAAACGACCAATTTACCTTCTAATTAAACTAATATTATAAAGAATAGTCTAAATGATTAATTTTAATGGTATTATCATATTTTTATTGATAATGAAAAGATTTTGTAACAATAAGTATTCGCTCTTATTACCAGCATATTCGATTTATTTTTGTCCTAATTTTCGGCGATTGAGGTTCGTATTATTGGCATATTTAGATTCATGTATAAAATATTAAAAATAAAACAGCAAAATAATAATTTTAGAAAACAAATTTACAAACAAGTACTTTTAATTCACACTTTTAATTTACTTTTAATAACATTAAAATTATTTAAATAATAACAAACAAATTAACAAAAACCTTTAATTCACATCTGTTCTCAAGTACTAAAGTAAAATAATTAATATTTAATTGAAATTAATAAAAAACTACTTTCGGAAGGCTTCAATTTCAGGTATGGCTTATATACCTCTTACATTTAAAAGTGATGGAGGACTTGTAAGCAAGAGATTTCTTCTACTTTATACCAAATAACATTATCTTTATTTGGCCATCTCCAGTTTTGGCCACTCATTTGCATGGTTTTTATAAATGCCTCTCCAATTCTTACCTCCATTACAACCCAGGGAAAAACTCCTTCGTACACAACTATCACGACATCACTAGGACACGATGTTTTCTTAATTTTTTTTGCAACTGAGCTTCTTGTTTTGGAATCCTCATTGTTATTTTGATTTGATGGTCTTTTAATAATTGGTTTCTGTCCGTTTTCTCTTCCTTCTTTAAGTTTTTTTCGCTCATCTCTCTTTACCGCTCTTTTCAATTTTTCAGCCAGTGCTCTTTCCTTTTCCATTTTTGGAAATTTTTGAGATATTCAAAATATTTATTTGATGTGATTGCGTCAGGTGTTATTTTCATGCTTACATTTTTTTCTGCTTTTCAGTAGGAGGATCCGGATAGTGAAAAGATTTCTTAAACGGTGTGGGGAAGTCTTCTTTGAACGACAAATAAGAACAACCCGGCTGCGGAGTTTTACCGATAAGAAGTAGATATTGTTCGTCTCTGCTTTTATCTGGCATACTCATTTACGGGTGCATTTGTTGCATTTTGTGGTTCTTGTTGAGCATCAATACTCAAGTTTAAATCATTAAAAAATCGTACCGTTCCGTCATTATCAATGGTACAATTTAACACCTGATTTCCTACCCATATTTGGTCATCTAACACAAGATCTAATGATTGATTTACTATCAATGGTGGGTCACAATTGAAAAAAATTCATCTTTTAACTCACTATTCCAGACTTCACCACTTTTCTGGAACATTAAAAGCTTTTCTAATGGGAGCCTTTTTTCCATAATTGCTAAAAAAGTATGGTTGGTTTGATCCTTATTGTCATCATTCTGAGTGGGGATTTGAATGTTTTCAAAAGATGATGGTGCTTTTGCATTTTCCAAAAGCTTGGTGTAGTCGATAGTTTCAGAACTGAAGGAGTATAACCCCGAAGTTCAGAATCCGTTTGTAATGGTTTCTTTTTTAAGTGCGCGGTCGAAGTAAGTTTTTAATAAAGGCTTTGATCTTCCCTGTTTAATTTTAGACTTTAGCATTCAATTTTCCAGGACCGTAATATATTCTTCCATTCAGTTTTAACTGGGTGAAAACTAGTTACATCTAGCGGTTGCAGCAAATGTGTAGCGTTCGGGAGAAATGCAATCAATATAATTCTGTGATCCCTACAGAATTCTGCTAACGGAAGTGACAAGTGAGAGCTGTAACCAGAAATAAGCAAACGGGAAATGTTTTCTCCAATTTGATCAGCCACGGGTAAGAAACATTTGCTACATATTCAAAAAATGTTTGGCAAGTCATCCATTCGCTTTCCGACTTGCCAACTCCCCAATCGACTGGATTTTTTTTGATTATATTAGCAGGTATTCTTTGGTACGTATACACTACCATAGGTGGAGCTAATTCTCCATCAGCGCAAACAGTAACCAACACGGTTAAGACAGCTTTTTCTTGCGGGGATAAGAAAAATGCTGTTTCATCTGCACTAAAAATATTAGATGGATCGGTTAGCACATCTTGGAAGTTTTCTTCGTCAATAAATGACGTTATTTTGTTGAACCAAGCCCGTATTTGTAGTTCAGTGACAGACGTGCGACTTGGATGTCTTTTAGGGAACAATTCATACCAATGTCTACCTGATATTCCATTTTTAAATGAATTTGGCCGTTTTAGTTCCCTTATTAAAAGCGCTACACTATCAATTAATTGCGCTTTCGTTACTGGAAACCCCATCTTCCCCTTACCAATTCCTCTTCCTCTTGGCTTAAGATGGTTGGTGGTCCACTATTTTTGTTGAATGGCGTTTTTCTTGACACTTTATCTTGGATGGTGGATTTGGAACACCAAATTTTTTACTGGCAGCGTAGGCTGGCATTCCAAGTTTCACAGCTTCAGTTGCTTCTAGAAGTGACTGTCGGCTATAATTCTTCCGGCTGCTCTTCATATCTATATGTAAACTACAACAAAAATCTCCAATTATCGGCATACTATACACTTATTATTGGCATATACTTATAATTTTAATTCATTTATATTAAAACTTGAATTTATTTCTCTGATACAATTTTTAAATAAACTACACTTGTATTTAGTTGGAAATTGTCTTAATTTTTTAATTAATAGTAATTAAATTTGTAGTTTTAATATTTAATTGTTGAAATACATGTTTCTCAATATCGGCATATTTTACACTAATTTCCGTCATACCGTTTTTTAAACTTAATCTGACATTATAAAAATTCATTTCGGTTTAGTTTGATGAAGATTTAGTGTGCCGGAAATCAGCCAAAAGTTTAATTTGTATAAAAGTAAAGAAATGATATTATTAAATTTTAAATATACTTAGTAGTATTTAACAAAAAACGTATTATTAGTGCAATCGCTTGAACCTATTATCGGTTTTATGCTTAGTTTTATGCTGAAAATAAAAACAAGCCAAATTATTGCCTAGCCTATTTGCGGCAGGTTAATTAATTATATTGATTTTTATTTAAACTTACCGAAATTCACAAATATTTTTTTTGATTTTAGGTACAACAATGAGTTGAATAATGCAACAAAACTACACACTAAATAAAAATGAGTAAAAAAACGGTTTAAATCACTTAAGAGGAAAATTAAAGCACTTGTACTTGCCAACAAATAGTCAACACCATGCCCATGCACGACCAATTCCACTATACTACTAAAATTATAGAACGCGTTGCGATGAAACAAAAAAACTATAAATTATTGATCCCGATCGAAATGTTCGTCTCTATCTATTATGAAGGGAATATCGATTTTTCGAAATATTGTTGTCTCAGATCGAGAGAAGTGAATATTTTCTTATTATTTCTCGTTTTTCGTAAAACTACCGATAATTAGACTACTGACGGAAATTGGTACATTTACCTTAAGTCACTTTTTTCAAATAAATTAAGTTAATGATGTCAATAGATAAATGGCAGTATAATCTTTCTAACGGTAAATGATTTATTGTCAAACTAAAAAAAAAATGAATCGCTAATAGTATTATGACACTCACTTTTTTTAATACTTTAAAAAAGAGGACCAGAGAGGGAAAAAATATGTGTAACAAAATTATTGTATGAGTGAGTGTATACAACATAGTCATGTTAAAAATAATGAAAAGTCAAAAAAAAAAATTGTAGCTCAATTTTTTTCTAGCAGTTAATCGAGCAATTGTAGCAGAAAATAATTTAATTTTGATTCTTTTTTTTGACATTTTATGTTTGACGTAAAAAATAATTTTTGGGTTGTTTCAATTACGATGTCCAAATTGATTTAAACAAATTTATTTATTATTTAAACCTTTGATGAGATATGCAAATACTTGTTTTTTTAAACGTCTTTTTATAACGTTTTTTAGATAAAAACAAAATTGAAAAATATTTAACCACACCAAAATATTTGTAATTATTTTTGTAACAAATCATGATCCTGATCCAACCGATAGTCACTCCCACCACCCAAATTCTTATATATACTTTGTTTCGATATTTATCTTTTTTACGCCCGGCTTAAACAAACGAAGGACACACTCGAGGTGATGCCATTTGTTCTGTGTACACTAAAACTTGGTACATATACAAAAAAGTGAAACTTGGAGAGTTCCATCATTACAAATTGAAGTCAATATTTTCGAATTTTAGGTTTCATCAAGTATAGCTTCAGGAACTTTTACTTAAGGAGTAGCAATAAATTGAATTGTGCTCTTCGTAATATGGGCAACTTATCCAAATTCTAAGATTACAATTCCACGCAAAAAAAATCATGATTGAATTCTTGAACATAATTTGTTGCGTTTTAGCTAGCTACTCTAAAATTAATATCCAAAAATTAAATCCTGACAGTGTTGCAAATTTAAATTAATAATTTGTTTTGGATTTCTAAGGTGCTGTAGTTTTAAGATTTTTCGCCGATTAATTTGCTCTTTTTTGTTTGCTGATTTATTCAAATAAATCTTTGATTTAGATTGCTTTACAGTTTTAATTAATCAAGATTATGTAAAATTGATATTAAAATCCAATCGAATTAAAAACTTTAATTTATGCAACACATAATTCAAAATATTTAAGAAAAATCTGAACTAAAACTTTAAACGCGATTTCCCAATATTTTGTCTTTTGCAATTAACCATTTTTTTTAACACATTTTATAAAGTAAAAAAATCATTGAGAGAAAGGAAAAGATCAAAGAAATTCTTCTCAATGTGGATACTGGCTACTGCAGCGAAAAGCGAAGGATTTAGCCAAAAATATTTAAACAAATCGAAATAGAAGATGTATTATTACACTGCGCCAATTAAAAAACGGAACAGAAATTTTCTTCGAAAAAATACCCAGATTTGAACGCTTGTATCTTGGTGAAATAACACCTTTCAAAAAAAATTTTTTGTTTCTAGTTGAAGTAAATTTTGTTTTCTTTTCGATACTGGAAACCATTTTATTTTGTTTTTTATGACTTTTTTGAGTAAAACAAAAGGTGTCTAAAAAAAAGAATTTGCTGCTGTTTGAAACTGTAAACGAACTTGCTCGATATTTCATTCAAAAATCCAAATCAGCCATTTTAGAGAGAATTTAGAAACCTTGCAAAATGAAATTAGGAAAATTTCTGTGCGGCCACTCCCTGTCGAGTTATTGAAGTTTTAGAGAAAACGTACCAAAAAGCGTATAGACGTTCACAAGTACATTTTTTTATCTTGTAAACTAAGGACTCTACGATAAAATTTTGGGCCACATTTTGATATCAGGCGTAATTTTGAAGATCCAAAATCAAGGAAAAAATATGTTTTACAGTGAAAAATATGATTTATTTCATAAGGTATATTGCAAACAAAATCCTCAGAACTCAAAAACAGAATTTTCAATAACTAGACTTCGCGGAAGAGGGCTGATTAAATTAATGCGGCGCTGTTGCAGAAATTGATTTCCAGTATCGAAAAAAAAAAAAAATTTCCTTCAACTAGAAACAAAATTTTTTTTTTGAAAGGTGTTATTTCACCAAGATAACAAGCGTTCAAATCTGGGTATTTTTTCGAAGAAAATTTCTGTTCCGTTTTTTAATTGGCGCAGTGTATATAGAACAATATTAAGCATTGCCGTTTCGCAGTGTATATAGAACAGTATTAAGAGTGCCTCGTAGAGTTCCACAAAATTTTAGAGTGAAAAAACCCTATTTATCTTTATTTGATTTCATATTAAAATCCAACGATATTAAATTTAAAACAATAAATGAAATTGTGACATTTCTAAAAAATAAACATAGTACCGTCTCTATTGACTATCTCTGTTTCGCTTTACTTTTTATAGCACTTTTTTCAAGTCAGTATCATAACACCATAATACATGTGCAATAAATAAGAAAATAAAAAATCCCGTATATTTTTCCATTTATTGTTTTTCTATTCTATCATTATCTCGTTTCAACAAAATATTGACTTATGCCACCAAAATAAACTGCTCACATAATGTGTGCAATCTCAACAAAATGATAAAAATAACGTACAGCCACACTTTGTCTTGGAGGTAAAATTTTCATTTAAGATGAGCAACGTGTTTTATTCGGGCTTAGATCAGGCTTTCTATGTCAACGCTGCTCACTGAAAAAAATAGTGTAAGGTTACGTTTTATTTACGGTACAAAAAGTAAATACAGGTAACCTCCGAAGAACACGATTAATTCGTTCCGGGTTGTTTAAAACCGTGTTGTTCGAGACTACAAAAAACGGGATTCCGTTTCAAGTGTGAAAACATGAAACGATTTTTTATTTTTTTTGTGAAGCGTAAGCAAGAGAATCGTATTTTATCGTGTATTTTGAAACCATGTAATTCGGGGGAAGGTATCCGTGTTCTTCGAAACTCGTGTTCTTCAAGTTCCGTGTTCTTCGAGGGTTACCTATATACTCACATTTTTTTTATATTTTTCTGCCATTTGACGAACAAAATAAATTTTCAACTTCTTATACTTAAACTATTTAGCGCGTTTTGAACTAGAGCAAAATATTGCTAATTTTCGCTACATTTTGCTCAAAGTAAGATTTCAACTCGAGTAAGCAACAGGTAGGAGGGGCTTGTGTCATTTAAAGTGATTTGATTGATAGAGAGCTCGTAAATAAATACTTTGGAATTTTTGCTATGTCGCTCCCGATGTTATGAATCATGCTTCTGTCAATTCAACACTGTATTATTGTATTTTTTTATTCAAACAAAGGGAAGAGTGAACGAAAAGAATAGAAGAATGATTTTTTTTTCGTTTTCGTGAAAAAAAAAATTATCATTTTACGCCTAATTTGCAGAAAATATAATCGAATGTTTGCGCACTGCAATTTGCAAAGCAATTTTGCAACATTAATAAAACTTCTACTTTAAAGTTTTATATAAAAAATTATTCGCAAAACCATTCATTCAGCGGTGAACAAAAGAGAAGAAACCATTTTTATTTTTCATTGAATAGATCGATTCTTTCATTTTGTTGTTTGCTAACTTTTCGTTTATTACTGAATAGTATTCATACATTTTTGTTTTATGCACCTCATGATAGTTGTTATCACAAATTTTTTGTTTCGCGTTTCGTCTTTGATTATACTTTCCCTGAGCGCTCCATGATCAATCATTGTCCAATTACGGATCGATCTCTTTACCTCATCGTGATCATTACTTTATCATTACTTTACAGCACCACCCAGTTGTACTTCGTCACCGACCAACAGACCGAAATACACTAAAAACTAGCAATAAATCAATTCCCAATTCGCAATTCCCCGAGAAAACCAGAATAGTATATAAATACCATGGGTGTGTAAATATGAAACCGGAATTTTTAGTAAAAAGTACACGTTCATCGTATGATAATGGTTAAGAGTATTTTATTCAAAGTATTGTCCATTATTAGTTTTACATTTTCCCAGCTTTGGATCTTTCCCATGGCTTTTAAACTTATGGAGACGGCTTCTCGTGACACATTCAATTGTTACGCAAACTGTTTTTGCGTTTGAGCGTCATCCTCATCCAAAAATGCTTGCAATTCACTGTCTTCAAACTTCTTTGGTGGTCTTCCACATTCTTCGTTTCTCACGACAAAATCACCACTGTTGAATTTATTAAACCACTCATAGCATTGTGATTTACCAAGAGCGTGAGCTTCGACAAACATTTTTCGATGTGATTCTGCAGCAGTTTTCTTCAAATGATAACAAAACATCAATGATGTCCGCAAATCGTAATATGTAGGCGCAAAACTCGACATTTTTAACTCGTAGAAAACATGCGTTATTGTATGAAACTTGTCAAAAGAAAACAATGGCGCCGATGACGCGGTTTGTCGAAAGGTACATTGACAGGTTGCGCCATTTATTGGTAAATTCCGGTTTCGTATAGACACACCTGGTATAACTCGATCATTACTTCCTTCGCTGATTCTTCGGACAAATTTCATAAGCCCGGTGTTACTATTTACGATCGAAAATTCATTTCAAAAGTACGGAAAATGATAAAAACAAATTGTAGAGTAGTTTTGAACGCTGATTAAATCATATCATAGAAAAGAAAATTACTTATTAATTATGATAAGATTAGCTGTGCCAAATGAAAAATAAATATAAATATATATCTAGAAATTAAAATGTTCATGTTGCAGAAAATGTATTCCAGTTATTTCAACCCATTATTTTATTACATTACATGTGGAATGAATAAACGAAAACCCTCCTACTTAAATCTTATTCGAGCAGTATTACTTTAAGCCACTTATGTTATAGATGTCTTTCGCCCACAGGAACCTTAACAATTGTTGAAATTACTCGGATGATTCCAGATAAAAGTTAGGATAAACTTAGACCAAACCCTACTCAAGTGAAAAATAAAACTCATCTTTTCGTTTGTTAGCCAGTACACACACTAAACTACCATTTATTTTTCATTTCATTGTCCTACTCAGTTTGACAACTGAACGAAATACACAACTGATCGAA
This sequence comes from Tipula vernalis, assembly GCA_958295665.1. Lineage (NCBI taxonomy): Eukaryota > Metazoa > Arthropoda > Insecta > Diptera > Tipulidae > Tipula > Tipula vernalis. Next base: position 260,251,434 of record OY282560.1, read on the forward strand.
ATACACTCAACACTCCCATTTTTTGATACAGTTGCCTATTTTTGTTTTGCGTTGGAATATTTTTTCGTTTAAATATTTTTGAGTCTTTCGACCTTTTTTATTGCAATCATATTGCAAATATTCTCGAAACGATCTTTGTTCAATCCTTTGGTAAAGATGTCTGCCAATTGCTCGTCCGTTGGCACATAATTGAGATCAAACAACCCTTTTTGATATCTTTTACGTATGAAATGATATCTCACGTCAATATGTTTGGTCCTTTTGTGAAATTCTGGATTTCTCACCAACCGTATTGCGCTCTGGTTGTCCATGTTAAGCACTGGCTTATCTCTCATGCCCACCAGTTCAGTAATTAACCCGTAAAGTCAGATCAGTTCTTTCACAGCCGTTGCTGCCGCCATGTACTCTGATTCCGTTGTTGATAACGCAACAGACTTTTGTATTGTTGATTCCCAGCTGATCGGCCCACCATTCAACAAAAAGATAACTCCAGAAGTTGATCGTCTTGTTGCAGTGTCTCCCGCATAATCTGCGTCACTGTAATCAACCAAATCACACTGTCCACCTCCTTCAAAGTAGATTCCATAATCAGCTATTCCCTTTATATACTTGAAAATTCTTTTCACTGCATTTACGTGTGCATTCGTCGGTTTTTCAAGGTTACGGCTTGCAACTCCCACTGCATATTGTATGTCAGGTGTTGTTGCAACGCATAGATACATTAAGCTTCCAATAGCCTCCCTGTATTGAAAATCTTTATTTAATTCAGAGTTTTCGAACTTACTTGCTGTTTGATTTATATCGACCGGAGTCGATACGCTTTTACATTCTTCCATGCCAAATTTAACCAAGTTTTTTTGTGTATATGCCGCTTGACTTAGATAAATGTCACCATTTACCATTTTTCTTATCTCCATTCCAAGGAATGTATTCACGTCAAGCGTTATTATATCGAATCTTGCTTTTAGATGTGCAATCACCGGAATGATATCGTCTTCATCATTCGCCACAATCAATCCGTCGTCTACATAGATTGCCAAGATTTTCCTGTCGTTCTGCTTTCGTATGAACAGGCATGGATCAGCCTTTGATGCGCTGAAACCAAATTTTTCAATGAATCCCGTGAAACATTTATTCCAGCATCTCGATGCCTGTTTCAAGCCGTACAAACTCTTCACAAGCTGGCACACCCTTCCACTTCCATCGTCGTATCCAACTGGCTGATTCATGTATACTTTCTCACTCAGCTCACCATATAAAAATTCCGTTTTCACATCGAATTGACAAAGTTTCATCTTATCCGCCGCTGCAAGTGATAATATAGCACGAATTGAAGTGTATCTTACCACTGCACTGAACGCCTCTTGGTAGTCAATTCCATATTCCTGAGTGAACCCTCTAGCAACCAGCCTGGCCTTGTAACGCTCAATGTTGCCATCGTCGTACTTGATCTTATATACCCACTTGTTGTCAATGACCTTTTGATTTTTTTTGTGGCCGCGTCAATATCCATGTTTCATTTTTGATTAACGAGTCGTGCTCTTCGTTCATCGCCGCAATCCGTTGTCTTTTTCTTTCGATCCAACTGCTTCATGGTAAGTTAATGGTTCACTTGCCATTGACAGCAGTGCCGATGCCATTTCCGCTCTGTTGCAATTTTTCTCCACGCAGCAGTCACAATTTCGTTTCTTCGTTTTTCCCCGATCACGCAAGCGTTCATCGACGACGTTCCCCTGATTTAGCGAACACCATCCACCCTTGATCTTTGACGATGATGCGTTGCCTTCATCCACTGCATCCTCGAAATTGCTGACTTCTTCGACGTCATCTTCATCGCATTTGTCTGTGTTGATTTCGTGTCCTTTTCCACTATCTACTTTTCCCTCGTGTTTGATCGGAAATTCAACAGTGTCTGCCGCTACAAACTTCACATCTCTAGCCAATTCAATTTTCTTTGACTCAGGATTCCAAATGCGATAGCCCTTAATGTTTTCATCATATCCAACAAAAACGCATTTTGTTGCCTTTGGATCAAGTTTTTGTCTTTGTTGCTTCGGAATGTGTGCATACACTTCCGAACCAAAAACCTTCAAATGATTAAAAACGGTTGGCTTGCTGTACCATAATTCAAATGGTGTTTTTCCAGTAATACTGCTCCTGCCCGTTCTGTTTAATACAAAAACCGCCGTGTTAACCGCCTCCGCCCAGAATTTTTTTCCATCTGCTCCGCATGTATCATCGACCGTGCAGCCTCAACCAACGTTCGATTCTCTCTTTCAGCTGATCCGTTTTTCTCCGGCGTGTATGGTATCGTCCGCTGATGCTTGATACCATTTGCTTCAAAAAAACTCTTTACATCAGAATTTACAAATTCGGTGCCGTTGTCAGTTCTGATGATCTTTACACTGTGACCATGTTGCTTCTCCGCAGACTTCACAAAGTTTTTTATTTTCTCAAAAACTTGTGACTTATTTTTCATACAATAAATAAATCGGAAATGTGAGTAATCGTCCTTAATTAAAAGAAAATACCTGGAGCCACCGAGCGATTCTATTTGAAAAGGTCCACACACGTCCGCGTGAACAATTTCGCCACATTTGTTCGATTTCGTCTGACTGCTTTTGAAGCTGTCACGATGCTGCTTCCCCATCAGACATCCTTCACAGATAAATTGTTCGTCGATGTATTCAATGTCGTTTTTCTTTAGAAACTTTCGCAGATAGTTCACGTTCTTATGTCCCAATCTTTCATGCCAGCTTCTTAATCCATTCTGCTTTATCGCCACGTTTGCCGTGCCCTCTGTTGCCAATGCCTTGAACTGCATTCTAAGTAGATTTCTATCACGATCTCCCACTGCCACGACATCTCCATTTCGCTTTAATTCACATCTATCTTTGTTCGATTCCAATGTGAATCCTTTATCCATTGCGTGCGTACCAGAAAACAAATTGCTGTGCAATTTCGGAACGTACAAAACATCTGATAACTGTTTCTTGTTCCATCGTTTTCCGTCGAATGACAAGATTTCAATCATGCCACAGCCCGGTGCTTCGAGTTTTCCACCGTCTGCAATTTTGATTATTCGTTCTGGCTTCAGTTCCCGAAAAGTTCTGAACCAAGCCCTGTTGTGAGACATGTGATCACTCGCACCTGTATCCAAAAGCCAACTATCTGATCGTATGCTCTCTGACGTACACACAAAAGCTTCACCTTCTTTGTCTGAAGTATTTGCCGAAGAGAAAAAACTTTTATTTCCTTTCTCGGGACAAAACCGACGAAAATGTCCAATTTTGTGGCACTTAAAACATTTCAATGTTTTCGCTTTGTCAGTTACCTGCTTATTCTTTTCTTGACTTTTGCCTTGTTTGTGCTTTTGAGTTCCGTGCTTTATTTTTTGTTTTGCAAACAAAGCCTCACTCGATTCTGTCACACCTTTTGCTATCCTGCGATTTTCTTCCATGACTAAGCGTGCACGCCATGTGTCTAATGTTCGATCCGCTTTGCTTGTCGATTCCCAAGTGCTTCTAAAAGAATTGTATTCATCCGGTAATGCCATGATAATACGCGCAATTATCATTTCATCAGAAATATTTTGACCCAAATCGTTCAATTGTTGCACCATGTCTTCCACCTTTGCTATGAATGTCTATATTTTCTGTTGCATCCTTTGTAATTGAGAAAAATTTCTGATTAAGCATTAACATGTTTGTTTCATTCTTTTGCTCGAACACTGAATTTAATTTGTCCCACATTGCCTTCGCACTTGTACAATTTCTGATGTGTGTAACAATGTTACTCGCCACGGTTGTTCCGATCATTCGCTGTGCATGTGCATCCTTTTTCAACCATGCACTCAATGAATCGCCTGCATTACTTGGCCTTTTACTTGTCCCATCCACAACATCATAAATTTCCGAAGCAATCAAACCAAGTTTCACTTGAAATTTCCATGTCAAAAATTGCTTCGCCTCCTGCAATTTTTCAATTTTAATTGTGTCTGTTTCCATTGTGTTCAATATTTTTCCACAATTTGTCCCGTTAATACATACGTGCATGCACAAGATTCTATCTATTTTTCATCCAAAGATATCCTTCTCATAAATTGTCTGATCCAATTCGCACTTTTTGTATTCACGTTATCAATCGATTCTGATCACCGATGATGAATTATATTTCAATATATTTATGTCTTTATTACTTATTTTTCACTTTCAATATGTCCATGTGATAAATTTTCTATCACCACAATGCATGTAATTTTTCAAAAAATGTTTTAACATCTTTTTTCAAAATAACACCACTATTGTGTTCAGCAATTTTTGTTTAACAATTTAGCTATGGTCTGGCCCCATAACCTGTTGAAATTACTCGGATGATTCCAGATAAAAGTTAGGATAAACTTAGACCAAACCCTACTCAAGTGAAAAATAAAACTCGTCTTTTTGTTTGTTAGCCAGTACACACACTAAACTACCATTTATTTTTCATTTCATTGTCCTACTCAGTTTGACAACTGAACGAAATACACAACTGATCGAAATACACTCAACAACAATATTTCACGATTTTGAAGAAAAGTAGAAATTAATTTTAATTAATAAAAAGATCTCAATAAAATCTCTCCTCCAAAAAGTATTAACGCCGCGCGGACAGCAACTTGATAAATTTCATTTTACTTAGTAATAAAAAAATTTAACTTGTTTTCTTTTTATTTTAATTTTATTACAAATGTCAATAAAATAAGTTAATTTAATTTATTTAAAACAGAAAAATAAAAGCAATAATAGTAAATATAAAATAATAAAATAATAAATCGTCTACAGTAAATGAATAAAATTTATATTTTTATACAGTAGGTCATTTTTTGGTTTAGTTAAGAGATTCAACAATCGATAGCCACATGCTTGAGAATATGTATATAAAATGATAAATCAGAAAGGTTTTAATGTAAATCATTTATAATTTAATAGTTTAGAAGTGGGCTTATAAGAGTGAAATCTGTTGCTGTTTTATTTTAAAGTGTGTACACAATATATGGAAACACATTTTGGGTGTCTAGCCTCATAAATCTTGTACCAATTTACTGTAAAGATAACCGTTCAGGTTTTGTTGGAGTTTTTATCCGAACACTAAAGTAGACAAATATTTCTAATTGTTGTAACTGTTTTTATTTCATATAGTACGTAGTATTCTTTTCGTATAATTTTTATTGTTTGGTTTGGTTGAGTTAACTTTTTAAAATAAAAGAAGTTTCTTATTTAACCTCGTAAGAAACGATGTTTCAGTGGGTGCACACCAGATTTTGAAAACATTTCATGAATGTGTTAAGAAAAGATAAATATTTTCTTTTAATTTTTATGTTAACTTTTTTTCGTTTCGTCTTAAGTTTATTCAATTGCCGTTAGATAAAGTATATAAGTTGTTTTTAGTTTTTATATCTGTTTAAAGATAGTCCACCCAATGTATTTTATATCTATCTGGAATAGATAATAATAAAAAAGAGAATGAGTAGTTTGGGTTGCTTGTTTTCGTTTCTTTTATGTTCCATGTAAAGTGGTAATTTAACCCTTGTGTTTACAACCGAATACAACAACAACTACACAATACATACAACTATACTAAAAACAAGTTACAATCGAGTTTTGGAAAAACTTTTCTTGAAATTCCATTCAGAACATATAATTGTTAAGCTACTGAAGGATTCATGTCGATAAGTTACCTAAATCAATAAAATTTTGGTCATTAAAATTGAAAAACATACCCGGGTATGCGGTTGTAAACATAAAGGTTAAGTTATTTAAATTATTTTATTAGATTTCTAAACTATTTCTAATTGATTCAAACTATAATAGTTTTTAATTTAATTTTATTAGTTTTTTATTATGTTTTTAAAACAAATATTTATCAAATGAAATCGAAAAATGAGCAGAGGGTTAGTTTTTTTCTGGCTGTACTATATACATTTATTTGTGTTTGTAATTCTTGTAACTTTAACTCCCAGATAACACACGATACACGTATCATTTTCCCTTCGTTTAAATACTAAAAGGCGGGCTAATTATCTTGTGCCCGTAAATTGAGAATAACCCATAATAAAAATGATAAGCATAAAATACGATTAGAATATAAAGAAATGAAAAATTATTTTTTTTTTTAGCATCAAGAAAATGTAATTGTAAACACCAGCAGCTGTAAAATAATCAGATAACTACTTTAATGTTTTATTCCTATTGTTCCAACATAAAAAATAAAATTAAAATAAAAAATTGGGTATTATAACCATAATAATACTATAAAAATGAAGTTAAACGAACAAAATACTTTGCTGTAGTTTTCTTCCCCATTATTGTCTTCTTCATTTATCCATTTTGTAAGTAGTTGTTAAGAAGAACAAAAAACGCGATCATGTCATGCCATCGTATAAAACCATCAAAAAGAAAAAAAAAAAAGTTTACATACATATACATATCTCTTGTTGAACAAGATATATTTAAACAGCGCAAAAAATGCTGTACTAACTAAATCCACTCTCTTATCTCTTTATGCCATTGTCGAAGGAAGGCAACGAAGAGCAACAACAACCATACTGCAAACAAAAAAATTGCGACTGCTTTTTTCCATTTTTCCATTTCTTGTGTGTATATATGGCGATGAAGGTGAACTGCACAGAGCATGCTCCGTGAATAAAATAAAAATGGTATATTTTTTTGTTACTCTGTGTTTGAAAATAAAAGTCACAGACAATGCACTCATACTTCGTTGGGAGCTATCTTAAAATGTAAAGACAAATAAAACAACGAAAATGAGAAAAAGCAATCTTGAGCGGTGTTTTCCGTTTTTTTATTTTATTTCTTTTATATTTATACAATACATTAAGCAACAACAAAAAAAATAAAAATAAAAATTATAGCATTTTGATAAGATCAGAGATGGTGGAGTATCGAATAAAATTGGGGTCAAATTGATCGGTAGTTGATAACAAAATATAGGTATACTAAAAAAATACAGCACAAGATATATGCGCATTGGTAAAGCCATCATTTTTACATCCAACCCAATATTATAACAATCAAAAGAAAAACATATTTAGGCAACAACATTGGATCAACTTTGATCTGTTAATTTCAAATATTAATGGTAGACACAAACTTGATAACTAAAACTATTATATAGTTACTATTAAAACATATTTTTTTCATTTAGGAGGAAGGGTTCTGTGTCCTTATTACAGTTTTAAAAGTGGTTCAATTTTTGAATTATAAATTGTATAGGTCTCCTAAAACGCCGATGTTGCTCGTTCATACCTTGTTTCTTTCGTAATAAATATTGTATGAATAAAAATTATTTGAGTTCAAACAATGTCCCCTCATGTGAACTAATATTTTATTGACCCCGTTCATACAAGCCACCACTGTGAAATTGCGCGCGCTGGTATAACAAAATTTTATTTTCCTCTCTCTCTGTAAATTGTACATAAAATAAATAAAAAACAAAAACAAAAAGTTTAAAAATACAATTAGAATTCAGAATGAGAATTGCTTTTGGTGCGCGAAGACGTGTGTAACGCGTTTGTCTTTATCTTTTAATATTTTTTTATCGCGATTTATTTATTTACTTTTTATTTCGTTTTATTCTGTGAATTTTCGTGAAAAATATTTGTCGTGAGTGTGCAAACAAACAAAAAATATATTTAATATTACGTGTTTTTCCGAATATTTCGGTGGATTATCAACATTACGCTAATTGGATTATAATAATAAACAAAAACAAAATATAAATAAATTAGTGTGGATGGATATAATCAATTTGAGAAACAATTTAATTGAGGATTAAATATGGATTACAGTGAATCTTAGTAATTAAAAAAATAAGAAGAAGATACTTAATTATTCACAGTTTTTTTTTTATTATTATTAGATCTCCCAATAAGACATGACGTTAATCTCCTGACAAACGAAAACATCATCTTATCTTTACTTATTTTTCATCTTGTTTATTTTTTTATGTTTTTGAATTTTCTAAGAAACATTACTTTTCTTTTTAATTGAATTTAAGTTTTTCTTTTTTTACTTTTTCTTTTCCGTATTAATTTAATTACCGTTCAAATCGTGCCAAATTAACTTTTACCTGTTTTTTTTTCTTTTTAACAACCGTAGTGTATAAGAAGATAATATACAATAAAAAATAATAATAAAATGTGTTGTGAAAATTAAATTAAATTTAGTTTAATTTAAAAAAAAAAAAAAAGTTTGTTGGCTTGTGATATACCGATTACATATGTAATTTTTTAGTGTGCCTATGTTGTTTGATTATAATATGCTGTTGATTACAATCGATAGTGAAATTATTTCAAAATTTAATTTTAGTGAAAAATTTATATAATTTTTAGTGGTAGTGCTTTAGTAAAAGGAATAAGAGCGCACAACTGGATATTTTTAACACGCAATTGCAGATTGGATTACTACAGCGGATATACTAGTCTCTAGCTAACAAACAGATAATTAACGGAGTACTTTAGAATTTTCGCGAACTAAGGATTATTCTTGCGAAACCATAGCTATCATAGTACGTGTGGAACCCTCCGGTTCCCCGCAGGACTCTGCGGCGGGGCCTCAAAGCCCCGTTAAGTTGGGAACTGAACAACAGTCACCACCGAAACAGGTAAAACTGGTTTATCTTTCTTAAGCATTGGATGTTTTCCGCCTTTATAGAAAATGATTTTTATTCAATTCATTCATTCTAGAGCATCTGTAAAAAATTTGTTAAATTATTGTCATTTTCCCCACCATTACGCGAGTGTAATACGTATCTTATCATTTTGTGTGGAATAGCTAAATAGGTACTTAAGAAATAATGTAATATACACTAGCGGTCATAAGAATTTTTATTTTTTAATAAAATTTCATTCATTTTATTTACAATTTTTTTTGTTGGTATTTTTCAAAACATATTAGGATTACTTTATACCAACATTGAAATTACCATTAACTATTGCTTGTGAACCATCGTCAAAGATCTTCAAATCTGAGTTCAAAAGTATTTTTACTCTTGGTTTTTATTTGGTTTAATTAATCAAATGGTGGCGTTTAAATTAAATATTTAGCTAAATATCTTCAAAGGCTTACAAGCCATGCTGCAAATCAAAGAAAAGTATACAAATCTCAGACGTTTCTGAGCGTACAATTAGGTTGAGCGATAATGGAACAGTACAGTAGGTTGAGCGATAATGGAAAAAACAAATTTGTTGTAAATAGAAATATTGTCAAAGCCTGGCAGACCATGAAGTCCCAGGCAAATCGTCTGAAAGAGACTATAAATCTACTGCCAAATTAAAGTCTACTGGACCTTCGAAAATTCATCCGTCGACCGCTAACCGAAGTGTAACGGATGAATTAATGTTTGATTGGCGTCTCAAACGGAAGCCTAGCATTTCTGTGACAATTCGTAAGGCCCTATGTAACTTTGTCAAGTTAATTCAACGTTAAAAGATTGGTCCAAAGTGGTTTGAAGCGGTGATTGGGTCACTCGACCAAGTTAGTAGAATAATCGGATCAAACTATTACACAGAGGGTAGATCAAAAAGGTTAAAGGCTATCTAGCACCTATTGGCAAACTTAATCGAAGCACTTTAATTTTGGCAATGGGAATGGTATAATTTAATGGGCAAAGCAAGAGGGGAAACACCATATTGATTAATATGATTAAGTTAGTGAACTATTTACCAGTTAGATATGGCAGTCATTATACAAACAAACTATTAGCCAGAAGGAAAAATTTTTTGTCAAATAATTATGATATTTTGTTCAAATATTTACTGAATTTTATGCTATTTGTGATAATTTACAGATACATAAATATATAAATAAACTTTACTTAGAAAGTCAATGTAATTCAAAATAATTAATTTATTATAACAAGACAACAGAAAATCAAAAGTAAAAAAATCTACCACATGGCAAAATACCAAATTTGAAATTACCATAGTCTACCGACAATTGCATATTTTCCTTATTCGACACAATCTGAATCGTTATTTACTAAAGAAAATTTAGTTCAATTATCCAATTATTATCAATTTTCTTCAATAAATGAATTAGCTGAAGCTATACAAAAAATCACTTGCTTGATGATTTCTTTTAATTTCTCTAGTATAGTTGCATGCATGACTAAAAACAGAAATAGTCTGTGGAAAATAGAAATAATACATAAGTACATACAATTTTGGAAATGGATTGTGACCAATTTAGTGTCTAAAAACATTCCATGTTTCATTCAAGAATATCACGTTCACTTTGATCTCATCCGGATCACTATGCGTCAAGAAATGTGGCTATTATTAGTTAATACCTAAGCATCGGTCACGCTTTAATTCGCGTCTTTGTTTGTTGCGGTTGTTAATCGATGACGTGTTATTGCTTGTTCTTTCCATAAAGTCAAACACTATATTATAAATCCAACCCTTTCAGCCCAAAAAATAATTTACGTATACTGATATAAACTTACCGACAAAATATTAGTGTTTTTTTTTTTAAATGTTTACATACAAATTTCGTTTTCTTTCAATTTTGAAACAATTTTGGACTTAATTAAATTTAATTTGATTGAATATATTACACTAGTTTTAGAAATTGAAAAAAATTTTGTATTTAAGTGTTTTTTTATATGATAATTGTATAACAATTTGGTAAATAGTGCCTAAGTAAATGATGGATGACCCATAGAAATATTCATTTTGAAATTTAACTCGTCCAATTTTTATTTTAATTTGAATTAATTAATGATTTCGATAATCTCTTATATGTAACCGGTCCTAAGAACATTTTAGTTCATTTTACAAAAAACAGGAAGAAGTATGCCTCCTTTTATGTATATATTTGCGAACAATTATTCAATACCAATTTCAAGGCAAGAATCATATGGAATCATTATTTTTGATTTTTAGCCTTTGGCACTTTAAGCTACCGAGCAAACGGCGCAGTGGTTAAAGCTGCGGCGTTTGGATGGGGAGGTATCGGGTTCGAATCCCGATAGGGGCGGGATGCAAAAGGGATTTTTCATCATATGATTACGATCGGTGATGACGATGAACACAACTATGAACCCCTCTTGAGAGTGCAGAATCCATGGGCCGACCCACCTTTCATGTCAGCACTACAGATGTTGGCATGAAGCAATACAATGTGCAGGTGGTTTATACAAAACGGGTCTATAGCCGTACGTCCTCGATTTGGCTACTACTGCGTAAAGTAGGACGGTAAAAGTAAACTGCGAAAGAGTTGGCACTTTAAGCTTTTTTCATTCATATTCTAGCAACTCCATATAAAAACTGTTAATAAACTCGAATATAAAACATGCTCTAGCAATGGATAACATATGAGAAATAAGTTGAAATGTAATTGTTAGTATAAACAAGACTGATGAATGGTACAACTATTTTAGGAAGAAAACATACTCAAACTCTCAAGCGAAAAGAAACAGTTTTATTTACAGTTACGTATCTAGCACCTCAGTTTACAGTTATGTAAACAAAACTTTTCTGAACAGATTTAATTTGTAATTTGCTAACAGGATAAATTCCTATATCAAGCGAAAAGTAACAGTTTTCCTATATCAAGCGAAAAGTAACAGACTTTTTTATATTTACATAAACAAAACTTTCCTGAACAAATTTAATTTGTAATTTCCTAACAGAATAAATGAAGTTATTATGATTTGTTTTTATCATTATATTATGATATGAAAATAATTTGTTTTGCCTTCGCTCGGAGTCTTCATGTGGTAAGGGTTAATTATTTACATGAAGCCAATATTTCTGAAAATTGGAAGAGAATAATTCTGGTTTCCAATCACGAAAATAATTGTTCGTGAATCATAAATGCTAATATGTATACTTCTTCGTATTAATTGTAAATCGCATTAACCTGGTCTGATGACTGTTGCATATTAGAGATCACACGAATTAATTAATTAATTCAAATTAATGTATCAACCGTAATATTGTGTATACTTTTCGAACAGATATGTTTTTAGCGAATCAAAACAGAATTTATTTTTACTAAATGATTTTTTAAAAAATGCGCCAAATATGTATTTTATACCTCTTAATTGGTGGGTGCTTAAGTGTTACGAATGTTTTCCTTCCTCTTAATATTTAATTATTCGTTTAAAATTCAACAAAAATTCAGTTTTGATTAGAAGCTAACTTTCAGTAGAAAGTTTCTTTTATTACAAAAATTATATCAGCTTAACAATAGCATAGTATACAGTCCTAACCAAAATTACTTGTACCTACTATATTTTTGATGCAACGGAACGCAAACAACTTTATAAATTATATAAATAATAAACTTTTTGAAAACATTAATTTTAATTCAATAAATTTAATTACCCTGCTTTACATTTCTAACAAATTTATTTTTAAATTTTAGTTCTAGGAGAAATTACAGTTAATTTAGTTTTTGTCAAAATTATTTGTACCCACAAATTCTTTCTCAATATTATTTGTGCAATATGGACAAAATCAAAATAAAATAGTAAACCAATTAAATTTAAGATTATTTTTTGCTAATTAAATGACGCTATCTATAGTCACTCATGTTTTGTATGCATATGGTAAGTTTTTGTTTAGCCTCTATAACATCTAGCAAGTGGTTCAAAAATTTGTTGTTAACTTCACCTAGAATCTTATCCCACTCGGTTTGCTTGGCATCCTTGCAAATTAATGAAAAGAAATATAGATTAATATTTGATATACGATAAATCTGACTTTACATGAGAAGAATTTTGCTGTTGTAATTTTTAATACATAACACAGTGATCAAAAAGTAGTAAGACGTTTTAAATACAATGGCTTATTATTCTTTAAGATTATTATTCTCAAATTTATCTAATCCCCTTAAAAGTAATCTCCTTCGGATAGAATACACTTATGTCCCGGGTTTCGGGAAAAGCCAGAAGTCAGACGGGACTAGATCAGGCGAATACTGCGGTTGCGGAACAGTATGGATCGAATTGTTGGCCAAATAGTAACGTACAACCGACGATTTTTGAGCACCATAATTTTCCTTGACGCGTCGGTAGACGGCGAAAACATTCGCCCTGGACAGTGCATTGTCACCAAAAGCCTTTCCAACATTTATAACGTTTGGAATCCGAAATTTTATTTTTGAAGCAAAATTTGATGCAACTTCTTTTCTGAACTCATTTTAAAACTCGAAAAATTCACTTTTTTAGATGAAAGTAAACAATTAACTGCCAAAGATGTTGAAACAAAATTTTATACAGATGTCTGTTATATATATGTATTTTATACAGATGTCTGTTAGGGTACTACCAACCAAAGAGAAAAAAGTGCCCGCGTGATTTAAATCGGAACAAAAATTTGGTTCAAATTTGTCGGTTAGTGAACTGGTTTATACTTAACGGGAAAATATTGAGTTACCCCCAGAATAAATAATTTATAAACTAATTACTGTTTGCTGTAATAAAAATCCATTGATTAGTTTTAATATTAAAATCTAACAGATTTACTATTTTCTCAAGAATGTAATTTAAGAATTACAAGACATTACATCTCATAATTTAACCACGTTTTGTTATTTTGCACACACTATATCGATATCGTCTGATTTTATACAAGAAACTAACTCATGTACCAATTAAACATGCTTAGATATTCAGTCCATCTCAAAAATCCAATCACGTTTTTTATATATTCGTACATATTTGTGTTTTGTGTACCTACTTACATACTATATATATATATATATATATATATATATATATATATATATATATATATATATATATATATATATATATATATATATATATATATATATATATATATATGTTTCTGTTTTGCCTTAAGAAAAATCTCTTATGTGTTATACTGCATAATTATATTGATCGAACAAAACGTCAACAACACAATTTTTTGAAAGTAACTTCGAATAAAATTCGAGTTTTTGGGATTTGTTTTTCTTCTCTCTTAACTGAATTATTTATTTAGTTGCATCATTTTATTTTAAATTTACATATTCGTGGCGTTTTCGAAAGTTTTTATTTTTCGAGGTCACCAGATAAAACTTAAACGATTGTGGTGATATTTTTTCTCTTCACATTTTAGTATTTGGTTTTGCTTGCGTATTTTACAAAATGAAAAATACGATAAAAATACTTACTATTATATACAGGGTGTTTTTTTCTCATGCACGATATTCTAGGATATGATAGAATAATAAATTGTATGGTCGAAGCTCAGCCTTTACCAAGGCATGGTTATGTAAAATTCAGAGTAAATTAAAAGTTTGTCCAAATAAGAGCTATGGATTGTCCTAAATAGTTATGAACACAAATTATCTGGACATTTATTAGTTTCCGAAACAAAATACTTTGTACTTACAAATTGTGAGAAAATTGTTATAATTCACATTAAAATTTATATAACTTTCGAAATAACCCTATTAGCAATGGGTTATTTATTTTTCGATACGTTTCTACTCGTACTGATGGTCTTTATACACTACCGAAGTGTAGTTCGTTACAAATTGAGACAAATTAGGATTATTATGTATGGTTGGATCTAAAAGAACTGTTGCAGATAGAGACATACATTGTTCTAGTAATTATACTATAGTAACAGAAATGTATCAAAACATAAATATCAAAACATAAATAACCCTTTATTAACAGGGTTATTTTAAAAGATACATAACTTTTAACGTGAACTACAACAATTTTATCAGTTTCTGGGTATAAAGCCATTATTTCAGAAACCTAATAAATGTCCAGATAATTTTCTCCATAACTATTTAGATGGTGCCATGGCTTTTATTTGGGCCAATTTTATAACGATGTACTGATTTTATGCATCAAGTTTCCTAAAATGGGGCAAGCATGGCTTTTAATTAACTCTGCATTTTACATAGAATTTTACATATCTTACATCTAGTGGTTTTTTTTCTCTAAATATTTACTCCTCTGTCACTCGCTGCAACAGCGTGCACGAGCAATAACACTGTATAATATAATGAATGGTTACTTGATTCAATGAATTGAATTAAAATAAAGTACAATTTATTTACAATTTTTTATTGTTATTTACGCCCATGATGATGCTTATTTGGTAGCTTTGGTTGTTTGAAATATCAGAATTTGTAACAAATCCTGGTGTTTTCACTTTCACTATCTGCATAGTTCGAAATTGTTTTGGAATAATACAAAGAAGGAAAATTTTTAGATTTTGAATTGGAAAAATTTAAAGTATTTTAGAATTTGGTAAACAATTTATTTAAATCACACATTTTTTATTTCAAAATTTAGAAAAATCTTTAAAAACTATTAATTTTGGTAATAAACAATGTTCGAAAAAAGGGTGTAAAAACAAAATTAAATGAAAATGGTAGTATTGTTAGATACAGACAGAATAAATTTGTAGTTGACATTAAATTAGTTTTCCATATTACCAGGGGTTGGTCGCACATCTTTATTTATTACATTTTATAAGTGAGTTAAAAGTAAATGTGAATATTGAATTCCCATTCATCTCCCGGTTTTCTTATATTATCTTTAAATATACACAAGATTAAAACGAGAAACGCACTAAGTAATAACGCTCAAATAAGGGATAAATATTAAGCAGAATCATAATAAGGGGTAAATTTATAATAATACACGTTTATATTAATACGGAAAATATAATCCTCGACTTAATAAAATAAAATAAAAAAAGTTAGAGGGCTTTCCCTCTCAATAAACATTCTAAATGGATATTTATACGTACGTATGGTGCTACATATTCGAATTTAAATTACACATAAATACGAATTTTGCCTGTTTTGTATATTTTGAATGGATTTTAATACACATTTAGTATTATACAAGGTCGGTCACGCGTGTTATAACTGATTAGGCTTGACATTATACTGTCGTTAACTGCGCGGAGGGATAAAGAGTACCTCGTTGCAGCCCTTACGAACTTTATGAAAACAAATATAATTTATTTCAAAAATTTCTTAAGTTTAAAAATCGAGCGTTATTTTATTTCACAGGTGACAGGTGGAAAACTTATTTCTTTTCCTTTGTAATATTTATAGGGGATTATAAGTCAAATAAGTATATTAAAAAACTAAACCTTAAGTGTATCTCTGCATAATAAGATTTACCAAGTTTTAAGGTTTCCGCAGTTCGCAGTATAAGTATTAAATCTCCCCGTCTCCCAATATATGAAGCATAATTGGATTTTTAAAAAAATTATCAATTAGTAATTAAATTACTAATAAATCAATAAATAAACGACAAAAATTTCGGCTATCGCGCACCCCTTGAGTTTTTTTTCAAATTTATACACACCATATTGATGTCATTTAATCCAGATTTTGTAAATGTTTACAACCCTCCCAGTATTTTTGCTGACTTAAATGGCGTCGATGCATATACAGTAATACCTCGTACAACGCTCTAGATGCGTTCCTGTAAATTGAGTGTAATAGGAAACAGCGCTCTAAGAGGCATGAAAAAATATTAACAAAAACGGACGAAAATAAAACACAGAAAAACCTAATTTTTTGGTTTTTTGCTATTCCATTTTATGATTTTTATCATGTTTTCATGTTTTTTTTTTTAAAAAGAGTTATAAGAAACAGTGTTGTAAGAGGTGCATTGTATGAGGTATTACTGTATAAAAAGACACGTATGAAATTTAATGGAATAATATTTGTTTCACACTTGTTTGCGGTTGTTTGTCGCTTAAGTTAAAATGGTAATATGTGTAACGTACAAAAACAAATGATAAATGCACAAATTTGAAGTTCCTCTCGCTATATATGAGAGTTTTTTTATGGTTCAAATCAAAAGTGCTGTTTTTTATTTGTTTTCTATCTTGTTGTTTACCTCTAGGGGAAGTTGATTTATATTCATTGCAGAGGGGGATTATGTGTATGAAAGATTTCAATATATTACAACATATGTCTATTTTAAATCAAACCTAAACCATTTCGAAAAAGAAGTACATCTTTTCAGAATAGCCAGAGAACTTCTTTACCCCAGTCGATTATTATAAGAAGCTTAAAAACTTACTAAAATTGCCTACCTTTTATTACAAACTGACTTATCATGCTTTTTATCATGCAGAAACTGAATTATTTTACCATGCAGACAAGCATTTGTTGGGAAAATCAATTTTGATGACGCTATATTTTGTTCATTAAACTTGTTTTAGAATATGTCAACTGGTGTTTCAAAGTTTATCTTTTAAGTGGATGTATTACACAGTTTTGGAAATTAATTTTTGGTTTCTATTTTATTATTCTCTTAAAAGCTCTGTTCGAAAAAGCCAAATTCAAAATAAAAGGTCAAACTTAAATTTTACGACACTAAACCAAAAATGTCCAAAATACTGAGATTAAAAATTTCAAGCAAAGCGATCAAGAGCACCGAAACCTGAAGTTATATTTTCATACAAAAAATGGATTATGTAATGGGTTATACAACCGCATATTTCCGCATATTCTATACTCTTTGCTTTGTACTTATAATAATTTGTAAAATAAATAATCTCTTATTACAAACAAATGTTAAACTTTACAGCAAATCTTTATAACTTTCTAAGCAATGGCTCGTGAGATAAAAAAACCGAGCGAGACAACCTCTTAATGATGGTATATTCCATCTGATGGTGTTAAAACTTAAACCCTATTTAATCATTGGAATTACCACAAAAAATCATTGAATGGATTTTTAAATCCCTAAATATCCAGAAACAATAATTTAATTTACTGTGACTTAGATTTTTCGAACTGCTAGAATACAATCCGCTATGCTGTTGCTTATGTTGTTATAATTATATCTCTAGAAATTTTTTTGCTGCATTTTTATCGGCATGTAGGTACAATAAATAAATTAAATTTTTTTGTTTTATGTTTTTGTTTAGATGTTTGATAAAAATACGTGAAAATAAGGCAAAACAATTACAAGAAAAGAATTTAAATAAAATTCAACCTTAATCATGCCCTTGTGACAAATCACAAACACAAATGGGAATCACAGATAGGACATTTCAAATCAATAATACGATAATTAAGTTATGTACATACAGCTCTAACCAAAATTATTTATACCTTCTAAATTTTTCATGCAACGTAACACAAACAACTTTAAAAATTATATAAATAATACATTTTTTGAAAACATTAATTTTAGTTTATTAAATTTAATTACCCTGCTTTACATTTCAATCAAACCTTTTTTAAATTTTAGTTCTAGGAGAAATTACAGTTAATTTAGTTTTTGCCAAAATTATTTGTACCCACAAATTTGTTTTCATTATTATTTATGCAGTATGGAAAATATTCAAAATAAAATAGTAACGCAATTAAATTTAAGATTATTTTTGGGTAATTAAGGGGGGAAGGACAACCATTTAGAACATTCAAAAAATCGATATTTTTTTTTGCTTTGAAAGTTACTTTAATATGTGTAGAATACGAAAAATTTCATGACTTAGGCCAAAACTCAAAGCTCGTGTAAATAGAGCCAATTTCCAAGACTCCTTTTCATTCTACTCTGACGGCTGAGCGCAGGTGCACGAACTAAAGAGCAGCGCGGTGTTTTCAAATGATTAAAAATGGAAAATATTCGTTAAAATTTGAAAAACATCCATTTCTTTCTTCCCCTTCAAAAAAATGTGTTCTAAATGGTTGCCCCGCCCCCCCCCGCCCCCCCCCCGCCCCCCGCCTCCCCCTTTTAAATTGAAAATGGTATTGTATGGTACACTCGGTGAAGCACTAGAACATTTTGGCGAAAACAAAGCAATAATTTTTGAATTATATCAGAAAAAACTAAATCCGATTTTTCTTTTCTTTTTTCAGTGGGTAAAGCGCTAAAATTTGTTTTTTTAATTTTAACAATCGAAAATTAATTTCAATTATCGAAAACTATAAAATCAAATACAAAACAAATGGAGAAACTATTAAAATTTAATTATCACTGAGTTTTAATGTGATTATAGCTTTATATCTATCTATTGAAATAAATGGAATTGAGAGATGAAAATTAAAATGTTGTCGCACAAGCCAATCGTAACATCAAAATCGTAAACATACACTCCGTCAAAAAAGTTTTCGATTACTATGACTAAGGAAAAAGTTATTTATTTAATTATTATTATTCTGTTAGTATTTTCGACTTTCTTATTTCGTGTGTTCATTTAAAAAGTTTCCACCTGGATTATCTCGAAAAGTTACAAAAGTTGTATGGTTTTGAGGGGAAAGAAAGATAATATTATTTATTTGACATTTTAGGGTCATCTTAAAGGTTATTTCAAGGTCAAACTAGTTTTTTGAATAAGAACCTGTATTTTTTTAAGCAGTAATGCTTTGTTTGTAAACAATTGAACATCTTTTATTTGAAATATTTGTTTGTTAAATGTTCATTTTTCAAGATATTTAGCAAAGTGACATTAAATTAGAAAGTTGACATTTTTTTAGTAAAACACTGGTTTACGAACGACTTCGCATATTTTATTTTGTTTTCCAAGGTTGGCTATGTTACCTTGGAAAACAAAAGAAGAGATACCAGGCGGCCTATTCTCGAATTCCACATCCATTTTCCACATGTGGATATCTGTCAAAGTTCACACAAAAACGTTCGAAAATTGTAATTCGTATATAAAACACATGCGGCATGAACAATTTCCTATACGGGGGAATTTTTTCCACATGCTTATACCACCCATTCGGAAATATTCCCTTAGTACCGAAAAAATTCAATTTTTATGAATTTTGACAGATGTCCACATGTGGAAAATGGATATAGAATTCGAGAACAGGGCCCCAGGACGTTTTATCATCAAATAAAGTCGTATCTTTGTCGAGAACACATTTTAAAAAATGAACGTCGAACAAAGAAATATTTCAAATAAAAGGTGTTGAATTGTTTACGTCCAATACATTGCTTTTTAAACAATATATGTTCCATTCAAAACATCATTCGAAATAATGATTTGAAATAACCTATAAGATGAACCTAAAACAAATAATATTAGCTGTGTTTTTTTACAAGTTGTATCCAAATTTTGAGGAACTTTTACGAAAAATGACAAAAAGGTTCATTTTTTCATTCTAGCACCCTTATCTTTTTGTTTATATGAATGCCATCTATGTACCACGCATCCTTTACAAGATCTAGGTTCAATATTTCATAATTCTAGAAGTGTTTTTGAGTTAGAAGGATCCAAAAGGGATTTAGCATCATCTGATTAAGATCGGTGATGAAGATGAACAGATCTATGACACCCCCAAAATTATAACCAATACAATGAAAATGTAGTTGATCACCATACATTTATTAAAAATTTAATTGTTTAAATTATCAAATACATTACTGTTTATTCAACTCTTGTTTTAAAATAACCACAATTTTTCTAGAAGGTTTTTAAAGTTTTCTGCTTCTTTGAAAAAGTACACTAAAATTTTCAAATAATTTTTTAGATTCAGCGTGCTTATTTTTAAAGAAAATCACGCGTTAAGGCAATTTTTTGCATGTTGAAGATCACTTTGACATTAGTTTTATATGTACCACCCCAAATAGTAATACCATAATATACTATAATATTATTAAACATAGTGAAATAAAGAAGCCTATGAAGCTTCTTTGACCAAATCTTTCTATGCTCTTTAAAATTAAAGATAAAATGCTCTTTAACATTTAATTGACTGTCAAGTAATAAGCCTAGGAATCGAAAGTGACTAGTATTGTTAATTTTAAGAAATTTGCGGAGCAATTAAGCCCCAAACAAACCCCAGAAAGACAAGTTACGTTAGAAAATTGAGGTGATATTTTCTTGGAGAAACTAAATTTACATAAATTGGGATTTATCGCTTAACACTAAATGATGAATATCAAGCCATTTTCGAATTACAACTAAATCTTCAGTCATTGATAAAATTAATTCATCAGGTGAATTAGACTGATAAGAGACAGCAACATCATCAGCAAAAGCAAACAAGGAGCCATTAAAATTTAGGTTGCATAGCGAATTAATATCAATTAGAAATAAAATTGGCCCCAAGACCGAAGCCTGAGGGACTCGATAGTCATAACACAGAATATCACTATAAATACTATTAATACATACTTGCTCTTTTCTATTACTGATATAACTCCTGTACAATTCAAGCACGATGCCTCTTACTCCAAGCCTATAAAGTTTACTTAATAGAATATCATGTTCAACTAAATCAAATGATGTTCTATGATCTAGAAATAAGGCTCCTTGTTATTTATATTTAGACCATCGATGATATTGCCGCATCAGTGATTTATGGTATCTTCGGTACTTCGACCTTTTCTGAATCCATATTGAGCCGCACTTAAAAACTTATTTTTATCTATAAAATGAAGCAAGGGCCTCTTAAACAGTTTTTCTAAAACTTTCGAAAAGACAGACAGCAAAGGTACTGGGCGATAATTAACCATAACTTGTGGTTCTCCTCCTTTAAATGAAGACAAAACAGAAGATATTTTTAATAGATCTGTAAAGATGCCTTGCGTCAGACAAAGACTCTGACTTACACTCTTTACCATATTGCTCGATACCCCATTTATACCTTTAGAGAAACTCTATTTTAAATTTGTTAGAATCTTACAAACTTCTGTTTCAGAAGCTAAACTAAAAACACAAGATTAGATCACTAAATTTAAACCACTCGAATTTAAAATTTTCAAATGCTTAGGATTATTCACAAAAAATGAATTGAGCAGGTTAGGTAATAGTTTAGTATCATTTATTGGATTGCCATTTGGATATTGAATATTATTAAACATTAATTTAGTTTTATTTCCCTTACCAATACAGTTAATAATGACTGTTCATGGTTTCCTAACATCTAACGCAATACTATTGAAAATTTTATCATAATAATTAGTTTTAGCAGTTTCAATTTCCTGTACGACAAGCCTACGATATAACAGATATTTTCCTTCAGGTAAGATGTAAATTATTAGGATGCTTAGCGTATTTGTTCCCTATATTATTTTTAATCTTAATTATTTTCATTAAACTAGGTGTCATCCAAGCTTTTAGGAATTGATCTCTTTTTGGAATTACTTTAATCATTTCATTGGACTTTACACTATTTAAGAACGTACACAAAAAATTTGAAAAAGCTTCGATCTTGAATTAATAGAACTTCTTCCCACTGTTGTTCCACTGGCAAGGATTCCATTTCTACAAAACCCAACCTTTGTTTACACAAATATTTTGGTTGAATTTTGCTATTTTTTTAAATCATAAATCGACAGATATCAAATAGTACCAGCATGATCAGTAACATCAAAATCATAAATCACAGATGAAAAAATAAAACCATTATTTAAAGGTTGGTTACAACTACAGGAGAAAAAGTATGATGACGATAAACACAAAGAATTACACATTAATTTTGTCGAAACAAGTTGTAATTCCAATCACATAAGCTGATTTCAAATTCCGTGGTTTAATTTCAAACTTAAACGATGTGTTAATAAAAACCGCAACTCCGATTTTTTTCGATCTCTGCAAAAACTCCTTTGATGGCCGAAAGTTGGGGCTTCAAAAAAGGACTGTGAAAATCACTTGGCCAAATTTTTCACCGATAAACCCCCAAGTTCTACACCGATGGAATTATGAAACTTCCTGAAAAATGGCAAAAGGTCATAGATAGTAATGGCCAATATATTCTAAAATAAAAAAAAAAATTTAATCAAAAAATGACAAAAAATCTCTCGCTAACCTATTTTTCAAAAACTTCAATAAAATTTGAAGAAGCAGCTTAAAGCAGCCAATATTTTATTTATTTAGAAGATAATACGTTCACCTACAACCTCTGATAAGTTTTACAATCGAACACGACAACAATACAACTTTTTAATAAATAACATATCGTATTTTAAAGATTGACATTGATAAAAATCAACTACAATTACTACTTTTTTGATATTTAATACTTTCAAAATTAGTACATTACAATTTATTTTCATGTTTTACTTACTTTCAAAAGTTGATTCCATTTTTTCCGATAAGAATTACTTTCATTTTTCTGGATTACTTTTAACAAGCGCTTTGTTTACATATTCCGTAACAATGTTGGTACTACTCGAACAAAGGTAGCATTGTGACTAATATTCTAGAGCAGATAAAAGGAAACCTAAGTTTCTATGAGTAATTCCTGAACGTTAGAAATGTACTTTAGCCAACCTAAAGGAAAAAAAACCCATCTAGAAACTTTTTTCTTGTACTTTTGACCAGCTTTTTTGAATTTGGGCGCACTTGTGCGCGGGTGGAAAAAAATAGTGAAAAGGAAAAAAAAAGAGTGTAATATTACAATGGCGAAAACGCAATTAGGAGATTTTGTTGTCTCTTGTGATTTAACAATTGGTCATAAAAAAAACTAACGAAAAACATACTAAATATTGACAACTTAAGTACCTGGAACCGGATCAATTTCTAAATTATTAAAATGCCTTTGCTATTCTTCGCTCTTGTTATGTGTAAACGGTGTACGAAAGGCCCGGTGCCATCCGAGAGTCGAGCTGAGGCTTAGTCGTACATTCTGATCAATCAATCAATCAAATTATTCCTTTTACAAATTAAGTATAATTTTTTTGTATTTAATTCTAAGTTTATATTCTTACTGTTTTTCAGTTAATTAAGAATTTGCTAAAAAATTACCGAGTATACTATTTTATTAAACATCACTGTTTATCCGTTGCACATAAATTCATATTCCACATGTTGTATGTCTGTTGATTGTTCTACGTACATTCATATGCCACATGCCATAATTCCATCCATTTTTACTCGTTTAATTGTAGTTATTATAAATTTTGGTAATAAGTATTTAAATATGTCGAATATTTTAAAACGAGGGAAAAATAAATGAAATATAACTAATAGCTTAACAAATTTTTTAATTGATTAGAAACAACTTCCACCCCTACATAAGCTTATGCATACGTACATAGGACTACATATAATAAAAATAATATAAAAAATTAAAATCAGCCGAAGATGGCATATAATTTAAAAGCGGCATATGTACAAATCTCTGTAACAGCGCGGTTGTTGTTGATGAAAATTTACATTAACCGCAATTACGCGTGAAATTAATATTTTTTATTTATAACCTCAAGACATTTAATTAAAACTCAATTAACTGGAAATTTATTATTCGTTTAATATTTTTTTATAATAAATTTTATTATTAAGATAAAACTAAGAAATGCAATAATGTTTTTATAGTTTTAAGTGAGGTTGTGCCACTTATCATTCACTTATTCATATATTATTTTTTTTTTTTGATCGTTAAAAAAACAACTCGACTTGTCTTTTATGAATTTTTCATTATATACGGTTTCTGAACGAGGTGTAATGTCTCAAACTTATTTTATGTGTGAGTTTCTAACAGGAATTAATTATTCAGCGCCTTTATTTTACTGAAAGTACTAAATAAGAATATAAATGGAATAAAATAAATAAGAATATAAATGGGGGAAATGTAAATCCTTTTGTATTCTTGTTTAACATTTCAACAGAATAATGTACAAAATCTGCTCTTGGCGACTCTAGATTACCCTAACATAAGATAAATATGTTAGTTGTAACTCATTTTTTACATTTATGTACATTGAAATACATGTATGTATATTGAAATATTATTGAATATAAACTTCATTTCGCTGCCGCTACATCCGACGAAGGGATTTGACCCCCTCAACGATGCTCCTTCAAATAGTTCAATCCACTGCAAGAGAACTTTCAAAGTGATTCATCCATCAGGTCGGTGGTCTCCCACGAGGCCCTGCTTTCGTCTGTGCCGATTGCAAAGCGTTTTTGGTGGTTTGATTTTGCGAACGCCAATTACTTGTCCAAGCAATCTTAGCCTTGATGATTTTATGAATCCGATCCTTTATCGAGGTCTTTTCTGATATTGTGATACATTCGCATTCTGAAGCCACTCTCTCATTGCTGGGCTAAGAATTATTCGAATTTTTGATGTTCTATGCTGGCAATGTCTAAGACTTGCAAGCAAAGATGGCAACTGGTGTTATCAGTGCTTTATAGATCTCCAGTTTTACTTTAAACGATATATGAGGTGACTTGAAGATTTTAATGTTGGCGTAAAATGCTCGGAGCTGCTGCGATCCAATGTCCACATAAAATGAGTTTTATTCAGTGATCTTAAATATTTGAAGTCACGCACGCTGTCATATAGCGGCGTTTTTTTATTCGCTCTTGATACCTGCTATCGAGAACTGTCATATATTAAGTGGCTCTCGTTAGAGCTTCATATAATGTCTAGGTAGAGCCAAATATTTTATATATCAGGTTTTCACTAAACAGTTGAATTAAAAATGATAGTGTGATATTAGATAAATATAGTTTACTAATAAATAGGGCGTTAAATTTAAATTTAGGGATCGAAAAATGACGGCTCTCGATAGCAGCTGTCGGGAGCGACTAAAAATCACAGCTATTGCATATCTCTGGAGAAATGAAGTTTCAGCGTGTCTGCCTTCTCGCGGTGACCGTGTATCTGGTCTTCGTTTCGTTGTTCTGAAAAGCTTCTTAATTAATTAAGGGGTTAATTTATAATACAGGCAGTTGCGCTGCGCCTTGTTGGGCTAACGAATAACATATCTTAATGATAGGTTGAAGGGAGTTTGAACTATTGGATCTCCTTGCCGCACGCCAGATTTTATCTCAAAGGCATCCGAAATTTTACCTTCTATTAGCACATTGCATATTGAGCCATCCATTAAAAGCTGGGACGCAGACACCAATTTGAACGGTATGCCCAGATAGGAAAAGAAGATAGACCGTGTACAGCGATGTCCTTTTCATATCACTTTTCTAGCACTATAGTCAGAGTAAAAGTTTAATCGGTCGTTGATCTGTTCGAGCCAAAACCACATTGATAATCAACCAAGATCCTCTCGCGGTATATTGATAGTCGTAGCAGTTTAACCGATCTCCTTGTTTATGAAGGGGCAGACAAGAGCTTCACTCTTCTATGATGTCTTCCGGATACCAACTTATTGTTGAGAGCTGAAACATGCGGTAAACCAAGTAAACGACACCATATTGTTGCAGATATCATCCTCACTGGGTGACTTGCATTTTCATCTTCGATATCAGAGGCTTGGCTGGGTGGTAGAATTATGGATGTTGATTGCCTGTTGTTCCCGCCAGTCTGATTTCTTTCGTCCGCATAGCCGATTGTAGGTTTTTATTTTAAGAGATTTCGCTGGTATGCGTGATCTTGCTCCCGAATCGCACCAAGACACTCGTCTTCCAACCAAAGATTTTAAGGCCTATACGGGGTTCAGCTTTTGATGATGTCTCACTGTTCCTGAACTGAGTCACGAAGTGGTTTATCGTCCAAGATTCCTAATAAAGTAGTCTCGATGATAAAACGATAATTGTATGCGGTAGATAGAAGACATTTTAACTCAGCAACTACCGAGGGGTGGTCTGAACCAATGTTGACTCCGCATTTGATTCTGATGTCGTTGAGTGAAGAATAATTTATTTTGGACAAGAGGGAGGATGTGAGAGTCTTTTATCTAATACACAGTGTTATGCGAAGCCAACGGCTATGTGCCGAAAGAAGACGAACAAAAAATTATATGACGACATTAATGAAGAGAAAAGGGCCAAGTGGGCGTTCAGCCACCTCGCACTGCGACCTAAAAGATCTTTTTTGCTTGGAACCTGCTTAATTATCCATCCAGTCAATATTCAGGCTCTTAATGAACCTGATAATACTGCCGGCCGATACGTGATACATACTATCTGGTCTTATTGCTCTCCCTTCTTTGCGTTTAAACTAAGTAGTCAGTCATATACTTTCCGAAAAGGCCCAATCTCATTCGAGCTAATTCTGGTATGAAGTGTGGTTTGAAAATACTTTTACCTTTTACTACAATTAGTCTCGACAAAATGAAATAGATTGAATGTAACTTAGCCATCAATGTTATAAATTATAAATTTTCATGTACAAGGTACATGTTCACCTAACACTGTTTTCATCTCGTCGATGTTTTCTTTTGGTTTTAAACCTTTCCATATTTAAAAAAAACGAAAGTGACCACCAAAATTTCTTTTACTAAGAAACTATTCAATCAAATGTCATAAAATTGTCGTAGCTTTCGTTTAAAATAACATACTTCACAACAAACAAAAGAAGTTGTTATTAATGACGCATAGATGGTGTTATTCTAAAGACTTATCAATCCACCCTCGTAAAATGGAAAAATGATCAAGGTCTACAATCAATGTTAATATTTTCGAATACTTCAATCTCTACTAAATATTAATTAGTAAACAACTGCAGAAAAAAACAAAATTTGATGTAAAAAATTACTAATGATTGCAAAATGCTAAATTCTGTTACACTGTGCGATGGTGTTACCATAAGTACTGCGTGCACTGCCATTTGGGCATTGAAATCACCCAAAGCAATTTTAATGTCATGTTCTGAATTTTGCTTAAGACGGTTTCGAGCTTGACGTAGATAGCGTTTTTGATTTCATAGGCTTCTCCTCAGTGGGAGCATGAATGTTCACAAATGTCATGTTAAAATGGTGTTCTTGAAACCTGAGGGTAAAAATCCGATTGCTGACAGGCATAAAATCAGCCAACGTTAACCTGCTGTAGACGACAGCCGTCACACTTTAGCCCTCTGCATACACAGTAGCCTGACCGTCTCATATTAAATTCGAGGACTGATCGGTAATAAATTTACATCACTGTTTATCCTATATGATTTCAAAATCAATATTGATTAGTTCCTCGAGAAATGATATAAAAAGGGAGCGGATTATTATCCAAACAATATGATTAGTAATTTAATCTAGCTTTAAAATAATATCCCTATGTAAATTCAGTAGCATTTTGATTGCATAATTTAAATTTTATAAATTTTTCATTTTTCTCTTTTGTTACGATGTTTTCTTTTGATGTGTTTCATATACGTAAATTAAGTAACAAATTACACCTTTAGGAAATATGTATTACAAAAAAAAGCAGGTGAAAATTGTTGGTAAATTTAACAGTATGTATAATGGCGATGGCGACCGATGATTATACATATAATAATTCCGACTTTTAAGATTAAAAAATCGATTTTTTGCCAACCATTTCATTTATTTAGTTTTTATTTTTGCCTCAATTAAAAAATAAAAAATACAAAAAAGGTTCACCTTATACAATTTATACAAGTGGAAAATTTATTTTCATATTCTTATTTGCACGTTCAATTAAACAATTATCTCAATAAAACGAAAAAATATATATTTTTCCATTTACGTTTTGTTGCTGGATTCTTAAAGTGTAATTATAGCTTGTAATTTGTATCACGCCTAAGAGAATTTGTTTTATTTTTATACAAGATTATTGTAGGGCGCTTCTTTTACTTTGGAAGTAATACTGTAATAAAAAACTTAACATAAAGTTTATATTATTTGTTGCAATGTAATTATTAAATTATATTTAATTTTAAAGATAGTAATTAGTGAAGTTTGATGTTTATTAGTTTTTGTTATACATAAGACTAGCATGTGCTAGTCTTCTACCATTGACAGACTAGGGATTATCTAAGCACGATTAGTCAACTTTTGAGTTTAACAAATGTCGTGTGACAAATTCAAACTTATTTAGTATGCCAATGCAATTGGATTAGTGGTAGCTTTTGTAATAATGCTTAGCCAATCTCTAGTCTGTCAGCGGTATATCATATCACCAAAAATACAAAAAAAGGTGATTCCATTAAGTTTAAAACGATTTTTGAAATCTGCGTAAAGAGTTATATTTTTCAACCGCTTTAAAATTGTCTAGCAGGTAGGGGCGAATTTTTCAACAAACACCTGCTTAGAAAATAGTTTGTTATTTAAAAAATAAACAAATCGAGACGGTAAGCTGCTTTCATTGTAGTACCGCCAGAGGAAAAAGGAGAACAAACAATTCATCAAACCTCCATAAGCGCCATGTTTTGACCCCTTTTTTGCTTTTAATTAAGGAAGTCCCAAAATCGACCAATTTTCGGCTAAAAATGGTTTGTAACTTATTCCGCATAACTTGGCAATACCCTGCCTATCTCCTTTTTGGTTTAACTAATCTATAATAATAATAATCTAATGAAATTAGTTTAAGCGGTTTTCCGATGCTCATTTTTTGGGCGTCGTAAAATGGCTCCCCACCACCACGATACTCCTGTAATTCCTGCTTATTATTCTAAAGACTGATTTACATTCAACGACAATCGACGTCTGCAAAAAAATTGAAATACAACATAGGAAAAAGTACAAAGACAAAAAGAGAAAAAACAATCATCTGCTTAAAAAAGTCAATTGAAACCCGAGAAACAAACCCAAAAAACCTCGTCTGCTTTTTTTGCAGATGTCGAGTTTCATCTTTTTTCTGTAAAATCGTCGATGCTTGGAAAAATAACTGTAATAAGGTTACATAAATATGAAATCATTTGTATTGGTTAATGACATTTTTTGTTTAAATTTATTTCTTATGTGTAAAGAAAATGAATTTTTGATTTGACATCTGCATCTGCTAAAATTTTTGAATGTAAATCAGTCTTAAGCGACTCTTTTTTACTCAGCCGACTATATCATGTTAGTTTTATTTAGTTCTCAGACGCTCAAAATATCGATTTTTTGGGCAACATGCTGTTTGGCCCCGAATACCGATTTTTGTTGTCACCTTGTACAGGGTAGGAAAATTATATTTACAAAAACACAGGTAGTTCTCAGACAATCACCAAAAAAATTAATAGATCTAGGTATATAAGATTAATTGTAGAAAGAGTTTTGGCTGCCAACACTAAGGTGAGGTATAGAAAAATTTAGAATTTGCTTTCATGCACTCAAACATACATACTTACGTGCTAGAAATACTGGGTATTTCAAAATTATTTACGCAATATGGGAGAAGTACATTCTTATAAATTCTAATAAACATACAACGAGCGTTTGTTAGAAATTTGATAAAGGAGTAACATCAGAAACTATTGTAATTTCAACAGTGACAAAACAAAAATAATTGTGTTTTATTATATAAAATCTTAAAATTATTCTTCCTAATTAAATAGCGGTCTAGTCATTTTTATTTTCTAAGTCTATCGATAAACGTGTCTTCTCTGCGGAGGTTTATAAAACACTACATAAGATTTGCTGGGACCTTACCTTAATATATATTATGTTATATTAGCAAACCTCTTTAAATTTTTGGTTTTTAATATATCATTTACATTTTCCTTCCAAGATTTAGGTAGTTCCACTGGTGAAAGACAGTATTTTTGCGATGCGTTCCTTTGCGAATGCAAGGCGTTGGCTCTAATATGCTTCATTTAATGTAGGGTTTATTTAATATTTTTGTTTTTTAAATAAGCGACACCACACACTATATTACACGATGAACGGTCGCTGGGCTAGCTATAACACAGATTTAAGCCTGGACCGCTATTTGTGAATATAACGAAGAAACCAACGACCTCCTCAAACCAAAAAGTATTGGTAAGAAACGAATATAAATTTCCCTTATCTAGGATTCTCTTTTCGACCATTATTTATACGTTCTTCAACGGATTTATGAAGCCATATAAAAAGGAATAACAATTCTAAGCATGTAACAGCAAATGGTTTTAATTAGGACGACATTTGAGAAGGATTATATATTTTTTATTATGTAATCATTAAAATAATAGTTTAAATTGAAAACTTCACTTATCCTTTATATGGGACCGGAAGTCATGTTTGAATTTTATCATTTTTATGTTTTGGATGTGTAGCACTAGTTAAACAAACCGTTTATGGAACATAATTTTTTTGTTGTTCTTGTTGTTTTTTTAAGACACTGGGTGTCAAATATTTAAAAATGTCATGCACTTTGTATTGTATTTATTGCTATAGAAAAATAAAACTAATTACATATCCAAAAATTATAAAATTGGTCTCATTTTAAAGATAAATGATTAGGGATTATACAATAATTATAAAAATTGTATCGTCTTTCATTTCTGCTTTTTCAATATGGCCGTAAAAGCTAAAAATTAAAAAAAAAAAAATACGCAGTTGGGAGAAAATTCAAAAAGAAAGCTAAAGCTTCGACGGCCATTTTGGCCAAAAGAGGGTACCATTTTTATAATTATTTTATAATCCATATTCATTTATCTTTAAAATGAGCCTCATTTTATAATTTTCGAATAATTGGTTTTTTTTATAGCCATAAATACAATACCAAGTGCATGACATTTTTAAATATTTGACACCCTATATCTGTCAAAAACAACAACAACACAAAAAAATTATTTCCATAAATGTGTTGTTTAATTAGTGCTACACAATTCGAAACATAAAACACTAAAAATTAAAACATGACTTCCAGAAAAATGTGAAAATGTTGAAACCAATTTGGCGGATGCAAAGACCATCCTCCTCGAGGTAACGACCTTTCAGATTTTGAGCTTTTCTTCTATACTCAGATAAATTCCTTTAGGCATAGTTGCACAAACGTCAAGAATTAGTCAGGTACGAAACCCAAAGGAATTTTTATTTTGCTTTTTTGTCGTTTTAACCTTTCGTGCATAGAGGTACAAGGGTTGTCCCAGGGTTACAAAAAAATTAATTGAATCGAAATCTTTTAGGAATAATCTCGAAAATCTAATTGAAATCGGACCATTTCAAAGCAGATACGACACGGTAAAACAAAATCTACGCCAGCCTGTACAAGAGGTAAACGGTTATGCCAGACTAATGAGGAAGCAGGGTTGGTAAGTTTTAAACACTTTGTTTTAAACACTGTTTTAAACATTGTTTAAAACACCTTGTTTTTTTTATTTTAAACAGTTGTTTTAAACAAAATTTGAAATGTAGGAAATACAGAGGAATTGAAGCCAATTACAGTGGCACTTGACAAAATACAAAGTAATACCTGCAAATTAGCAGACGCTGTAGAGGTCTGAAAAGGGTTGGAGCCACAGTTGACTGGAAATGGAACTGTTAAAACATTATATCAAAAAAGATACAATAAAACACTAACAAATGCACATTTTGCGGCATATCTTTAAAGTCCTAAACCAAAAACATCAGTTATTACTACAGACGAAAGAGAAAAGGCAATGGATTTTATTGAATTAAATTTTTCAATAAATTTCATAAATACCACATTTATGAAATTTATCGCAAAATTAAACCCATTCAGGGATTTACATTTTAAAAATTGTGAGCAGCTCACAGATTTTGAATGGTGGATGTCGATGCAATCGCTTTATCCGAATATTATTTCGAGTAATAATTTGGATTTGATTGGTTAGCTGCATACTGCTACATCGTCATCAGCTGGTATAGAAAGGATTTTTTCTAAATTTGGCTTAACGCAAACTGCTTTAAGAAGCAAACTCGGAACTATTAGGGCGGCTAAATTGGTTTTCGTTTCGCAGCAATTAATTAAAATAGATGCATAGGTTCCTGCAGACTTTAAAAATTTTTGATTTTGTATAATCATAATGGAAATATTTTATTTATTTTTTATATATCATGAAGATATTTTTTATTTGTGTTTTTTATATGAAAAACGTAAGTGTTAGTTTTTTGTTTGCTATAAGTTTGTAACTCATACAATCAATAAAAATAGTTAATACGAAACAGTTTTTCATTCATCTGAATTAATATGTAGGTACCTTACTGTTATTTCTTACTGACCAAAAAACTGTTTAAAACAAAAAAAAAACAGTTTAAAACAAAAAAAAACGTTTTTTTTGTTTTTTTTATTTAAAACATGTTTTTTACCAACCCTGTGAGGAAGGCATAAATATTTCCATTAAAAAATTTCCGCTGTCCAATTCACTCATTTAATGGAGAAATTTATATTGTCAACCTGGAGAGAAAAGCGCAAATTACTGTGCTTTCAATTTGGTTAGTAGATTGGCTCATCCTAGAGTTGGTCAAAATCGTAAGTAAGTAAAACAAACAAAAAAAGACAATTTTATGAAAGAACTCCGTTCCTCAGTTTTCTAAAAAAAATCTCATGATTCCTTTACAATACCTTCAAACTGCTATGGAATATTTTCGTAAATAAGCCTGTTTCTATTTAATAATTATAAATTAACTAATTACACGAAATATTAAATTTCTTAAATAAGTGAGACGGGCTGTAATACGTTGCGGAATAGCAGTAACATTTGCTCCAAAAAATATACATACAACAAACAATATTTGGTTGTTGCTGTCAAAATAAGTGAAATCAATTCGAATAATTTATTTATACTTATTCAAGATGTCGTCGAATAAGGCAATAAGTATGAATTAAGTATTGGTTTTGAAAACATCCTAAGAGTTGTAATTTATCGATCTACCATTTAACAGAAGTTGAAATGAAACGATTATATTTGTCATTGCCAAATTTTATTATAGAAAAGGAAAGGAACTTATTAGGACGGTTATTCTATAATTATCGCGATTATTCTTATTATCAATAATCCACTTGACTCGTCTAATTAATTTTGAATTCAATTTTCTAATTAAATTTATTCAAAAAAAAAAAAATGATAACCTTTTATTTCTATGTAGTTAATTTCAATATAAAACCTTAAGCGCAATCTTATTTATATATTCAAAAACGTACATCTTGCCCACATTTAACCATATTGCAAGATAATTTATAGCTCAAATACAAGAAAAACGGAGTCTAGATGTATTTAAATATACCATCCTCATCCCAGCATCAGTTTATTTATTTATTTGAAATATATTTTTTTTTTTAAATTTCTTAAACCGGTAGCACCTTGATTTATTATTATTTTATTCAATTATAATGAATTGCTGATGAATTTATTTGAAAAATTATAAATTTATGTATGAAGATGAAAGGTATCCACAAATGTTTCAATTAATGACAAAGGTTTAAAAATGGCTACAAAATTGCATTATTTTCATTTATTTAAACAAAATATTTTGTTCTGGATTGCTTTTCTGGTAATTTCTGATTTTTTTTTCAGGCAAATATAGTGATCCCACATTTTATCCGGATTACTCTCGATTTGACAAACATCAAGTTTTTAATTATAATAAATTTTTGAAGTTATTTTAATTCATTGTATACCTTAGAGGATAGGATATGGGGCTGCTGCTCTCAAACTCCCGCTTTGACGATTTATTCCAATATTAATAGAAATTAGAACGTTTTTCAAAAAATTTTGTTTTTTAATAATTATTCACATGAACTCTCCAAAGCCACTTAGCATAGGATCCTATTGTTATTGTTATCAAATTGTGGTTGATCATATTTAACAAAAATCTAATGAGGATTTCTGTTACTTTCTGTTTTTCGAGATTTTTTTTTTTGGTATTTTTATTGTTGAGATTTCAAGGTGCACCCATTTTATCCTTATGAGTTGGGCTTGGGCATACTCAAAAGTTCATTTTTTCCTTTCAAAATGTTACTAAGATTTTATAAATTTTAGTTCATCTTTTTTAGGTTTTACCATTCGTTTTTACTCAAAAAAATTGTGTGTTGCAGTAAATAGTATTAAATAATACTTTTTGAGTATAATTTCTCAATTTAATACAAGAAAATCATACGAAAATGCGATTTTTTATGGTACATCTTTTGTCTTTTGGAATAGAGCAAAAGATTAATACCCTAGACACACTGCATTTAATAAAACCGATCTAGTAAATTTTTCGAGATTAATCGCAGTGTGTCAACCTAGGTTCTCTGTTGCAATATTTTTATGTATAATATTATGTATAATATTTGGAACATCATCCTTTAATTGAGGTGGGAGGGCGTATTATTCTGTTTCCTTTTTTTCTCCCACCTTTAACTCTTATCCACTCAGTTTCTCGAGCTAGTTCTTCTTCATCCGTATGGTACTCTTGAGGAGTTATATTCTGGTTAGGAGTAGAACCGATGTCCTCCTTTGGCTTAAGAGCTTTAACTTGGTTTTCATGCGTTTTCATACGCTCCTGCATCCATACAATTGTATCATTCAGTTGCTTGTTTATATTGTTGGCTTAAACTAATGCATTATTAGCTTTACACAATTCATTGTGAAGCTTTTCTTCGTTTTTAGAACGAGTGTTGTGGCTGCTGGACCCAATGGAGGGACTACCGCCTCTTATCGGAGTATACGATACTTTCTTACTCCTCTGGAAGGGATGTGAATTATTCTTTTCTGTTTCACTCAATTGAGCTTGTTTATTCACAACATGTCTTGGGATTGGTTAAAATAATTGTAGTATAGCAATGGCTGGTCTCCCCCAGAATCCATAAGGAAGGAGCACCCTCCGAAGAGGGTGGATTTACCTGAGCAACAGGTGTACCACCCGAGGTACTAGTTTCCATATTTGTTCCGCTCATTGCTCATTTATAGTGTACTGCACTCGCCTCTACTATTTCGCTGATGCTTCACATCGTTGCCCGGGTGTTACCACGTGGAGGCTGGAATATAGACCAAGAGATACATTGCTATTGACGGTCAACCCCTACCCTATTTATTCTTGAATGTATCTGTCAATTTCGGATGTGTCATTTCTAAATTTTTTGTTGCCTTTCATCTGTAAGGGTTTAGACAATCCTATTTAAAATTCAATTCACGAATTTATTATAATTTAACATTTTTTTATTTTATTTTAAAGGGAAACTCGTATTCTCGATAAATGTCAATTAATTTCCCCAAAATAGATATTACGATGCTATTGTTGTCTTTCATTTAAATTATATTATGTGACAAAAATCGATTATAATCGAATTGCTGCAACAACAAATATGTGCCGGCAAAAATACAATACAACAAGTTAGAAGCAAAAAAAAAAAATACACGTTTTTATTATTTGTAATCAATCAACAAGAAATTAAATTAAAATAGGTATATAGAAAATATAATTTTTACGAAGTGGGAATATTTAATTTTGCTCGCTCTAGTGATAGGTTATTGTATATGTACATATTTAGATTAGGGTTGTATTATTGCGCGAGATTGTTAATTTGAAATGGGAATTTAATATGGTTAGATTGCTTCAACGAG
The DNA here is from genome assembly GCA_958295665.1 of Tipula vernalis. Taxonomy (NCBI): domain Eukaryota; kingdom Metazoa; phylum Arthropoda; class Insecta; order Diptera; family Tipulidae; genus Tipula; species Tipula vernalis. Next base: position 260,287,511 of record OY282560.1, read on the forward strand.
TTAGTTGTGATTTGAATTTAAAATTGTAGTAATGATTGGGAGGCTAATTAGGTTACTTGTTTTTTATTCGTTTTTCTGGCGTTTGGGTTCGGTGAAAAGTGATTTTTACCCTTCATTTAACAAAGTCCATGGCTAGTTGATTTCGTATAAATTAACCTTCTCGAGTGATTACATATTGTTGGATAAGTAAGACTTTTCAGTAAAACATTAACTTGCTTCCTTCAAAGTAGTCCCCTTCGGATAGAATACACTAATGCCAACGATTTCCGGAAAACCTTCTTCGATTCGGCTTGTATCTCTTCAATCGAGTCAAAACAATGTCCTCATAGTGGTTTTTTGAGTTTTTGGAATAGCTCGAAGTCAGACGAAGCTAAATTAGGTGAAAGGGCGGTTGCGGAATGTTGTGGGTCGAATTTTTTGTGAAATAGTCGCGTACAACCAAAGCAGCGTGGGACGGGGCATTTAGTGATGCAAAAGTAGTCTTAAGTTCCCTACTAAAAATTCTGACCCAAACGATATTTATGTGATGTCAACAGGATCTCTAATTGTCAATCGACGATTTTTTAGCACCAAATCCCTCACTTCGTCGAAGGATGGCAAGGACGTTCATCGTCTTCAACGCGTTCTCTATCTTCTTTGAACAATTTATACCTATCAAAAACACTTGCTCTGTACAGTACTTTGTCACCAAAAGCCTTTTCCAACGTTTTGGTAACCGAAATTCCATTTTTGAAGCCAAATTTGATGTAACTTTTTTGCTGAACTTTTATAAAATCGAATAATCGAATAAGCATCTCATTAATTTCTAAAGATATTGACATACAATTTTACACAGATGTCTGTTAGGGTACTACAAATCTAAGAAAAAAAACTACTCGTTTGAATAAGCCGGCGCGATTTAAATGGAAAAGTCTTACTAGTTTTTGATCACAGTAGTATATGTATCGTAATCAGATCTATTTTATTTATGGAAATGTATTTTTTTTATTTACAACAATTTTTGAATTTTAGAAATTTAAAAATTACTTTGTAATTTAAGAAATTTAATTTGTATTTTAATTAAAATCATCAGGAATAAAAGTAAATGGTTAGAAGTGTATTGTTTAGTAAAGAGCTCGCCGAGAATTAAAATTTTTACATAAAAAATATATTAATTAAAAAATTGTTCGAACTTATGAAACAAGAGTATCAATAATTGCAAATATCTGTTATGAAATTGGGTCGAACGTTTTAGATGTGACAATGGTTTCAAAATTAATTACGATAAGATGTAGTTTTCGATTTATTTCCCAAAGCAGAAGAAGATTTATTTGTCGATATAATTTTTGTGTATACACTTCACATGAATTTATTTAGAAAACTAGTTCTAGTTCCGCATATGCTACTTTTCTCGGTTTATCCGATATAATTGACAAGACGTGGATGCAGAAGGAGTTTTTGTTTATTGTGTTTCATAGAACTAATTATGGTTGTAATGAACCGACCGTTTCTATGGCGAGAATTTTCAATGATTCACCGTTATCGACATGAAATTCGTAATTGTGATTTTTGACTTTAAAATATTTGTTTGACTTTAATATACTGATTACAGGTTACTATTTATTAAGCTTCTTTTTTTAACTGTAGCATAGATTTAGTAAATAAATTCAAAATACAAAATTAAATAATATTAAAATTCAAATATTATAAAAATCTGATAGATATTTTTTCAATTAATTGGTGGTTTTTCATCATTTCGTGTGATTTTTGTTCAAAGAGGCAAAAATATTTTAAAGTTTTAATATTATGAAATAATATTAGAAATATCCTCCAAAGTTGTACTACTTTTATTTAAAATTAAAGTTATAAAACTTGGCGATTAACTGTACATACAAATAAGTAGTTACTGCAAATAGACTGGTCTCCAAAATTAACGCACCAAAGTTATTTCCACCGAAACTTTTAAAATGAAAAGAAATATTAAATTTTAATTTCCCTTTTTTTATATATTTATATAATTACATGTTAGACCAATATCGATACAATGCAGAAAAAAAAAATTGTTTTGTCCCATTTTAAAGAACAGTCGTAGTTAGGAAAAAACTGATTTACATTTACTACGACCTCTACTATGAATTACAACTTCAAAGCGGCGGGTCATCCTCGAAACTAAACGTCTAATTTGATGTTGACCAATTTGGTGCCAAGTTTGTACCAGATGTTGACTTAACACCTGGAGGACGGTTGAAGGGGAGTGATTGTCTGTTAATTGACTCTGAAGTATGTCCCTCAGGTACTCGATAGGGTTAAGGTCTGTGCATCTCTTCTAAATACTCTCACGATGCTAGCAAAGTGAGGTGATGCATTGCCATGCATCAGAAGAAAATTTTTGCCAATAAGGAAACGGTACCACATGTGATTCTAATAAGTTTAAAGAGTTACCCTATATATAAAGCTTTTTGGAGGCCGTCTATGAAATGCATATCCATACCATTACAGATCGGCCACAGAATAAGGTCGATTCACGAACATCGCGCTGCCAGTAACGCTCATTTGGTCGTCGTTAGGCTCTTGGACGTCGTGTTGATGAATACAGAGAAAATCTCGCTACATCCTTCAACAAAACGCGTTTCCAAACATTTGAGTTTCGAATTTTAAAATGAAAACTCCATTTACCAGAATGCTTGCAGCCAATGCTTTTGTTGCTCATCTAACAACAGTATTAGCACCACTCGAAGAAGATAATTATTTCGTGCTACCCCAGCAAATGGTTGATCCTACAAACCTTTAAAGCATAATTGGAAGAAGGTTAAGAATACAATTAAAAAAAGCCCGAAGACGGCACCAGGACAAGATCTCATTACTTGAAAAATGATAAGGGAATTGCCAGATAAATGCATAAAGCTAATAAAATAACATTCATATACAACGCGATTATGTGAACCAGAATGGAACCAAAAATAAAAAATATCTTTGGTCACAATGATACATAAGCCAGAAAAAAGTGAGACGCAGATCTCATCATAACGTCCAATTAGCAAGCTGCCCATAAACTCATAGCTATTTGAAAAACTGTTCCTAACGAAATTGAAACCGATATTAGAAGAACGGCGCGTTATTCCAGACCATCAATTTGGGTTCCAAAACTAACATGATCCGTGGTGCATTCGAAATAAATAGTAAGATACATGACGACCTTGGGATTAAAACCATTAAAGAAACAAAGGATTCAATTCGAAATATTACTCAAAACTAGAAGCACATCCCAACGAATTGGTCAGGACTGATGAACCTGTGAGCCTGCAAATTTATTAAATGATTATGTTATACATATAAGTATAATCTAAGCAACTTAAATTGTGAGCACTAACAATAAGTATTAACATTGGTTAAGACTTTAAATATGTACTAACTTTAGCTTAAGATTTGATTACTTCTTGTGAGTTTCTTATGTAGAAAGATTCAAGAATGAGGCCATTGGCAGCATTTACAAAAAAAAAAAAATTCCAGAATATTTTAAAATTAAATCTTCCGTTTTTAGAATTCCCTCTTATTTTAAAAACTTATTTTTTCTTAATTACGAGGGCGAATCAAAATGTCTTGCAATATCATAGGAAAAAAAGAGTGAGTGAGGCAGCAATATTTTTATTTTTCGACGTAATCTCCTTTAGGTTTATACATTTGTTACATCGATCAATTAACTTGTCTAAGCCCTCTAAAAAAAAGTTTTCTTTTGCTCCATAAAATATTCATTTGCAACAGACTGTACTTCAGAATCACTGGAAAATTTCCGGCCCCTTAATTTTTTTTTTCAAATTGGGAAACAGAAAGTAGTCACTAGGTGCCAAGTCTGGACTGTATGGTGGATGCGGAATTTCTACGAAGCCGCAGTCCTTTAATGCAAGTTGAGCAACTTTAGCCTTGTGCACTGGTGTATTGTCGTGAAGAAGTAAGGTTTTTTTTCTAACTTTCTTTGGCCGTTTTTCCCGGATCGCTTTTTTCAATTTTCGCAAAACCTCTGCGTAATAGATGCCTGTGATTGTGGTTTTCGGTGGCATATAAACAATCATCAATATCCCTTCAAATCCCAAAAAACTGTTGCCAAAACCATACCAGCAGACGGTTGAGTTTTGAATTTCTTTGGTGGTGGTTCACCACTTTTAATCCATTGCATTGATTCTTGTTTGGATTCCGGATCCCAATGATGAATCCATGTTTCATCGCCTGTTATTATGTTATCCAAGAAGTTTTCTAGATCCTTCTTCATACATTTCTAAAATCGCCTTTGAAGTTTGAACACGAATTTTCTTTTGTTGTGCAGTCAACAAACGGAGAACCCATTGCGCACTTACTTTTGACATGTGAAGGTGGTCATGTAATATGGTATAAGTGGTACCATATGAAAGGGAAAGTCTCCACGCTAACCGCGAAACAGAAATACGGCGGTCCTCTAATACAATTGATTCTGCCAAAAGTATGTTTTCATGGCTAATAGCATTTGCGGGACGACCCGGGCGGTTGTCGTCTTCTAATGACTCCTGAACTTTTGAACAATTTTACCCACCTTGTTACTGTGGAATATGATGGTGCAAATTCGCCGTAAACTTTTGATATGTAATTGAATATATAAATTGCATTGCGTCCATCTTTACAGAAAAATTTAATAACGGCACGATATTCAATTTCATTCATTTTAGAATTTTTTTCAAAACACGGGCTACTAAATTGAAGAAAACAAACGAACTGTAAAATTTACATCGAATTTTGTTTCTATAAGTTTCACCGCGACAAAATTTTTTTTAAAAAAATATATAGTTGTCTCATTCACTCTTTTTTTGCATATGATATTGCAACATTGCAAGACATTTTGATTCATCCTCTTAGTTTGGCTATTAGACATAGCGACCAGTAAAACGATAAATCTAAGGAATTCAATGATATTTTTTATTATTTACCAGTGATTATACATAATCAATGGATTTATCACACTTACCGTAACATATTTATGCACAATATAAAGCAAAACTCAATAAGTAGCTCATTTTAACAGCAGTTATCATAGACACATTTCTAGCAAAAAAGAATCATACCACAGTATATTTCAGCGCTTTTTGTATACTTTTTGTTAAGGGATCAAATATTCAATATTTTTTTTTTGTATCAGCAGGAGATTTTATTCGAAAAAGAAATGTCTAACTCCACGCGGCTTCCACACAATATCGTCTCTCCAATTAGGCATTTTTGTAATTAATTTTCGTATTTCGTTTAATCAATGCAAAACAAAACATAATATTATTTTAAATTTGTAAATAAAACAAAATTGTATTTTTTTACTTCAATATTTCCGTCCTAGTCACCCCAGTGTCTTTTATTACACTTTTTTCAAGCCAGTGTCTTAGGCGGGTATTAATTATCACATTTATATAATTATATAAATATAATTATATTTTTTAGAAAGAAAATACTGTTATATTTAGCTTCTTGAAGCTAAATATAATAATATTTTCTTTGTAAAAAAATATAATTATATTTATATAATTATATAAATGTGATAATGTAATACCCGCCATAATATTATTAATGCAATCATTTTGATAAAATAATCCTGAGTGTCCGTTGTGACTCGATACCTGCCTTGCGTGCGTTTCTTTCATGATCAAGTCTTTCTCTGTAATGTTTAATCGCACGAGAAATTATTGTGTGTGTGACGTTTAGTCTTGAAACAAAATCATATCTACTATCTACATAATATCGGTAAAATGAACAATGCGGTAAAATGAAACTGAGTAGAATAACTTATTAGTAGTATGAAAATGAACATTAACAATTACTAACCATGTACATGATACTTGTTTATGTATCTATGTTTTGCGATAGAAAAACAGAAACTTCTAAAAACAAACGAATGCTGCAATATAAAAATATTCTAATAATATCTTCCTTATAAGCTTCTAAGGCATATGCAATTAGAATTTAATAACCTTTGTAATTTAAAAGCTACAGTGAAAAAATCTTGGGTGTGTTAATTTTGTATTTCCTTCACACCCAATACATCTTCATCGGACTACAGTGAAAATATTAAGCCACTGAATATAAGCGTACGACGAAAAAATCTGGTGATTTTTTTAGTAGCAATCACGTATTATAATGAACATATGTACGCTAATCAATCATTAGCGACAAATGAAATTAATCATCTTCTTATCAATATTAGGTCAATTTAAGCATAATAAAATTTATGTAGATCATTAATATTCAGTGCCTTCACACTTAGTTCATCACAATGCAATCAACATATGTTTAAAAACATCTTCTGTTTATAATGATTGATTATGTTGTAAAACATTGTTTCGATAAACAGGAAAATCTCAATTCACCGGCTTATAATTCAGTCAATCGAATTAAAAAAACAAAATTAAATAAGAAATCGCTTATTAAAATGTTTTGAATAGATTTCCAATTTCTAATTACATACATAACCGAAACACCTCTAATAAAGTTCTTAAAAAAATCGCACAAAAAACTCATAAAAAATGCTTTAAGTCATCGTCTGACAGGGAAATAAATTACTTTTATGGTTTCGTTTTTTAATTAAAAATTCAACTCTCGTATGCAAAAAATAAAATTGTACATAAAAAATCAATAAAATTGTCATAATTAAAATTCTTTGTTTTTTATTAATAAATAATAATAATAATAAATTAATAATCGTTAATTTAATAATAAATAAATTTCGCGGTAACCGCCGCAAGCTATCTCTTTTATGTTGTGTTTTTGTTAACCCTAGGCGATACATAAGATTACAAACTGACTTTTTTGTGTAATCAGCGTGACCCCAATGACCATAGTCTTGTTTGTAAGGGAATTGCGAAAAAGTTGTCATCCAACGTATTTTGTAGAATAACGCGTTTGGAAGGAAACATTAAGGAAGGTTAGATTACATTTATGTAGCGTGTGATAATCAAATTATTTAGATTACATTCATACTCGTACATATGTATATAGTTAGAACACCAAAGGAAATTCTCGAAACATATTATTATACGATTATTAAATTTCAATTCAATTCATGTTTTTGATTTTAAACAAAAATAATCTTTCCGTTCCTCTGCTATACATAAATTTACATTATATTAAAAAATATTCAATTGCTTATTAGCAGTCTGTGAACAATTTTTTTCAAGCTCATTATTATTCTTAGCGCATTTATATATCGACTGGAATACAAAATAGTAGATATTGTGTGTATATATAGATTCAATCAATTGGCAATTCAATGAAAATTTATAAAAAAAAAATCAAATAAAGAGACAACGACTACCGCAAAAAAATAGTTTATTTCTTCATGTATAGAATTGATCTTATAAGATTTGACCGATTTTAGCTAATTTTAACTTTCTCTAACGTCGGAAAGTAAGTTTATTATTTAAACTTGTTATGGCTCAATGTAATTAGTTTAAATTAATTATGTATAAAGATTAAAGGTTTTGAACCGGTTAAATATTATAACTAAACATTTTGGCAGTTAATTAAAAATACATAAAAAACACTCTGACAAGGCACGTAACTTTTTAGTTAAATTTCACCACATTACAAAACGATTGTCAAATTAAGTTGGTTGATTTCAATTTGATTTGCCAAAATATATCCCGTGAAATATGTGTTGACAAACGGCACACAATTTAGTCTTTCTTGACTTTGAAATGAACACACAATTTGAATCATGAATCATTAAAATATTTTCGATCAAGATCAATTAAAGTTGGTACCGAAACATAAAACAAATCCCCAATATAAACCATGGACTTACCTTCTTATATGCTTATTTGTTTATTGCGTAGGTGGAATTTAATTTAAAATTAGCAGAAAAAGTTATTTAGCATTGTATTATTCATCCTAAAATGTTTCAAAATGAAAAAATATTTAATTTGTGTGCCAACTGGGCTCCGTGCCAAAACCAACCAAATAGCTCTGTTGTACGAACACTATATTGTATTGTTTTTTAAATAAACAATTAAATAATGAAATAAATTAAAATGAAAATATGTGTCGGCAATGAATTTATCATCAACTGAATAAATTTAAAAAATGGTTGCGGCCAAACAAATTCAGATTATAACCGTTTTTATTTACAAAAATATAATTACATTAAAATTTTGAGCAGACGGAATTTTAATATTATACTTCAATTGACTGACGTGAAATATAACCACCTTTTTATAATTTAAATGTTTTTTCACAATTGCTTGACAAACCATTTGTGTGTTTTGTGTTGTTCTCACTTTGAAAACATTAATTTCATTTCAAACAAAGCACATTAATGTTTATGGTTCGTTTCATTTTTTTTTTTTTGCAATTTTCCTTTTTACATTTTCATTTGGCAAATTAACAGACATGTCATTATAATAGTGACAAAGTGTTGCTGATTGTTGTGTTAATTCGTATTATTAACATTAAATGTGTTTTTGTCTGTTAATTTTTTTGTTGGGTACCAAAATAAATCGAAGTCTCGATTTATTTAATTCACTGGTTTTTTTTGTACGTATGAAACACGCAATTTAATAATTTATTTTTAAATTATTTTCATTATGGTGAGAAATATTTTAGTTAGAAATAGAATCCTTTGTGTTGTTTTAATTTTAAATTGGTCATCAACTCATCGCTTAATGGTCCGCTAAAAGGTACAAGTATAAACAGCATGGGCTGAAAAGTTTCCTGTATTGATTTTAAAACTCAACTTTTAACTTTTTAATCTTCAATCTGCTTTTAACTCAATACACTTCATCCAACTATTTTATAACATTTCATTATCTGTCTTCAAAATATAAGTTTGTTTCGGCTATGAGTTTGTTTCGGCTTCATTTCTTCAAGAACTTTTTTCACACCAAATGTGTTCGTTGTCTTGATTGCATCGTTCAATTTATTTAATAATGTACTATAATATTCGCCAGTGATTGTTTTTCCTTTTTCTTGATGGTCGAAGCATATATGTATGTCCCAAAACATAATGGCCATAATTTTTGCAGCAATATCGAAATTTTTCCTATTATGAAACTAAAAAAATTAGCGACCGTGCTTTGTTTTAGATAAAGTCGAATAATATGCGACTGCTCTTGAGGTGACGAATGCATACGTTTATTCAATAATAAATCATGATATGATAAAATTTCAGTTGTTCAGTTTGTAAATATTAATTTTTTTGTAGTTTATTTTCGATAATGTCGAATAACTCATAATAGCTGTTTTCAACGTTGTCGAATTAATCGATATTGTCGAAAAACAGCGCTATCGAAAATTTCATAATAGACCCCAGGTTCCATAAACCGTACAGCATGTGGTCTAAACGCTGGTGTGTAGTTACGTCAACTGTTATTAATCGGCGCAGAAGCTCCTCATTATTATGATTTAGCATGTCCAACCATTGCTGTGAAGTGATTACTCGTTTGCGTTTCTGATCGATAGTGAACGAATACGGCTCTCACCTTGCTTTAAGCTTTATCATATGTGAATGTCCATGCAAGATATTTTCTATATGTAGATATTTTCTATAGGTCGACAATCTCACGCAAATTCTCTTTACGATCCCTCAACACAATATCATGGACTTTTGCAATCATTTCTGCTGTTGTCACCACTTTTGGGTTCATCGTCAAAAACACTTGTGCGACCACATTTAAATTCTCCAATCCAAAACAGGACAGTTTCATAGGATGGTATAGACTCGCCCAAAGTTAGATCCATATCATTTTTGATAACCGTTGCTGATAAGCTTTTCAAATAAAGATAACGAATTGCACCACGAATTTAAAATTTATTTATTCTTCACAAAATGGTTATTGACTACTTTTGGAAAGGAGAGTCACAAAGTGCAATTGTCAAAAAATATAAAATGAATAGGTCTATTGTTTGTCGACTGATTAAGAAATATAAGACAGCAAAAGATCTCACGATACTGCATTTAGGTGGCCGACCTAGAAAAATTTCGTGTAAGATGGAGAGAAGGATTTGTAAATTAATTAAAAAAAAAAATCCTTTTGTGGCTTCTAAAGAAATTGTAAAATCATTAAATTTAAACGTCCATGACAGCACGATCCTTAGGCTAGCTATAAAAAATAATTTGAATAGTTATAGACCTGCAAAGAAACCAATGCTTACGAAAAACCATTTAAACAAAAGGTAATTTGCATATTTATTATGGCAAGTTCATACTTAAACATAAAAACATTTTTTTTCCTATTAGATTAAATTTTGCTAATTCCCATTTAAACTGGACTGTGGATAAGTGGAGAAGTGTGCTTTTCAGCGATGAATCGAAGTTCAATTTGTTTAATTCGGATGGCAACTGTTTTGTCAGACGACGGAAAGGTGAACGTCTTAATCCAAAGGATTGTAGGGTCACAGTGAAGCACTGAGTGGGTAGTGTGATGGTGTGGACTTGTTTTTCAGGTGATGGTGTTGGTCCCTTTTATCAAATTGATGGCATTATGGACCGGTTCAAGCATAAAAGTATTTTTCAGAGAACGAAATGTTGCCACATGCCGAATGGAATATGCCGCTTCGCTGGATGTTCCAACACGACAATGACCCAAAACACACACCGTTGCTGGTAAAAAACTATTTAAAAGACAACGAATCTTGAAACGAAAAGATAGTGGGCAACGCTTCGAAAATAGGCAAAATCTTTTCCAAGCATTAAACATTAAATGGCAAAGTATTAAACAATCAACCATTAATAATTTATTGTAATATTATCCATGCCTCGTAGATGTGCGAATGTAATAAAAAATAAGGGCTACTATACTAAAAATTGAATTTGTTGCTTTAGTTTTGCACACTAAAAATAATGAAGTGCCTCGCTTTCTTGTTGTTTTAACAATTTTTTTTGTCTTTTAAGAATAGATAAGAATAGATTTAAAATATAGAGACGATGAATGAATAATTTGATGTTTTTCTATTCTTGTACGAGGGCGAATCAAAATGTCTTGCAATGTCATATGAAAAAAAGAGTGAGTGAGACAGCAATATTTTTATTTTTCGACGTAATCTCCTTTAAGGTTTATATATTTGTTACATCGATCAATTAACTTGTCTAAGCCCTCTAAAAAAAAGTTTTCTTTTGCTCCATAAAATATTCATTTACAACAAACTGTACTTCAGAATCACTGGAAAATTTCCGGCCCCTTAATTTTTTTTTTTCAAATTGGGAAACAGAAAGTAGTCACTGGGTGCCAAGTCTGGACTGTATGGTAGATGCGGAATTTCTACGAAGCCGCATTCCTTTAATGTAGCTTGAGCAACTTTAGCCTTGTGCACTGGTGCATTGTCGTGAAGAAGTAAAGTTTTTTTTCTAACTTTCTTTGGCCGTTTTTCCCGGATCGCTTTTTTTCAATTTTCGCAAAACCTCTGCGTAATAGATGCCTGTGATTGTGGTTTTCGGTGGCATTTAATCAATCATCAATATCCCTTCAGCATCCCAAAAATTGTTGCCAAAACCATACCAGCAGACGGTTGAGTTTTGAATTTCTTTGATGGTGGTTCACCACGTTTAATCCATTGCATCGATTCTTGTTTGGATTCCGGATCCCAATGATAAATCCATGTTTCATCGCCTGTTATTATGTTATCCAAGAAGTTTTCTGGATCTTCTTCATACATTTCTAAAATCGCCTTTGAAGTTTGAACACGAATTTTCTTTTGTTGTGCAGTCAACAAACGGGAACCCATCGCGCACTTATTTTTGACATGTGAAGGTGATCATGTAATATGGTATAAGTGGTACCATATGAAAGGGAAAGTCTCCACGCTAACCGCGAAACAGAAATACGGCGGTCCTCTAATACAATTGATTCTGCCAAAAGTATGTTTTCATGGCTAATAGCATCTGTGGGACGACCCGGGCGGTTGTCGTCTTCTAATGACTCCCGACCACTTTTGAACAATTTTACCCACCTTGTTACTGTGGAATATGATGGTGCAAATTCGCCGTAAACTTTTGATATGTAATTGAATATATAAATTGCATTGCGTCCATCTTTTCAGAAAAATTTAATAACAGCACGATATTCAATTTCATTCATTTTAGAATTTTTTTTTTCAAAACACGGGCTACTAAATTGAAGAAAACAAACGAACTGTAAAATTTACATCGAATTTTGTTTCTATAAGTTTCACCGCGACAACAATTTTTTAAAAAAAATATATAGTTGTCCCATTCACTCTTTTTTTTTCATATGATATTGCAAGACATTTTGATTCACCCTCGTAAATAACTAAAGTGAAAAAATAAATTTATTATAACATTTTTCAAAGTTTGTTGCTATTGTTTTGCACAGCAGTGTATATATATATATATATATATATATATATATATATATATATATATATATATATATATATATAAATATATATATATATATATATATATATATATATATATATATATATATATATATATTTTTTTTTTTTTTTTTTTTTAAATGTTGCCAATGGCTTTATTCTTGAATCTTTCAACATAAGAAACTAACAAGAAGTAATCAAAACTTAAGCTAAAAATTATTACATATTTTAAGTCTTAACCAATGTTAATACTTATTGTTAGGGCTCACAATTTAATTAATTTAGACTACACTTATATGTATATATCGAATTAAATTTACAGGTTCACAGGTTCATTAGTTCGAGTGGATCTGTTCTTCTCAGACGTCTAAATCGCGGCTGTTTTAGTATCTCCCTGGCCAATTCGTTGGGATGTGCTTCTAGTTTTGAATAATATTTCGAACTGAATTCTTTAATTGTTTCTTTAACGGTTTTAATCCCAAGGTCGTGATGTATATTACTATTTCGAATGTACCAAGGAGCATTGGTGATACTGCGAAGTATTTTCGCTTGGGTTCGTTGCAGGAGTTCTCTGTTTGAAGCGCTGGTGGATCCCCATAACTGAATACCATAAGTCCATATGGGTTTGATTATTGATTTGTACAGTAAAACTTTATTGGCTAATGACAACTGAGATTTTCTTCCCATCAGCCAATACATTTTGGAAAATGTAATTTTTATTTGGTTGCGCTTTGTTTCAATATGATTTTTCCACGTTAACCTTCTATCCAGATGCAAACCTAAGTATTTTACCTTCGTTTGTTGAGGAATATTTTTATCGTTTAATTTCACTGGTGGGCAGGTGCGTTTGTTTAGCGTGAATGTGACGTGAGTTGATTTGTTTTCGTTCACTTTTATTCGCCATGCCTTTAGCCAGTCCGCGACCTTGTTTAAATGATTCTGTAATTCCTTTGAGGCAATTTCAGGATTAGTGTGGGACACCAGGATGGCAGTGTCATCGGCAAATGTTGATATTATCATTTTGTTGGTTACAGGTATATCAGCTGTGTACAATAAGTATAATATTGGTCCTAGAACGCTACCTTGCGGGACACCTGCATTAATATCATTTAAGCAAGTAGTTGCACTGTTTTGTTTGACTATGTATTGCCTTTGGAGAAGATAGTTTCCCAGAACTGAGTGAAATTTTTTCGGTAGAAGCTCCTTAATTTTGTAAATTAGTCCATCGTGCCAAACTTTATCAAAAGCTTGGGCGATATCCAAAAAGGCAGCAGCACAATATTTCTTTTCCTCGAAGGTGATTTTGATTGCATTTACAATCCTGTGTACTTGCTCTGTAGTACCATGTTGGTTTCGGAACCCAAATTGATGGTCTGGAATAATGCGCCGTTCTTCTAATATTGGTTTCAATTTCATTAGTAACATTTTTTCAAATAGCTTTGAGATTGTGGGCAGCATGCTTATGGGACGATATGATGAGATTTGCGTTTCTTTTTTCCCTGGCTTATGTATCATTGTGATCAAAGATATCTTCCATTTTTGAGGAATATAACTGGTTCGCATGACCGCGTTGAATACAAATGTTATTAGTTTTATGCATTTATCCGGCAATTCCCTTATCATTTTTCCAGTAATAAGATCATGTCCTGGTGCCTTTTTCGGGCTTATGCAAGTTTTAATTGTATTCTTAACTTTCTTCCAGTTATACTTTATAGGTTTGTAGGATAAACCATCATCCGTTGGCTGGGGTAGCACAAAATAATTATCTTCTTCGTGTGGGACGAATACTGTTGCTAGATGAGCAGCAAAAGCATTGGCTTTTTCTTCATCACTTCTCGCCCAATTTCCAGTTGGTAGTCTAATCGGTGGATTCGAATTTGTTGGCCTTTTTAAATTTTTTGTTGCCTTCCACAAGGAATAATCTGTCCTCTCGGTTGCCGAGAGATCACTTAAGTAGTTCTTTACGCGCTGGTTTTCTTCTTCGCTCAAAGCAAATCTTAGGGCCTTAATAGCTCGATTTAATTTCCACTTCAATAACGGTGATTTTGTTTGCTGCCATTGACGGCGAATCTTTCGCTTTTCCTGGATTAGTTCCTGTATATTATGTGACAGTTTATTAACTTTTTCCGAACTACTTATGCCGGGTGTAGCCCTTTTAGCAGATAATGTCATGACATCTTTTAGATTTTCTGCCGCCGCATCAATATCAGCTGGTGTGATCAGAGGAATATTAAGTAGACACTTTTGTTCGACTAACCTCCTATATTGATCCCAATTAGTTTTTTTGTTTGTAAGACGGTTCGGTATTTCGTTCCTTAGGACATCAGTACTCAATGTTACTATTACCGGTGAGTGATCAGAAGACAGATCATAGCAATCAGTGGCCTTAGCATATGTACGTGGAATGCCCTTAGTTACACAAAAGTCAATTAGATCAGGAGTTTTCTTTTTATCCGTGGGCCAGTAAGTTGGGTTACCGGCAGATAAATAATCCAGGGACTGTTCCTCTATGGCATCATAAAGTTGTTTACCTTTCGGCGAAGTTAATCTGGAACCCCAATGAGTATGTTTAGCGTTGTAATCACCGCCCGCAAGAAATTTATTACCCAGCTGGCTGAAATAATCCAAGAACTGGAGTTTTTTTATAGCATGTTTTGGAGGGCAGTACACTGCTGATATGACGCAGTTTCCAGACCACTCCTGCAGACAAATGCTCGTTGATTGTATATGTTCTTTCTCATATTTTGTAAGTTCGTAATGTTTTAATCTTCGCTTAATCAATACAGCAGTGCCTCCATGTGCTTTACCATCTGGGTGCTTGGTGTCATAAATAGAGTACCCATTAATTTTGAAATAGCTATTTTTGGTGAAGCGTGTTTCTGATATTAACATTATGTCAATATTGTGTTCAGTGAGGAATGCATGTACCTCCGATTTATGTTGTGTTAGGCCGTTTGCATTCCATATGGCTATTTTGATGATGGTCATTTTTGGCTTTTTACGACTATCTGCATCAGCGTGCTCATATTCTGCATCATTAGATCCATGGTTCTCTCCATCATCGCCATGAAGCTTTGCATCATATTGGTCAATTTGTTTAAAGCTGTTGTGATGTTTCCCTCTTCACTTGCTTGCACCTTAGGAGCGGTACCTTTGAGAACACTTGCGTATGAAACCCCTTGGTGCACGCTGCCGTTTTCAGTTGCGCACTGATTTTCATTTCGAGCGTTTCTGTTTACAATTTCTGGCCGTGCTTCTTTTCTAACTGAAGAATGAAGATTAAGGATTCGCTGCTCTGCTCGCTGCTTTGGATTTATTCTCCTTTTCAATTCCAGATAAATTGGACACCCTCTATAATTAGCTGTGTGACTTCCATCGCAGTTGCTGCATTTTCTCACTGATGCTTCATTTTTTGCTTTATTGCAAACCTTTGAATTATGGAGTTCACCACATATAACACAAACATCGTTCAAAGTGCAATAGGCTCTAGTGTGGCCATATTCTTGGCACTTAACGCATTGTACCGGCCCATTTCTTTTCCTGGGTTCCTCAATGGTAACCCTTCTGTGCAATAGATATTTTAGGTCAAATATTGCATGGTTGCCTTTAACCTTTTTATTGTCTGGTTCTAATTCCAGACGAAACAATGGCTGAGGAACCTTCTCCCGATTAAAAATATTGGTAATAGTTTTGCACTGGAAACCTTTTTCAGTGAGAGCAGCTTGAATTTCGTTTGCATCCACGTAACTCTCTATTCCTTTTAACACAACAACCAATCCTTTTTGGCTCTTTAATTGATACGTGTAGTAATGTTTACCAACTTGGTCGAAATGTTTAATTAACGCTCTGTAAGCATCAGTATTGAGCGGTTGAATTTTTGTTTCTTTTATATTTCCTCTTTTGATCCCGGAAATATAAAATGCACCTTCAGTGATAAACTCGATCGTTTTAGCAAGTTCTCTATTTGATTCTTCCCTCAAATAGATTGGTGGTGGCTTCTCAGCTTTTGAAGTTTTTTCGGGCGGCGGCTCGTCAACAACCAAGCAAGAATACCTATTACCATGCGTTAATTCAACGCTAGCTAGCTTAGTGAATTTATTCGCGCTTGCACTGGCCGCTGATCTAGGGCTTCTTCTTCGTTTTGATGTGACAGTAATATACCGGTCTATTCCCGTTTGCACTAAACACTGACCTACATCACTGTTTATTTTATTGTCATCTGATGTCGATGCACTCTCATTGTTTTTTTTATTGTCAATATTTGGCGACGATGCACTTTTATTTTCGTTATGGTTCAACACACCAATGTTATTTAAATTAATAATTTCACTTTGATTAAAATTGCCTGGTAAGGTAATTTTTTGAACATTTAAAGTTTGTTGTCGCTTTGGACTATGCTGCACTTTTGTATTTTTATTAAAAATATCTGAGGTCGTGACGTTCGGTGGCAAATCGCTTGCGGACATCGCTGTCTGCTGATTTTGCCCAGCCTTTTTTACTTGAGGCGGAGATGAGAACATCACGATTTCACTTATTTTTCACATCACAAAATTTTAAAAAAAAAATAAAAAAAAATGATTTAAACTGCTGATTCAACTTTTCACACAAGTAATAAGTAAATTATTTAAATGTTTACTCGGTGGTAGCAAAATTGCAACTGATATATATATATGGATATATATATATATATATGGATATATATATATATATATATATATATATATATATATATATATATATATATATATATAATATATATATATATATATATATATATATATATATATATATATATATATATATACTAATATAGGTATATATAGGATATTAAAAAAAAGCTAATCAATCTTTTTAATTTACAAAAAGGTCGCTCAAAATAATAGCACAGTTTATTTTCAAAATTCGTTTTCAGTTTTATTTGTACACCAAGGTCCCGCTTTGCGTCCCTGTTCGGTTCCACACGGAGAAACGCAAACTGAATTTCGACGCATATCGAACAATTTAAAATATTTGTGGCCGAAAAGTATTGCGGAAGATTAATCCACATAGAATTTAAAATAAAACAAATATGTATGATAAATAATATAAATAATATCACTTTATTCGTTAATTAATTTAACGTTTTTTTTAGTCGACGCAAGAGCGAATACACGCACATTGAATAGACGCATAGCGAGACTCTGGTGTATATGATTAAAGCTAATGTGCGTTTTTATTTAATAGTATTAGTCGTATACCCTTCTTTTCGAATCGCCTTTCCTGCATCGGCACGTCCATCGAGCCCACCAACTCACCAACAATTTTTATTTTTCCGATGAATCAATTCTGGCCGCTTCCTTTTAATTTCCCGCTATAGCACTGTTCTTATCCGGGGAATTGGGAATTTGTTTATTGTGATTATTTTAGTGTATTTTGGTAAGCATACTGTGGCGATTGGTATTTTTCAAAATTTGGGAAGAATTAATTTAATTTTAATATTACTGCCTACTAAACAATTCCCAATAAAATTTTTAGAGAAAAATAAACAAAATAGCTATGAAACGGAAATATTTGTTCCCAAAATTTGAAGAAAAATCAATCGCTCCAGTGTGCTTTGGAAAAAATAATACCAAAATACTGTCAAATAATCACAATAAACAAACTCCCAATTCCGCAGAAAATCCAGAATAGTGTCACTGTAATCTGCTAATTGTTGACAGTAGGGAACAAATCGACGAGGTTTGATCTGGTTGTAGCGGTTCCCACCAAACACAAAGCATCACTTTCCTGGGAGCTAAATGTGGCTTGGCCGCACCTTTCATCTTTTTCGCACATTATTGACGTAAGTGAATATTTTTCATTATCCGTAATTATATAGTATTTTTGAAATGTTTGATTTCATGTCACAGTGATCCGCAGGTGGAAAATCGGTCCATTAAATGTTTCACTGTTAAATCATTTGGTACGCAAACATCCAGGTTTTTCTTTAATCCAAGTTTTTCGTTTGATGATGAATGTTGAGGCGATGTTATGAGGTTGCTTGTATAGTACATACTAAAGACTTTTTCAGTGATTGGTCGGCCAAAATTTCAACAAGTATCGCGTAACGCGATACCCCCAGTAACAAGTATCGTGAAAGTTAAAAATCAACATCGAGGTCGATTCTACATCAATATATATTTCCCAAAATCAAGAGCGAGTACTTTCTCTTAATGAAAAAGTCCTAAAATTTCAAGAGCTTACAGAAAGCTGAAGTGAATCGTCTTGCTTTTACGCAAAACTTTTTGGAACACCTAAACAGAGATTACATCTTGAGTGATATCTGGTTTAGTGATGAAGCACACCTCTACCTCACGGGTCACATGAACAAACAAAATCAAAGATATTGGAGTACGGAAAGCCCCAGGGAACTCCACGAGTCGCCATTACCCCTTCAAAAGGTGACTGTTTGGTGTACTTTATCGGCTAAATGTACCGTAATGTATCCCATCCATTTAAGTTTTTTGCTACTGTGGCTTATTTTACGATAATAATTATTAAAGATTTTTTTAAACACTTATAATATTTAAACTTTTATTAACAAAACTTAATAAATAAACATTAAAAAAAATGCGTTAAAATAGATTTCGGAGAAAAGTCTTTTTCGCAGAATGGTTTCGGAAGCTTGAAATTCTTTTTCTATTCAAACTATTCTACTGAATAGAAGAGTTTAAATAGAATTGATAAATGAAGTACAACTTCCGAAACCGGTCTACTAACTATTTTGAAAAAATTTAAATCTCACGTTAAGAAATCTATTTTAACGTACCTACTTAATTTATTTTAAAGTTTATTTATTATTTTTATATCCATTGAATAAGTCTTCTATTTAAAGAACTGTTTAATGCTACAAACATTATAAAGGGTTTGGTGAGAGCCAATAATTAGGGTTGGGTTTCTAAAAAATATATGAAATTTATGAAAAATTATTTAAAAGTTGCTTTGAATTCATGTGAAGTACAGGTCGCAAGATATTTGCTAATTATAGAAAATGTAAAAGTATGAACTTTTTTCTAATTGTACACTTCCGATCTAGTTTTTCTCATCGTACAACTTTAATCTATTAAAATAAACTGATGAAGATATTCATTTCATTACAATGAATTTCCATTTACACCAAAAACAAATAAAAGTTTTGTAGTCTATCTGAAATTTGTTTAAATACGTATTCTTTGCTGAAATGGAAATTTAGTAAATAAATATTTTTTTTATTTTATCTATTATCTCGAACTCTCCTCCAACCCATACCAAAAACCGAACCCAATATTTTTTTGTCACTGAACCTGAACCCGAAATTAGCAGATTTCTAGACCATAATTTAATAAGTCTTAATGGTGAATTTTACTAATTTATTTATATAAATACAAAAAATTTAAATTACTAATATTTAGTTAGCTATATTTCTATTTAAAAAAACTATTTCTAGCAAAGCTAGCTCAAAATATTGAAAAGATGAATTGTACTCTACGACTCGTTCTACATCTCTTTCATTTGGGGTTTTGACCTAACTAGGCTAGAAACAGCTCTGAGGGCAAAATTAAAAAGAACTAAAAATTGTTGAAAATTAGCACATGTAAAAATATTTATTGTAGTACACAAGCAAAAATTATTTTTTAAGTAACCAATTTATTATGTGTACTTTAAATATAATTTTACTTGTTTACTAAATATTATAAGTTCTTTTTTTTAAATTTGTAACACCCTCAGAACTGCTTCTAGAGCTAAATATTAGTAATTTTAATTTTTTTACTTATATAAATAATTTAGTACATAAATTTTTGTTTTAAAATACGTAATATTTATATCAAAAATTGTAAACATAATACTTTAATGTGGCCACGCGTTTAAAATGTTTAGTAAATTAAATAAATTATCAGTATTCAATGTGGTTCTAATAATTTGATCACCGACTGAATCATTGTTACTAAAGAAAAATTTCTCGAATTAAATTACATTTAAAAACTAAATTGTTTTTATTATAAAATCTGGTTTAAAGATTTTGATTCGTGATTGCCTTAAAAAGGTTTAGTTAGAAGAGATCCTGGCCCGTGGAAGCCCACAGGTCGATTAAATTATCCAGATAAAAATTGTATAAAGATTGTTAAAAAATTATTTTGGTCACGCAAAATCATTCACTTAAAATAAAAGTGCATAAATAGCAGATATACCCTTATAAGGGTTAAACATTATGTATATTATAATTACATAATGTATAATTTTTTATTTATCTCGCATAGTTTTGATTATTACAAAAAATAATTCGATTGAATACAAATTTTCCAGTCACGATTTTTTGTATTTAATGTATTTAATTTATTTATTTATTATAGGTATTTTCATTGAAATTCAAAAATAATTATTCCGTTCAGTGGTTCTGTTGTATGTACACACAACTTGTGTATTATAAAATATATATACATACATATTTACAAAAAATTAACACTTTGATTGTTGCAAATTTCTGTTATTTGCTATTTAACTAACGCACGCGGCTATACTTTTTGACGGTTACAAAATATGTATATAAAAATGTTGCAATAAATGCGATTATCTCGTTAAATAATTACAATAATTAATCTTTAATTATATAAAGTTGCAAAACGATATAATTTTCATTATAATTAATCACAATAATTATTATTTTAATATTAAAATTAAATTATTTATAATTGAAATTTTTGTTTTTATTTCTTCGTTTTATTATTTAATTAGCATTCATTAGAAGAAGTATGGATGAAGTTGAAATAGTATAATCATCTTGTTAATTGTTTCAAGGAAATATTTTATGGAAAATAACTGTATATATTACATTTAGAGTTGTGTCGCGGTTTTTTATTTTTAGTGCTTTGTTAATTAAATTTTTATTATTATAATATTATCGTGTTAATGTATTATGACAATAACAATTTATAAATTATAACATTAACTAAACATGTCATGTTATATTGATGTTATTTATATATTTTTTTTTTTTTTTCATTTTAGGTATGTTCCAGTCACTTATTTCATCCAATACGAGGAGATGATTTCAATTTGCATGTAAAGTATTTAAATTTAAACTGTCTACATCTATATGTAAATTTTCATATTTATACCTCCCCTCCTTGCTTCAATTCTCAATTAAATAAAAAAATCTGTATAATTTTTTCTAAAACTTTTCTATCGTCTCTTCCATTTTCGTTTTTTATCTCAATCAATTTGCTTTTTCACTTCATTTTCTTGTACAATATTATAAAACCTTCCTAGGACTGTAACTGTTAATAAAAAAAAAATAAAGTTAGTTACCCCATAAAAAACGATTGTAAATTTAAGGGAGGAAAAGAGAAACATTTTTTATGTATTTTTTGTGTTGTTTAAGTTTATTTTTATATTGTGCTTTTTTTATTGAGGAAGTAATTTTTGTTTTGCTTTTCTTATAGTGTTTGCTTTCTTTTTGCTGTGTTTTATTTATCCATACACATATTTTAAGTATATAGCCGAGAATAGATAAGAACACAAAGAAATATACTTATATGTTAACTTTTCCAAACAAACTTTAAATTTTTCTGTATTCGACAAGATATACTTAAAAAATTGTACTTATGTTTTTCTTTGCAAAAAACTACATTTTTCCGCTTTTATTTTATTTTTTTATTTAAAAGTCTGAAATGGGTATTATATACGTAAGAAGAATGGTATTTTATTTATTTATTTATTTTTTGTTGGAAAAAGTATAGAATCTTGATAACATCTTAGTGATTTTACGTATCGTATGTAGTAGATCGAGTGGAGAGGAAACATCAAACAGAATGAAAATAAAGTTTTCTTGTTAAATAATTTATTTGACTTATGGTTACAACTTCCGAGAGCTTTTATTCGATACGTATGTATGTATATATGCCGGAGAATAAGTTTATACTATAATCTTATTACTAATTTTATGACAAATTTTCTGATTGTATTAAGTGACAAGCCTCAAATTGAAATATTTTGTCGGTGTTCTTAAATTAAATAACATTTTGTTTTTTATTTGCCCCCACTAAAACAAGTCATCATTGAAATCAATACTGGGCATTATATAGCAACCATCTTTAGTTATGCTAAAACAACACCCTCATCAACAAGTAGTTTCGACAGATTGTACAAAACAAACCTTTTAGTAATTGGGCTGCAAACTAATATTCGGGTTAACAACCCTAAATTCGGTAAATGTATATTTACCTTTCTCATAAGGAAGGTAAACGGAATAAGAAACAGTAAATGCTTTTTAAATTGTTTATTTGGCGTTTTCAAAATATATCCAGGTTAACTTCCGAACATTAAACTAACCCATCTATTTATAAATGAGGCTGAGTTCATACTTCAATTTGTTCGTTCATTCATTCATTCGGTAATTTTGTTTCGACGATTCATACTTCAATTTGTTCGTTCATTCATTCATTCAAATTCCAGAACGATTCTCAGAACGATTTTGTCGCCATCAACTGTTTAAAAATATAAGTTTATGACATTTGTGAAATTGTGATAAGGCTACCTAGTGTTATATAGATATGGAAGACAATGATTTAGAATTATTGTCATTGGATGTGATTATTGCAAGTGGCGATGTGATTATTGCAATTTTTAAATGTTCCGTACGTCATTACAATTCACGTGCAATATTTTTTCCCCGAATAACAATTTTTTTTTTGTTTTTATTTTCGTTTCTTTCATTTGTATATATTGTTATCTCTTTCACACGTTGTTCGTTCAAACAAAAAGTTAAAGTTAAACTATCTCTTGTGAAAAATTGCATTAGAAACAAATACACTCATTTAAGAAATATGATTGGTCGAGAAAAATGTTTGAATGAATGAATGAACGAACAAATTGAAGTATGAACTCAGCCTGAATGAGATTATTTCAAGCTAATTTATATATTTAATTTTTTGTTATAATTAGATAGAAATAAAAATAAAAATCATACCTAATTAGCATCTAGAAATAGAAATTTCAGAAAAATAATTAAATATAAATTATCTTTCAAAATGTATCTTCGAATTTTTCGGTGGATAACTTCAATAACTTTTTGTATAACTTGAATAATTTTTTATCATTATAAGGAAAATTAAAAGTTAACCTAGAAATATTTCTAAAGTCTAATGCAAATGTTTTTAGATATGAGTAATATCTCTTGCATTTAAGAATATTTCAGTTGGTAGAATCTAACATTAGATGTATCCTGTAACCATGCCGATTTCAAAACTCATATGACTAGAACCCTCGCTATCCTCGTGCCACTGTTCTCATACTCGTTTTGCAAGAATTAAACCAAAGCAACCTTGATTATACAAAACCATAATCTAAAAAACACAGCTTTTATAAAGGAATTAGAAACGAGGAAAAAACCAAACTTTTCATAGTAAAATACACAAAACATATGGGAAATCACCTTTTTTCCTAAGACAAATTATTAAATGGAAACGCTACAAATTCTTAATTATGATTTCTGAAATACTTTCATAAATATTTGAATTTCAACATATATGAATGTCGTTTAAGTAAATCGTTTTCATTTTCTTGTAATAATTGAATTATTTAAACCAAAATATAAAAAAATTTCATAACAACAGCATTCTGGTCAAACTGAAATAAAAGCTTACTACAATTCATTTGGTCATTAAATTACATAGATGTCAGTGATGGCAGTAAAAATTTGGTAAAATTGTACCAAAAATTACCACCTGGGGAAAATTCAAGTTCAAAAATTGTAGGAAAAGCAAAACAAATTCACAAAATATAGGAACGTTCGTTAATTTTATGATTAAATAACTTTTTTTCGTATTTTTCTGTAAACATTTAAGACATCTCACGTACACTAGTAAAACTAAAGATAAATTTAGCAAGTATTATTTTAATTCGTCAGAGCCAACTTTGATGTATTTTTCAAAATGAAAGTTCGAAAAATATATTTTAGAAATAATTTAATTTTAATATTTCTGCAATTAATATTTATTTAATACCAATATAGCCTTCTTGTAAATTGTTGCTGAAGATATGTAGACAACTTTTATGTAAATATTTTATAATATTTTTGCTTTTTTCATTGAAAAACTTACAGCTAAAAAACACCATTTTTATTATGAATTCCTATGGAAATCAGTGAAAAGTTATACCATTAAAAAAGCTTCTAAAAAATTCGTCATTTTGATTATGGCTCTATACTCTAGAAGGCTCTGATTAAACTCGCAAAATTTGCTTGGAGCTTTTGACTTTAATTCGTAGAACGGATGGAATTAAAGTTTGAAAATATTCATAAAAAAGTGGTATTAAACTCGTAAAAAAATTGTTTTTTGAATTTAATTCCATAATTTTTTCGGGCTTAGTGAAATTTGGCCGTCTCAACGATATTCCTCATAATTGTTAAATCCACTGCAAGAGGACGCCAGGCAAGTTTAGGTTCCTTTCAACGGCATTGATCCATTGGTTAGGTGCTCCCTAACGAGGTTCTATTTTGATTGGTGCAGACTTGAAAATTTTAATGTTGGCGTGCAATGCTCATGGTGACCATGTATTTAGTCTTCGTTTCTTTGATCTAAAGGGCAATTTGTTGGACTGTTAATTCCAACGGGTGAAGGACCTCTTTCAGGGAAATGATGTTGCGACCCTGAATGACAATATCGCCAGCTTATGCTTGATAGTATACAATAGCTAGTTTGATTTATAATACTTGGCTTACTACAATGATAGCTTCAAGAGAGGTTAAGCTATTGGGTCTCCTTGCCGCACTCCAGTTGTTTTATTGAAAGGATCTGAAATTTTTCCTTCTATTAGCACCTTGTGCATTGGACCTTCTATTAAATCCTACCACAGGAAGGTCCTTTTTATCTACAAATTGCATGAAAACTTTCTACCCTACACACAAAAACAGCATTAATAAAAACAAAAAGATAAGTGTACTAGAATATTCAGGATTAGAATGGAAAATTTCATATCGATTTCTAAATTCATTCTATGTACAGCCATATCATATTGACACATTGATAACAGCCATTTCAAATTGACGTGACTGTGTATTTTTAAAATGGAAAAAAATCAAACATCGTGCTGAAATTGAATATTTATTTAAGAAAAGGTTTATCCGAATAAGAAATTCATACCGATATGGTTAAGGTGTTTAGTGATATGCAACAGTAAAAAATTGGGTTGCTGAATTTAAACGTGGTCGTACAAGCATTCAAGACGATGCGCACAGTGAACGTCCAAAAACTGTATCAGAAATCATTGAGCAACTACATTTTATTGCTCGTGAAGGCCCAAGTGTGACTACGTGTGGAATAACTGATAGCAAAGGCAACTCAGATGAACGTGTACGATATATTTTATGCGAAGAATTACATACGTAACAGCTTTTTGGAAAACTGTTGCTGTGTACGTTAACAATTCAACAAAAATTTGATCGCAAGCAAATTTCTCAGGGCAAGTTTGGCTGATAGTTCCTGACAGATTTCACCAGCCACTACTATTTGCTCCGAAAGTTAAATCCATTCCTACGTGGGAAGCGTTTTTTTTTTGTCACATGAAGAGACTATAGCAGCCACAAGCGGTTATTTTGCAAACCTTTCGGAATCACATTTCTGCGACGGGATAAATATACTGGAGAGCTGTTAAACAAAGAGTCTTGAATTGTTAGGAGAGTATATTGAATAATAAGAAACACAGTTTTTCATTTTCTAGGCTAGAATCTTTTCATACAAGCTCTATTTTGGCGAAAACCATATCGATATCCACCCAAGATCCTCTATACAATCTACGTATTTTGCAAGAAAAAAATGAGCTGTTAAGCTGACTTTTTAATATGTCTAATAGAATTAAAGGGGGAAAAAGATAAAAAAAAAGATGCAGATGGGAGAAACATCAGAAAAAAAAATGTCGACGGCCATTTTGAAAAAGAAGAACTGAAAGGTGGTACCATTTTTATAATTATTTTATAATCCCCATTGATGTATCTTTAAAATGAGCCCAATTTTATAATTTTCGGATAATTGGTTGTTTTCTATAGCAAAAATACTACTTATCCGAAAGTTATAAGATTGGCTCATTTTAAAGAAAATGAATAGGGATTATAAAATAATTATAAAAATGGTACCATCTTCTTTCATTTGTTCTTTTTCAAAATGGCCGTTGAAACATTCTTTTTGAATTTTCTCCCATCTGTATGTTTTTTTTTATATCTTTTTCCGCATTTAATTCTATTAGACATATTAAAAAATCAGCATAACATCCTCATTTCGGTTTCGTGCAAAACACGTTTAAGTATAAAAAATTTGTAGATTAACATACTTAACCGTATTTTACACACTCAAAACATAACAATCATAAAACTCAAACATAACTTCCGGTCCCATATAAAGGATATGTGATTTCACGTATTTTCTCCATATATATATATATATATATATATATATATATATATATATATATATATATATATATACATGTAAATATACGAGTATATTTATATATAATGTATTTTTTCTTATCACCCGTCGTCTAAAAATGGTTGTCGAGGCGAGCGAATGAATGGTAAGGGGATGGTTAACTATTATTATTTTTTCTACAACGATAAAAAATATATAAAAAATAAGAATAAGAAATCAAAACAAAAAAATCTCCTAAAATTTTTCTTTTTGATATTCCTCCTTGAATTTCCATAGCAACATTAAGTTTTCCTTATTTTTTTTTTTGACGTATCAGCTAAATAACATCCACCCAAACCAAACAAGATGTGGGGTGGAAAAATGAAGATAATTTTTTTACTTTATGTATTCTTACTGTTTTTCTTATTTATTATTTTTTTTATAAAAAAAGCTATTAAAACTTTTTTCAAATTAAATTATTAGCGTAAATGCGATTAATATTGTCGCTACACAACTAGGAAAAAACGAAAAACTTTTCTCCCGTTTTATAAATTACTTACAACAGTCTTATAAATTGAATTTCTAAAACAAAAAAAAAATCTGTATACATATTTTGATATACAAGTAATTTAATTACTTATGTCTGTAAGCTGTCGTCTAATTAAAAACACAACAAAAAAATTAAATAAAAATCCGTATCAACTATCATCTTAAGAATCTTGTGTGCCGACGGATTAATTATTAATTTATCATGACAAGTTTGCTGTCACTTTAAGAGAGAATTCATATTTAAAAGAACTACTAAGTCTTATACGTATTTATTTACAACATACATAACAGTATGTATATCCATTTTTAATCTTATTGTATATTATCAACAAATCATTTGTTAAGCCTTGAATTGAAGGATAAAATAAATGTTTGCAAACTAACTTAGTATTACTCTTATGCCGTATTAAGACAAAAAAAAAAGAGTAAGTTAATTAAAGGAACAAGTTTATTTCATATGTCTTATTTAGAGATGGCTGTTATCTCGTCATTTTAATCTTATCCCGTTTTTTAAATTATTTCCTTCTTTTTTGGCGAATACATTATGTAAAAATACCGGGTAGATAATCTCCTGAAACCTTCAGTTTATAAATTATAATTAATAAAAAATATTCAGAAACATAATTAAATTAAAAATTAATAAAATAATAACTCAAAAAAAGTGTTTCTATATCGGTAACCCCTTTTTGCTCTCTTGTGCGCGTTTTAATTCACTTCCATTAATTATCATTTATTTATTTGTTTTTTTTACTAACGCATTTCTTAATTGAATTGAAATTTTAATTATTCGCCATGCGACAGCCCAGACAGACTCAGCCGATGAAAAATTAATCTCGATATAATATACATAATTCCGCAAAAAATCAAATCA
Source organism: Tipula vernalis (assembly GCA_958295665.1). Classification (NCBI taxonomy): domain Eukaryota; kingdom Metazoa; phylum Arthropoda; class Insecta; order Diptera; family Tipulidae; genus Tipula; species Tipula vernalis. The sequence continues at coordinate 260,315,642 of OY282560.1, forward strand.
CGAGTATCACATATATACAATAAGCCTTCCCTATCTTTCATAAAAATGTTATATAAAAATTCCGTGACTATAAGAACATTTTAATTTCCTCATTTTTCATAGCTTCAAGAATCGATACGTGATTGTGTTGTTTAAGATGGTGTGTGGCGCAAAAGAAGAGGTATATTGTGTTGTGTTTTGAATTCAATTTAACCATTGTTGGCAATTTCACAACTTTTTTATTTTTATGGTTTTGGTTTTGATCATAAAAAATAAAATAATTTTATCGTCTTACATTTTACATAAAAGAAATAAAAGAGGAATATAATAAGAACAAGTTTTTTATTTTATTTCTTTATTTTTTTTTATTATAAGACGATAAAAAATGGATATATGTATATCTACCTTGAAAGCACAAACACTCCCAAAAAACGTTGTAACGATTTCTTAATACACTCGTCCGAAAAATTAATGCACCAAAGTTGTTTTCACTATAACTTTTAAAATGAAATGAACGTATTTAGGTGTTGTGTTAAGACCAACCGATAAATTGCAGAAAAAAAAATTGTTTTGGTCCATTTTAAAGAAGTAGTCCAATTAATAAAAAAATATTTTTTTTTAATACATATAACACTAACATTTTTTAATAATCGAAAACCAATAATGTGTATTACCCCCTCCCCGCCACCCCCCCCCCCCCCCTCACTACGAAATACTGCTTCACAGCGACGGCTTATGCTTGATATTTTCACTTTATTCCAAATTTGCACTATATGTTGACTTAACTCCTGAAGAGTGGTTGGTTGGTAGTGAATGGCTGTTAATTATCTTTGAAGTATGTCCGACAGGTGCTCGGTAGGGTATAGGTAGGGGCTGCCTGAACATCACGTCACAATATTAATTTCAGTTAAATATTCCCTCACGATGCCAGAAATCTGAGGTCTTGCATTGTCATGCGCCAGAAGAATGTTGTTGCCAATATATGTAGCAAGCGGCACAAAATATGGTTCTAAGATATTGAATGTACCACGAACTGCTTACTAAAAGTCGCCAGTTACTAAATGAAGGTTCATGAAGGCCACCAATGAAATTCCACCACATAACATTACAGATCTATTACCGAATAACGTCATTTCACGAATATTGCACTATTCCTAATGCTTATATATGGCCTTCGGTAGACCGTTGGACGTCGATCTGAAGAATACAGGGGAACCTCGTCTCGTCCTTGAGCCAAACGCGTTTCCAATCATCGAGAATCCAATTTACAGGCTCTCTAACGACTCTCAACCGAGCTGTTCGATGGTTTACTATTAATGCTGGGCCTGTTGCAGGTATTCTAGCATGGAAGTGAGTAGCTCTGCAAGGTACCTCCTTATTGCATCCATGCTTACTTGAAAATTGTGGGTACCCCTATGTCGCATTTTCAGCTTTCTAGCGATGGTGAACCGCTCTCTGTGCAATCTTTTTGATAAAATTATCCTGAGTATGTTTCTCCGTAATGTTTAATTATACGAGAACTTGTTTTGTGTGAAACCTTTATTCTTACAGCAATAGCACGGTGGAACCACCCTTCTTCAGCCATAATAACCGCTGTTACACGTCTTTCGCGGCTTAAATATCTTGTCGTTTACGAAAATATCAATTCCAGATGTGGTAACCTCTTAGACAAATCGAAAGTAGACCAATAAAAATTTGTATATGTGGTTAAATTAAGCTTCACAACTTTTGAATACTAACCGCATACTTCCCCCATATTTTCCGGAAAAGTGGTATAATTTGGTTAGGATGGATCTGGTATAATGTGAAAATATCAATTCCAGGTGGGATAACCGCTTAGAAAAACGGAAATTAGACCAATGAAAATTTGTATATGGGTTATATTACGCTTAACAACGTTAGAAAATCAAACCTACTTTTTCATGTACATATGTAGTAAAATTAGTACGTTTTTTGATGATTATAGAAAATTTACGAAATACACTCCTGAGCAACTAAATCGGCTCAAACCTCCGCGCGTACAAAAAGACATATTTTTTTAAAATGTCTTAACCGATTTTCGTAAAACAATTTTCTTCTGACAGTAGTATTTTATCTTTACAAGGCAACCTTTATCATTAAAATCTGTAAAAAATGTTTCGCTGAAATCAATTGGCTTGCTGCTATCTCCTGTATAATACCACGTTAATCGATATTTGCCATCAGTCACTTATCAGACGTTGACCTGGACAAATCTCTACCAGTTTCATTCGTTGTTTCCTCAAAATCATGGATACTACTCCAGAAAAGGCCGTACAAATCGTTGCTTTATTGCAAGAAGGACGCAATCAACGATAAGTCGCTCGTCAGCTAAACATGAGCCAATCTGCTATCTCAAGAGTATCCAGAAGGTTTCAGGAAACTGGTGATCACAAGTGACCTCAAGATTGCGTTGGATGATGAGTAGGGTGCGACCCCCAAGTCTTAGTCAAAACTTTAATAAGGTCATTGGGGAACCGCATGCAAACCGTTGTAGACGCGGGGGGAGGGGGGGGGGGGTGGATACTAAGTATTATCCAATTAAATTGTTTTTGTTTTGCTTGAATTTTTTGTTGTAATTTAAATTTAAATAACCCAATATTTTTTTTCATAGTCATCAATTTTGCTTGCGTTTTCAATCAAAATTCATTATAAAAAAAGTACTGAACCATTTTTCATGAAAATAGTGTCATTTTAAAGTAAAAATAACAGGCTTCAGCCTGATCGGTTAAGACGATCGATAAAATCGCTTCAGCCGTTTTAAAAAAAATCGCCTTTCTGTGAGCGTTGAAGGTTTGACTCGAGTTAGTTGCTCGGGAGTGTAGTTATTTATTATTATCCCAAATAAATCCGCCTAAATGTTGTTCTTTACGATATTTTAATATTATCACCAATACTAATAAATATTTCTAGGATTTAGTCAATTATTTTATTAACAAACTATACAACGTATTTTTATTTATAACCTTTATAATTAATTTTATTTGAATTTAAACTTTATTTAATTATAAATACATAGTATTAATATTTTATTATTATATTTATTGTGGTGCAGTATTTTCGTATCTATATTATCTGGTTGACGGACTGAGATGAACTGTACTGTCGTTGCATAACCAAAATAAAAAGCGATGTAGCGAACGCAAAAAATGTTGTACTAGAATTACATGTTTTAGTTCTTTTTTAAATATTAGAATATGACCAAATTAACCGCAAAATTAGTGTATTGCAAAACAATCACTACATCACCCCTCTTCCAGACATATCTCCATTATCAAACAACTATGAAACTTTAAATTCCACCTAATAACAAAATTATACACTGATAATGAATAGAAATTCACATTGAAATTATTGACAGAACTTTTAATGTTTTTCGTTTCTATTATCTACAAAAGTTTCGATATATGCAGGTTTTAAACAGTCGATTGATATACTTCGCTCTTTACCATTAACGTGTACCACTTAATATTTCCTTAACCTTCGAATTATTTTAAATGGGCTATCATATGTAGGTTCTAAGCCAATACGTGTACGATCTGCACGAATGAATACAAATTCGCAGCTATCAACGGAATTAGATAAGCTAATGTACGTATCCTTTGGAACTCTGGATGGTGTTGATTTTAAAATTCTAATTTTCTCGCGTAATAATTGCAAAAAGTTGGATGTTGGAGATGTCGCTTTTGTAGCATTATCTTCGAATGAAACAGATATAAGGTTTGTGACAAATATATCCCCTGGAACTTTTAACGTCTGCTCGTAAACTAGTTCTGCTGCACTAGATTTTAAATCTTCCTTTACTGGCGTTCTCATTTCTAGTAAAACAAATGGAAGTTGTTCAGACCAATTTTTTAAATTTCCTCTTGCTCGTATCGAATCCTTCAATTGCCTATGAACTCGTTTAATTAAGCTGTTGCTTTGTGGGTGATATGCTGTAATACGAATTTTATTACTACCTAATACTTTTATTAACTCGGAAAAGATTTGGGATTCGAATTGAGATCCTCTATCAGTCGTAATTTCTGAGGGGCATCCGAACCGCACAACGAATGATTCGATGAAAGCTTTTATAACCATAGCTGCTGAACTGTCGATGATTGGTATAGCTTCTGGCCACCTGGTATATAGCGGTTGATAATGGTTAACAAATAGCGAAACCCATGAGAAGGTGGGTGTGGCTCGACCAGATCCATATGAATTTTGTCGAACCTGCTATTTGGAAGTTGGAATCTCCCTATAGGCGACTTAGCGTGCCTGTATATTTTTTTGATTTTTGACAATTCAAACAAGATGTAGCCCATGTTCCCGCGTCCTTATTCATATTTGGCCAGAAAAATTTTCCATTCATGGCTTTTCGAGTCGCTCTTATTCCAACGTGAGATAAATTGTGAATATCTTCGAATTTTTTTCTACGCATAGGTAAAGGTATATAAGGACGTGATATTCCGGTAGACGTTTCTTTTTGTTCCAAAATCCAAGAGAACTTTCTCGGGCGATGGAGTAATAAAGAATTAATTTTTTAATATCACATCCGGCTATATTTATCGCATTAATATTGTCAATTCCAGGTCGTGAAAGATAATCTGCTACTATATTTTCTTTACCTGATATGTACCTGATGTCGCCTGTAAATTGGGCGATGTATTCCAAATGTCTTCTTTGACGTGGGCTTCTTTCGGTGTTTGAATTTAATGCGGTGGTAAGAGGTTTGTGATCTGTTAATATTAAGAGACCATGTCCTTCCACGTAATGCGGAATATGTTTAATGGATTGATAAATTCCTAGAAGTTCACGATCGAATGCTGAGTAGTGCGTCTCAGCGGGCTGTAATATTTTAGAGTAAAAAGCTAATGGCTTTCAACTAGCTTGTTTATGGTCATATTGTTGTAATACAGATCCTATGGCAATATTAGAGCTATCCGTAGTTATACAATATTTAGCATTTGCATTTGGAAATGACAGCAAAGTAGTCGAGGCTAGTTTGGGCTTAGCTTCCTCAAACGCTTCATTGATTTCAATCGGCCAGCTGAAATTCGCCTTTTCTTTACCCGGTTTTATCAACATGGAGAGGTGACTATAATAAATTGAACCAAGGACACCAGCCAAATTGGGTATAAACCGATTATAAAAATTAATCATCCCAAGAAATTTTTGGATTTGCTTAATTGATGCGGGTTTAGGTAAAGATATTATGGCTTCTATTCTGTCCTTTGTTGGCAAAATTCCTTTTATGGATATATTATGTCCAAGGAAATCTAACTCAGAGGTTCCAAATATGCATTTTACCAGTTTAATCTTCACATCGTACGCATTCAATCTTTCGAGGACGGTTTTTAAATGAGACATATGATCGTCTTTCGTCTTACTAGCTATTAGAATATCATCAATATATACAAATGCTAACGGCAGATCCTTCAAAATGCAGTCCATGAATCTTTATTTACAGCAACACTAGTATCAGCTGTGGTTTGTAGTCGGCGATGATACTGCGATGGAGTGTTATCACTTGATGGAGTAGTCAAGTAGAATACGAATTCTTCGATTTTCGCCCTCCGATAATCTTTCTAGTATCTTATTTTTTAAAATTTTATATTGATCAACGGTTGGTTGGTGTATTATTAATTATGTCGGTAATTGTTAATATTACGTCTTCGGCAAAAACTTGGCATGTGAACCTTAGAAATAAATCCCGCTTCCGGTTTAGTTTTATCTTCATTATCCGACATTTTGATTCTATTATTTTGAACCAATTACTAAAAATTTACTAAAAATTATAATTAATAACTAAATTTTGATGTATAAAAATAAAAATCTTAACCAAAAAAAAATATTGCCTTTTTAAATATTATAATATGACCATATTAACCGCAAAATTAGTGTATTGCAAAATAATCACAACAGTACGAACTTAAGGAGATTATACTGTCATGTGAAGTTTTTCCTAATCTTGTCCTAACGTGTAGTTTTCTTTTAGGGACAGTTTAGGACAAACTTCACGCGAATAACATTTTCATACGTTAACCACTTTTCATCCCCAATAACAATATTGGCCAAAAAAGGCTGATCTCTTTGTCGTGGGAGATTATTAACGCCAATCCACATTCTCTTCCCCTTGTTGTTTTCAGTGAGAGTGTGTGCTTCCCAAACTCCAAGCAATGAATTTTACGATTTCAAGAAGAATAATTGATAAATATCATATATGATTTGAAAAACAATTAATAAAATCTTGTTTATAGATATTTAATTAATTTTTTACTAAAACCCGTTTATTTACAAGGAGTGTAAACTAAAGAGGTGAAACCAACTTTTTTTTTCTTACATGTAAAAAAAGCTATTTAGTTTTTATTGTTGTTAAAGAATGGTTGTGCGTAGTTTGTTTATTTCTGGTCCATTGTATTTTAAAGATTTTGATAAATAGTAAGATCTTACGTCATTGATTTCGTTTTTATAATTTTATACTGTATTTTTCATATAGACATACAAAGAAAAAGTAAATTTGTACAATTGTATTTTAATTACATGAATCAAACTACTAAATTTAAGTTATTGGTCCTAAAATATGTTATACTCAAAGGTTTGATTTAAAACCTAAAATATTTTCTGGTACGAGTATTTTTCATTCATAAAATTTTAATCAAAAATGTTCAATTTTATATGGGTTCTTATGGGAAATCGTAAAATGTATCCCCCTTAAATTAAGGTTCTTTTAAGATTGGTCTGAACCTGACGGCTTCTATATTTAGGAATGCTTTGGTACAATATAGTGCAAAAAATTCAAATAAATTCATGAAAACTTGATCCAAAATTGTATTGTTCATAGAGCAGTTCTATCAAAAACAAGTCAATTTCAATTTTATTTTTTTGACAGATACATCTTTTTGCCATTTTCTATCATTTCATCATATCTATTCGAAAGCTTTCCAGTGTTGCCTAAGTTTCCCTCACAAGTACACATAAAATCATTCGAAATTTAAAGTACCGTCCATACAAAATCCAAAAATTCTAGAGCTTACATAAAGAACTAAAGTGAATCGTCTTGTTTTTGGGCAAAACTTTTTGGAACACTTATCGGAGATTACATCTTTAGGAATATTTGGTTTAGTGATGAAGCACACTTTTACCTCACGGATCACGTGAACAAACAAAATCAAAGATATTGGAGTACATAAAACCCAAGGGAACTCGACGAATCGCCATTACACCCTCAAAAAGTAACTGTTTGGTGCGCTATTGGAATGGTTATTGGGCGAGGAAATGTGATTTCAGTAAGTTATTTGGAGCTGCTTGATGAACACTTTATCTTCCAACATTAATAAGAATAGGAGAAAATGAAATTAACGATGCATGGTTTATGCAAGATGGTGCTCGACCCCATACTGCACATGTGGTTTTGGACTGCCTGCTCGATTTCTTTGATAATATTGTCATCTTGAATCGCTTTCCTGACCGTTTTAATGAAGGTTTCCAATCGCCCCACCGTATTTAGTGAATTTAAACCCTTGTGAGTTTCTCTACGGGGCTATTTAAATGATTGGGTTTACCTTGAGAATTCACAAGACTGGAGTGAAAACGTCTAGAAAAAAAAGACTAGAAAAAAACAGTAATGAAAATCGGGGCCCCACTTAGTACATGTTAATATATATTTATAAATTTCAAATTATCTACTAAATACATTGACCATCAAAACTAAATCTAAAAATATTTTCAACCAGGACGATTTTAGATTAGAGAAAGCCATTGTGCTCGAATTTGTTACATCTTTTAATTCGTTTTGCCGATAAACGAATCAGTCAATAAATTTTAAATTGACTGGTAAGTAACAAATGTATAATAATAATAAAACCCACAAACCTTAAATTATGTAAAGCAGAAAAATATTTCATTGTTGGAGAATTTAAAACGTGACACTAATTAAATTGTCTTCTTTAATGTATTTTATTGGTGTTACAGTTCGAACAAATTCATCGAATTTAGAAAAAAAAAATTCCTCGGTTGTTTTAATTAATCCCAGTTATTATGATACCAAACCAACTATAATCGTAAAAAAACGAAATGGAACCTAACGTAATGAGTGTATTTTCCCCATTATTCCAAACATCTGTTTTTTCAAGAATAAACATCAAATAATCATATATCACACATAAGAAAACAAATTGTCAAACCACTAATATTGTAATAATTTTCTTTATATCCATGTTTTTTTTTTATTTTCATCTTTTATTTTTTTTATTCGTTTACTCCTCAAGAAAACAACCAAAAGCGATAAAATGAAAAATAAAAACATAATAAAAAAAAACGTTTTTATTTAAAAGTATAAAACAAAGAGAAAACACAAATCCAACCTTAAAGAAAAAGAATATAAATAAATACGAAAAAAATTTATTTTATCCTTGTTAATATTTACTGTAACAATCACATAAAATATAAATAAATAGATCTATTTAAGAAAGAGCACACTGATCGAAACATGTACGATGTGTACTATACCATATGTCGAGAAAACTAAGTTATGTAAAATTTCACAAAATATTCAGCAAAAACTTCTTTCACTGTATGTATACAGAATTGAACTAATTTCCCTTTGCAATAAAAATTTGAATAAATATTTTTTATTTCGGTATTCGAACGAGTTGAAAAAGATTTTGTTTTTCATAAATTTTTAATTTATTTGAAAATTCATAAAACAATATTGCTTATTTTCCTAGCAAAAAATAATTTAAACCGTAATAACCATAAATTTATTTACAAAATTTTATTTATTAATTAATTTAGACAATTTATACAAAAATATGCTTATTTTATTATTTATTGGCGGTGTATTATTACCTCATCAAAGATGGTTTTATTATGTATATATGGTTAATGACTACAAGGAAAAACCTTGGAATTATTGGAGATAATAAAATCTTTGAAGTTTTACAAGGTGGATTATGATGATATTGATTAGTAATTAAGTGGTTTGTGTAGAGGTTGCGTACATTCATTGTTATTCATATATCAATAAGCATTAAAATCAGTTGTGTTTAATCTACAAATTGCTTTGACCTAAGAGGATGATTTGATTTATTTATTGAAACTCAAAGTAAACCTAAAGCGATCTATGCTATAACAATGAAGTGTTCAAAGATGGAGGAAGGTAAGTAAAGATTTCTTTTGGGTGTTTTTTTGCCTTTATAAAGTTTATTTTAGCCGTGTTTTCCGTGAGAACTGCACTAGAACTCTATAAACTTTAAATTCCTTTTAGCCGTGTTTTCCATGAGAACTGCACTAGAACTCGATAAACTTTAAATTCCGTTTATTCTATGTAAAACGAAAAAAAATAAATTCATAAAGCGCGAATGTGTAATGTACTTGATAAAATTACATATTTTAAGTTTAAAAATTTCCTCCTTCAGTTATTTCATCAATATTTTCCTATTTCTTGCTGACGTCATTACACGCAACTACACTCGATAAATTCATGGGTTTATCCAGTGTAACCAAAAAATAAGCTATAATTGTCTTTATTTATTGCTGTAACAACTTAAAATGTGTATTTATGTGAAATTCACTACACATTATCACTTTATGAATTTAATTTTTTTTCTGTTTACATAGAATAAAAGGAATTTAAAATTTATCGAGTTCTAGTGCAGTTCTCATGGAAAACACGACTTTTATTCTATGTAAAACGAAAAAAAAAAAAAAAATCATAAAGCGCGAATGCGTAGTGTAGTGTATTTGATATAATTACATATTTTAAGTTTAAAAATTTCCCCCTTCAGTTATTTCATCAATATTTTCTTATTTCTTGCCGACGTCATTACACGCAACTACACTCGATAAATTCATGGGTTTATCAAGTGTAACTAAAAAATAAGCTATAATTGTCATTATTTATTGCTATAACAACTTAAAATGTGTATTTATGTGAAATGCGCTACACATTATCACTTTATGAATTTAATTTTCTTTCTGTTTATATAGAATAAAAGGAATTTACAATTTATCGAGTTCTAGTGCAGTTCTCCTGGAAAACACGACTTTTATAAAGTTATTACTTGAATTCCAATTTTAAGAAAGTTTTGCCATGATTAATCCTTAACAGACGAAATGTGACGCTATGAAGTCACTACCCTTTAGAGTCTGGACAACAGTTTGCACAATGGATGTAACCTGGTAAAAACCGACCAAAGCGACCAAAACAAAACATTCAGCTGGAAAGGTTATAGCCACTATTTCTTTTTGTTTTGGGCCCATAGTGCGTCATTGGGATTGGAGAAATTGAACGATGCAATCAAGGCAAAACGAACACATTAACCCGTTGATAAGTCAACAATGTTGTTGGCAAAGTTGCATCAATTAAGCTTCGAATTGCTTCTCCATTCACCGTATTCTCTAGATTTGGCACCTAGCAATTATTTTCTGATTAAATTGAAGATTGAAGATTATATAAAAAAATTACCAAAAAATTGGCGTTTTATTATCAATAAGAAAACTTCTCAGCTCATGTAGTAAATATGGTGCAGACAGCGAAATAGTGTTTTGAACGATATAAACAATTACGACAATTATTACAGTAAAGCTAAAAACTATTTTCAAATAATTCAGCAGTACATTACTGGAACATTGTAGCTATTACGCAAACTCATATATGAATGTTGTATAAGTTATAAGAGATAAATTTGTTATTAAAAACTATATAAGTAACCAAAAAACCGCAATTTTCCTATAAAGGAATCATTTCTGTTGAATTTTATTTCTTTTTCCTTAAGTCTCATTCATAACGAGTAACTACAGTTAATCACTTTCAAAGTTGGTCGATAAGAAATTCCTTAAATATGTTTCATTTTCTACAAGAAAAATGCAAAAAAAAGACAAAAGATAATATTTTAGGTTTATTTATTATTTCATAAAACCGAAAATACAGTTATTTACATATTTTAATAATGAAATTTAAAAAAAAAAATAGTTAACAAAAATTCTGCTGATAATTCAATCACTTTCATAGTTGATCGATAATGACGCAATTAATAATAATTAATAATAATTTAGTTCAATTTAGATAATTAAAAGAAATTAATATTTAGTTGGATTTCCTTTACATTCAATAACACATGCTAAACGATTTTTCATTGAACTAATCAATTTTTGTGTGTAGCTAGGCCCAATTTTATTCCATTCTTCCTCTATTATTTTTTTAATTTCTGATTTGCTGGTTATATTCCTTTTTCGAACCCTTGATTTCAAATAATTCCATAAATTTTCGATTGGGTTAATATCGGGAGATTGTGGAGGTGCCTGGATAACTTTGGGGCAGTTGTAAATCAAATATTCGCGAACAATATGCGCTGTATGTTTTGGGTCGTTGTCTTGGTAAAATTTAAATGTTCTGGGAATACCTAATTTTTCAGCACTTTGTTTGAGATTATTTTTTAGAAGGTTGAGATATTGCTCCTTTTTCATTATTCCTTCGATAAATTGTAAATTACCTACACCTGCTGCTCCCATACACCCCCAAATCATTACAGAACCGCCGCCGTGTTTTATGGTAGAATTTAAATTTTTTATATTCAGCTCCTCATTCGCTTTTCTCCACACATTGACCCGGCCATCGCTACCAAATAAATTAATTTTAGTCTCGTCTGCGAAAATAACCTCTTTCCAAAAATCGTCACCCTTATTAATATGCTCTTTAGCGAACAGAACTCTTTTCTTCTTGTTTACATCGCTTATATATGGTTTTCTTCTGGCTGCTCGACCATGATAACCATTTTCGCGGAGCGGTCTTCTAACGGTTTCTGGATTAACAGTCTTCTCAAATTTCTCGAGAACCATAGATGTTAGTTTTGGTGCACTTTATTTTGGCTGTATCTTAATTTGGCTTACTATCCAACGCTTTTCGCGGGCGGTAAGCTTTTGTTCTCGAGGTTTTGGCGGTATAAAATCAATGCGATCTTCATTTTTGAACCGACGAATTATATTCCCTACAGTACTTTTACACATATTTAATATCTCTGCAATTTCTTTATGTGATTTTCCTTTAGTATGATGGAAAACAACTAATTGTCGCTTATCAAAAGACGTACGTTTTCCTTTGTTAGACATTTTAGAAAAATTTGGCACAATTTACAAAATTATTCTCTATAAGGTCCTTACTGACGAATAATTTAAAACAGACTAATGTTTAAAACAAAGAAAAATATTGTTCTTTGTTTGAGTAATTTTACGTGAATGTGTGTGTATAACGTATCGGCCAACAATGAAAGTGACGTAAATAAATGAAAAAATGGTTTAAAAACTGCGAAGTTCTATTTGTGTGTATTTATTACGGTACTTTTCTTGCATATGTGTTACGGATAAATTAAACAAAATGAAAAACGTCGCAGAATTTAAAAATATTTTTTTTAAATCTAATATTTTAAACAATTAAATTCGATTTTTGCATCGACCAACTTTGAGAGTGACTAACTGTACGTGTTTTTTTTATCCATTCCGAAGAAAGGAATAGAAGGAATGGAATATTGGTCACATGACTTTAGAATACATATTCCAAAACGGAATGTAATGAAAAACGACAAAAGGAAGGAATGGAATATTATTATTAATTATTATGTTTAATTTATTTTTTAATTTTATACGAGCAATTATTTATGTCATACGGCAATACACAATGACGAATAATTACGATGCACTACTTTTCATCTAGTACGAAAAGAATACGTTCGGAATGTCTAGAATGAACTAAAAAAAGTACAAAAAAGGAAAAGAAAGAATGGAATGAATAAAAAAACATTTTATTTAATTTTCGGAGCGTCCGGAATATTTAGAATTATTAGAATAATTTAGAATAAAAAAAAACACCCTACAAGTAATGTGTTCTTTTTAAAATTGCTTGAAGAATTTTTAAAATCACTTTTTAAAAGAACTATAATTTTCTCAATTGCTCATTTGGAAAGGTAAGCGGTTTGGCTTCAGATATATTCAACATTTATTTTGTGTTACTATTAATCGAATACCATTAATTTTTAAAGTTCTCAGATAGAAAAGCAATAATACCACATAATATTATCAAAAACTAGAAAGAATATAAAGACAAACCAAATATCAGCAGCTGGGGTTAATTCTCGTTCCGTGAAAAGTATTATGAAAAGTATTTTCAGTGAGAAATACACATTTACTGAGAAGGAAAAAAATGACGTCAAAATCTTTTCATCTCAACAATATTAAAAACTAAATTTGTATTTTTAGCATTTAATGTGCATTGAAACTATAAAATGATTCACTTTAAACTTAATTTATAAGTAAATACATGTATTAAAAACTAATTGATCATTTTTATAATTTATTTTATATTTTGACAAGCAATGACGAAAACTGATTAACTAAATTACTTTTTTATCATTTAATTAGCTAATATTTACACTATTTGCTGTATCTAGCGGAAATATACATATATGAAATTCCACAAAATGGGCCTAGTTTGAAAACAACTTATTCAGCGTTTTTTCACGATTCTTTTTCTTGATGGAAACAAAATGGAAACATTTTTTTCATTCGGTTTTTTTATAGATTGAGAATTGATCTCCTGGGCGGTACAGAAATAGTATACCATATAGGGGTACACAAATAATTTTTTAAATCTTACAGCTAGAACCAGAAATAAGTACTTATAATCAAATAAAGAGCAGATTCTTATTTTCGTCATTTAGAAGCCAAATTAATTTTTTTATTATTTATCATACATTTTCTTCGAGAATGAGAATTTTTATTTTACATTTCATTCATGTGGATCGTAGCTTTATAGCGCGCGCATTCTCTTGTACTCTCATGGCGTCTTTGGAAGCAAGGGAATCATTGATTCCCTATAATTTTAACTCAAAATGCTAACATGCTTCACAACGAACAATATCGTTTGCTTAAAAAAAAAAATCTATTACCCCGCTCTAAATTTCGTTTCGAATTAAAAAAACATTCAATCTATGCTAAAACGCTTTACTCACTGAAAAACGAAAAGAAAAATCGGATTTAGTTTTTTCGATATAAAAATTATTGCTTTGTTTTCGTTAAAATCTTCTGGTTCTTGAGCGAATGTACCATTCAATACTGTTTTCAATTCAAAAAATAAAAAAAAAAATATATTTGGCTGAGAAAATGAAAATTTAATGTTTAATTAATGTTGCTCTACGCCTATTTCCGGAGTTCCTTTTAGTGAATTCTCTAAAGCTATTAATTCATCTGAGTCAGCCTCACAATTTGTTAAAGCAGAATTTGTAATGAGTGTTATTACAATTAATTTTGCTGCAATATAAGCGAATTCATGTACCACCGATGGTTCAGTTGCGAAGTTAAAATACATTTTAAATAATTATGATTTTTGCTAAACTTGTGAGACGTAACAAAATATCGTTGATAGTTTGTTCTAGTCCAGTTGATCAATTCTCGTTCTTTGAAAAAACCGAATGAAAAAAATGTTTGCGTTTTGTTTTCATCAAGCGTTTTTCATTTATAACATTTGACACAACAACAATACGCGATTCTCGTTGTCCAAAAGAAAACAGAATCGAAAAAAAACGCTGAATAAATTGTTTTCTTACTAAGCTACAGTGGAAATATACATTTTATCGACTTTCATATATATTTCCGCTAAAAATGACCAAATTATTTTTAAAACTTAACTAAATTAATTAGTTGGAGACTTTTCTTAAATACACGCAATAGTTTTTAATATATTTACTTATAAAATTATAAAGTGAATCATATTAAAGTTTCAATGCACATTTATGCTAAAAATACCAATTTAGTTTTTATAAAATATTATTTTCATATTTATGATGATCTCACGGCCAGAATGATCGGTGTAAAAGATTTGTTCATACGAAATAATTTTGAGGCCATTTTTTTCCTTCTCAAAGAATATGAATGGAAAATGTGTACTTCTCACTGAAAATACTTTTTATTATACTTTTCACAGAACGAGAATTGACTTCAAAAAGACAATATGTATATTGCGTTTTTAGTAGAAGGTTTAATTTATTTAACATATGGTATTTTAGATTTTCAAACACTGAATTATTTAATTGTAAACCAAAATAATTTGGATTTGGATCATCGACCAGCAATTTGCTATCTAAATTTTTAAAATATAGTTTAGATAAATTTTAGTACATATTACATCTACCTCCCAATTATAAAGTTCTTCTGAAACTTTCCAAGTTGCTTTGCATCCCGTGTTTGTAAATTATGTTGTTTTAAGTTGGTTCTTAAATTTTTTGCAAAAAAATTGTTGAGAATTGTAATAAAAATAAGGAGCATATTTTGAAACATTTAATAAAAAAACATTTTCGATTATTTTTTAACCCTGGTGACAAACAACAGCGCATACCGTCAAACCAAGATTTTGTAAAATATCTTTAACAATTTCGGTCAATATTCCTCCTTCTGTATTTTTTCAGATGCATGGTATGAAATTACATATTTATATGAATGTGATGCTTTGTCGGTTATGTATTTAGTTAATGCTGAACTTCTTTCACAGTTACCAACAAAAAGTTATCAACAACACCCGACGTTCTATCTTCCGGCTATCTTCTAAGTCCGGCTTAATTTGTGTCTCATCAAACATTAATACGACATGTTTTGAATTACTGCCCATTTTCTCTAAACTGTTCAAAGGAGTTGAGATGATGTTGAAGACATATTCAACTGTAAAGAGTTGAGATGATGTTGAAGACATATTCAACTGTAAAGCTTTCCGCAAATAGTTGTAGCAGAAAGAACATTTAAAACATACTTTTTGGGCAACGTCCTTCTGCTCTATGGGTCGTAATCTTAGCTTACCAACTAAAATCATTTTTGAAAATTCCTATGCATCTTGGCTTAAGTGGTTTAGTGCTCTATGATGCAATTTATGTAGTCCTTTCTGTATTTGAGAGCGTTCTTAGAATTTACTGAGCCGTGATAAACGCTTTTTAAATTTTGACAACTCTTCAGCTCGAATAGTAGCATTATTTTTTAAAACCCTAATTGGTTGGAGAGCTGCTTCATTTTTTCTTTCATCAAAGAAGGAATTTTTCAAGGGAATGAAACAATTTTCGCAATTAGATTTTACGTTTGTTTCATTGCAAGTGGAACTTTTTAATGTCGTATTTCACGCTTCAAACGTTTACATTGTCAAGTCATAAACTTTTTCTTTATTGCCAGTAGGTTTTAATGTTCTTATACTGAAGCGGAGTTTCGTTATTCATTTTAACATCTGGGTATTTTAAATAAAATTCTGGAAATGATTGTTTTTTTTTTTAAACTTTTCAAAATTAAATTGGGGTCGAAATACTTTTCGCAAATTAACAATCTTTCGCGTATACTTGGAGCACATTTTTGAGAAACCAAATATCAAATAAATTGCTGTAAGCAAAAATAACAAATAATCTAAATTTCCTATCAGAATTGAATCGCCTAAAACTTTTGGACGATGGAACATCGCACAAAATGCAGGATTGGTTTTTGTTCAGTTCTGGACCCATTTAATAAATAATAGCCTAATGAATATCAATTATGAACAACCCAAAACAAAATAAATGACTAGTGCTAGAAATTAACCATAAGAACCTATTCACAATAAGAAAATCAATGATAGCCAGATGAAAAAATATTACTTAAAAAAACGAAATAAGGAACGAAAATCCTTTATAATAAGAAGAAGCGTAAAGCTAACTGAATTTAATTTATCGCCCCTATTTTATTTTACGACACAAAATGAGTTTAAAACAACTTCACACAATAACAGCTGGATAAGACCAACAAAACCAATAAAAATGTACATTGTAAATTAGTATTAGTAGTACGTCGCCGTTTACAAACACGACGTAAAATAAATATTCATATTTCATATGTATTAAAATAATATATATAACTCACATACACACTAACAAAAGTCCCCGTACATTTTTTTATGGTATCTTTCTTATGAGAGAAGAGCGTGACTTGTATCAACATTTGTGCTGTTTTTGTGCCCAATACATTTCCTTTCATCACCCCAAACTTAATATGGTTTTCTGAAGCGAATTTTCAAAAATTTCAAGTATTCAACGAATATAAAGTTTAATTATTTTATTAGATATATAAGGCGTGCTTTGGTATTCTTGTCTGTTCTAGATTGCGATAGCAATTATTCCAATGTAGATCTAAACGTGTTCTACATTTAGAGTCCTAGAGGCACCCTCTATAAATAGCTGTGTGGTTTCCAACGCAGTTGCTGCTTTTTCTCACGATGCTTCCTTTATTGCTTTATTGCAAACCTTTTAATTGTGGAGTTAACCACATATAACACAAACATCGTTCAAAGTGTAATATGCTCTAGTGTGTCCATATTCTTGTCACCTAACGCACTGTACCGGCCCATTTCTTTTCCTGGGTTCCTCGATGATAACTCTTCTGGGTAATAAACATTTTAGGTCAAATATTGCATGTTTGCCTTTGACCTTTTTACTGTCTGGTTCTAATTCCAGAAACTCGTTTGCATCCAAGTGACTCTCTGCTCCTTTTAATATAACAACCAATCTTGTTGGCTCTTTAGTTGGTACGTCTAGTAATCTTTACCAACTTAGTTAAAATGTTTAATTAACGCTCTTTAAGCATCAATATTGAGCGGTTGAATTTTTGTTTCTTTTATATCTCCTCAACATCATTTTTGAAGAAATATGGTTCAATGATTCCACCAGTCCAAAAATCTCAAAACACAGTGATTTTTTGTGGGTTCACTAAAGTGCGGCAATTTTCCTTGTTGCCGTAGTCATTCAGCCAAAAAATATTCCTCACCGCTGAATAAAATTTTAAGAGCAATCGCGTTTTGGTATAGACGGTGAAAAGGCGAAATAAACTGAGCACAAATCAGCTGTCAAATAGGTTGACGCTGAAAAAATTGTTGCCAATTCGAAAAACAAACCTCTGTAAAAAACATCCTTTAGTACTAATGTCGTTTTCCAGTTACAATAAAGAGTAGCGAAACAGTAGAAAATGTGCAGAAAGAGCTGTCAAAAAGACAGTTTTTTGACATTTTAAGTGGAACATACTGAAAAATATTTTTAAATGGCTTTGTTTTTTTGTATGGGTGTATGAATTACGTATTAATTGTCAGATTACTTTTTTGACAATTATACGTCAACTTTGCAATGCAGTGCAATGTAGATGTAAATGTATTAGTTAGAGTAGTTTGCTACTCCGTCAATTTAGACAGATTTCAAGATGGGGGATTGGAGTAGCTTTATAGTAGAGTAGAGTGTGAGTGGAAAACGACATTACAAAACATACTAAATATAGGCTACTTAGATGTCTGGAACTGGGTCAATTTCTGTAATTTTTAACATGCCTTTCCTATCCTTCGGTTTTGTTATATGTGAAAGGTTTACGGACGGACTGATGCCACCCGGTAGCCTAGCTTAGGATTGGTCGTATAATCGGATCAATCAATCAAATGAAATAGCGGAAAAAGATTTTCCATAAATTTTGACCAAGAAAAATTGAAACAAAGAAATTAAATTCGTATTTTCTAAGAATCACAATTTATAAATTTTTTACTTTAGTATTGTATCGTATACTCGATCAAGTTCCAGAAGATTTTAGCTGAAATAAATCTATCTATCTTTTCATGCGGATTTTGAATGTACATCAGTTGCAGCGGTCGCGATTTAGGTTCTCGTAACTAACCAAAAATGTAACTAAAAAGTAACAACATCCTTCAACAGCAGATAGAAAATCGACGTTGTGTAAAATCAATCGCTGGGCTGACCATCTTTAATGTGCACCAATCAATATGTTATAAGTATGGTTCAAAAAGTACCAGTAGAGATGAGCCAGCCTGATAGATAAGGCCTTTAAGCTGATAGATATTTTTTCGGGTGTTTTTAACACTTTAAGATTGGAATTTATTGAAAGCGTGCGCGACACTACATATAGCCGCTTAAAGGTGGATTTATATTATCTGTTCCTTTCAGTTCCTACTCGTATCGTATCAGACATCATCAATTTATACTATCCGTACCTTTCAATTCAGGCATTTTCTTCGTATGATTATCGTGTATATTCATATCTTTGGGTTACGAATAGAGTAACATTAACACACAAAAATACAAAAATGTTTTAGTAGCAATTTACAATTTTTATTTGTTTCGCTATTCTTTCGTATTTTTTCGCCTTCAGATATCAGACAAAACATTCTTTTCAACAATATGTGTCTGTGTCGGTACGAGTAGGAACGGAAAGGAATGGATAATATAAATCCACCTTTAACCTAAAGACGTACATTCATGACTTAATAATAAAATCAATTTTGTAAAATGCATTTCTTTTACATTCACACAAACGTTGCAATCAAATTTAGCAAGATCTTATTCCCCCCCCCCCCTCCTTCTCCCGTGTGACGCCTAACTAAAATCTACATCACACGATCACACGTTAATTAATTGCTAGAATTAAGTTCAATTAAAAAATTAATCTTTAAGTGGTTTTATTAGAATTCTTGAATGTAATCTGTAGTACAGTACAAGTATAGAAAAAGTTATTTTCTTATCAATCAGCGAAAATTATCGCGAGGTTTGTAATTTTTAATACGTTCGATAATTAGGTTTATAATTTACAAAAGGCTTTAAGCGTGTATGCCAATTTGTTTTTTGGAACTTTTTAATGTCGTATTTGACGCTTCAAACGTTTACATTGTCAAGTCATAAACTTTTTCTTTATTGCCAGTATAATGTCGTTTTCCAGTTACAATAAAGAGTAGCGAAACAGTAGAAAATGTGCAGAAAGAGCTGTCAAAAAGACAGTTTTTTGACATTTTAAGTGGAACATACAGAAAAATATTTTTAAATGGCTTTGTTTTTTTGTATGGGTGTATGAATTACGTATTAATTGTCAGATTACTTTTTTGACAATTATACGTCAACTTTGCAATGCAATGCAATGTAGATGTAAATGTATTAGTTAGAGTAGTTTGCTACTCTGTCAATTTAGACGGATTTCAAGATGGGGGATTGGAGTAGCTTTATAGTAGAGTAGAGTGTGAGTGGAAAACGACATTACAAAACATACTAAATATAGGCTACTTAGATGTCTGGAACTGGGTCAATTTCTGTAATTTTTAACATGCCTTTCCTATCCTTCGGTTTTGTTATATGTGATAGGTTTACGGACGGACTGATGCCACCCGGTAGCCTAGCTTAGGATTGGTCGCATAATCGGATCAATCAATCAAATGAAATAGCGGAAAAAGATCTTCCATAAATTTTGTCCAAGAAAAATTGAAACAAAGAAATTAAATTCGTATTTTCTAAGAATCACAATTTATAAATTTTTTACTTTAGTATTGTATCGTATACTCGATCAAGTTCCAGAAGATTTTAGCTGAAATAAATCTATCTATCTTTTCATGCGGATTTTGAATGTACATCAGTTGCAGCGGTCGCGATTTACATAGGTTCTCGTAACTAACCAAAAATGTAACTAAAAAGTAACAACATCCTTCAACAGCAGATAGAAAATCGACGTTGTGTAAAATCAATCGCTGGGCTGACCATCTTTAATGTGCACCAATCAATATGTTATAAGTATGGTTCAAAAAGTACCAGTAGAGATGAGCCAGCCTGATAGATAAGGCCTTTAAGCTGATAGATATTTTTTCGGGTGTTTTTAACACATAAAGATTGGAATTTATTGAAAGCGTGCGCGACACTATACATATAGCCGCTTAAAGGTGGATTTATATTATCTGTTCCTTTCAGTTCCTACTCGTATCGTATCAGACATCATCAATTTATACTATCCGTACCTTTCAATTCAGGCATTTTCTTCGTATGATTATCGTGTATATTCATATCTTTGGGTTACGAATAGAGTAACATTAACACACAAAAATACAAAAATGTTTTAGTAGCAATTTACAATTTTTATTTGTTTCGCTATTCTTTCGTATTTTTTCGCCTTCAGATATCAGACAAAACATTCTTTTCAACAATATGTGTCTGTGTCGGTACGAGTAGGAACGGAAAGGAATGGATAATATAAATCCACCTTTAACCTAAAGACGTACATTCATGACTTAATAATAAAATCAATTTTGTAAAATGCATTTCTTTTACATTCACACAAACGTTGCAATCAAATTTAGCAAGATCTTATTCCCCCCCCCCTCCTTCTCCCGTGTGACGCCTAACTAAAATCTACATCACACGATCACACGTTAATTAATTGCTAGAATTAAGTTCAATTAAAAAATTAATCTTTAAGTGGTTTTATTAGAATTCTTGAATGTAATCTGTAGTACAGTACAAGTATAGAAAAAGTTATTTTCTTATCAATCAGCGAAAATTATCGCGAGGTTTGTAATTTTTAATACGTTCGATAATTAGGTTTATAATTTACAAAAGGCTTTAAGCGTGTATGCCAATTTGTTTTTTTTTTGTTTTTTATTCATAAAATATAAATAGTATATTATATGTATAAGTAATCAGAAAACTAACAATCACATTCTAAAGTGAACGAAACTTGTTTCACCCCATATAATTATTTTATGCATCGTTGGTGGTGGTATAATAAAAAGTCGAAAAACTAATTAGCAAGAGGTACAAGTACAACAGACAACATAGCCGAACAAAACTTATTTGATTTATTAATATTTAATTTAATTTAATATTCGTTCTTATGACAAGCGAAACTATAATAATAGTAATAAAAAAAATAACTATATATAACTATTCTGTTTTACATAAATTACTATGATTAATTTCATGTAATTTTGTAATTATTTTTCTTTTATTATAGGAGTAATACATATAAAAGTTTGGTGTGTTGCGTTATAAACTATATTACAATATTATAAGTATTAACATTCTGCGTCATTTCGTTGAGGCCGGGCTTTTTTGTATTTTTATCGTTTTGCTTTGTTTAACAATGCTTCTGATGTGGAAAGTCCAATGGTAGTGATACTGGCATTGAAATCAATTTTACATTTAACCTAATGTAGAATTTATGTTAATTCTACATTTATCCTAATTAAGAACGGCTCCGGAACAAAATCCCCCTTCTCTAAATTATTTTCAAAAATTGTACATAACTCTTACAATGAAATTAACTAACAAAATGTATAGGTACAATAATTATTAATCTATATTTTTTATCTGCAGATACAGACATATCAAAAATACATAAGACCTTTACAGAACAAGGGATACAGTGACAAGCGCAGACGCTAGCAAAATTAGACAAACAAATCAAGGGATGCTCATAGAACAATTGTCGATGTTGACCGCGACATTGCATATATTGTATATACATAATTGTATTTGACCAGTGTATTTTGTCGATCTGTCTCCTGTTCTGTTTGAACCTAGTACCGATCTTACACCGTAGATAGCATAATACTATTTTGTTACCCGGTGTAAATCCTATGTTTTGATAGTATAATAGCAAAAATAAAATATAATAGGGAAATAGATGACAGTGATTGTTGATGAATTAGTCTAGCAACGTTAATTTAATTGACAAAAGCTAACGTTTCGAAATAAAACATAAATTTAATATGTGTTATGACTCTGGTGGCAGGTATCATAACCAAGAATTAGAATTATGATTAAATAAACCCAATTTTTTTGGAGTTAATGTTATTCTTCTGGGGATTTATCATAAGCAATTGTTGTTGTAAATTTGTCGAGGAAATACGCTATACGCATACTGCTTAATTATACTTTGTCATTACTTGTCTTTTATTTTCTTGTTTTTGCGAATATGTAGTGTAAAACTGATTGTGATGGGTAGTTACTACTGTACCACTCGATCCTTAAAATCACTAAAAACAGTAATTGTGATTTGATTGTCTTAGGATATGGGAAAAATACTCTAATAGGGTGAAAATTCGACCTCATCAATCCATTGTAAACGTAATTTTATCAAAAAACTATGAATTTTTACTTACGACAGTATAGTGCTGCCACATAGCAGTATAATACTCGATGGGTCCGGCACTTAAAGTGTTACGATTGAGAATCTTGTGCTATAATAACGAATAAAATGTCGACATTTTACGCTTCAGGTCTCCCAACGTGTTGGTATGAAAAATCTACCGATGAAAAAATGAAATTTAAGCTATCACAATGCCATGAAATTTTGAATACACAGCTTGTGTTAAAAGTTTCTAGCCTGAAAATTAAACGGGACTAATTAAACAAAAAGATAAGTGTACTAGAATATTCCTCCCATCCTTCATAATGAATGGTAAATTTCAAATCAATCTCTCAATTTATTTTGTGTTTACAACTCATTTGTCATTTTTAATTAAAGTACGAATTGCTTGAACATCACCGTATTCGCCGTAAAACACAGTTTTTCAGTTTCTATTCGCCGTAAAACACAGTTTTTCATTTTCTAAGCTAGAAACCTTTCACGCAATGTATCAAGTGCATTGAGGTCTCTAGGCGTTGATTTTACCCAACATGTTGGCTACAGCTCGTGGAGCTGAATGCACCCATTGCTTAAATAAATTTAAGTATCTCCAATCAGATGTTAAATATTTCAAAAAATGTTTATCAAGTGACTCAGTGTGGTTTTGTTTGATTGTTACATCGCAACTTCGTGTACAGTTTATTATTTGCCTGTCAAAGGTTAACCATTGTATATTTGAAAGACTCGCAGACATTTTTTTTTGCTAAAACCGTAGGGCACATTTCCTCATTATGTCGTCGTAACATCCCAATTAATTATTTTAAATTAAACTTATAACTTTTTAATTTCGTGAGTTTTATTTAATCACGAATTACAATTTTCATTTTGAAATAATTGTATCAATTATTATCTTTTAAACATTTTTAAATGTCTTGCTACCTTAGAGGTTTATTCGTGATTTTTTTTTTTTTTTTTTTTTTTGGTAAACAAAAGTAATTATATTTAATATATGATATTGTATTGTATAATTACACAAATTAATTTTCATTAAATTAATAAATTAAACTAATAATATAGTATTTAGTGTGTAATGATAAACCCATCAATTCGATCGAAACCTATAGCTCACTCGTTTCTACGGAGACGGACATATTTAGATAATCTATAGATAATTAGATAGAGATTAGATTGGGCACAATGAAAATGTTTATGTATAATTTTATCATAATAATAGCGTTTTTGTTTATTTTGGTACGGCTCCAAAATTTACCTCCATTGTATAAACCTACCACCCTTTTTGTATTAGTTGGTAAAAAAAAATCAAATATTTAAAGGTCGGAATGAATTTTGTTTATATTTTACTTTTCTAGCGAAACCATTAAATAATTAATGTGAAAATTGTACACATAATGTGAAAATTATACACATATAAATACATAAATAGTACGTCGGTTGTATAGTAAATTAGTAATATAGGGAATTTTTTTGAATTTTATGGTTCTTGCTACACCAATGAAATGTGTAGTTTTGGTATAACTGCTATACACATACATACCTTCGTCATTGTATATTTTGTTCCCTCTTCTGTTTAGAATTAGAGAGAATTTGAATTTATATTTATTTTGTTTTCTAATAAATTTGTTATACAATTTAATTTACTTATTTTTGAATAATTTATAAAGTTTATCCATATAAAGGAATATACATATATTGTAAAATAAGGATATATTTTAGATTCACAAAAAAACCATGGTAGCTAGTCATGTTTTTTTTATAATTCTAGATATAAATATAATATTATGTTTCTGTACGTTCTGTTTATATTTTATACAGATTGGGTTTTAAGGGTAATAGATGAGATGGCAGATTTTTTCGTAAATTTTATTATTGATTAATGATAACATGATTGGGATTTAAGGTAGATAGATGAGTTGTTGAAATAAATGCGATGCGTCGATGTGAGGGAGACTGAAATAATTTGATACATTTTAGAATTTTGGTTTGAACAAATTAATGTAGATGGAAAATGTTTTGCGATTTGGAGGTGGTTAAGTTTTGTTAGTATTTATTACGAGGTAGAGCTTATCTTTTGTATAGATGATTGGCTTTCGGTTTCATATTGTTATCACGAAATAAAGTAAATCATTAGTATATCGGTGATCTTTGGTTGGAGACAGAAACTCGCAGTGTTTGTGATTAGATTTGAAATGTATTAACGTCTAAATTATAAACCTTTATTAGTTTAAATATTTTATTAAAAAACCTTTTTTATACAAACGTCGATGGCTTGATAATATCTCAAAAAACCGGAAATTTGGCATTGACGTTTATGCAAAAAAGTTTTTTTAAAAAAATATTTAAATAAATAAGATCTATAATTTATACATTTAACTAATACAGACCTAAGAAATAAGATAAGATTTTAGTTTTAAGAAATTGGTTGCAGCCGTGGTGTGACCAGTTAGGTCTTATTTTGTGTTTATGTTTAGGTTATTAAACTGTTCCATAAATTTTACTGTTGCTCAGGTACATACGAGTATATTCAAATTTTGGTCGTTAAATAGGAATTGAGAAGTGAGAGTTTCTTATATATTTGTAATTTTGTCGCTGCGTGAAATTAATTGTGTTGCTTTTATACAGCTTCACAATAAAGCAGCTGATTTTAATGGCATAAATCAAATTCAGAAATTTTTAAATTTTTACTATGTATTTTGATGATGAACTAAGCAAAGTAGTACACTCAAAAAAAATGTTAAAATTCCAGATATATTTTACAAAATTTCTATAAATATAGAGCACAGAAAATGTTTTGTAAAATTTACAATTTAAGAAAAAGTTCTGTAAATTATATAAAATGAATTGAAAGAATAACAAAACGTTTTTGAGATCAAATTAATAATATAGGTATGTTGTGATTATTACAAAAACTTTGTTAATTCCCAAACAGGTTTTTATTAAGTATACAAATAAGTTTTGTAATATTCTGAAAAAACTTACTCTGTTTTAATGGCATGTAAACCCGATTTTTCTTTTCGTTTTTCATTGGGTAAATAAAGCGCTTTATTGTTCGTAATCTTGAGCCGAGTTGGTTATCGAACTCTTTCAATAATTGATTTCTTATGGAACCAACAAAAATGATCCCATAAAAACCGGCAAAACATTAAGTCGATAAAATACATATGATAGAAATCAGCATAACTATATTATGTTAAATTTTTTTGTTCTAGGTTAGAATATCTCAAAAACCTGACGTGATTGGATAATTCAGTAGCCAGATTCGGATTCAGCGCAACAAATTACTTCGGTTATGACTGTTAAATAAACTAGTATTTCGAAAGTATTGTAACTTTCTTTCGTCTCCTTTAAAATATGTAACTATAAAAATGATAACACGAAGTTTGCACTTTATTTCTGAATAATGAATGTAAAAAGCTAACCAACATTATCAAAAAAAAAAAAAACAGACGAGAGAGAGTATATTATGACAAACAATTTTAAAATAAAACAACACAACGAAAATAAACGTATCACTATTTGTTGCACCCTATTTACATAACGACTGTTGTAAAATTAACACCTCCCTCGTGTTAATCGATTGAAACTTTAGCTACCAAAAATACAAATATACTGAAAATAAATGTAAATCTGCGAGTAAATCAAACATACACATGTGTAGATACATCTACCTCTTATATACGAAATGGAAAATTGTAATAATATCAATTAAATATGCAAATATTGCAAAATTAAATTATTCGTTAATTTAAGCTTAATCTCTTGAATTTGTTTAATTTAAAAAAAAAATAATTATTTACAATTTTTATTGTAGGACATAAAATATTCATATAATAAAAAATGAATATATAAATAATGTCGTTAATAAACTAATTTGTTTATTAAAACTTTTTATATGCTGTATCGCTGGTTTCTGTGTTTATTAATGCTAAACGATATGATACACCTACCTACCTTCAACGCAAAACAAAAATATTTTCTGTACAGACATAGCATAAACTATAAGCTACCCACTCATTTTTAAGAAGTTTTGGACAAGGGAAACTAAAAAATATCAACGAATTAAATTGGAATAAATGCGGTTGAATTGTGTTTCTGAGTCGGAGATTTACAGTAGTGTTCAATAAAATAACACACTTGGTGTTTTTCCAAATTCGTAATTAACCTGCTTAATTTTCAATTATTTTTTTTATGAACATAGTCAAAACCAACAAAAATGTTTATACAAGCAAAGCACCTAGAAAGCCGTCAGTATCAGACCAATTTTAAAAGAAGCTTATTTTAAGAAATCTTCGATTCTAGGTGCTCTGATATAAGCCATATATGACGATAAAACCTACTATTTCTGTAAGTATCACTATGTGAGTAACAAATTGACATAAAGAAAATGAAAAAGACCGAAACTTAAATATTTGACCGAGAGAGAGAGGAGTATTATTAATATTATATATGTATGTACATACTTTACTATATCCATACATACAATAATTTAGAGTATGTACGATGTACGTAGAGTATGTACGATGCAGTATGGACGATGCGTTATTTAATATTTTGTTTCAATTTTAAATTGTAGTTTGTATCAAAATTGGTAGAAAATTTCACTAACACTTATAGTGACAGTAGGATTAGGATTAAGGCTCTTTCCGAAAGTTAACTTATTTATTTAGACATAATTTTGTCTAAATACTTAAGTATAACTTTCGGAAAGGGCCTTAATAGTATGAGTTCGTCTGAGGTAAAATACGGCTTTTACAAACATTTTTGTTGGTTTTCGCATAGTACAGATATAAACTGATACTGATGTACAATTAGATACAAAAAAAACTTATTTAGTTTATAAAAGTAACATTTAAAAAAAAGTAAACCTTTTATTTTACAAAAAAGTCGTTCAAAATAATAAACCAATTAATTTGTGAAACCGTCCTTTCGAATCACTTTCCTGCATCGGCACGTCCATAGAACTCACCAGTTCTTAACATTTGTGAACGGTTATTTATTTCAAATCCGACTAATTTAAATCCCGTAATTGCTGTTTATTTTTATATTTCTTATTACTTACGGCTACTTCCACTTCATTTGATAAATTTACAATTTCTGACCATTGTATTTTACTTCATTAAACCCATCGTTTGCTTTCCTCGAGGTATGCTTGGTTCTTATCTTGCTGAAAATACGAGCCTGCTGAATAAAATTCATTAAACGAATTCAATTGTCCGAATTGCAAAAAAACATCCTTCTATCACCTCCAACGAAATAATAAAGTTCCTAAACCTTAATTTAAATTCAAAGGCCCGGGCCGTTCCACTTTATCCAACCAAAATTTTGAAGCGAAAAAGTGAAGAGGTACCATGAACTGACAAAACAAACATCTGTTTGGTTCTGAAGGCCGACACATGAATGATGGCCACATGCTTTCACCCTAATGTACGAATAAGACGATTAAGCATGGTAGTAGATCACAAGTAGTGTAGCGTGATTTTTGCGTGATGCGGTTCGGGATAATTTATTGCACGGAAGACGGAATGACGGTGTTTGTTACATTCATATTATTAATTTATCTAAATCTCAGTTATGTCGAAGACGGTAAGCGACCAGGGTGATGCTTTCAGCAATATAACGACTCTAAGCATACCTCGAGAGAAGCAACATATTACACCCCTATTCCCTTAGTCGTGTCGCTTGTCACTTGTACCGACAATCAAATTTTGGTAATCTCTTAGTCGATCGATGCGAAATCGTCGTTTGAAGTGACGAACATTCTTTTACGTCGCATTCTATTATATTATCACTTCGATCGACTAAGAGAATACCAATTTAAAGTTGAAGTGACGCGACAATTATCACGTCGAATGAAGTGACACGACCAAGGGAATAAGGGTATTAGTTTAACGATCATAAAGTGGGAGACAGCAATGACCAGGTCAGCCATCTGATCTGAATCCGATCATCAGATCTGATTCCGACCAAAACTTTTAGAACAAAGTAAAAGCAGCTATTATCAATGAGCAACTCGAAAGTAAATATAAATTCTGTAATTCAATTTAATCGAATTTGGAATAAATAACCGTTCACTGTGGGCTCTTCGAACGTGCCGGTGCCAAAAAGTGATTCGAAAGCAAGATCACATGACCAATACTATTCAATAAAAACGCTCGTTAATCTTAAACAAATAAGATAGAAAACTAATTTTGAAATCAATTGTGCTATTATTTTTAACGATCTTTTTGTAAAGAAAAGTTTGATTATTTTTCTTAAAATTTCTTACTATATTCGTACCTTTTATAAAGTAAATATGGTTTTTTGTATTTAATTGAAAATTTATAATAATAATACTTGAGTAAATACAAATAAAAAAAGTAAGTAAGTAGTTTTTAGTTAATTAAGAGTTTGCAAAAAAGTCACCTAGTGTTATTTTATTGAACACCACTGTATATACCGGGATTTGCACATAGTGGTTTAGATAAGCTCGATATCTGAGTATGTAAACACAGAATCATAATATTAATTTATAATTTTTAGTTTATTTAATTTCATTTGCGGTTTTAATTCTAAGCTCACATAAAAACGCTGGAATAATATACATTTTATTGTTAAAGTTTATCACTAATACTTTTACAGAAAACTATGTTGTTGTGTTATTTCATTTAATTTAATATACATGATAGGAAATAAAATATAAAAAATTGAACATTGTAGAAATCGTAAGTCGATTTTTATGTGTCTTTTTTGTAAATTTCACATATAGTAGGTCTTTATCGAATCGAGAAAGCTGGTAAAGTTGTACCACCTACGTGATATTAGGAATGCTATAATTATATGTAAACGATTTAAAAAAATATCCTTGCATGAAATGAAAAAATGAATTCTCTAATTATAAAATATTATTAGTTAATTAAAATTAATTAGATGATCATTAATTACATATATAGATTTTTTTTATAAACGACTTCTATGGTATTTACGCTGCTTGCCACTGTAATCCCTAAATATATTTTCCCCGTCCCTAAATGAATATAATTAAAATTTAATGAGAAAAAAAGTATAAAAACGCGACAAAAAGCAATAAATTTTGTTCATTTGAACAAATTTGTACAAATGATATATAAATTAATCAATACGCTTAGCCGTTAAAGCCGCAAAGCAAATATGTTAATCAAGCTAATTAATAAATAAATAAACAAATAAAATGTCAATATTAATTATCTATGTTTGACTATTATTCAAATTACAGGTGTATTTGTGTGTTGTAGAGGTTTTTTTAAAGTAAAGATTTCAATTTTTATTCTTTATGTACGAAAACGAATTTTATGGTGGTATACGGTACACTACGACATAAGGTACACAACCGCATGATTCAGTAAGGCATATATTGTACACTACAGATGATGTACACTACGGCATGCTTTAGTATGACATATTCCACTACGGCATATACGGTACACTACAATATAGTATATTTTGTTTATTTTATTTTATTAAGTGATGGAAAACCCTATGATGATAAAACCATATACATACATAAATATGTGCATAGATTCCCATTTCCATCGCATTTGTCGAAATTTTTCATACTTACATATGTCGTTTTGCAATTTTTCGTTTTGTGCCTGTTGCAGAATTTTTATTTGTGTGCGACATATTTGTAAGTGCTTGATAATTTTTGTTCGAGAATGTTTCCACTACAAAAAAAAAAATAAAAACAAAAAATATTTGTCGTGAAGAAAATTAACTTTTCCGGAAAGAAACATTCCGTAATGAAATATGCCGTAATGAACGGATCCATATATTATTTAACTACAAAGTTAATAATACTTTTTATGATAGTCTTAGCAACATATAGAGTGATTAATTATTCAAAAATGCTCAAGTTTGATTAGGGTAGAAACCCGAGAACTCGCAGAAGAGTAGAAGAGTCGGTTGGACTTCAAAAACTTCCGCGGTAGATAAACCACCGACCAAATTTGTACATGTATATATGGCGCTGTAGAAGTGTTGTTGAGTGAGATTTTTGATATCGTGAACATTGCAAAAGAATGTATAGAAAATATCTTGCATGGACATTTGCATAAGAAAAAACTTATAGCAAGATGAGTGTTACTCACTATCGATGAAACATGCGAACGAGTAACCACGAGCAACGAACGTATGGAAGTAAAAAATTTTGGCAAATCGCTGAATGAAGTGATTGATGAATTGAGTTAAAATGAGATTATATTAAAGATTAAATTTGGAAAAAGTTGCGGTAAAGAAGCTCAAGTAAATAATTATTGAAGACAAAATGAAAATAACCGGAAAAAGGTTCGAGGTGTCGTTTTTCATTATGTATCCCATAGCTGATGGAGCAAAATGCGACATAATTATCATGGCAGCAAAATTCAATATAATTATCTTGAAATCTACAAAAGCTACCAAATTACGATTCTCCACATAGTATTTTGTAGCCAAAACCATAAAGTGCGAGGGTAGGGGAAAATCAAGATTAGAGACGGAATGGTAGCATATTTCTAAAATATGTTACAGCTTGATTTATTCAGACTTATATCCGTCATAGCACCGCGGAAAAACCAATGACCTTAAGCAGAGTAACTTAACTGTATAATTTTGGCGGATTTTTTCGCGAAGAATTAAAAATGGACAAACTTTTAATTTCACCAAGTAACATCTTAAGTTTTGATTTATCAGCCTCAAAATAACGATTTAATTCTCAAAAAATGTTTTAAATGGAATAAAATGAAACCTGTAAACTACATACATAAAACAAAACTTAATTCATTAATCAGCATTTTGTGGCTACCTGTAAAAGGTTGTGGTAAATCTATAATTTCTCCAGCATAATTCTTCCATCTCTGCTCGTGAAATCCTTCTACGCATGTTCCAATAAATTACAGTAGGAAGCTTTTAATTTATTAATTAAAACGGTTTATTTGACAGTAAAGACCGAACCTTAGTATTTAATCATCGTTTTAATTTTACAAATTTTGAGAAACATTTTATAAAGTGCATAAAACGCGTTTTTGTGAATTTTGTTTGGTTGTAATTAATTTGAACATACATTTTGTAAGTAGCTTTACGAGAATTTTAAAAAGTTGAAAAAGGCGTTGTAGAACATTGCGATACAGCGAAGCAGAGTTGAACGGGTTAGTCTTTAGAAATACTAAGGTTAATTTGACCAAAGTTTTAAAACAAAATTAATCTAGAATTTGCTGCAGAACAATCCGAATTTTAGTTAAAATAGGAAAAATTCACATATGTATTTTTAAATATAATTAAAAATAAGTTAACTTTTTTTTGAATATAAACTTTTACAGTTTAATGAAAAAAAATCGTAAAATTTGGTAGTTTTCGTCAAAATTCAACAACTTTTGAAACTTAATTAAGAATGAACCATAACGAATTAAAAAAAAAATCATGTCCTAATCGCATGCAAATATATTTAACTTTATTATAAAACAACAATTTAATCAATACCACAGCTAGTATGGCTAGAAAACTATTTGTACGGTACCTACTTTTAGTAAATTCGGTAAGGTAGTGCCTTAAAATCCCCATCCTTCCCTTTCTCGAGTAAAACGGAGCACTATTCCTCATGAAATATACATACATATTTTAAAATAGCATATCGAACAGCAAAAAAACAAATAACTAAACTATCGTATAGAAACAATAATGAACATAAAATATAAATGCAAATTTTATGTTTTATTTATTTATTTTTTCAGTTACATGCAAAATGTGTACAAAATAAAAAAAATATTTATAGTTTTTTAATGTACATAAATATTAATTCGTTTAAGTTTTTGTTTCTATAAAATATAAATAAACAAATAAATAATTTAAATATTTATGAATTTAACAAAATTATATTGTAAATTTTTTTTAGTGATTTTGTAGATTTCAATTTGAATATTTATTGCATTTTGTAAAATATGTATCGTATATATAAAAAAATAGCTCATGAATTAATAATGTTCGTGTATTGTTGGTTGGATCAGAGGGGTTTTAGTATTGTACCTATAAAATTTCTTTCCATTGCTAAAAAACAAATAATTTCCTTGTTACAATAATCTAATTTTCAGGTCTAAATTTAGATACAAATACAACCTAACAAATATAAAAAACGAAACTCAATCTAGATTAGATTACTGTAAAATATTATCTTGTAAAAAAATGCAAAGAAAATTAAAATAAATCAGATTTCCTTGAAAAAGCAATTTTATACTATTTAATTTGAAATATTGTAATATAAATAATACACAAATCACAGTGGGAGATAAGAATTTGATTATTTTCTACAATAAAAACGAAACTCCAACAAGAGTATTTTTAAGTATATGTTAGCATTTGTAAAAAATTATTTATTAAATAAGGTTTTGCGATTTCTCACTTGACACATGTCTTCGGCGAATAATATTATTCTTAGTAGTTTCTAGATAAATTTGTAGGACTTTCTCTTATTTATGGATGTTTTTTGTGCTGAAATTGCAATTAACAAATCGTCATAGTAGTAAGTATCGTGCTAAGATTCATCAAATTTACCTCCTCTGGTTTCGTTACGTTTTAATGTCATTTTAAATGTTCGCGTTTTGCGTAGAATCATAAATAGCAACAGCAACAATTCACATTTAAAAGAAATTAATAAATCGCATATAAAACACGATTTCCAAAAAAAAAAAAAAAACTAAACAGAATTTTCAACATTCAAGAAAGGTGAGAGACGACGGGTAATTTATTATTTGCTAATCGTCTTATAATGAAAGCGAAGTTTTTTTTTTCTTAAGGTGAATAAATCTTTCTTTGCGGCTACAGTGATGAGTAATTAATTTGTTTACATTATGATTTTCGATCATTAATTATCTTGTTGTGCCAGTTTATTTAATTCGTTAATTTTATTTTATGTGGTTTAACGCTTTCAGTGGCAGGAGATGGTTCTGTGGGAGGAGGAGTGGGGGGGGGGGGGGGGGGGGTGGCACTGAGCAGTTTTATGGTTTATTAATTTTTACAGCACACTTATAAATTATTTGATTACTTTCTATAATGAAATTGCTGCATTAAAAACATTGGGTCTATTTGAAAAAGCCAAGAACTTACTGGTTCTATTTTTTTGCTATTTTTCATATTAAAACTTTATCATCTTACTAAATGATGTTATTTTTCTTGGAATCAACAATGTTGGAACCCCTAACAATCGTCATTGAAAAATATCATTTCAAACCCGGAGATGTTTACCAAGGTATTATTATTCGGTCTATTTCATTTAAACTTGAAAAAAAAAAAAAAAAAAAATGGATCAGAATGTTGAGATGTTTGAGCTCATGTATAGTATATATGGTGAGGGTACTTACCGAAACCTGCGACTATGAAATCAACAATTACACGACTTCTTAACAACAAATTTATTTAAGATTTTTTATTTTAAATTTGTAATAAAATACTATGCTTACATATAATCAAATGTCTAATCATACAGGTTCTAAATAGTTCTACTTCAAATTCAAAGTCATCTAATATCAGCTTATTTAAAACTTATTCTTTGTGTCACATAACGAAGACTTCTGTCTTTGGCAAGATTTGTTTATATTCAAAGTAAAAGTTGACACGATGTTCCATACAGGATCACTGTCATAGTTTTTAACCGTGCTACAATACTGATCTTCGAAATGTGCAAACAAACACTTAATTCAACATATTTAACCAACATCTCACTCAATATTGCCGTTTCAACGATGCATTGCACAACAAAAAAACTTTATACTAAATTACAACAAAAATATGTAATTATCGTCGACAAAACAGAAAATATAAAAATACCAAAAACATTACAATTGAAAACAATTCTTTCAATTAAATTAAATTCATGACCAATTAAATTTAATTTATTATATTATTCAAATAAATTTAAATTTAAAAAAAAAATACACAAACATGACATGGAAAATATTTAATTCGAGTGCTGCGCGCGTATAGTACGGTTTGAAATTATCGCGTTTATTGAAAGTACATTGAAAATGCACTTTTTGTATTCCAAGTAAATGCCGCCTGACTTTGCAATATTGTTTTTGTTTTATATTTTACCATTGCCGTCATGTACAGCCGGAGCAATTTTATTTGTACATTTTTTATTTCTACAAACGATTTGCATATTAATTGACTGTCAATTATAAGTTTATTACAAAAACAATAATAGCAATATTATAATCATAATTTATATATTTATTTAAATGAATTATTATGTACTATAAAATAAATTAAAAAAATTAATTGAGTTGGGTTGGGTTTGAATTAAATTCGATTCGCATCTCTTTATATATATATATATATATATATATATATATATATATATATTATATATATATATATATATATATATATATATATATATATATATATATATATATATATATAGATAGATAGATATAAAGAGAGGATGGGAGTGACGTTTGTTGTGATGTTTGTTTGGAAATTTATTAATGATGGGTTTGTTTAAATACCTAATAATATTAATGCATTTTCTGTTTGTTTATATTTGCAGGGTTCTGATGGAGGGTCAGTGGTGTTTGCCTCGACACCAACACAATTACCGGCAACTACACCAAGTCCTGCGGCACCAAGAAAGTCAGATTTTCCGACAACTGGGCTGCCTCTCAGCAACGGGCCTATAGGGCTGGGAGGCAGCGCAAGTCCAGTGCCCGTACCACCAAACTCCGGACCAGCTCCGCCAGCACCATCACCGGCACCAGCAGCATTACCACCACCAAGTCTGCCACCGCCTTATCCCACGCCGATGCAGGTAATTATTAAAATAAAAATTATCTACATTTTTGCTTTTAGCATTTAATTATTTAATTAAGTTCTGCTGTCTGTTAAATTTCCAATTTAACTTATCCGTTTAAATAAAATAAAAATTAATTAATAATTATTAAACATGATTTTTTTTATGTTCTGCCGTTTTTTTAATTATAAGAAGGCGTTTTTATTTGTTATAAAACTTTATTTCATTTCTTAATCTTTGTACAAAACGAGTTCCGTTTTTTATTTTACAAAAAAAAAAAATTAACAATAATTGAGTAAAAAACTACTATGAATTATTCATTATTTTCCGCGAGAGCGAGGCTATAATAAATCAAAATGTGTATTAATTTAACCACAGTTGGAATGTCAAACATAAATATTTTAACAAAAATAATTAATAATGTTTTTATTTAATAATAATACACAAATTGTGCGTTTTGACAAATTGAAAAATTACCGAAACGTTCAATGATTTTAATTAACTTCTGGTGTTATTAATGCGCGGTAATGTAATAGACAGGTTTTTTGATGGACGTATTTGGTTTTTAAGTATATAGTATAAGGGCGTATCCAGGCATTATGATTTATGGTAGGTTTTCTTATTCGTCTCGTTCATTTGAAATAAATAAACGGGGTTTTTAGATCATATCGCATTTATCAATGAAGGCAAACAAGAACAAATTATTTTCTTCAAATTTGTTAGATGAAATAGTACAAACTTTGAAACGTATTTATTTATTTATTTATTTTTTATTTTTTCTAAATATGAGATACCCTATTTCGCTTATTTAATTATGTTTTTTGTATTATGATCTCAACTTGTTCGCTTCACGATGCTATTTCTTCTCAATTTTATCACCATACCTTTTTGTCATGGGATGATAAAGAAATGTATACTAATAGACTAAGGCTCAATTTTAAAAGTGCATCGATTTGTTTAAAATACTCCAACAATTATATATGCTGCAAGATCTTCTGGAAATTGGCATCTATTATTTAAATTGTGGGTGAAATTTTAACCCTTTATGGACGGTGATTAATTTAACATTTCGTTGCACGCACCCATTAATGAAAAACAAAATTTTAAACTTGTTACAAAATTAAAAATCAAATTGAAAAACAGCCTTATGTTGCTTGGCGTCCACACAGCTATTCCAAATGAAAGTTATCAAAAAAGCAGGGGGTCCTGAATTGTTTTTATTTTGACGCAAATCTATATAAAATAACTCGGCACACGTTGTTTTGCCTTGCTTTTGTTTTTTCATTTTTCTTCAAAACTCAAATTTTCAGAATTCACAAAAACAACTTAACCGATTTAAATGTTTGATGGCTCATATGAAAGGTAATAATCTGTTATCTTAAGTGGAAGTTATCAATTTTTGTGTAAATTATACCACAATATTTTATTTTACTTGTTTTAAATAATAATAGAATATAGTAAAATCTCGGTATAATAAACACACAAGGGACTGTTGTAATGTTTGTTATAAGCATATGTTTGTTATAGCCGAGTGTTAAAACCGAAGTTTGATATATTCGAAGTATTTTCAAAAAGTTTGTTATAACCGGAGGTTTGTTATTAATATGGTTTGTTATAGCGGGATTTGACTGTTTTTTTTTTCCTTTTTGTAAGTTACACTTTTTGTAATGCAATAAAATCACAAATTCATTGTTTTACTAATAATATCATTTTTCGATTGGTGACATATTCCCGAGTGACAAAATCCCGCAAATCAAAATCCCGAGGGTACAAAATCCCGAGGGGACAATATCCCGACGGTAAAAAATCCCGTAATCCCGAGGAAATCCCGTAATCCCGATTCAAGATCCCGGTTTTCAAAATCTCGGTTTTCAAAATCCTGGTTTTCAAAATCTGGGTTTTGAAAGATTTTTTTTGTTTTAATTCGGGCCGCCCCTTCTGGTAAAGGAGAATTTTAACAAAGTAAAATAAAAATAAAAAGCGGGATTTTTACTTTTGCAGAAGTAAGATTTTTAAAGCAGGATTATGAAAAATGGAATTTTAAAAAGTGGGACTTTTTCGGGCGCGATTTTGACTAAGCGAGATTTTTAAATGCGGGATGTCGTTAGGGCTCCGTTGTAATCATCACTATTTTCGATGTTCGATTTTTCGTGTGTATTCTTAAATTTCGTGTGTAAGTTAAAATTACACCAATTGTGTACCAACAACTAGATTTTGGAATTTTCATAGGCTTTCGGGATTTTGTACCCTGCGGATTTTGTATCTTCGGGATTTAGTATCCTCGGGATTTTCTATCCGCGGGATTTCTTACGCTCGGGATTTTGTATCCTTGGGATTATTTATCCTCGGGGTTTTGTATCCTTGGGATTTTGTACTCTCGGGATTTTTTGAAACGCTCGGCATTTTGTACACTAGGGATTTTAATTCTCGGGATTTTGTCTCTCTCCCAACTTTTATTATTTTTGCGTACTTAATATTTGTTTTACTGAATTATATCTACTTTTCAATTTTCTCTCCATTATATCATCTTTATTACTAAAATATAAATAGTTGACTTTTGATTCGGCTTTCACAGCCCACGGAGAGTGAATATGACGTAGTTATATGGTTTAGAAATAGTCCTTGTAAACTTGCTCTAATAGCATTCCTCTTGAGAGATCCTCCTAATGCATCGCAAGGATGCTTTTCGTGACAAGTTGCAAAAAAGTGTAATTCTGCTTCCATATCAAAATCCTTCTTAATATTGCAGAGATTATAGAAATTCATTTTATTTTGTAGAGATCGATCAGAAAAAATAGACTTTCTTAACATGCCGCAATTTTCCTTTATAAAATTGACAATCAATGCAATGAAATCCTTGAATCGCATCCTAAACAACAAATGAATTAAGCAATAGGCGAATGTGGTACTAAGTTTTATAGTAGCTGTAGTTTATCCATGAATGACATTGTTGATATATTTACTGTTTCCCTCGATATGTGTGCATCGATCTACTTTCTGCAACTGCTTGACTGGTTTTGGTATTTTTTTGA
This sequence comes from Tipula vernalis, assembly GCA_958295665.1. Lineage (NCBI taxonomy): Eukaryota > Metazoa > Arthropoda > Insecta > Diptera > Tipulidae > Tipula > Tipula vernalis. Next base: position 260,354,369 of record OY282560.1, read on the forward strand.
AATTTTGTAGATAAGACGCATATTATCGGTTGCTGGGCAGTATTTATATTCGTTTAAACCATGATATCGTTGAATAAACGTAAGTATTTTGTGCAATAATATCTCGAGAACTTTCCTCTTTATGTCAAAGGAGATTCATGGTTTTTATGATTATTATTATTATTAATTGAAGGGCCATGTGGGCGATAAGCCACCTCGCACTGCGACCGAAAAGATCTATTGTGCTGGACCCTACTTAATTATCCGTCTAGTCAATATTCAGGCTCTTAATGAATCTGATAATACTACTGGCCGGTATAAGATACATACTATCTGGGCTCATTGTTCTCCCTCCTAGATGTGGCGGTCTTTGCTGGAAAATGGCTGGGCATTGGCACAGAACCTGTTCCGCTTCCAGATCGCAGAAGCGGCATCCATCTGTCGTACTTAGGCCCATATTCTTAAGGTGATACCTTAAGGGGAAATGACCTGTGAGGAAGCCAGTAAGCAGCCTCAACTCAGGTTTCCTAAATTCAAGACACTCTTTAACCCTGACAGACGAAAGTGATATACATTTTTTCGCCTGCCGCAAACCTGGAAACCTGGGTTTCTATGCTATTAAAGATAAGCTTAATATTTTTATGATATTACATCATTACATCATTACTGCACATTACTGTGTGTGCTGCTAGAATTGGACAATATGCAATGCTCTGGATAAGTATTTTTTTTAAAGATGTCATATACCTACTTTCAAATTACAACGTACCCACCTACAATGCTTCTTAACAATAACCCTTTTGATGTTATTGTCTCGAAATTTCTTTTTCTAGCGATAAGCTTAAGTTAATAAACAATCCAAGAACTAAAAAAAGAAATAAATTAAATTCATAATAAAATTATAAGGGAAGAATTTGGATTTCTTGATTGTTTGTTTAAAATAATCAGATCCTGATATATTCAGAAAATCGTATTTTAAAAACGAAAAGTTTTTAAAGATTTTTTTTTTATTTGTTTGCTTGTTAGCAAAATAGGTAAGCTTTAAAAACAATAATAAAACGCTAATACGACGTCGAAAGTCACGAAAAATTATATTATTCAAAAGTTATAGGTACGAAGGCCCGAATTTCAAAGGGCCGAATGTCGATGGGTCGCAGGACCGAATTTTTCTTTGTTTTTTTTTTGTTTTAAGAAATATAATTTTTTAAATTGGTTGTTTTAAGGAATATTTTGTCAATTTTTTTTTATCAAATATAGCTTAATTTGTTATGAATTTTTTTTTATAAATCCATTAAATTTAGTTTAATTTTGAGTATATTTTCAAACATATCTCAAGAAGAAAAACTAACTTCTGAAATTATAATTTTAAATAAAATTTGTGTATAAATTAATTATTAAAATTTGATTTTTATTAATTGGATCTGAACCGTCTTGATGTACATAAATACCTGCCATGGGAAAATCAACTTAAAATAAGGGACATAGGAAAACTGGGTTGGGCATGTAATTTTGCATTATAAAATATTGCATTACAAAATTTCGCATACAAAATTTTGCATCGTACATTTTTTTCTCTATTCTGAGGAAAATAAATTGAAGAAAAATGACATCGACTAATTTAACTTAGAATTGTAGATGCTAACGGCTTCGGTAACGAGGGGCTTTGGATTTGAACTTCGGGGGGCGTAGGAGCCGGGATCAGCAAACAAGTCGCACTACGTGCCTCACGTAGGAGCGGATTATATAGAATCTATTAATGACACCTACTAAAAAGAAAAATAATTACACTATTTTGTTACGCAATATTTTGTAAATGCCAACATTTTGTAGTTGGAAGATTATTAAAAAAAAGCAATATTATGTTAATGCAATATTTTCAAATGCAAAATTTTATATCGATAAAATACATTAATTCATAAGAAATTAATTTATATTTGTAAAAGCAAAACAAAAAAAAAAATTCGACCCTTCCACTCATTCGGCCCTTCGACATTCGGCCCATCGACATTGGCTTTTCGACACATTCGGCCTTTCGACCGATTTGGCCCTTCGACATTTGGCCCTTCGACATTCGGCCCTTCGACCCATTCGGCCTTTCGACATTCGGCCCTTCAACACATTCGGCCTTTCGACATTCGGCCCTTTGAAATTCGGCCCTTCGACATTTGGCCCTTTGATATCATTCCATTCAAAACACTGCTTTTTTCATTACATAGAAAGATTATGTACATATATAAAATAACAGTTTATTATCTTTCATTTGAGCTATCAACCATTAAAATCGGAAGTAGTTTTTGAGAATGAGTACTCTGAAAATTTGAGTTTTGATGAGAAAACGGCGAACCGCCTTGTTCCACAAACAGAAACAAAAAATTTGGGTTGAGTTATTTTATATAGAGAACCTTTTCATCGGGTCGGTACTAACGAAGTACAATTTCCTTTGGAAAGCTGGATATTGATGTAATTATGATACTGATATAATTATAATAATAGCATAATTTAAAAAATTAATTTTGGTGAGATATATTAACTGTTCCGGAGCTTTGGGCTTTCGAAATATGGGGCATTACCATGTAAGTTAAATTAACGTTGCTAACGGATGATTAATAAACTTCACACTTCGAGATCAAGATATATGTAATAGGGAGAAAGAGAGATTGTAAATTTCAAAATGACTAAAAGAGAATAAAAAAAATGTAACAGTATTCAAATATCACAAATAGGTTTTGTTGTTGTAATGCAAGACGTCATTATGTCGAGATGTGCTGTTTCGAGCTCGACATACGAGTTTCAAGAGAACAATGTAGTGTCGAGCATGAAAGAGTTAAACAAATTTTCTCGCTATTATGATAAATTGACAAATTTTGATGCAAGCAAATTATGAAGTCGGTCATGGCAAAGGTCACCCCTCCAATCAAAGGTCCTCTAAATGTATCGTCCACGTATCTCCAACCAAACTAACCAAATAATAATGGAGATATTCCTAACGCATTTCGTAATGATGGCCGAACCAAAATTGCTTTAGGAACATTTCACCTTGAAAGAATTCTTGTTGGTCCTCAAAATTTTACAAGCCCTGAATTTCGTGATGATGTTTACAAACTATGTATGCTTATGTTTAAATTACTAACTAATTCGTTTCGTCTGTCAAAGTGAATAAAGATTGAAAATGTTAACAAAAAATAAACTCATGAAGGGAAGTGCTCAGCAATTCAAAAATTTATGAATTTATTCGTGAAATTGTTGAACTTTTTTCTTACATATATTACAACTTATCTTAAATTTTTCTAAAATATTTGTTAAGTGACCATAATTTTGAATAATTAAGGTATTTTATAATAATTTGGCGCTGTTGCAGTAAAATGATACGAAATAAGGAAAATATGTACCTCATTCCGAACATTTTTTTGGAAATTAAAGCTAAGTCGAAATTATTATTTTGAAATTCGATGTGTCTGTAATACTATTACAATACTGTGTATGTAACTGTTTATTATATTTGTATTGGTTTATAAGAACGCTGAAATAGTTATTTACATACCATTTGGCGCTTTGTATTTTTTTCTGCCTAGTGTAGTGTGGAAGTTGGAAGTCCCTTTCTAAGTTAAGATTTTAGCGAGTTTCAATCAGTTGAAAAAATCTTTTCCTTAAAAGATTTTCCTTAAACAGTAATAAATCATATTTTGTTAAAAACAAGTTTTTTACTTGTATTTTATTTTAAATACATAGATCAAAACCCCAATTTAGTTGAATAATTAATATGTATTACTAATTAGAAAATACGGCGGTGGCAGAGTGAATCATAAAATCCTTGGCTTATTTAACGCTTTACGACTATTGAGTCGTAAATTATTTTTAATTTATACGCAACTAATCAGCCACTTCTCTTGCCAAACTGTATATTTGCAAAATACATTAAAAAAACGTAAATTTAAATTAAAAATATGCAAATTAAAATGAAAATATATGTATGTACATAAAAAACGAATGTGTTACCTTCATCAATTATAAGCATTATAAAATGTAAAAATTACTTTCAAATTACATTTAATTTAATTGCTTTGGCATTAATACAAAATTTCATTCATATTATACGAGTTCTGAAGAACTTGAATTGCTGCAACCTGTTCCGTACGCTAATAATCTAGTGAACATGTATTCATATTTAAATTTGTGACCGTTTGTATTAAAATCTTAAATACAATTTAATTAATCGGTTGCATTATTTTATTTGTGGTTGTGTTGTTTAGTTGTTATATTGCACAACTAATTAAGTAGTTTTTTACTCTGCTATAATTTTAATTAACATAAAAAAGTATAATATTATGCTAATTAGCACGATTGTAAATATAAATATTCATACACTCGTGTTTATTTATAATTCATTTTTTTTCTGAAATATTAATTAATTTACTTCTGTTTACTACTATAAATACAAAATAATTTAAACATTTTATATTTGTACAAGATCAAAGGTGTTACGCTGTTTAATTATTTATAACAATGTCATTAAAACATATAAACGACATTTCTACTTATGTCAATTATAAAAATGAAACTGAAAGATTACAAGCAGTGGCGGTCGGCGCGGTGGGTACATTTGTGTATGAATTTAATACACCCATCATAAATTTAAAAACCATCAACAATTTAATGAACCGCATATGTCACACCATTAATTAAATCCCCACACACGCATTCACCGACATATGTAAAACAAAAATCATAAATCTGAATATTTTAATTTTTATATTATTAAACATTTTTTTTTAAAATGTGTTGTTGTTTCTGTTTGAGTAAATCTTTACCGCGATCCCCCTAATCAAAACATCATATAAGATACATTGTAAATTGATATATGAAATATATTTAAACATATTTTGAAACGCGATTAAACTTTATTTAAAAATAAAATTTAACAAAAAATATCTCGCGATTTATGGTTTGTTAAGAATGACAAAGTGACATTTACGAAATAAGAAAACAGTATAATATGTTTTTATATATTTTTAATTTATAATTTAATTAACATTATGGCAATATTCCAAAAATTTAAAAAAAAATTATGTGTTTTATACGGGCAAAGAGGGAGAGAGGGAAAGAATTTATTGCCTTTTCGAAATTGGTTTATGTTGACGTTCAGCCGATTATAAAGTTGAACGTATGTTAGTAGTACTTAAGGATGTAGTCTGGTGTTCGGGCTTCGAAAAATCAATTTTTTTTTTGTTATTTCGAAAGTATATATTGAGAGTATACTATAAAAACTTTAGAGCGAAATTCGAAATATTTACGGTTATAAAAGAGGGAAAACAAGCTTTTGGAGCGAATCGGTAGTTGAAGGTCCATACCAAAACCAACAAAAATGTATATATACAGTACAAACACTGTTAATTACATTATATACACAATCCGAACAAATCTGTTTTTGTTGTGGTTTAAATATTATATGACAAAACCAATAATATAGTGTACATTTTCTTGATAGGATCTGTGTAAAGAGCACACGAGACTGCTTGTATAAAATTTTTTGTTGGTTTTGCTCATACACAACACACAATCATACACACACACTTATACACAACACATACACAACAGACACACAACACACACAAACATATTACATACGGAACGACGCCCCCCAGACACGCACACTCAAATACATAACACATAAGCACAATCACTTGTCTCCTAACCACAAAAGCTCGCATAAAATTTACCCCGTAAATATACAGTTTGCGGCAAAAGTAACTATATGATTTGTTTTTTGAATAAATATGGAATGGAATGAAAAAAACAAAACATTTAAATTTTAAAGGAAAGTTTTATGTTTTACTGTATGTAAAACAATATCGGTTAAATGCGAACCATTTTCTCAAACGCAAAAATCTGCTCCTTTTATGACATTTTCCATAACTTTGTGGAGTGTGTGTTTCTTGCGGTATAAGACCAATTTCTTCATGAATGTTTTCCTTTAGTTGCTGAAAGGTTGAGGGCTTATTCACATACACTTTTTCCTTGAAATAGTCCTACAAGGAAAAGTCTGCGGCAGTCAAATCGGGCGATCTTGGTGGCTATCTCAAATCGCCAGTTTTGGAAATTAGCCGAGATGTGGAAATTGTTGCCTCACTAACCCCATTGTTAAACCTGCTGTATGAGCTGTTGCACCATCTTGTTGAAACCATATATTGGCGTTTTGTGGCAATTGCGGAAACAAAAAATTTTGCGGCATTGCCGTATGACGTTCTCCATTTATTGTTAAGCTTGCACCTCGATCATTTTCGAAAAACATAGACCGTACATCTTTTAGGCGGGAATGTCACACCAAACAATAACACGAATTGGGTGTAATGGCCAAAATATGCAGTTTAGTTTATTTACGAAACCGTTCAAATGCAAATACGCTTCGTCGGTCATCATTAAATGTGCCAAAAAGGCTTCATCATTCTCAACTAGATTTAAAACTGCTCTACCGTATTCCAAGCGCAATGCGAGGTCCCCAGAATTTAATTTTTGGACTAGCTGGATTTTGTACGGTAAAAGGTGCAAATCCTCTTGGTGGCTATCTCAAATCGCCAGTTTTGGAAATTAGCCGATGTGGAAATTGTTGCCTCACTAACCCCATTGTTAAACCTGCTGTATGAGCTGTTGCACCATCTTGTTGAAACCATATATTGGCGTTTTGTGGCAATTGCGGAAACAAAAAATTTTGCGGCATTGCCCTATGACGTTCTCCATTTATTGTTAAGCTTGCACCTCGATCATTTTCGAAAAACATAGACCGTACATCTTTTAGGCGGGAATGTCACACCAAACAATAACACGAATTGGGTGTAATGGCCAAAATATGCAGTTTAGTTTATTTACAAAACCGTTCAAATGCAAATACGCTTCGTCGGTCATCATTAAATGTGCCAAAAAGTTTTCATCATTCTCAACTAGATTTAAAACTGCTCTACCGTATTCCAAGCGCAATGCGAGGTCCCCAGAATTTAATTTTTGGACTAGCTGGGTTTTGTACGGTAAAAGGTGCAAATCCTCTTTCAAAATCCGCCGAAAGGTGCGGTTAGCAAGCTGCAACTGGGCAGATCATCTTCTCATTGATGCCTCCGAGTTTTCTGTGATGCTCGGTCGCACAACATCAATATTTTAGACAGATCTGCCAGTTCGAGGTCTGCCCGTACGTTTTGAATATGCAACAGTCCCAAATTCAGCAAAATTATCCACCAGCGCACGAATGGTTGGACCCATTGGATCAGCTCTTTCACCATAAAATCTCCTGTATGTACGTTTAGTATTAATTATTGAGCGAATATTTTCAAGGACTAGAAAAACAATCTTAGTTCTTTGTGCAATTGTGTAGCGTTCCATTTTTTATATCTCCCTAGTTTTATCTGTGAAATAGAAAAAAAGAAGATTAAATATTCGCCAAGAAAGTTAAACATTTGTACATTATATAGTTATTTTTGCCGCACCCTGTATGAATTTGCGCGATTTCATATATTTACGAGGAAAATTGTATGCGAGTTTTTTGTAATTAGGAGATATTTTTAAATTTTTTATAAAAATCTGAAATCAAAACTTTAAACGCACTTTTTTTAAAAAAAATTGCTTGGGCGGCGCAGGAGATTACAAACATTCTATCTAACCGATTGTACTCATTTTTTTCGTTATTCGTTATTCTATACAACAATAACTCATAATGACCAATAATTTTTTTCCCCGATTTTCAACGAAAAAAATCACGATTTCTGAATTTTTTTTAAAAAGTCCAACATTTTGTTATTTATTAATAAATTTGTTTAAACTACTACGGGACAGAGTGACTAGCATGCAAAACAATAATCAATTCGATTTTTTTGTTTAATATGACTCCCAAGTGCTCTAATCATGTACGCCACCCACCTATCTCCTTTTGAAGTTGTTTACTTTGTCTTATAAAAAAAATTAAGTAAAAAACAAATTATTTGTATAGCTTACGGATTGTATTTTATTTTGTTATAAAATAAAAATTAAAATAAGCTTCCCAAACAGGTCTGAATACCAGACTACATCCTTAACAGAGGAGTGAAAATATTTCTTATTCTTGTTTGTTTGTTTACTTCTGTGCAATCTGTGTTGGGCTTTGAGAAATACTTTTATTTAACAAACACCCAAGGGAGAACAAAAAAGTTTTTTATGAACGGAGTTTTGTTATAAGAAATCGAAGTTTGTTATATCCGAAGCAGTTTGGAATAACCGGATGTTTTTTAAAAACGAGGTTTGTTTAGCGATATTTCGCTGTATTTTTACAGAATACCTGTTTATTTATCCCTTAAGTCCACCAAACCAAAGGTCCCGACATAAGATATTGTCAATACCAGCTTTTATCTTCAAGCAAAAATTTCATATTTGAAGAATCTTATTGCAGTTTGATCCATAGTTTTAGCCTTTTGTTGTGTGAACTGGAAATATGTATTTTCTAAATTTATGATGTGAAAATGAGATTGACCACCAAGTAAACAACTCCGTTAAATGAAAAATACGGAGAAAGTTAAACAAGATGGCTTGATTCATATCTTTTTATTCTTATTTTCGTAATAATATTAGAACCAAATTTTTGAAAATAAAATAGTAAACAAAGGATAAAACAGGGGTAAAAATAAAACTTTGAGTATGCCCGCCCCGCCTCATTTGTATACATGTACAAAATTTGTTTGCACTTTTCTCCGTATTTCTTTTCTTTGGCAAAAGAACAATAAAATTGTGTTTATGTTGCTTAGTTGGCCAATACTGCCTTCATTTAACCACTTTCATACTCTAAAGTAAGATTCGGCTACTTTTGTGAGTTTCATCAAATGCCAATATTAATACTCGATATTCGTTAATCAATTTTATTTTGGTTTCAGGTTGCTGGTATAGAGATGTGTTTTTTTGCTTTCTAAAAAAACAAAATTAGGTTTTTTATCGTTTGTTCACGTGAGCTAGAAATATGGTTTTATCACTTCAGTGATTTACTTTCAATATTGGTGCTAAAAGTGTTTTACGTTGAATATAAATAAAGAAATTATACCAAAAAATGAAAGTTACTTTGATTACCATATAAATTCATTAGTAATTTCGCAATTTTATAACCTTCTTAAATTTTTAATTTATCTTTTAATAGTGTTTGTAGCAAAAGCATTTTATGTATGGCACGTGTTAAAAATGATTTTATTTTGTTTCAAGGATTGGAACACATGCTTCTCGTCGTATCCCAAACTTCCCTTCTCATAAAATAAAAATTCATTTTTAACTCTTGTGCATATTGTGCCGATCGTTAGACCGCTAATGCCCTAATTTCGCACAACCTATTTTGCACTAATAAGTGGGTGCTCTCTTGTTGCGTTTATCTAACGTTAATTTTCTCGTCTTGAGACCTCGGACTGAGGGGTCCGAAGTTAAAAGCAATTGAACTCGAAAATCAAAATAATAAAAGGAAACTGTTCTTGTTTAATATTGAAAAAGAATTCTTGTTTAATATTGAGCCAACCAAAATATCAAATAGAAAATTTTTCTATTTGACCTTGACAACTTTGAAAAGATCATAGTATTTTATTAAAATCTTCCCAATCATCTTTGAATTCCGGTCCATGTGCCATTCCAAAATCCTGGTATATTTATCCATTCATCATTAAACGGCGAACACTAGAAGAACTAAAAGTTCTACGCAATATTATTGCCAAAATGTTTTATTGCGCTTATAATAAAATGTGGGATCTACGCCTGTCATAGGACGCCTGCCATATCGAACTCCATTACTTGCTGAGTTAAAACTTGTCTGAAAATCTGGAAAGCAATAAAACTCAATTTACTTCAAATTCAACTTTTCTTAAGAAAATACGCTCATTGAAAGGAACTACAAAAATTGAACAAATTTTTGTGTTTGGTTTAAAGTTTTGATCCGACTAACTGTTTGTATCTTTGTCGTTTCATGAACCATAATTTGATCCTGATCAGAAATGCGGCTAATGTTGCTTAAAATAGTTTATTTTACTATTTTGTACCTTTTACAATAACACCGAAAATAATATATTTTCTCAATCGACGTTAACGACGTCTCTCAAGACGTTAACGCAATATTTCAATGATTTGGAGAGATTACCGTAACAGTTTTACAAAGTTTAATACTAGGTTGCGGAAAAGTATTGAGAGGTTTTTGTCACTAGATGGTGTTTGGTGTCTTATATCGGCCAACACTAATTAGATTGCGTCATCCTGACGCGCGTTTCATTCTACAATTTTGATGAAGCTAGTTTTGTGTTTCGCCAATCGTGTCAAAGTTATATTAGTGAAATTTTTGAACAAATCCGGACCTTGCACCGTCTGACTACTATTTGTTTCGATCTCTGCAAAACTCCCTTGATAGTCTAAAGTTGGCTTCAAAAAAGCACTGTGAAAACCACTTGGCCATGTTTTTTGCCGATAAACCATAGAAATTCTACACCGATGCAATTACAAAACTTTCCAAAAAATGGCAAAAGGTCATAGATAACAATATTGAAAATTCATTTTGAATAAAAGAAACATTTAATCAACAAATCACAAAAATCTCTCAATAATTTCCGTCCCAAAAACGTTTTTATCGACTTTCAAGTAAGTCGTTAAATAAAATCAATATCTCAAATATACATTTTTGTATTATGATACCACAAATCCACAATTATGTTGCGTGCTAAAAACTATAAATAATCTCAAGTTACAACGATTGAAATCGGTACATTTGGCAAGTTATTTATTATGGTTGTTTTGTACAAATAGTTTTGTATTTATTTTATAGTTTCAACTAACAATAACAGAAATGTTTGCAAAGAATTCGAATATCATTAAAAAATATTAATTTCATTATACACATGAAAATCATAAATTTATATACAACAAATACCCGTACTACATATATGTATGTATGTACAGTAAATTTGATGTTTTGTGACGTTTTGTAGTTTTACCATGGATACACAATTGAATGTTTTTCGGCTCACAATGCAACACCATTATCCAATTTTCCGGATTTCTCTATCATATCTAATTAAGTGATCCTAGATCTGTTACCATATAGTTACCTATAAAAAATAAATTTTCCATTTTTGAGAATTATAAGCTAATTAAATGTTATAACTGTTGGATACAAGCTAATTGAACTTTGAACCTTTAGCATTGGGTATGGCATGTATACGCGTTTTTTTTGTGTCGTGTCAATTATCTGAATATATATCGAGATACGTACAGTACGAAACATGTGTTATACAATAGTTATAGTTAGTACCGAAGTTAAACATTTCTATGTTCTCACTATACATTTATACATACATTTACAACAACACTTATGTACTTCCATCATTTATTATATGATTTCATGCATGTTTTTTGTGTTTCCCATTAAATTTTGAACAACAAGATCGTGTTTGGAATATATTGACTAATAAAAAATAATAGTAATAATAATTGTAGTAATAATAATAGTTATAGTAATAAAAATGTAAATATCGCAAAAATATTTTAATTTATATTTATATGAATATTATATAGTTTTGTCGACGAGAGAACTCTTTCTACTTCAAAAACCAACAAATTAAAATATCTATGTTGTTATATGCGAATGGAAATTTTATGTATTTGAGTATATGAGTGTGATATGGGGTAGGTGGTGGCACGTTTTTATTGTTATTACAAATAATAATAATAGTAATAAACAATATTATAAGTAGATTTATTGGTATTATATACAATTAGTACGATATTATTTAAAGTAGTTTTGACGCTATTAGTTTACTGCTGCCATATATTTTGTTAATTTAATTGGTATGCTATATATACATATATGTATATAAGTTCAATTTGAGTTGGGGATGTTTTTTAGGCTAATTAGTGAGTGCATAATGATTGATTGATTTGAAATGGGTATATTGTACTTATTCCGTGTATGTGGTATTTATAGATAATTTACTAAATGGTGTGACCGAAGCATGCGGAAGTGGTATGAAAAACCCATCCACCACCTTAAATTTTTAGTAAGCTTTAAATATTTTTAACAGCAATAAAACTGTTTACGCAGTTTTCTTGAAATATTTAAATATTATATTGTATTTAGAAATCTTAATTCCACTCATTAAATTATTCAAGATGGTTTGTATGCCCATTTAATTCTGGCAGCTTATTTTTCAATTATAAGGTATATACTATATTGATTCCACTGTGTTTTGTATGATTGGTTTTCAATTTAAATAACTTTTTTCTTTATAGAAATTTTATTCGATCGGTTTGTTGGGAATCTGCGATGCTAATTATAAATTTATTCATGTCAATGTTGGTGTTTTTGGGAGCGAGTGTGATAGCGGTTTGCTTCCAGTAATATTGGTTGGAAAATCAATCTATAACGATGAATTACCATTACCAGACGATTCTACAATTGATGGTTATAAAATACCAAATGTTTTTATTACCAACGATGCGTTTCCGCTTGAAAATCGAATAATGAAGCCGTTTGTTCCATCTAAACGAAAATTTCTCACGCGAGAAGAAAGAATTTTTAATTACAGATTGAGTTGAGCTCGTCGTTGCATATAGGATTATTTTGGCATTTTATCACGAAAGTGGCTTTGTTTGAGGAGAACATTCCACTCAAAAGCCAGAACGTGTATCAAAAATAGTTTTAACTTCATAATATTCTTATCAATCCAAATACATATTGTCCGTCGGGTATGCTGATCATTTTGATAACAATAGTGAGCTAGTTGAAGGCGAATGGAGAAAAAATTCCAATCAAATGACACGTTTACGAGGCAGCGGACCTATATCTGATAAAGCAAACCAAATTCGCAATATTCTAAAAAATTATGTTAATTCGATAGCTGGTAGTATTGCTTGGCAAGAAAATATTAAATAATGAAACCAAAAATTAAAAAATACAAATATTTTATTTATTAATTCAATAATTACTATGAATCATTCTTTCTCTTCTCTTTAAATGCGTTGTAAGTTTTCGCAACGAACGAGAAATTTAAATCAGTGACAGTCGGCTCATGTAATTGTTCAAACAAAGTGCTTCAATTTTTCATTTTCCGATTTTTCTTTTGGTATTTCGCATCTTTCATAATCAGAGGTTAATGTTGCTGGTCGAGAATTAGAGCTATCATCACCACGTCTGACGGAAACTAGATGAAGAATTTTCGTCAAGAAATGATTGTTCATCACGCAATTGAGCTCAGTATCTCCACTTTTCGATGGTACTTTTTTTTCTTTGCTTGTAATGTAGCGGATGCGTATCTTTAACTTTTTTTCACAGATTTTTTGCTTCAGCCGCCATTTCTGTATAAACATTTTCCAAGATTTCCAAACAAAATTTAAATTTGTTTAAACAAACCAAAATACTTATCAGTCATATTTTGTTTTTTTTTCCTATTTCAGCGCTGCAGCGCGTTTATGTGTTATTTCTAAAGGACTTGTTCTTTTTATCCCACAAACAAGTAAAATGTTTAATTTGTTTCGCCATTTCAATTATTTCTTTACTACACGAGATGGTTTTGGATAGTTTATCTTTTTCTGCTTCTATTTTACTTCGTTTTGTTGTCGCCAAATAATTTACATCAAGATAAGGATTGACAGTATCATCATCTATGTGATCATATAAATACTCGAAATCTTCTCTGGCATACTCAGGATTTATTCCATTTTGCTCCATTTCAATAAAATACTAAATTATAGAAAATTATACAGAAATTATAGAGAAACACCAATATAAAGTGTATGTTCACGTCCGCTTGTTCACTCTCGAATGCCTCTTGGCATTCGAAAATGAACAAGCATCGTGAACAAAATAAAATCTATATTCACCACTTTTAAAATTTTCACGTTCACTGTTCCCTTTACACTTGCTGTGAACCGTGGTGAATTACAACTCACAGTCATTTCACTGCGAACAAAATGAAATCATCGGGGAATTGAAAAAAATATTGTAATAATGATATTTTATTCATTATTTTGATAATTATTATTCGATTTATAATTTTAATTCAAGTTTATTCCAATCAGTTTTAATGAAAAAAGTCAAGTAATTTCAGATTTATCAACAAAAAATATTTTGTTCACGTTCATGTTCACGAGAGGTGTAAACTGAGCTATATTTAAAAATCGGATAATTTGTCTTTGCATGCCGCTTCTATGTACATAAAGTTGTCATTTAGTTTAGTTTGGAATTTAGAATTGCAGGCAAAGTGTGACCTTTGAATAACTAATATGAATTAACCATCAATTAACTTTAGTCAGCGATTTAGTCAATGGTCTTAGTGTATCAGGCACATAGTATTAGTGTTTATTGTTCAATGCATTACGGGCCAGGAAAATCTGAAACTCCTCAGTGTCACGAGAAAATATTACGATTGTAAAATCAAACGAAAATTTAATTTGGGACCAATTGGCACCAAACAATGATCAAAATTATACTTTAAATTCTGGACTAATTATAAAATTGAGGAAACTGTGGAGATGAACTGAAATTTCGCCACAGTTTATCAGAGATTATTCACTTCATGTTCAGAAACTGAAGCTATAAATAAAAAATTAAATAATATAATAATATCATTACTTAGGTATATCAAATTAACAATTTTTATATCATGCACACTGATTTTGATTACAAACAGCCCCCCTTTCATAAACAAAAATAAATTACACATTAAAATAAAATTAGTACGTATTAAACGATTCTAATCACATCACAAGAAAACGAAATTTAAATAACAAAATAAAAAAAATTCTTTCATTTATATTTAATTTCATTTTTATTTTTATTACTTTTAATTAAATTTATCTTTATGCTAAAGATAATTAATTGAAAATGTAAATATAATTTATATATTTTTTTTCGTTTCCATAAAAAAAAAGTTTTAAAATTAAATTTAAATATTTGTAAGAAAATAAAAACGAAAAAATTACTTCCGCTATAATAATTTTCTTATTTTACATTTTTTTTTTTTTATTATACTTTTATACAATTTTTATTTTCTACTGAAAATATCTTAACGAAAAGTTTTACTTCTTTTCATTACTTTCTTGTAATTTTCTTTTATTTATTTATACAAATTTTTTTATGTTTTCCATATTTTTTTATTTTAGTAAGTTATAAAGTTAAAATGGGAAAAATTTTCCCATTTCTTTTTTCCTATTTGAATAATAAAATTTGTTGTTTTCGTATTTTCTTTTTTATTATATCACTATGAAATGGTCCGTTGGTGTACACTAAATCAGACTTCTTTTGAAATCTTCTTTTATATTGTTTTTCTCGAGTAATTATTCAAAAACGAGCTACAATTGAAACCAAGAAACGATCACCACATCGAATATGATCAATGAAAACATAAACACATAAACACAATGAAAACATAAATAAACAAAATAATTTATTTGTATGTGTATGTACGCTTGAAGCAAAATTGGCTAACAAAAATCATCAGCATTAATCAATTTCAATCTGATTCAATTTCCATTTTAATAACAACAGATTTTTGTTTTCAGTTTAGAATTATTTTTATGATTTCATTTCGTTTCTCTTATTTGTAAACTTGGTGATACCGATATCGGGTTCGATTAAAATTGGCTGCAGCTTGATTTATGATCGTGTATATATAAAACACCGGACTACTTTTGGTACCAACCCAATATAACTAGATTTTTTTTTTCTTTTTTAAACTAACAAACATGGTAACATGTTTACTCGTATTTGTAGCAGCCGTGTTCAACTACTGAGAAGCATCTTTTATGGTTGATTTAAGATTTTATGATTATTGCATTTTTATTATTATTACGACTATTGTTAATGTTATTACTATTATTATCGTCGATTTTTTATTATATTTTTTTTTATTAGTTTATTTCCAATAAAATTCGTTTAGTTGGCGAAAAATATAAAATTGCAACAACTTTATGGGCGCTTTTTTCTGCTTTTGTATCCCGATACTTTATTGACAGAATTTTATTTTATTTCACCTTATTCTTGTGTAATAATTGTGTATTCGCGGTTTACTTTCGCAAGATTTTTATACTTCGTTTAAATACTGTTTAACGATAGTGATGTGTGCTGTTATATTTAGCATTCGATATTCTTATTTTAGTTTACTAAATTTAAATTAAAGTAATTATGAATCGTCAAAAATCACAAGTTTCTAATTTATTTCCAACTAACGCCTTCAAAATGTTATTACTTTTGGCGTTAGAGCATTTTTCCATTATGCCGATATGTCAGAGCCAATACTCCTAACGATTCCGATAATTTCGGTGTATGCTTTTTCATTAGAACGTCATCACCGATATTGTTGACAACAAAATTCACGTTTATGTAAGTATGTCAAAAAATTCAGTGTCATAACTAAATCCCGCTAAACAAAAGATCACTTTTGCCAAAAATACCGCTTTCTAAATGACCGCTTTCCTAAATCTCGTTTTAATTCTATATTCTCATGTTTTTTACGATCCTGGCCGTTCACCTGCCTTCATCTTTGTTATACGTGATTTTATTATTATATGTTCTTTGGCTAGTTCTTAGATTATTTTATGTTCTCAAACATGTAACCTTCCAACTACAATTTGAAGGTGTCTATGCCAAGCCTCTAAGCTGTTTTGAGTTCTTAGTAAACTTCCCTCTACAGCATCTTCAATTGACCAAAATGTCGTGGGGTATTTTAGTAATGTAATTTTACCCCTCATGGTTCGGATAGTAATATAATTCTTTCGAAACCATTTTAACACTTTTCTTCCATCTATGTCTAAAACTTTGTACACACTGCTCTGGTGGAACTAACGCTAGATTTAAAATCATTCGCATATATATTAAATTTATCGTTGTTACCATATTTAGTGACTAATTTTTCTTTTTTGGTTCGCCTCCATAGACCATAGAAAAACATTTTAGCGACGATGGATTTAATATGTATGCCATTCTCACAAACGACCCGAAGTACTTCATAAAAAACTTCTTGTATATTTCCGTTGTTTTACCTGTCAAGAGGCAATATATTAGCTTCGACAATGTCTTCATTAATTTTGCCGTGGATTGTGAAAAGTTGGTTTAATAGAGAGGGGACTTTCCATCCGTTAGCCAGCATTCTGCTTCAGATAATTATTTTAAATTTGAAATTATGCTCAAAATAATAATTTTTTGATGATTAAAACTTTTATCGGAAAGGATAATATTTTCTCCTGCGACCAACTTGGGAATTTCCGGAATATTAATTTCATTAAGTAATTTTGGCTCTTTTAAAATATTTCGCAGATCCGTTTAATTTTCACTTTTTCAGTAGATTTATACGGTAAATAAACGCGACACTTTTCATTGCAATTTATAATACCATCTCTTATTATTTGAGATGGGCGTGATTCTGAAATTTCTGCAGTTTGTTTAACATAATAATTGGTCTTATATAAGCCTCTTTATTATGTGAAAGTGGATCGTGGTTATGTGCGTATGGCCCTTTAATAATAAAATGTTCACATTTTATATTTAATAGTATACTTAGTCGACCTTTACATAATAAATGTTTTTACTTTTCATAAATGCATCTAAAATTTTCTTTGTATGTTTTCTCTAGGTGGTAAACATATCCGTCCACGACTATTTTACCTTTCCACTTGTTTGATGTATGAATAAGTGAATTCTTGAATTAAAAATAACACCATGAGAACAAAATCACCTAGCTATCTAAATTGTATGATAATCTTAATTTATATTATTTTGTTTCGAGTACGCGAAGTGGCAAAATTTAGTTTTTAACGTGAAGTGGCTAAATTCCTTTGGAATATTTAAATAAAGGTGTGCAAGTGCATACGATATATGTAGTTCATACGATGTGTGCAGTTCGTACGATGTTCCACATACGCAAACACACAAATACACGAAGTAAACAAACATACACACACACGCACACACACACACACACACACACACACACACACACACACACACACACACACACACACAGAAAGAGACACAAGGCAAAACCAACACTAATGTAATACTACAAGCCTGATTCAGTGATGAAGCACGCCAAAACCAACAAAAATGTTTATACAAGCCAAACAGTACAAACACTTAAGGTATAAAAAAGTACATTAAGGCGTAGTATTAGTGATGCATACAAATAAATCAGAAAGTATATATACACAAAACAGATAAGTATAGGTGATACATTCATAATAAATATAGTGTACATTTTTTGTGATAGAATCTGTGTAGGGCGCGAACGAGACGGCTTGTATAAACATTTTTGTTGGTTTTGAGCACGCAGATACCCTCTTACATTTAATACCTTATACTTGAAAGTGTTAGTGCGAAAATATAATAAAAATACTCTCATCTAACCAATCCCAATTAATTTTTTCCATTATTAACATACCCAATTCCCCCTCTACAATTCGTTTGTTTTGTTTTATCTAACATTTGTATGTTTTTCTCCCTCATTTATATAATCTGTCGATCACCAACACTTTCATGTATAAGCGCAAAATAAATGTAGAATATTGGTGACAATCAGGCTTGTAGTACATTAATGTTGGTTTTGCACAAGGCCATAAACCCCACGCGAATTAGTACTTTCGGAAAAGCGGTGTTTTGAAAAGCGGCCTTTTGAAAACGGGCTTTTGTTTGGCGGCCTTTCGATCCCAACCCTAAAATTCAATTAATTTTCCGAAAAACGAAGAGCACTTTTTATTTTCCAATCGTATCACCAAAAATTTTGACAGATGAGAAACAATTATCGGACCAACATAACGGGATCATGATATTCGCAGATTTGTCGTCCGACTAAAAAATATTGGAGTGTCGGCACCTGTAAATCGGTGATATGTCGGCAAATTGAATCGCGTTCCATATACATCTATACGTTTTGTGATCCGACGTTATCGGAAGTTATATGAAGTGCAGTTTTCTCTTCCAAACTTCGACAAAAAATTAGCCATATTTCATATTTCGACCGAAACACTGCGTCAGGTCATGATAGTGCTTAGAAACGAGCCGAAATAGAGCTTAATTGTAATGGCAATAAAATATTTCAATCGTAATTTTGAACAATTTTTTTTTAGTTACTAAGTTACGCAACAAATAAATGGTTCATTTAATTATGGCCCATCCTATATTATAAAATAACGAGTTGAAAATGAAAGCAATTACATATAAAGATAAAAATTATTATTTGGTTAATTTATTAACATACTTTAAAATAAAATTGTTTCTTCTTTAATTTCAGGTATCAAATGGTCCAATAAGTACACATTTAACACCAATTTCAAGTCATTCGATATCATCGCATACAACGGGATTGGGTAGTAAAACACCAACAACCATACCATCTGTAGCAGGAAAAATACCAATCACATGTACAAGCACAATGTCACCAACATCAAAACTTACTCAAAATTCAATCCCTTCTCCATCATCATTAATGGCTTCAACAACAACATTAGGAAATTTAGTAACCCCGTCATTGACAACAATAGCCAATGGTTATAGTAGTTCATCGATACCCCCGAATTCGACGACCCATCCTATATCAACGTCTAGAATAAGTTCATCGCCGCCCAATGCAAATTGTGTGGGTGGTAGTTTACATTTAACAACAAATCAAAATAGTAATAGTAGTATAAATAATAGCAATGGCAGTCTAAATGGTTTGGTGCCAACACCTCCATCATCATTACCGGTAGCGGTACCACAACAACCGCCAGCGGCGGCACCAACTGGTCCTCCGACAATAACACATGCGCCCGGTCTAGATAGTGCAACAGCTGCTAGTGGTCGAACAAATAGCCCCGCGGTGGCTACAAGTGCGGTACCATCGGCAGCGGCGCCCACTTTAAATGGAGGCATAAGTTCGCCGATCGTAGCAACAAATGGTAACATGCCGCCATATCGGTCGCTCGGATATCCTCTCTATGCCCCCTACAGTAATTTACATCATAGTCCGTACTTACCACCTGCCGTACCGTCCCCTGCTGCATCACCTCGTACAGTTGATTCTCGAACAAATCGAGAATCACCGCTGGTCATGTCATCAAAGTCGGTGCGCCCTATAACACCTAGTTCGGCAAATAGTCTTAATAATTTATCGTCTACACAATTGCCAGCACAAATGTCTGGAATGACAGGAATGCCGATTGTATCAAATCTCAGGGACCAGCAATCACAGCAGCAATTACAACAGACACATTCACAGTTGCAACAGCAATCACCAATGCAAATTTCACCACATACTTTAGCCGGACCACAAACGGCTCGAACGCATTCCCCTCGAGGGCATAGCCCGACAAGGGAACGTGATAGTTATAGGTGAGTTAATTATTCAGGTCATTCTCGTCATTAAAGAGTGATTCTAATTTTTGTATATTTTTACAGTAGTAGTGTTAGTAGTCTATCAAGGTCATCGGCAACGCCGGGATCCGCTGTCGCATTTGGAAGTAGTGGGTCAGGTGCACCGCCCGGTCCATCGCCTTCTTTACCATATAGCACGGCAAATTCTGGCCAATCACCTATACCACCACAAACATCAGTACCAAGTTCATCTAGTCTCTCTTATCCTAAAACTTCGGTACCATCCCAATGGCCAAGGTTTGTTTTATTTAGTTTTTTATTAGTATTATATATTTTAATTTACGTTTAATTATTTCAGCTCGACACAATTATCGCCGGCACCTAATACATCTCTAACTCGACCGACTCCGCCACCCGTATCGGTTTCAATGTCATCAATGCACGCGATGTCGTCCTCAGCCACACATACAGGTTTTCCTCCACCGTTATTTACTGCTCCATTACCACCGCCGGCGGTTCCCACAACAACAACTGCGCCACATCCATTTTCGGCAGAAGTATTATTCCAACCGAGTAAAGGTAGGGTTTCGCAACATTTTGGTGTTTTAGAGTTTATTACACATTTTATTTTTATTTTTACAGTTGATCAGACCGATCTGCTTAGACGTGAATTGGACAGTCGATTTCTTGATCGAACTGGTTTGGGTGGTGTTCCATCAGCGCCTTATCTTCGCCAAGAATTACACCATCACCAGCATCAACATACGCATTTACATCAACACCAAACAATGCTTTCTTCTGCGCCATCGGCGCCAGCACCACTTTTTCCACCTCCTCTGTTCAAAGATATTAATAAAATTGGTGCTGTTGATTCGCCGTTTTATCGAACGGGTTTAGGTATGCCTGCATATCCGGGCTATTCACCGAGTTTGCTGCATCCCGGACTAAGTGGTTCGACACCGTTTGTGCCCCCAACGCATCTGCCCAATTTTGCACCAAAGGTAACTGTACTAGGCGTTTTTATTTCATTGTCACATTTTTTATTTCTGTTTTTATAACATTAACTATGTCGAGTCGTTTTCATTACAATCATTTTATAAATAAAAACATTATACCATAACATTTAGAATAACCAGCAATGGTAATTGTCACCCACATTTAACACTCGTTTTGTTTTAATTTAATTTATGTTTGAATGTCTGAAATTAGCTTTTTTTACTTTGTTTTCGGTTTTTTGTATGTTTACTTACTCTGGGAAGCGACATTTCTCTACCTAAAATTTTTGTGTATTTTTTTCGCGGTAAAAATTTAATGATAAGGCCAAAAAAAGACGAAAAACATTTTTGAAATATTTGATAGAAAATTTGCCAAAATTTCGAAAAAAAAAAATTTGGACCAAAACGCTTTTTTTTTTGTTTCGCAGCAGCCAACTCCTGCGGTAGATCCTTCTAAGCCTAAACAAGTGGTAGGTGTCCAAGAAAAGTGTGTGATTTTTGTTTGAAGCTTTTTATTTTAACTTTTTTTTTACACAAGAAAAAGGAAACTTGCTCATATTTCATTATTTCATCATCGTAGCACGTGAACGGGAACAAATCTTAATAAAGCGGTAACGGCAATAAGTACCCGCTTTTTAAGATTTATTCCTGCTTATGTAGGATACATTTTTTGTTTTAAGAACTTTTAAGTTTATTAATGAATTTAATATGTCGGACGATTTTTGGATAAAATATGTGAAATATGCAAGTCCAGGGATCTCCGTCGTAGTATATTTTGTTTTTTAAATTTTTCACCAAAATAATTAAGAAGAATTGGTCTTTGAATGAAAATAAAAGTCTGGGTTGTGACCCAGTAACTTGGAGCAAATAAAACTAATCTCACTTCATTACCTTATTGTCTTAAGCTAAGCGTTACTATGTCATGCAAATGCATATTTCCGAAAACGCGATCAACCTGATTATTTTTCATTGGAATGATTTTGGATTGTTCGTGACTGTCTTTGTAACAGTAATTAACTTTAAATAGTTGCAAATTGAACATTTGCTGAAACTGAATAGAATAACCTTCTTCAACCTATTCATTTAAGAAAATGTTCGAACATTTAGAATCTGTGACAACCTCAGATCCCCTTTTGTTCCAAAATGGCTTCTAGCTAAGATTTTTCTTCCTTCTAATCTAACAGTTTTGGAATGAATTAAAATTTATTATAAAAATAATATTTTCATTCAACCTTAAAGCTCTCAGTTAGTTATTCATTGTTTCAAATTGTAAATAGTAGCCGTTAAACTCACTTAATTTTTCTTCAATTAATTTGATGAGAGATCAGTTTTAAAAACCGTAATCGCTAGTCAGTTTTCTTATTTTGAAAAACTGTGAGACAGCAATAAAAAATTCGCGAGCTAATCGCAAAAAATTTGATTTTTTCATAGTGGTTTATTAAACCAGCAATTATTCTGGTGAATATATTTAAAAAATAAACTTTGCTTTTGATAATTTTTATTATGTAGTTTATTTAAATTGTTTTTTCCTAAATATTCTAATACAATTTTTCCGCCTAAATTTTATTAAAAAAATGAAAAAATAGAAAACTGGTAAATGGAATGCAATGCACGTACGTATTGCGTGGGAAATTTATCATCATCAAACAAAAGCAAATTCCGATAAGACTGTACAACCAAGTTTTGGTGTGAAATCAACGGACATGTTAAGAACACCGCACATATTTCCACCCTCAGTGGCCGGACCAAGACCGCATGAATTATCTGCATCAGCATTTCCACCCTCCGGTTTACCGGGGCGACCTCCATACGAAACTGCATCAATGCCAACAAGTTTTTTAGGTGCACCTAGTCATTTAGGTAGGTTATCTACATCTTAATTCGATAACATGTTGAAAATTGCATTGATTATTATTATTTTAAGTAGGAGGTGGTGTTTCACCCTTTGGACGATACGCGCCACCGTTTGGTGGTTCACCATTTTCGGGAATGTCGCCATTTACACGTGATATGCAATTGGGAGCTCAGCTGGGATCAGTTCCCGATCCTTGGCGAACGTAAGTATACAACAATATTATTTTCATGAGATCATTCTAATATTGTTATTTATCCCCGATTTAAGCAGGATGCCAAGGGCTGTTGGGGCGTATCCGCCGCCGTCGGCCCAAAGTGGTTGGACATTAAAACCTGATCCTAGTATCGATGCTGCACGACGGGAAGCTGAAGAGCGAGAACGTGAGATGCGCGAGCGTGAACAAAGAGAACGGGAACGACAGAGAAGAGACCGTGAAGAACGTGAACGGCAGCAAAGAGAAAAGGAAGAGAAACTAAGGAAAGAGCAACAAGAACGTGAACGAGAAAGGGAACGTGAACGCGAACGGCGGGAACGAGAACGCAAAGAAATGGAAAGGAGGGAGATGGAACGAGAGAGACTACTGCAGCAGCAGAGATTAGCGGAAAGTAATAAAATGGCAGCGGTAAACGCACAACGTGATAGGTCACCATTACGAAATGGCAACGATCCGGATATTCGCATAAAAGAAGAACCACGGAAGGATGAGGATCTTTTAATGCGAACGGATCCACGCTATCATCCGGCAACGCATGCAGCTCATATGTACATGGCAGCCGGTCGACATGGACCCCAATTGTTAGGCCCGCCTCCATCACATTTGGCGCGCTCAATGATGCATGGCCCACTAGGAGGACAAATGTCCCATTTTCCACCCCCTCCTGGGCCTGGTTGGCCGACGGGTATAGATCCATACCGTGATCCATATCGACTCGATCCAATGCATTCATTACGTTATACACCTATTATGGACGTGATTCGTGCACAAGAGGTATATGCCGCACATTCAGCCGCTCATCTTCGTTCAAAAGAACCTAGTCCTATACCACCACATCATCGTATGCAACAGGGTTCTTTAAAACCGCAATCATCACATTTAGGCGTATCACAAAATTCTCATCAAGTCTCGATGGATGTACATAAAAAGGATGATCAGACACAGCCACGATGATAAAAAATTAAATTTTTATTTAATTTAAAAATTGTATCGTTTTAATTTAATTGAAAGCAAATCTTAAATTAATTATCGTTTTATTTGGAAAGAATCTCAAAAAATTACAAAAACACAAAAAACAAAAGATATATTTAAAATAAGAAAGGTGATAATTATAATTAATGAATTAATTAATTAAAATTAATAAACAAAAAAACAAATAAAAAGTAAATAATTTAATTGAATTTTTAATAATTAAAAATGAAATAAATAAAATTTAAAAAAAATAGTAAATAATTAATTTTTTTTATATAGATATATGTGTATATAGAATATCTACCGGGTGACCCATTTTAAAAGAACCTCAAATAACTCCCAGAGGAAGGCCTAAATCAAAAAAAGTGTTGATACAAAAGTTGCACAATTTTTAGGGAGAAATCAAATAAATGATGACGTTGAATGGTCAAACTACAATAACAGGTCAATCTTCAATGTCAAGACAGTTTTTTTTAAAGGGGAAACACCTACTTTTGACTCTGGATTCTGAGAGTTATTTGAGTGGTTCTTTTAAAATGGATCACCCTGAATATATATACATTATATAAATAAATACATAATTTAATTTAGTTTTTGTGATGTTAAAAACCAAAATAGACCAAATTTATTAATTTGTAAATATTTTAAATAAAAAAAGAAAACAATTAATTAAAAATTAA
The DNA here is from genome assembly GCA_958295665.1 of Tipula vernalis. NCBI lineage: Eukaryota > Metazoa > Arthropoda > Insecta > Diptera > Tipulidae > Tipula > Tipula vernalis. The sequence continues at coordinate 260,379,375 of OY282560.1, forward strand.
TAAACAGCATAGATTTATATATAATTTTTAAATTTATTGGTTTTTCATCATGAAATTTCTTAATTTATTTTAATTATTTTTTTTTTTGTATAAATAAAATAATTATTTGATTAATAAACAAAATCTGTATATGTATTTTTATTATATATGTATATGTAATAATATGGATTTGTGTTGTATAAACATATTATATATATACATATATATATATATATATATATGTATATAAATATATATATATATATATATATATATATATATATATATATATATATATATATATATATATATATATATATATATATATATATATATATATATATATATATATATATATATATATATATATATATATATATATATATATATATATATATATATATATATATATATATATATATATATTTATATATAAATTAAAAGCCAAGGATAAATTATATATACATATATAAACGGTCGTAAATAATTAATAAAAACAAAAAAAAAAACAAAGTATAATTCAAATTAAAAAATATATATAAATAAATATTTATGTATATATATATATATATATTTATAAATAAATTACAATTAGTTGTTGTGTGTGCCGCGCTTAATTATTTATTTTTCGATACAAAAAAAAAATTACAAAAAAATAAAAATAGAAAAAATAAAAAAAAGATAAAAAAATGAAACAAATTATAAATATTATAAATAAATTAAAACTTATTATAATTAATTATTGTAAATTTAATATAAACAGAAAACATTTTTTTAGCTAATAATAATAATAAATATTTAAAATAAAAAAGCAACATATTAATTAATTTAATAATTAATTATTATTATTCTAATTATTATTATTAATTTAAAAACAAAAAAAATAAATTATATATATATATATATATATATATATATATATATATATATATATATATATATATATATATATATATATATAAATTATGATAATAATAAATTAATTATTATTATGATAATATGAGAAGAAAAATGAATTAAATAAGGTTATTATTATTTTATTATTATTTTTTTTATTTAAAATTTATATAGAAAATTAAAAATAATTTAATTTAATTATTAAAAAAATCAAAATGTGTTTCTACTTCGAAAATTATATGGTCTGGTGATTGTATTGTTTGTGTTGAAAAGCTCCGAAGTATTTACTCCGTTTGCTGTGATAAACATTTGGTTTTTCAATATTAAATATTTAAATTTTTTAATCCACAGGTGCGAGGTTTTATGGCTTAAAACATATTAAGGTAAGTTAAATAAAATTATTCCATTAAAACGTAAAAGGTAAAACAAATAAAAAAAAAAAAACCATGATTCCCGATTAAAAAACCCATTTCTGGAAAATTTCTCATTCTCTACAACTTTTTATACTAAATTTTAATTTTAAATTAATTTTCTGTCCCCCAAATATGTTCTCAATTCCATGAATGGAAATTTAAAATATTCAATTACAAATTTTAATGCTCTTAATTTATTATTTGTCCAAATTATTTTGGATATTTTTAGTATACGTTTAAATTAATGGAGCTCACCTAAAGCAAAATTTACGCCGAAAAATGCAAATTATGCAAGTCCAAAACACCTATTTTCAGAAGGAAAACTATTCAACCCTTTATTGTTTACGTTCAAACACTAATTTACTTTCCCGCGCTTACATAGCTTTTAATTTTACAAACCGCACTCGATGCACTATTTCCTTCCCTTTCGTTTGATATGAAAAATGCAACGATATACATACCTACATAAATTCAACTATTAGCCAAGTAGTAAAACGTTTTATTAACCTGAAGCTCAAACAAGCCGTCTCTGAGAAGTTAATGCCCTCCATACTAGTTAAACTAACACCCCAATTCCCAAAGTCGTGTCATTTTAGGCGACGTGACCGTCACGTCGCATAAATTTCATATTCTTTAAGTCGATTTTAGTGATACGATTATAACCAAAAAAGTTCGGTCAAATTACAAATAAAATCGTTTTAGAACAAAAAAGTATTAATTTATACTACAACTTATTTAAACAAGTGAACAAAAATTAAAAATATTTAAAAAAAATATTAGGACTAAAATTTCGCCCTTCCATTTTGTTGTAGTCGTCTGTCACTTACAAAATTCAAGTGAAATCTTTCGCATATAGTGACTTTAATTGTAACAAACGACCAAGAGAATTGACGATTGGAAATATAGAGAAAGCACTACCTATCGGAAAAATAAAATAGAGCTATAACGACGACCAAAAATTAGCATCAGCGGTCGCAGAACGACTAAAATATGGTATAGTGAAAATTTTTTGAAGCCGACGAGCCTCAAATATTTTGTCTAAAATCACGGCTCCAATCGTCAATAGAAAAATTGATGTGACTTTAGTCATGAAAAATTACGTAACACGTAATATTCAGGATCTATTTACGAAAACGCCTATTGACGATTGGACTGTCATGATTTGGCAAACAGAACTTAGGGTTTAATTTTATTCCGATAGTTTCACTCCTCCATATGTTTTATATGGAGAGAAATGTCATTTAAGCATGGTTTCCACGATGGCGAGGCGAAAAAATTAGTCAAACTAAAAAGATAGAGAGAAAATTGCATTTTGACAGAAAAATTGGGACGTCCAGTTTTTAATATTTTAATTTAGCACTCCGAAATAGGACGTCTAATCCGAAAAAAATATTAAATGGATCATCTTTTTTCGGATTAGCCGCTGAATTCATGTTGTCAATTTGAAGGAAAATTTCGGAATAAAACAAATTTCAAAATAGAACCGTTAATTTGGATTTTGTTGTGTAAAGACAATTAATAGATATAAGGCACTCGATTTATATTGCAGTGGCGAATAATACAATATGTATACATTTAATCACATTTTTTATTATAATCATTAAAAAAACATAGAATTACAAAAAAAAATGGTCGTATATTTCTTTTGAATATATACTCTATTTTCTAGATATTAAATGCAAAATTAAAATTATTATTAAATTTTATCCCATTGCCATTCTACGGCGCCGCTAAATAAATAAATAAACATTCGGAGTAACGACTTGTTGCTGTTTCACTCACTGTTATGTTATTTTTTTATTCCTCTTTTTAATTTTACTAATTTTTTCGCCTCGCCACCGTGGAAACCATGCTATAGTGCAGAGCTTAGGGTTTACAATTTACAGTTTTCCAATCGTCAATTGACGATTGGATCCGTGATTTAGATTTTAGACAAAATATTTGAGACTGTGCCCGGCTTCAAAAAATTTCGACTATACTATATTTTAGTCGTTCTGCGAGCGCTGATGCTAATTTTTGGTCGTCGTTAGAGCTTTATTTTATTCCGATATGTAGTGCTTTCTCTGTATTTCCAATCGTCATTTATACATACAAAATAAATTCATTTTGTAATCAAAGTAACGCAAAGCTTACTATGGAATAAGTATACCGAGCAAATATAATTCTTTCTTAGCTTTCATATCAAATCATCCAAATTCACTATATCCTCTACCAAAATATAAGTCTTAGGGCACTTAAGAATCGATAATATTTTTCAAATGGTCCTCATGTGAATTCCAATAATTACATTCAATCACTTATATAAAAAAATTTTAACATTCGTAAATGGATGATAGTAACTGAGCGTAAATTTTGATCTTTTTTATGTTGGTAATAAATTACTCAAGCTGTCTCGTACAAAAAAGTAAGATAACATTTTGGACGCGAAATCTATTTGAAAGCAAATTCGAAGAAGCTTTCTTTTGAGAGAATTAAAATTTTTTTGGTTTATTTAATTTTAATCTAAATTTTTATAATCAAGAAAATCGACACAGTTAAAAAAACCCGTAGTACTACAAAAAAGCTAAGTAGTATTAAAAAAAAATTAAAACGGCAACAATAAATATCGCTAAAGTTATCCGGATGCATTATTCTTAAATAGATCGCTAACTTACGTTTTCGAAAGATAAGCGCATTACTCATTGAAAAACGAAAAGAAAAATCGGATTTAATTTTTTCCATATATGTAATTCCAAATTATTGCTTTGTTTTCTTTAAAATCTTTTAGTTCTTGACCGAATATACCATATAATACTTTTCAATTAAAAAAATTCATTTTAATTTTTTTCGTCCGAAAAATATTACAATATTTAAAGGATGTTCAAGGAATCGAAGTTTGTAATAATTTTTACAGAATGAAATAATGTTCTCTTCCATATTTTGTAATAAGTTTTATTTGTACTATTTTTTTTAGAAATAAATTAACATAATACGGCTTAATTATTGTTATTGCGCGCTTTTGCTTATGAACATTATTACAGAAGTGTCAAATTTACAACACGTAGTGGCTGTGATAATTTGGTTGCATACAAAATAATGTCATAATTATTACAGCTGGAATAATTATCACAAACTTCGAACACGTCCTAAGAGACATAAATTGTGTGAAACCTTTATTTATTTTTATTGGAAATTAAAGTACATTGGTTCCGGTAAATAACGAAAAAGAATGTCGTTCAAGTGGCCTTCTCTGCTGGCTTGGCAGGCTGTCAACCTTTTACCAAAATTTTGAATAACTTTTTCGCATAATGATGGTTCAATTAGTGATATTTGCTCGATGATGTTGCCTTTGAGGTGTGGAACAGTTCACGGCCAATTCACGTCTGTTCTTCAAGAAATTATTCGATTATTAAACTTTTCTTTCAAAAGATCGATTGTTTCCGTTGCTGTGTGGCATGTTGCACCATCCTGTTGAAATCACATATTCTGCACATCAATATCTATCAATTGACGTTGTTGGTTTGAGGTTTAATTGCTGTGAACGACGACGAATTGATATCCTTGGCTCTTCCGCAACACTTGCTCTAACCTGCAATATTTTCACTTGAACGACCACTACGATAATAAATTCTGCATCTCTGATCTTGAACTGAAGCAGTTTCTTTAAATTTATCAATGATAAGTTTAATAGCACGGTTTGTTGGGACATTTTCGCTACCGTATTTTGAACGAAATTTTCTTTCAACTTCTGAATAACTTTCACTATATTTAAAATAAGTTTTAATAATGAAAACATGTTGTTCACTCGTGTAGCGATATATTTGAACTAACCGGAATGTTTGTACTTGTTATCTGTCAAATAATATATGGTACTCTAGTACAAAAAATATAAATGGCGGAATATTTAAAAAGATACCTCAAATTTGAACACGCTTAGAACCGAAAAAATAAATTTTCATTTTCTCAGCATATTAAATATGTTTTTGAAGTTTTTAAATTGAAAATAGTCTTATATGGTACATTCGGTCAAGGACTAGAAGTTTTTAACGAAAATAAAGCAATAATTTGGGAATTATATAAAAGCTAACTACACTCCCGAGCAACTAAATCGACTCAAACCTCGACGCGTACAAAAAGACATATTTTTTGACAATGGTTTAACCGATTTTCGTAAAACAACTTTTTTTTGACAGCTTAGTATTTTATCTTTACAAGGACACCTTTATCATTATACTCTGTAAAGTACTTTTATTATTAATTTCGGTGAAAACAATTAGCGTGCTGCAATCTCCTGTACTTGCCATCAGTCACTTATCAGACGTTGACCTGAACAAATCTCTACCAGTTTCATTCGTTGTTTAGTTCCTTTATTGCAAGAAGGGCGCAATCAACAAGAAATCGCTCGTTAGCTAAACATGAGAGCCAATCTGCTGTCTGAAGAGTATCCAGAAGATTTTAGAAAACTGATACCTTCAATTGGAGAGCACATACCAGCCGGTATTGGTGTAAATCTGAGAGGGACGATCGATTTGTCGTCCTAGCTTCACTGTAAAATCGCCATCTCGCGCGCGTCGATGTGCAGCAGGAGCTGAGACAAGTTCGAGATGTAGCTGTTAGTCGATGAACAAAAGTAAAAGTATCAGGCTTTCAAAATTTTGTGAAAATCGGTTAAGCCGTTTTAAAAGAATTAGCCTTTCTGTGAGCGCTGAAGGTTTGAGTCGATTTAGTTGCTCGGGAGTGTATATAAAAACTAAATTCGATTTTTCTTTCCGTTTTTCAGTGGGTAAAGCGTTTTACTCTGAAGTTACTCAGGATTTATTTACGAATTTGCCTAATATTACATTTCTTAAGGTTACTATGGAAGATCAATAAATGCAGCGTTGAAAATAAAAATGCAATTCCTTTAATAAACGCAATTCCTTTAATAAATCATACATTTCGATTCGTAATATTTTTTGTAAAATTCCATGTAAAACGAAATAGTGGATTTTATATGAAAAACCATTTAAATCAAGAAAAAGTAATTAAAATTAATTTTATTCACAATCAGTTGGTAACATACAGCGTTTCCAACCTCTTAAAGGTTAGAAAGTGAGCGATTTCGATCGATACACTTCAAGTGGTCAGTAATAGTAAAAAAGGGGTTAATAATGAGACGTGATAGGTCAGTAATGAAAGCATTACTAACCCGTGGCGGCACTACTATCGATTTATAGTCGATTTAATAAAATGTCAATTGTGCAGCCCTACTAAGTGTTAATATTTTACCAGAAATAAACCATAATATTGTAGAGATAGGTTTTTATTTATTTATGTTAGAATGTTGCTTGTTTTATTAAATGCCCCTGATTGTGAATAAAATAATACACAAAGCTCGGCGAGAAATACCATTCCCCTCTCGAAAACTAGATCACCTCGAGGCTACGCCTCTCGGTAAACTAAAGTTCTCTCGCCAGGAATGGAATACTTTTTGCCTTGGTATATAATCTACTAAGTTAAGAAATATTCGATTCAGTCAGGCATACGTGATAAAATGAATCAGAATAATTTTATAGTTCTCTTAAATATAGGTCTCCTATAGTATACCTTAAATTTTTTTTCTAAACCGTGTTAAATCGAAATTGTGTAAACCAAGGATCGTGCAAATCGGGGATAGTTATATTCTCTACCTAAATATAATCCGTGGTATGCTTAAGAATCGTCTTGGGGAATTTGACACTTCGTGTCATTTGGAAAAAATTGCTGATAAACAGATATAACCACTAAGTAGTTATTTTACTTATAAGAATATAATGAATTTAGATGAATGCCATGTGAATGCCATAGTTTGCTTTGTGTTCGTTTGATTTACAATATTAATAAAAATCGACAAATAATATTTTGCCATATCAACGTATGTACCACAGTGACAATACAACAGGGTTGGATTATCACTTATTAATAACAAAAATAACAATCAAATTGCAAAGGTAAATATATCATTTTTAGTTATCAATTACATTCCGCCTACAAAACATGAAACCTAATAATCTGTATAAATTTAGTGATTTAAAGGATTTTTTTTAATTATGTCCGTCGTTATGTCATATTTCATAACGCAATAAGACAAAACGGCATGTTTCAATACGGCACAGTGCGGCATAAGATACACTTGGCTGTTCTGGTACGGCAGATGATACAATATGACTTAAGGTACACACTACCATAGTTTTTGATGTAAATCACTTTTCATCGTGGACAATTGTATTTGAAAGAACATTTGTTAATTTTAAATATCTCTTTGACAGAAACCAAATTAGAATTGTAAGTTAAAACTATTCTTGGTCATTTTATTTCAATCCTGTGTATTCTTATTTCTATCCTTAGCCTTTCGCTATTCATATAGAGTAAAGAGAAATAGAAAGTATTGTAGAATGAAGCATTCTATTAACATGTCATGCAGCCTGATTTTTTAAAAATAAGATAATGTGTAAACATGAAGACTTGTAAAAAGCAAAGCATACTTTACGAGTTTGTAGTTTTTAGATTTGACTACTACCAAAGCAACCTTGATTATACAAAGCCATAGTCTAAAAAACACAGCTTTTATAAAGGAATTAGAAACGAGGAAAAACCAAACTTTTCATAGTAAAATACACAAAACATATGAGAAATCACTTTTTATCCTAAGACAATTTTTTAAATGAAAACGTTACAAATTCTAAATTATGATTTCTGAAAAACATACTTTCATAAATATATTTGAATTTCAACATCTATGAATGTCGTTTAAGTAAATCGTTTTCATTTTCTTGTAATAATTGATTTATTTAAACCAAAATATAAAAAATGTTCATAACAACAGCATTCTGGTCAAATTAAAATAAAAGCTTACTACAATTCGTTTGGTCATTAAGTCGATATTCATTACAAAGATGGCAATGATGGCCGTAAAAATTTGGTAAAATCATACCAAAAATTACCACCTGAGGAAATTTCAAGTAAAAAAATTGTAGGAAAAGCAAAACAAATTGAGCAAAACAAATTCGATGCTAAAGCTCTTCATAAATATGATAGAAATTATTTTATATTGGAATTTATTTTATAAAAGTATCTTTAACGACTTTAAAGATATAAATTCTTGTAATATCAGAAAGCTCGAACTTATAAGAGACTATAATTTTAAGCAAACAATTTTTTATTAATTTTTTACTTTTTTATTGGCTTAATCGATGCTAAAGCTCTTCAGAAATATGATAGAAATTATTTTATATTGGAATTTATTTTATAAAAGTATCTTTAACGACTTTAAAGATATAAATTCTTGTAATATCTGAAAGCTCGAACTTATAAGAGACTATAATTTTAAGCAAACAATTTTTTATTAATTTTTTACTTTTTTATTGGCTTAATCGATGCTAAAGCTCTTCAGAAATATGATAGAAATTATTTTATATTGGAATTTATTTTATAAAAGTATCTTTAACGACTTTAAAAATATAAATTCTTGTAATATCAGAAAGCTCGAACTTATAAGAGACTATAATTTTAAGCAAACAATTTTTTATTAATTTTTTACTATTTTATTGACACAAAATTTTATTGACAACAAATTGACAAAATATTAAGTATGAGTGATAATTTTGTGACTATAATGCTGTGTGCCTCAGAAGACTTTTCAAACTAAACTTTTGTAAGACCCAGGTTAAAAGTATTCAATTGTGCCTTACAGCCAACTAAACTTTTCAATGTCTCATTTAAATAAATAAAAGTATGTACATAATTCAAAATAATTTATATATATATATATATATATATATATATATATATATATATATATATATATATATATATATATATATATATATATATATATATATATATATATATATATATATATATATATATATATATATATATATATATATATTTTTATATATATATATATATATATATATATATATATATATATATATATATATATATATATATATATATATATATATATATATATATATATATATATATATATATATATATATATATATATGTGTGTGTATATATATCATATATATATATAAAGGGTGTTCAAATTTGAGGTATCTTTTTATTTTTTAAATAAAATACATTGGTTCCGGTTAATAATGAAAAAGAATACCGTTCAAGTGACCTCCTCTGCTAGCTCGGCAGGCTGTTAATCTTTAACCAAAATTTTGAATAACTTTGCGAGTAATAATAGTTCAATTAGTGATATTTGCTCGATGATGTTGTCTTTGACGTGTTGAACAGTTTGAGGATTATCCGTATAAACTCTTCAAGAAACCACATAAGAAGTTCAATGGCGTTAAATCGCATGAACTTGTTGGCCAATTCACGTCGGTTCTTCGAGAAATTATTCGATTATTAAACTTCTCTTTCAAAAGATCGATTGATTCCATTGCTATGTGGCATGTTGCACCATCCTGTTGAAACCACATATTCTGCACATCAATATCTTCCAATTGTCTCCACAAAAATTGTTGGTTTGAGGCTTATTTGCTGTGAACGACGACGAATTGATGTCCTTGGCTCTTCAGCAGCACTTGTTCTCACAGCTGCAATATTTTCACTTGAACGACCACCACGATAAAAAATTCTGCTTCTCTCTCTTGAACTGAACCAGTTTCTTCACATTTATCAATGATAAGTTTAATAGCATGGTTTGTCAGTTCGCTAGTACCAAAAATATAAATGGCGGAATATTTAAAAAGATACCTCAAATTTGAACAGCCTTTATATATATATAATTTGTGAGGTTATGTTACGGTAATAATAATATGTTACTGTAACATTATTAGTTATTTGTAGATAAAACGAAACTATAACAAAACTGAAATTTGCAAGCATATAGTATATTTGCTAATGATAATGCTTATATCCGCGAATACTTAAGACTCTCTGCTCATTCACTTAATAAAATATGCTGTACATTCGCCCACCATAAAACTTTTAATTGTTTCAAATTTTCAGTGGAGCGAGCTATAGGCTCACTAGTATAAGTTTGAATTTATTTATTGATATACTGTGAGAACCATATTCACAAAATTCTTGATATGTTTGTGAAGCTTGCACACATGCCACATAAAAATTGTTGTACCGACTGCGTTACACATATATAAATCGGAAACTTGCGATAATTCTGGTAAATTTATTAATATTTGTTGTGCATACCCCCGGGTTCAGTACATGACGAAAAGGTCCTACGGAATAGTCAATTATATTGCAAACAAACATTCCCACTTCATGGATTTTTTTCTATTAGGTGACGGTGGATTTAAATGTTCATTATAGATCCGGCAGCTAAGATCGGGGTTTTGAAGGAAGGAGGATTCTCAACTCGATAAATAGCTGAAAAAATTGCTAGAGTAAAAATAGAGAAGGACGCATTGCGGGGGCTACAACGCCCACGGATAAACGCGATCATTCGATCAGCTTCAAATTCATGCTTATCAGCGTAAAAAAATAAGGCAAAAGCCGGAGTCAAAATTAGCTTATCAACGGTTTGACGTGTGATTAACAATGCTAGGCATCTTAAATTGAAAAAACTCCAAAAGAAACCTCCTTTGAATGCATCACGCAGAGCAAACTGATTGTAATTTGCCAAAAACCACATGTCATGGAAGCAAGAATGGAACCGGGTTGCATTTTTAGACTAATGGAAATAAAACTGATGCCCGTCAGAACCATCCAAATTAATTTTTTTTTTTTCGTTTATTTAATAATTTATTTTTATTTAATTTGTTTTTGATATTCAATTACATTTACTTTGTACGTATTTAAAAAAATGTACATATGTCACACAAATTGAAAAGTCGTCCAAAAGTAACCTAATAAACTGCCTTTTTACTAAGCATCTATGGGGAAATAGAGAAAGCTTCAAAATTTGAAAAGTTTAGTTTGAAAAGTCTTCTGAGGCACACAGCATAAATAATTTTTTTCGTATTTTTCTGTAAATATTTTAGACATCTCATGTACACTAGTTAAACTATTAAGATAAATTTAGCAAGTATTATTTTAATTCATCAGAGCCAACTTTGATTTATTTTTCAAAATGGAAATTCGAAAAATAATATTTAGGCATAGTTTAATTTTAATATTTCTGCAATTAATTATTCAATAACAATATAATCTTCTTCAATGTTGTTGTTCAAGGTTTTATAATATATTTGCTTTTTTCATTTAAAAACTTGAAGCTTGAAAACACCATTTTTTCTATGGATTCCTATGGAAATCCATGAAAAGTTATACCACTAAAAAGCTTCTAAAAAATTCGTCATGATGATTATGGCTCTATACTCTAGAAGGCTCTGCTACTACTCCTAAAATAATATCAAAAAATTACAATCTCATAAATGTAAGCTTTACTTTTTGCAGGGTTACATGTTTATACAAAACTTATTTTTTACAGAATCTGTAGTTTCTGTTTTCGGTCAAAATTAACATTTCTATTTTAAAATTAAATACACATTTTTCAAAATATTTTAAAATTAATTTAAATTTTTTAATTTTAATTTAGTTTTCCATGTTTCTATGCCATTACGGTGAAAGAAAACAGAATCATCTTATGCGATACAAAATATAATATTGTAAAGTTTTTTGACGGCTTTAGTTGCCAGTTTCAATTGTTATTTTTGAAAATCAGAAGACTATGGAAATTTGCATCGGTCACCCAGTATGTTTCTGAAAGAAAAAATTAGTTTAAAAATGTTTTTGACAATTCCTTAGTTTTTGTTTTTAGTATCATTAGCTGTTTTCAGCATGATCTATGTAAACAGACCTTAAGAATAAATAGTTGGATAACAATAAATAAATATCGAAGCATTCGAAAACATTCTCTATTGATCCGTTTTTCTCGGAAAACGTAACATTTATTTCCATACATTTATTAGATTATGATTTAGAAAAAGTGTTTTCAATTTTTTTAAGTCCAGTTTTCGATTCACCCCTTTTTAATTCCACTTTTTCAATAATAGAGCTGATTATTTTAAAGCAATAAAAAAATATTGTAAAATACAAATTCACTACAAAATGTAAAATTTTAAGTTTTATTATAATGCAAATTATTTTATTTATGATTAAAATTGAAATAACACCTTGATTTACAATTTTACATACTTTGATTTCTTACTTGAAGGTTTTTATGAAATCTAAATCGAAACATTGAAGTTTCCTCGAAATTATCTAACCCCGGAAACAGATGTACAGAATTGTGCAAGCCTCGAAATTAGAAAACACTAGTGTGTATGGAAAGAATTTGCAAGTTGTCTCTATTTCTAATTTTGCTGCGAATCAGTAAGCTACATTACGTACAATTTGTACACTTTTCATTAAATATGTATCAAATAAATAGCACTAAAAAAAATTCCGCGTGTCAAAAACAACGCTCATGTAGTTCATCTGCACTTCTGTTGATAGCGCTGCTAGCAGAAATTCAGCTGATGTGTTTCCAGCATAAAATGATTGTTTTGTTTGATGAAATAGATTTCTGCTTTCACAATTTAATTATCTAGTAACAATAACATTTGACTTTTTTTACCATACGTGAAAGTACAAACTTGCTAATCGCTATTTCAATTTTATATATGTACGTACATAGTTTTACTTATTATTGTTCATTTGATTTGTTAATATTCCATTATGTAAATAATATATTAAAAGTGTAAAATTTTTTTCATTGGAGATACTGTGTAAAGAAAAATGTATTTTTATCAAAATAATTAAAGAAAAATCAAATCTAATATCCGTTTAATTAAATTGGTTTACAATAAAAAATTATATTCGAATAAACTAGCACATTATGCTAAATAAATAAAATTTCAAATTAATTTAATTAACAACAAATTTATTAATTAATGAAAATAAACATTTTTTGATATACCTAGAATACATAAATTATTATAAATACATATAAATATTAAATTATTTAACAAAAAACAAAAAAAAAATTTTGAAAAGTACTATATATAAAATATTATTAATTAATTACATATAAAGCATAAATAAAATTAAAAAATTAAAATTTAACAAGAAAATTATATTTTGTACAGAAAAAATTTAAATATACAATTAAGTTATAAAAGTTTAATTATAATAAATTTAAATATATAAATAGATAAAAGAAAACATCAAAAGAATTAATTATAATTAAAGAGAAAAATCTGTTTTATTTCATTTTAAGAAAAATAAATTAGATTTAATTTTTTTTTCCAACATCATACGAGCTGTGGCGTAACTATTGTCTTGCAATCTGCAAACAATAATGTTAAGTACATAGATTCTATTATACTGCGAAATTTATTTAAGTAAAATAAATATTTTTCATGTCATTCTATAATGTATCCCATTTTCAACTTATCTGAAATTGGCTTGGCTGGAAGTTTGTGCCACAGCTCGCATAAAATTAGACGATATTTTCATTTGAATCCCTTTTCCTGCTAGGTCACTAAAACCAGTGACGTAGCTTCCCTGGAATGTGACTGTTGCATCCAGTGAAGATTTAAGCAAAACCGTGTAATACTAAAAGTTTTGTAGTTAATTCATTCATTTATTTTAACATATTTCCGTTTTACACTTAAAGTAGTTTATAAATTAAAAAATATATAATTCAAATTTATGTATTTATTTCTATAAAGTTTGCATTTTAAGATATTACGAACCATACAGTAAATCCGAATTGTAAATGTGGTTTGTCTCACAGTACTAAATTTGTCCTTCTCTCAGCTTCTTCTTGGCCTAATTAATGAATATCACATAGAGGACAATTTATATAGTGGTGCCAATCCAAAAAACTTCATCCCATATTTGTCGGCCTTTAGTGAAAAATGTTACGGCGTCAATTATCAGATTTTTTCCAGGCAAGTAATATTTCAACAAATAATTCCTGTGTAAGAGATCTTAAACTTTCCAGATTAGGGTAAAGTAAGAATCAGTGCGAAAAATTACATTCAAATAATACATTCCAAAATTCGTTTAAAACTTCAAAAAATACCTTTATAAAAGCATATGGGTGGCACATTTAATTAGGATATGTCGGAAATTTGTCCCATGCCCTTCGTTCAAAGGCTAAGATTTTCCAAAAATAAAAATTAAATGGCTTTTGAGCCAAAAAATAATCAATAAAGGAATACAAACGAGTACAGTAAACGATAATTGATTGATTGATTTTGATTGTACTACCAAGGATTAAGCAGGATCTCCCGGTTGACGCCGGGCCCACCGTATATCCTTTTTTACAATTACTTGGAAGGATTGGATAGGATTGTTAGTAAAGGATTAAGATCGACCCGGTTACAGACACCTTGACGGTCAATTGTTAGTAGTTACATTTTTTATAAAGATTACTTTACCCCTTATATGTTTCCCACCACCTTACTTCCTCAGGTTTTTAATTGATTGATTGATTTTTAAATCACTGATCATACTTTAAACAAATTTAATTGTATAAACCTGTTATCAATTAGTCTGTAAGTATTACATAACCCTAATGTTAATATTAGTGTCTGTTCCCCTTGGCTGCTTCAAATTCCAGAACCCGCCTACGGAAATTTGTTGTTGCAGTATGATTAAGAGCTCTGTCTAAATCTAATTTTGTAGTTTATTAGACTAATCACTGCATTCTGAATTAACGTTTATTATTTTGCTGGGTCAGATTTCTGTACACTTCTTAACGTGTAATTATTACAATATGATTTACAATTGGCTTTATAGTGTGATAAATAGTGATTGGGAGTTTTTATATACTGAATTTATGTACATAGTACATTTATTGTTATTGTGTGTTCTTGTTTTGTGTTTTCGTTAATTTTTGTTGGTGTTGTGTTCTTCCATGTTATACTTCTTGAATTCATTATAATGATTTCAAAAAAAAAAATTGTATATAGTATAATATGTACTATAGTATTAATTTAAATAATTAAGTAAAATTATAATTGTACAAATAATATGTGTTGTGTAAATTAATACTCGTTGTGAGTGTATAGTATAATCTAAGTGTAATTAAGTATTGTGGATTATACAGAAACAATAGAAAGATTTTGCAATGAATAATTGCTGTGTAAGTGATGCTGTAGTGACGGAGAAATTTTTTGTTTGTGCTAATGCGTGTAAATGCATTATACACAGTAAATGTGCCGGGGTTGATTCAGATCTAGTATTTGACGTTATTGCTAGTATATCAAATTTTTCATGGACATGTAATGTGTGTGAAAATCGTTCGGACGTTCATAGTGCTAAAATTGCTACAATTATTGCTGATCTGGATAAATTAAAACAGTCGATACAGCCTTCATCTCAAGATAACCGTAATGTAGTAACGGGCACAAGCATACCCACACCATTACAATACACAGTGTCATCGTCGGCAGCATCATCATTACCTTCATTAACATTACATTCATCTTTATCGTCATCCAACCGGAATTCGATTCAAAAAAAGAAATAAAGCAGGGGTAATAGTATAAACAAAGAAAGATTACCTGTTGTCATAAACGGAACTGGGCCATCAGCAAATACTCGGTCAAAAGACACAATTATTGATAAAACCGTTACCATTGATGCAAGTAACAGTACCAGTAAGTTAGTAGCTGATATATTGTCGCAGTCAAAATGCAACAATAATAGAAACAATAATAATAATATTATTGGTAATAATGTTATTATTGGGTCATCAGTTGCAGTTGATAATGTCATTTGTGCAGCTGATGCAAGAAAATGGTTCTTCATTTCCCGCCTTCGGAATTCAACAACGGAAGCTGAAATTATGTAGTATATCAAGAGTAAATTTGATATTCACGATTTTCGTTGCCTTAAACTAAAGCATCGGTTTGAAATGGAGTATGCTTCATTTAAAGTGAACACTTCAGCAAACATGGTGGACAGATTGTTGGACGGAAATATGTGGCCAGTGGGTGTACTGGTTAAAGAATTTGTGAATCCGGATATTTATCGCCAATTTTTTCAACGGAGCCGTCGCATACAGTCTCCAGTTTAGTAAAGTACGAAAAAATTATTAATAATAATGACAGTAATAATAAAACTAATATTAATAATAATAACGATAATACGAGTATTTATAATATTGATGCTAATAATGGTGGGTAATTATATGACTAACAATAAATATTGGTTTAATATATATTACCATAACATGGGTGGAATGCACACAAAAGTGGATAAATTTTTTACATCGGTTATGGAAGAAGATTATGACATCATAATCATAACTGAGACATGGCTGGTTCCTGCTATAAAGAATGAGGAATTCTTTCCTGCCTATTATATAGTTTTCCGCAGAGATCGGCACGAAATTGGAGAGTGTCTGGATGTTGGTGGTGGTCTACTAATAGCTGTAATAAATCAGTATAAATGTCTACAAATTAATATTGCATCCGGTGATATTGAAATCCTTTTAGTAAAGGTAAAAATGGCCAAAGGAAATCTTTTCGTTTGTGCTACATATGTTCCCGGGAAATCTACAAGTGAATTCCTTAAGGAATTTATCGATATAATTGGAAATAAGATTCATCCCAAAATGGAAGAAAATGATAGTTTGTGCATCGTGGGTGATTTTAACTTTCCAAACTTAAATTGGAAACAAATTGATGGAATACTTACACCGTTTGGTAACATTGCCAATACTTCTTTCGTGATAAATTCATTTTTTGAAATGGGTCTAAGACAACATAACGAAGTGCACAATCAGAATGGCTCACTTTTGGATCTTGTTTTCACTGACGATAATTTACATCCATCAGTGCAATCTTGTGAAGACCTGGCTCGCTCATCAAGTATTCATCATACGCCGTTGTTAATTAAATTAAGTTTTCAATGTTTCGACGATTATGTTACAAATGATAATATTTTAATCTTAGATTTTAGAAATGGTGATTATGACTCTCTAAATGGATTTCTTGAAAGTATTTCCTGGGATTTCCTTTGTAATGAGAAGGATATTGAAATTACGACTAGCCGGTTTTACGAAATTTTGTATGCGGGGATGGATCTATTCATTCCAAAAATTGTCAACAAACATAATTCGTATCGTGAAAAGTGGTTTAATAAAAAACTTGTTAATTTATATAACCGTAAAACCAAGGCACACAAACTGTATAAAACGAAGAACACATCAGCTGATTATGCATTGTATTCTCACCTTCGGTATGAGTTTAAGGTTTTGAATCAATTTATGTATGGTAATTATTTGTTAGAAATTGAATCTGGTATCAAGTCCAATCCATCGTGTTTCTGGCATTATATTAACTCTAAAAGAAAATCTGTTGGTTATCCTTTACCCATGAGTTATAATGATAGGCAAGCTCATGATCTAAATGCTGTTTGTGAATTATTTGCAACGTTTTTCAAATCCGTTTATTCAGTCGAAAATGTTTTAACATCTCCCAGTGACCAAGTTTTGGTCAATAATCATATTCACGTTATTTCTTCTTTTACGGGGGAACAAATCAAAATAGCTTTAGTTGGAATTAATAGTAAAATGTCTATGGGCCCTGATGGTATTCCCTCACTACTCTTAATGAATTGCGCCGAAGCCTTAAGTGGCCATTTAGCACATTTATTTAATTTCAGCCTTAGGCAAGGTATTTTTCCCCAGTGCTAGAAACCCTCGTATGTAATTCCAGTATTTAAATCGGGACCTAAAAATTCAGTTGAGAATTATAGAGGAATAGCTATTTTATCTGTTATCCCTAAACTTTTTGAAAAACTGGTAAAGGATTGTATTTATCTTAATATTAAAAACTTAATTGTTCCCCAACATCACGGTTTTTTTTTTTTGGTAGATCAACGACAACCAATCTTGCGGTATTTGTTAATGATGCGATATGCTGTTTAGAAAAAGGTGCCCAAATTGACACTATCTATACAGATTTCAGTAAGGCCTTTGATAAAATTAATCACAAATTATTAATTGATAAATTGATTAAAGTGAATTCTAATTTTATTCCTATAAAATGGTTATCATCTTATTTGTCGCAAAGGTCTCAACTAGTACGTATTGGTCAAAATTATTCTGAGAGGTTTGCAGTCTCATCTGGTGTTCCTCAGGGTAGCCATTTAGGTCCATTATTATTTATTCTATTTGTTAATGATATTGTTACATGTTTTAAGTTTTGTAAATGTCTGTTATATGCAGATGACCTTAAAATTTACGCTACTATCCGAAATGGTGCAGACGTTTTATTGGTACAACAGGACCTTAATCGGTTTAGTGATTGGATTACCGAAAATCGTTTAGCTCTCAATATCTCCAAATGTAAAACAATGTCATTTGCACGAATTAAGATATTAATTGTAGCTCCGTACAGTTTACAAAACGTGGAAATAGATAGAGTTACTCAGTTTATTGATTTAGGTGTTTTGTTTACAGATAACCTAAGTTTTACTAAACATATAGAAATGATTGTAGCTAGAGCCGGCTCGATGCTCGGTTTCATAAAGTGACATGCTCGTCAATTTTCTGGCCCATATACTCTCAAGACATTATATACTGCTTTTGTTAGGTCTATTTTGGAATACGCTGTAGTTATCTGGAGTTCTGGTTATAAACTCTTTAGTGATCGTATTGAGCGTATTCAAAAGAAGTTCTTAATATTTGCCCTCCGAAGACTTCCAAGGTCAACTTCAGGATTTAGTTTACCTTGTTAGGCCGGTTGTTGTACACTTTTGAACATTCGTGGTCTTGAATTCAGAAGAGAGATGATTCATGCAGTATTCGCTCGGGATGTAATTTGTGCTAAGATTGATTGCCCGGTATTGCTTGACTTATATTCATTTTACGTTTCTAAGAGAATTCTTCGTCCACGACAGTTAAGACTGAGTATTGCTTTTCACCGTACGAATTATGGAATTGATGAACCGGTCGCGCATACGTCAAAATATTTTAACTAATATTCAGAACTTTTCGGGTTTAACATTTCAAGGAATCTTTTTAAGAGTCGTATTCGAAATAATAATTTGTAATTCTTTTTTATTTACAAAATTATTGGTATTGTAACCTATGCTATTTGTTAGCGCTGGTAATAAATAAATAAATAAATATTATTAATTTAAATTTCACTTAGAACTTTCCAACAGTAGTTCGGAGACAATCTAACCGGTAGCACGTCAATTCTGCGAAAAAACAATCCATAGAAAACACAATTCAGTGAAAACGACAGTTCGTAGAAAAACAATTCGTAGAAAACACAATTAAGTGAAAACGACAATTCTAGGAAAACATAATTCTGCGAAATGCAATTCTGAGAAAACGACAATTCGTAGAAAACGATAATTCTTAGAAAACACAATTTAGAGAAAACGGAAAATCAGAGAAAAAGGCAATTCTGAGTTTTTTAAATGAAAAAAGGCAACTAATCTAGATAATCAAAACATTTCTTTATTTTTATTTTTGTGAAAATTTTTATAATTCTTTTAATTATGTAGTAGATAATTCAATAAATAAATTCATTCATTTTAAATTTTAATTAAATCATTCACTTTGGTCATTCACTACAAAATGCAAATTAGGTATGTGATATGCCACGTAAATATGATAAAATTTCTAATTTATCAAACGACAACACCACTCTTTTTAAACGCTCGTTATGATCACGATATTTTTGACGCACTGCTTTTGCATTTTCTCCTGCTACGTTTTGCTCTATTTGAAACTCAGTTAAACTTTGTTGGTTTTTAATTGCAGTGATAAAACACCAAATGGTGGGGTTTTTTTCCACATAATTGGTTAAATCCATTATGCCATCCTTCAATGGCATTATTTGTGCGCGAATTATATTTTTGCACTTTAACTTTTATTAATTTTATTACATTTATTCATTATTATTATTTTTTATAATTTTATTCAATAAATCTTTATTAGTTTAATTTATAATTTTATTGTTTCTTAATCTACTTAAATTTACTTAATACCGATGTACTATTATTTTTGTCGATATGCCCTCGACAAAATGCAAATACAATCTGAATCTAATGTGGAAATTATTATCTATAAAAAATACGGTTTTGTCTACGTTAACACAATTTATTGTGTGAAAATATAATTTGAAATATGATTAGATTCTTAATAAAAACATTTATACGATTTTATGAAATATGATTTTATATAAACTATTTAGAATTTCCATGTATAATGGAAATGTGATTTTAAAATAAAAAAATATAAAATATTTGGAATTTATGAAATATGATTTTAAAATAAAAAAATAATGTATTTGGAATTTATGAAATATGATTTTAAAATAAATGTTCCTTGGGTTGTTGTTGTTGGACATCCGGGATGTCGTAACTCGCGGCTCATCGTTTAAAACACAATTGTAAACGTTCCAAGCATTAATTGAATAACGTGGGCAGCGACGATGTGGCGGTTCTAAAATTTTTGAATCCATCCTACCAATATAAAAATCTTCTATATAATCTAAAACGGCTTCAGCTTTTCCAGGTAAATATTCGCTTATCGCTTCAAAAGCTTCCACTACTTTGTGTGGTGAAACGAAAGCCAAACCCAAAATCATTTTATCTTAAATGAAATAAACAGAATTTATTTTCCACATCTCCAAATATTTCTTTTGTAGCCTTTATAATAGCAATTTCGAAATCGGTCATAATAATTTTTGGATTTAACTCTGGTTTAATTAATTTTAGTGCTTGAAACATATTTTTATATATTGCTGTATCTTTTTTTGGTAATAAACAAAACACCAACGGTACAAGTAGATTATTTTTCAAACCGTGAATTGTGAATAATTGATAAAAAAGTTTGGGACATGCAGCGAACGTCCCGTGCATAAACCAATCATTTGAATTTTTTAAAATTTCTAAATTTTGATGCGTGGAAAAAATTAAAATTCTGTCCCGAACGTTACCTGAATCATATAACAAAAATAAATCGCCTTTCAACGTCAACTTGTACTGTTCAAGTAGTTGGAGATCTTCTCTATTCATCACGTTAGGGAAGCAGCTTTGTCGTTGCCGTTGAACTTGTCGCTTCAAACTAGAAATTTTCGGCATTTCGGGTGCATTAGCTTGCACAGTACTAGTTGTTGCTTTAGCTACTATCGCTTGTGTTGTTTCAATGGTATTGGAGGCATCAGTTCTCATTGTATGTAGAATTGTTCTACATTCCACATTAGCAGCATTAGCCGTATGATTATGGCTTCCAGATAAAAAAACTAGTTTATCATTTTCCGTATGCAGACGAATTTTACAATTCTTTTCGTTTTCCACACACTTCCAGTAAACCTTATTTTTATATTTTTTTTCATAATAAAACGAATAACCGTTATATACTAATAATCTTTTATTTTTTTCCGTATAAGAAAATATTAGTGACATGTCAAAACTCAATTCATAGAAAACGCAATTCAAAGAAAACAAAAATCGTTGCAAATTTATTTAGAATAATTTTTTCGCGCGAAAAATTTATTCTAAATAAATTTGCAACGATTTTTGTTTTCTTTGAATTGCGTTTTCTATGAATTGAGTTTTCTCTGAATTGTGTTTTCTATGAATTGTAGTTTCTACGAATTGTCGTTTTCTACGAATTGTCGTTTTCTATGAATTGAGTTTTCTCTGAATTGTGGTTTCTTTGAATTGTGGTTTCTACGAATTGTCGTATTCTACGAATTGTTTTGCTATGAATTGTCGTGGATCCAATCTAACCTACTAAATATAATTATCATCAACTTCTTATTCAAATGATTTCTGCCAAACTGGTCACTATCGCAACTTGAACTACAGTTTAGCACAACTGCTATTATAAATGAAGCATTTCCGCGGACCTGTCACTAAGATTATAGATGTTTGATTTCTGTTGGATGCTGTTCTGTAAAGAATTACAATTAATGCCACCAGTAACCTAAATCAATTAGTTTCTAAAGTACAAAACCTAACTGGAGTTTCGGTGAATTTAGATAACAAAAATCAAAACAACACAATTTCTAAACTACTTGTCCGCTGGATTTTCTTAATTATCACTAGGTATTACCACAGAATACAACCAGAAGAGACTTAACGCGGTTTTTGTATGGAAAAATTTGGACTCATTTTTTTGACCTTGATTTGCTGAAGGTAAGAGAAAGTTGGGTTATGTATTCTTTGGTTTACTGGTTTTTATTTGAAATAATAAAAATTGAGAATCCTTAACAGTATAGTTAGTGAAATTATTTGACAAGTTTTGTTTTGACTGCATAATTTGTATAAAATATTCAAAAAAATTCATAATATTCGAAAATAATTATACTTCAATGTCCAAAAAAGAAGGTAAGATGAAAAAAAAATTTGATCCATGCAATGTCTATTCTGGTTAATCTTTCTTCTGTGGTATTACTTTAAAATAAACTAAAAATTATTAAACTCTGAAATCCTTATGGTTTAGTTTGTTTTAAAACATCTACATACACAACAAAATTAAACTATAAATAAACAAAATAAAAGAAATTAAATTAAATAAAAAAATAAATAAATTGTACTTACAATTTAATTAACAATGTTTAGTACTTAGAATCTATTTTTTTTTATTCACTTTGTTCTGAGCTTACCGCTTGATGGGGAGCTAGCTATTACCAGAGAATGAAATAACGATGAGTAAGTATATCATCATTCATTACATAGATCTACTAAGAATAATATGCAGAATTGCATATTTGATAAATGTAACTATACACAATTAATTTTGTCGTATATGGTTAACCCTTCTCTTGCATCGTATGATTAACCCTGTTCATACTGAACATCTTGCGGGGTGACGAGCAGTGCTTGTTCGCATGGCAGCCAGTGCAGGTCGGGCGAATCTTCTTCTTCGTAGGTGGCGAATTAAAAACCCTATCCCAATTGCTATTTATGCCCACAGGATAAGATGTGTAACCACATAATGATGAACATGATGAAAATGCTCTTTGGTTGTGCTTCTTTCTTTCTGTATCAGACTAGAGATTTGCTCTTCTAAGGCCCATGTATCTGGAGTGGTTATTAGCTCATTTTCTTCGTAATTCTTCTTTGATATTTCAATTGCTAGATCTTTTAAGTGCATCCCATTTAAATATGGTGCAATTCCGAAGTTTTCTATGGTGTTTTCGAATCTATCAGATGCCAGTATGCTTACATGGTCGTCTCTTAAGATACCTCCCGAGGCTAAGTTTAGTATTCCTGATCCAAATAATTGCTGCTGATAAGTAGCTGATCTACACATGATTGTAACAGTTGTTTCCTTTATCATTACGAAGACCCATTGATTTGGTGCATACAGCTTTATCCAAAGATTTGATGTAACGTTTTGATATTTTGTTTCGCATTATGTATCTTGTAAATTAGACTTGTGTTGTAATATTGCGATTTCACAGTCATTTCCTTGCCTGGCTGTAGTGTGTATGGTTATCATCGGTAATGTTGCATTTAGATGTCTCTCTAGATGTTAATTGCATAAAATGTTCATAATGCATGTTCTTTATATGCATGGCTTCCCTTTACTTGTATATTGGGAACCGCATATTTGTGTATTGGGGGTTGTCATACTTTTAAATAAGTGTTCTAACTTGCGCAATTCGTGACCAGGATTTGTTATGGAAACTGGTATAAGTTTTCGGATGGCTGCTATCTGTCCTTCAAGTTGTGATGGGCTCAATAAATGTGGATGCAGGATGTTGAGGCATGCATTTTGTATAATATTTAGCAGTGCTTCATGCATGTCTCGTAAATTTCCAATGGCGACGGCTAGCTCAATGGATGTTATCAAAATGGTTAATACCTGTTGTTCCGTTGTTCACGTGTCATTTATGCTTTTGTCTAGGCTCTGCAACTCCCTCTGGATGTTAATAATTGCTTGAATTGTGGCATTTTGGCTTTGTTTGAAGATTTTTACAGTGTTATCAATTATTGAGGTTTGATTCTTTATTAGCAGTAATAAATGATCTTCATTGGTTTCTATAGTTTGAAAATGTTCTTCATATTGGCTTGCTTCTCTCTGAGTTAGTATTCCAAACATGTCACCTCACACTAAGTAGCCCTGCTGTGCCACCAATTCCCCGCTTCGTTCTTGTTACTTCTCATATTATTAGATGATAGTAGTAACTGACTGCCCTCATTTATTCGACCCATTTAGGATCATAGTTGCTGATTTACTAGTTTAGAATTGGATTTCTCCATATTTGTTGCTGAATGTATTTTGCCACACATAATTGAAAGGCCGTTTATGAGGCGGTCTGCTTGAGTTGTTTCTTCCCAATACGTATTCAGATTATATCGCACAACTAAAGTCCATCGCATGGCAACTAGCCCCATCTTACTGATTTCCTTATGATAGATACCAGTGGGATGTTTGAAGTTCTCAATCTGTATCGGTTCTTTGGCGCTGCCAGTGGAACAGCAGACGCTCATTAAAGCCAACAATGCCAGTGAATCTTGATTCTCCCTTTCGCTAGTCTTCCTGGTTGCCGCCTGATTGAGGTGTTGTTGTTGTTGTTAGATGTGGTTGGTTTTACATCTTGAGCTTCGTTTGTGTTGCTTATTTGTTGAGACCAAGAATTATCTTCTTCATTTGGTATCTTGCAAAGTTTGGCGATTGGTCGTTTATAGATATTCAGGTTGCACTTTATTGATGCAATACGAACTAACCCATCTAAGCCAGTAAGGACCTCCTGCACTCTCCCCAATTTCCAATGTACAGGTGCCAATGTTTCTTCCTTCATCAGAATGACATCTACTATAGCTAAATTTTGCTGAAAATTCGCTATTTTGGGCGTTGTTGTAACTGCTGCAAATAGTCCTTTGCCCATCTTTTCCAAAAATCGTCTACAATCTTTTGTACTAGATGCCAGCGTGTCTTTAGTGTGTAAATATTTTCATTACTCTCAGGAACTGCATTCATTGGCCCGCCTATTAGAAAATGCGCTGGTGTGAAAAAATCGAAGTTTTCCGGATCGTCGTACAAGACCGTCAATGGTCGAGAGTTTAAAGATGCTTCTATTTGGGCCGTCATTGTTGTTGATTCTTCAAATGTCAGTGCGGTCTCCCATTTGACCTTCTTCATATGAGTCTTCCGTAGCCTTACCCCTGCCTCCCATATTCCGCCAAAATGTGGAGTGGCGGGGGTTATAAAGTGCCAGGTTGTTTCATCCTGTTGTAATAACCTTGCAGTTTCTAGTTCTAGAGTTGCAATCTTCTTGCTCTGTTGTTTCAATACTCGATCTGCACCAACAAAGTTGGTCCCATTGTCCGAATAGATGTCTGTACACAAACCATATGTCAAACCAGATATCAACCAGATTATCTGTACACAACCATTCGATAGGATAACGGGCAGCCTTTGACTCATTGGTAGTTGTGATTTTTGCAAACGTCTATGTAATCGTAATATCCCATTCTTGCTGATGACTTGATTTAGAGCCGATAGCTTGGATTTCTCATCCAATATTTTGCCTTTCATCAATGCCTGAATTTCTTTGCGGAAGTACCGATGTGGTTCAATCCTAATTAGCTGGCTTCTGCGAGCTTCAGTTCTGGTGCTGTCACTTCCTTCGATTGTTGACGTTGTTTATGAACATGACGTTGTTTATGAACCTTTGGCAGTACACAAATATACGCTTCAACTTATGAATGCTTGAAATTTTATCGATTAATGCATGTAGTTTGCTTGCTTTGTCTCCAGCGGTTATTGTGAGACAAATGATATCTTCCGCGCTATCCTTGTCGTTATCGGATTGTACCTGTATATATGGGATGTGTGGCGTGTTGGTAGAAGTTCAGTTTTTATCTCTTGGTACGTAATTCCATTCTAGCTGTGGTAAATTATCTCTAATCTGTGATACTCTTGGTAGTTCATGGTGTTCTTGACATACACTAGAAGTCTGGATAACAGATGCGCTGCTTGTTGTAATTTGCTCGAATACGTTCGTGGATCTTAAATAAACCACTGATGCATAGGCTTGATGCGAAGCATTAGCAAATCCGTGTAACTCCAATTTTTGCGCTGATGTTATTTTAATCCATCTCTGTACTTTTATTCTGCTGTATTCTCCTAATTCGGTCTTATATTTTCTCTCTTTTTGTTCTATTGCTTCTGGCAACTTATCATCCCACTGTATATCAGTTCTCCAAGTCTCTTGCATTAACAATTTTGCTGCTATCGTTATTGGTTGGTGAGAGCCAGCCAACCGGATCAAATATTTTTGAGGAGTCGGACAATAATAGACGTTTCGTTGGTTCCTCCTTTGAAAGATCCAGTCTGGTCATGTCGAATTCAAACATGTCATATTCAGGATTATAGAGAATTCCAAGTGTTTTATTATGTGGTTGATTTTTAAATTAATCATTCCTTTTGCTCGTAGGTGCTCCGGAACGTACGTCAAGATTTCAGCTGAATTTGACGCCCACTTGTGCAATGGAAATCCTCCGCTCTGTGTAAATCCTGTCATGTTCTTGAATGGTAACAACCTCTTCAACACAAGAGGTTGTTACCATTCAACAACATAAGCTGTTCTTTTCATATCATTTTATCAGCCGCCAATTGCATTAATGTTCTTACAGCGAGAAACGTCGCTGCTGTTGTTCCATAGGTGACCATTTTCAGTCTGTATTCTTCTATCGGTTGTGAAGAATTTTTTCGCCACAATATACATTACAGTTTCTGATGACTATGGTGCATCCAGATTTGGCATCTGCCGTTAATAAGAATTTCTGTGTTCGCCATTCAGGAATATTCCCGATGAGGTTTTACAGGATGCATCGAATACTACTCTCAGTTTCGTGGTGGTACTTTCGTGGTTGATCACTCCTAGAGCTGCTGATTTTACAAAGCTCGAGCTTTCGATCTTTTTAGAGTAAAAGCGTTTTTGATCCCAAAATATTAATTTTATAACGTAAATTATCTCTCTTTATTATGAAATCGCTTTATCTCTTGAATGGTAAGAGTTACAAACTTTTTAACAATACTTTCTAAAAGTAACTTGGGTATGAGGAATCCGAATCTGAAATATATCAATTTTCGAAATTCGAAAAAAATGCTACATACGGACACACTTTTCGAATTCATAGACGTACTTTTTCAAAGTTCGTCGAAAATAAAAAGATCGAGTATTTAAAGCAAACATATCGAGGTTCTAACTCTGCAATTACCCCCAAAAGCTCGAGCGAGCAGCTCCAATGGCCTTACCTTAGATAATCTTCCCTAAATTCGTGATAAAGTTTGTCGAATGGCTTATCCCTCAGAAATTTACTCTCGATTTTCAGTAACCGTGCTACTGCCTTCTTTCTGGATTCTCCTAGTAAAGACGGTTGTACCTTTAAAGGTAAGTGTACGATGTATTTTCCATCTGTTGGTCGCGCTGTTGTCTCTGTAAATAGTTTTTCTGTGCCTGCTTCCTCCTAAGTAGGTGTTTTCTCTTGCGGAATGGCTTCATTTTCTATTAATAAATCTAATTGTTGCACAATTGTTTTAGTGGTGATCATTAACAAACTTTTGGCCTCCTGACTGCAGCCTGTGCTTCCTATTATGATCCAACCAAGTTCAGTTTCAACTTGTGGGCAATTGAAACTTGTGGGCGTCCTCTGATGATGTTACTGTTAAAAATTAAGCGATAATAGTCAACGTCGACTATGACATCGATGCTACTGGACTTATTGTAGAGTGGTTCTGCAAATTGTAAATGCTAAAAATGTGCCCATTTGTTGGTGTCAAAGTCAATGTCTGGAACGTTGTCGGTTAATTTCTTAAACACCATTGCCTCAAACTTAATCACAAAGGAACTTTGAAACCTCGCGGATAAAGTTAGGTCGACTTTGTGATTGCAGACGCCGGCTTCCTTTCCTCCGATTAATGATATTTTATCGTTGACTTGTCTTTTCCTCGCCTTATGAAGGATTGCTGCCTTTATGGTGATAAATTACGCTTGAGAGCCTGGATCAATTAATGCGTTTCCCCTCGCTTGTTGTTAATGTGATCATAGCTGTGGGTATTATCATACGACCTGATTGCGTTGTCACATAACTTTTAGATACAAGCTGCTTGTCTGCTTTCTAACCGATGTGCAGTCCTAGTTATGCCTTCCATTACATACAAATTGGTTCCTTTGCTTACATACATTTGTTTCATGTTCCGCTGCTAAACAATTTCTGCGATCTCTCACTGGAGTTTAATTTGTTGAATTTTCCGCATTCATTAATCTTATGTCCGTCTCTACAGTAGACAGAGATACTTGTTGTTGATACAAAGGCACGTTTAACTATTTGACTTTTCTATTGTTGTTGTGGAGGTTGTTGGTGTCATTATTGGCTTTTGGTTGCCATTGGCCTCTAATGACTTAAATCTTTCTTCCAAGAATTTTAAAAATTCCGTTGTTGATTGTAATTCCCTTGGATTGGCCAAGGAAATCTCGTAGAGTCGTCGTGACTCGTTGTTCAGTTTTTTAGCCAAATTGAAGATTATTATTGAGTTCCAAAATTCAATATTTATTCCTGCATTCCGGATTCCATACAAACATTCAGTTGTTGTATCATGAAGATTTCTCAGCGCTGCGGCAGACTCTACGTTTTTGTCTGATCCAACAACGTATTTAAATATGTTGAAATCAACAGTCTCCTGTTGTTATATCTACTATTCAAAATTTCCCAAGCGGCCTGGTAATTTTCTTCTGTTGGTTGGAGATTGTTGATTCATTTCGCCGCGGCACCTTCCAACTAACCCTTTAGATAGTAGATTTTATGGGTGTCGCTGATCTGTGTCATTTTCATGGATCAGCTTGCTGAATATCTCACGGAATCCGGTTCACTTCTGGTAATCTCCAGCAAATATTGGGATTTAAATTCGTGGTAGCCGAATGTCCGTTATGTTTGTTGGTTTACTTTTTTCCGTTCCCTCTATGTTCGTGGTTATTTGAAGGATGATAGTTTGATACTCTCTATCAATATTCTCGAAGTATTGTTCTGTGAAATACTTCATGTGTTGTTCTTGTTCATCACTAACTATAGCATGCATATTTCCTCATGGAGTTCGGTTATTTGATCCATGAATTTCTGTATTGTTGCTAGTGAGAGTTTCACTGCCGGTTTTGTCCCAGTCTCGACAAGATCTCCAGCGTAGTATATTTTTTTGTAGATGCTTCTCATTCGAATTGTTTGCAGCTTTATGAGTTGTTGTAGTTCCTGGTTTGTTGTATCTGACCCCATGTTTGTGTTGTTCAAGTGCCTTTGGGTTTCTGGAACGAATCCTTTTTCATCAGTTGTCGCTGTATTTGAAAATGTTGATTCGACTGATGATACAGTCTCTGTTCCGATTTGACGACGCCTCGGTGTCGGGGTAACTGGTGCGTCGTCGTTGAGTTTGGCTTGCGTGATGGCAATAAATTATTTATACGTATCTTCTACTTGTTTTTGAATTTGAAAGTAAGGATGATCTCTGCTTACACCTTCTAACTGCCTTATCTGCTCATCCCTCTTTTGCAACTTATTATAAGCTTTTTTCAGTTGATATATTCTAATGGTTAGATAAGTTTTTGTCTTCCTATCGTTGTCACTTTTTTTGAAGTTGCTATACATTTTAGTAATGTCAGCCGCAAGCTGCTTCTAAAGGCTATGCATTTATATTAATAAAAATTAAAACACGGCAATTGATTTTAAATTATTATAATTAAAATTTTATGTTTTTATGTTATCTATCACCACCATTTTGGTAATACAAAAGTGGTTGGCGGCCAACACCAAAAGCGACGTGTTGCCGCGTTGAAATCCGAGACGAGACTGTTTTTTGTTGTGTGTTTTTTTTTGTTATTTCGTTTTCGTTTTCTGTTTTGTATTTTTTTGTTTTGTTTTGTGTGGTTGTATGCCTGCGCCTGAAGACGACAGACAGTGCGCGTTGTCTTCGACTTGTGGCGGTGAACGTATGTATAAATGCGTGACCGCCACTGTAATATAAGTTATTCTTATATTCGTTATATTTATGTTGTAATATTAAATAATAAACTCTTTTTATATTTTTCATTATGTTTTTTATTACATTACTATTTAACTTGTCTTTCGTCGATCACGACTCTCTTTACTCTGACTTCATTTTATTTATTCTCCTAGTATATATCTTTTATGTTACATTCATGACATCTTTAGTTATATCTTATTACTACATCTTTCTCCTTATGCTGAAAACAGATGAGCAGAATTTCTGCTAGCAGCGCTGCCGGCAGAATTTCAGGTGAAATACATGAGCGTCTTTTTTTGACAAGCAGATTTTTTTTTTTATTTCTATTTTGATTTGTCAAAGTGTTTGATGAATTCATTAATTAAATTTGATTATTTTAATAAAATGCTAATGATTTATTTGTGCTATTGTTCATTCTTAAAATTTTTGTTTTCGCACAAACTCAATAAGTTTTTCTTCCATTTTGAGAAATGTCATAATATTTTGAAATAACAAAAAAAAAAAGCAAAAAAAAAAGAAAATAATAGCATGAACACAGTTACGATTCTTATTTTTTTTTTTTTATGTAGTGTCAGCCTGTTCTGCGGCAGAAAAATTAGAAATAGAGACACAAAGCAGAATTCTGCTCGGAAAGCAGAATTCATGTATTTCATGCCGTATAAACGTGTGTATTCTAATTTTTCTGCTTGCAGAATTCTGCCCATCTGTTTCCACCATTAAGCTTATTTTACATATCAATAAACTTAAAATCTACATTGTACCTATGAATACATTAAGAACTTAACAATTATCATTATTCATAATCATTTAAATAAGAAGGCTTTTCAATTTGTCTTCCCCAGCTGGATGTTACTGGTGTGGCAATGGGCGGTATACTAGAAAAATTATGATTATTAATATTATTATCTGCTTCATTATTTTCGACATTCCCACTATCATTTTTACAACTATTTCCACTAGAGCTTTCTTTGTTGAAATCATAATTATCATTTAATATATCAAAATAATTAAACCTACCATAATCAAAATTATTAACATTAAATTGTTCATTTGTTTTTATTAAATCTCTTCTATTCCTTTCAATAATATTGCCATTCTCATTTAATATTTTATACGATCTAGGTCTAAGAGCTTTATCAATTATAATTCCTTTTTTCCTATGTTTATATTTATTATTTATGTACACACTATCATTAA
The DNA here is from genome assembly GCA_958295665.1 of Tipula vernalis. Lineage (NCBI taxonomy): Eukaryota > Metazoa > Arthropoda > Insecta > Diptera > Tipulidae > Tipula > Tipula vernalis. The sequence goes on from OY282560.1 coordinate 260,410,770, forward strand.
TTTTAAGAGGTGGTAATTCGCATGATTTACGATCATAATAGTTCAATTCAATTCAATTCAATTCAATAAAGCCTTTATTATAATTTTAAATATGTTTACATTGATGATAATATTATTTAAGAGTACAGCATAAATGCTTTTCTTCTTTATAATTTAATTGTAATATAATTAGTTTGTGTTTTCATTAAGATATTTAATAATATCTTAACCAGAGTAAATTTAATTCTATATTATAATTTATATTTGTGGAAAAGTTGATTGATATTAAAAACCACAATGATTTAAACTTAAAACTAACTTATGTACACTATACTAAAACTTAACACTAAATTAAAAATTAAAAATTTATCGATTTTGTTTGTATATTTAATATTTAGTGCTCAAAGCATAAATTATTAATAATCGGGTTCTGAGTTAAACATAATTTATTTTTGAATTTTTCTCTAATTTTAGATATTTGATCCAGAATTAATCGTACATTTGATAGTTTGTGCAGTCGCCTGGTTGAGTAGAATTTTGGTTTGTTGTGGATCAGTTTTAGATATTTGTTTTGGGTTATTTGAAGTTTTTGAATATGTGTCTTAGCACTGGAAAACCAAACTGGGACGGCATATAGTAGGACGCTTCTTAGCATAAGCAAGTATATTAGACGTTTGTTTAAAATGGATAATTTCGATTTCCTATGAAGCAGACTGTATAAAAGTTTTATACAATTATCGCATTTGCGAGTAATGTAGTTGATATGGGTTTTAAAAGATAAACGTTTGTCAATGATCATGCCCAGATATTTCACATCGTTAGACCATTCAACTGGGACATTATTAATTTTTAAAGAATTATTATCGGGAAGATGGCGACTGGCCATTTTGCGACTCAGAAATATAGCTTGAGTTTTTGCTGGATTGATTTTGATGCCCCACTTTGAGTAATACGTACTTAATTTGTCTATATTATTCTGTAGGTTATTCATTATTATGTTTCTGTCAGTGGAGCTCGAATAGATAGCGGTGTCATCGGCAAATTGTGCGAAGTGAACTTGTTCATTGAATTCATGTTTTATGTCTGCTGTATATAGGTTGTATAACCTTGGTGACAGAACAGCACCTTGAGGCACACCGTAGAGTATTTGCTCTTTTTGAGATTTTTGTCCATTGATTGAAACTTTAAAAGATCTATCATTAAGAAATGATCTTATGATTCTGATTATATATATAGGGAAATCGTACTTAATAAGTTTAAAGATAAGACCGTCATGCCACACTTTGTCGAACGCCTTCTCGATGTCGAACATTATAAGAGCTGTTGATTTTTTCGCTTGAAGTTCTGCTTTGGCAAATGTACATATGCGTAAAAGCTGGTGATTTGTGGAATGTCCTGGCCGAAAACCAAATTGTTCGTCAGGAACAATCGAGTTGTCATCTAGCCAGTTATCGATTCGAGACAGTATTACCCTTTCGAAGATTTTACTTAGCCCGCTAAGTAGGCTAATAGGTCTATAATTTTCAATTTTGGATTTGTCTTTTTGTGGTTTCGGAACTGGTAATGCAACAGCTTCTTTCCATTCACTTGGAAAGTAGCCTAATTTGAGAGAAGCATTGAATATATAGCTTAAGTATACCACAGCTTTGCGTGGAAGTTGCTTGATTTGATGATTTGTGATACGATCGATTCCGGGTGCCTTTGTTTGTTTAAGACTAGCTATGATATTTTTAATTTCAATTGGTTTTATTAATAGATTGCCGCTTATAGTGTGCGTGTATGTTGTATCGTCTACTATACTTAATGTTTCGTGTATTTTCTGCGCAAACGTGTGGTCAATAGCTTCATTACTGTTGTGAATTTCAACAAAATGTTTTCCGAATGCAGATGCTTTTTCGAAGTCTGTAATTAAAGTGAAAGGCCTGTTATGTGCATCTATGTGGCAAATTGCTGGTATTTTTTGCTTACGTTTGTTAAGAATTTTGGTTAGGTGAAATAGTTGTTTTCTATGCGGTACCGTTGTTGAAATATTGGAAATAAATTCAGAAAAGTGGGCATTGCGCAGATTTTGAAGTTCTAAGTTAATACTTTTGATCAAGAAGTTAACGTGTTTTTTAAAATTTGGGTTTCGGTTTCGCTGCCATTGTCTCCTTAAGCTATTTTTTATGGCTATTTTTTGCTTTAATTCGGCTGGGATTACTATAGAATTGCTATTTGATTTCAAGCTTTTTACTTTAGGAATAGAAGATTGTGCAGCTTCATTTATGATATTATTGAAGTCATGTATGGCTTTGTCTATATGATTTGTATCAGAAAGTTTATTTATTTTGGTGTTAGGACCAAGATTGATTTTTTCATTAATTAAATGTTTGTACAAGGGCCAATTTGCATTCTTAAAGTCAAATTTGGCATAAGGGTTTTCGATTGTTTCTATTTCTAATAAATGGGTTTTGAATTGCACTGGGAAGTGATCTGAACTAAGCCTATACCGAGTTTCTAGGTTGGATACCATTTCATTGTGGTTAGATAACAAAAGATCTAATGTAGATGGATACTTAGATGTTTTAGAATGATGAGTGGGTTCGAGTGGAAAAAGGATATCGAAATTCCTTATTACCGACTCGTTGTGTAGAATTTTCCCAGCACGATTTCCTCTGATACAGTTCCATGTTTGATTTTTGGCATTAAAGTCACCTCCGATGAAATAAGGATCGGATATATTTACTAATTTTTGTAAGTCGGTTTTAAAATTTATAAGTTTCGAATTGTCATTCGAACCAGGAAAATAAGCTGCAATAAATATGATATCTCCTATATCACTATAGACTTTAATACCTACGGCTTCTATAACTTTTAAATTAAAAGAGGGGATGAGTTTATGTTTATTATTTTTTCTAATTATTATACTCACACCACCATGTCCGATTAAAGTGCCCCTGGAGTTTGGTTTTCCTGGCCTATCAAGTCGGTACACATTAAATTCTGGATTGTATATATTGTCACCATCAATTAACCAGGTTTCGGTGACCAAACATAAATGAATATTTTCATGTTTAACAAAATCAAATAATTCGATAGTTTTAGGTTTTATGCTTTGAGCATTCCATATTATTACATTAAGTGATTTTATTTTATTTTCCATTGTATAAGTATTTTATCGTTAATTTAGTGATTACACTAAATTGTTCAGTTTTTGATTTGCAGTTTGATAGTTCAGATATAATATCAGTAACTATATCGGTGATTTCTTCTAATGAAAACAGTTGATTATTTTCATTGGTTGATGATTTATTGTGGTTGATATTAGGTAGATTTGTCGGTGAAAATACGCTTCTCCACGTTTTATGTGTGGCTGTTTCCTTAGGAGCTTGTAGTCCTGGAAAGTTGTTATTATTGTGATTGTAGTTGAGTCTTTGTTGTACAGGATTCGGATGGTTAAGGCCTCTTGGTGTTTGTAGATTTTTAATTTGTTTGTTGATGTTTAAATTTTTCCTTATGGTTCTGTATTGCTCTAATTCTGGGCAATCTTTGAAGTTTGCTGGATGTAGCCCATTGCAATTTGCACATTTGGGATCAGATGATGTACATTTGTCAGTTGTATGGTCATCACCACATTTCATGCATTTAAGTTTTTTATAACAATGGCTGGTTCCATGTCCATACATCTGGCATCTACGGCACTGTGTTGGTTTGTTTATGCAATTCCGGAGTGGCTTAATTGAAATTATTACGTTATTCAGATTTTTAATGCTGTAGATTTTTTGTTTGGTTACATTTTCATTTTTAAATTTTAGTATATGATATTTAATTTTCTTTTTATCATTACTATAATGAATTGGGGTAACTTGCATTATATCATTTTTATTTATTCCAACATCTGATAGACCGGATTGTATTTCATCTGCGGTCATTGCATCTGGTATACCAAAGGCTATGACCTTAATCGGTTTGTTTTGCAATGATTCGAACGTAAAATATTCAACACTATCATCACTAAGTGCTTTTATTGCTTTTTGCTTTTCTTCATCGGATACAAAAAATAATTTTATACCCACACTTATTATTTTAACGTTATATTTTATTTTACTTTTGTCCAACAGTTCTCGCACCATGGAATATGTAAGGTTTTGGACTATTATTGGAGTGATATCCGCTCGAATTGGTTTTGTTTTGGTGTTTTGAGTTACGGTAGTATCTGCTAATTCATTAATTCCTTCAAAACTGTTGGTAATTTCAATGTCATCTGGATATGTTATTGGCTCGTCGTCATCCATTACGGTGTTGTTTGTATTAATATTGGTCGGATTAGTTCCGTTATTTTTATTTCGATAATTTCTTAGCTTTCGCATGTTATTTTCTTTTTCTAGCTTTAAAACAGCTAGTTGTGTGTTGATTGAAGTTCTTTTTCTTTTAATTACGGCGGAAAAAACTTTATCATTATCACTAACAGGCACATTATTTGTTTTAGGCACGTTTATTATTATTCACTTGTATGATGGCTATGATTTCACAGCAATACAGAAAAAAAAAATAAACAATACACTATTGTTTTGTTAACTTTGTCACTTTTATTTTATTTTTATTTATGTAAAAATACGTCTGTATCTACTGACTGATGCACTCGTGAGATCATAATAGTATTTCTGATTTTTTTGCTTACCTATAAATCTATTTCTAACTTTTTCCACATCATTTTTCTTTAGATTAAAATTTGGAAGCAAACCTGAAATTTTTTTGTTAAACAAGCGCTCCGCTGGAGATGGAATTTTTCCATCAAATGGAGTATTTCTTAACTCAAGCAGAGCCAAGGAAACATCACGACCAGAATCCCGGACTTTGCAAAACATTTTTTTTACAGTTTGAATATGTCTCTCCACCATTCCATTTGACTGAGGATAAAATCGACTGGACGTTTTATGTGTGAATGCCCAATTTTGAGCAAAATCCTTAAACATATGGGACATAAATTGAGGTACTCCATCTGTATATAGTATTTTTGGAATCCCACGACGTGCGAAAATTGATTTTAAAACATTCACAACTTCCGATGATTTCAATGAATTTAACATATGTATCTCTGGAAATTTACTATAATAATCCACTGCAATCAAATAATGCTCTCTATCAATTTCATAAATGTCAGAACCGACGGTTTTCCTCTTTACTTATTAATGGTTCTGGCTTGTTTGCATTCTGATATTTAGAGCATAGTCCACAGTTAGATATGAAGTTTGTTAATTCATTATTCATACATGGCCAGAACACCGATTCTCTCGCTATAAGTTTACATTTATTTATGCCTAAATGATTAAAATGTATCCTATCAAATACTTCTTTTCTCATAGAGATGGGAACCACCAAACAATTATTTTTAAAAATCAGTCCATCTTTTCAAATAACTCCTCTTTAAAAGTGAAATAAACTTTTGCTAACTCTGGGACCTGTGATTTATCATCAGGCCATCCATTTTTAATTAGATCTAATACCTGCATTAAATCCACATCGTTTTTGGTTTCTTCTCTAAATTTATTTAATCGATCATTAGTAGTTGGCAAACTTTCAATTATCATGCTAACATGAGCCTCAATATCCATATCTAATACCGTTTCATCCTGCGTAGACGTTCTTGACAACGTATCCGACAAGTACATTTTTTTCCAGGAACATACTTTATAACTAACTCAAACTGTTGAAGTCTAAGTCTTATTCTTTGTAAACGTAGTGGAATTGCATTCAAAGGTTTTTTAAAAATTGTCTCTAATGGCTTGTGATCACTCTCTACCGTAACCCTTTTGCCATAAATATACTGAAAAAATTTCTCGCAACCAAACACAATGGCAAGCAATTCCTTTTCAATTTGATCATATGCTTATTGAGTCGAATTAAGAGCCTTAGAAGCATATGCTACTGGCAAATTCTCTTGTAGTAGAACGGCACCCAATCCGTCTTTTGATGCATCCACTGATAATAGTACTGGTTTACTAATATCAAAATATTGAAGTACAGGTTCACAGGTCAGACTAGCTTTTAATTCATTAAAAGCTTTACTTTGTTCCAGTTGCCAATCAGACAAAACGTTCTTCTTTATTAACTGTCTTAACGGACTAGCTAGTTTTGCAATATTTGGAATAAACTTACTGACATAGGTGATCATACCCAAAAATCGTTCCAGCTCTTGCTTATTTTTTGGTGTTTCCATATCCTTAATTATTTTAACTTTTTCATCATCTACTTTAAGACCATCTTTAGTTAATTTATGTCCAAAATATTTTATCTCTTGCACACCAATCACACTTTTAGCTTTATTAAACCTTAAATTAAATCTCCTCGCAATTTCAAACACTTTTTTCAATTTACGTTTGTGCTCTTCTAAATTGAAACTCCAAATAATAATAATAGCATCAATGTAAACTTCAATTCCCTCTACTCCTTCAAATATTTTTCTCATTACTTTTTGAAACACCTCCGGTGCAGAACACAATCCATATGGAAGTCTATTGAAACAAAATCTTCCAAAGGGTGTGTTGAAAGTTGTGTATTTTTTAGATTCCTCAGACAATCTTACTCGCTAAAAAGCCCTATTTGCATCCAACACAGAAAAATATTTTGATTTACCCATCTTTGCTGCAATTTCCTGAAATGTCGGAAGCTGAAAATGCTCTCTCATAATACTCTCATTCAAATGTTGTGGATCAAGACAAATTCTCAAACTGCTATCTCTTTTCTTTACAATAACCAACGAACTAACAAACTCAGTCGGCTCATCCACCCTCTCTATTATGCCCTCATTAACCATCTTATTCAATTCCACCTCCAGAGGCTCCAATAATTGCATTGCACCTTTCCTACATGGTTGGATTACTTCAACACAAATTTTTTTTTTATCTTATGTGATACTCATAATCTTTAATTAAGCCCATGCCACTAAACATATCCGAAAAATTATCTAAAATTTCTAAAAATTCATTTTCAATATTATCTATTCTATAAATTAAATTTAATTCATTAATTTATCTTAATCATAAAATAGGAGGTGAATTGCACTTCACAACCTGAAATTTTAACAAATGAATTCTATTTTTAAACAAACATTCTAAAACACACTGTCCCGCTATCTCAATCCTAGAGCCCTCAATTCCGCGGCATTAATATTCTCTAAAGAATATTGTTCCAGTTTTTCCGCATCCTCCACCACACTAACTTTACGAACATTATTTTTTGTATAGTTTGTGTTTTTACAGACATTCGAAAAATGGTTTTTTCCATAACACTTGATTCATGATCATGCTGGACATTTTCCTTTCACGTGTATATTCCCGCAATATCCAAAAACTCTTTCCTGATACTCTGATTTAACCTCACTTCCCTTTCTCTGTGAAATCACACCGACATTCTCAACATTATTGATTTATTAATTTATTAATAAATCGCGTTTATTAATTTTAACTGTACCGAAGCTAATTCCGCAGTTTTACATAACGAAATCGTTTATGTTAAATGTAAATCATCCTGTTTAAGTAGAAATTCCATCAATTTTTGTCCTACAATCCACTTATCATTCTGCTATGAATTAAACTATCTTTAAGATTTCCGCTGCCAGCTTCTTCAGCTCAGTGACAAAATCACGAAATTTCTCACTATCCATTTGTTTCCGTTCAAAAAACAAATGTCGGTCAATAATTTCACTACTTTTTGGAATACAATATTTATCAAATGCCTCAATAATTTTATCCGGGTTTTTTTTTATCATCTGCAGACAATTCCCATGTATCAAAAATTTCCAGCGCTTTCTCGCCTACGAATGTAATAATACAGCAACTTGGATTTCCTTTGTTTTCTGATCACATCCCGAAGCAATTACATAAAGAGTCCAATTTCTTTTCCATTTATTCCAATTAACCTGTACATTTATTTCGAATGACAAGGCACGTGGTGTCACAATATTTTCCATTATGTTATTGTATCTTTAATATTTATTACTTAAATAAATAATCGGCTGCGCCATGTAATATAAGTTATTCTTATATTCGTTATATTTATGTTGTAATATTAAATAATAAACACTTTTTATATTTTTCATTAAGCTTTTTATTACATTACTATTTAACTTGTCTTTTGTCGATCACGACTCTCTTTACTCTGACTTCATTTTATTTATTCTCCTAGTATATATCTTTTATGTTACATTCATGACATCTTTAGTTACATCCTATTACTATAGCCACATGCTCTTGGTTGCGCAATTTGTTGTTGTTCACAGTTCACGTCGGTAGTTGGATTATTAGTTTTGTATAACATCTATGTTGAAGGCCTAGACAATGCCTTATCGCCAGTTGTTGGTTGGCTCCAAGGACCACTGTCTTAGATTCCGCCTCAGCTGGAATCTATTTTTTTAATTTTTTTATTCACTTTGTTCTGAGCTTACCGCTTGGTCAGGGCTATTACCAGAGAAATAAAATCGTGAAATAACGATGAGTGTGGTTTGGTTAATCCTAAATTTATTAGTCAATTTGTCTTATTCATATACAAATTTTTTACTTAAGAATTATATGCATAATTGCGTAGTTGATAAATACAACGATACATTCATTACTTAGATCTACTACGAATAATAAGCAGAATTTGATATTTTATAAATGTTACTATACACTAATAATTTGATCGTACAAGAGAAGGGTTAATTCTCTTGCGTGGTATGATTAACCCTGTTCATACTGAACAGTATTAATATTAATCGAATTTATCTAACATTTGTATTAGAATAATATTTCAAAGATTCAATTTATAGCTAAATTGACATTTCGCAAAACAATCACCCATCATGTCAAATAAGCAAATTTTTATCCAAAAAAGTCAAACTAATAAAAACAGCAACCCTTCATTGGGACAAATCACATACCTTGAAGTCACTCTTATACCATTTAACTAACATACATATCACACATGTGTACAACAGACCTCTCCCGTTCACGACACATTCCTCACTAAATCCATTTGAGCCCTTTAAACAACATTGTTTCAATCCGACTACAAATTAAAAACCAGCATTATGGGAATCTTATTAAAAATATGAATAAAGAAACGATACAACGTATACTCACCTGCTTTCGGGACCCGGTCCACGTTTGTTCAAATGATTGTTCAGTCAATGAGATATTCACCAAAGATGGTTGGAGATAGCAAAAATGAAATTCACCAGTAATAGTGCCTATATAAAAACTTGATTGGCGCTATAGATGAAACATATATTCCGCTTTCTGCTGCGAAAAACGGTACACGTCTATGACTTTATCGGATATTTATGATGCTGAAATGCGATTTATAGATGTTTTTACAAGCCAAGTTCAGTTGAAATACGAATTTTTTAAAAATTCTCTTATTTTCATTAAATAGCTCAAAATAAGCCGTCATTTTTTTGTAAACCGAGAATATATTTTAGGATATTACGAAGCAATACGGCATTTATTGGATATTTTTTCGGCTACGATGTACAATCACTCACAAAATTTACAATTCATCACTCACTTGTAATTTAATTTAAATTGCAAATTATGTAACAGTAAAATAATTTTTAATAAAAATAAATTGTTAATCAAAATTGAAAACAACCGCGTCACTCAAATCACCTACCAAAAGTAATTTGTTAAACATACATTTGACATCGTACCGTTTTGCTGAACAAATTTATGTAAAACGTTTTTATTTTGTTAAAGAAAATTTGATCAAACAATAACTTGCCAATCGTTTTTTAATCAAACCACCGATACTCAATCAAAACATTCAAAGCATATAAGCATACAATTTTCTAAACCAGGAGAATCGCGGAAATTAATTTTGGGAAGAAAGCCAGATACCATGCGGATAAAAAATCAATTTTAGTCCTACAGAGCGAAACTACTAACAATTAATACAGCATCATATTGAAATTGTCTGTGGCAATTAAATATTTGAAAAATAGCTTCCATCAGTCTCCAATGTTCTGGTACAAAATGAATTTAACGAAGGCGAACGATCACTATTTATTGCTTATTTAAAGGATTACTTAAGTTGATGATAAATACTGATTTGGGAAGGTCCAATTTCACAAGGTAATAATTAAGCTTAGCTAATGTTGTTCTATAGTTCTTTAAATGGTAGAGTTCTAAAATGTTCTACAGCTCTTTATGTAAGCCGCTCAAAGTCCCATAGAATATCCAAAATATTTTATGGGGCTGAAAGAACGATTATTACGATTATTTGTTAACTTAGAATAAAGAATTTCAAATTTTTCGAAACTCGGTTACCTAACACGAACAGTGCCCATCAAAAAATTGCAAAACCATATTCCCTGTTAATGACCAAGGAAACCCCACATTAATAATGTTTCTACTGTATTTTAGTTCTATATATATCGAAAATTCATTCCACTACGGTTCCAGTTACTGGCCTTCAAACACTTACTAAACTTTTTTACTGTTTAGGAAATTACCTAAAATCGTGCACATATTTCATGAAAACCTGCAAACCGCTTTGTAACAATTAACCACCATACTCTCAACAACATTATGACAAGCTCAAATTCGCACAGTACACATGTCTACTATATCCAACAACACTCTTTTTATTTTCTAACTCAACTAATCTGTCGAAAGGAACACATTTTCTTTAAAACTTATGAAGAATGTCGAAATGTCACTGGGTTTGCAGTATCCTTTCAGCAATAAGCTAGAAAAAATAAAAATAACAAATAAATAAAGTTTAATTATCTCTAATATCATGCGACACAAAATCATTTTCCGAAGACCTCGAATACCTGGACTACGCGTAACACGAACATCCCAAATAATCTGGAAAGGATTGAACACTTTTCGAAAAATCATAAAAATTCTGAATAGCGTTGACGCTAAGTTTTAGGTTGTAGCTCGTTTCGACACGACCCGATAGCTGAGTGTCTTAAAACATCTGAGTGAATAACAGCCATTATATGCGAGTAGAATAAGATACTCTTTGTCCACGACCGAAAAAAATATTTTATTTTATAATCAAATCCTTTAAATAATCCTAAAATAATTTCCGTCGACATTTTGACGTCTCAATTTAATTATATACAATGAAAGTGGCAAAAAACTACATTAGATAAAATTTCAAAAATGAAATTTTTACTTGGTTGTAGTGAATAGTGGAAGCAGAGATTATTAGATAAACTAGGAGTGAATAATGGATCTCATTATAAATGAAGAAACAAATGTATAAATTAGTATATTATACGTTAGTCGAGAGCAAAAAAATTTTTACTAATTATCATTCAATCAAAATTGAAATGTGAATAAAATTCCCTTGTCAGTTGGAATAGGGCCGCCAATTTTAAAAATTATTTTCGTTAAAATACTATTTTAAGTTTCTTTACAACTAATTGGATTTCAGTCACAATCAGAGCAATATATTAATATTTTAATTGATATCCTTTCGCTTAATATAGGCGATTGCATAAACGCCAATGTTGGTTGCTCGTATATCAAATCGAGCTTTCATCCGTTCACCTGACAAACTTTAAATATCCAGGTAATCGTAGATCATCTCCATATGTATATGATTTTAGCTGAATGGGATGTCATGTGCCGTTCGTACTGTGTTGGCTGGTCTGCACTTATGTATTTTTCTTTTCACAAAAAATAAATGACAAACGGCCGTGACATTTTTAGTACAATTTCATTTTAATTGTTAAAACATTCAACATGAAATTGAGCATAAAATACAATTTATGCTCAAATGGCACAACGTCATGACAAAAATATTGAATATTCTGATCTTTTCCTCTCTTGACAAAATTTCAATGCGCATGCTTAATTCCATTTTTGTGTATGTATTTTGCAAAATGTTGGATCGAACGCCTTCAAAGCTCCGATTTCCAGATCACGCATATCGCAAATGGGTCAAAATGGGTAAAAATGGGTCTAAATGGGATATAAGCCCTTCATAATCACGACTGACGGAAAGCACACCCATCGCAAAGAGTGAAGCAATTGGTATAAAAAAGAAGATGGATCGCGGAAATCCTGAAGCGACAGACGAGAAAGAAAGTGCAAACTAGGAATTAATAAGACACTAAATGGCCGGGAAGTGTACCCCTATCTTAATAATCAGGAAGGACTACAACTGGGATTATCAGATTTGGAGTGCCGATGAAGAGATTCATTTAAGGATCAAAGGAAGGAATTTCAAATTGGTCTAGAAATTTGTTAGATGCTTGGATATAGTGATTCCCTCCCCTCCCCTCCCCCCTATGTTATTTTGATGGATTCTATTGCTACCGTACTAAACATGTTTTACATAACTACAGAAAATGCATTTTGGGAAAATTGATGTTAAAGTTTTTTGAAATTAGAGTATTTTTTCAAACAAGAAAAATAGTTTTTCTTATTTTTACGTCTTTCTCAATTTAGATAGTTTTAATTATTTCTTTTACACCTAATCTCTAGAGGCTCTGTTTTAGTTCGATTTCTTACTCACAAAGCAAGGGTAGAAAAAATAAAAAAAAATAAAAAAAACAAAATAAACATTTTTTATGTAACCAGAAAAGGAAGATTTCCTCTAAAACATAAAAAATCGCCTAAAAATATTTTTCTTTTTATTGTTTGCAACAATTTTGGGATAGATCCTAAATATTCATCTATCTACTATATATACTCGTATATATATAAAAATGAATGTTTGTCTGTATGTCCTTTATAGAATCGTAAACTATGCATTTGATCATATGATGATCTTTAGCAAAGTTGTTGTGCATGAGCCCACGAAGGTTTCTGAGTTGGTACGACCAATTTTCGACATATGGCGCCACTGTCATTCCAATGAATTTCATATATTGCCGTGACAGTTCATGCTAATTTGAATTGAAACGAAAACAGCGAACGAATGAGGACGTTTCGAGTTATGGGTGACATAAGAATTTATGTAAATTGTGAAATTCATGTCCGGCTCACATTGAACAGACAATATTGTGCGTATTTTTATATTTGGGATCGTTTTTCGAATAGTTTTGTGCATTTCATTGCGAGTTAAATTAATAATTTAGATAAATAATTCAATCGAATTGAATTTTCGTAGTTTCCGTGAGCTGATTTTATTCATTCTCAACAGTGAATTCACGAAGATCATCGAATGTGTATGTGAAGGATCTGATTGCTGATTGACGTTCCGAACGCATTTGCTGTGCAGTTTTTTTCGGATATCATCGTGAGTGGAATTAAAATCGATTTCAACAATTCTCGAATGCTGATTTTTTTCACTTCAAATTTCCTTCAGCGAATTGGTGATCACCGTAATATTAACATTTCCATCCGTGTGTGAACAGCCGGTTCAATTGGATTGGATACATTGTGAGATTCGGATTGCTGATTGACATCTATCTAATAAATTAAAACGCATTTTTCACGTCGTTCCCGTACAATTATGCCTCCAAAGCGACAAGCAATTGGCCGATCTACACCTCAAGCACGGAAGGAAAGAGCATTACGAGCCTCAGAATCAGACGAGCAACGAGCATTAAGGCTGGAAAATCTTCGAGTACATGCCGCTGAGACCCGTTCGTCTGAATCATCTGAACAACGAGAAGTGAGGTTAGAAACTGATCGAATACGTACTACTCAGGCCCGTTCGTCTGAGACAACTAAACAACAGGAAAGAAGGCTGCAAAATATTCGAATAAGCACCGCTCGATCAAGACGAACACTGTACGCTGATTTAAATCTTGGTGCATTCCATTATGACAGTAATAATGATTACAGTCTTCATCCAAGTGTCGTCATTGGAAAAATGGATAAAATTTGCATGTATTGTAGCGCCCTCAAATTTAAGAACGAAATGCCAGGAATGTGCTGCGCCAATGGAAAAGTTAAACTGCCAGAATTACATCCACCACCTGAACCACTATCAACGTTGCTATCAGGTGTTACACGTGAGTCGAAGCATTTCTTGGAAAACATCCGCAAATACAATTCATGTTTTCAAATGACATCGTTCGGTGCAGAGAACATCGTGCGCGAAAATTACATGCCAACATTCAGAGTCCAAGGGCAAATTTATCATCGTGCCGGATCGCTTCTACCATTGCCGGACGCAGATCACAAGTTTCTTCAAATTTATTTCATGGCAAACTATGATGAACAAATTGAACAACGATTTCATTATAATGCGGGCACTAGACGAGAAATCGTGGCTGCGTTACAAGCCCTTTTCGATCAACACAATGAATTAGTTCAGTTGTTTAAAGCCGCCATTCAACGAATGCCAGCCGATGACTACGCAGTTGCAATTCGAGCAGACAAAAGACCCGTTGGCCAACACGAAAGACAGTTCAATGCACCAATAATCGATGAAGTGGCGATCGTGATGGTTGGCGAAGAATTCGAATCGCGCGACATAATTCTTCATCGCAGAAGTGGTGACGTTCAGCGAGTCTCCGATAATCATCGCTCATACGACGGATTGCAGTATCCGATTCTGTTTTGGCGAGGAGAAGATGGATATCATTTCAACATCAAAATGAGAAATCCACAAACAGACGAGGAAACGAATAAGAAAGTCAGTGCTATGATTTATTATTCGTATCGATTGGTGATTCATCAAGACGCTGAGAACCACATTCTGAAATGTCGACAATTGTTCCATCAATACATCGTCGACATGTACGCGAAGATTGAAACCGAACGACTCCTATATATTCGATTGAATCAAACCGAGTTGCGTTCTGAAGAGTACATCCATTTACGAGACGCAATCGTTAATGATGGTAACGTGAATCCAAACGAATTGGGAAGAATGGTCATATTACTGTCTACATTCACGGGGAGTCCACGGCACATGCATGAATAGGCACAAGATGCGATGACATACGTTCGCCCATATGGTCGTCCAGATTTGTTCATCACATTTACATGCAATCCAACATGGGATGAAATTAAAGAACTTCTATTAGCTGGACAATCATCTTCGAACCGCCATGACATTACCGCAAGCGTATTTAAACAAAAATTGAAATCTTTGATGGATTTTATTATCAAGCATCACGTTTTTGGAGAGACACGCTGCTGGATGTATTCCATTGAATGGCAGAAAAGAGGTGCACATGCACATATTTTCGTTTGGTTAATCAACAAAATTGACCAAAATCATCTCAGCAGAAATACCAGATAAGGACATTGATCCAGAATTATTCGATGTCGTTACCAAAAATATGATTCATGGTCCATATGGTGGCGCATTCAACAACAATTAACCATGCATGTCTGATGGGAAATGCACGAAACGATACCCAAGAAACTTGGTTTCTGATTGCAATGACGGATACCCACTGTATCGTCGACGATCAGTTGAGGATGGCGGCAAATCCATCGTTCTGAAAGTACGAAACGTTGATGTCGAAGTCGATAATCGTTGGGTTGTGCCATATTCACCGTTGCTCTCAAAGACCTTCAAAGCACACATTAATGTTGAGTATTGCAATTCAGTGAAGTCGGTCAAATACATTTGCAAATATGTCAACAAATGGAGCGACATGGAGTAGGGAATGTGGCCCACCGCTCGATGAAATCAACCAATACCAACTTGGACGCTACATTAGCAGCAATGAAGCAGTCATCTTATCATTTCCAATCCATGAACGACATCCAACAGTACACTTGGCGGTGCATCTCGACATCTCGCGTCTACAACTACAACGGGATGCATCGGCTGGAAATTTTGCAAAACAATTAAGGGATATTGGAAATGGGCGAATGCAAATTGATGAATCTACGCAATGTATCACCTTGCCAGCAAACTTCTGTAAGATCACAGAAAGCATAGACGAATTGGTGCAAAAAGTTTTCCCAAACATTTGCACAGAACTACAAAAATCATCAGTGGCTCAGTACGCGTGCTATAAGCGGCCAAAAACATCGATGTCAATACCATCAACTCACTATTCAGAATGGAATACCCGGCGAAACGACAACATATTTTTTTCGATACTGTGGTGAATCAAGACGAAGTGTCAACTATCCAACTGAATTCTTGAATTCGCTTGATTTACCAGGCATACCACCGCACGTTCTTACATTGAAAATTGGCGTACCCACCATTCTTCTTCGAAACATAAATCCACCACGACTTTGCAACGGAACCAGACTCTCAGTCAAGAAAATGATGAACTATGTTTATCGAGGCAACAAATTTGACTGGAAAATTCAAAGGTGAAGACGTACTGTTGCCACGTATCCCAATGATCCCGACAGATATGCAATTCGAATTGAAACGTTTGCAGTTCCCGGTGCGACTCGCTTTCGCAATAACTATCAACAAAGCACAAGGGACAATCGTTGCAAGTGTGTGGATTAAATTTGAAGAATCCATGCTTCTCACATGGGCAGCTCCTATGTGGCCTGCTCACGCGTCGGAAAACCTTCTGATTTATTCGTTTACGCACCAGATGGAAAAACAAGAAATATTGTGTATCCACAGCACTTCAATAAAAATATCGAATTGAAACGAAACGATGAAATGTCACAATTTTTTCGAAATGAATTAAATCAATAAAATAACTCAAAATGAAATGAATCAATGTATAATAATGTCTTTCCTTCAAATTTATTTTAGTTGCATGCAAATTGATTGTACAGCTCTAGTAAGATATAAGAATGAATATATTTGCAGGAATCTCCAGGATAGAAGCCGCATTAGAAATGCTTGCATGTTTTTACATTCCCCATTTGGAATCGATTTTTACTTGATCAAAAAAAAAAAATTTGTTGCAAAAATAATCGTAAAAAAAATTGTTTGCGACGAATTTTAAATCGCTCCATCTGATAATAATAAAAAAAAAAAAAATACTTCAAAATTCAAAACTAAAAGCTCTGCTTGTAAAACACGTTACGTATAATCGAATTAAGGTTAACTATCAAAAGCCAAAATTTTTTTATTTTCTTTGGCTTTCTTCGTTAAAATTTGTATGGAATATCTAATAACACCTCTTCGTCGATTTTTGCGTTTACTAGTCACCACTAGATGTCACAATATAAATTAAAAAATTAAATTTGTTGGAAAAATGTTCGTAAAAAAAAATTGTTCGTGGGGAGTTTTAATCGCTCCATTAGAGATCAAGATACTACAATTAGATTGGTAGTAAATTTAGTAATAAAGAAAAAATACTTCAAAATTCAAAATTAAGAACTGTGCTTATAAAACATGTTACGTCTAATCGGATTAAGGTTACTTACCAAAAGCAAAACATGTTTAATTTTCTTCGATAAGTATTTTCGTTAAAATTTGTATGGAATATCACGTACACCGTGTCTTCGTTGAATTTTGCGAGTAAGGTTTTACTAATCACCGCTAGATGTCAACTTATAAAATTCAAGTTATTGTTTTGTACAGTAGATTGGGCGTTTTTAAATCGAATGACATTTCACCGAAATATTTATTTTGTTTTGGTTGTTATATGGCAGGTTTTTTATATTACATCGAAGAGGTCAGAGAAATATAAGAAAACGCCTTTGTTCTTTTTTATTTTGCCCGGATCAAGGTGCTATTCCACTAGAAAAATTGACTGATAGTAAAAAAAGAGGAAACGAGAAGAAAGTTCGAAATTCTTTGTAATAGACAGAGACAAAGTTTTTTTTGTTTATAGCAAAATTTTCAGGAGAAATTTTGACAGCACACAAAAACATAATAATTATTAACAAAAACTAAATATTACTATTAATTCGGTTAGTTATACATCTCAAAATTATCTAAAAAACTAAATATTATTAATACTCATATCAGAATTGTCTTTTTTTAGTATATTTTCCGTAAAAATTAAAAAAATCTCTACCAAAAAAACGTCATGTGTTTTTTAGTTTTACTTATTAAAGTAAAATTTTAAGGAGAAGCGGTATAAAAATATAATAACCATAAAATAATTAGTGTGCGGGAAATATTTCTCATCATATTGCGAATTTTATGCATGTGTGTTAGTGTGACTGCTATAAAATGTCCTCAATTTGATACTTTTTATTGCAGTCACACTACTACAGACACAAATATTTTTTGACTGAGTAGGGTTTTTGTTTCATTCGCCCATCCAGCAAATGTATATTTTTGTCTTCCTTTAATTTTACTATCAGTCAATTTAGTCAAGTGGAATGCACCTTCAATCCGATAATTTCTTTTTTCATTGTTTTATTATATTCGAACAATCACAGATTGATGTTTTCAATCTGAAATTTATTTGGAACAACATTTACTGAACCACATTGGAAAATTTTATTTCTTTAAATTTTGAACCCTTTGTAATCGTGAAACTGATTAAATAATAAACACTTTAAATATAGACTAAAAACACCTTCAAATAGTTTCACTTGCATTTTTTTTAAATAATTTAAATGAAACACAAAGTTTAATTAATTTTATTTAAACAATATGCAGAATGCATTTCGATATGGTTGCAGGTCATCTTCACCTACATTTTTGCTTATGAAAATATTTTTCTGTATTCGACGGAATAAAGTCAAAAAAGTGTTTTGTACATATACATGAAAAACCTACTCTACATAGCATGAATTTGGTTGTACAACAATTAAATTTACAATACATTATAGCTTCGTTTTTTTATTCGCTCCGGATAGCTGCTATCGAGAGCCGTCAGATAAAAAGTTGCTCCCGATACTGCTCCGTATAAATATAGGTAGAGCCAAATATTTTTTATATGAAGTTTTTGCTAAACAATTGAATTAAAAATGATAGTTTGATGTTAAATAAGTTTAGTTTGCCAATAAATAGCGCGTCAAATTTAAATTTAGGCGTAGAAAAATGACGGCTCTCGATAGAAGCTATCGGGAGCGAATAAAAAACACAGCTTAAAATTATCTTGAACAATTTTTTTGAATTATCGTTTTTATTTTTATTGATATGTGAATTGAAAGTTTCAATGACACCTGTGGTGCTAAATGTATCTACTGAATTTTGCGGTAACATATGTGGGTACTAATTTTGATTATACTTGCTATATTTACCGGATCGATCACAAGGCTACTGTGCGCTGCAGATGTTGGAGACAAGCTATTTTACAATTCTATATGGAAACGTCATTTTGTTAGCGGTCCATTATATTCTATGGTCTAAGAGTACAGACATAATTTCTAATTTAATTATTACAGACATTTATCAAATATTTTATAATAAAAATTTATTTTAAATATTTTCATTTAATCTTATTTTAAACTAAGCCGGCAATTTTTATTTATGAGCCCAAAATAAAAATATAAAGAGAAGGCAAATTCGTAATCTTTCGCATAAATCTGGTGCGGTTTGAGTTTTCTCTGGGGTTTATTTTTATTAAAATTAGGTTATTTTGAAACATTTTACGATAGTTTCATATAAACTGCTGTTTGTTTTACATATATTAGCTGTCAAATAATTGATCTATTGTAATTATGACGAATGACATTTATAATAATAATAAACTAAAAAGTAAACAAACGTGCGAAACGATCGTCAACTACAACGTACAGCATTTTAACTTAATCTTATTCTGTTTTCAGATTTTATCTCTACATTTAGCTCGTGTCATTGTAATGTAATCAGCCATCAAAAGTTTTGGTTTCTCGGGGGAAATAATACCATGTTGGAAATTGATTAAATTAATTTTATTGTTGTTCAATTCGGAATTTGTTAATACTTTACGAAATTTATGTGTCTTGGATGATTTAAATTGATTGATTTTCATTTTTCATTGTTTTATGTTTCAATCAATTATTAATGTTGTTCAATTCGGAGATTATTGAACGAATAATGTGTCTTGGATGTTTTGAGATAGTGTCATTTAGGGGTATTGGTTAATTTTCGTCCATTGTTTAATAAATGAAAATTGTCGAAATTTATATTATTGTGGAAAGTATAAATCAATTTGTTTAATATTTTTACTAATGGAAAGTATTAGGTTAATTGATTTTAGTTGCCTCGTTTCTGCATAAAACCAATATCATTTTAGAATATTGTATCGTCTTTCAGGCGAAATATTAAAATTAGTTTCCCATACCAATAAACAAGGCCCGAATTAGTCGTTACTCCAACTATAACTACTGTTATAGTAACAGTTTTTGTATTTATAAACCTCACTATAAGATTTGTTTGTAATGTAACAACGCTTATAGTGATCAAAATCCATTATTATAAACATTTATTGCTACAAAATGTCGAAAATAAGAAAGTTAATTCGAAATTCGTATCGAATTATAGACAGAATTTTGAAATGATTTTCAGAAATCGTTGCTATAGTAATAACAATAGTTCTTACGACTATAAATTGGGGCCTTAGACTATGTCTGAAACCTGTGATAATTATTTTTTAGTACAAATTTTTGACATTTATTTCAAAAATATTCCCCTACATTCACAATTCTTTACTATGCTGTCCAAATAGTCTAATCATTTTTTGGTTTATTTCTCCGCCTTATATATTTGTTTGAATATTTGTTTTGTTTGAAATGGATAAATGTTGGGCTAAGGCTTAATTATACCACTTAAGTAATTTCGGCACAGTAAGTTAATCACATAATGAATTTATTCTGTAGTTGTCACAAATTATCATAACGATTGACTATAATAATTTGGGTGTGGAGTTTTTCAAATAAATGCCAAAAATTTGTACTAAAAAATATTTATTACAGGTTTCGGTCGGACACGGTCTATGCATTAACTTAGAATAAAAAGTTCGGAGAACCGAACATTTCAGGCACAAAAATCGATTGGTTTTTCAACTAGATTTTATTATCTGAAATACAATCATTTTTCAGATTTGAGTTCACAAACTACATAATGCATACCTGTGCTGGGAAAAAAAAAATTGGTCAAACATATTTTATTACAAATTGTAGTCTTTTTGTGCTAAAATTACAAAACTTTTAAAAGAAATTGGCTTATTGTTTTATTTTAAATACATTTATGAACCAATTTAAAAAAAAAAAAAATCGAAAAAATGCCAAAATATTCAAAGTACGCTATTTAGAACTTAAAGGCATGGAAGTAGTGGATTAAAGTAAATACTTTTTATGTTTTTTTTGTGCTTTATTGTTTTATGCAACTTTGTAACGTTACTAAACTAGTTAGTAAGTTAAACAGAATACACAAACAGAACTTCCGGGCGGTTGGTGTTACCCAGCTAAGGCTCAGGGAAATGGAGTGAGGTTTTCCGGAAGTTGCGTGTGCCAGTAATAGACCGCGGAACGAATAGAAATAGCAAGAACAAAACACAACACTCCTGATCTACCCACCTTCTCTCATACCTACATTCTAGATTGTCCTCCTCTTTATTTTAATTTCATTCCATACTCTGATTTTTCAATACCATGACAGACAGGAACAAAAAAACAAAATAAAATAAAATTTTACCGGGTTTACAGATTTATGTTGGAAAAAAAATTGCGACTAAAATAGCAAAAATTGAGTAGAAAAACTAAATATTATCCTCTAAGTGCACTCGTAAGAAAAAAAATTAACTAACTAAGAAACTATAGACTAAAAATTATATAATGATAATAAAAAAATAATAAATTATTATCTTAATAATAACGTATGTCTATATCGATGGTAATTTTGATGACGTGTTGATATGTTGAATGCAGTTAACCAGCACGGTATCCAATGGCACAAGGTTCGAGAACTTTATTCCACGACTATTACCAAATAAACTGATTTTTGATTTCCTATTTTTTTTTTTTTGGTGATTAGTGACGTAGCACACTCACTATTTTTGCATGGTATTAGATTAATTTATGTTATTAGTATTTATATTTAGTTTACTTCAAGTTATTTTAGTTAATTATCAATGAAAAAGGTTTATAGTTATTTATTACTAATTTATATTGTATTATTTTGATATTTGTTAAATGATTTTGATTTTCTTTTTCTGTTTTTGTTTGAAATTAAATAAGTAGGTGGTAAACTTGTTTAATTATCTTAAACCTTTTTAGTTGTAAACATTTTAGTTATTTTTTTTTTTAGTATTTTCACCAAATTTCACTAATCCTACGCCATTGTTTTTTTTTTGTTTAAAATATATCAGTGATTTTTAAGGTCGAACCATATCTTTCAATAATTCTTAATATGTGTATACTTCAGTTTGCACTCTCTGGATAACACAACTTATCACATTCACCATTACTATTTAGTTTTTGTACTTTTCACTCGAAGCTTAATATTTGTACAAATTATTTATTTCTAATTACACTAATACTATTCAGTAATCCTATTATTTTAACTTATAATTACTACGAACTTATAATTTGCTATTATTATTTTCTTCCTGTTTTAGAACTATGTATTACAAACTATTTATTTAAGAATATAACAAAAACGAAGTTTTTTTTATGTTTGCTTCTTTAGTATTCTTAGTTTAGCAATTTTAATTTTTACTCCTCTATTTTTAAATTTTTAATATCCAACCCTTTTTAATCTGCGATCAAACACCTACCAAATCTATTTTTTCCTGTTTTTTTCAACCGTTGTTTTTTTTCTATCTCGTTTTGTTTCTTTTTAATTTCCCTTTTCGGAAACGTTTACCACACAAATCAATTTGTACAAAGTCATTGTAAGCACTCAGCATCTTCTCAAATAAACCAGAAGTATACTATTAAAGGAAGCGTTGCAGCTAACCCTTTGACGGTCAGGTAGTAGGAAAAAAATGGACAAAACGGTGAGTCCTCAGTTAAAGTTTTGGGTTGGTCGGCACAACTTTAATCTTTAATATTGATATTATTTGCACTACATTTAGCTTTTATTAAGGCGAAACCTCCCCACATGTGCTGTGCAAAATCATGGGTTAAACAATTAATTTACTTTTATGCCTATCGTCATGGGATGTTAGAGGGGATCTTGAACAAGCAACGGGCAAACGAATATCATACAGTATAGTGAGAAGAAGACTGGTTAAAGCTGGCTTGCGTGAATTTGAAACAGTTCAGAAGCCAGAGTTCGCAATACGAGTCAAACAAAAACAGTCAAAAACAATTTGCTGTGGGCCTAGGAGCAGGCTTCTTGGACTCAAGAGATGTGGAATAACTTGATTTTGATGAATCCAGATTCAAGCTGATTGTTTGAGATTGTCGAATCCTCCCCCGAACAAAACCTCAAGAGAAGCTTAGCAACGAATTTAAGACTTTAAGACTTCCACCAAAAACTGGAAAAGTTGTGGTCTGGGGAATTTTTTTTGGAGAAGAAACATGTCGAAAGTGCTTCCTTAGTTCCATTACCATAGCAGCTGTGTATCTGCAAGTTCTACATAACGAATTTGAACCGGAGAAAAAAACATCGATGTGTTGGACTGGTCCCCGTAAAGTCGAGACCTAAACCCAATAGAAAATGTTTGGTTTACAATGAAGCTAGACGTAGCAAGAAAGCGCCAAAATCAATTCAAGCTTTAAAAAGTTTGTTGATAAACATCTAGGAATACATAACTTCTACCGACTTTGAAAAATTTATAAAATTCAATGGAATGAATCGGAGGTGTACCGCCGTAATAAAAGCAAAATGCGGGCAAACAAAATATTAATATTAAGGAAAATTTCTATAAACCAAAAGAAAACAAAAAACAAAAATTATAAAAGAAGTGTTTACTTTATTCGATTACTGTAGCTCTAATCAACGTATTTTGAATATTTTGGCATCTTTTCGGGTTTTCCCCCTAAATTATAGGAACATTTTTTTCTTTCAAAAAAATAGGTCATAAATGTATTTAAAATGAAACAATAAGCGAATTGCCTCTAAAAGTTTTGTAATTTTAGCACAAATAATTACTTTACCAGATGAACAAATTTCACTAAAACAAAATGTAGCTAAAATAAAATACACAATTTTTATAGGGGAAATATTTGTGACTCGAACGAAAGGCTATATAAGATGGTCCAAAAATTAATTATCTCTTTATTTAGAATACGAAAAAAAAGTTTCAATGAATCTATGGAAACGAAACACAAAAAAAATCGAATAAGAAATCGCCAATTTCCATCCTAATTTTCAATATTTCAGAACTTTATCTAAACATCAATTAAAAACCCCATTTCCATCGAATATAGTATGCTGAATTTCATCAAAATCGGATAAGAAATGGTCAAGTTCCCTGCTAATTGGCCATATCGCAGAGCTTTATCTATAAATCATTTTCCATCGTACATTCTGAATTTCATCTAAATCGGATAAGAAATGGCCAATTTACTTCTTAATTGACCATATTCCAGAACATCATCCCATTTCCACCGTACAAGCATTGCAGCAGTATCGGATAAAACGAGGCCAATTTCCTTCCCAATTGGCCATATTCCAGAATTTTATCGTACATGTTGCACTTAATCAAAATCAGATAAGAAATGGCCAAGTTCCTTCCTAATTGGCTATATTTCAGAACTTTATCTAAAATCATTTTAGCATCCCATTTCCATCTTGCAAGCAATTTAGCAAAATCGGATAAGAAGTGGCCAATTTCCTTTCTAATTGGCCATATTACAGAATTTTATCTAAAAATCATTTTAATCATTTCCATCCTACATACTGATTTTCATCAAAATCGAATAAGAAATGGCCATGTTCGTTTCTAACTGGCCATATTCCAGAACTATGCTGAATTTAACCAAAATCAGATAAGAAATAGCCAAGTTCCTGCCTAGTTGGCCTAGATCCCCATTTCCATCGTACAATTTCAGCAAAATGGGATATCAAGTGGCAATTTCCTTCCGAATTGGCCATATTTCAGAACTTTATAAAAATCAATAAAAATCATTTTCCATCATATGTGTACATGCTGAATTTCATCAAACTCGGATAAAAAATGGCCAAGTTCCTTTCTAATTGGGCATATTCCAGAACTTTATCTATAAATCATTTTCGAATCCCATTTCCATCGTACATGCTGAATTTCATCAAAATCGGATAAGAAATAGCCAAGTTCCTTCCAAATTGGCCATATTCCAGAACTTTAACTAAAAATAATTTTAGAATTCCATTTCCGTCGTACATGCTAAATTTCATCAAAATCGGATATAAAATGGCCAAGTTAGTTCCTAATGGGCCATATTCCAGAACTGACTAATGATCCTTTCATCGCAGAAATTTCTGTCCGTGTTCGCTCTAATAAAGTGTCTGCTTAACTATGGGAGATTCTCATGGGAAAACTTCAATTTTGCATGTTACTTAAAATTGTGTCCGTTGTAGTAAGGTGTGCGTTAAAGTGAGTGTCCATTGAAATGAGGTTTCACTGTATTTCCAATTAGCCGTTTTATACACACACAGAAAAAATTATTAACTACGTATATTTAATTTCCAGTTGATTGCAATAATTTTATTACTAATTTTAAAGATTCGCGTAAATTTGATTTTAATTCGCATAAAAATTCAATCACTTGAAAGTAATTCAATACAATTCACCATTTTTGTTATTTCACCGTGGTTTTATTTATAATTCACATATGTACATAAATACAAAACTCCATAAAGCCGCCTAGCATTGGACCGCTTTGTGCCAGCATGCCAATGAAATCCTAATTTTTGGCCATCAAAAGTTGTGTTCAATATTAGTCAACCCTTGCTTTTTCCAATCGCAGAAGAAAATCGGACAAACAAAATTTTGATCTAAAAAACCGATTTCTCTAAATTCTCTCTCCAAAGTCGGTTTGATTTTTGACAATCATCTTAACTTAACGGCCGGTTAAGTGAAGACGTGTTTACAAAAAATGCATTTTCGAATACGTATAATTAAAATTAATCGAGTTCTTTAAGGGATTTACCTCAGACTCCGATGCTTCTGAATTTTAAACAAACCTTTTGTGATTTAATCGTTACGTTTTTTTTAATTTTAAAAAAGTAGGCTATCGTTATGTTTTTCGTTTCAGACTGATATACATAAATGATTATCAACTACTAAAGCAGTAAGATCCTGGTTTCAAATACGAATTGCGATTACAGTTTAAGGTGCTATTAGCTTATATCCAAACAATGAATCCACAAGTGGCTAAGTTTCTGTTAGCATGGGTTCCGCGGTTTATTGCGTGGTCAGATTCTGAGGTTCTGCGGTTTATTGTGTCATTTATTGTTTTTTCTTACTTAGAGTCAAATATTATTCTCTATCTATCTATATCCCTATTCTCGAATTCCATAAACATTGTCCACATGCGGACATCCATCAAAATACACAAAAACGTTTGGAAATTTAAATTCCTGCATTCTTGAATTCGCTATGGAATTTTTTCGGTACTAAGGGAATATTTCCCCTTAGTACCGAACCACACTAAGCAGGTGGAAAAATTTCCCAATATATGGAAACGTAAATAATTACATAGCTTTTGACGGATGTACACATGTGGAAAATGGTTGTGGAATTCGAGAATATATGTAGGGCCCCAGAAAAGGGCCATTTGAGAATAGGGCCCCAGAACAGAATTAAACTCGGAAACTTTCACTTTTTTATGAATATTCTTCAATTTTATTTCCACTTGTTGTGACCTGCGACCTTATTTGGCAGTGCCATTCAAACTTGCTGCCGCTAAAAGCTACATTGTGCTGTTTAAATCAGTGACATTTTGTAACCATCAAAAGATTTATAAGCTCACTATATTTTGCATTTATATACTAATTATGTAATACATATGATCCCGAAATTATAAACTTTGATTACAAATTGGCCTTTGTTACCCGCAGTCACGTGATCCGTTACAAACAAATTTGTAAAACTAAATTTAAATTAGAAATGTTTACTTGCAAAGCTACAACTCTAGTTATCAATCCAGCATGATCAGTTTAAAGTTTTATTAAACAGTTAATATAAATAAAACTGGATGGAACTGGAATTTCTCATTTTTAATGTAATTTTATTAAACTAGTTTCAATTAAAATATAAAATGAAACGACCCTGTCATTATATTTTGAGATAATCGGGCGATAATCTACATAATATACTAAACAATTAAATATTTAGTACATAATTTGACGGAAACTGATAGTTGAACTAAAGTAATGCTTTTGTAATCGTATGCTCCAATTTTGGTGTACTGTTGCATCACTCCTAAGATTATAAAACTAAACATTAATAAATTCCTGCTATCTTGTTCTGACATAAAGGTGGTTTTCTCTCATCTAATTTATTTTGTTTTGCTGATGCAACTTTAATATTTTCTTTCAAATTAATGGAAAATTAAAGTTCCAGCAACTTTGACATTACCCCAACTTTAACTTTGGTATTCCGATTCAACGAACCAACAAAAATAATGTATAAAAAAAAAGAATTATTTGTAAATAGTAATGCATCATCTGATTCAGTGCGATGTTGTTTTGCATATCTGTCCAACAATACTTGATTGATTTATTGATCAGAATGTGCGATCAAGCCTAAGCTAGACTCAGGGATAACACCGGTCTCTCCGTACACCCTTTATAAATAACAAAATCGAAGGAAAGGAAGGGTAAGTTAGTAGGAAAGACTCGATCCGGTTTCAGACACCTAAATAGTCCATAGTTAGTTTGTTTTTGTTAGTAATAAATTTTAGTAAATTTTTTAGCACAAGACAACACAATTTCTAACTGCAAGTTCTTGGACTGTTAATTCCAAAGGGAGGAGGTCCTCTTTCAGGGAGATGATATTGCGACCCAGAATGAAAATATCGTCAGAATTGCAACTTGCATGTTGAGCCTTTCTAAAGCTTTTATTTTGACGATATGCCCAGATGCTCGGATGCCTTTTTCAAAGTTGCTGAATATTTTGCTATATAGTGTCAAAATAATAAATAAACAAAACAAATTTGTGTTTCTTTTATGATTTAATTGTGTTACATCTTTTTATATTTGTATTAGAATGGTCCTTAATCGCGACCAGATCGCTTAATCATTTTTAACATTCAGGTGTTTCGCATGCCTAATTTACTAAAAAAAAAACGTTAACTTACGTCGATCAAATTTTTTATTTCTTTTGCATGCCTGTTCTACCCATTCATAAAATTGGTAATATTTTAGATTAAGCGTATTAAATTATTTTAATAAATATTATAAAAAATTAATGAGTTTTTTAATGGGTTTTTATGGGTATTTATAAACCAATTAAGTAACATTTTTATTCAAATATAACAATTAAAAAAAATTAGCAAAAAATATAAAGGGCTGAAACCTCATAAGGTGGTCAGAACTTCGGTCTTGATTAATTCAACTCCCATATTAATCCCGAAATGAATCTCTTAAGTCAATCTTCAGCTTAACCTACAACTCAATTTAGAACTCAACCTCTATCTCAATCGCAACACAATTCTAAACGCAATCACCAAAGCAACGGCCAACCCAGCCATCAATTAAATCACCAAATCAACCCTTAATCAACATTCAAATCAACCCTTAACCTAACTACAAGTCAACCCTTAACTCCCAAATCAACCAATGCAAGCTAACTATATCCTCATTCTACGTCAACTCAACTTAGCTCGACTCAAATCTCAACCCTCGTCGTACCATAATAAACTTAAACAATCATTCCATCATAACATTATTCCATTACACTATCATACCATCATGACATTATACCATTAAACCATCATCAATCGTAAAATTGTACCATAGTAACGTCGAACCATCCCACCATCACACCACGATGTATATCTTACCATCAATCCACCACACCATCATACCATCTCCTCCTTTGATCCTTTTACACTTCAAACTGAACTTTTTACATTTCAAATTGGGATCTTTTACATTCCAAATTGAACCTTTTACATTTCAAATTGAACCCTTAACAAATTATATGAATGATCAAATAGGATCGGGGTTGCCTATTCCTTAACCGATTATGATGAAAATATTGGCATGTGCGTTGGAAGTGGGATTCTAAAATGATATTTGGATAAAGCTCTGTAATATAGTAAACAAGAATATAACACGTGACCCAAAACATATCACTACAAAAATGTGACTCAAAAATTATATTTAGACAATGTTGCGGGAAATATGTCAATAAGACTTCTATAATGTTGTCTATTTAGGTTTCTATGAATCATGCAGCTGTTGAGGTTTCTTTAAGACAGCCTAAACATACTACATATTTCAATTGCTAAACGATCAAGATTATATACACAATAATATTCAAATTCCATTAGAAACTTTTCCTGCCAATTCTTCGCTTTAAAGTTTGGGTTATGTTTTCTGAGTGTGTGCCGTCAGAGCGGTAAGTTTGGAATTGTTTAAAAAAATATAGTGTGTAGCGGACAAGCGCCTCAGTATTGAAACTAATAACGGTAGTGCAGAGTTTTGGAATTAGAAATATTATTTTAAATCCTAATGCGCAATCTCAAATTTCATTATAATCAATTAAGGAATATCAAAGGTCCATCCTATTTGGCCATATCCCAGAACTTTATCTAAAAATCATTTTAAAATTCAATTACCATCGCACATGTAAATATCCATTAAAATCCGTTAAAAAGTGGACAAGTTCTATCCTAATTGGCCATATTCCAGAATTTTATTTAAAATAATTTTAGAATCCAATTTCCAATGCACAAGCCGAATTTCATCATAATCGGTTGAGAAATAGGCAAGTTCAAGCAAAAATCATGTTAGAATCCCATTTCCAATGCAAAAGCCGAATTTCATCATAATCGGTTGAGAAATAGACAAGTTCCATTATATTTGGTCACGTTCCAGAACTTCTTCTAAAAATCATTTTAAAATCACATTTCCAATGCACAAGCCAAAATGCGTCATAATCGGTTGAGAAATAGGCAAGTTCCATCAGACTTGGCCATATTTCAAAACTTCATCCAAAAATCATTTTAAAATCCCATTTCCAATGCACAAGCCGAATTTCACCGTAATTGGTTGAGAAATAGGCAACTCCCATCATAGTTGGCCATATTCCAGAACTTCATCCAAAAATCAGTTTAGAATCAAATTTCCAATGCACGAGAATTTCGTTATAATCGGGTGATTAATAGGCAAATTCCGTCATACTTGGCCATATTCCAGAACTTCATCCCAAAATCATTTTAGCATCCCATTTCCAACGCACATGTCAAATTTCATCATAATTGCTTGAGAAATAGGCAACTATGGGCAACTTTGGATGAAGTTCTGGAATATGGCCAACATAGTTGGCCATATTCCAGAACTTCATCCAAAAATCATTTTAGAATCGCATTTCCAACCCACATGTCAAATTTCATCATAATCGGTTGAGAAATAGGCAAGTTCTATCATACTTGGCCATATTCCACAACTCCATCCAAAAATCATTTTAGCATCCCATTTCCAACGCACATGTCAAATTTCATCATAATTCGTTGAGAAATAGGCAAGTTCCACCGTACTTGGCCATATTCCATAACTTCATTCAAAAATCATTCACTTCGGTCTAAAAAGACCACCGTATTGAAATCCTGTCAAAAATGATCAAAAATTTGGTTGGTCCAAAACCACTTTTCTCGGCGTTTTGAAAGTCCCTGAGTCTAAAAAAGCAAAAAAAAAAAAATAAAAATGTCCGTCTGTCTGGATGTCTGGATGTTGTTTTTTTGCCAATCTGTTCCTATGGTCAAGGCCGAGATTTGAAAAGCTTTTGGAATCTGTGTGTCAAGAGGGTGGGGTACCTGCCATACGAATTGGCCCAAAATACCTGATTATAGAAATATTTACCAATTTTTTATATATGCTGGTATGAATATTGAGTTGGCCTTGAGTTTGGGGTTGAGTTGAAGGTTAAGTCAGAGGTCAATTTGTGGGTTAAGTTGAAGTTGAGTTGGAATTATGTGGGGGTTGGATTAAGATATAGTGAGCAGTTTTTAAAATTTTTTTATATGCTGGTTTGAGGATTAAATTGAAATAGAGTTTGCGTTTGGGTAGAGGGTTGAGTGGGGGCCGTTTGCGAGTTGAATTGGGGTTGAGTTGGGGTTGGATTAGTGTTTATTGAGCCGTTGAGCAATCTATATAAATGAGTGTTTGTATGTATGTACAACATATGTGTATGATTTTTAGATTTAGTTCTGGAATATGGCCAAGTATGAGGGAACTTACCTATTTCTCAACCAATTGTGCATTGGAAATGGGATTCTAAAATGATTTTTGGAAGAAGTTCTGGAATATGGTCAAGTACGATGGAACTTGCCTATTTCTCAACCACTAATGATGAAATTCGGCTTGTGCATTGGAATGGAAATGGGATCTTAAAATTATTTTTGGATAAAGTTCTGGAATATGGCCAAGTATGATGGAACTGGCCTATTTCTCAACCGAATATGATAAAATTTGACATGTGGGTTGGAAATTGTATTTTAAAATGATTTTTGAATTGAATTAATGAAGACCGAAGTTCTGATCACCTTATGAGGTTTCAGCCCTTTATGTTTTATAATCCCATTTCCAATGCATACGTCAAATTTCATCATAATTGGTTGAGAAACAGGCAAGTTCCATCATACTTGGCCATATTTCAAAATTTCGACCAAAAATCAGTTTAGAATCCCATTTTCAATGCACAAGCAGAATTTCATCATAATCGGGTGAGAAATAGGCAAGTTCAATCATATTTGGCCATATTTCAGAGGTTAGGTTAGGTTAGGTTTGGGGCGGTCCACTAGGACCAGGCATAGACACAAAAATGATCCATAACCGTACCACGAATAATTGTTTCCTCCAACTCATTGGAACCATTTTGAGCTGTTAACAAAGCGCTGGATACTCCTGACGTTCATCCTACATAGATCCGTCAGGTCCTTGAAGCGGAGTGCCCGTAGAAACTTTAGTCTGTTTCGTGTCAGACGATGGAAGGTGCAAAGAAGATGAAGTACTGTCTCTTCCTCCTCTTAGAGACAGTGCCCCGTAGTCACTCCAACAGCAACACTGATCTGACTTCGCTGAAGTGAGGTCAGCTGTTTGGATCTCGCCAAGCCCAACTTTGGCCAGACCTGCCGAGTTATTACGCATGAGATGATAGTTGATCATCTGTCGTTCGTCAGCTTGCTAACTCCTTCCTGAAGCAACAGTTTGCATACCGCAAGAGGCATTTCAATATCCTTTCTGCTTTCTGAGAAGTGTTCCGTTGTACCACGTCGAGCCAGTTCATCGGCGTTTATATTACCTGTACTTATGAAATGTCCTGGCACCCATAAAATGTGGATGTTGAACTGATCTGCCATCTCGTTAAGAGATGAGAGACAGTTCTGGACTACTTTCGACGTGAGGAGGTGTGATTTAAGCGCTTTAATGGTAGCCTGACTGTCCGTATATAAGCGAATATCACAAACCGATGTTACATTGTACCTCAACCAGTCCCGACAATCCCGTCCCGTTTTGAACCATCAGTGAAGCAGTTTATACCTCCTGGTTACAAAACTGCACCCATCAACCAGTCCTCCCTGGATGGGATCCTAGTCCGGAACTTTGTGTCAAAAGATAGTGACGGACAGTATAGTCGGTGGTCTTGGGAATTTGTTTGTTGCACAAAACAGATGAGTGCCCTGTATTGTTGCAGGTCCACATTGAGATGGATTTCAGCCGTATGGCAGTACAAGCGGCCAACTGTTTCCCCAAGATATCTAGAGGCGTCAAAACTACCAGAGTCTCTAGTGCCTGAGTGGATGTGCTCCTCAGTGCACCACTGATCCACAGAGAGGTTGTTCTCTGAACTTTTGTCAACAGCTTTTAGTTGACAGTTTTGTCCAGAGCAGGCCACCAGACTTTTACCCCATACAAGAGTATGGGTCTGACTCCTGCGGTATAAAGCCAATGTAGGACGCGGGGCTCCAGCCCTTGTTCTTTGTAGCTTTCTCTGCCCTTTCCAGAATATTAGGTTTCCAATTTAATTTGCTATCCAAAACGAGACCCAGAAACTTCGCTTCAGCTTTAAAAGTCAAGCTGAACCCATTTAAAGTGGGAGGGTCGACATGAGGAAGTTTATATTTCCTAGAGAAGATAACCAATTCGGATTTGATAAAACCCCAATTCAACCCACAGCCATTGGCCCGTAGTGAAAGAATGCCCAGGGCATTTTGCTTAAGCTCACTAAGGGTGCCGGGATATTTAACATGGGCACCAGCAGCAACATCATCCGCATAGGCAAACACCTTGAAGCCACCGCCCTCCAGACAATACGCCACCCTGTGCCGTACTTCTGGTTGCAAATCTTCTGACGGAGGATTTCCCCAAATTGGTATTTATGATCCTGCCTCTTAGCATTTGATCTATCTAGTCTTTGAGTGATTCATCTAGTCCCAGATCTCAAAGTGCCCGAGTTACTTGCCCTTTTACCTACTGATGTGCTAGGTACAGATTCGAAACAACCAGGAAATTGAGTCTCCAGCAGAAGTTCCAGCGATTCCGCACTATTAGTGTTCCATATCCCATCCGGCCGTTGAAGATAACTTGGGATGGAAGGACCAGTTGCTAGTGCTTTGCTTAGCCTAGACATCTACGAAGACTCCTGAATTTTCCCACAGTATAGTCTCCAAGAGCTGTTCTTGGCACTTCTCAATTGATATTTTGAGGACTTCCTTATAGGAGTCCCAGTCTACAGCAGCTTTTGTTTTCCGTGCTGTTTTGAAGAATATTTTGCATTTTCGACGTGTTTGTTGAATCTGCTTGGACCACCAGGCTGGCCAAGATTTTCCCCTAGACCTGCTAAAGGGACTAAAGCCTAGTATCGCTTGCAGAATAGTTCTAAAGGTATCTCAGTTGGTTTTTCTCCTGTTCCTGTAGATTGGACTTTTTGGAGAAGTCAAATCCATTTCAAATTGAAGATACCAATGATCAGAAAAGGAGTGGTCCTCCGACACTCTCCAGTTTAATAAACTAATCGTCAAAAAGCTTGAGACAAGAATAATATCTAATACCTCCTGCCTATTTCTAATTATGAAGGTCGGCTTATTGCATAAGTTACATATAAGAAGGTTAGTACTTAAAATGTAATCAAGGAGTAACTCACCTCGTTCATTTGTGTCCGTACTTCCCCAGATCTTGTGATGAGCATTTGCATCACTCCCCAGGATGACTCCAACCTTGCGCTTCTGAGCCTCCAAGATTAGCTCACCTAGCATAATTGGTGGGATATCCACTTCATCATAAGCAAGGTAAGCTGGTACTAGCCAGAGGTTTCGTTTATCGATCTCAATGCTCACCGCTGCTACATCTCCATTACTGAAATTTGATAGCAGAAAACAACTTATGTTATTTTTAATGAGAATGCACGACCGAAGCTTATCTTCTTTTTTCGCGTGCATTAATCTATAATAGGGATCCTTGAGCCCGAGTACCCAGTCTTCAGTGATCCAAGGTCCCTGGTTCAGGACGACATCTGTCGCTTCTTTTCCATTTTTTTCATCTCCGTGCGCGTGGAGAGAGTTTCCGCTTGGCTGGCTAACTCCGCGCATGCAGATGAGCTATCAAGCACCGCGGTAGTGTCTGAAGCTGACTTCGGAGCCTCCGGCTTGTCCGCCTCCTTCTTGTACACCTTGAGTGTGACTGCACTGAAACCATAGTTGATGAAACCGTTGGTTTTTTCAGTGCAATGAGTGACTCCCTGTTTAAGATGATAACAGCTAACCTATAGTCAGCCTTTGTTTCCTGGAGCTTAGCAACTTTCCAGTTTTGCGTGACAGCTCCGGGTTGCCAATCTGCAACAACGGGAGTATCACCTTCGGATCACTAGGCTCCGAAGGGATTTACATACTAGCTCTTGGTCTGCAGGGGATCTCGTCCCTATGAATAATAGCAAGGCTGGCTCCGGGCCATACCTCGCCAAGTCTCCTCACTGTCTGCTTATAAATCAGCAGGGACCTCTGATCTGCATAAGCAGTCAGTTTTACTTGATTCATGTGCCAGCAATCATCCCGACAAGTCGGAGCAGAGATGAGATCTAATTCTTTTAAGTTGTGAGCCAGCTGAAGGGCCTTCCGACTTTTTCTCGATTACTTTTTTTTGCCCACGCAAGCGTGGCTTTGCCTTTATCCCTCGTGTCTTCTGGCGAGATATTATTGATCTTATCCAGGGCCCTCCAGACCTTCCTCCTAGTATTAAAGGTTGGTTTTCAGGAACCAGCTTCATTCGTGCTTTGGTTTCGCTTTGTATTTGTAGTCCCAGGAGCACCGAGCTATGCTCGTTCCGAATTACATTAGCGTTTGTTACACGTTCATGTCACTGAGTTTCACCTCATTCAATTGAGCAATATGTTAGTTCCATTTAGACTGTCGATTTTCCAGAAAAATTTCCGACACTCATGTTTGAATCCCATTCTATACTAAACAAATCCCATTCTATACAATTCATCCCAATTGAAAGGAAATGGTTTAATTCTATTGAAACTAGAATAATATTCATATTCCCATTTTACAATCCCATTTTCATGGTACATACCGAGTTCTATCGAAATCGGTTGAGAAATGGCTTTGGTCCATTGGAATTGGCCATTTTACAGAACCTATACGATCCATATTTGGAACTAATTTATGATCTCTATATAATTCTCAAAAATCACAATTGAACAAATAAAAAAACAAAACACAATGCAATATCAATAGCAATAACAACAATTAGATTTGCTTTGTTAGAAAATAAAATAAAAATGAAACCCGAACCTCTCCAGAAAGCCTACTAAAATATTTTTCCAAGAAATCAAAACCCATTACAATTGCTTCCTTTCACTAGAAAATTTCCATCTAACCAATTACTATTAACAAAAGAAAATAATAAAAATATGAATTCCCATAGGAGGATCCTCTTAAACGAATTTTACTGAAATAAAACCACCCCAACCAACATTAATAAAAATCAAATAACCGTTTCAGAAACCGGTAGTAAGTTAAAAAGTAAGATAAAACCAAGCAAACAGGGGCTCACCGGACGAGAACCTTAACGTTTTTTTTAAGAATCAATACCCGGTGTTATCGCGTTTTGGCACTCGAAAACTCTCTTTCACCAATTATGATCAATAAAAAAATATTCAAAAAAACGAACCCCAGGCCTATTAGAGGACCCACTAAACGACATTTCCCGAAATCAAAGTCCACTGCAAATGTTTCCTAACACTAGAAAATCCCTGCTCACCAATTATTACAAAAATCGTTGAACTTAAAAAATGGACCTCGACCATCCGGAGGACCCTCTAAACATATATTTCCCGAAATCAACACCCATTGCAGACCTTTCAAAACCCTATTTGACTTCAATCAATACCCATGGCGATCGCTTCCTGCCGCTCGAATATCTCTCATTACCAAATGTTTACCAAAATTGTTAAAATGAAAAAAGGAACCCGGATACCACTGAAAGACCCTAAGCTAATTTTTTTAAACCAAGACCCATTGCAATCTCTGTCTGGCACCCACCCGCTCACAAATTTTTACCAAAAATGTAAAAATTAAAAAAAAGAAGCCCGGGCTCAACTGGAGAACCCCCTAAACGAATTTTTCAAAAATTTATACCCATCACAATCGCTTCGTGGCACTCGAAAACCCTCTTTACCAACTTTTAACAAAATAGTTAAAATTTAAAAAACCCAAGTTCCAATGGATGACACTCTGGACTGGTAAACATACTTACCAATTTTCAACAAAATCATTAAAACTATAAAAATGGAGTCTGAATTTTCCTGAAATCAAGACCAATGGGGATCACCTTATACCACTTAAAAACACTTCTTACCAATATTTACCAACATCGTGAAAATTACAAAGGAGTCCGAGTTCCACTGAAGAACCCCCTAAACTATTTTTTTCGAAATCAAGACCGGTCACAATTGATTCTTGGCACACGAAAACCCCAGCTTACCAATTTTTACCAAAATCGTAAAAATTAAAAAAAGGCCTGGGCACAAATGGAGAACACCTTCTAAATTATCAAGACCCGTCGCAATCGCTTCCTGGCACGAAAAGACGACGTTCTTCGAAGTTCGACGAAGAAATGACGTTCCAAGCATCTGATTTTGTATTAAAATAAAAAACTAGTGTTTTTTAAATAAACAACAGTAGTTGTATAAATAAATTTTTTATTTGTATTATTTTTCACAAATGATTTTGTACTATTATCATGACCGCTAGCCCGCTACAGATATTTTCGAGTCGAGGTGCATTATCTCTATTAGCACATTTCCTTCCGATAGTATATACCGAGAGTGCTAAGATATTTATTGGTGATTCAGAATAGGAAAAATCAAAAGGGAAGTTCAATAATCGGGGAATTGGTTAAAGTTGAACCAAATTATGATTTATACGAGGACGTTGATGGTACCTTGATGGAAATATCGGATAAAATATCAAATATTGTTTCAGTACCACCGCATTCTTTAGCCACAATTGGATAATTCTTGAAACTGCCTGCATATTCAGATGTGCTATTGCGCGCTAAAATAAAAGCACAATGCTTACTATTCTTACCTTGTTTACCGGAGATGGTGGAGGAATAAAATTTATAGTCTGTCGCTAGCTTCATCACTCCTAACGCTACCACCATTTGAAGTATTACGACAATTATTTTATTTGCTCTACTAAGCCACCGATGACGCTTGAAACCAAAAAGCATCCACCAGTCAACGGTGTTTTAATAAAACTTCTTTTTATAGTTGCGTGAAAAACGCTTTAGTAAAAAAGTGAAAGTACCACCCAACGTATCCTATGGGGTAGTCATTGATCCAAACATTTATACTGTTGACAATGGGCACTTGAAAAGAAAAAACTAAAATAATTTTCAAAACTTAAACTATTTTTATTAATCAATTTATTGTATCATCATGTCGTGTTGCTGTTTCAGCCAACGCTAACATGGCTAAAACGGTAATACTTCGTACATTTCGGTGTTCATCAATTAAACCATTTATTATCACTTTGATCAATAGCTTGATAATACAAGATGAAATCGCGTTTATTCGAACAGCGATTTGTTGTACGATTTTTATGCCAGTATAACGATCTTGCCATTTGGTACTCTGGCAGACCACCTTGAGGAACGATAATAATGTTGGAATGCCAAAAACAATTGCGACCACCACAAAAGCATGTGCAATGGTATTTCGTATATACGCCTCTATATTATCGATATCGGGACGCATTGCAGAAATCATTGCTGTTATACCGGTCGAATTTACTATTTTTGAGATTATCTCGTAATCTTTATATTCCTTAAGTTCAGGGTCATAAATAGTTTCTATAATTTTCAATAACACAATATCTAACAGATATTTATCATAATTTTGTGCATCCACAAGCGAAGGATTAGTATCGCATTTTATTTGAGGAGTTACATCCCATCGATTATGCTGCGTTGGTTTTGATACTCGTACCTTATTTTGATTTAAGAACGATTTTTTATGTGATATTTTATTTTTATAACCTCCGTTTTTTATTATGATTTTCCCTAGTAAAAAGGATGTTTTGATTAGTAAACTATTATGAACTACACTTTTATAATAAAAAAAATTTATTTATGTTTACTAGTAATTGTTAGCCTACCTATATTTTTGTCTTCTGCTTTACATGTTCTGTTATGATTACGAATCATATTGGGAGTATCATCCCATCTGGTTATTCTAACATTACCATCAATTGAATTTTTACATGTTCGTGATTTAGCTGCAAAAGAATTCATTGGGATTCATAAGTTACCTATATCTTATTTGATTTTATTAATAATTTATTTAAAATTATAAATTATAAAAATATTAAAATAAATTTTTTTAAAAATTTTTAAGGACGACATTTCGATTTACATAGATATTTATTTATATTTTATAAAAAATGGTTTAACCGTAACAGATTTATTTATTTTTAATAAAACTACCTATATCAAAAATAGGTAAACAGTTTTTAATTAATCTAGAAATAATTTTTAATGAATTAATATAAAATAGATTGAAATTTTTTAGTACCATTTATTTATACATATGTATGTATATAAATATATGTATAGGTAATTCTAAAATTTCATTTCAAATTTTTTATGTTTATATAGTAGTATAATGAATTTAAAAATAAAATAATTGCATACCTTCATGAGTGTTAACAAAACTCGCCATTTTTTTCTCTTCAAAATTATTAAATCGATGTAATATTTTTAAATAAAAATCAACACAAGCAAATTTAATGAAGTTACAATGATCAAAACAATTGAATATTAATAATCAACGAACATTTAAAATTTTAAACGAACAATTTGAATATTAATAATCAACGAAATATTTAAAATTTTAAACGAACAATGAGTGCGTTTTAAGATTCAGTCTAAAGAAAACTGTTCGTAAATCTGATGTTTCTTAAACCTTTGGACCGTTAACCAAAAATGCGAAAATTAAATTTGTTAATTCAATTATTTTGATTATAGGTACTATATTTCATATGCATATATTGTAATTTAAAATTAATTAAGATTAACCAATCATTCTATGCTAAATATGCTGCTAACTAGGTGATAAAAAGCGAGTAAACCATACATTATTTAAACAGTGATTAAAAATTGTAGAAATTTGATAATTTTTTTATCGTAAATAAACTTTAAAACTATTAAATATATTTCAGAAATACTTTTCACCACGTTTAATGTATTTTTGAAGATTGAAGATAGGTATAAAGAAAATAAAAAGTTTAGATTTTAAAACTTTTATGGACACATTTACACTACATGATATTCAAATTCTCTAATTTTTAAGCAACGTTTCTTAGTGTTTTGAACAATAAAATTGGACCAACTCATCAAAATATTAAAAAATTACACTTTAATTTATAATTTTAGTTGACTACGTATGTACTAATTATTGAAATTTTAATTAATAAAATTTAAATCCGCAACATCATTACTTCCATACTATAGACAATGGACTTGACGGTTTTAGTGGTGGCGTTGCGGCATTTGGATAATTTTTCCAGATTTGAATGCTTTACAAAGTTTTCCCAGACATTAGACCAGTCTCAATCGCATTTTCATGCAAAAACACGTCATATAGCCATTTTTCGCCAACGAAATCGCTCTCGAAGTAGTTTTTCGTGGAGACATATATACATACAATTATTGCTCGTTTAATAATATAGATAAATAAACTAGGTGCCGGAATCTACAGCAACTCTAGTGTTGATATAATTTTGATTACAAACCTTGCCAACGTGTGTGTTATTGTTACGACCAATATTAATCAAATGATCTATAAGGCGCTTGTTTCGACGCGTAAGTCTTTTTGATTTGATCGACTCAAATTTAGTCAGTTTGCCTGCTTACGACCATGTCCCTATACTAAATATTGCTGAAAAATTTTGCCACCACAATGTAACAAATTATCAAAATTTTCGCTCGAGTTAATGATCCTTCACCCAAATGCGTATATGTATGTAGTTCACCCAAATTATACCGATATACGTATACATTGATTACCGACGCGAGTGAAAATTAATGATATCTGTGTAATATTGTGATTGACTAGCTAACCATTGGTAAAAGCGGTCGAAATATTTACTGCAATATAAGTGTCGTATATGAATAACTCAGTATAAGAATCATTTGATCCCCGATTAAGATAATTATCTGGATTCAGTAAAAATCAATTCTAATATATTCCGATTAGCGATGATACCGAATATTTTGAAGGTAAAAACAATACCGTTTAACCCTTTCAGGCTCAGTGGTCCCAATATGGAACCACCAATAAATTATTTTTTTCCTCAGCGGCGCAATTGTTCTAAACTGTAAACACTAAACGAAATGAAAAAAGAATGAAACAATTTTAAACCGGTAAATTTTTGTGTGTATTCTCTTAACATTTTTTTGTTTTGATGCAGTTAGTTTTTTGCATTTGACGAGTTAGAACTAGCGATTTTAATAATTATTAAAGAGTGTTATAATTGTTCTATTCTTGGGTAAGTAATATATTATATTATTTAGTATATTGTTAATTATTATATTTTTGATGTAGATTATTCAATTAAATTTTTAGTTTTGTTGTTTTTTGCATTTTTGCTTGGTGGTTCCATAATGTTACCACCAAGCTGTGTCTTGTGTGTTTCATGTTTTACATTGTGTCCAATATGTATTTCGTGTTTTGTATTTTGTCGATTATTTATCGTTATTTTATACGAATATTCGTTTTTTTTTGTATCTTAGATCAAAAATGAATAAAACAGTTAATTGGGAATGTTTTACTAGTGAAGACGCTTATTGTCTTTTAGAGGAAATCCCGATGAATCAGAAATCTCCTCCTCGTGCAGTGATGACGAATTGGAGATGAATACCAATTTGGACGCAGATAGCACTAGTGATTTGGAATGGGATAGTGATGATGATCTTCCGTTATCAATATTTTTACGTAAAAAGATCGAATGGACAAAAGATACTAAATACAGTACTGTTAAACACCCTTTTGAACAACAAGTTGGATTAAATATTCCAGATAATTTAGAATTTTGCAATAACTTATAGTATCCAGTGGATATGTTTCTCCTGTTATTCCCTCAAAGTTTATTTGAAAAAATAGTATTTGAAACTAATTTATATGCAATGCAGAAGCATGGCACCATCACATTGCCAACTGCAGTAGATGAATTAAAGTCTTTTTTAGCCATAAATTTACTAATGGGCACAAATAATTACCAAGCTATCGGGACTGTTGGTCTTCAAGAATGTCAATTAGAGATCATTTCATATCTTCTATTATGACACGTGATCGTTTCGGATGGTTTCTCAGCCATCTCCATATAAACGTCAATCTACGTCAGCCTAAAAAGGGAGAATCTGCTTATGACAAACTGTATAAACTAAGACCGTTCTTGGACAAATTATCTGGAACCTACAAAACATATTACCAACCAACTAAATGCCAATCAATCGACGAGTCAATGATTAAAATCAAAGGAAGAAGTAGCATGCGACAATATATGTCCATGAAACCTATCAAACGAGGTTACAAAGTTTGGGTGCGAGCGGATGAGAACGGATTTGTGTCACAGTTCCAGATTTACACAGGAAAAACAAAAGACATGAAAGAAAAAAATTTAGGAGCAAGAATTATAAAAGATTTAACTCGTGATTTAGTTGGGAAGTACCACGAAATATACTTCGATAACTACTTCAACTCGCTACAATTATTACGCGATGTGTTAGGTGAAGGAATATATGCATGCGGAACTGCACGGCAAGGCCGAAAATATATTCCAACAGATTTTAAGGTTGATAAAACAAGTCCGAGAGGCGAATATGACTGGAGGTTAAGCAAAGACGGTATACTAACAGTAAAGTGGATGGACAAAAAACCTATATTATTGTTGAGCAATTTTCACAGCCCGGCAGACGAGGAAACTGTTCAGCGAAAACAAAAGGATGGAAGCAAGACAGATGTGACATGCCTAAAGATCGTAAAGGATTACAATAAATACATGGGCTACGTAGACCTTTCTGATATGCTAAAATCATGTTACGAACTAGATAGGAAATCAATCAAAAAAATGGTGGCATAGAATATTTTTTCATTTTTAGATTTAACAGCGGTAAATGCGTTCATTTTATATAAAACCAGAACCGACGGTGCAGGATTGTCATTGAAGCAATTCAGATTAGCTGTCATAGATGGGTTGTTAGGAGCTGAACCTACAGTGCCAAAAAAGAGAAGAAGGATTAGCAATGACAAGCCAATGAATAGATTTAAATTGTATGTTCCGTTAGAAAAAAGAACAGACAAGGCGGCACACCTACCTGAACATGGCACTAAAGTGAGATGTGCCAGTTGTAGCACGAAGGTCAAACCTCATCGGTCAAGATGGCATTGCAAGACTTGCAATGTAG
This sequence comes from Tipula vernalis, assembly GCA_958295665.1. NCBI lineage: Eukaryota > Metazoa > Arthropoda > Insecta > Diptera > Tipulidae > Tipula > Tipula vernalis. The sequence goes on from OY282560.1 coordinate 260,453,508, forward strand.
GATTATGCCTTACTGCAGAAAGAAATTGTTTTTTTAAATTTCATCAGAAATAATGTTTTTAAAAGTTTTAAATTTTTTATAATTATATTTTTAACGCCTAGTGGTCCCATATGGAACCACTTATTTTTGAATTAACCGTTACAAATAAAATAAATTTGAATTAAGATTTTTTATTTACCTATTCGTAGTTTATTATCTCACCCCAAAACTCCTGTTTTTAAAAAAAAAAAATAATTCAGTCCACAAAGGGTTAAATTATCAATCTTTGCATCTATTGTTGCAAAAATAATATATATAATATGGTACTGTAAATGTATGTATTGTACTTATTTCGGTAAATGTATAGACATAACTTGAGAAAACTTTACAAACTTAATTCGAGCGAAAATCTTGAAAATTTCTTCTAAATCTAATTTGAAAAAAAAAAAAAAAAATCCCAGCCTCAATTTACATCATTAGGATTTAATTTCCACTCATTTTCGTGATTTTTTGGTCAAGAAAATCACTGGAATAATTAAATCCTACAATTGAAAATTGAATCCAATATTTCCAGAAAATTATTTCAATATCGATTTCATATAAATTTTCAAGATTCTCGCTCGAATTAATGATCCTTCACCTAAATACATATATATATATGTAGTTTCCCAAATTATACCTACGTTTACTGATATACATACATTTACCGTAACTTAAATGTAAATGTAGTTTTTGTAGTTAATTCTTGATTTTTGTGAACGTAAATGTCATAATTGTGCCTTTGCAACACAAATAATTTACTATAATAGCCTAAATGTAGCTTACAACTTTTACATTCATCTTTTATTATTATTCAATCATACATGCCATATAAATTTGAAAAAAAAAACGAAAACAAAATTTATCTCAAGAATGTAATTTTCGAGGTTCGAACTACGATCTAAAATTTTAAAATCCACAACGCTAACACCTAGACTACTGCGGCATGGGAATTTGCCGAAAAATTACTTGGTTTTATAAAAAGTTTTGAGCATTCTACTAAATTATATAATATGTAGATAGATTTACACAATGTGACGTATCAACATAGAGAAAGATAAAATTTGTCAGATCTTTCTGTAATTTGGTATACAGATGAAGAAAAATATTCTAAGAATAATTTCCTTTTACATCATATCGGAAAAATCACGGAAAATGCGAGAAAATCGCGAATTTCCACTCGGAAAATTCGTCGGGAAAAGACTAAAAAAAATATGCTGATCATCCAACATTAATTTAAATTTTTTTTTTTTTGTCGTGATTTTTGAAAAATGGACATCCATGAAAAAAAATCATAAAAAAAAAATTAAATACATCCCAACTCCGTATGCTGCTAACTACGCAGCTGTACTATTTAAAAAAATCATCAAACATTAACATTCTTTTCTATAAAAAAAAATACACAATACATATCGCTCATTTGCTGCAACAATGACACAATTTAAAAATAACAAATGTTTTAATTTGAGAGACATTTCCGTTTGTCTTGTAGTGAGCTTTATAGCTTTAGGTGTGTCGTTATATCAGTTTTAACTACATATATTAAAAAGCCGATATTTCTCTATAAATAAGTCAAAAACGACCGATTTTGAGTTATGCCATTGTGGTAGCAAATGAGCGATATACAATTGACCATTTTAGAGATGGCGCTGTAAAATTTGGATAATTTTTCCAGATTTGAAGGCTTTACAGAGTTTTCCCAGACTTGAGACCAGACTCAATCGCATTTTCATGCAAAAAGACATCATATAGCCATTTTACGTCAACGAAATCGGTCTCGAAGTAGTTTTTCGTGCGGACATATTTACATATATACATACCCGCAATTATTGCTCGTTTAATAATATAGATACTCAGATTTGGTGACCCGAGTGTAGGGACAAGCCTCGCTTGAGCTTATGTTCCGTCCTTTAGTTGCAGACTTAGAGGCAGGCCTAAAGGCCCGAATCTCGTTGTCCACATTTTCCGGATATTTTAGAGAGCCGGACTCTTTTTGTTGTTGTTTGTTTTTATTTGAATCCATGATTGGTCCCACGAGTAGCGGAGAAAGAAATATCCATCTGTGCAGAGAACCGCAGTGCACAGAAAAGGCTACTTAATTCGGAGGGCGCCAAGTATCCGGATCCACCGTTAGCGACTGAGCTAGTTTTAAAGCTGGGCCGCCAGTCTGGGGCAAATAAATACTCAATTTTAAAGATTGCTCAATTGCTCACTAAACACTAATCCAACCCCAACTCAACCCCAATTCAACCCCAACTCAACTCTAACTCAACCCGTAAATTGACCCCTAACTTAACCTTCAACTCGACCCCAAACTCAATGCCCAACTCAATATTCAAATCAGCATACATAACAAATTGGTAAATATTTCTATAACCAGGTGTTTTGGGTCAATTCCTATGGCAGGTAACCGACCCTCTTGAAGTACAGGTTCCAAAAGCTTTTCAAATCTCCACCTTGACCATAGAAACAGATTAGCGAAACAAATTTTTAAATCCGACAAGCCGTTCTCGAGATACCATGCGGGGTACAGACATCCAGACAACCAGACATCCAGACATCCAGACATCCAGATATATAGACATTCAGACATCCAGACATTTAGACATTCAGACATCCAGACAGCCAGGGTCCAGACATTCAGACTGTTTTGCTTTTTTAGACTCAGTGAGTTTCAAAACGTCGAGCAAAGTAGTTTTGGACTCACCCAAATTTTTGGTCATTTTTGACAGGATTTCAATACGAGTACTTTGGTCTTCAAAGCACAAAAAGTTATCCAGAGCCGAAGCACATCGAAAAACTTCGGAGATTAGACGGAATTCTACGGACATTAAGCTCCAACGTCACGGACATTAAGCTCTAAATCGAATACACCAATCCCATCTTCATCCGCAGCAGAGTTCCTAGTACCGCTACAACAGCAGTGTGCCCAACAGAAGCAATGGACCGGTTGACATGGAGCAGTTAATGGGTAACCAGGTTACTTTATTTTTAAGAGAGCTGAACACTTAAGAGAAATACGACGCCCATTTATATTTTACTACATATCCATATGTGCGAAATAATGAGAAATAAAACAAATAAATAAATTTTTAGTAATTTTTTTATTTCGAAGTTATACCCAATCCCACTGCCATGGTACTGATCCATCTGTCACAAAATGTTCTGCTAGAACATTGCGCACTTCCGCTGCGGCCAAAGAAGAATTATAGCTATCCTGCCTGGAAATTTGTGGCAAAATTTCCGAGTTGTTTCGCCAATCACCAAGTACAGATTTTTTTTCTCGGTATTGTCTCGATCCACGAATCGTCTTGGACAATACTTCCTTTGATGAGCTAAATTTTCTTCATCTTCAATGAGACAAAAGTTGTGCAAACACACGGTTGATTGCACACTTTCGTCTGCTGTGTTTACGGATGTCTCCAGGCATGATCGTAGTATCCTCCATCTAGTCGTGTATATCCCAAAGGTATTCTCAATTACAAGTCGAGCTGACGATTGTCTTTAATTAAAAATATTTTTTTTTGAAGTCAAAGTTTCCACTGGACTTACCAGGGTACGGAGTGACTAACCATGTCTTTAAACCAAATGCCTCATCACCAACCAGGTAATATGGCAAAATTGGCGCCCTTGGACTATTGAAAAATAATTTTTATAGTTATAAAAATGAGAACCGCAATCGGGTGGTGCCTTTAAAGGAATATTCATATATGTATAGTATATTCGCATGAGTTTATATATTTAATTAAATTGGCATACAATAATCCAGAAGTGTTTTCCATCTACAGATCATATGCAGTTCGGCAAATTCCATCTATGATTGAATCCTTCTGCAACTGCTAACCAATCTTGGGATTTAAGTTTAGGTAGTACTTTCGGTTTTAGTTCTTGGTATATGGCTTCTAAAGTTTCCGATATTATATGGCAAGCTGTGCTTTTGCCAATTCGGAAATTGTATGAAATGGAACGTTGGCTAACGCCACTAGCCAAATATCTAAAATGAAATTATTTAAAGATTTTAACGAAATTATTTTTCGTTTGATTATTGTATCAGTAAAACCTTAACGTAAGTGCTAAGCTAGTGGACGGATTTATAGACATTCCAAATTTAGTGTCCTGTTCACAATCTTCGGACCTACTATTTTCAATAAAATATTAAATGATGCTGGGGTCATCCTCATGAAATTAAAAAAAGTCTCATGGTCATTCAACTGCATTTCTGCCATTAAATTTTGATCCCCTCGCTTTGTCCTTTCAGCTTCCGTGAAAATTGATTGAACCCATATTTCATGAAGTCTTTTTTTTCTCTAAAAGTTTAGCAACGTTGCTACAAATTACAATAGCCGAAATCTTCATTTTCTTAATTTAATTTTTTTTAAAATTATAAATCGCGAAAATACACTTGAAACCAAACAAAAAAAAATAACTCGTTTTTCTAGAAATGTCAAAAGAATTTATTAATACAATTAGATAAAAAGTCACACAATCACAAAACAAAACAAAATTTGAATTTGCGAATATTCTCAAAGCATCCAAGTGGAAGCCATAGGTTATATGGTATAGAGCTTATAGAAGAAATATTAAAAATTGGCTGTTACTTGGCGTGATAAACGATACGACTAAGGCTGGAAACACACCAAATTAGACAAAACGTTTTTTTTTGTCTTAAAGCGACTTGCGGCCAAAATGCATACGATTGTATAGCGATATGCACACTGAATCAGGTAAAATAATTTTACGTCAAACGTTTTGTTTCATAAAACATCTAACGGCAAACATTGTATTGTGCTTTATGACTCCATTCACACATAATAAAGCAAAATTGTTTTAAGTCAAATTTGACTAATGAAACATGATTGAAGGTGTTCTTACTCCATAAATCAATGTGTTAATTCACACTGACACAAATCAAAGCAACACAAGACAAAACTGATTGAATCAAAAAAAAGTGTTTGAAGTCGTTTCGTGGTCGCTATTTTATAAATCAAATTAATAAGGATTTTTGTGGTACAAAACAAATTGTATTATAATATATAACTACTGCCGAATCTTTAGGTTGGTTTATCATATTTATATATAAAATAATATGCCTACTGTCGTAACGTCGGTCTGATTTTAAAAGATTATTAAAATAAATAAAACAAAACTCTCTCTTTCATTATTTCTTCTACCGTCGCGCTTTGTCTACCATGCGTTAGGTTTTCAAAACACCAACATAACTTTTTATTCAATATAGTGACATCTATTATACATTAAAACAATTAAATGCAAACTCTACAATTCGGCTATACCTGACTCTTCAATCGACTCTGATTGCTTATCCCAATTACAAGGCTTCATATTAAAAGCCGCAAAGACACCATGAAAGGGTTTGTTCGACAAGCGTTGTCCAGGAACATCTTCAACTATATATCGTTCGCCTAACAATTTACGAGTAACAATGTATGGTCCCTTGAATCTGGGTAAAAGCTTATGATTAATTCCCGGCTCGTTTACAACGTTTCGTATAAAGACATAATCACCGACTTCATACTTATGTGCGTCTATATGTTTCTTGTCGAAATAAAGTTTATTTTTCTCTTGGTTCGTTCGCGTACATTTTGCAATACTGTCTCTTATTTCGTTTAGATTTCTACTCGTATTCTCATTCTGAGAATTAATAAATTGCTTCAGAACATCATTTGACTTAATTTGATTAACGCCAAAAAGTGCAATCGAAGGTGTAGTTCCTATAGTTCGGTTCTGCGTATTGTTTATTACAAATTCCGTATCGTTAAGGACAGTGTCCCAACTTTTATTAGGGTCAGAATCAACAATTTTCGAAAGTATCGGTTTAAATGTACGATTAATTCGTTCGACCTGACCGTTTCATTGAGGAGAACTCGTAGCGGTCAACACATGTTGAGCATTCACCTCATTTATAAACGTCTTGAAATTATGTGAGGTGAAACATGTACCCCGATCTGATACTATCCGTAAAGGAACGCTGAACTGATTAAAGTAAGATTTTAAATGCTTGACAACTTCGGTTGTATTCGTCGTCTTTGTCGGGTACAGTTTCGTAAATTTACTAAAACCGTCAACTACCGCAAAAATATACCTGTAACCTCGCCTGGTCATTTCTAATGGACCTTCATGATCCACATGGATCGTGTGAAATGGCCTGTCATATTTATCGTATATATGGAGAAAACCCTCTCTATGCGCTTTCGGTTCGTAAATGAGACATTTCATACATTTTTTAATAAATTCGTTAATTCTTTTCACCATATTCGTAAACCAATAATTACGTCTAATCATTTCGACGGTTTTATTAACACCTACGTGTCCGATATTATGGTGTTGTCTTATTATTTCATCGACAAAAACCTGAGGCACCAAGAACAATAGCCTGTTCTTGTATTTTCTATACACCAGATTTTCTCTCAGCTAATAGAATTTATTCTCTCCGTTTTCGTTTAGGTCATCGTAAATTATTTTGATGGCGTTGTCCGTCAACTGAAAATGCGCCAGATTTCTTGAAAGGTTGCATTCCAACATTAATATATTTGGTGCACGACTAAGCGCATCAACATGTCGCATTCTGTTATTACCACGATGCACGATCTCGTAATCATAGTTTTCCAATAACAGAGCCCATCGCATGATTCGATTATTCGTATCTTTCTTTTCCAAAGTCAATTTTAATGAATTACAATCAGTTACTAATTTGATATGAATTCCATGTACGTATACATGAAAACGTTGCAGTGCATAGATGATAGCAAGCGTTTCTAATTCGTATGAGTGATAATGTGCTTCCGTTTCGGTCGTTCGTTTGCTATAAAATAAAACAGGATGGAGATATCCATCTGCTTGACGCTGTAGTAAGATAGCACCAAAACCTATTTGACTAGCGTCCGTATGTAATTCGGTAGCTGCGTTAGGATTATATAAACTCAGAGTTGGTGAGGATGTCAATTTAGACTTTAACAATTGAAATGCGTCTGCCTCAACCTTATCAAATTTATAATCAGCATTTTTTTTTAACAAATCGTATAAGGGTTTAGCTAATATCGAATAATTTTGTATAAATCGTCTAAAGAAGCTCGTTAAACCGATAAAACGGTGCAGTTCGTGAACATTCTTAGGTAATGGGTAATTTTGAATTGCATCAAGATGTCGCGACGTCGGGCGAATTTCATCTTGACCAATTTCGTATCCTAAGTAATCGATTTTGTCTCGAAGAAAACTACATTTAGCAGGTTGAATCTTTAAACAATTCGCATACAATATGTCAAACACCTTTGTGAGTATTTTAAAATGCTTTTCTATTGTGTCCGTAGCCACCAGGATATCGTCAATGTAAATTATTACGTCACCTGATTCGATTAATTGTCTAAAAATTATTACTACAAACCGCTGAAACACTGAAGGCGCATTACTTAATCCGAAGGGCATTTTTAGATATTCATACTGCCCGTCCGGCGTAACAAACGCAGTATATTTCACAGAGTCTTCGTTTATCGGTATGTGGTGAAATCCACTTCGAAGGTCTATTAGTGAAAACACTTTCTTTCCTCGCAGTTTTTCTATGCAGTCGTCTATTAATGGTAAAGGAAATCTTTCCTTTATTGTTATTTTATTAAGTTCGCGGTAATCGATGCACATACGTTGAGAACCGTTCCTTTTCTTTACCAGTACGATTCTACTAGCAAAATCGCTTGTACTTGGTCGTATTATGCCACGATCAAGTAAATTGTCAATCATTTCGCGCACTAATTGACGTTCATGCATTGAAAGTCGTTTCGGAACTGAGTGGATGGTCTTATCACTATTAAGAACAATTTTAAGTTCGTATTTGGTTTCCGGTATTGTTTTAATCGGTCGATTCTCAAAATCATTTAACAATTTATTGAATCTATTCTGAACTAAATATTCTTTCGTTTTATCGTCATATAATGGACCTATTCTATAGTCATGATTCGATTCTAATTCTAAGTCATCGTCTGAAAAATACTCAATATTTAAGATCTCGTCAAACAAATTGCATCGCAATGTCTGTTCCACTTTTTCACTCGGACAAACGCTTATCGAACCACCACCCAAATTAGTTAATATGTTACAACTTACCATTGGGCTTCTAATAAATTCGCGACCGATCAAGCAATCATAACCCATTGTTTCGTCCGGTACAATATAAAACTTAATGTTAAAATTATTAAAATTAATTTTACAATTCAACTCCAATATTCCGCAAATTTGTATTTTTGAATTATTCACTCCAGTGAATTGATTTCCGTCGTTCCTTTCAATTATTATTCCCTCAGGAACAATTCCTCGCTTCATGATATTAATTGGGCTTCCCGTATCGATGATCGCTTTGACTTCGTATGATGTATTATTTGGAAATTGGATTACCATATCCACCGAAAATTCGTCATGTTTAATAAGATAAATTTTTTGAATGTCTTGTTGACAATTTGTAGGGCCACCTTTTGGATGTACTTTATTGCAACTGCTACATCTTTCTCGTCGTTGAGGCTTTGTGCATTGTGTCGAAAAGTGCCCGATTTCCCCACAATTAAAACAGCGTTTTGAATCGTATTGATTATTATTCACTTTTGCTGTAGACGTATTCACCGTTGGCATCGAGTTAATATTTTCTTTCGTTGATGAATCCTTAGTATAATGGCTAGTTTGCAGTTGATTTCTCGTTCGCACTGGCTGCATACTATTATACCATTCGATACGATCTTTTAATTCATCGAACGTTGCGATTTTATGTGTACGTAGTGAATTCGACAAATTCACTTCGTTTATTCCCAGAATTATATATTTAATCACGGCTTCCTTTGATATATTAACTTTGTCACTAATCGTAATCATCTCGTAATAATATTCCAATAAATCTTGGTCTTTACGTCTTATAGAGTTTCTTAATTGGTCATGTATTTCCACTTCACTAATGTTTGTTTTGAAATTCTCCAAAAACTTATTTTTAAAATTCTCGAAATTATAATACTTGTCTTGGAATGTCATAAACCACATTCTTGCAGTGTATGATAATTTTGATGGAATCGCTAACATTAATAATCTATCGTCGATTTTATAGATTTCTTTTAACGATTCGATTCGATTAATCCATTGTACCGATGACAAGGACTTTGCGTTACCTGGCTCGAATTCAGGTATAATGTCGATCACTTCTTTGGTAGATAATACCGATCTTTGAGGTTCCTTTTTCTCAATCAACAACTTTCGTTCTAACTCTAGTAATTCACGTTCTTTCGTAATTAAATTCCTTTCTCGATCAATTAATTCTCGTTCTCGTTCCAAATCCGCATAGCCGCTAGTAAAATTCAACACTTTACTTGTATTAGGTGAAAGTTCGTCCACCTCACTTTTAGATCCATAACCATTGTGTATTTTCAGTTGTGACGTTTCGTTTTCCGAATTATCGTTCTGTGCCAATCGTTTTAGTAACACCTTTTTATTTCCGCTCGTTGAAAGGTTCTTACTTTTCAATAAGGCTCGCAATTCGAGTACGCTTAATTCATCCATCTTTTCGTCCGATGAATTCATGATTTTTTTTTTTTCTCAAATTATTATTTTTCGATTATTTTAAATAAAACTGATATCCCACAGCTATATTCGTCAACACTTTATCGCATCCAAATCTCCTTCGTATCCCACTTCTGAAGATGTCGTAACGTCGGTTTGATTTTAAAAGATTATTAAAATAAATAAAACAAAACTCTCTCTTTCATTATTTCTTCTACCGTCGCGCTTCGTCTACCATCCGTTAGGTTTTCAAAACACCAACATAACTTTTTATTCAATATAGTGACATCTATTATACATTAAAACAATTAAATGCAAACTCTACACTACATAATACAAAATCATCTTCTGACTCCGACGACATTTTGTATTCTATGAAATCAATTCACACCAACCTATAAAGCAACACGAGACAATTTGACTAAAAACAATTTGTTTGATTGAATGTGCACTATGTTTAGAGAAATCGTCTTGCCTACTCGAAGCAAAAACGTTTTGACCACTGAGATGTATACATGGAGACGACATGCAAAATATTTATCATAATAAACAACCCAAACGAATGGTAGAACTTTTTTCTTCTAGTTGCACCACTCATTTTATATATGCCGCACACTCTAAAAAGTTAATTCCGAAAAAGAGCCGTACTGGATACGAAAATAATTTTTTTAACATTAAACTTGCGCTAAAATCATTAAACATACAAAGATTTTGAGACTGATTAATTAACTGAAGCATTATTTGAACTATTGAAACATTGCGCTACTTATTTTCGGAAAATATTTAAATTTTTTCAAACTATTTTTCTTGAAATTTTCAATACACGCCTGTAAAATAAATCAAAACACAAAAAAAATTCTAGTGAAACGTCAAAATTCGAACATATACAAATTGTTTACTTGTTAAGGTTAGATTGGAAATGTGGTTAGAGTGGAAATTTTTGTAGTTTGGTCGTAGCTGCCTGATGAGTAGGCCATACTTTTCAGTACGAAACCAAACTACCAACAGAACTCATGGAGGGTTCTCATTTTTGCAGAGTTGTACATTGGTATAACTCTGCGCCTTCAGCCAAAATTACGGGGAGGGGGGAAGATATTTCTACTTTTTTTCAGTAGATATATTATGAGCGATTGGCCTCTATATTTTTCTGATTTACCAAATCGAAAATATTGGGATTGCCATGAACAATTAATATATTTGTCTATAAAAAATGCCGAAAAATCAACTTTATTACAGACAGACAAATTAAATTCTTAACAAATATACGTGTGGGCATAATACACACACAAATGAGGTTTCTCCATGGGTTTTTATATTTGATGTAGTTGAATAATAATTCGCTATGTCAATTGTCAGTACGTTCTGGCCAGATACTTAATGTATGTGGTTAGAGTGGACATTTTTGTAGTTTGGTCGTAGCTGCCTGATGAGTAGACCATACTTTTCAGTACGAAACCAAACTACCAACAGAACTCATGGAGGGTTCTCATTTTTGCAGAGTTGTACATTGGTATAACTCTGGGCCTTCAGCCAAAATTACGGGGTGGGGGGAAGATATTTCTACTTTTTTTCAGTAGATATATTATGAGCGATTGGCCTCTATATTTTTCTGATTTACCAAATCGAAAATATTGGGATTGCCATGAACAATTAATATATTTGTCTATAAAAAATGCCGAAAAATCAAATTGTTTACTATGTTTGCTATTGTTGTTTACTATTTATAACGGCCTGTTTAGGTTTGTACAATTCACTCAGTATCTCAGTGGTACAATTTCATTGCCGAAAATTCAAGACAAGGAAAACAAATATTTTCTTTCTCTGTCACACAGAAGCAAACTTTTTTCTTTTTCTTCGTTTTTTTTCTTCTACCACGACTTTTTGCCTATGCCGTCTCCATGTATATATCTCAGTGGTTTTGACTAATTCGGTGTGTTTCCAGCCTAACTATTAGTTCTCACATAAAATAGGTTGCGAATAATCGCAAAGGGAAATTTTTGTTTCATGTCACTGTGTTAATGTCATTTTGTATTACCAAATAATTTTGTCATTTTAGCAGAGTTTAAAGTGGGATAGCATTTCGCTTTTCGCTCTTCATTTTGGTCAAAACCGATAATAAAATCTATTAAAAAACTTCATAAAGAACGATATTGTAAAAAAAAAATATCGCTCTGAAGAAACGAAATGATCCAAAATTATTTTTGGATAAAATTCTGGAATATGGCCATTTATTATGGAACTTGGCTTTTTTCTAACCGATTTTAATGAAGACTTTATCCAAAAATCATTTTAAAATACCATTTCCAGCAAACATGTCGAATTGCATCTCAATCGGGCAACGAATAGCCAAGTTTCATCCTAATTGGCCATATTCCAGAACGAAAAATTTAAACTCTGCATTTTAGACATTTCTAAACGTCAATAAAAACAATAAAGTATTCCCATAGGAAAAATATTTCAGCTTGCTTTGTTTATCGCAAAAATGAAAATTTTCCTAAACAAAATAAGAGAAATTTTTATTTTTTTTTGTAGATGCAAAATTCACAATGGAAAAAAAGCTGGGCATGACTATGTACTTTTGGTTGCGAATCTTATTGTAAATTTATCTATGGTTGCGTAGACAAATTTATATACCAAAATGTATTTTTTTTTCAGGAGGTCATGAAATTTTCGATAGCGTGTTTTTTTCGACAATATATACATATGGTATAAGTAGATCAATTCGACAACGCCGAAATTATAGCTATTATGAGTTATTCGAACAAAATCGAAAATAAACTACAAAAAAAAAATAAAATTCATATTAATTTATTAATTAAGCGGAAAATTACAAAAAAACCCGAAATTAAAATATACATTACGAACTGAATAACTGAAATTTTATTATCTCACGATTTATTATTGAACAAACGTATGCATTCGTCACCTCAAGAGCAGTCCCATATCGTTCGACTTTATCTAAAACAAAGCGCGGTCGCCAACTTTTTAGTTTCATAATAGGAAAATTTTCGATATGATCGCAATAAAGCGTTGTCGAAAAATTCGTAATAGATTTCCAGATTGCGAATAATCGTAAAACTTAGTTGAGAACTTAGTTGAGAACCAATAGTACGGGAATAGGGCTGGCAATGATTTGTCACTTTGCAAAAGCATTGATTATCTATTTATTGAAACGCGTGTGAAATGTTTCTACCTAATGCTGTATTCTCGGTATGTCTCTTAACCAGGCTAAAAAAAACGGTTTTGTAAAACACCGAAATTATTTCATTAAATTTGCTTAAAGAACTCGTCACACTTTTCTTTCAAAAGAAATAATCTTTTATCTTCTCCTTATACGCTCCTTCTGGCCGAATATATTAAGCACGGTTATATAATTTTCTATATTATGCAAAAAAAATAAAATTGTGCGCAATTTCTACTCCACACATTTACGTGCTAAACATTAATTCTGGAAAGTTTATATAAAAATTTGTCTCCGAGCATGTACGAGTAAATAACTATTCGTTAAGAAATTATACAATAGTTTATAATACTGCTGGTTTATTTATTCGTAAGAAATATGTAAGCATATGTATGCATAACCAAAAATTACTGAATACACATTGAACGACCTACTCGTGTACACTCATTCACACACAGAGACAAATTAGCGAATTTCAGCAAAACAATAGACATAATTTAAATTTGAACAAACAATGAATTGATATCAAATATGTATCTTTCATAATACAACTATTGGTCTTAATAACATTTAAATTATGTATCTGTAGTAAATTAATTAGAAGTTTTCTCGCTAACAAACCTACCTACATATCATTTCTATTCTACAGCCAAAGTTAATGATTTAATCACCAGCTTTTCATCAAAAATACAAACCCCTGAAACAAGTACTATCACTTCTTTAAACTTTGTACATATTTAAATTTATTCAAAATTACAAAAATAAATTTTATCTACTCGTATCAACGAAGGTACTCGTATGTCGTATGTGTAGTAGTTATGCGTAATGCACATACCATATGTATATACAACATTTCTCCGCTTGCAAATACCGAATACTTAAATAATTTACATAAAGCACGATTCGTGTATAAATAAATAATAAAAAATTCAACTGTAGTATGTGTTTGCCAAAATAAAAATTTACATTGAATAAACTGAAAGTTTGATAAAAATGTAAAAAAATTGCAGCTGTAAATGTGCGGAGTAAAGAAGAACGGAGTAGTGCCATATTACATTGTTCGTTGTTGCCAGTTTTATGAGCATAATAAAGTAAATAGTTTGACTAAAACAAAAGTTGAGATGAATGAGATTATGAGATTTTCATGAATTACTTCAACCGAGTTGAAACCAGTATTGTGACGCAAAATTTTAGTCGCAAGTATTATTCGTCACTAACAATAAAAAACATGTAACAAAGTTTGGATGTAATGCTGAAATTTCATCGGTCCCTTGATTAAAGCCCAAATCTACCGTAAATTCATCTTTTGGCAAATAAAATTTTGTTTAACTTAACGAATATAAATTAAAAATGTAAATATCAAAATTTTAGCCATCTTGCCTTCTTTCTATTGATACAATTGGTGAGGCTTGTGAGATTTTTGTTCGAAGTCACGAAAAAGCCTGTACATTTTTTATTCTTACCTATAATAAATAAAAGAAAGACAATTAAAATCGTTTTGCTTTAAACCTGGTTTCCATTATGAAATACTTACTGACAGTATTTTTTTTTACTGAATTAAAATATAAAAGTCGAAAATTTCATTAAAGTGACAGAGACCATTCTTTGTTTTTAATTTTTTTTTGAAAAATTTCATTGAAAAATTGAAATATTTTTCCAGAACGGAAAAATATACTTCGCTTCATATATTTTTTCAGTAAATTTTGTCAGTATACTATAAAAATGTCAGTATGCTATAATAATTCTTTCAGTACTGTAAACTGAAAAAGTTTTTGTTTTCCCCTCACACAGCACGAGCATATATATTTTTATCCCATTTTGTTTATACTGCAGTAAATATTTCATAATGGAAATCAGGTTTTATTAGGCAACACAAAACAGTTTGATGAAGAAGGCCCTTTTTGATACATTTCTTGGTATAGCTAGGCCAGCCATTTCCTTCCTCGCGGGATAAATTATTAATTCTTGATGCACAAATTGTGTCACATATTCTTATCTGGAATTTTTCTCTGGACTCTTAACTTATCTGGAATTCTGGTTATCCTATTTTTGAAATGCTCGAAATTATTTTTACCACATCTGTCTGTGAAATACTTTTAATGCGGTTGTCAAATGTTACATATTTTCATGTTGTCATATAGTTTAATGTTGTCTTCCATTTTATTATTTTAATTATAGTTAATTTGATCAACAAAATCTGATAAAATGCAAGTTTCCACAACCTGACTTCATTTTAAATTTGAGGAATTACCTAAGATTTCTGTATACCTCATCTTTCAACTGATGATTTTCTCTATCAACCACTGACACACCACCACCTCGACTGACGACTATATTTGGAAAAATTCTACAGTTTTTTAGAATATACGAGTATAGTATATTATATACGATAGATTTGGACTTATTGTAACTAGTCGCGAAATTTAAGCCAACGGGAAACTGATTTTGTTAATTTTTTTTTATTAGGCTTGGCTCCTACATAAAATAGAGCCATATTGCCAAAAATCCAAAATTATAATTTTCTATTTACTTATTTCAATTCAAAATTCAATTTTACTGATATTTTCCTTACTCTTTAAAACAGAACCGGATTACTCCCTACACATACTATGTCGGCTAGTAGTTGTTTCATATAAAATTGTTACCCCAGTCATCCTAATAAATTCATACATTTCCTTATAAGCCAAAAAACCACTCTCATTCGTTAAATCACTTAGATTTCTTGCATTCCGTAGGATGTTGAACTTAGATCTACATTGGCTATACCTGGGACAAGCCAATTTGAGATGTTCAACATCCTCCACACTTCCACAAAACTCACAATCTTTGTCCTCACTCAAATGACGTTTCCACAAGCATTCCTTCCAGTTTCCATGGTTCAACCTGATTCTTTCAACCCTTCGCAACATTCGCATATCTCCTTTGAGTTCCTTAAAGAACGGAATTCTCAAAGGAGTAACTTTATTCCCTTCGTTAGACTTTTCTCATTAAATTCACCCTCCCATTTTCTCCACAGATTCATCTGAACCATTCGAAGTACATCTCTTGCATCCCTCCTTCCTTACTCCTGAACTATGTCATTCAAGGTACCCATTTTAGCTAAATTTTCGGCTCTTTCCATTGGAGGGGGGATCCATTGGGATCCATTGTATGGTCACATCATGTTGACAGTCCCGAACGCATTCAAAAATCAAATCAACATACACATTGCCTTCTTTTCCACCTCCACATTTTACCAAACATAAACCACTCCGGGAATCGGAAAATATTACTATTTTCCTTTCCCCTTCATTCACAAAAAGTTTAATTCTTTCTAACATTCCAATCAGTTCAGCGTTCATTTCACATGCGCTTTTGTCCACTTTAAAATACTTTTCAACATTCTTACTAGTCATAAAGATACCAACACCCATTCCATTCTCATTCACACTAGCATCTGTATAAACGATCTCATATTAATGTATGTAAAGTTATCCCAGGATTTCATCCAAGCAAATAAAAAAATTGAATCAGGCAACCCGCGAAAAATTCTTTTGTGAAGTTAGCCAGCCCAGAATTTAATTATTTTTAACTATATAACTTAATAAAAAAAATAGCTCAAAATATCTAAATTAAATAATTAAAGAATAATTCCTACAAAAAAAAAATTATCTAAAAAATATGTATCGCTTTCAAAACATCTGTACATAATTATGGAAATATTTATTCGCTTTTTGAAATAATATAGTTTTTTCATCTGTAATAACAAAAGGTAAAAATTGTCGGATTGAGGCTCAACAGTTTTTAAATGGACATACACATAGCTTACTTTTGGCCAAATTTAAACAAAATCGTACCGTTGCAACTTGCGTAATTTGGCCCTGGGCCAGAAAAAACTCAATACAATTTTAGAAGTAAAATTGGACTTTTCGTCTGTAATAACAAAAGGTAAAATTTTTCGGATTGAGGCTCAATGGTTTTTAAATGGACATATACATAGCTTACTTTTGGCCAAATTTAAAGAAAATCGTACCTTTGCAACTTGCGTAATTTGGCCCTGGGCCAGAAAAAACTCAATACAATTTTTGAAGTAAAATTAGATTTTTCGTCTGTAATAACAAAAGTTAAAATTTGTCGGATTGAGGCTCAATGGTTTTTAAATGGACATACACATAGCTTACTTTTGGCCAAATTTAAAGAAAATCGTACCGTTGCAACTTGCGTAATTTGGCCCTGGGCCAAAAACCTCTATAAATTTTTGAAGTAAAATTGAATTTTTCGTCTGTAATAACAAAAGTTAAAATTTGTCGGATTGAGGCTCAATGGTTTTTAAATGGACATACACATAGCTTACTTTTGGCTAAATTTAAAGAAAATCGTACCGTTGCAACTTGCGTAATTTGGCCCTGGGCCAGAAAAAACTCCATACAATTTTAGAAGTAAAATTGGATTTTTCGTCTGTAATAACAAAAGGTAAAATTTTTCGGATTGAGGCTCAATGGTTTTTAAATGGACATATACATAGCTTACTGTTGGCCAAATTTAAAGAAAATCGTACCTTTGCAACTTGCGTAATTTGGCCCTGGGCCAGAAAAAACTCAATACAATTTTTGAAGTAAAACTAGATTTATCGTCTGTAATAACAAAAGTTAAAATTTGTCGGATTGAGGCTCAATGGTTTTTAAATGGACATACACATAGCTTACTTTTGGCCAAATTTAAAGAAAATCGTACCGTGGCAACTTGCGTAATTTGGACCTGGGCCAAAAACCTCTATAAATTTTTGAAGTAAAATTGGATTTTTCGTCTGTAATAACAAAAGTTAAAATTTGTCGGATTGAGGCTCAATGGTTTTTAAATGGACATACACATAGCTTACTTTTGGCCAAATTTAAAGAAAATCGTACCTTTGCAACTTGCGTAGTTTGGCCCTGGGCCAAAAACCTCTATACAATTTTAGAAGTAAAATTGGATTTTTCGTCTGTAATAACAAAAGTTAAAACTTGTCGGATTGAGGCTCAATGGTTTTTAAATGGACATACACATAGCTTACTTTTGGCCAAATTTAAAGAAAATCGTACCGTGGCAACTTGCGTAATTTGGCCCTGGGCCACAAAAAACTACATACAATTTTTGAAGTAAAACTAGATTTATCGTCTGTAATAACAAAAGTTAAAATTTGTCGGATTGAGGCTCAATGGTTTTTAAATGAACATACACATAGCTTACTTTTGGCCAAATTTAAAGAAAATCGTACCGTTGCAACTTGCGTAATTTGGCCCTGGGCCAAAAACCTCTATACAATTTTAGAAGTAAAATTGGATTTTTCGTCTGTAATAACAAAAGTTAAAACTTGTCGGATTGAGGCTCAATGGTTTTTAAATGGACATACACATAGCTTACTTTTGGCCAAATTTAAAGAAAATCGTACCGTGGCAACTTGCGTAATTTGGCCCTGGGCCACAAAAAACTACATACAATTTTTGAAGTAAAATTTGATTTTTTCGTCTGTAATAACAAAAGTTAAAATTTGTCGGATTGAGGCTCAATAGTATTGAAATGTACATACGTACAGCTTACTGTTGGCTAAATTGAAAGAAAATCGTACCGTGGCAACTTGCGTAATTTGGCACTGGGCCAGAAAAAACTCAATACAATTTTTGAAGTAAGATTGGATTTTTCGTCTGTAATAACAAAAGTTAAAATTTGTCGGATTGAGGCTCAATGGTTTTTAATTAAAAAAATGCTTTCACCAAAATGCCCCCAAATGCTTTCACCTCAGCTACTGACTGAATCTCAAATAGAAACAGTTCTTGAGTTTTCGTTCATTAGTCAATCACATTTTGTTTGTTGCGAGGTCAACATCATGTGAACCAAAAATTAAAAATTAAAATTTTTAATATTCGCAATTATACAAACAGTACGTGTGTCAATAATCAGTCAGCCAATAATAATAATGATACCTAATTAATTACCTATAAGTTGAGATTTAGTAAACCATTTTGTAATACTTAAATTGTAATATAGTTTTGTTAGTGGCGTATTAAAACTAAAACAACATTAAACTTGAATTGTTAATTAAAAGTGAAGCGGTTCTGATACTCTCTAATTCTTTTTAATTATCGTAAATATCTTAAAACAATTTTTATTTAAGAGAGCTCATTTTTCTAATCTCCATTTACCGCTTTACCCCTACCTACTTTACGAGAAGAAGAGTAAACAAATCTTTTTGGAAAATTAAGTTTGTTTTTGTTTACATATAAATTATATGTTAAGAGGTTTAGGGTTAAACACGTCGTCAACAAATGCCAGATTAGCAAATAAGATGATTGAGAGAGCTAGACAGACAAAGTGGGGTTTTCAGATAGTGCAACAGCAAAAAATACCCAACTTTGATAAATTCCGGGCCCACAGTTTTATTTTATTGCAAGAAGAGATACTCCCCGGTAATTTCAATCGGTGTCCCGGACTGCTTAGATGGTGAATTGTTTGCAGAAACATTTGTTTCCTTTTGTATTGAGGAGAAAACTGAATTTTAATAATCTAGCTCTAGGTTATTGCCACAACAATGGCATTTCTCACTATTCTGTAGTGTACGAGAGTTAAAGTAAACGCACGGGCAACTATATTGCCAGCGCAATGCTGAAAATTTTAAAGATTGTAATAAAAGAAAATCATAGCGCGACACAAATTAATTTATAGTGAACACATAAACACTATTATTCACGAGTGAGTAAGTAGGATGGGTCATTTGTCAGTCCCTTTTTCTATTTGTAAATAAAACACACATTTTAGGAGGAAAAGTCAAAAATTTTTATTGATAATGAAAGGTGGTTCTATGCCATTTATGTATGAAAAACAATATCGATCATATGCCTACCACGGCTTCGTCTACAGGCCTGCATCCAAACATCAAAATTTCCGATGACTTTTTTCAATAAAAGCAGATCATTGACCTCAGTTTCAGCTCGAATGTTGTTTTTAAGTTGTTGAATTGTTTGTGGATGATTAGCATAAACCTGTGGCCAAGGAACTTCTTGATTTTTGATGAAAAACCTTCATTTCGTTCAAGCATCCAGTTAACAAAACGATGACGATTTAAATGGTCTGGTGGCCTCAATTTTTAAGTTAGTTGAATTTTGTATGAATGCAAATGAAGATCAACATGGAAAATGCTTCGTAATGCGGTTCGTGAAATGTTTAGTTCTTGTGAACGATGCCTGGTTGATGTGCTTGGTTCCTTGCGAACACTTTCATTAACAGCCGCCACTGCATCAGGAGACATGTTGATACGGTCTACGACGTTCCACTGAACCTATTTCTTTAAAACGATCGCCAATGCCGACCAAAACTCTCACGTAATTTACGAAATGTTGTTGTTTTTGAACGATTATTTTCATAATAAATTTGGACAATCAAAATGCGTTGTTGTGTTGTTAGCGACTCCATGATGATAAATGAACAGATAAGAATAAGTACTAAAATTCATTGATTGAAAAAAGGACCAACAGATGGCCCACCCTGTACAAACTGTGTGGTAATTGAGAAATTATTATGCAATAAAATTGCAAAGTTATTTATGCAAATTATCCTTTTCTACTAAACGAGCAAATCATCATCGAAAGCCGCAGTCTCTTGCAACACTATTGTAGAAAAAGTGTTTTTAAGGAGGAAACTACTCTTACAAGTTCAAACCAAAAAAAGAACCGTTGATATTTCATTTATTGATATTCCGCAATAACAACGCAGTAAAAATCGTCAAAAACTTATGGTAAAAAACAAGGAATTCCTACAGACTCCAAACTTTGTCGAAATGTTTATTAAGGTTTTAGAAACTGGTATAAAAAGTCTACCGAAATATGTCGGGTGTTCCCCTTCTGCGGGGGAGAATTGTGTGGTGAAATGTAATTTTACAGATACCTGCGAAACTATAAAACCTATCAAATAATAAGAACCTGACACAATTAGTTTTGGTTTAAGTTTTCAATGATAGAAGTTCCAATGATAAAGAACGAGGTACTATTTAAAATTTCGTGTAAAATAAGAATATCTTTGCCTTACGCCTTTTTCTTAGGATTTTTTTGTTTTCCTGTCTGTCTTCAAAATTTTCCATAATCCGGATAACCGGGCATATCCAACATCGGGCATATTGACAACAATAAAAATTCACCCAAAAATACAAAGCAAAGTGTCCCGTTCAAAAGGAAGGTTCCCGAAACATAAATTTTTGGAAAATGTTCTAATTTCTATGAATGAAAATGAATATTAGAATTTCAGTAAATTGTGAAAGAGTGAATTAAAATAATATTTCAAAAAATTACTGTAATTAAACAAATTATTAGCATATGCAAATAAAATTAAAACCATATTAAAAATAATTGTGCCAGCTTCAACTCTTATTCAATTATGTATATTTAATAATATTTATAAAACACCATTTTTATTAAATACCAACCTTTTCATCCAGTAGTAGTACTAGAGCCTGACCTAAAACCGTACAGTTTTTTTTGCAAGTTTACAGTACCATACATAAATGGTTGCAAAATTTGTGGTGTGTAGGAATTTTTTCCTTTTCGAATATCTCCTAATAAAGTCGATGAACAAAATCAAGTTACAACAAATTGTAAAATTTAATAAGAATTTTGTTGCTAACAAAATTGCAGAACAATTGTGGGTTTTCTTCAAAAAATAGCCTATTCCCAAAATTTATTTTATCTGAATAGTTTCTTCAGCATCCGGTTGCTGCTGAATATAATATTCACTATTCAAATAAATGCAAAACCATTAAAGTAAACGTGTGTAAAAGGAAACTAGGTTTTTTATGCAGGAATACGTTCAAACCATCTTTCAAAATTTTTGTTTTGATGAAATGCAGCTAATTTTAATATTTGTTAGTATTAATTTTGGTACTATTTTAGTATTTGACGAGAACTCGAATAGTTGTAATACCTGTTTGAAAAAACGCCTTTTGAATTACAGTAACAAACATTTTTATTTAAACTTTAAATCCGAAAGAGAACATTTTTTTGATGCTACACTTTCTACAAATTCTTATCGCTAGTAATAAAGCAATATGTATTACAAAATAATAATTAAAATTTTTGCATAGTCGCAGACGACAGATAATTAGTGTCAAAAATAATCTTTGCTAGAATAAATCCTATCAGTCATTTGCGAGACTCGGATGAACCTAATTATAAAGTTTTACGTCAAACGTATTATGTACAAACCAAATTGTTTAAGATCAAAAGCTTATCAAGTCATGCATGTATGGTGATATCACTACCTCCTTCTCACGGAACATGGATTTTTTGCCCTGTCATTTGTATAAGAGACATTCACGTGTCCGCGCTATTAAAAGTTCATTTGCATATCAAAAGTAGAAAAATATTATTGAAATTTTATAACATTTTTACTTTCATTTTCATTGATTCTATTCTAACTAGTTGTATAAACAACGTTTTATATTGCACTGTACGAGTGTGTCTATAGCTTTTCTAACTCTACCTACGTAGTAGAAATAATTAAAAGGTCTTGTCAATATTCAAATAGAAATATACAATAAAAATAGTTAAATAGTAAATTCAAAACATAAATTATATTTAAATAGGTTAATGTTACTACTGTGTTGTTGTTTATAATTCTTAGAACGCTATATACGTATTATTTATTATATAAAGGAAAGGTGTTTAACTTCGGAGTAATAAACTTTGAATTGGTAACCAAAAAACATATAGAATTTATTAACATCGAGAGTTGCTTAAATGGTTTACTATTTCTATTACCTCATTTTTCTATTATGCCGGAAATATTTCAAGTTCACGTTTATTATTTGGTTTAGTATATGTTTAATAAAGATAGCAAACGTCAAATTTTGAAACAAATTCTCTACTTTAATCTCAAATTTCTCAGTTTGCTGGCTAATTCTAAAATTTTCAAGGTTAATAGCACACTTGTTTTATGGAAACCTTTTATCTCGTTGTTAATAGCAATTAAATTAGCTGTGACGTTACACTTCACTTGGATAAACAAAAATTTTAATAATTAATCTGGTTCAACTTTTTATACAACTACAACACGGGTACTTTTAATAAATTTTTAGGTATACATAAATTTCTAAGTATGTATTTACTGTCCAAATGAATTAAGGCAATTTGGGAGAGAACATTATGAGATAAGAAACCGCAGAAACCACCGTACGGACAGCAATTTTTTAAGTCATATTAAAAAACACATTAATCGGTTCAAAAAGCAATTTCTAACTATTTTTTAACATTTTCGGATGAAACATTAAAAATCTTTCATGCGGTCCAAGGAACGTCTTTAAAATCGGTCATAAAATGTTAAAATTATTCAAAAATTAAAACTAAAATCTTTACATTTGTAAATCCTGCCCATCCGAAGGTTAATCAAACAATTTACCACGACTTAATTAAACAACATTCTTTTTCTCGGGTTATAAATTTTTTGGAGATTTTGACAGTAAGATATTATGGGAACCAGTAAAATAATCATTGTAGATGAATTATTGCGGTAGTTTTATCAGGCCATATATTATAAGTATTATTTTTATGGTAAGTGGCTAGGGCTAGTTGTCTGCTTAATTTGTGAGTTTAATCTATGGATTTAATATTTTGACTGTCTTGAATTTGGTTCTTAACGATGACTGAGCTCATTTCATGCATAAATAATTACATATTTTTGAACAAATGTACCAAACAGTGGCTTGATGAAGGTTCCGTCTCTTATAACTGAAACTGCGAGTATAGAGTTCACCGTAAAGGAAACTATGAGGTTGAATGTGTTGACATTCAGCATGAGTTTTTCCCAGTTTTTTTTCTATGTGTATGTATAGTGTGGAAACACAATTAAATTTAATTATTTCATCTAAAGGCCAAGCAAATACAAAATTATAATTGTTGCGTTTCTCATTGGGCAATTAAGCGAGGCTGCTATAGCTATTATGGCCGGTCTCTACCTACATTTTTTTTTCTTTTGATGGTGCCTACGTGGTACATTTCTGGTGAAAAAATATATAACACGAAGGTTGAACACATGAAATGAATACGTAAGATATTTAGACTATGATTTAGTAAACCTTTCCATGTGCCACAGCGCCAATTTTTACAATGATAGAAATATTTTCAACTAGAAAACAGCTCCATATTTATTAAAGTGCTAATTTTTAAAACTAAAAAATGTAATAATTTAAAATAATAATATCAACTAAATAAAACTGCCACTTTTCCAAAAAACTTATTGTGTATTTTTGTTGTAAACTGAAGGAAATGCATTACTTTTATAAGTATGTAATGCATTATTTTTCGTATACATATTTTGGAAATCCAAAATATTTTCAGCATCTAAAATAATTTTTGAATGCATTTTTGGGATATGACCAATTATCCTGTAACTGGACTATTTCTTCAACGATTATGACAGGTGCGATGAAAATGGGATTCGATAACGATTTTCAGATGAAATTAGTGGTACTTGGTAATTTTGAATACGATTTTTGGATGAAGTTTATGAGTATGGAAAATTTGCCTGTAACTGGACTATTTTTTAACCGATTATGCTGAAATTTGGCGTGTATGATGGAAGTTGGATTCTCAAATGATTTTAAGAAGGAGCTCTAGAATATAACCCATTAAGATGGAAATAATGATGGGATGGGATTGAGATGATCATGGTCTTGGTGATAGTGATGATGATCATGGTCATGGTGATTATCATGGGGATTGAGATGATGAAGGTGATGATGATTGTTGTGGTAGTAATTATCATGGAGATAGATATGATGGTGGTGGTTATCATGATCATGATGATAGCCATGGTTATCTTGGCTATTTGCTAATCGATAATGGTGAAATTTGACAGTTACTAAAGTAATTTTAAGGTAAAGTTCTAGAATATAGGAAATAGGGAGGTGACTTGGTTATTTTCTTTCTCGGAAAATAAAATAACCAAAACAGCTGTAAATTCCTCCTTTTCCCAAATATTGCCTACTTTTCCTAAATATGTATCTAGAAAAGAGCAGTAAATGGCCTCTTTTCGAAAATATTTTTATAGAATTTTCCTCCGTTTTTCCAGATTATTACTCGGATTTTTTCCAGAATATATTACAAGAAAGAACAGTAAATTCACCCCTTTTCCAAAATATTTTTAAAGAATTTCTTTCAATTATTTTCCAGAATATGTCGCAGCTCCTTTCCAGAATCGAATACTAGAAAAAGCAATAAATCCCCCCTTTTTCAAAATATTGTTAAAGTATTTTCTTCCGTTTTTTCCAGAATATGACCCGGCTCTTTTCCAGAATATGTTACTAGAAAGAGCAGTAAATTCCTCCTTTTCCAAAATATTTTAACATAAAATTCTCAATAAGGAAATTAAATCATCATTTTCCAGACTTTAAATTTTCGGTTTTGTTTAATAGAGATTTAATATTAAAATTAGAAAGGAAGTGCCCATTTTCTAGAATATTTCAACACGGAATATTTTGTGATTATAATTAGCATTACCTATATGCACTATTATCATTATTTCTTAACATGAAATTGTTACTTAACGTGAACATGTTGGTTTTGGCGTGGTTTTTTAATTGATGGGAATATGTTCGGATACTAAATTGTACCGGTGATATTCATTCACGTTTCAATATTTAATAGTAGACTTAAATTCACATTTGCTCCATTATCCATTTTCAATAATTTCTCTCGACCATTATATCACATTGTGTTATGATTATATATACGTTGTTTAAAATTGATTCTTAATGATAATCCCACTTACGATGCCGTTATTATAAACATAAACATTTTGGTGGTGGTCGTATTAAATGAAGAAATCAATTCGTTTGTCTCATGAACATGTACATACTTTCATTATTTATAAACAAAGTATCATAATTTATAAATTAATAAAGTAGGCATTTGATTATAAATCAATATTTATATGGAAATATCAAAATATAGGTAATTTTTATAAAACCGGATGGTTTTATCTATCTAAGAAATAATACGCATACTAAGATTTCCAAATTTGTTTAAGTAAATATACAAACCAAAATAAGTGGTTTTTAACCCAAGACTCGAAACATAATAAAGTATTTGCTGTATGTCTTTACCCTTAATTCCGCTTTTAAAAAAATGGCGTTTTCAAATGGTATGCTTTACTAATGTGGAGTTCTTTCACGTGGCTGTTCTTTAAAAGTTTAATAAAAGTGATAAGTTTAGTGATTTTGTATTTTTGATATAAAAAAAGTTATAAATTGTTGTGTTTTTGTTACAAAAAAAAAAATTTTAGAAGTTAAAAGTTATAAACGTAAAAACGTTTATCAACAATGTCGCTATGTTGCAGGATGGCATGGTTTTATTAGAAAAATTAACAAATAATATTTTAGTTTATTTTTAAATATAAAAATGTTAATTCATTGGTGAATGGAGGATGTACTCTAGTGGACAAAAGTGAAGATTTCATGTAACAAAAATTTGTTATATGAAGTTATATGGAATAGTGCCTGTATAATTTTAATTTTTATTTGATTTGAATTTATTATTTTTAAAATTTTTAAAATTTTAATTAATGTTATAGCTGGCGTCATCTTGAAAGTTGATTTCGTGCAAGTTTCAGGTTATTGTGGCATAAACGATGCAGCAGAAATTGTCCTATGAAATACTAGATAAAATAAAAATTGTTATTGCAGCCTCGTGTTGAATCCAAAATTGAAGCGGTTGAAGGTGATTCTGTCAGGCAGAAACCAGAATTCATCGAACTGGACTACTGTTCATTTATTGAAGAGGATCCGGACAGATCAACGTGCCAGCATCAAAATGATAGTCCGGTGAAAAAACAGTCGCCTCAAGAGAATTGTATAGAATTTCAAAAATTACTGATTTTTTTATTTTATTTTAGTAAAATGGACAGATGGGCAAATTCACTTTTTGCTACAATTTTAAAGCGAAAATTTTTCAAATTACAAAGTTGACCTGTGCTGGAATGTTCTAACATCACTATTTTCGCAATTCGATACGCTTTATGTCTCTTTTTTCAAGAACAAAATCGCATTATCTTTCACAATTATTGTCTAAGTATTTTCGATTCAGCCTGCTATTTCTTCATCACTTTATCACTACAAAATTTTTTTGTGATACTTTGTCGATTATGTTGAAAAAGGATAGGAAAGAAATTTATTCTAATAGGCTAAGATCGCAATAGATGAGCATAATTGAGGAAGCGAAATAATGGGCAACTTTGTTCATGAAAAAAGAGACATAAAGCGTATCGAATATCGAAAATAGTGACGTTAGAACATCCCAGCCCTGATTTGTTTTACAGGTTTCCTTATGTATAGATAACATCCATCAATGTAGCCTTTGACATTCGGAAAACCAGCGAGCTGAAATTTTACAAATATTAGTAAATTTAAAACAAGTTAAATATTCTATTGCATTATCTAAGCAAAGCCTCTGGCTTTAGCTGTCTTTTCAGTATCCGTGGTTGGAAATTTTATGTACTCTATCGATATGTCGAACAAGAACTCCATAAAATTTGTGAGATGTGTGTAAGCGGCTGACTTTGTTATATTAAATAAATTTCCAACTTCGCTGTAGCTTTGCTTGTTACCAGCAAACCTTAAAATAGAATTAAAGTTAATTATGTTTGAAATGTTTTGAAGCTAAAATAAAATTTTACCATAAGAAAGCCATTGCGATTATGCACTTACACCCTTTCGTCCACTACTAATCAATCTTGGTTTAAAATTACTCAAATTTTCATAATAATATGTTAAGTGGTCTGCAACTTCCCTCGATACACGAAAATGACTTCGAAACTTTGAATAAAAAATATTTACATTAATTAATACGTTTTATCACAGATCTTTTATAAAGTGTAGTTTCATCACTTACTTCTTTTTCTGAATAATTTTCAACCACGCTCTCCACAAAATTTTGAAATTTTTATTAATTTTTAAAAAGTCTTCATAAGCGATTTATTTGATGAAGATGTCGATGAAGATGAAGATGGCAAAATCTTTGTACACTTATACGCAGAATTTCTATTTAATATACAGAGCTTATTTTTAATTTTATAAAAATCACCAAACAATTACAAGAAACAAGCTACGAATTGTAAATTTAAAAAATGGCGTCAAGCTTGTTATTGTTTTTGTATTTGACATTTATGTTTGTTGGTGTTGGTATTTGCTGGAACACAAATTTATCAAAAAACTTCAATTTCTCAAAATTGATGTACATTAAAAAAAAACATCAATTTTGTTGGCTGATAGAAAGCGCGCAATTGATGAACATCATTTCTTTTGATGTAACATCATTTTTTTTTGGCTGAAAGAACTCCACATAAATGTGTTCCCAAATTTATTAATATGATCGTAACCCAGCGGGAGAAATGTTTACCGTGTGAATCATTTTTGTTACGTTAAGTAACGCTGGTTAAATTTTTGTTCGAGTTTAGAATTATTGTTTTATTTATATAATTTTTTATTTATAATTAAATTTAGTTAAATGTTGTTACTTAACTTTGGTCGGCAGGCCATTTATTTCCGCACACCAATTCAGCAATTTTACCGGGGTTTTTGCATACCGTAATTTTTTGTTTATATCGTATCACTCGATCATTCGTAGCTAGATGATCACGGTGTTTAACGTTTTCCATAATTTTTTCTAAAATAATATGATGGTTTAGTTGAGAATCTATTTTTTCAAATAGCCCTGAGGCAATTGATCCACAATTCCCTTGTTGTAAATTAAAATTACAAAAAGAAAAAAAGGAAAATTATAAAAAACGTCCAATTGACGTAAAAGTCAAAGCAAATGTGACTAATTTAGCTAACTTCGTTGCGTACACTTTTTCATCAGAAATGTACCATGTCGTGACATTACTTTCTCTCTGTGAGAATAACAGAAAAAAATTGCATTTGGGTCCTTTTGTGATTAGTAAAATTTTGGCATATTATATTTAAAATCCACAAATTATTATTTATTTTTAATTTAATATTCACAATTTTTTTTTATTTTCCCCTAGAATATACATATTGAAAGTAAAAAATTTGCAAATATCTTGATCTAGAAACTTTACTAGAACTCGCCGAATTCCTAGTGAGTTGATGGTATTGATATCCAATTCCATTTTAAAGTTGTTGTGTTTAACACCACGCGTTTCTTATTTCGTTTTTTGGTAAACCTGCGGAAATGGAATTCTAAAATGATTTTTGGATAAAGTTCTGGAATATGGCCAAGTAGGATGGAACTTGGCTATTTCTTAGCTGATTATGATAAAATTCGACATGTACGGAAGAAATGAGGACCTAAAATGAATTTTAAAGGGAATTCTGGAATATTGTCAAGTAGAATAGAATATGAGTATTTCTTAACCGATTGTGATAAAATTCGACATGGATGATTATTATTATTATTATTGGGGGGGGGGGCCATGCGGGCGATCAGCCACTTCGCACTGCGACCTAAAAGATCTATTGTGCTGGCCCCTGCTTAATTATCCGTCCAGTCAATATTCAGGTTCTTAATGAACCTGACAATATTGCCTCCCGGTACGTGATACATACTATCTGGGCTTATTGCTCTCCCTCCTAGATGTTTACTACAGCATGTAGTTCCGCTAGAAAGACGGTAGCATTGGAGCTCAAGGACCTCGAGAGGGTTGTCCCACTCCCGTATATTCCTACTCCTGCCCCGTATTCCGTTTGATTTTACTCTTACGAGTTGCTGGGAATTGCAAATCACCTGTAGGTCACCCAGCTATACTACAGGAAGGCTAAATAAAACTGGAGGGTGCCTGGTATCCAGAGTCCGCATATTTTGGGCTGATTAACCTATCAGCCATTCATCTTTCGGCATATGCTGTTCCACCTTAGATTAGGGTTTTTTGTCAAGGTTTTCTCCTTTAGCGCCGTACTTTAGCCTGTGCCAAATGGCCTAAAATGTGCCAAGTGGCCTTAGTTACCAGTGGTTGCCACGAGGAGGCAGTACGTACACTTGCGAATTGTGAACAGGTTACCCCTTACACAATTGTACCCATCACGTAGCTGCCTAATGACAAGACCAGAACAGCCCACGTGATGCGCACCCTACTGGAAGGTTACGGAGCTGGTAGATTAATCTACTCAACTTTGATCCCCCCCTCCAATAGACGCCAAACCACCGACATGGATGATGGAAATGGGATTTTAAAAAACAATTCTCTAATTTCGATACCTTATAAACATTAGAAGTTTCATTTCTGTTGCGCATGATCGCCGCATTCTTTATTTTTTTATGTTTTTTTGGTTTTTTGTAACTATTTAATGTTAAGATTCTTCAGTAGCTTAGACTGTTTTCGAAACCGATACTTATTTCATACTTATTGACTTATTCGATATTTCGATTTACTTAATTATTTTGACAGCAACAATAAAGATTCATTAGTTGCCCAATTTTTTGAGTAAAGGATACTGCTATTCGCAACACAATACCCTTATAATACGAATGCTTAATAAAATATTTTTTACTTCAGTGTTCATCAAAAGCAAATTTTAAATTTTTCGGTGTCACGATACCGTAGAAAAATATTCATAGGCAAAATGACAAGCAATTTAAATTTTTTTGTAAGAAAGGGATAGAAAATAGGTCACCCCGATAGGAAACTTTTTGAGTAAGTTAGGTTCCACAAACAAGTATTCGTTTCGAAAACAGCCTAAGGCTGTAAAATTATTTCCCGAACAGAAATTAAAACCAATAACTATTTTCTTCAAATTGCCACATTGTGTTTGTGAGATTTTAAAAAGTCAATTCTTCAGAAATTAATTGTTATTATAGCAGTTAAAATTTTAGTACAAAGTGCTAAGTCTCTTGTCATTTGATCAGAATTGACCGCTGGGTAATTTTACTCAGCTCCCTTACCAATAACTATTTAAAACATCAAATGATAAGAGCTATGTTGTCCCCAACCTTTGCTTACTGAACTCGACAAGTTAAACAAGAACTTCTTACAAAATCGATTTGTTCTCCCTAGGTAACATATTTTCAAACGGTTGACGATATCGTAATTGAAAGTATTCGTTCATAATGTAGAATATGAAATCTGGTAAGGTGAACGGAGTTAACCACTTGTCGCTTGTAAGGTGATTATCACTAAAATAACTACCTTCGAGTGATCATATTTTGGTGATAGTATTATTCCAGGTGTCACTTTTGCTTTTCAGGCCGTCAACTGATATACCGAGTTTTTATTTTCTGTTTTTCTCTTGTTCAGGGTTTGCTTATTATCATTGTGCCAAGCGATGTTAAAATGTGGCAGAATAATAACGTAACCACGCTAAACGTTTGCACCAATGACGTCTTC
This sequence comes from Tipula vernalis, assembly GCA_958295665.1. Lineage (NCBI taxonomy): Eukaryota > Metazoa > Arthropoda > Insecta > Diptera > Tipulidae > Tipula > Tipula vernalis. The sequence continues at coordinate 260,484,589 of OY282560.1, forward strand.
CAGATTAAATACTCAGTGGTATACAGTTACTGTCGAGGGTAGCAAATTGGAACCCTCAATGAAAAGGTCCGTATAGGTTGCTCGCCCGTTGCCCAGATACAAACTTAATCTATAAAAACAATAAATGATATTCATACCAAATTCTGGCTAGTAATTTGACAAATAACATGCGCTTGTAATCGCTAAAGTCATACTCATCTTAGATAAGATTTTATAAACACCCGAAATGATTCATTGAAATAACGAGGTCGCTCTTACAAAAACATAATAATTAAATTAAATTTGGCGAACTGATTAAATAAAAATCAAGTTACAATAAGATACAATTTATAACATTCCAGAATATTTCCAGAATTAATGTCGAGCCCATAAAATAATTTGGAGGCTAGACTGAAAATTAGGATAAATGTTTTGTGAATGTTTTTATCGGGTTATCGCGATAACACAAAAAAGGCAATTAAAAACTTTTCACGGCAACAATTTTGAAAAGATAAAATTTTATTACGCAGTTAAATTTAAGTTACGTAGTAAATTTCTAAGCACACTAGTGTACGAGTATGGGCATGTCACCAGCACTGCAAGGTAGAACTTGTGATTTTTTTCGATTTGGTATTTACTATCAAGGATTACTGATTGTTACGTTGGCATATACGTGCATACCATATGTACTCGTATATATGGAAAATAATTTTTTTTTTGTTTATTAATCAACGTGTTGTTTTCTATTTTGAACTAATCACAATATCTAATAAAATTACTTTGCAACTTGTTGAATTTACATAAATATTTATTGTTTAATTTACTTAAATGTACAGATATGTACTTAATAGTTGTTTATTAAAGTTTGTTGATAACTTTATGTTCTTTCTTACTGTACTAACTAGAAAATGAAAGTTCATTAGAATATTATAAAAAACAATAATTTTAAAAAAAATTATTTCATTTCAAGAATAACGAGTTTAGTAAAATTAGTTCTTTTGGTTATTTAACCCTATAAGTTTTCGTTTTGTAACGGTACGAGTAATATTTTATGATCACTCGATCGATCGAAAGGTGGCACCATTTCCTTATTTCTTGACGTTTCTCAGTCCGGGTTGGTTTTCTGTGAAGAATATCAGTTCGATTCATGTGTTTCAAGTTTCAAAGCCATTTTTTTCTTTTTTAAAGCCCATATTTTTACTGGACGCAGTTAAGAGCGACGAATTCTCCACAAAAATTCAAGTAAAACAGTTTCGGAAAGCGGTTATTAGTAACATTAATAACTAAACAGAAAAATATGGTAAAACATTACAAAAAATACTCCCTCTATCACACAAAATGGCAATAATTATTACTAGCCTAGAGTATCAAATAGGATACGTCTTTTGGGAAGAGCTTTTATGCAAATATCAGTTAAGAAAGTATTGTTATGTTTTCTGATTGCGTTTAGTACGAGTACAATTGAAGTATGCCTGTACGTGTAAACCTTGGTTTTAAACACTTCAACACATTTTGAGTTAAAAAGGCCGCTAAGGTAAGCCAAAGCTTGCTCTATAAATAAGACCCACCAGCGTCGATTGTATTTTTTTGCTAAGCTTAATGTAAGGTACATTCATTTTTTCTTTACTATGAAATCACATGGGAAAACGGTTGGTTTCATTTATATTTTCAGTCTAAAAGAATTGTGAGCTATTATATTATTTTTAAATGAAAACGTTCATAAAACATGTAATTTTATTTGATTGAAAAATCGCACGATGAAAATGTTTATTTTTTAATGAAAATCTTCTTGGAAAATAAGGTATTTCTGAACTTTAAAAAATGTTTTTTTAATATGCGTCAGAAACTTATAACAAATTTACAAACAATACAATAATCATTTCGTTGATTGCCTCTATTCAAATTTGAATTTTATGAATAGGTGGTATAGTTGGTTATGTCAAAAAATGGTTTTTCTTTTAAGGCTTTAGTTAAAAATTTGGTTACTGTTGATAGATTGCAATTAAACTTTAGTTTAAATTTTGAAGTAATTTTTGTGGTTTGCGTGTACCGTTTTAAATTCGGAGTTCTCAAACTATTTAAGAGTTATTAATTCAAAAGAAATTTTTATACTGGAAGACTTTAACATAAACATTTTAAAATCAATTTCGGAATTTAATAATATTAATCAATACTTATAAATGATGTTCAGCTTTGGTTTAAATTCTCTAATAAATGAGGGTACCCGAACACTGATATCTATTTGTAATGACCATATTTTTCTTTGAATGAGACCTCAATCAAATTCATTCTTAAAGCAGAGGTTTGCGACTTGCACCTATCCGACCATAATTCAATTTTTACTAAAAATTGATATGTTTTCGAATAATTTCAAAAGTTCCACTAGGACGCGTATAATTAAATATGTTAATTAAATCAAATTAAATTCGTTATTAGTGCAGGACCAACATTTATTAATGTTGCAAGAAATTGAAGTATCATCTTATTTCGTCAAATCGCTTCTTAAAGACAGGAAAATTAACTGCTGGATGTCTAATAGCCTTTTGAAAAGTATAAAGGTCAAAAATAGATTGGTTCTAATTGCCAATAAACATAAAAATAATATTGAACTTCAGAATAGAGTAAAATTAGATATAGCAAGCCCAAAAGAACGATACTATCAAAAAAAATTTCAGCATCCTAGAAATGATTTTAAAAGTCAATGGCGTTTATTGGATGAAATTCTTTATTATTTATGAAATAATGAATACCTATGGTGTTGTACTAACTGAGTCACTTGACATAGCAAACGCTTTATTTTGTTGATGTTTCCTTCAACCTCAAATCAAAAATCTCTAGTAATTCGTATGTACCCAACAGAGATGGTACCTTGCTAAAACATAATTTTGAGTCTAAGACATTTTTGTTTTTACCAATATCCACATCTGAAATATTCTTTAATCAAACAAATTGCACCATATATCGCTTATATGTTAGCCCATATTTTCAAACTCAGCCTTGAACGTAGCATTTTTCCAGTTAGCTTAAAAATTGCTTCAGTGGTACCGTTGTTGAAATGTGGTAATATATCAGAATAACCCAATTACAGGCCCATCATATTACTGTTAGTTGTACAAACAATAAGGACGTAGCATTGAAACTACCTTAAAAATTTTTTTGAGTAACACAATCGATTCACTAAATGATAAGGTTAGTGTGGCGGCTAACTTAATTGATTTTACTAAAGCTTTTGACACGGCTGATCATGAGCTTTTATTGTACCTATAAGTTAATTTGCCTCGAAGGCAAAGCTAATGATTGGTGTTACGGCCATCGTAAGGAAGATAAACCAACGGATATTATTTGAAATTATATTGTCAAATTTAATTATATAATTATTTGTTAACGCCATCTGTGGCTCTGAATTATTCCTAAACATATTGTTTCCTTTTAATATTAACTAATGTCAGCTATAGATGGGGATTTTCTGCTATAAGCATACCGAACGCAATATTTTATGCCAAATGAAAGAAAAAATAAATATAAAATTTAATCGTAATACAGTATTCTAGAAGAATACACGTATGTATTCAGTTTTAATTTCTTTGTGTTGAAGCGCAAACATTTGGTGCCGAAACTCGGGAAACGATTGGGGAACAATAATTGTTCAGTCTGTGGGGCGAGTGGCACAGATAGATAAGACGACAACAACTTCATCACCAACGTCAAACAGCCATTGCTGGGGCTAGTAAAAATTTGGGTGACCGCTTGGGAACATCATAGTAGAAAAGTGAAAAATGGAATGAAACGAAACCTCCACCAAAGCATGCCAATATTCCTTACTCAGCAGCCCTGAAATCTGGCTAAGATACAATGGACCAAATCATTCATTAATCCGAAATCAAATGATTACAGAAACGAAAACTAGAAGAAACCGCAAACAACACAAATATCGACCATTGGGGGCTACTATCTACCCCGGACACAAATTGGAAACTGGAACATAAGAACTCTAGAAGAAAATGAAGCGTATATTATTATTATATATATAACATAGAAATTCGTAAGTAAGAAGATACATACAAACAACCAGCGCAGGCAATTTATATGATGTTTCTCTGGTAGAGTAACGAACGACTAAAAGAAAAATCACTACTCTCCTGCTCACTGCTATATAATAAGTAGCAGGATATTATATAATTTACAGCAAGATTTCCACTCAAAAATTAGAAATACAACGACAAATGCTATGCGCCTACAACGCAGATGACACAACAAAGGATTGAATTCTACGAGCAAATTACAAGCCTTCCATATATCTCAAGTGCACACCGAAATGACATCAAAAAGTCCAAGGAGATTTCAACGCAAAAATTGGAATTGACAACAGAAAAAAGCACTAGATTCTGGCTAAGAATAACAACGGGAGGATTCTGGCTAAGAATAACAACATCGACGACTATTGGATTGGTGTCACAAATCAGCAGCTATTCAAAGCATTGGACTGATGGCGGCAGAACGAGAAATCATATTAATCATGTAAGGTAAATAAGAAGTTTCTATCCTCCTTACAAAAGATGTCAGAGCAATGAGAAGGAGCACAGTTAGTTAGTTAGAGCGCGATCACCACCAACCAATTGAAAAAATTTAAATAGCAACCTTCAAAATCAAACCAGCTGCTGTGAAAAATGCAAGAACCCTTATAATCGAGGGAAAATTAGATTGAGAAACACTGACATAAAGAAAGGACTTTCAATGAAACGCTCCAAATCAATCTACCAAAACAAATAACGAAACCAGCGCTTATAGATCAAAAATGGGAAGAACTATAAGAGAGCTACGTGAAAACTGCTACAAGTGTTAAAGACAGAAAACCCACATGGATGATGAACGTGGAAGAAAATTGTGGAACGCCGCCAGCTTAAAATACAACATGTATTCGTTGCATTCGAAGAAAATATATGAGGGGACAGAGCCCCTAGACAAGTGAAGAAAAGCAAGGAAATATACGGAAGACTTTCTCGCCACTGCCGAATCAGCGGCAGCAAATAGAAATATGCGCGCGAGTTATATGTCAAGAACATATACAATATGATAAGAAAAATGCACATGATACAATTCTATTCTAATTAAATATCATGTTCTAAAATGTTCACACAGAAAATGCAAAGTATTAAAGAAATATAAATGTAGAACGGAAAACGGTATAAAATTTCGATACATGTCATAAACATGATTTTTAAGTAAAAAATATATATTTTAAATGCTGATTAATAAAAAATGAAATCATGAGAAATATAATTAATAAAAATTCAATTGTTGTGTTGACTCTAAAGAGATCACACCTAAGCGATTCAAAATTAATAAAACTGACTCTAAAGAGATCAGCATAGTTAATAAGTGAAAAATCTATCTCTTAAGAGAATAGAAGTGTAATACATTTTATAATTAATTGTAATAAATAATAAAGTGTAAAAATAAAAGTTTTTTTTTCTTTTTAAAAAGACTTAAGAACAAAAGTCGCGCGCATATTAACATCAATGTGTAGAAAAGGTTACCGGAAAATTTACAAATATACCACCTAAAAAGAATTCAAATGGCCAAAGTCCTAAAGCCCTTACAGACGACCAACAAATAAATAGAGGAAAGAGTTCTTTGAGAACAACTGCATAGATAGCGAACCAGTTGAGGAGCTTCCAGATGGCAACTATAAAAGCCATATTAACCCATCCACCAACGGAGCGGGAAGAGTTACAAGTGCCATAAAGAAGCTGAAAAATATAACAAAGCCGCTGGAACCGACAACATACCAGCTGAAAATTACTCAATTGGTGACGCATTTACAACAACTAACTGCAGGAGCACTAACACCCACTATTGGTAGAAGTGTGGAATACCGGAAAAATTCCGCAAAAATGGAAAGAGGGCTTAAACCATAACGATTCCAAATAAAGGCGCGACTTAAGAGAAAGCAAAAACTGGCGAGGCATCCCTCCTTAACAGTATAATTAAAGTACACCTGTCCCTCGATTAACACGGTAAACTCAAAACCGTGTTAATCGCGACTAATATAGTCGTCCCTCGATTAACACGGTACTTGATTAACGCAGCGAAACTTCTGTGCGTGTTAATCAAGACTTCGTCTCAATTCGTTGACCGTGTTAAACCAAATCCGTGTTAATCAAGTACCGTGTTAATCGAGGGACAGGTGTACTAGCAATGATATCATATCATCCTTGAATCACCAACTGAACCAACATATAAGAAACGAACAAGCTGGTTTCATACCAGAAAGAAGCTGTACAGACCACCTTAGCACAGTCCGAATTATCATCGAACAATCCAACGAATGGAACTTCACCACTATATATTCTAAACCCTTCGTCGACTTCGAACGCGCATTTGATTCCATCAAAAGAATCGCAATCTGGAAAACACTCTGCGAAATTAGGCATTCCGAGGAAAATCACCGAACTCATCCGAGAAATGTACCGGGATGCTGGAAATAGATAGAGTTCAACACAAACGAAGAAGGGGGAGTCACAGCCAAGGGTGTACTGTTCCTCATATTACTGGATGGTGTGATGCGCGCTATAGATATCGCATCACCAAACGGAATCCAGTGGGATCCAATTAGAAGACGACTACGCAGATGATGCCTTCTAGCACACAAATACACAGACATGCAGCAAAAGCTACAGAAAAGTTATCAGAAATACACAAGATGTCTCGGGCTCAAGATAAATATAAGAAAGACAAAAAGGCCCTGAGGCTAAACACAAGCATTAAGTACAATTAAGTACACCACTTCGCATCAACCAAGACACAATAGAAGATGTCGAAAAATTCGTATACCTCGGCAGTAAGAAACACGTTCAACATGCTCCATAAGATCTGGAATGTATCCTTCCTATCAAGAAACACTTAGAGATACGAATGTTCAATGCCTGTGTAAAATAAGTACTACTGTATGGCTGTGAAACGTGGAAACATACGCAGAAAATAACAAGAAAGCTCCAAGTATTTGTAAATAAATGCCTTAGGCGATTGATCAAATGCTTCTGGCCGAATACCATCAAATGAAGAACTGATGCGACAAACTAACCAAGTGTACATTGAGAATGAGATCAGGAAACGGAAATGGAGATGGATAGGACACACGCTGAGAAACACACCAAGTGACATAACCAGAATGTCATTGGAATGGAATCCGCAAGGAAAGAGAAAAGTTGGAAGATCAGCAAAATGACCTGGAGCAGAACGGTGCTAACGTCTCGGAAAAACATGGGGGAGGCTAAAGACAACAGTCCCAAATAAAGTTCGATGGTCCAGTCTAGTATACGCCCTATGCTCCTAAATGGATAAAGGAAAAAAAAATTGTTCAGTCTAATAAATAATAGTACATTCGAAAAGCAAAGTTTTAAACAGAAAGGCGCGGTATATTCGCTTGTAGTGATATATAAAAGGAACAGAAGTATTGGGGCACGGCGGTGCAACGCACTGTTGTAGAATTTTGCGAAAGATATCACTACGAAAAAGGTAGGATTCGTTACTTAATTGTATAGAACAAGGGGCCATTATAGCGAGGTAATTTGGCAATTAGATTTTTTTTTGTAAAAACGGTCAAGTTGGGCGCGTTACATTGTAAGGAAATGGTATGAATAATGTAAAGGTGGATACAAATTGAAGCGTGGTATAACGGTAAAAAAATATTGCGGTAACTAGAATTATTAATTAGAGAAGTTTGTAAGGGTGGATACAAATTGAAATATGTTATAACGGTAAAGAAAATTATGCGGTGTAAAGTAGGAAAGTAACGAAAATATTAGAGAGATATTTACAAGAAAAGAGAATACAAGTGAGTGTGCATATGGAAGTCTAAAGAAAAAAAAGGATGATTATACAGATAGACAAGAAAAATTTTGTGGATTAAATATCCGTTTATGATTTATCCGTCAGGGATAGGCGATTAAGCGATAGGCGATAAATAGCACACGTAAATTTTGTGAAAATCGGATATTGAGTTAACCGTTAGGAACAGTTGATTTTAAGCACATGTTATGTAGTGAAAAATAAGGAGCGGTCTACCTGTTAGACTATAGTTTAGGCTTATCAACCCATGCCAATTTTGAGAAGATTAATGGCAGCCAATGGATTGCTAAGATGATGAAATTACGACGAGAATTGAAAAAAGGTCTCACAAGAAATGGACTGTGAAATAAAGGTAAAAATAAGATGTGATATTAGACGAGATAAATAGATATAGTCAGTGTGCAAGGTTGCAGGGCCCGAAGAATATCTTACCGTTGCTAATCGGGAGTTTCATGAAAGTTGGGTGGTCTTACGTAACGTAATTATTGTAGTAATCTATTATATTTTGCATACCCTTTTTGAGTAGCACTTGTTGAGTATTGTATGGCCACACATGCTTGATCACTTTGCCGGATTGACTCCATGTGCGGTTTCGGGGGATGAGTTGTAAGGGTTGAATATTTGTTCTCGTCTTGGATGAATCACACGATTAGATGAGTTGTAATGGTAAATATTTGTTCTCGTGTTGGATGAGTCACACAATGAGTTAAGTTATAATGATTGCTCGTTTGTGTTAGTGTTAGAAAATATACAACGCAGTCACTGAAAAATTTTTGGGTATATAAAAGCGAGGAAAAACGTGGTATTGCTTCAACTGGAGATGACGTTTGTTGGCATTGATATCGATTTTAAATCGAAAATTAAAAATTAAAAAATTCACAACAATAAATTAAAAATAATATAAAAATTATCTTTTAATTATTTTGTATATATACTATATGTAATATAATTATATAGATATTTATCATCACCAAATCATACAATCAGGCAATTTTTGATCACCTCATTTTATATTGGTAAAAAGTTCTTACTAAAAATGAAAATAGGTATAGCTACATTTTTAATTACCATTCTTGGGACCATGCTAACCTCTCGGAACTTTAAGCCCAACTTACTGTCCTTGTTAGTTTTAATTTATTTGTGTTCAAAGTACTTAATAAGAGGTTTTATTACTAAAGAGTACTAAAAAAAGTGTTAAATCTTGATTTTAATAATTTCGTTTAACAACAATAACAAAATGTGTGCGTATAAATACGTGGTAGACGTACGTGGTAAATAAATAAAATGACGAACATACAACTTTTTCTTCTTTCATTTCAAAAAATAGTTTATTATTTTATTTACTTAAACTTTTTTTACTCGTACGAGTAGTTTGCTTTCGCATTATCGTCATTTTTTATCTTGTTATTTCTTATGTATGTATATAAAAAATTAAAAACAATTTTCTGTCTTAATAAATTCTTTGCACAAACGTGAATTGGCCTTCTAGTTTTATCAATTGTGATTGGCTTATTTAATTGGGCTCGGCACGTTGGTGTATTGATACGAAAAAACATGTTATATTTACGTATGCATACGTATACATATACGCTCCATATACAAACACTTCTTATACACAATATAATGTAAAAATAACGTTGATTTTTTGATATATGTATGTATACAAAATTATAAAGTTGACTCTCGTGATTGGATATATTATTATAATGTTTGTGTTGTACACAATTGCCAAGTACAGATATTTTAAACGTGTAGGTACCACTTTATCGTACGACAGATGATTTGTTTGGAATGTATCGACTTTATGTTCAAAATCGAATTACTCGTACCGTACGTATCTGTTTACCATAAATGCAGTTTCGCATCAACTAAGTTCTATGTGGAAAGCGTTATACTCGTACGTACAAACTAATTTCAATTGATTTCAGTTCACTATCGTTCACCCTCTCGCTCAAATTACGCACTCATAGTCATTTATCATAAATTTTTTATACTCAAGTACACATTTATATAAGTAAGTACGTCGTACAATACTTAAATTGAATTAAATTAAATTGTTTTTATCATTCTCAATTGAGTTTGGTACATACTATACAAAACGCTCGTCATTGCCGTTGAATAAATGTGGTCTGTATGAATACTACATGATATGTTATGCCTAAAAGTCACAAAATATTTTCCTAAAATTATTTTAAATTATTAATCAGGTGATAAAATTCCCGCACATTAACCCAAACCAATTACCATAAAAGTTAAACAACTATTTTTAGATAACAAGTGACCGCGTGAAAAGGATAAAAGTAGAAAAGCTTACACACGATTTAATATTTAATCGCGCTCGCGTAATTTATTATTATCAAAACAAGTTAATTACTTTCGAGTTACTTTCGTAGAAAACATTCGAGGTTAAACCTTTAATTGAAAACAATAACAACCGTATAGTTTTCTCTATAAACATAATACTCGTATACAGACTGATTTGTTCTAGATTAAATTCAATTATATTCTATAAGTGCATACAATATTTAAAAATACTTTATATTTAACTGTATTTATTAATATTCGCTCAATAAAAGACGCAAACCAATAAATAAATACACACTTCTAAAATAATAGTTACTATCATAGCTAGTATCATAAGTGAGTAAAGTGAGTTATTATCGAAGAGAGTTAAGTTTGTCTCATGAGGCGATAGCCGAGTGGACCTTAACCCGAGTGGATAATATGTATTTGCTCGCGGGTGTCATACCAAGTTTTTTATCCACTTTTGCTCAAATAAATTTCATAAATTAATAAGAATTACTTACATTTTGTGTTTTCACATAAGCGTATTTCCTTAATAAATTTACAACAACAATTGCATTGAATAAACCCGCACAGAAATTAAATCAATCAAAGAAATCATGTGATTTATTTAAACTTTATCCGAATTATTTGTAATAATATCGCTCACTACATGTTTTTTCTTATAAAATGTCTTTCGGATGGTTGGCTATTTTTCAAAATGAATTATATCTAAGTTGACAGTTTCCTTAGAAAACGATTAGCCTGTTCACACCATGTACACAGCGCATCGGAATACTTCCTCGTTTCATACCTCTTTGCCTACGAACTTTGACAAATAAATCAAAGTATGCAGGCAAAGAGGTATGAAACGAGAAAGTGTTGCGATGCGCTTTACATGCTGTGAACAGGCTAAATACTACTAAAGCTGCGCGCTAAAATCTTGAGAGCCTCTATCGAAATCCAGATGGTTAATGAAAACGCCACTAATACTGAAAGTGCTCTCAACGAAACGGTTTAAAACTGCCTAGAGAATATACTTAGGAACTCTATTTAACCAAATAAAAACTTAAGTGACTCGTGTTTCTTCTTTTAGTATTCTTCTAATCGCCAACACATGGATCCGAAATAAATATTGGTTTTGTATACTACTTAATTCATCTTAATTCAAATATTACATTTCTGAATCAATGGTTAGTTTCCGTAGCCACGAAATTGGAAAAAGGTATCTTGCTGATGCTAAATCTTAGTGTAACCAAACCCCTTTCACTTACACAATGAGTGTCTTGCTAAATTTGGTGTCCTGTTTTACTATTTTTAGTACACCATATAGTAAATAATAAAGTAAATTTGCTCTGTTCTTTTCAAAATAAAGAAGCGAAATATCTGCCTTTTGAGAATAAGATAGTCGCATCTATGCCATTTAGTTTTAAAAATAAGTTGGGAAACTGAACGAACTGAATTTTCAACGAGATTGATTATTAGGTATCATATGTTTTATCAGTTTTATCAATCTATTGATAAAGAGGTTTTTGTTGGTTAAGCTTTTGATATGGTGGATTATTTTAGAGTGATTGTGACGATTTTAGAGGATAATTGATAAAATTCATTATTAGGTTTTAGGTTAAGCTGCCGTAATTTTTCGGCACCCAGTTTTTATTTATAAAAATTAACCTTTTTGGTTGTTCGCGCATGTGGATATTTCAAATACATTTTTTTAATTAAAGGCGATTGTTTTTAACAAAATATGTCATATTTTTAATTAATGTTAATATAGTTTTTTTCATTTCGTAGCATTTTACTGCAAACAGCACCAAATTATTCGAAAGAAGAATTGTCAAACACTAATTAGTTACTTGTTTGGTTTTATTTTCAATCGCTTTCGAAATCAATACTTCTTTGTGGAACCCAGCTTGTTCAAATAAGTTTACTGTCGAGGTGGCTTAAGACTGATTTACATTCAAAAAATTTCGCAGATGCAGATGTCAAATCAAAAATTCGTTTTCTTTACACATAAAAAAAGAAAATTTAAACAAAAAATGTCATAAACCAATGCAAATGATTGGTTTTCTTATTTATGTAACTTTATTATAGTTATTTATTCACGCATCGACGATTTTACAGAAAAAAGATGAAACTCGACATCTGCAAAAAAAGCAGACGAGGTTTTTTGGGTTTGTTTCTCGGGTTCCAATTGACTTTTTTAAGCAGATGAATATTTTTTCTCTTTTTGTCTTTGTATTTTTTCCTATGTTGTGTTTCAATTTTTTTGCAGACGTCGATTGTCGTTGAATGTAAATCAGTCTTAACGTGAGTATGCACTCTTTGCCTATGAACAAATTTTTAAGGCAACATGATTTAAACAATTAAAAACTTGCATTTTATGAACACTGAAGTGATAAACATTTATTTTGGATTTGTAATATTTAAATAATAGAGATAACTAATCAAAATTTATTAGTGTATTGTTAATCTATAAACATTCAAACATAAAAATCCAAATTTTCCGCCACATTTTTTTAAATTTGGTTTTTCTTATTGTTGTCAAAATAAGTAAGTGAAACTAATTTCGACAACTTTATCTACTTATTTAAAACGGCGTCACATTAGTATGACTTTCGGATAGACCCTACATATGGTTACGAAGTTATAATTGCCAGGAGCATTAGCGTCATCAGGATTTTAAGGTTTAACATTAAATTTAATTTGAAATGTACCAATAATTGACAGGAATTTGAATTTTGCGTGATAGAAATAATAATTTCAAATTGAACTTTTCCACTGAGTTTATGTTTAGTGTTCCTATTTTTAACTTTAAAAATCGATTATTTTAAGACAACCAGTTTTCTTAGGAGCATTTTAGTGTGAAAATGCTACTTGACATATTTGACAGAATCTGACTGTCCTTAAAATTAAAATCTTCAGCTATTTCAATTAAATTCCTTTCTGTAATCGCTTGGCACCCTCTAGATAGTATCATTAAAAAAAAATTCAAGACATTTCAAGATCATTAACCAGCGTGAGGGAAGGTGCCCTCGTCATTCAAGTGCATAATGCCCGAGTAAACTTTTACAAATTCAATTAAATACATAAAAAAAACTATATTCTTGACATTATTCGCAGATTATATACGACTTTGGATTTTTTTTCTGATTGTGTCAACATGTCAATGATTATTATAATTATTGTAATACATAAAAATGGATGTTATATCCAGTATAAAAATGTAATTGAGGCCGACATCTCCTTTTACTGCCGGCTTCTAATATGTGTGGTGAGATTATTCTTACCCATTGCTTATCCCTCTTTCCACAGCTCAAGCTTTCTCTTATTATTCAACATTTTCTTTATCAAATGTATCCGTTTCATTATTTTACATGTAGTTCTGGCAATCATTTACCAGGCTCTGCAGTTAAACCTTGGTTTGAATTTTCATTTCATATAATATTCTCACGTCTCAAATATTTACGCTGCACTAGTTTTCTGGGAGCGTTATGGCAGTTCTCTGCGAAGGGGCTTACTATTGTTGTTTTGTAGAAAGGATTATACAAAATGAAACTTTCTTCACACTTAACGGGAAAGCCAGTAATTAACCGGTTCACACTTAACGGGAAAGCCAGTAATTAACCGGTGTTCTTTTCTAATTGATTACGTAAAATTTTGTGAGCTTCTAAGTTCTAAACTTGTACCAATTTTGGTATTGACAAAACTATTATCCGGTGGAGAGAATCAGTGTTTAAATCTCTCATTGTTGACACTAAACTGGATTTTCTATCAGTTTTTGCCAACGTTGCTAAAAGTTCTAGTGAATTGTGTTCATGTTCCATTTCAAGAAAATTAAGTGTGTACGTATTCAAATTAAAGTTATTTAGTTTTTATTTTAAGGCGTAGAAATATTGGCGAGCTGATGTGAATAACATGGTCAGCGACTACGTCAAGGGCCTCTATGTCACTTGAATAGCTTGATTTGTTAAACGTTTCCGCGCAACTTAGATTGCGAAACACTGTTCACCTAAAATAATAACGTTAAACGCGTTTTTCTCGTAAATACGCGCTGGTTTGTAAATGTGTTTGTGTAGTGTATGTACATATGTTTATTACGTACCACAATTATGACGTACATAAAATCGTACGATATTTTTTGTACATAAGAAATTAATGATAATACGTAAAAAATGTTTTTGCCTTCTTTTGTAGGAAAAAAAATTGAGAATTATGAATAAAAACAAGATTCTCAACATAATCAATCAACAATTTTTTTTATTGGATGTGGGGAATTTTTGAATTGAAATTGAAAATATTGTAAAAATAGCAAATGAAGACAGAGCAAAATAATTATGGAAGAATAAATTCAATAAAACTTCGTTAAGCTACATTTTTAATTTTTTAAAAGTGGAAAAACTGTGATTCATTTTCATAGTTATGCAGCTATCTGTTTTTATTTTTTAATTGTTTTATTTATCTGTTTTTATTTATTAGTTTCATAGTTTGTTTACGTCTTTTCTATAAACAAAAAGTTTCATTTGGTTTACGCGAATTAGTATCAGTTACACGTTTTTCGTACAACTGCACTTGAAAACTTTATGTTTTGACTCAAAAAAGATATCGCGCGAAATATTTTATAAAATACAAATATTGGCATCGTCACTAGTTTCTGATAAACAATAGCCTTATTTCAATGAGAAATTTACAACAACAATTGCTCTAAATAATTCCACAAATGTGTTAAATAAATCCAAAAAAGTTTTGAAATTATTTAAATCAATTCATAATATCACATTTTATGGCAGATGTAACTTGTTTATTTTATTTTGAAAGGCTGGGCATAAAAATGACGTTTCGAAAGCATCTATAGCAACTCCGATGATAATTTTATTTATAAAATAAACAACAAACAAAAATGTGATAATTTAGCTTAATGTTTTCATTTTTTAATTATTTAATTGGTTTTAGACA
Organism: Tipula vernalis; assembly: GCA_958295665.1. Classification (NCBI taxonomy): domain Eukaryota; kingdom Metazoa; phylum Arthropoda; class Insecta; order Diptera; family Tipulidae; genus Tipula; species Tipula vernalis. The sequence goes on from OY282560.1 coordinate 260,499,658, forward strand.
GTTAAATTTGTTATTTATGCACATAGTAGTACATAATTACTAAATTATTTGATGAATTTTTCAAATTGCTCCACTCTTAAGACAAAAATTCATTCACGTGTGTTTCACTCAGGACTAATAAAATTGGCAGTTCAACAAGTTAACAAATTGCTAACGCGCCTTGTAACGTTTAAGGCCTAAACAGACAAAGGGATACATCGGCAAGCGACGACGTTAGTCAAATTAGAATATCAACAAAGCAAAGGATGCTCACAGAACAATTGTCGATATTAACGACGACATTGCATGCATAATTGTATTTGATTTTGGTCATCGCTGACAGACAGACTATGGTTTAATAAATCCGATTTAATAAATTTGCTTGAGCCTTTTTACACGTTAAAACAACAGAATAATAAGCAACCAGAAGCGAAATTGCGTGGACCAACAAATGTTTACTTTTACCTTATGTTTCACAAGTTCATTTTGTGTTTTCGGCGCCACTGAACGACAATTTAATACTGAAAACCTCATTGCGTTTTGTCGCTTCTATTTATTCTGTGTTAGAACACGCAGCACTCATGTATTATATAATAATGTTTGGACGCTTCCTTATAACGACTATTAGTTTATAAAACTGCCAATTCGACACGTCAAAACTATTGTAAGCGAAAGCATACATCAAACGCGAAACTATGTAATCTAAATTAATGAAACCAATGACGTCACAAACAAAGCTCAACTCTAAATATCTGCGCGATACTTTTTGATGTCTGCTTTCACAAGCAAATTTGTGTGTGGGTAACTGAAAGGACGAACAACAGGGGATGGAATTTTCATAGTTGTAAATTTGTGTATGAATATTTTTAAAAACTCAAAACTAACACAAATGTATACACAGCCTGAGCACAAGTTTCATACACATAAACCAACAAAATATTAAGCCCAATTCAAATTAGTGTTAGTGAAAAACAGAATAAAAATATGAAGTAAAATTCTGTTTTTTGAAGTACTGTAGAATTTCTTTCAATGTCTCTTGGACATTTACAAATTGTTAAATTGGAAACAATTTCAATAGTGGGCTCAAATAATTCTCTGAAATACATCTTTGTAATCGAAAATTTAAAGTGATTCATACTAAGGTCACCGGCGGCTTTTCCGATTAAATTCAATAATTCCTGCCCAGTTGTTATGGGAAAATTACGTTCGGGTTTGCCGTGAGAACGGCTGCAATTACAGAGAATTTCAGTGGACTTCAAGCAAAAGTGGCTTTCTTCCCTATGAACTGATAAAAGAAGCTAGGCCTGCTAGGAAGTTGGGTCCGAGTACGGGAACCTTCGAGTATTAGAGAGGTTAGGTGGATTGCAAGAGGCGGAACGCTGAACAAAGTGATAATTCAAGTAGTCAATATTTGACTATTTCTATTGAAAAAAACTGAATCATGGGTTCATTATTAAACGAAATAGATATAACGAATTAGATTTATCTCTTCAGGGTGAAAAAGGGTGCTGTAAAAGTTTCTACTTTATTCGCATTTATAAAGCTAGCTAACCAAAACAAAAAAATTTTATGGGCAAGCCCAGTTGTTATAGGAAAATTACGTTCGGGTTTGCCGCCAGCCATTTTTTTCGATCATAAAAATTCCTTCAAAAATCACCAATAAACTTACATACACAATTTTTTCGAATTCTGAAATTAATCGAATTTTATATTCACCTCTTCAATTTTGGCTCACTTCACGTTGTGGTAAATAAATTTATGTCAACTGCTGTGGTAAATCTATAATACTTTTTGAATTACCAAGAAAATACGTTTATTAGTTTGAATTAAATTATTTTAGGATAGGCGGATTAGGTGATATAGGGATAATTTTATCCCATTTTGCCCTCGAATAAGCCGAAGAAATGGAAATTAGCCGGTTTGAAAGGCATCGGGAAAATCCATTCGAGCTATCTGACAAAATATTTATTAAATTATTTCGACTAAGCAAAATTATGGTTAATCACTTAGTCAATAGTTTAGGACCACATGTGCCAGATTGCTTGCGAACCAGTGCTTTAAGTTTAAAAGAAAAGGTAACTTTAAATCCCATAGGAAATTTCTTAAGGTAAATAATTTTTGGTAAATCTTATATGGTTAAAAACCTTTATTAGGTTTTTGTTTGCATCACTACGATTTATAATGATATTGGACAAAACTTAAACATTTCAATGAGTCAACCATCCATCAGTAGAAGTACACATGAAGTCATCGATGCCGTTCATGTGAGTGGATGTTTTGAAGAATTGAACTAAACACCCATAAAGAATTGCATGACACTTTAAATAAATGTATGGAAATTCAGTATCGCCCATGGTAACATTTTTCACTTGTTATAAATGTAACATGATCTTTTTAGGTGACCAAGCTCTTCATGGCCATAATGTCGCCAAACAAGTTAATAGTACCAAAAAATTTAATCTGGATGACGACGGTACTTAGTGTACTGATTATCAATTTCTTGAAGATGAAGAAGCTGGATTGACGGCCAAAAACAATTTACTTAAGGGAAAACCATTTTGTTGTGGTTTAACGTAACGTCCAAATGGTTAACGAGAATGAAATGCGAAATCACATTATCATTCACTCCAACTGTATGAACCACACACAATTCAAATTTCAGCACACAATTGGGGTGAAACAAATAACGCGGCCACTGATTTTACAATATTTTATTCATTGATTTTGTTGTATTTTATTTTTATTAACAAACGGTTTATTAACAAAAATACAATCAAAACAAAATATCGTCGACCTAACTGTGAATTAACGTATCTGATATTTTTTCGAAAGTTCTTTATTGGTACCAAATGTTTCGTCATGAGAAACTCTGTCTGAATTTTTCCACCCGCGTTGGTTCACCGTTAGCACGGCGACGTCGACCTAACAGGCAACTAACGTGGGTGCAGGAATTCAGGTGTAGTTTCTCACGACAAACATTTTAGTATGAGAAATGAGTTTTCGAGAAAATGTCAGTTACGTTAATTCACTGTTAGGTCGACGATATACAACAATTTATTATTTTATAATTTCACGATGATGTTTGTCTTCAATGATGATTAGCAATAAAGTCGTAAAATTCTTCATGAATTTTTTTCGTTGCGATTAAAATTCTGTAGTACATAAAAATTCTTAATTTTAATTGGATCCATAATTTAAATGTATGTTGTTTACGGCTGATTGGTGAATCGCTGTTACTATAAAATAAATTTAAATGTTACAGTTTGAAGTAATATCGCAAGGTGTCTAAAGATTAGTTGGATCTCAAACCATTAATCGGTGGTGAGTAACGTTGCTAACAATGTCCAACGTTAGATGACTCATGTATATGTGTAGGATTCAATTTTTATTGCAATATTTCAAATTAAAACAGGTAAACAAACAAATTATTGTAACAAACAATTATACACAACTGGAAATAGAAGTAATCTACCATATATGTATATACTATATATGTATATATAGAAATATATATATATATATATATATATATATATATATATATATATATATATATATATATATATATATATATATATATATATATATATATATATATATATATATATATATATATATATATATATATATATATATATATATATATATTTATATATATATATATATATATATGTATATATATATATATATATATATATATATATATATATATATATATATATATATATATATATATATATACATACATATATATATATATACATATACTGTGGTGGACAGAAAATTAGGGACAGCTATTTGTAACATAACTAAAACTCTATATTCAATATTTCACTTTATCCCATTGATCAGACATCTGTTTTAAAAGAATTCTACTTTGCTCTAGTACTACAAAATATAATAAAAATGTATTTTATTTTTGATATAGCTATATCGGGAATTCCGCTAGAATGTTGGAAACGTCAAACAAAAGTGGTCAAATAATTAGGGACACGTATTTTTTCTGTATTTTTTTTTATTTTTAATATTTAAAAACTGTAATTTCCTATTTAGTAACAAGATAATATTGTAGTTTATTAAAAATTGTCAAAAAAATAAAAATAAAATATCCCGTTTAACGATAATGGGCCGTGGTGTGGATTGTTCACCGGATGAAAGACGGATGATATTAAAATTGACAAGTCAAGGTAAATCATACCGTGAAATTGCTGCCATCGTTCAATGTTCGAAGAATATGGTTGCCAATGCCATAAAAAGAAAAAAGTCGCACAACAAACGCGGTGTGAAGAGGAAAACAACGCCTCAGACGGATCGTCATATTTCCAAAATAGTGAAAAAAGATCCTTTTAAGACATCTGTTGACGTTAAAATGGAACTAAATTTAGAAATTAGTACGCGTACAATTCGAAGACTTCTAGCAGAGTGTAATCTGCATGGCAGATCAGCTCGAAAAGTTCCACTTCTTAGCAAAAAAAATATCATCGATAGACTCCGATTTGCCAAAGACCATATTGATTGGAATGGTGACCGCGGGATCCAAAAATGGAGAAACATACTATGGAGCGACGAAACCAAAATTAATCTGTTTGGTTCTGATGGGAGACAGTATGTCCGTAGGCCAAAAAACCAAGAATTTCTTCCTCAGCACACAAGAAAAACGGTGAAACATGGCGGAGGAAATATTAAAGTATGGGGATGCTTCTCTTACAATGGTGTTGGACCTTTATACTGGATTAAAGAAATAATGGATCAGCACGTTTACGTAGATGATATACTTCAGAACGTCATGCACCCGTATGCTGAAGAAAACATGCCTTTAAGGTGGGTCTTCATGCAAGATAATGACCCTAAGCACACGTCTAGGAAGGCAAAACAGTATTTTGATAGCAAAAATATCAATCTTTTATCTTGGCCAGCACAATCTCCCGATCTCAATCAAATTGAGCATCTATGGAAGGACCTTAAAGTTGCCGTAGCCAGCAAAAAAAAAAAAAATAAGGAAGAACTGTGGAAAGCCGTTAAGGAAGCTTGGGAGTCAATACCTATCCAATGATGTCAAAGGTTAATAGATTCTATGCCACGACGATGCCAGGCAGTGATTAAAAATAAAGGACAGGCTACCAAATACTAATATTTATATTAGAAATTGGGAATGGAATTAGTTTTATTCGCATTTTCGTCCAGCCTTTTTTTTATTTTTTTGGATTTTTTAAGAAAAGTTGTTTATTTTTGAAATTATTTCTACTATCATACGAAGCATATACAAAATTAGTTGTAAACCAACCATTTGGAATTAAATAAATTATTTGAGTTTTGTTACATTATTAATTTTATATTTTTTTTTGCTGTCCCTAATTTTCTGTCCACCACTGTATATATATATATATATATATATATATATATATATATATATACATATATGTATATATATATCTATATATCTATATATATATATATATATAAATATATATATATATATATATATATATATATATATATATATATATATATATATATATATACATATATATATATATATATATATATATATATATATATATATATATATATATATATATATATATATATATATATATATATATATATATATATATATATATATATATATATATATATATATATATAGATATAGATATATATATATATATATATATATATAAATATATATATATATATATATATATATATATATATATATATATATATATATATATATATATATATATATATATATATATATATACATATATATATATATATATATATATATATATATATATATATATATATATATATATATATATATATATATATATATATATATATATATATATATATATATATATATATATATATATATATATATATATATATATATATATATATATATATATATATATATATATATATATATAGATATAGATATATATATATATATATATATATATATATATATATATATATATATATATATATATATATATTTATATATGTATATGAATGCAATATTGATTTGGATTTTAGATCAAGTAAGTTTAAGAAATTCATAATTAAATTCTAGATTTAAATATCATGTTGTAGATTCGATGGATTGTCGTTGTTATGTTAAGAACCCTGTTAAAGTTAGCCGAAAGTTTCCAGCCGAAAGTAAAAAGTCGATAATGCAGATTATGTTATTGATATTCCAGCCGAAAATAAATCAGCCTCTAGAGTGTTATGTCTGGAGATGGATTGAGATTTCCCACGGGAAACTTGAACTGAATTTTTTTCCTGCGATAGCCATTGAGTAATTACATCAAATGAATTTATCTCCAGACATAACACTCTAGAGGCTGTTTTTATTTATCCATTTCTTACCTTCGGCTGGAAACTTTTTTGAATTTTCCGAGATTTCCCATGGGAAACTTGAACTGAATTTTTTTTCTTGCGATAACTATGGACAAATCACATCAATTGAATCCATCTCCAGACATAACACTCTAGAGGCTGATTTTATTCATAAATTTCTTACTTTCGCTTGGAAACTTTTTTGAATTTTCCGAGATTTGAACTGACATTTTTTCCTGCAATAGCCATTGAGTAATTACATCAAATGAATTCATCTCCAGACATAACACTCTAGAGGTTGTTTTTATTTATCCATTTCTTACTTTCGGCTGGAAACTTTTTTGAATTTTCCGAGATTTCCCATGGGAAACTTGAACTAAATTTTTCTTCCTGCGATAACTATGGACAAATCACATCAATGCAATCCACCTCCAGACATAACACTATAGAGGCTGATTTTATACAAATTTTCTAATCATTTTTGGAAAATTGAATTTTCCCAAATTTCCCACGGGAAACTTGAACTGAATTTTTTTCCTGCTATAGCTATGGATAAATCACATCAATGCAATCCATCTCCAGACATAACACTCTAGAGGCTGATTTTATACAAATTTTGTAATAATTTTTGGAAAATTGAATTTTCCGAGATTTCCCACGGGAAACTTGAACTGAAATTTTTTCCTGCGATAGCTATTGACAAGTCACATCAATGCAATCCATCGCCAGACATAACACTCTAGAGGCTGTTTCGGCTGGAATATCAATAACATAATGTGCATTATCGACTTTTCACTTTCGGCTGGAAACTTTCGGCTAACTTTAACAGGGTGTATCAGGGCCAGGACCACTTGCAGTTCTTGTTGATGTTGCATCAGTCCATTGGCATTCCAACATAAGATTCTAAGATCATTGGCCATTTTTCTGTTTAGGGTTAGCTCCCTTAGTGCTGTACTCTAGTTTCTGTAATCGCTCATGAAATGGATTTAGTCTGCTTAAAATTAATTTAAGTGTTTGACTTATATCGTCATTTTGAGCAGTTTCTCCTGGATTTTCGTATTTCAGTAATTAAAGTGTGCAGGTATTTTTTGTTTTCTTTTATCTAGTAACCTAGTTAATTGAAACAGTCTTTTTTTATGCGATATTGTTGTTGCTATGCTGGATAAAAATTTAGAAAATCGTTCATTTCTAGGATTATTTAACTCATAAATAACTGTTTTGATTAATTGGTTAACAATATTTTTAAGGGCTTATATTTTAGTACGTTGCGATTGTCTTCGTAAATAGTTTTTAGATTTTATTAGCTGTTTTATTTCTTCTGGAGGGATTAGCGTATTGTTATTTTATTTATTTTAAACCCTGGTAGTTTTGGTATGAAAACATTTGCGGTGTCCTTTACAGGTTTACTGAGATATCCCAAAGCGGTATCAACGTGGTCCTTTGTTGATAATTCATTTAAGTTGCTATTGGAGCTTAGGTTTATTTTATTGTTAATTATGCGTTTGTATGCCAACCAGTTAGCATTTCTATAATCCAATATAATATTTGATTCTTTGGCAGTTTGGTATTCCAACATATTGACAGTGAATTTGATCGGTAGATGATCTGAACTTAGTTGGTTTAATGTCTGTATATTGGAAACCAATTCATAATGATTCGACAAAAGTAACTCTAAGATAGATGGGTGTTTAGATTTTTTGGAATAGTCTGTTGGATCGGATGGATGAAGAATATTTAAATGTTTAATAATTGAATCAAAATGTAGTATTTTACCTGCCTAATTTCCCCCTAAAATAGTTCCATACCTGTTTTTTTGCATTTAGATCATACCCTATAAAAAATAGATCAGAAATATTGGTTAATTTTTGAATATACTTTTTAAATAGGTCCAGTTTTATTACATCATTTGAACCGGGAAAATAGGCCGAAACAAATGTAATATCCCCTAAACAACAATATATTTTTAACATCTACAGCTTCAATAATTATTAAGTTAAATGACGGAACTAATTTATGTTTTAATGCTTCTCTTATCAAAATACATACACCACCACTATGCCCAATAAGTGTACCTCTAGGGTTAGGTTTACCTGGGTTCCTGGAAAAATACAAAGGGTCAATTACTAAAAAAGCAGGGTCCATTACTGGAAAAAAAATTCTGTTTTTCTGGTTTAAGCTTTATTTATAAGAAATACATTCAAATATTTAAAATATTAAACTAGTTTTTGATCCTTGAATTACTGTAAGTCTTGAAGACTTCCGAAAAATTGTGTAACCAACTAAACACATAAATCCGTTTAAGGGGTGTTTTTAGAAATTTAATTATTTTCCAGTCAATTCTAAATATAGAAAGCAACCATGTAAGTTAAGTACTAGCGAATTATACGCAATACATATTAAATTCTTAATAATTTCAATTTTATTTTACTTAACGCATAAATACGATTTATGTTTGA